>CM073571.1:200950717-202423217 GCA_037074715.1 Magnolia kwangsiensis
GTTTGTTTTCTCGTATAAATGTGCTACCCAACTAATGATCAAGTGTCCTATCTCCCTTATTTTGAGAAATGAGCTGAAAAAGAAGGACAGAATATATAGTGTACTAAAAAGAAACCAAGACGTTAGCTAAGTACACACGTGTGCACTAAAGCTTGGTACAGACCACACATGTGCCTGCATGGCATATATGTAAGAGATATAATCCATCCATCATATTAGTCCGGCCTCGTTTTCTCAAAAAGAAAATCTGCTTCCATTAGTATGCATGCGTCAATATTGAAATGCACGTGGATGGGTTGGAAAATACCTCACTTAAATATTTTAAACAATACATTTATTTTGCCAACAATAGCCTACTTGGTAGGTGGATCACCTAAATTTTGAGCAGGATATCAATATAAGGGTACCATTTTGATTGATGGACTGGACCTCAGGCCTATGGCATGTACATGAGCTTTGTCGCACATGCGTGTGATCTTAGTAATGCTCAAAAATAAAAAATTTAAACTAGTTTTTACAATACTCAGGCTGTATATAATAATAAATACGTAGACACTCATAAATTTTACACTTACAATATATTAGTTCCAATGAATTTGATTAGATTATGCCTATGCAGCTAAGTCACAATCCCAACATGATGGAGTGGCGGCCTCTTACTGGAGGATGTTTGTTTATGGAAACAAAATCTTTAGATATTTTTCATTTGACTGTCCAATAAATGCTCACAAATGTGTTACTTAGATGATGGAATAATCATGATTTTGGATTTACGAAGCATGTATGCTGGGTATATAATATGAACGATTTAATTAATTAATTAAATGTGTATCATGTTTGCAATTTCTAAGTGCTTGTATGTCACCCACCACACTTTTCTAAAAAATAACAAAGTTTTTCTCATTTAAAAAAGGGAGTATTGTTAAGCTGTTATGATTGCCTATGGCACACTATGGTACCACATGGCCCAAGCTCTATTAGGCTCATGTGATGTATTGTTTAATATAAGCCCTCCATCTATTTTTTCAACTCGTTTTAGGGTATGAGCCTAAAAATTGATGCAGATTGGAAGCTAAAGTGGACCACACCATAAAAAATAGTGGGGATTGAACTAGCACAGTTGGGAATTTCCTAATGCCCATTGTGATGTTTTATCTGCCATCCATAATATTCATAAGTTCATACAGACCAAAATGTAGGTGGCTCAAAAATGTTTAAATTCACAAGGCATGAACAAAGTTTTTCTCCAATGCATTCAGCTTACATGCTCATTGCATTAGATTTTCATTTTGGAAAAGCTTATACAAGGATAAATTAATCTGATGAAAGGATTAGATCTCGCACATATTATGCACCATGCATGTTGGCACATGTGTGGCATGTACACAAGCTTTATTGGGGATGCGTGTGCTCGTGACACAACTCTTTACTTCTTTATCATTAGTTTTGTGTTTCTATTTCTTTTTAAATTAAGATAAGTATATTATTTTATCCTCATTATGGATTCGGTGGCATGTTTTGGTAAATATGAAAGCTTTGGAAGCATAATGCATTCGTGTGGGAATCTTTTAGTAAAAATGTAATATTTATTTGGGAAGTGGATTGCCTAAGCATATTGAGTAAACTATGCAGGGTCTACCATGATTTATGTACTTTATCCGCTCCATTTATCACTTTTATCATATAATTTTAGGCCATGACCCGAAAATGAAGCATATCTAAGGCTTAAGAGGACCACACTAAAGAAACAATGTGAGTTGAACTCTACTCTTGCAAAATTCTTGGGGAATACAAAAGTTTTGGATGGAGCTAATATCGGTTATTTCACTTTATCCATGTATCTGTGCTCTTTGGAACTATTAGAGAGTGACCCCTTGAAGCACTTATTTGTCTTGGCTAGGGACAGGCGTGAGTAGTGGGAAGCTGATGCATACTGAGCAAACTCTATGAGGTTCACTATGATTTATGTAGTTTATCCACTCCATCCATCCATTTTACAAGATGATTTTAGTGCTTGAGATGAAAAATAAAGCACATCCAAAGCTCAATGGACTGCACCATAGGAAACGGTGTGAATTAAACAGCTAGTGTTGAAAATTTATTGGGAGCCACGGATGATCAAGCTGATATTTGTGATTTCCCTTACAAATAAACATCACTGTCCCCTTAGGAAGGTTTCCATGGTGGAAGTCATTATTCCCACTATTTCCTGTGGTGTGGTCCACTTGAGCTTTGGATATGCTTCAATTTTGGGATCGACACCTGGAATGAGCTTGAAAAAGTAATTGGACCATATGAATAAACCACATACATTCATTGTAGGCTCAACCGAGTGTACTCATTACCATAGTGTGTACCGAGTAACTGAGTAGCCAATCCAATTTTGGGGTGGTGCCCAATCCGGGTCTCATTTCTGTTCCTGTGCTAGAAAGCTAAGTGGGGCTACTATGATATTTATGAGAAATTCACCTACTTCATCCATTTTGCAGCCTCATTTTGGGAATTTCTTTTCAAAAATCAGGTGGATCTAAAACTTAAGAAGGCCGTATGAGAGTGAAACCATTGAAATATTCTTAGGCTCCACATTAATGTTTATATTCCGTTTAAACCATTTATAAGGTCATTTTTGCTGGAACACCTAGATCCATAGCTCAATTGGCAGAATGAGTGGAGATACCTTCCCCAGCAGGGTAGCTAACATGGAGTGTGTATACTGACATGGGTGCTTACTAACAAGCTAACCTTTTAAAAAATATAAAAATAAAAAAACAGAAGGCCATTTTTGGTGGGATGAACTGAAAATACAAAAAGCCTAGCCGGGCACGAAACTTTTGTGGATGTTTAACTGTGTTCAATCCTCTCTTTGCCGCACCTAACTTCTAAGCGCAAGAAAGACAGGAAATCCCCATCCGATTAGGTACTACCCCACCCGTCCTAAGCTCGGAACAGGCTAGTTCTCTAAGAGGCCCACCATCATGTATGGGTTTATCAAAACCGTCCATCCATTTTTCCATGTCATTTTACATTATAAGCTAAAAAATGATGCAGATCTAAGGATCAAGTGGAACATAGAGCCAGGATTAAACACACATCATTAAAAACTTCTCGATAGCCGTAGAAGCCTTGGATCTGCCTCATATTCAGTTTTTTATTCTAAAATTATATGAAAATAATAAATAGAGGGTGTTGATAAACCCATAAATCACAATGGTCCCCTCAGAGACCTAGCCTATTCTTGTGACACGTAGGGATAGTACATAATCCAAGTTTATCTAAATTTCTCCTGCGTCCTTACTCTTAACTGGGTGGTAGACTCCTTGAAGTTTCAACACCGGGTAAGGGTTCGAATACCCATGGTGGTGAAATCCCACGGTGTGAGTGTGAGTGTGAGTGTGCGTGTGGCGTGAGTGTGTGGGGGTGTGCGCGCGTGTGTAAATATATTTTTTAAAAAAAAAAACCTATCATTTTCAATGACAGTGATTTCCCACCTAGACACGTTACCACAAGCGGTACCATTTCCCCAGTCCTAAACAGATCCCGCTTCATAGGAAACTGTACCGAAATGAATATTAAAATGCTACGAAAAAATAGAAATAAAAAAACAGATGAACAGCTCGGATAAACTAAATATATTTATAATAGGCCTAAAAAATTTATTTAGTATGATAAAAGCAACCTTGATTTCATGAATTGCACTGATAGGAGCTCAGTTAGGCCATCCTAATGTATATGTTTTAATTATGTTGACAAATTATTTCACGGTATGAATCAAGGAAGGAGGCAGATTGAAGGATCATGTGGACCATATCACAGGAAATAATGCGAATCAAAAGCATACTCTTGAAAACTTCTTAAGAGCCACATAATTTTGGATGAAGTTATTTATAACTATGTAGGTAATGTTATAAACAAGTTGGATGACAAATAAATATCATAGTGGCCTAAGGAAGAATTTAAACACCAATGGATCTTGTGATGTAGTTCACTTAAGCCTTCAGTCTAACTCCTTGCAGGGCTCCTAGTATTAAATGATATGTCACAATAGATCTATCAAGGTGAGACTATCTCTTGGGAGGAGCTATGTCTTACCATCCTGATTTTAGGGCATGATCCTAAATTTTAAGCAGATCTAAAGTTCAAGTGGACCATGCCACAAGAGGTAAAGGGATTTGAATAGTTTGCCATTAATAAGTTTTTAAAGGATTTATCAGTTTTGGGTGGAGTTGATATTTGTGCTTTCCTTTTATGTATATTCATGTATTTTTATAAATATGTTAGATGATAAATAAACAATTTTATAGACGGCAGGAAGGAAAAACTTTCCAATGGAAAATATTTTATGACCATGGTTTTTATGGTGTGGGCCACTTGAACTTTGGTTTTGCCTCATTTTTTAGGATCATAATTTAAATTGTTCCAGTAAAACAGATGAATGGCTTGGATATGTCACATACATATGGCAGGGCCATAAATTTAATACAGAACCTTGGTAACGACCAATTCAAATGATTTGATTATTAAAAGATAGAGTTAGGAATGACTCGACTGTTGACTCAGCCCAGCTAAACACTGAGTTTAGTTCTCGAGTTACGAAACTATGGATTTTTGAATAGAATAATGTTCGTAAAATCATACAATCATACGAAGGAACGTTCCTTTCCCTGACAAAAGTACTGTCATGGAAAATATGACATTTCATGTGAGACGTCTATTTGCTTGAGTAGTCCCTATGCTACGTCCATTAAATGCAGTACACGTGGTTCATTCCTGGCCATGATCAAAGGCTGATGGAAGTGGCTCATCACAAGGATCTACATTTAATTTATTAGCATGTGAGGGGATCGTCGGGCCCCACATGGACACCAGGCTGCTTTATGTGCAGTCCATGCTCTGGATCCCTTGTCTTAACTGGCAATCTTGACTACAGGAAACAGTGGCCACTGAAGATCCACCATTAAAACTTCATAGGGTCCATCCAACCTGTTTATAGGGTCAAACAAACCTGGATGAAAGGAATAAAATAAGAAGCAGCTTGACCCAAAACTTTCGTAGCCCACGGAAGGTTTTTAATGGTCAATAACTAATGTTTCCTGTGGTGTGGTCCAGATGAAATTTATATCTTCTTCAATTTTGGGACTATGCCCTGAAATAAAATGGAAAAACAGATGGATGGCGTAGATATACAATACATGCATCGAGGTGGGCCCTACGGTATGGGTTCACCCACATTGCTGGTTTCAAGATCGCAGCCGTGTGTGATTTGTGAAGCGGATTGCCTGCGACCCACCACACAGAAATATACCTATGCCGCGGTTGTGTGGACCCTACAGAGAGGTCTGTGATAAATCCACTCCATTCATCTGTTTTTAAAGACCGTGATAGGACGGTCCCGTAAAAATAAGATCCAAAACTCAGGGGTGCTACTCCAAACGAAACAACGGGAAGAAAATTTCCACTGTTGAAACATTACTGGAGCTGACCATGATGTTTATATGCCATCTAAACCGTTCATAGGGTTATTATCTCTCATATAAACTGTATACTGAAATATAATCCTGATACAAAACTTCCATCATCCCCAGGTCCCCCAATCCCCACTGTTTCGTATAGCATGGCAAACGTGATTTTTAGATTTCTGTTATCTAAGTCTTGCAAAATAGATGGACGGACTGGATTTGTCACAGACATCTCTGTGGGCCCCACACAGCCCCCGAGCACAAAAATATCTCTGTGCCGGGGGTCACAGTCAATCCGCTTCCTTTGTGGGCCCTCTCATTTTCATTACAGTCATTTCCAAAACCAAGTAGGTAGGGACGTGGATTCAGTGGAAAAGATCGGTGGATCCCTGTGGGGCCCAACCGTGATTTGTTTGTCTTACATCCACGTCATCATGTAGGGTATGATCTTTAAAATGAAGCAGATCTAAATAAACATTTCAGGGCCCTCAAAATGTTTTTAACGGTGGATATTCAATCACCGTTGTTTCCTGTGAGATTTGGATCCACTTCAATTTTTGTATAATGCTGCTCTTACAATGAGTTCTAAAAACAGATGGGTAGGATGTAAGACACATGCATCAATGTGGACCCCACGATTAGAGATCCATTGAGATCGGTGGATCCAAAGATCTACGAAGTCGTGTCAGAATGTGAGTAATGGAAGCAGATTGCCTCTGACCCCGTGCATAGATTGTGTGGGGTCCACAGAGATGTACTGTATGATCGAATTCACTCCGTCCATCTGTTTTTAAAGACAAAAGTAGTATATATATCAGTCTAAAAATCAAGTAATCCAAAACTCATGTGGTCCAAACCACACAAAAAATCATAACCGGATGATATTTACGCCCGTAGTTTACTTTATGTTTTGTCAGCTTGTTAGTACGAGCCATTGTCAGTTGACACTTCACTGTCAGCCACCCCCACCAGGGATCGATACCCAAGAACACAGGGTTGTATCTTTCGCTGCATACCACTTGAGCTATGGATCAAGGTGCATGCCTATAGTTTACTTAAGTGGTAATAACCTTATTAACAGTTTTGATGACATATAAAAATCATGATCAGTTTTAAGAAGATTTCAATAGTGGATGTTTTCCCATTGTTTCACTTAGTATGGCCTATTTGAATTTTAGATTTGTCTGATTTTTGTAATCCAACTGTCTTACTGAATTTGTCACCAACAGTCCTGCAGGCCCATGGAACCTAGCATGGGCATATCTTTGTACCAGGCCACAGGCCAATATGTACTCCTGAACTATTCATATAAAGGCATCGTCACATTTACAAGTGATGTAGAGTGGGATGCAGATAATTTCATGGACAAGATGGATCAAAAAAGATTTCATCGGAAATGATTCAAACCATCGAAATTTAAAACACACGTATCTCACAAACCAAAATAAATTGTCAGATGTACCATGATTTTGGAGTATGACAAATTACTTTAGCCACCCAACCTGTTATGATGGGTTGCCCACTCAGAAGTTACTAGATTTCACCGTATTGTTAGTCGAAATCTCTATTTATTTTCATTTTTACTATTTTTAGTAAGTTTTAATTTGATTGTAATTCTTTATACCATCGACTTTAGGAGTTTTATCCAATATAAAAAGTGCTTACAAAAATTAGAAAAACATCATGGTTCGGCCAAATAAGATACTAATTTTGGATAAAAACCATGTTCACTAGTAGGAATTACGACACTATAAATAGTAAGTTTACAATTTATAAGAAGCGAATTACGACACTATAAATAGTAAGTTTACAATTTATAAGAAGCGGTAAAATGCCGGAGTTTTAGTTATATTATAATTCTGGAACTTGTTTTTTCATCACTAACGAAGTTATTTCAAATTTCCTAGAATTAATCTCTATGTTTTCGTCATGGATTTGAGACATATCACCAGGGAATCCAAAGAAGCCCATTAGATTCGGGGTAGTTATCGTTGAGGAACTCTACACGTCCTTCCCTACGTTAGTAAGGATTTTAAAAAACAGTAGCCTAAGGTACACCTAGTCCAAACATAAGGCCGGTCTGCTTATCAGATGGGCCATACCATTGGTCTGGCTAATCATACAATTGTGCCCACCTAATGAGTGGACCAGGTTGACATTAGATAACTGGGGCCACCATAATGGTTACATGAAATCCACTCCATCTATCAGGTAAGAGCCCTTACACTCACCGTACAATAAAAAGTTTAGATGGACCAGGCCAAAGGGACTAATGTAAAAATGTATCTATGGCTTGTAATCCTTGTGATTCTTGCACCATGTCTTTCTCCCTATGGTACCATCGAGTGAATGGTTCTGATCGATGATTAGAGGTCCCATGTGTCAGTTAAAAGGTTCGGCACATCGCTAAGGTTGCATACAGGTAGTTAAATATTTAGATTTGATTTATTAAAATATAGGGTTAAGTAAAAACTCGTTTCGTTGACTCAGCCCAGCTAAGCATTGAGTTGAGTTTCCGAGATACTAAACCATGACTAGTAAAATAAAAGGGTTGATTGTTTTTCTCATGACGAAAGCATTGTGATGAAATGTCTGGTAATTGCGTGAGTGGTCCCTATGATTGTATGTTGCTATAACTCTTGATCTTGTGAAAGCCTTAAATGCGGTGTATGTGGCTCATTCCGGTACATGATCAGATGGTGATGCTAGTGGCCCACCACATGGATCTACATTTAATTTATGGATGTGGATTGCCTAATGTAGCATTCTGAGTAAACTATGTGAAGATGGTATGTCTTATCTGATTAGATCATTTTAAGGCATGTGTTTAAAATTGAAATATATCTAAAACTCAAGTAGACCACACCATAAGAAATAGTGGGGATAATGATGTCTACAGTTGAAACCATTCATGGGGCTCACAACGGTGTTTATTAGTCATTTGTCATTTAACCTTTTTTCATAAGGTTACGCAAACATAGTTCAAGAGAAAACAGAGCCACAGAAGTTTTGGAACAAGTTGATATTTGTATTTTTCCCTCATCTATGCTGCTTGGCCTTATGAAAAAGCATCACTGTGAACCCTAGGAAGGTTTTATTGGTAGATATCATTAACCCCCATTGTTTCCTGTGGTGTGGTCTATTTGAGGTTTGAATGTGCTTCAATTTTGGGCTCATTCCTTAAAATGAGCTGGAAAAATGGATGGACAATATGGGGATACAACACACATCATGGTGGGCCTCACAAAGTTTACTCAATAGGCAATCTTTTGTCCTTAATTATTAACATGTGAGGGGATACTTTGGCCCCACATTCAATAGGTAGATATGTAGGGATCAACAAATGGATGCAAGACTACTTTTATGTGGCTCGTGTTCAGGGTCCCTCACTTTAGAGGGTCATTTGGATGAAAGTAAGTGGATGGTAAATAACCACTATAGTGCATTAATTTGGAGTGGAGTAAATGCATGAAAATGAAATGACTTTGGAGTAAATAGACATTTTCTAGGCTAACTCCCTTTGAGAGGGGAACGACTAAATAAAAGTGTTGCTATGCGCGTGTTCCCCGTAAATGGGCACGTTGATGATATTCCGAAATAATCCAAGTATTGACTACATCACTAAAATCATACTAGTAAAATGATCTAAACTATCCAAAGGTTGGCCAATTAAATGAATGATTTAAAAATATATTTAAAAAGATAATTAAAAAATCTCCTAATAAAAAAATGTTCGTAACATTACCAAAGAACGTTACTTTGACATGACAAAAGCACTACGATGGCAACTGTTGGTCTCTATGATTATGTGTTGCCATCACTGATGATCTTGTAGGATTCAGTATAGGTGGCTCACTCCTGTCCATGATCAGAGGGTGATGGAAGTGGACACAGATTCGGTGGTGACCCCTCTAGCACTGAGCTCGGTGCTGGAAATGATCCATGATGTATGTATTTTACCCGGCCATTCATATTTTATTTTATGCACACACCCTCACACCCACACACACCAAAGTGGCCGGGTACTTGAACGGATAACTTCAGTGTTGAAATTCTTGCGAGTCTACCACCAAGCCATGAGTAAAGACCTCATTTTAGGGTATGGGAAAAAAGGAAGTGATCTAAAGCTCAAGTGGGCCACACCATAGGAAGCAATTGGGATGATGACACCCACTTTTGAAACCTAGGTAAGGCCTATAACAATGTTTATTTGCGACTGTCTGCTCATAAACTCATATAAACCTGGATGAAGGAAAAACATAAAATTTAGCTTGACCGAAAACTTCTATACCCTCTGAGAAGTTTTCAACCGTAGGCATTACATCCTAGTTGTTTCTTGTGATGTGGTCTACTTAAGCTTTGGATTTGCCTCATTTTGAAATGATGACTTAAAATGAGTTGGTAAAATGGATGAAGAGTGTAGACACGTTGGGGCCCGTGTAGCTTCAACCACTACTGACCAGTACCCAGCTCAGTACTAGTGGGGGGACCCACATAGTTTCAACCACTACTGACCAGTACCCAGCTCGGTACTAGTAGGGTCATTATGGAATCTGAGTCCAATGGAAATGGCTCACCATATGGGTTTACATTTAATTTATGGACCTCAAATCCATGTTGAGTAAATTGTGGAGCCTACCATGATGTATGTATCTTATCTCATCATCACATTTTAAGATAGATTCTCAAAATTGAAGCATATTCAAATTTCAGGTGGGCTACACCACAAGAAACAGCGAGGATAATGGCATCTATTGTTGTAACCTTCCTAAGGTCCACAATGATGCTTATTTGTAGGGCAACCTACTTACAAGGTCACAAAGGCATAAGTAATGTTTTTTTTTTCTTTTTTTCTTTTATTAACTTTTTCAGAAAGTCACACAAACATGGATCGAAGGAAAACACACATATCAGCTTGATCCAACACTTCTATGGCTCCTAAGAAGTCTCTAACATCGGCATTCAATTCCCACTATTTCCTATGACACGGTCCACTTGAGCTTTAAATAAGCTTTAATTTTTGCCTTATGCATTAAATTGAGTTGGGAAAGTGGATGGACAATGAGGATAAGTGTTTGCTTAGTATGCAATTGGCGTCCTTAATTTATTAGTATGTTAGGGAATTGTTGGCCCCCACATTCAGTGGGTGAATATGCGGGGATCAACCCCTGGGCACTAGGGCTGCCTTTTAAGTAGTCCATGCTCTGCATCCCTCCTCATATATTTTTTTGTATGAAAGTAAATAGATGTAAATGACCTCTAAAGTACATTTGAATATAAGCAAATGCATGGAAATGAAATGACTAAGGAATAAATACACTAGTAAATGAAATCCTCTACGAAAAGAGAGATTTGGAAGTACAAGGGGTGAAATGCCTTTCTAGGCTCTCTTTGTATGACTAAACCGAAGTGTTGCCGTGAACATGTCTATTGTAAGTGTGGCACACGATGGTGCTCTGAAACAATTCAAGTATCTACTACATCACTAAAATCAAAGCAATAGAACAATCTAAACTATCCAAACATTGGTCATTTAATTGGATGGTTAAAAAATGTTGACAAATTGCTTCCTTGTGAGCCTTCTATTTGTGGCCCATTCAAGGCTCAAAATTTTCTCATTTTTTGTAAACTATATATTTTGATAGACTTATTATAATCATTATGTCAAATATCACTTATCTACACTAGTTTGAAATATCAAAGATAATTTGGAATATTACAAATGTTTACGTGAATATATTAAAAAATTTCAATTCATTTCAATTCCCCTCGTTTGCTTGGGGCGGTATTTGGATTTCAATGTATTTCATTTTGTTCCACAAACACAACTGAATAAGTTATTTACACCCAATTCTTTTACCTCCAATTTCATTTCTCATTTAATTTCATTTACAAGCTCCCTAATAAGTCCTAATTGACAAATTGACTTGTTTTTTTTTTTTCTCCAAATATAATGACCCTACTACGTTCCATGATAACTATGCCATTTACAAGTGAACTCTATTAGCAGCCAATCAGGATAGAAGGTGTTAAGAAGTGGGTCCCATTGATATGACCACCTCATGGTAAATCCTCCTATGTCTGGCCTATGATCATAAATCCAGTCTGATCCATAACTAAGATGGACCACACCATGGGAACAATAGATAGCTAGGGGGACGCCCACCATAGAAAGTTCAGGATGGAATGTGGGGTCCATCATGTTATGCATATGTCAGCCAACCAATTTATCAGTCACGCCTCCCACTAGGATGAATGGACACTCCAAAAAACTCGGGCCATTCAAAAACTCAAGTGGGCCACCAAAAGTGAACAGTAGGTTTTAGGACTCATTGTACATTGCTCCTCTTGGTGTGTCCCACTATACTTTTGGATCTTGATGATCTTGGGGATGCACAGTTTGGATTTCACATACACATCACGGGTAGGCCCACATAGCTTGAATGTATGATGACAGCATGTGATCATTCCCCATTGTATTAAGTGGGTCCCACTTGTTCACCCCACCCTGAATTGGGCTTGATTACTTGGATAATTAATCACATCCGTTCCTTGTTCTCTGTCTTTCAACGACCAGGAGGATACGACATTCCAAACAGGAGCTATGACTGGGCCTGATTAACGACTGTCTACACCCAGCTTATAAGCTAAGGCCTGTTTTTGGGAGTATGGATTTGAAATCCCCTGGATTGGGAACCCCTGGATTTGAAATCCTTTCATTGTTGGGCACCCTAGATTGAGAATCAACTTTAATCCAAAAGTAGATATTCAAAGAATATTTGTGGGGGTTTGAGTTTAATTACTAAATCAACTTTAACATCTCTAATTAGTGAACTCATGTAATTTTTGACACAATAGTTGTAATAAGCTTGCTGAAATATATACTTTACCAAAAAATGGTGAAATTTCAAGTCTCAGATGGGCCACAAGCACAAGATCACGTCTGAGTGACTAACCAATGATTTTTAACCGTTGATTTACAAGAATAATGTTTGGACGGTGCTGATCATCGTATCAAAGTAATTATAGTTATGTAATTGATAATCGAATTATTTTAGGATATCATTAGTGAGTAATGTGTCCAATAGATTAATAGTCTAGTGATACACATGTTACACATGCAACTATGAGAATGATTTTAAATGTAATTCAAGGTCTCACCTTGAATTTCAATCCCCCTTGAACCCCGTGGATTTGAAACCCCTACGCTGCCAAACAACTTAGGGGATTGAAATCCACTTAAATCCCTCCAAGTCCATAGTGTCAAATGACCCTTAAGGGCTCCAGCTAGGGCTGGCCTTTCTTGAGAAGGTTACAAGTTATGGAGTCCTTCCCACTGGACTGAAGTCCTTAGGTTCTGTTTGGGAGCATGGACTTACAACCCCTGGATTCAAAACCCCTTGAATAAGAAATTCTCTTATTGTGTTTGGCACCTGAATTTGGAATCAACTTTAATCCAAAAGTAAGGTTTGAGTTTAATTACTAAATCAATTTTAATATATCTAATTAGTGACATATGTAATGTTTAACGTAATGATTGTAATAAGCACACTAAAATATATGATTTGCTTGAAAATGATGAAATTCTAAGTCTTGCATGGGCCACAAGCACAAGATCATGTCTGAGTTATTAACCATTGATTTACACCAACAATGTTTAGATGATGTTGATCATCATATTAAAGTAATTATAGTGATGCAATTGATAATCTAAATGTTTTGGAATATCATTAGTGGGCCATGTGCCCAAAAGAATAAGAGTTTGTGATACACATTAGACATGCAACCTTTTGAAGTATTTTAGATGTAATCCAAACTTTATTTCAAATCCTTTGTCTTTGAGGGGATTTCAAATCCCTTTAAATCCCTCCAAATCCATGATGCCAAACACTTATAAGTTGGGTGTAGGCAGTCGTCGACCAGGCCCAGTTATAGCTCCTGTATCTTCCTCATAAATGTGAAACCTAACATCAGACAGGCAATCCTAGCCACCTAATTTGTGACCTTAAAATGGACCGCTGAAAATAAAAAGTACAATGGACCATGTTCACAAGAGAAACATGTGACTCCATGATTGTTATATCCTCTACCTACCGTCTACCTCTTGACCCAGCATTCGATGGTTCAATAAACGTGGAAACCCAATCAGGGATAGACCACAGGTTCCAACTACCCATTCATCTCCATTAGCGTAAGTAGATGGTCTGTAGCCTTTTCTAAACGCTTTCTGATGATTATGTACTCGGCTGTCCAACGTCATGTACGGGCCTGCACACGACTGGTGTAATTAAGAGCCGTAGTGTCGTTTCGCCATTTACGGGCTACATGATGTGCGGGAAGGGGATTGGCTGGTGTACCACACACCACCAACTTCGTGGGTATGCTTATAAAATCTTCCGTACATTTTGCAAGATTATTGTTAGACTTGAGAAAAAAATAAAACAGATATAGATATGAAGTAGATCACTCCGTAAAAATCGGCGGGGATTGAATGTCTACCGGTGAAACTGTGGCCACAAATATTTTAAGGTTGAGAATCATTGTACCACTGCTTTTTGTTATGTGGTTCAATTAAGCTTTTGATCTGACTCATTTTTGGGCTAAAGCTTTAAAAAGACCTCGCCAAATGGATGAATGGTGTGGATATAATAAATAAATTATTATGGAGCCCATGTAACTTTGATCTCTACTGAACTATCTGTACAACTCCAGCTTAGTCTACCTGCGACATGTACGTACGCCAGCGAGGTTCGGTGGTGTATGGAACACGAGCTAATTCACCTTCAAGAATTTGGATAACCTGCTTACCATAAACAAAAAAATTCTTAATTTCTTTGGTTGTTTCAATGTCAACCATGCTACATTAAATGTAGCATATAATGATGTGGCCTAATTGGGTAGCAACAAATTGTGTTTGGTTGTTTGCGGTGAGCATAGCATTTACCGTAAAGCAATTAGGTGAGACACTGACCTAACCCAAGGTGATCCGACCCTCATCATGGGGTTACCATGTCCCTTACCTTGATGTATGTATTATGTATCAATGCTGTCCGGTTATTTTTCCATATCATTTCAGGGTATTATCCCAAAAATGAGCATATCCAATTATAACATCCTGAATTTTTATTATTTTGGATTGTCAAAATTTTTTATTTTTTTTATTTTTTTATAATTAGCTCACGTTGTCATTTACTGTCTTTTGACGCTCAAGGTGAGCCTATACGTAAATGATACCAATAAAGAACCGCATAAGTTCAATTAATCAACCATATGAAGCTAACTAATCCGCCTGATCAATTAAACCTTAAGTATAACCTCATGAATTATTCATCCAAGGCTCAAATCTAACCGACTTATTACTTACTAATTGATATAATCACAACCAAATAAAAACATATTTAAAGCTAAGTCAACTATGGCCCGGATCTTAAATAATAGACCAAATCAATCCAGTTACTCATTTAGCCTAAGAACCAACGATATAGAGTGATCATGTTCGAATCATCATTTTCACTAATTTCAAATAAGTCACACTGTGAACTTAGTTAATCCGAACCATAACAACTGCGTCTAAGAAATCTCTCTACCCAATTTATTCCTGAAATGCCCCGATCACTTGAATAAGCTCTAAACTGCTTGTTAGTGGGCTACCAGCTTCGAAATTATAAAATAATATCCATCTCACTGGGCTTGACGTCCACCGCTGGCAGTGGGCCCAAACGATGCCTCGAACCGCACAACTTGGACCGTAAAGAAAGATCTTGAAAGACACAACTCTCCGCGACTTATAACCTGAAACTTAAGTGAGTCGGGCCCGCCACTAAAACAACGAAAATGAGACTTTCAAACCGTTGAATTGCAATCAAACTCGGGCCATGAGTCAGGAATATTTTCTTACTCATATCTGTATAATTGTGGATCTGATAGATCATCAGTGACCGTTGATCGTATTTCGAGTCTCTGTTATTAATTGACTCATCTGTTTACCACCAAACTTGGGACAACTCTTCATCTGACTATAAGACACCTATTCCATAGCACAGATGGGCCAGGTGGCCACTGATAGCCCCAAAGGCCAAAAATAGACCCACCAAGGGTATATGCAGTATTAGGTCCAGCCTTTCCAGAGCCAAATGAACTAATTTCCAAGCTATATAAGCTTAAAAAATTCTTGGTTACCCTCTCATATGAATTTTTCAGGAAAGGGGAGAGAGAGAGAGAGAGAGAGAGAGAGAGAGAGAGAGAGAGAGAGGAGGAGGAGGAGGAGGAGGAGGAGGAGAAAGAGGAGAGAGTGGAATGGGAGAGTGAGCTCAAAGGGTAGGAATTGAGAGGATTCCCTCTCCTACCACGACCTCACGCCGGAAACTGCATCTCCACCGCCACAAGAGGGGATTTTCTGTGATCCAAAAAGGTAACCACCCCATTATCTCCCTAATTCCAGCAAGAGGAGCCACATGTATGTGTCCTAACCTACAAATCTATGTGACACGGGCTCTGACGCGTCAGCCCACAAGTCTGGCACCCTAAAAGCCACTCCGTGAGCCTTCGACAACCCCTGGGTGCGAACCATTAGCTATAGGTGGCCGTTTATCAAATATAGGCCGAAATTAGTGATTATGGGTGTAAAATTTCTTGCATGCCAGTTGCATGTATGTTAATTGTGGAATTAAAGTGTTGTTTCAATGTTTTTCGATTTAGGGGGAAATCGGACTCTCAATCGCCCAAGATCTTTGCATTGCATTAATTCCTGATATTCATTAGCATAAAATTAGGACACATTCTCCAAATTCTTAAAAATAAAAAATAAAAAAAATTTCGCTACATGTCCCCTATGCACATGATTAATTACTGATTTTCATTCTATGCATGGTTGTTTCTTTGAAATTGAGCTTGCTTACATGTTTATTTAATTTTTCCATGTATTTAAGAATCCTTGATGAGTCATGATTTCCATGTCTACAATTTATTGCTATGTATGCTTAAACCCCTCACAACTAGAAGTAGACCGATATCTACTTTAGTATCATTCATTTATACCCTGCCGCATTTTCGTATCAGCCAGTAAATTCCAGAACCCACATGGGCAACCCTTCTGGTAAAGCCATTCACAGGCAAATTTGACCCAATTAGTAAAATTGTGAATAGTCGACTGTAGTCGTACAACGTGGGACATTGTTCCAAATACCATATGATTCGTAGTTCGTCTAGAGGGGGCAAATTGGCTCACCAGCTAGCCATCCATGTTCGTTAAGTATGTGTGTACATGTCTGCCTGAATCTGAAACACCACATACTTTTGAGAGACCAATATTAACCATTAATGATTCGATCTCCAAGACTTAAGAGCCGGGCATGGTGGTATGGGACACCATGTCCGAGCTGTCGGCCTACACCGGGGTGACGAGCCTCCCCCTGGTGACCAGTAAGCAACTAAACTTGGTAGTCGGGTATGGTGGTATGGGACGCTGTGTCTATGCTATCGGCCTACGTTAGGCTGACGAGTCTCCCCGTAATGACAAGCGAGCATAGGAGGTGATAGATCCTTGTTCGAACAGCTCCCATCAAATTACTCAGCCGATAGTTCCGTGCTAGATTACCATTCGAACGACCCTAGCATGAATGGAATTCGACAACGAGCCATTTCTTGTGGTAATTTAGTTATGCAATAAGCCCGCACCTCGAAACGGAGTGATCATACTCGATGTTTAAGTGATGACTCATACCAAATTGATCCTCATACCTTTAAGTATCATGCCTTGCCTTTGAAATTATTGATTCGTGAGACAGATGTATGATACCTAAATTTAGATAATGGATCGTAGGATCAGATCCACTACGCCCGCCCTGGGCCAAGTGATATGGATAAGATCATTAATTAAATGGATATGTTTCATCTTTCCTAATCATGCCGGATGAACGAACTTAATTAAATACTCAGCTAACATCTCATCATCACATTGCATTAGTTAGGATTGACGATTCAGTAGTTGAGGTCGTATTAAAGGAGTGTTGGGCATTGCAATCGTTAGATGTTGTGGCTTGAGAGTGTTGGAAATAAGGGTATGCATCATATCATGAAACCATACATATGCATTAATAAAAGTAGTTAAGATTTTATGAATGATTGTTTTTCGCTAACATTATCCATGTATTTGATAATATGCGTAACTTATTGATAATGGTATCCACTGAGTTAATCACTTACTCCCACTCTGAGATGGTATTTTAAAACACCAACTAGACCCTATCTTAGATACAAGTGTCATGGAGCTCGACACGCTAGATGGAGTGAGTATAGACGAGGAGGAGGAGCTATCCTACTTTCAGCTTTTGGGTGGATCACCATAGGCCGTCCTAGGACTAGTGATGGAGTTCAGGGCAAGGTTTATATTTCTGGATTATGTGTATTTTTATGGGACACGGTCCCTCACGTTCACTTACATTATTTTTTTGTTGGATCTGCTTACTCCATAATAGTTGCACATGTGTTTACTATTTTAGTCTTGATTTATATTGCATGGTCCACTTAAATTTCTCCATTGCTTATGAAACAAACCAATTATGTATATTTCAAAACCCATATGACATAAATGGCCTCCAAAAATTCAGGAGCCGAGTACCTACTCGGCCCCTCGAAATCTGGGGCGTTACAGTAATTTTGAGCTAAACTTTACTATAAGAAACAACAGCGATTGACCATTAATGGGCCATAAAAGTTTTGGATTAAGTTGATGTTTGATTTTTTTTTTCATTCATCCAAGCTTATGTGGCCTCATCAACAAATTGGATGGTAAATAAACACCATGGAAACATTAAGGTGCGCCCTAAGAAGTTTTTAACAATAGAACGGTAAATCTATACTATTTCTTATGGTATGGTCCACTTGATAATTGGACCTGCTTCATTTTTGGCATAATACTCTAAAATAATTCGGAAAAAATGATGAACAACATGGATGCATAATACATACATCAAATGGGCCCCACGGTAAGGGCCGCACCATTTTGGGTGAGACCAGGGTCTCACCTAATCGGCTCTTAATGTATGGGTTTATACACACCATCCATCCATTTTGTCATATCTAAAGCCAAGAAGAAGAAAAAAAAAAGGCAGATCCAAAGTTCATGTGGACCATAATGTAAGAAGCAGTGGTTGTAGTGTTGTGTACTGGTGCCATTGTGAGGTTTATTTGCCATTTAATTTGTTCACAAGGTCACATATACCTAAATAAATGAGAGAAAATAAAATTTTCAACTTAATTCAAAACTTGTGTGGCTTCTAAAAAGTTTTTAATAGTGGGCTTTCCACTGTGTGGTTTGCTTGAGCTTTGAATCTAGGTCATTGCTTACTATGTGGCCTGCTTTAGCTTTGGATCTACATCATTTTTTAGCTTATATCTTAAAATAATATAGAAAACTAGCGGGATAACGTGGATAAACCTATACATCACGGCGGACCCCTTAGTGCCCTAGCTTGTTTCAGGCTCCGGAGAGGCTGAGGTGGTACCCAATCCATGTCCACATACCACTTATCTACTTGTCAATTAAAACTACTAATGGGGCTGAGTTGGGACACGAAATAAATACTACCCCACTTGTCTCAAGCTTTGTGCAGGATGGAGCCTGAGAGGCCCACCATGATGTATAAGATTATCCCCATCATCCATCCATTTTGCCATATCGTTTTATGGTATAAGACAAAATGAGAGAAAAAAAACTAAAGAAAGAAAGGAAAAAAAAATATATATATATAAATTAATCCAAGGATCATGTGAACCACACCGTAGGAAGCCATGGTTACAAGGATGCATACTGTTGAAACCTTCTTAGTACCTACCATGATGTTTATTGGGATTTTTACCTAAAAATTCCTCACAATTGTTTGTTTTCTCGTATAAATGTGCTACCCAACTAATGATCAAGTGTCCTATCTCCCTTCTTTTGAGAAATGAGCTGAAAATGAAGGAGAGAATATACAGTGTACTAAAAAGAAACTAACAGGTTAGATAAGTACACACGTGTGCACTAAAGCTTGGTACACACCACACATGTGCCTGCAAGGCACATATGTAAGAGATATAATCCATCCATCATATTAGTCCGGCCTCGTTTTCTCAAAAAGAAAATCTGGTTCCATTAGTATGCATGCGTCAATATTGAAATGCACGTGGATGGGTTGGAAAATACCTCACTTAAATATTTTAAACAATACATTTATTTTGCCAACAATAGCCTACTTGGTGGGTGGATCACCTAAATTTTGAGCAGGATATCAATATAAGGGTACCATTTTGATTGATGAACTGGACCTCAGGCCTATGGCATGTACATGAGCTTTGTCGCACATGCGTGTGATCTTAGTAATGCTCAAAAATAAAAAAATTTAAACTAGTTTTTACAATACTCAGGCTGTATATAATAATAAATACTTAGACACTCATAAATTTTACACTTGGTATATATTAGTTCAAATGAATTTGATCAGATTGAGCCTATGCAGCCAAGTCACAATCCCAACATGATAGGGTGGCTGAAAAATGGTGGCCTCTTATTGGAGGATGTTTGTTTATGGAAGCAAAATCTTTAGATATTTTTCATTTGACTGTCCTATAAATGCTCACAGATGTGGTACTTAGATGATGGAATAATCATGATTTTGGATTCACGAAGCATGTACGCTGGGTATATAATTTGAAAGATTTAATTTAATTACATGTGTATCATGTTTGCAATTACTAAGTGCTTGTATGTCATCCACCACACTTTTCTAAGAGTAACAAAGGTTTTTTCATTTAAAAAAGGGAGTATTGTTAAGCTTGTATGATTGCCTATGTCAACCTATGGTACCGTACCACATGGCCCAAGCTCTATTAAGGCTCATATGATGTATTGTTTAATACAGGCCCTCCATCTATTTTTTTCAACTCGTTTTAAGGTATGAGCCTAAAAATTGATGCAGATCGGAAGCTAAAGTGGACCACACCATGAAAAATAGTGGGGATTGAACTAGCACCGTTGGAAATTTCCTAAGGCCCATTGTGATGTTTTATTTGCCACCCATAATATTCATAAGTTCATACAGGCCAAAATGTAGGTGGCTCAAAAATGTTTAAATTCACAAGACATGAACCAAGTTTTTCTCCAATGCATTCAGCTTACATGCTCGTTGCATTAGATTTTCATTTAGGAAAAGCTTATACAAGGTCAAATTAATCTGATGAAAGGATTAGATCTGGCACATATCATGCACCATGTTGGCACATGTGTGGCACGTACACAAGCTTTATTGGGGATGCATGTGCTCCTGACACAACTCTTTATTTCTTTATCATTAGTTTTGTGTTTATATTTCTTTTTAAATTAAGATAAGTATATTATTTTATCCTCATTATAGATTTGGAGGCATGTTTTGGTAAATATGAAAGCTTTGAATGCATAATGCATTCGTGTGGGAATCTTTTAGTAAAAATTTAATATTTATCTGGGAAGCGGATTGCCTAAGCATATTGAGTAAACTACGTGGATCTACCATGATTTATGTATTTTATCCGCTCCATCCATCACATTTATCATATAATTTTAGGTTGTGATCCCAAAATTGAAGCATATCTAAAGCTTAAGTAGACCACACTAAAGAAACAATGTGAGTTGAACTTTATTTTTGAAAAATTCTTGGGGAATACAAAAGTTTTGGATGGAGCTAATATTGGCTAGTTCACTTCATCCATGTATTTGTGCTCTTATGAACTATTAGAGAGTGACCCCTTGAAGCGCTTGTTTGTCTCTGGCTAGGGACAGGCGTGAATAGTGGGAAGCTGATTGCATACTGGGCAAACTCTATTGGGTTCATCATGATTTATGTAGTTTATCCACTCTGTCCATCCATTTTACAAGATGATTTTAATGCTTGAGCTCAAAAATAAAGCATATCTAAAGCTCAATGGACTACACCATAGGAAGCAGTGTGAATTGAACAACTAGTGTTGAAAATTTATTGGGAGCCACGGATGATCAAGCTGATATTTGTGTTTTCCCTTACAAATAAACATCACCGTGCCCTTAGGAAGGTTTCCATGGTGGAAGTTATTATTCCCACTATTTCCTGTGGTGTGGTCCACTTGAGCTTTGGATATGCTTCAATTTTGGGATCCACGCCTAAAATGAGCTTAGAAAAGTAATTGGACTGCATGAATAAATCACATATATTCATTGTGGGCTTAACAAAGTGTACTCATTACCATAAAGTGTACCGAGTAACTAAGTAGGCAATCTAATTTTGGGGTGGTGCCCAATCCGGGTCTCAGTTCTATCACAGAAAGTTCTGTGCTAGGAAGCTAAGTCGGGCAATTGTGATATTTGTGAGAAATTCATCCTGTTAATCCATTTTGCAGCCTTATTTTGAGAATTGCTTATCAAAAATCAGGTGGATCTAAAACTTAAGGATGCCGGAGGGTGAAACCATTGAAATATTCCTAGGCTCCACACTAATGCTTATATGCCATTTAAACCATTTATAAAGTCATTTTTGCTGAAACACCTAGCTCCATGGCTCAATTGGCAGACTGAGTAGAGATACCTTCCCCAGCGGGGTAGCTAACATGGAGTGTGTATACTGACATGGGTATCTACTAACAAGTTAACCTTAAAAATAAAAATATAAAAAATTAAAAATTAAAAAAAAAGGGTCATTTTTGGTGGGATGAATTGAAAATACAGAACACCTACCGGGGCACAGAACTTTTGTAGATGTTTCAATTGTGGCCGTTCAATCCTCTCTCATGCCCGCACCTAACTTCCCAGCGCAAGAAACAAAGGAAATCCCCATCCGATTTGGTACTACCCCACCTGTCTTCAGCTTGAAACAGGCTGGTGCTCTAAGGGGCCCACCATCATGTATGGGTTTATCAAAACCGTCCATCCATTTTCCCATATCATTTTACATTATAAGCTAAAAAACGATGCAGGTCTACGGATCAAGTGGAACAGGGAGCCTGGATTAAACACACATCATTAAAAACTTCTCGATGGCTGTAGAAGCCTTGGATCTGCCTCATTTTCAGTCTTTTATTCTAAAATTAAATGAACGGTGTTGATAAACCCATAAATCACAATGGTCCCCTTAGAGCCCCAGCCTATTCTTGTGACACGCGGGGATAGTACATAATTCACGTTTATATGATGCCATCTTATCTTTAAACCCTGTCGTTTTCAATGACAGTGATTTCTCACCTAGAGGCGGCACAACAAGCCGTACCATTTCCTCTGTCCTAAGAAACAGTGCCAAAATGAAAGCCGGTCACAGGAAACAGACGCGGCTTCATACTAAAAAGAGCCAAAATGAATGTCAAAATGATTTTTTAAAAAACCCAGATGTGGAAAAACAGATAGACAATACGGATAAACCCAGTATGCTTATAATAGGCCTAAAATATTCACTTAGTACGATAAAAGCCAATTTTGATTTCACGGATCTCACTGTTAGGAGCTCCGTGAGACCATCCTCATGTATATGTTTTAATTATATTGACAAATTATATTTACAGTGTTATAGGAAGATCCGAGCTGACTATTCCGTGCCGACTCAGTGCCATTACGTCTGAGGCGCGACCCATTCAATCCGGACTCAGCGTCAACACCACGCGAGTCTTAGAGCAAAGTTCAATTCAGAGGGCGGTTACATCCGATCAGACTACAATACATCCCTAGCCGACCACGTGAGCTCGAACTTGCGGGTCGAATGCCGAGACTATGGTCGGACTGGCCGAGCCGAGGCGATGATCAGAAGCGCATGTCCCACTCGCTAAACATGGAAACTGCTATAACCTAACATGGCCAGTAACTTCGCTCGCAGATGCACACGATCCACCAGATACGCGGCGAAATTAGTAGATTGCGGGCAGTATCCCCATGATCCCAGAATCCCTCTTATCGTGCCAAGATCATCAGACCCAAACCGCCCCACAGGCAAGCATAAATAGCACGCATCGTTACATTTACAGGTACGCAAAATCGAGCTCTCCTCTACTCTCCACTTAACCCGGATTCTCTTGTCATGACTTAGGCATCGGAGGGTCCCCCGGCCTAGCCAGGATCACCTTTGTCTGTCTTGTTGCTGCAGGTTCCAGGGGTAAACACGTGGTGGATTACGTGGAGGGAGGGCCGATCAGATTTTGACATCAACATTTTTTGGCGCCATCTATATGAACCTAAAACTAGAAGTCAGGTTCTCATTTTTTCAAGTAATGACGAGGAAGAAGAAAGCTGCAGTGGTACAACCGCAACTTGATGAGCAGACTCGGTCGTCGTCACCGCTTCATGCCGAGTCCGCACCAGGGCCTTCCCAACGATCACGCAATCGGTCGAGCAAGTACCGTGCTATGCAGAACGAGATCCAGACCCTGCGCGACGAGGTAAACCGAATGAAACATCAAAAAGAGCCAGAGCTACGCCCGGCTCAAGAAGGTGGGGTTGTTCGTGGAAACTCACTCTGTACCTAAGAGTGCAAGACATGAAGCCCCCCAACACTCGGGGGTGCCACATTCAAGTCAAAATTCTCCTGCGGTACGGGCTGAGGTATCCGCGCGGAACCCCACTACTCGGGCTCTGATAATTGTTCATTCAGCGACATTCGCCCTGCCAACCATAGACCTCCGTCATCAGTTAGAACGGAGGAGAGAAAGGAGAACACCAGAGGTCGAGCGTACCCCAGAGGTCGTCGCTGAAAATAAGGACCCATGGGAAGCACGATTTGCGGAGTTGAACGATAAGTTCCTGACATTGAAAAAAAGGTAGGAGCAATCGACGGTTCCAGCTACGATCCAAGCGATGATAGAAGAGACCGAGCCTTCCTTCACCCCAGCCATCATGGCCGAAGTGATGCTACAGAGGTTTCGGATGCCTCCCGTCATCCAGTATTTAAGATCAGGGGACCCATCCGAACACTTGGAGTCCTACCAATCATGGATGTAGATCCAGACAGCAACAGATGCAATGATGTGTAGGGGGTTCTCCATCACCCTCACAGGACCCGCTCGGATTTGGTATCGTCAACTGAAACCTAGTTTCGTAAGCTCTTTCATGGAACTGAATCGACTATTCCTCACGTACTTTATAAGCGGTAAGAGAAGTCAGAAACCCAACACTCACCTGCTTACCATCAAGCAGACACCGAAAGAATCGCTGAAAGATTACATTGCACGCTTTAACGAAGAGGCGCTGCATGTCGAGGACTATGATGACAAGATGGCCCTCACTGCCTTTGAGCAGACTGAAAGAAGGAAAGTTCGCCTTCTCCATCGAAAAAAATTCACCAAAGACGCTAGCGGACTTCATGGTGAAAGCTCAGAAGTACACTAACGCCGAGGAGTTCACTAACGATCGAAATGGCACACAGGCGTCTGACTCGACGAACAAAGGGAAGAGACCTCGGAACGAAGATTCTCAGCCGACTGGCAAAGGAACGAATGACCGCGTTTCTCGAGACCGTCGACCGAGCCGCAGGCCGGAAAGGAAATTTTTCTCTTATACTCCTCTCAACACATCGGCCGAGCAGATTCTGCTGGATATCCGAGAAGATAAACTGCTTAATTGTCCAGTCTGCACGAGTGCTAACCCCGAGCAATGGGACAAGCAGAAATTCTGCTGCTTCCACCGAGATCATGGCCATAACACGGACGACTGCGTGGACCTGAAAGACGAGATCGAGTCCCTCATCCGTAAGGAACATCTGCATCGTTACACCAAAAGAGAAAGATCTACTCGGAGAGACGAGCAGCCGCGGGAAAAGCCAAACAACCCCCCAGAAGAACCAGCCGAAATTCGTACCATCTTCGGGGGTTCAGCTGGGGGAGGGGATTCAAATATGGCTCGAAAAGCCCATTCTCAGATATCTGAGCCGGAACATCACGTCCACCTGGCGGAACGACCCAGCGAGGAACTACGAGTCGCTCCGTGCAGCCTCCTGACCTTCAAAGAAGATGATGCACGCGGAATCTAGCATCCACACGATGACGTGTTAATGGTTACTATGACCATAGCGAATCACAAAGTTTACCGCATCTTGGTCGACACCGGGAGTTTAGCTGATGTCATGTATTCCTAAGCATTTGAAAAGATAAAAATTCCACGGTCCAAGCTCCGGCTTGTGAAGACTCCCTTACACGGCTTTGCCGGAGAGAGAGTCACCTCCGAAGGAGCCATCTCCCTCCCAATAAAAGCGTTAGAAGGGCAATATCAAGTCACACTTTTGATGGACTTTTTAGTTGTCAATGTTCCATCAGTCCACAACGTGATCCTGTACCGACCGTCCCTAAACGCAATGAGAGCAGTCGTCTCAACTTATCATCTGATGATGAAGTTCTCAGCTGAAGGTGGGATTGGTTATCTCCGAGGCGATTAACGCGAGGCCCGGAGATGTTATGCGATAGCCGTGAGAAAAGGAGCTGCTAAATAAATGCTCGTAGTGGACGCCTTGGATCCTCGAAGACTGATGGAAAACTCTTCAGTCGAGGATCTGGTAAAATTATTGCTCGACGAATCAGACCCGAGCAAAACTGTTCAGCTCGGATCATCGCTGAATCTGGAGCGGAGGAAATAATTACTTACTTTCTTAAAGCAATACCGAGACATTTTCGCGTGGTCACAAGCAGATATGCCGGGTATCTCACCTGATGTATTAGTCCACAGGCTGAACGTGTACCCAGACTACCAGCCAGTTAAGCAAAAAAGAAGACCATTTGATGTCGAACGATATGAAGCTATTGTCGAGGAGGTCTCG
This sequence comes from Magnolia kwangsiensis, assembly GCA_037074715.1. Taxonomy (NCBI): domain Eukaryota; kingdom Viridiplantae; phylum Streptophyta; class Magnoliopsida; order Magnoliales; family Magnoliaceae; genus Magnolia; species Magnolia kwangsiensis. The sequence continues at coordinate 200,976,948 of CM073571.1, forward strand.
GTCCTACTCGATGCGGGCTTCATAGAAGAAGTGTACTATCCTGATTGAACAGTAAATGTTGTACTCGTCAGGAAGTTCAACGGGAAGTGACGGGCCTATGTAGACTATTCCGATCTAAATAAGGCATGTCCCAAAAACAGCTTCCTATTACCTCGGATCGACCAACTAGTGGACAGCACGGCCGGACATGAGTTACTCTCGTTTCTAGACGCTTACTTCGGTTACAACCAGATCGCTATGCATCCCCCAGATAGGCAGAAGACTACCTTTGTCACCGACAGAGGGCTCTACTATTACCGGGTCATGCTGTTTGGCTTGAAAAACGCTAGGGCAACATATCAGAGACTAGTGAATCAGATGTTTACCAACCAAATTGGGCGTACCATGGAGGTGTATGTGGATGACATGTTAGTGAAGAGTACCCAAGCCTCCAACCACCTTGCTAACCTCGGAGAAACATTCAGCGTCCTCCGAGAATACCAGATGAAACTGAACCCCACTACGTGTGCATTTGGAGTTGAATCAGGAAAGTTTCTTGACTTTTAAGTCAGTCAGAGGGGCATTGAGGCCAACCTGGATAAGATTAAGGCTCTCCTCGACATGAGCTCATCTCGGACTCTTAAGAAAATATAGTGTCTCACGGGAAGAGTTGCCGCCCTCAGACGCTTCATATCTAGGGCTACAGATAAATACCTTCCTTTCTTCTAGCAACTGAAGGGCCACAAGAAGGCCTAGTGGACTCAAGAGTGTGAGCATGCCTTCCAGCAGTTGAAACAATACTTGGGTTCACTGCCTCTATTGTCTAAGCCTGAAAAAGGGGAGCCTTTGTTCCTCTACCTCGTTGTCTCGGCTTCAGCTGTCAGTTCGGCTCTGATCAGAGAAGTCGGAGGCAAGCAGTATCCCGTCTACTATGTAAGCAAAGTCATGGTGTCAGCTGAAACGAGGTACCAGTCCTTGGAAAAACTGGCGCTCTGCCTCGTCGTCTCGGCCAGAAGACTGCAGCCATATTTTCAAGCCCACTCCATAGTTGTGTTAACAGACTCTCCTCTGAGGCAGACCCTCCAAAGACCCGAGGTGTCGGGTCGAATGACCAAGTAGGCTGTAGAGCTCAGAGAGTTTGACATTCAGTTTCACCTCAGAACGGCACTCAAGGGTCAAGCTGTGGCCGATTTCATCGCCGAGTTCACGACTCCGGATGAGGAGCAAGTCAGAATGGAAGTTTAAATGACACCGCCTGTCCCGTTGAGTAATGAAGAGCTCACATCAGATCCGGGATGGGTCCTTTATGTTGATGGATCTTCCAATACTAAAGGAGTAGGAGCCGGTGTTGTCCTGGTTACACCTGATTCAGCGACAATCCAATATGCAATCAGACTCGGATTCAAAGCTTCAAACAACGAGGCCGAGTACGAAGCATTATTAGCTGGGCTCAGGCTAGCAACGAGCCTGGGCGTTCAGACCTTGCAGGTCCATTGTGTCTCACAGTTGGTGGTGAACCACATCTCCTTGGAGTACGAAGCTAAGAAAGTCAGAATGATCGCTTACCTCGAGGAGGCGAGGAAATTAATCGAGAAGTTTTGGAGTTGTACTATCCGACAGATCCCCAGAGCCGAGAACTCCTGGGCCGATGCGTCAGCAAAACTCGCCTCGTCCTTCGAGGGAAAGATACCGCATTTTGTCCTGGTCGAGTTCATTGAACACCCGAGTATCGGCCAGTCGGAGAAGGTCAATCCCATCCAGTCCGTTCCTAGTTGGATGGACCCGATCTTCAATTATCTATCAACCGGTGAAACCCCCTCGGATAAGCTGGACGCGAGGCGACTTAGGGTCAGAGCGGCCCGGTATGCTTTATTGGACGGAGTGCTGTATAAGAAGGGGCATTCTCAGCCTTACCTTAGATGCCTCCGACCGGATGAAGCCAACTACGTGATTCAAGAAATTCACGAGAAAATCTGCAGAAACCATTCTGGCAGCCGCGCCTTGGCCATGAAGATACTTCGTCAAGGGTATTTCTGGCCGACTCTCAAAAAAAACTCTAAGGATTTTGTTCGAAAGTGCGACAAGTGTCAGCGTTTTGCTTCCGTGCCGAGGAAACCGGCAGAAGAAATGACCCCCATGAGTGGGCCATGGCCGTTCGCCCAATGGGGGTCGACATCATTGGTCCCTTGCCCACTGGGAAGGGACAGGTCAAGTTCGCTATAGTTGCAGTCGACTACTTTACCAAGTGGGTCGAGGCCGAGTCAGTCGCAAAGATCACCGAGTAGAAAGTAATCGACTTTGTTTGGAAGAATATCATCTGCCGGTTCGGGATCCCAAGAACCATCGTTTCTAATAACGGCCGCTAATTCGATAATAATAAGTTCCGCAGCATGTGTCGAGATCTTGACATCGTGAACGCTTACTCATCTCCTCGGCACTCACAGTCGAACGGACAGGTAGAAGCAGTCAACAAGATCATCAAGCACCATCTCAAGACAAAGTTGAAAAAAGTAAAAGGAAATTGGGCCAAGGAGCTCCCCTTCGTCCTCTGGGCTTACTGGACCCCACCGCAGACTTCGACGGGTGAAACACCATTTTTGTTATCCTATGGCTAGGAGGCAATGGTGCCGGTAGAGATCGGACTTCCTACGACGCGGGTAAGGAGCTTCGAAGAAAATCAGAACTCCGAGCAAATCGCCGCTAATCTGGACTTACTCGAAGAACTCAGAGAGGTTTCAAAGCTCCGAGCGGCGACACGGCGTCAGCAGGTGGCGCGTTTCTACAATTCCAAGGTCAAAGTCAAGCGCTTCCAACTATGGGATTTAGTCCTCCGGCTGGTTTTTTAGAATACGGCCGAACTAAGAGCAGGTGCACTCGGACCCAACTGGGAACGACCATATCGTGTGGTCAGATCTACCAAACCGGGCTCGTACCACCTGGAGGACCTCGAAGGCCTCCAGTTCCCTCATCCCTGTAATGATGAACATTTGAAGACCTACTACCCATGAGGAACTAGCCTTTAAAGCTCATAATAAAGTGTGTCTCCAAGTGACTAGCCTTTAAGGCTCTTAATAAAAATTTCAATTTGGCCTCGGATGTTTATTTAACTGTCTTGGTTAGTACGACTATGACCTAATGGTCCGACCCCCAAGGGGTCGGAGCCTAATCCTACAAAGATCGACAAGGCATCCCTTTGGGGGAAAAAGCCTGATCATGATCCGATTCTCCAATGGAGTATTCGGCTTGACATACGATAATGAAAAGCTCTCGCCCGAAGAGCGACGAACCGAGCACTCCAAAAGATCGGACCCAACTAAGACTTGGGCCGAAAACGGATTAAGCAACAAATACGGGACTAGGCCCGCAAAAAGAAATCAGCTCGACAGCATATCACAACAAGATAATGTAAAAAAAAATGCTTTTCATTGAATCCCTCGGAGGGGTAAAAAGTACATCAACACAATTAATGACTATACTTCGAAAAAAAAAAACCAAAATGATAGTCTTCAGGCCAGAGGAGGAGCTTGAGCATCAGGAGTTTGGGCGTCAGGAGCTGGATCCGAGCGGACGACTTCAGCCGGGGCATCTTCGGAGTCGTCGGGCAGGAGGGAATCAAGGTCAAGGTCTAGGTATAACCCAGAACTGCCTCAAGGTAAGCGTCGAAGCTGCGATTGTAGAACGTTGCAGCTTCAGCGTCCCTCTCCTTGAAAGTCTTGAAGCTTTCAACTGCAGCAACAACCGCTGCGGCCAAAGAAGCCTCGTACTTAGCCCGCTGAGCTTCCACGGCCTAATTCACGGATTGTATCCGTTCCTCAGCCGCCTCAGCCTTGGCGCTGTTCAAGGCTTCACCGAGCCGAGCTGTCTCCATGGCTAAGGAGTCCGCGTGGGCCTTGGCGTGGGTCAGCTCAGCGGTTGCTACATCGCCACTCTTCTTAAAGTTATCTGCCTTGTCTTGCTAATGCAGCTCCCTAGCTTCTAAATCAATGACGAATCTCTGTAGTCGCCTGACCTTGGCCCTCTCGCCGTGAGTCGTTGGCGCAGATTAGTCTGCTCAGACATCAGAGCCGCTGCCTCGGCCTTAAGAGCCTCCAACTCCGCCTCCCTCTTCTTATGCTCTCGCACCCTCTGCCTAATCGAGAGCAGCATCGGGACGGCTTGAACAAGAAATAAAAATTAGAATCTACATAATATATAACCACATGAAAGAAAGGGACTCTTCTCGGAGATATACCATGTAGCATACGGAGGCGAAGTCGTTCAGGAAGCTGCCCTCCGATCGCTATAGGTTCTGAGCGATATCCTCCTCCTTGGCATGCTTGGCGGCCCACGGAGCCAAACATGTCATGTGGTAGCCGGGCTCAAACCTCCCACAGCTTGTGCCCACTTGGGCCGAGGCCTCAGCCCCCTCGGCCCCTACCCTGCTGCCGACCGAGTTTTGACTCTCGGTGCGGACCTCTCCCCCGACCTCATGGGGGAAAACGTATTATCAGCCATTTTATTAACCTCCTCCAGTTCGGAGGAGGAGGGAACAGCAATGGGGGCCTCGGGGGCCGCGGCAGGCACCTCCACGGTGGGGGGAACGGCAACAGCGGGAGCTCGAGCAACAGGGCTCGGCACGACTGAGGTGCCAGCCTCAGTCACTCGGACGACTCCCGGAGGAGGACGTACCACCGGGCGCAGGACTACCGGGGGAACCGCGGCAGTGCTAGGGAGCGCCGGAGTCGGTGGCACGGAAGAAAAGCCGATTGGCTTCAATGTTGGGACTGCTTGTGTCGGCGTAGTAGAAGACTCCCCCATGCGAAGGAGAGCTGCTTTCTTCCGAGCGATCTTCACTCGGGGGATTTCCTTTAGCAGCTCCGCCGCGGTCGGAGCCATTTTCCTCTTCCAAGTCCCGGACGCTTCGGCCATGCCTGCGAAAAAGAAGATCATGTCAGCTACCAAATAACTGAAAGAAAGTTCATCGAAGAGATCAGGATGGCTTACTGAGGGATGTGAGTGAAGGCTGAGATTTGCAGAGCCCGGACCAGTGGAGGTTGGCCGCAGTTATCAGATCGGCCCAGGAGCGAAGCGTCTCCGACTGCGCTTTGGCCTTCGCAATCTGATTCTTCTGGTCCAAGTTGAGGAGCGGAAACCCCTTTGCGAAAGCTGCAAAAAAAAAAAAAGTCACTTCGACAGAAACATGTAAAAACTAAGGCAGCAACTCAGATGCCAGATGAAGTCCAACCTGATTTCTTAAAGTGGGTCGGAATACGAGCCGTTGAGGCCCTAAGCTCAGCCGCTGGTGCCTCCCAGTCACTTGCCGCTCAGAACCACTTATTCTTCCAGTCCTTGTTGTAAGACGACAGGTGCATAACTAATCCCGACCCCTTGCTCTCCCGAGTCACAAAGTAGTACCATGGATCGTTGCTATCATACTTGACCAGGTACAAGCTCAGCAGCTCCTCTGGGGTCAGCTCGGAGTTGTTAACTTGCCTCCAGATAATGTATGTAGGGATCATCACCCTCCAGGCGTTCGGAGTAAACTGCCTGGGGGTCAATCCGAAATGAGCCACGACCTTCCTGATGAAGGGGTGTAGAGAGAGCCGGACCCCGCATTGCAGTGCACAAAGGAAGATGTCCACTTCCCCCTCGGCAGGAGCGCCAGCAGAGTCCAAAGGACCGGGAGCCCTTATCTGAACAGAGTCAAGGATCTGGAACTCCGAGCCAATCCACTCCATTTGAGATTCTGACATGACAGAACCTCCGGGAACTACCTCTGCGGTACGCAGACTCACAGACATTTCGGTGGTGGCAGTGGGCTCGACTCGGCGGGCTCGGGAGGCTGTATTCTTACTGGGCTGGTTAGTCTTAGAAGCCAACATTTTTTGTTTCCGAGGCGGGGGTACATGAGAGTGGTCTCGAAGGGGCCTTTGGAAGACCCACTCTCACTTTCAGTAGTTCTCGGCTCGGAGTCATCGCCGTATTCGCGAACCATCTCCAGATCGGAAGACATGGCAGAAAGAAGAGCGAATGTCAGTTAGACTCACCGGGTGATTGCCGAAAATCGCATACTGACGAAAACTTCGAAGTCGGCCGGAATCGCCTCTCGTCGGAAATCGCCTCTCCGGTGTGCTCTTATGAATCAGAATGTAAAATGTTATACGAATGTCTGGGGCGCCCTTATATAGGCAGCGAAGGATTTTCGTATTGATGGCAAACTTTAATGACAACAGCCGAATCGACACGATCCGACCTCCGAGCGCACGTGGTAATGCCGCATTGGATGCATATCGAACCGTCGGTACGGCTCTGACATCGGGCAGTGCGACTTAATACATGAAAAGACACCCCAGTAGTCGGAGCCATCATAAATACGCCACCTCTAGCCTGCGTGGCAGCTTCTCATAGGTTGGGAGAAGATCCGAGATCGTAACCGTCACCACGCGTTAACTGAAGCGACCAGCACGTGCGATTCTCAAGGCGGGAGATTTCCTGTACGAGTACTCTCCGAGCCCGCAGGCAAGCTCGAAGAGTAGGGGGTTTCTGTTATGGGAAGATTCAAGCTGACTATTCCGAGCCGACTCAGCGTCATTACGTCTGAGGCGCGACCCATTCAATCCGGACTCAGCGTCAACACCACGCGAGTCTCAGAGCAAAGTTCAGTTCGGAGGGCGGTTACATCCGATCAGACCACAATACATCCCTAGCCGACCACGTGAGCTCGGACTTGCGGGTCGAATGCCGAGACTATGGTCGGACTGGCCGAGCCGAGGCGATGATTGGAGGCGCATGCCCCACTCGCTAAACATGAAAACTGCCATAACCTAACGTGACCGGTAACTTCGCTCGCAGATGCGCACGATCCACCAGATACGCGGCGAAATCAGTAGATTGCGGGCAGTATTCCCATAATCCCAGAATCCCTCTGATCGTGCCGAGATCATCGGATACAGACCGCCCCACAGGCAAGCATAAATAGCACGCATCGTTACATCTACAGGTACGTAAAATCGAGTTCTCTTATACTCTCCACTTGACCCGGATTCTCTTGTCCTGACTTAGGCATCGGAGGGTCCCTCGGCCTAGCCAGGGTCACCTTTACCTGTCTTTTTGCTGAAGGTTCCATGGGTAAACACGTGGTAGACGACGTGGAGGGAGGGCCGACCAAATTTTGGCATCAACATACCGTATGAATCAAGGAAGGAGGTAGATTGAAAGATCATGTAAACCATATCACAGGAAATAATGGGAATCGAAAGCATACTCTTGAAAACTTTTTATGAGTCGCATAAGTTCTAGATGAAGTTGTTTATACCGGTGTAAGTAATGTTATAAACAAGTTGGATGGCAAATAAACATTATAATGGCTTAAGGGACAATTTAAACACTGATGTATCCTGTTGGCATGTTTGTTTTTTAAAAACAATGAGAAATACCATGTAAATAGTAATTATTATGATTTCATTGTATTTGAAAATTTATATAAATTTGTGCCTATGAAATGGGTTCAAAAGAGATAATTCTAATTTTTAAACTGCAAGGTAATGCATATGATATATCCATTCCGTCCATCAGTTTTATTACAATATTTTGGAGCATGAAACAAAAAATGAAGTAGATCTAACATTCAAGTGGCCCATGCTAAAAGAAAAAGTAGCCCTACAAAGTTTTTAACGATAAGTATTCGATTCTCTTTTTTATATGATGTGGTCCACTTGAGTATTGGATATGCCTCAAATTTTTACTCATGCTATGAATTCAACTGAAATAATGGATGAACGGTATGGATAAGCGAAATGTATCACAGTGAGACCTATATATATTTTGTAATATTGTTAGTTTCCATGTCAAAAAGTAAGAGACAAATCAAGTTGTTTATAAATGTATGAAAAAATAATTATTATTTTTTTACAAGGTATTCATCAGTTCACTGCAAAATCAAACACACCCTTAAGCCTTCTGTCCAACTCCTCGTAGAGCTCCTGGTATAAAATAATATGTCACAATAGATCTATCAAGGTGAGACTATCTCTTAGGAGGAGCTATGTCTTACCAGCCTGATTTTAAGGCATGATCTCAAATTTTAAGCAGATCTAAAGTTCAAGTGGACCATGCCACAAGAGGTAAAGGTATTTGTATCTTTTGCCATTAATAACTTTTTGAAGGATTTATCAGTTTTGGGTTGAGTTGATATTTGTGTTTTCCTTTTATATATATATATATATATATATATATATATATATGTATTTTTATAAATATGTTGGATGATAAATAAACAATTTTATAGACTGCAGGAAGGAAAAACTTTCCAAAGGTGAATATTTTATTACCATGGTTTTTTATAGTGTGGACCACTTGAACTTTAGATTTGCCTCATTTTTTAGGATCATACTTTAAATTGCTCCAGTAAAACAGATGAATGGCCTGATATGTCACATACATATAACCTTGGTAACGACCTATTCAAATGATTTGATTATAAAAATATAGAGTTAGCAATGACTCGACTGTTGACGCAGCCCAGCCAAACACTGATTTTAGTTCTCGACTTTCGCAACTATGAATTTTTGAATAGAAAAAGGTTCGTAAAATCATAAGAAGGAACGTTCCTTTCCACGATAAAAGTACTGTCATGGCAAATGTGACATTTCATGTGAGATGTCTATTTGCTCAAGTGGTCCCTATGATACGTCCATTAAGGCTTATTCCTAGCCATGATCAAAGGATGATGGAAGTGGCTCATCACATGGATCTACATTTCATTTATTAGCATGTGAGGGGATCGTTGGGCCCCACATGGACACCAGGCTGCTTTATGTGCCGTTCATGTTCTGGGTCCCTTAACTGGCAATCTTGACCACAGGAAACAGTGGTCATTGCACATCCGCCGTTAAAACTTCATAGGGTCCATCCAACCTGTTGATAGGGTCAAACAAACCTGGATGAAAGGAATAAAATAAGAATCAGCTTGACCCAAAACTTTCGTAGCCCACGTAAGGTTTTTAATGGTCAATAACCAATGTTTCCTGTGGTGTGATCCACCTGAAATTTATTTCTTCTTCAATTTTGGGATTATGCCCTAAAATAAAATGGAAAAACAGATGGATGGCGTGGATATACAATACATGCGTCGAGGTGGTCCCTATGGTCAGGGTTCACCCACATTGCTGGTTCCAATATCGCACAGCCAAGTGATCTGGGAAGTGGATTGCCTGTGACCCACCACACAGAGACATACATATGCCGCGGCTGTGTGGACCTCACAGAGATGTCTGTGACAAATCCACTCCATTCATCTGTTTTTAAAAACCCTGATAGGATGGTACCATAAAAATCAGATCCAAAACTCAGGTGGGCCACTCCAAATGAAACAACGGGAACGGAAATTTCCACTGTTAAAATATTACTGGAGCTGACCATGATTTTTATATGCCATCTAAACCGTTCATAGGGTTATTACCTCTCATATAAACTGTATACACAGATATAATCCTGATACAAAACTTCCATCACCCCCAGATCCCCAATCCCTAGTTTTGTATAGTATGGAAAACGTGAATTTTATATCTCCCCGATTTTTAGATTTCCGCCGTATCTAAGTCTTGCAAAATAGATGGACGGACTGGATTTTTCACCGACATCACTCTGGGCCCCACACAGCCCCGAGCACAAGAATATCCCTGTGCTGGGGGTCACAGTCAATCCGCTTCCTTTGTGGGCCCTTTCATTTTCATTACAGTGATTTCTAAAACAAGGTAGGTAGGGACGTGGATTCAGTAGATCAGATCGGTGGATCCATGTGGCGCCCAACCGTGATGTTTTCGTCTTACATCCGCGTCATCTTGTAGGGCATGATCTTTAAAATGAAGCAGATCTAAATAAACATTTCAGGGCCCTCAAAATGTTTTTAACGGTGGATATTTAATCACCGTTGTTTCATGGTAGATTTGGACCTACTTCGATTTTTGTATAATGCTGCCCTTACAATGAATTGTCAAAACAGATGGGTAGGATGTAAGACACATGCCTCAATGTGGACCCCACGATGAGAGATCCATCGAGATTGGTGGATCCAAAGATCTACCGAAGTTGTGTCCGTATGTGAGTAATGGAAGCAGATTGGCTCTGACACCGGGCATAGACTGTCTGGGGTCATAGATGTACTGTATGACCTGGACATAAAAGATATGGGAACGGATTGGCTACTCCCCCTGGCACCAGCCATCGGCTGGTGGTCGGTGCTCTGTGGGGCCCACCATGATGTATGTGTATCATCCATGCCATTCATCTATTTTTATAAATCATTTTATTATATGATTAAAAAAATGAATTATATCTCAATCTCAAGTGGACCACGTTAAAGGAAACAGTGTTGAATGAATTTTGACCATTAAAAACGTTTTTGGGGCCACAAAGGTTTTGGATCAAGCTGATATTTATTGTTGCCCTTCACCTGGGTCTTTATGATCAAATCAACAGATTGGATGTCAAATAAACAGTACAGTGGGCCTAAGGAGGATTTTAATTGTGAATATCTATTCATTATTTTTTGTCCTGTGGTGTGGCCGACCAAACAAATATATCCCTATCATTTTTTGTATCAAGCCTAAAAAGATTTATAAAATTGGATGAACGGAATGGATTAAACACCTACATCATGGTGGGGCCCATGGACCACCAACCATCAGCCACCGGGCTGTTGCCAGGGGGAGTAGCCAATCCGTTCCCTAAAGGTATACTTGTGCTCGGGGTTTTGTGGGCCCGCAGAGATGTCCGACAAATTCACTCGGTCCAGCTGTTTTTAAGGACTAAAATAGTATCTGAGTCTAAATATCTAGTAGATCCAAAACTCATGTTCATACCACACAAAAAATCAAGAACTGGATGATATTTATGCCTATACTTATATCTAAGTGGTAATAACCTTATTAGCAGTTTGGATGACATATAACAATCATGGTCAGTTTCAAGAAGGTTTTAACGGTGGATGTTTCTGTTACCATTGTTTCTCACTTAGGATAGCCCATCTGAGTTTTAGATCTACTTCATTTTTATAATCTAGCTGTCCTATTGTGGCCTTTAAAAACAGATGGACAGATTAAATTTGTCACCGGCGGTTCTGTCAGCCCCACGGAGCCCCAACACAGGCATATCTTTGCGCTAGGGTCACAGGCACCCTTAGACTAATCACCAACAGGCAACGTCACTTTTGTAAGTGATGTAGAGCGGGTCGTAGATAATTTCATGGCCAAGATGAGTCAGAAAAGGCCTGATCGGATATAGAGGTGATCCGAAGAGTCAGAACTTAAAAGTGATGTATTTTGTAAATCAGAATAAGTCACCAGACGTACCATAATTTTAGGGTAGAACAAGCTACTTTAGCCACCCAGCCTACTATGTTGGGCTGCCCATGCTGAATTTGCGAAATTCCATAAGATCAATGGTTGAAATTGCTGTTTTTTTTTTTTTTTTTACTATTTATAGAAGTTTTAATTTGATTGTATAACTCATGAAAAGTTCAAAAAAATTAGAGGAACTGATTTGGCCAAATAGGACACTATTTTTTTTTTTGCCAAAAACCATGTGCACTATGTAGGAATCACTACTATCTGTAAATAATAAGTTTACTATTTACAGTAAGTCGTGACTTCTAAAATTTTAGTCATAATATAATTTCAAAACTTCTCCCTAAGTTCCCTAGCCTTATTTAAAGAGTTGTATATAAAATTAATTTTTATTTTTATACTGACATCTCTACAAGGAGTTCGATAAGCTACGTGGATTTAGAGTAGTTACTTATCGTTGAGGTAGACGGTGCTCGACCTCTATATGTCCTTCCCTGCATGAATAAGGATCTTATAAAATAGTAGCCCAAAGTACACCTAGTCCAAGCATAAGGCCGATCTGCTTATTGGATGGTCCATACCATTAGTCTGGCTAATCATACGGGTGTGCCCACCTAATGAGTACTGGATCAGGTTGACATTAGATAACTGGGGTGCCTGGAAAACAACGGGGTCACATATCAGAAATTGGTGAATCAAATGTTCGCTAAACAGATCGGATGCACTATAGAGGTTTACGTCGATGATATGCTCGTTAAGAGCATCAAAGCATCCAACCATTTAACAAATCTCGGAGAAACCTTCTCCGTCCTCCGAGAGTACCCGATGAAACTGAATTCCGCAAAGTGTGCCTTCGGAGTCAGTTTCAGCAAATTCCTCAGGTTTCAGATCAGTCATAGGGGCATTGAAGCAAATCCTGACAAAATCAAGACTCCTCCTCGACATGAGCTCACCTCGGACTATTAAAGAGATACAGTGCCTTACTAGACGAGTAGTAGCACTCGGGCGGTTTCTTGGGGGTTTTGACCTACGGAATCACACAGATCTAGATCTAGGATAGCAAATCAATGGCACCAAGCACACAAGAGAACACAGAGAACACCCAGATTTAACGTGAAAAACTCTTTCAGGAAAAAATCACGGCACAAAGCGACAGATCTCCACTATGAAAACAGAAATTACGAAGAGAAAGGACTTACCCGATTCGAACAACCTCGAATCTCACCCTTGCTACACCCTTTAATTTTCCTGGAACTCCTTTAGAAAACTTTTCCATTTACTAAAAAAGCCCTAGAAACACCTATTTATAGTTTAGGCAACTTCCCTTCCGCATCCCAGTTGCGAAAGGACTCAAATCCGTAGTTTCGCGCAAATTCGCGAAACAAACTGCGTAACCTACGACCGGTCCTAGCTATCCTACGACTGGTTGTAGACCCCTACGACCAGTCCTAGCTTTCCTGCGACCGGTCCTAGACCCCTAAGACTGGTCCTGAAAATTCCAGGACTGGTCCTAGACTAGGAAAAAAAACAGCACAACTCGCTGGACTTCAAGTCGTGCCAGGGCTCGAACCTATGACCGGTCGAGCACCTCCCACGACTGGTCGTGGCTCCCCACGACCAGTCAAGCAGCATGAAAACTTGAAGATTGAAGGCTTCTCCTCAACAATCTCCACCAAGTCTTCATTCTTCAACCATGTAGCTATGTGACCTCTTCTCTTATTTCTGCATCTCATCATAGCTCCTTATTCACACTCCATCCTTCTTTTACGTCATCGCCAAGCAGATAAGTTACACAGAACTTGAACTTCTCTACAGCAACGATCTAGGAGAGCATGTCCGTCGGATCAGAATCCACGTGCCTAACCATCCTTGCTCCTGTCTTCTCAAAAGAAAAGACATAGTCTTCTTAGCATCTCACCGCTACCCAATATTGCTTGCCGGGATACTTGCTCACAACACTGATAGCCTATGAAATAACCGGTCTAAACCAGACCATGGCATACACTGCCCAGCGCATTCGAATAAGGCTCATGAAATATCCTACTTTTCTCATCTGTTTTGGAACAAATCCTGAGGAAAACTTGAGGAGAGAAACGTAGGGAATACTCTCCAGCTTTACATGGCCCATCACATCCTAGATCATACCTACACACAAGGTATTCCTCCTGTAATTACCAAAGCCTACTCTTCCTTCAGTCTCAACGCCAAGAACCATCTTTGCAGACCCCCCGATCCTTCATCCTGGATATCCCGAGTCTTCAGTACATTGATTTGAGACATGTCATAATTGGCGATCCACATGTCATCAACATACAATACCTAACCCACCATGAAAGAATCAAACTACTGCCTAGGCGACAGGCTGAACAACGACCTCCTGCAAAGTCTTTTCTCAGCCCTTTTCACTTCGAACCACCCTGGTTGCTTTATGTAAATCTGTTCTTCCAATTTCCCTTACAGAAGTGCAGACTCCACATACACCCTTCAAGCTCAGGATCACATTGGCCAACCAATGCCAATCACTGATCTAATAGACACCTGTTATACCATCGGCGCGAATATCTCTGAGAAGTCGATCCCTTCTCCCTGAGCATAACTCATCGCCACCAACCTTTCTCTGTATCTATGTTGTATCCTCCTGAAGATCCACATGTATCCAATCGCTTTTCGGTCCACTGGAAGCTCTACCCGCTCCCATATGTCGGTCTGGTATAACGAATCCATTACATCACCCACAGTCACCTTTCATTTTTCAGCACCAGGCTCACCTAAAGCCATCTGAATAGAAGAAGAATCTCTTGCGATATTGGAGTCGTCCATGTACCTCGTCGATGTCGTGCAATCATGCCTATGATTCTTCACACAGGTGGCTGCTCTACCTGCTCTGTATCCCTGTCCGCACGATTCAGCCTTCCTACCCTGCCCGCTCATGTAGCCATGCCCAACATGCCACACACGTGCAGAGGTGGAATCCGCTACATCCACCGTAGCTCCACCTTTTGAAGTGCTTCCCATCCGTAAGACATAAACGGATCGATGAAAAAGCTTTCTATCAAGAGTATTCCAATTAGCATCATTCATAGTAGACTTTCGCTCCTCAAGAGCACCATCTTCGCCTTGCTTGGTTAACAAGCTAATCATATTAACCTTCTATAACTCAAAATTATTTTTTCCTGAGTACTTCTCAATCTCATACTTAGTGCTCGCCATTATTACTAATCCCTCAGATTCAAATCTGTGCCCCAACGACAGCTCTGATACCACTTGTTGGGGATTTTGACCTGCGGAATCACACAGATCTAGATCTAGGATAGCAACTCAATGGAACCAAGCACATAAGAGAACACAGAGAACACCTAGATTTAACGTGAAAAATCCTTTAGAAAACTTTCTCATTTACTAAAAAAGCCCTAGAAACACCTATTTATAGTTTAGGCAACTTCCCTTCTGCATCCCAGTTGCGAAAGGACTTAAATCCGCAGTTTCGCGTAAATTTACGAAACAAATTGCGTAACCTATGACCGGTCCTAGCTATCCTACGACTGGTCGTAGACCCCTACGACCGGTCCTAGACCCCTAAGACTGGTCCTGAAAATTCCAGGACTGGTCCTAAACTGGAAAAAAAAACAGCACAACTCACTAGACTTCGAGTCGTGCCAGGGCTGGAACCTACGACAGGTTGAGCACCTCCCACGACCAGTCGAGCCATATGAAAACTTGAAGATTGAAGGCTTCTCCTTAACACGTTTCATATCCAGAGCCACCGACAAATGTCTCCCCTTCTTTCATAAGTTGAAGGATCATAAGAAGGCAGAGTGGACGTCGGAATGTGAGTAAGCCTTTTCAACAGTTGAAACAATACTTGGGCTCACCACCCCTACTATCCAAGCTCAAAGAAGGTGAGTTATTGTTCTTGTATCTAGCGGTCTCGGCCTCAGTTGTCAAATCGGCCCTAATTAGATAGGTAAGGAGCAAACAACACCCTATATACTATGTAAATAAAGCTATGGTACCTGCCAAGATAAGGTATCCAACTCTAGAAAAGCTGGCACTCTGTCTTATCGACTATACTCGGAAGTTACGTCCATACTTTTAGGCCCATTCCATTGTTGTCTTGACCGATTCTCCCCTCAGACAAGTCCTCCAGAGGCCCGAAGTATCGGGTCGGCTCACAAAGTGGGCAATCGAACTCGGAGAGTTCGATATCCAGTTCCAACCAAGGACTACGATTAGGGGTCAGGCTGTGGCTGACTTTATCGCAAAGTTCACTGTCCTGAGTGAAGGAGGAATCAGCGCTGAGGTGGAGATAGATCCTCCGCTTACTCCTTCAACCAATCAAGAGACAATATCAGAGCCAAGATGGATTCTCTATGTGGACGGGTCATCTAATGTTAAGCGTGCTGAGACAGGGATTGTCCTAGTCCCGCCTGATTCTACGACCATCCAGTACGCGATCAAACTCGGCTTCAAGGCCTCTAACAATGAGGCAGAGTATGAGGCCCTGTTGGCTGGACTCAGGCTGGCGGCCAGTCTAGGGGTCCAGTCTCTCAAGGTACTATGTGATTCTTAGTTGGTAGTGAATTATATCTCTTTTGAATATGAAGATAAAGAGACTCGGATGGTGGCTTACCTGGACAAAGCCAGTAAATTAATAGAAAAGTTCTGGAGTTGCACTATCAGTCAGATTCCTAGGGTAGAGAATTCATAGGCCGATGCCTTAGCAAAACTAACCTCAGCCACGGAAGGAAAAAATTCTGCGAGTCATCCCTTGGAGTTCATAGAACATCCGAGCATTGACCAACCAGAAAATAAAATGATCAGCCTAGTAGAAAATGCTCCGAGTTGGATGGACCCGATTTATAACTACATCACATCTGGTAAGGTCCCCTCGGACAAGTTGGAGGCAAGGCATTTGAGAGTCAGAGCAGCGTGGTATGTAGTCCTAGATGGGATCTTGTACAAGAAAGGGCATTCTCAGCCCTATATCAGGTGTCTACGACCCGATGAAGAAGACTACGTGATTCAAGAGATTCACGAAGGCGTCTGAGGAAATCACTTTGGTGGTTGAACCCTAGCTTTGAAAATACTCCGTCAAGGATATTTCTCGCCAACCATCAGGAAGGACTCGAAAAACTATATTCAAAAGTGCGACAAGTGCCAGCAGAATGCGGCCATGCCAAGGCAACCGGTGGATGAAATGACTCCCATGAGTGGACCATGGTCGTTCGCTCAATGGGGGATTGATATCATCGGACCCCTACCCACAGGGAAAGGACATGTTAAGTTCTCCATTGTCGCAGTTGATTACTTCACCAAGTAGGCCAAAGCTGAGCCTGTCGCAAAAATCACAGAGTAGAAGGTTGATTTTGTTTAGAAAAATATCATTTGCTGATTTGGAATCCCATGCACTATCGTATCTAATAATGGTAAACTATTTGCTAACGATAAGTTCCGAGGTATGTGTCAGGGGCTTGGTATTTCCAACGCATACTCTTCGCCCCTGTGCTCGCAATCCAATGGATAAGCAGAGGCAGTTAACAAAGTCGTCAAGTAATACCTCAAAATAAAATTGGAGAATGTGAAAGCCAACTAAGCCAAGGATCTCATATTCGTCCTCTGGGCTTATAGGACTATGGCTTAGTCATCTACTAGGGAGACCCCATTCTAACTTTCCTACGGATCGGAGGCGATGGTGCCAGTTGAAATTGGCCTCCCTACAGCTTGAGTCAGGAACTATTGGGAAGATCAAAACACCGAGTAGATCGCTGCTAACTTAGACTTACTCGAGGAACCCAGAGATACCTCCAGACTCTGGGTTGCCACTTTGCATCAGCAGGTGGCATGATTCTACAATTCTAAGGTCATGACTAGGAGATTCTGTCCAAGAGACTTAGTCCTTCGTCGAGTCTTCTAGAATACTGTCAAACTAGGGGTTGGGGCACTCGGACCCAATTGGGAGGGGTCATACCATGTGGTCCGATCGACTAAGCCTGGCTCCGACCATTTAGAGGACTTGGAAGGCTATCAACTCCCCCACCCTAAAACGCAGAGCATTTGAAAATCTACTGCCCTTGAAGCAACGACCACTGAAGGCCGTCAATAAATGTACTGCTCGAAGCTGCTAGCCTCTTAAGGCCTTTAATAAAAGTTTCATTTTCACATCATCTACTTGCACAACTTATCTCAGACTATCTACAAATGGAAAAAGTTACCTCTGATAAGCAGAGGCTAACTTAATAGATCGATCCCTTCGAGAAGGGGTTAGGACGTTAAACCCATGAAAATCTACTTAAGGATCCCCTCATAGTCAAGGGGGAAAGCCCAATGACGTCTAGATCCCCTATGAAAGGGGGTCAGCCCATTGACAAATCTGTAAAATCGACTAAGCACGCCTTTCGAGGGGGAGGGTTGGCCCCTCAAGGGGGGTCGGTCCTTAAAATATTAAACATCCAAAAATTAACAATCGGCACACGCGGACAAGCTATATACCAACAATCATCATTGATGTAAAAAGGGAAGTCTATTTACATTGCAAAAAAAAACATAAAATTATTATTCCCTCCAAGCAAAGGGACTAACTAACGAGTTGGGGGGCCGAGTGTCTACCGCAACCTCAGTGACCGGAGCACCTTAGGCGATCTCTGCAGCAGGAGAGGCGTTCTCGGGCACATCAGCAACATCAGGCTCGGCATGACCGGCTGTGTTTGCGATGAGGGCGCCGAAGTTTAAAGCTGGATAAAGCTTTTTAACCTCAACTAGACAAGAGTCAAAGCCAGTATTATAACCAAAATAATACAATTTATCCAGCTCTTTGGCCCTTTCAGCAAAATCTCTGTATTTCACCACTATCACATCCACCTGTGAGACCGCTTGAGCCTCAAGCTCTGCTTGTAAGGAAGCCATCTCCGTGGATGCAGCAGACTCAAGGACGTTTTGCTGCTAGACTAAACGGTTTGCCGCCATCATTCGCTCCGACTCAAGCTCCTCTTTCACCGCTTCGATACCAGACTCGGCCTCCAAGGCCCTGAACTCCATGACTTTGTTAGCCCGATGCAAACTCCTGACCTTGGACTCGATCACATCCAAGCGAGCTTGGAGTTGGTTGACTTCACACTAGAATGCAAGTTCCCTCGCCCGACCCTCCACAGCAGCCTTTCTCAGCTCCTCCTACTACACGGTTGAAGTCTCTAGCCTCTTCTCGAGCTCGACCCGTTGTGCATCTTGCTCTGCCTTTTTCACTACAAACTTCACCCACTCTACTTCTTGTTTAGCCTCTCGACTACAAACTTGGCCCTCTCTTCTTCGAGCCAATCCATCTCCTTCAAGCTCTCCTTCACCTTCAGCATCTTCAAAAGCGACTGGTAACATACAGCCGCAAAATCATTCACAAAGCTGACGTGGCGGTAGGAAGTGTGTCGGCGATCTGCGCCTCTAGTACATGTTTAGCTGCTAAGGGATTCAACTGAGCCATGTGGAAACTAGGAGGCAGGACCCTTAGAGAGTGTGAGGAAGCTCCCCCCTTGGAGAGGATGTGGAAGCTCCCTTTGGAGAGGGTGCGGAAGCTCCCCCTTGAAGAGGGAACGGGAGCTCCTCCAACTCCACTAGTCGCAGAAGCTTAGACAGCAGCCTCGGGCGCATTCGCACACCCGACCAAGACATCAGCATGGCCGACCACCAGCTCGACTTCTGCAAGGGGCATCTCAGATCACAAAGAGACAATCACGCCGAGGGTCTCCCCTACTACCTCCCTCCCTGACCTACAAGGACCCGCCTGAGGGGCTTGTGCCTCTGTAAAAGGCGACAAAATGGTGATAGGCTCGACTCGGCCAGGCGTATTAACAATCGAAGCCTCAGAAGCGAGGATCGGGGCAGTGGTTGGAGCAGCCTTCGGGAAAGCTGTGGCAGGCATGGACTCAGCCGATCTATAGTCGAGACAGCTTCGGCCTCAGCCTCAGGAGCCATCCTCTTCCTCGGCATCACCTTCATCTTTTGTTCAAATGAGAGAACGACGTCCATCAGAGGGCGCAGGGGCTGCCTCCTCTTTGAGCCACCTGCCTCCATCCCTATAGACAAAAGAAGCATTAGTCCGATGGGATCCATGGAATCTATGAAGGTTGGCAAACTAGTTTTCAATGTCCTTAACCCTGCTTACCTAAGGCAAAAAGTGTGAGTTGAACTCTACAGAAGCCAAACGACACCAGATTCTTCAGGTTAATATGCCTGAACCAGGCAAGTTGGTCTGCAGGGATCACTCGAACCCTGTCAACCTGATGCTTATGGAAGGCAGAGAGGTCGGGAGCCCCCTTTAGCTGGATTGCAAGCAAAAATGAATAATAAAATTGGGTACAAGAAAAAACTGAATATGCAATACGATAAAAAAAAGTGTCTGATGACCTGGATTAGTGAACTTGGTGGGGACTCGAGTCCGCAGCCGATCTAATTTAGAGGCTAGGGCCTCCCATTCCCCCGAAGCTCATAACCACTTCCCCTTCTAATCTTTGTTGGAAGAAAGAAGCTGAGTTACCAAGCCTGGGAGACATGGGGGCCTAGCCGAGAAGTACCACCAGGCTTTGTCCGTGGTATCGTATTTGGCCATGTAGAGGAATAAAAACTCCTCCAACGTCAGTCTCTAGTTCCCTGCCTGATTTTAGAGGAAAAAAGTGGAGGCCAGAGTCCTCCAAGAGTTCGGGACCAATTGCCCCGGTGCAATTCCCAGCTGCGTTGTTAGCTTACGTAAGAACAAATGGAGGGGGAATTGAAGTCCACACTGGAGAGCGCAGACGAAGATAGAGATCTCTTCCTCAACTGGAGACCCCGCTTAGTCCATGGGGGCTGGGGCTTGGATGTGGACTGAACTGGGGATCTGATAATCTTCGCGAATTTGAGCCATTTGAGACTCAATTATAACCGATCCCCTAGGGACTGTTGGCCTAGCTCTGCCTCCCCTAGGGCCTGCTTTCGACCGCCCTGTGGGGTCTCGGAGAGCCCTCTTTGCTCATTTGCCATAATTCTTGGACCTCTAACTTACAGATCCTTGGGCCGGAGCTGGGTTGTAAAGGGGTACGGCCTCAAGAGGGCCTTCAGACTCTCTGGATCCTGAGGCAGTGGTTTCTCGTTCAGCCTCTGAACCAACTCCCCAGACCGAACTCATCTCTTCAGAGTCGCTCGACACAAAAGAAAAGTGCAGTTAGAAGACACACAGTGATGCAGCCGATATCCCCCGGTGAAAGTTGTTTTTACTCTGATGTCTTCCACTAGATTGAATCTCCTCCCCCAACGGTCTGGAATCCTTTGTCCGGCGAAGGGCGATTTTCGATGAAGGCGATTTCTGGAGAAAAGAAATTTTCGATGAGGGCGATTTCTGGCAGAAAGTTATTCGAAAAGGGGGAACAAGGAAAAATGGAATGCGAGAAATATAAGAACAAGGGCAGGAGAGGTTTATATAGCCGCCTCATTGCTCAGCGCCATCATTACTAGTGACCATACCGAAGGCTGATAGACTCAGCATTGGTGCCATGAGACACGTAGAAGAGTTCTATAAGACCCGTATCCTAGTTCGTACTGTTCCGTCGATTCCCGCGATCCTTCCGGTCGAATTCGGCAATCCTCGATCACTTTCTGATGTTTGTGCACGATCCTAAGCTGAGACCTGTATGCCAAAGTCAGCTAAAATCGAAACCTATACCTTAGTGATCGCACCGTCACCACGGTTCTAACGCCGTGACTCGTGCACCGACCCGATACCCAGGCTAAAAGATGTCAATCTGCGTTCAATTCGAAGAAAACATCGCACGTTACGAATCACGAGGGAATCTCTACGAGATGTCCCATCAATCAATCAATCACTCATGTCAAGTACAAGTCAAGTCACTCCATACCCAAGTACAACTAACCCATGTCATGCCCATACCTTTCTCTTACACAAGCAACCCAAAGTCCACTCTCACATCACTTCATCCATCACCAAACCCATCACACATCACTCCATCACTTCTTATCAACCCATCACTTCTCTCTCTCCCCCTCATTTCTCAAAAAAAAATCTCTCTAAGCAAAAATTTCACACGTCCAAGCATTCCCAAGCTTTCCCAAAGGCCAAGTGTGGCCCACCCTCTCATCTCTCATCCACACCATCAAAGGTCCATCATCCACCGTCTAAGGCGAAAGCAAGGAGCATTGGAGGCCAAGGGAGCAAGGAGGAGGCTTAGAGGTGGGTGATCCACTGTTAAATTCTTTTTAGGGACCACTTATTGGTGGGACCCATTTTTTTATGTATGATTTGTATTATGTGGGGCTCATAGTGGCGGGGCCCCACCATCACCGTCTATTGTTCCCTCTCTCTCTCTCTCTCTCTCTCTCTCTCTCTCTCTCTCTCTCTCTCCTTATCCTTTTCCTAAAATGAAGTGGGCCCCACCAATTCATGATAAATCTACTCCATTCATCAAATGGTGTGGCCCACCACACTTTAGGTGATATGATACGTATATATATATATATAGATATATATATATATATATATATATATATATATATATATATATATATATACATATATATTATATTATATTAATATTACACACACACACACACACACACATATATATATATATATGGTGGGCCACGTATATGTGGGACCCACCATGATGATGTATTTATCCATGCCGTCCAGCATCCCTGGACACTGGACGGGCGTGTTGGCCATCATGGAGTATGTGTACAGGCGGCATGGGCGTGTACTGACAAGAAAAAAAATAAAAATAAAAAAAGAAAAAGGGGTTGCTTTGGGGTGGACCTTGCATGCAGGCCCCACTTTAATGTATGTATGCAATCCACGTCGTCCATTCCATTTTTCATATCATTTTAGGCGTTGAGCCAAAAAATGAGACCGATCCAATCATCTGGCGGGCCGTGGTATTAAGAATAGTAGTATTTTCTGTTGAAAACTTGGAAGAATGATTTCTGGGGTCCACAGAAGCTTGGACCCACCTGAAACTTGGTTTGGACCCTTAATTTTGTGGGACACATGTAATGGACGGGGTAGATCTGTTTAATGTGAGTCCCACCTAGGAAAACAAAAATAAAGAAAATCCATGCATGCATTTGCCTACTTGACGTCCAGAGGAGTCTGGACGTCCAACCAAAAAAAAAAGGAAAGAAAGAAAAAGAAGGAAAATGGTGGGCCACTCTTGCAAGCCCCAACTTAATGCATGTATTTAATCCAAGCCTTCCACCATCTTCCTCAGATTAATTTAGGCGTTGAGCCAAAATTTGGGACCAATCCGGAACTCAGGTGGGCCATACCATCTAAAATCATGTGAAAACATGCCTGAAACATACAAAAGCATTTGGTGGGGCCTATATGAAATTTGGACGTGGCTGAAACTTGGTTTGGACGCCTAATTTTGTGGAACACATGCAATGGATGGGTTAGATCTGGTTAATGTGGGTCCCACCCAGGATTAAAAAAAATAATTTTTTTTTAGCATGACTTTGTGCCATGGGTCCAGAGACATCCACGTTAAAAAGGGTGGCCGTATTGGCCCACTTATATACTCCACCATGATGTATATTTTACATCTATACCGTTCATTTAATAGGTCCCCTTGAATGGTGCGTTGACTCCAAAAATCATCCACAAACTGAACTCAGGTGGGCCATACCATCCAAATCATGTGAAGACATGCCTAAATCATATAAAAACACTTGGTGGGGCCTACCTGAATCTTGAATGTGGCTGAAACTTGGTGTGAACCCTCAAACAGGTGGGACACACATAATGGACTGGTTGAATTGCAAATAAACACTTTGGTGGGCCCTACATGGGACCCGCTGTGGTATGTGTGGCTTACCACACCGTAGACAACAGTGGGTGGTGACACCCACTGTGATGCAAGTGTTTTACTCACACCGTCAGTCCACGGCAGTGGACGGTGGCCCCCACTCAGATGTATGTATTGTGTCCACGCTGTCCATCACGTGGGCCCCTGGCCACGTGACATTATGAACAGGTTTGGATGGCAATAAACATTACAGTGGGCCCTAAGCCATGTGATTCAATGAACAGTTTGGATGCAAATAAATAGTACAGTGGACCCAGGTTGGGTAGAAAATATACATTTCAGTGGGCCCTGGGTCTATATGACCTTATCAACAGGTTTGAATGGAAAATAAACATTTTGGTGGGCCCCTTGCTACATAGCCTTATCAACAGGTGGGATGTAAAATAAACATTTTGGTGGGCCCCTTGCCACACGGCCTTAACAACAGGTTGGGTGGCAAATAAGCATTTCAGTGGGCCCAAGATTGGCTGGAAAAAAATGTTATAGTGGGCCCACATGGGAGTCTACCATGATGCATGAGTTTCATCCAAACCGTCCAACCATTTTGAGATCATTTTAAGGCCATTGTTGAGGCCCATCTTAATGTATTTGTGGCCCGCCCACTAAGGCCTACTTTGTTATTTATGGGCCCATGTGTGTAGGCCCAATTGATGTATTTGTGGCCCATTGTTGAGGCCCACTTTGGTATATATAAGGCCTATGTGATTAGGCCCATTTCATGCACATAAAGCTCATGTGATTGGGCTCATTTTTTTATGAAATCTAAGGCCCATGGGTTATGACCCATTGCAAAGGACCTCAGGCCCATTGGTGAGGCTCATTGAGGTGATCCGTTTGATGAATGTAAGGCCCATATGATACGGCCTAATTGATGTACTTAAGACCCAATTGAGTGCAACTAGGTCCATTGCAATGCATGATCCCTCTATGGCATATAAAGATATTTATAATAAGTAATGCCTTACGAACAATGATGGTTAGATGCCCACATTGTAAAGATGACGTCAGTTAAATGTCCGCATTGTCACTCTCCCTAAGGCCCACTAATAGGCCCATACTTGTAGTAAGTAGGCTATCTCGGCCCATCTCAGTTATACGCAGAGCCCATCTCTATATACATGTTTAGTATAGATTCATGATTCATTATCATACGCATCATATGTATGACTGATATGAGAAGTGACTGATCATAGCATATGCCTTCGGACGAACTGTTTATGGGCTCCCTGGTAGGCGGAGTTTCCCTACATGAGTACATAGTATACGTAGGACTGCTGCATGACTGGTAGTGTGACTCATGCACTTGATTTGTATGATTGTGATTATTGTATGCCCTAGCAACATCAGGGCCATAGCCTCCACAGATGCATCGTGGGTGGCTGGATTGGATACCAGAAATGTTTGGTTCTAGAATACGGGCGCCATTGATGTCCCTGGGTGAAAATTTCTAAACCCGATGGTACCAGAGGATGACTCCAACGTCGAGACCGAGTGGATACATGAGCGCGCGAGGGCCGTATACCAATAGGCCGCGTCTCCCATTGTGTCGTGGTCGGTTGGAAAGGGGTGTGACCTTACTCGCCTGAGTGAGGGGGCAACTTCTAGGTTGAGTTTGACCAGCTTGAGGAATCGGTCCGCTATCGATGATCCGGGTCTGATATTGGCAGGCGGATAGTGAGGTCTCTTCTGCTCTCCCAGTTGTGCGTTCGGATAGGGACGGCAAGCTGGCGTAGAGTGTACTAGACCCCGGTGATTATCCAGAATGAGAACTGTACTGGTATATGATGAGGATTGACATGCTTGACTTACATTCTGCATCACATGGCCTGGATGTGGCCGATCGCATTCATATCTTGCACCGCATAGCCTTGGTACGGCTGATTGTATTAATGTACTCATCAGCACATTACAACATTATTCTGACCTTGCATTCTGAGCACGCTCATATTGCGCACACACTTACACCGCCCTCTAAGCTTTCTATAAGCTTATGCACGATTGATGTGTGCAGGTGACGTCAGGACGTAGCCGTAGCGTAGTAGCAGCAGGAGCATGCAGTCGAGCTTTTGGAGTTTTGTTATTAGCACTATCTTGTATTTCCCTTTATACACCTTGTACTCAAAGTTTTTGATCATAGTGGATTTTGTGATGGTGTTCTTCTAGTTATTGTTCGTGGGTTATGCTTATGGTTATGCTCATTACGAATTAAATGGATAGTAGAAATCCTCCTTGTAGCATCCCAGGATCAGAACCTAGTATATGGGTGCCGGGAACCGAGAATGGGGTACTACGAAGGCTGTCAGTGCCAGATTCGGCGATCGAGAATTTTGTGAGCCCGGTTTCTAAGTTTGGGGCGTGACAAGTGCGATACGTCGGAGTCCGTGCTTCAAGGTGAGAATCTTCGTCGAATTTAATGATGCATGCGTCTCTCTAATCCTCTGGCACATGTGACGCGGTTCCCTTTGCCCCACCATCTACAAAACGTAACCGTCACCACGTGTCCTCTACTGAGAGGGAGGAAACCGAAGGGACGCAGCCATTGCACCACACGCGAGATCAGAGGAGACTGAATCGCATTAATTATGTCCCGATCATCCCAATCGCCTACAGAGATACAAGGGTGTCGCCTCATTTTCCCAGGCATTTACTCTCGAATTCCGAGCTTGGACTAAAGGAGTAGGGGGCTTCTGTTATAGGAAAATCTGACTTGATGAGTTAAGTCCGCTACCTACCTTGGAGGTCAGAGGGGAGACCTCAGAGGTGTATGACTGACAAGTGAGGCCAATCGAGTCCACCCTTGGCCCGGGCCGAAGCCTGTCTCGGCTCCTAGCTGTTATCCTTGTTCAATGACTCGATGAAGAAGTCATATCCGCATACTAGTCAAGGTCCAAGGCTTAGAGTTGGGAGTACCTTAATTTGAGATCCAAAGCCGAGGTCGAGGCTATATGTGTACATTCCGAGCGCCGAACTAAGAAACTGCTTTATGTGGATACGATTGGATATCTCGCCCATAGATACGCTCCTCTAAGACACGATGCGCTGCACAATCCCTTGATTATGGATAAAATCTCCATGATCATAATATCTCATTAATTGAGTGAATCGTGCCAAGATTAACAGACGCAAACCACCCAATATGTAGGTATAAATACAAGGGGACCTCATTGCTACAAGTACGCAATATCTTGCACCCTCTCTCTACATTTAACTTAGACCCAAATTCTCATGCCTTGACTTAGGCATCGAAGGGTCCCCCAACTTAGTGAGGGTCTCCTTTGCTCACCTCTTGTGCAGGACCAAGATTCGTCAAAGGTCCAATGTATTGAGTGGAGGGTGGTCTATATTTTGACCTCAACAATGGTTATGTGAAATCCACTCCATCTATCAGGTAAGAACCCTTACACTCACCATACGGTAAAAAGTTCTGATGGGTCACACCAAAGGGACTAATGTAAAAATGTATCTATGGCTACTGATCGTTGTGATTCTTACACCATGTCTTTCTCCCTATGGTACTATCGAGTGAATGGTTCTGATGGATGATTATAGGTCCCACATATCAATTAAAAGGTTTAGGACGTTGCTAATGCTGCATACAGGTAGGACTGAAAGTCGGGGCAGGTTCAAAATGACTGACCCGACATTGGATTGGGCTTGGACAGGATATATCTGGTTCGATCTCGAGCTTGGGCTATACAAACCCCAACCTGATAAAAATTGGGTTGGGCTCAGGTTGACCGATCCAACATGAACCGATGGATATATAAGTTGCTTATAAATTAGAATTGAGTACGGATTGTCTGTGTTGAAGGCATTGGAAGAAATTCCAGTGTTATCGGGTTTCATTGGTCCATCTTATTTCTGATGACTCAAGCTAACAAGATACACCTGATTTCTCTCCCAAATAGATTGTGTGCCACACAACACAAATTTTAAAGGATTAGTTGTCATATATTTTAACTTGTTTATTAAAAAAATGAAGATCTTTACAATAAATAACTACATATATAATTAATAAAATCATAGGTACAAAAAATAAGACCCGTATTGAAATATAATAGGCTATTATAATAATGAAAATATCAGCATGTATCCACTCAACCAAACTCACCAAGCCCGCTTGGGTTGGGAATTTCCAACCTGAGGTTGGGTTGGATTGAGTTGGGTTTGGGTTGAGGTACAGGAACCTTAGGTTGGGCTAGCGTTGAGCTCCAATCCGACCCAACCTGCCCTACTTTCAGCCCTACATACAGGTGGTTAGATATTTTTAGATTTGATTTATTAAAATATAGGGTTAAGTAAAAACTGGTTCGTTGACTTGTATTGAGTTGAGTTTCCGAGTTACTGAACCATGACTTGTAAAATAAAAGGGTTGGTAACATCGAGACAGAATGTTCCTTTCTCATGACAAAAGCAGTGTGATGAAATGTCCAGTAATTGCGTGATCAGTGGTCCCTATGATTGTAGGTAGCTATGATGAGGGTTAAACATTGCATATTAGACCCCGATTATTACCAGATTTTATCAACATGATAATGCTTAATGTCATAATTTAATTGTATTTTGTTGCAGGATGAAATAAAGAGCGTTGATTGAAAAAGTGTATTAAAAGCATGAGTTTGACGTTCCGAAGTCATCAGAGCAAGGAACGGACTCTAGAGGACCAATATTGAAGAATTTACAAGCCAGGGATCCAAGGAAATCAAGCTGTTCACGTTAAAGAGGCTTGAAATTGGTCCAAAATGCAAGATCACAGGGTTCCCGACATCCGTTTGTCCTGAAACTTCATACATGTGATGAGGGCCATAAATTAACCGTACACGTAAAATTTTCGTCATTGGATCACTATGGAAGTACCCCAACTAACAGATCAGCCCACAAACCGTTGATTCTAGGCCCACCTGATATCTGGAACTGCCTAAACTTTGGTATCGATGGTTAAAATAGTTTGAGAAAATGAATGGACGGATTGGATTATATAAAAATATTACAGTGGGTCCCACACGTGTACGTGTGCGTACACAATGTATAAAGTGGGGACGAGCACCGCAATAGTCAGCCTTCCAAAGCACCAGCGCCCGACCGACTTCAAATCCAAAACGGAAACTACCGTTTGGCGCTGTCTGCGAACGGACGGCTGAGCCGTTTTGCGGTCGACTCTGGGC
The DNA here is from genome assembly GCA_037074715.1 of Magnolia kwangsiensis. NCBI lineage: Eukaryota > Viridiplantae > Streptophyta > Magnoliopsida > Magnoliales > Magnoliaceae > Magnolia > Magnolia kwangsiensis. Next base: position 201,005,256 of record CM073571.1, read on the forward strand.
CCCACTCATGCCCCATACGGACGATCTAAACTGTCCATCTTGTAGAGAGGTTCGAATACTACAAAATCATGTTGACTCTTTTCACCCATGCATACACATGTGTGCGTTACAGAGGCCACAAAAGGGCTGCCATGGGACATTCAAAATTAATTTTATTGCGATTTTTTCTCTGGGCCACGTCAATGGACGTTCAAAATCACCCATTCTTGACTGAAATTTCGTTCTGAATGCAGTGGACGGGGTGGATTTTCCAGAAAAATGCTTCTGTGAGGTCCACGGATCACGACATTGAAAGAGTGCGAAAGGTTTCGCACATCCGTGAAAACTGACTTTTCCAAGCGGTTGTAGCCCACCATCTTTGATCATATTGCAGATCTGAACCGTTTATCATGTAGAAGACCCAAGAACGTCCTAAGAGATGGTGTTTCTTTAAAAATTAAGTGAGGAAAGTGGCTATTTTTGAGGCACCGAACTTGGCTGATTTGAGCATGCATAGCTTTCCAAATCTGATTCAAATCCGATTTTTACCACTCCAGCAGCTATATAAGGAGGTTTTGGACGTGGAGAGCCGGAGCCAGAGCCGGGCCAGAGCTTGGGAGGATCCAGAAAGAGAAGAAAGAGAAGAAAGAGGAGAGAGAGAGAAAGGAAGAAGGGCGATATTTTTGTGTTTTAAATCTTATTTTTACTTCTTCCTAATTAATTTTATGGATTGCTAGACTTCTTAGATAGGGCTGAGATGAAGCCCCTAATTTGATTGACTCTGGTTTATTGTTGAATTCATGTTGATTTGATTGATTTGTTTCTTTTTCTAGTGTGCTTTCCTGAGATTTTTCGTACTTCTCCATTCTATGAGCTCGACCAAAGTCTAGATATGGATGTTGTTTGGAATATTATACTAGGTGCTTGTGTCTGACCATGAAACAGGTTTTCTATAGAGAAAGAAACAGGATTTACATCTCTCCATGCCTGACCATGGATGGAAAGATGTGATCCATATGCTTTAAAGGATTATACATTCTGTGTGCCCGACCAAGGACATAGGATGTGCTTTGTTTATTAAATTTATATCAATCTAAATTAGGGTGAATCAACAGGTAAAATAAGGGTTAGGATAATTAGAGGTGGATTCGAAAGTCCTAGTCTTCTCATCGATTGAATTTTACTCACTACTCTCAGTTACTTTTTCATTGATTTTAGTTTAGTTTTCTTAATCATTACCTAAACTCTTTGTTGGATTAGTTAAGAAGAATCGTAACATTCAAATTGTGACAACCAGTCCTTGTGGGAACGATCTCGTAATACGTACCATATCTACATCTGATTCGTATACTTGCGAGTTAAAAATTATTTAAATCAGATTGGTTTAAATTAAAACATCAAGTTTTTGGCGCCGTTGCCGGGGAGTGTTACGGTCCAAATTGGATTTAAGATTCTTTCTTATCATAATTCGTAGCCGTAGGAATTTCTAGCTTTATTTTAGAAAATTTAATTTATTTTTATTTTTACAGGAATTGAAGAAGGAAGCTGTCAAATAAGATTGTTTTCAAAAGGAGAAGCTCCCAAAATCTTCAGACATTCATCACCTTCTTTTTCGGATTCTTTCTTCGTTTACATAGCTTTCTTTTATTTTTAGGAATTCTTAATTTTTAGTTCTAGTCTTAGGTTACATCTTAGCTTTCTTCCAATTCTCTTAGGTTACATCTTAGTTTAGTTTTCTTTCTTACATTGCAATAACAGAGGAGAATAGAATTAAAGCGCTTAGAGATTATTCAACTCCTGTCCAATTTAATGCATAGAGTTACCAGCAACCACGGCAGCACACTTTGAACTTAAACCAGGGGTCATACAATTGTTATCATCTTTTTATAGTTTAGACAAAGAGGATCCATATCATCATGTAAAAGAATTCCTAGACATTTGTTCTACCTTTAGGTTTCAAAACTTCTCAGATGATTCGATCCGTTTGTGTCTTTTTCATTTTTCTTTGAAGGATAAGGCAAAAGCATGGTTGAATTCTCTAAGAGTTGGGACGATCACTACATGAGACCAACTGTCTAAGAAGTTCTTAAATAAGTTCTTCCCGATTCACAAAACGAATGCTCTCTATAGAGAAATCACTAATTTCACACAAAAAGAGGGAGTGAACTTTCATGAATGTTGAAAAAGATGGAAGGACTTGCTCCTTAAATGTCCACACCATGGCTTTGAGAAATAGCAACAAGTTCAATACTTCTATGACAGTTTGACACCCCAAAACCGTCGCATGGTTGATGCCACCAGTGGAGGGTCATTCATGACCAAAAGTGATGTCGATGCGTGGAATTTCTTTGAAACCTTGTGTGAAAACTCCCAGCAATGGGACTACTCAAATAGAGGTGAAAGAAGTCCCCAACTACTAAAAAAGGTGGTATATATGAGATAGGAGTCACGCCAGATATTTATGCTATACTTGATAGCCTGACATAGAAAGTTGATGCTTTGATGTTGAATAATGGACCTCCACAAACAACTCAAATCGAGTCATGTGTCATTTGTTCCAATTCTGCCCATTCTACGCAGTCGTGTCCATCTGGTACAGCATTTCCAGAATTTCTCTCTAAACAGGTACATGCTATGAACACCTTTCAGAGACCTGGGAATGATCCTTATACAAACACGTACAATCCAGGGTGGGCGCGACATCCAAATTTTTCTTGGGCAAAAAGACCTCAACAAGGAGGACCATCTGGAAATCCTCCTATGCAACCTTACCCACAAGTTAGTAGTCAACAACCTCAACAGTTTCCGTAATATCAACAAGCTCCTGCACAATCTAGGAAACCATCTCTTGAGGATACACTCAATCTTTTTATGCAGAGTTCTCTTCAATTTCAAAAAGACACCCAACAAACTTTACTAGCTGACCAGCAAAGCGTACATGCGAATGCGCAATCTATTGCCAAGCTGAAAGTTTAATTGGGTCAACTTGCTGCCACATTGAGTGAGAGAGAGAGAAGGGAAAGTTCCCTAGCCAACCTGTGGTAAATCCAAAAGGACAATTTGAGATTGGCTCTAATTCAAACCAGGAATAATATAATGAGCAAGTCAAATCTATCATTACCCTTAGGTCTGGTAAACAGATCGAGAACAAAGTAGAAATGCCTAAGGAAGAATCAAATTCCAAACCGGAGGAGCAAAATGAAGCGGAGAGATATACTAGTGCATCTAAAGTCCAAAAGCACTCTGACCTTCCAGAAACCACTCCTGTGTCATCCTATGTGCCTAAAGCACCTTTTCCTCAACGTCTGACACCAATTAAGAAAGGAAACAACTTTAATGAGATATTGGAAATGTTTAAGCAAGTGCAAATTAACATTCCACTGCTTGATGCTATCAAGCAAGTCCCTGCTTACGCTAAGTTTCTTAAAGAATTATGCACTCAAAAGCATAAGATGCAAGTTCATAAGAAGGTTTTCCTTACAGAGCAAGTCAGTTCCATGATTCAACACAACACTCCTCCTAAATTTAGGGATCCAGGAGCTCCTACCATTTCTTGCGTCATTGGAGAGCATAAGATTGAGATGGCATTACTTGACTTAGGGGCGAGCGTTAATTTGTTACCATATTCTGTATACGAGCAAGTAGGACTAGGTGAGCTGAAACCCACTAAAATAACACTACAACTAGCTGATAGATCTGTTAAGGTGCCCCGTGGTGTTATTGAGGATGTGTTAATCCAAGTTGATAAGTTTTATTTTCCAGTGGATTTCATCGTCCTAGATACTCAGCCTGTCCAGAATCTTACTAGTCAAATCCTGGTTATCCTAGGACGTCCATTCTTAGCCACATCCAATGCTATCATAGATTGAAGGAATAGAGTTATGAAGTTGTCTTTCGGTAATATAAAACTTAAACTCAATGTTTTCAATGCTGGACAACAACCGTCAGACTCGGATGATATATTTGAAGTGAATATGATTGAGAGTCTAGTGTTTGACTCTTTCCTTGAATCTTTTGAAGATACTCTTGAGACTTGCTTAGCGCATTTTACAGATTCAAATGATCCCCTGTTACAAGAAATAGTGAATGCGTTACAAAATAATACCTCGACAGTTGTCATGAATCGAGAGAACCCGTATTCTAAAGTACTTCCTTCCCCGGATCCTGAATGTTTACCATTAAATGAGGAAGAGTTGAAAATTGAACTACAGAGTGAAGCATCGGTGTTTGTCGAGACTACACCACCTACTACAAATTTTTTTGAATTTCATCTACATGTAGTCTCTGATTCATCATGGTATACTAACTTCAAAAATTTTTCTGTCACAGGTGAATCATATATACTTTGGACACTTCAAATGATAAAAAGAACACTTTATGCTGACGTTCCTCAATTTCTCTGCTTATTAATGCTTCAGGACATCCAGGCCTACTGCAAAACGGGCTTTAGGATGATCTTGTTGAAAAATCTTCTAAGAAATTTATCAAGATACTGGCCGATGGTTTATAATTGCTTTCATTGCTTGTCTGGCTGAAGAAGTTAAACTTAGCGCTCCTGGGAGGCAACTCAGCTTTTCTTTTTATTTCTTTTTTCTAGATAGTTAGTTTAATGTTTGTGGATAACATTGCTACAAACTCTCACGAGACTACAACTCGTCCACTAGGGGCAACCTAAGGGTTTAAAGGCTTATTGCATACGCTAAATGCAATCGAGAGCACCTGCGAAAGTGGTACAGATAGGATTTTCTTTTTGTTATTTTATTTTTATTGATTTCTCTCTTGTGATGATTCGCTTTTACGTTGATATCTTTGGAAAGCCTCTTGATTCTCCATCCAGGTACTATCTTTCCATCAGTCTTCTTTTACTTTCGTTGTCCCATATGCATTGCATGTTTATTTCTTTTACATTGAGGACAATGTAGATTTTAAGTTGGGGGTGGGAGATTAGGTTACCTAATCAGTATTTTCTTGGTCTTGAGCAAAATTGTGAAAATTCTTAATTTTTAAATTTTTTGGAATTTCTTGTGAATTTCAAGTGATTTTGAAGGATAGTTGTGATTTTAAAATTATAAAACATAGAATGTTGGTAATTTATAACTTTTGGAGTTAGTTGCATGTTAGATTTCACAGTTAAGTTTAAATTGTTAACCCATGATTAGAAGTTTTAAACATTGATTGAGTCATGATCTCACAAGACACATATCGCTTACACATTAAATGATTAACTTGGTAATCTCTAAGCATGAATGGAATCAGCTTGAAAAAAATTTCATGTTCAGTAAAAGAAGAATTAAAAGGATAAGTTGCATAATCTTTACCATACGTTTTCTCCCTATAAGTGTAGATTCGATCCCCCATGGTTGTTAGTTAGAAAAAAATTTAGGTGACAAGTTTTCACCATAGGTTTGCTCCCTATAGGTGAGGATTTGATTCCCCTCTTTGGCGTTACTGTTTATGAACAAAATCAAAAGCTGGTATAATGAAAAGTTAACCTGTCAGGCAAGTGTTGGTTTCAGTTGTCATGCATTCCATTGTTAATTACCAATGATATCATAAATTTGACAATTGGATCTCTTAATGAATGTAAGACGAGATTACACTATACACTCATGGAACTCAATGTTTGGAATGTTCTAATTAATGGATTAATATTTTGAATTTGATTATGAAGTATACTGTGAGCTTGATTCCTGGAGAAAATTCCACACACCATTCATGAATCTTAGAATTCTCACATTTCGACTATCTGTTCACAAGTCACTTGGGTCTAAATGAATTGCTCTTTTATTTTTGAAATTATTTTTCGCATGTTTTGCTCGGGACTAGAAAAATGCTGGTTGGGGGTTGTGATGAGGGTTAAACATTGCATATTAGACCCCGACTATTATCAGATTTTATCAACATGATAATGCTTAATGCCATAGTTTAATTGTGTTTTGTTGCAGGATGAAATAAAGAGTGTTGATTGAAAAAGTGTATTAAAAGCATGAATTTGACGCTCTGAAGTCATCAGAGCAAGGAACGGACTCTAAAGGACCAATATTGAAGAATTTACACGCCAGGGATACAAGGAAATCAAGCCGTTTACGTTAAAGAGACTTGAAATTGGTCCAAAAGCAAGATCACAGGGTTCCCGCCATCCGTTTGTCCTGAAACTTCATACATGGGATGAGGGCCATAAATTAACCGTACACGTAAAATTTTATCTATTGGATCACTATGGAAGTGTCCCAACTGACAGATCAGCCTACAAACCGTTGATTCTGGGCCCACCTGATATCTAGAACTGCCTAAACTTTGGTATCGATGGTTAAAATAGTTTGAGAAAAGGAATGGACGGATTGGATTTCATAAAAACATTACAGTGGGTCCCACACGTATACGTGTGCGTACACAATGTATAAAGTGGGGACAAGCACCTCAATAGTCAGCCTTCCAAAACACCAGCGCCCGACCGACTTCAACTCCAAAACGGAAACTACCGTTTCACGCTGTCTGCGAACGGACGGCTGAACCGTTTTACAGTCGACTGTGGGCCCCACTCATGCCCCGTACGGACGATCTAAACCATTCATCTTGTAGAGGGGTTCGAATACTACAAAATCATGTTGACTCTTTTCACCCATGCATACACACGTGTGCGTTACAGAGGCCACAAAAGGGCTGCCCTAGGACATTCAAAATTGATTTTATTATGATTTATTCTTTGGGCCATGTCAATGGACGTTCAAAACCACCCATTCTTAACTGAAATTTCGTTCTGAATGCAATAGACGGGGTGGATTTTTCAGAAAATGCTTTTGTGGGGCCCACGGATCACGACAGCAAAAGAGTATGAAAGGTTTCGCACATCCGTGAAAACTGACTTTTCCAGGCAGTTGTGGCCCACCATCTTTGATCATATTGCAGATCTAAACCGTCTATCATATAGAGGACCCAAGAACGTCCTAAGAGACGGTGTTTCTTTGAAAATTAAGTGAGAAAAGTGGCTATTTTTGAGGCACCGAACTTGGCTGCCCAAAAGCTTTATTTGAGCATGCATAGCTTTCCAAATCCGATTCAAATTCGATTTTTACCACTCCAGCAGCTATATAAGGAGGTTTTGGACGTGGAGAGCCGGAGCCAGAGCCGGGCCAGAGCTTGGGAGGATCCAGAAAGAGAAGAAAGAGAAGAAAGAGAAGACAGAGGAGAGAGAGAGAGAAAGGAAGCAGGGCGATGTTTTTGTGTTTTAAATCTTATTTTTACTTCTTCCTAATTAATTTTATAGATTGCTAGACTTCTTAGCTAGGGCTGAGATGAAGCCCCTAATTTGATTGACTCTAGTTTATTGTTGAATTCATGTTGATTTGATTGATTTGTTTCTTTTTCTAGTGTGCTTTCCTGAGATTTCCGTACTTCTCCATTCTATGAGCTCGACTAAAGTCTAGATATGGATGTTGTTTGGAATATTATACTAGGTGCTTGTATCTGACCATGAAACAGGTTTCCTATAGAGGAAGAAACAGGATTTACATCTCTCCATGCCTGACCATGGATGGAAAGATGTGATCCATATGCTTTAAAGGATTATACATTCTGTGTGCCCGACCAAGGACATAGGATGTGCTTTGTTTATTAAATTTATATCAATCTAAATTAGGGTGAATCAACAGGTAAAATAAGGATTAGGATAATTAGGGGTGGATTTGAAAGTCCTAGTCTTCTCATCGATTGAATTTTACTCACTACTCTCAGTTACTTTTTCATTGATTTTTGTTTAGTTTTCTTAATCATTACCTAAACTCTTTGTTGGATTAGTTAAGAAGAATCGTAACATTCAAATTGTGACAACCAGTCCTCGTGGAAACGATCTCGTAATACGTACCATATCTACATCTAATTCGTATACTTGCGAGTTAAAAATTATTTAAATCGGATTGGTTTAAATTAAAACATCAAGTTATAACTATTGTTCTTATGGGTGCCTTGAAGGCAGTGTATGTGGCTCATTCCTGTCCATGATCAGATGGTGATGCTAGTGGCCCACCACATGGATCTACATTTAATTTATGGATGTAGATTGCCTAATGTAGCATTATGAGTAAACTCTCTGGAGATGGTACGTCTTATCTTATTAGCTTATTTTAGTTCATGTGTCAAAAATTAAAACATATCTAAAAATCAAATAAACCACACCATAGAAAATAGTGGGAATAACTATGTCTACAGTTGAAACCTTAGTACGGCTCATAATGATGTTTATTTGTCATATATCATTCAACCTTTTTCATAAGGTTGAGCAAACATAGATGAAAGGAAAAACACGGGGTGCAACGAAAGTTTTGGATTAAGCTGATATTTGTGTTTTTCCCTCATTCATGCCGCATGACTTTATGAAAAAAAGTTGAATGACAAATAAATATCACTGTGAGCCCTAGGAAGATTTCATTGGTAGATATCATTATCCCTTACTGTTTCCTGTAGTCTGGTCTACTTGAGCTTTGGATATGCTTCAATTTTGAGCTCATGCCTTAAAATCAGCTAAAAAAATGTATGGACAACAAGGATAAGACACATCATGGTAGGCCCCACAAAGTTTACTCAATAGGCAATCTATGTCCTTAATTATTAACATGTGAGGGGATAGTTTTTGGCCCCACATTCAATTGGTAGATATGTAGGGATCAACACATGGATGTGAGGCTACTTTTATGTGGTCTGTGTCCAGGTTCCCTCACTTTAGAGGGTCATTTGAAGGAAAGTAAATGGATGGTAAATAACCTCTTAAGTGCATTTGGAGTGGAGTAAATGCATGAAAATGAAATGATTATGAAGTAAATAGACATTTTCTAGGCTCCCTATGAGAGTGGCACTAAATATAAAGTGTTGTTATGCACATGTCCCCCGTACACACGGCACATTGATGATATTCTGAAACAATCCAAATACCGACTATATTACTAAAATCATACTAATAGAATAATCTAAACTATCCAAAGGTTGCCTAATTAAATGGATAGTTTAAAAATATATTGACAAGTACCATTGTAGTGAAAAAACAGTGGTGTGAGTGTGTAAAAAATAAAAATAAATCTCCCAATACAAAAAGGTTCCTAACATAGCCAAGGAACGTTACTTTGACGTGCATGACAAAAGCACTGTGATGGCAACTGTGACATTGTCCATTAATTGAATGAGTGGTCTCTATGATTATACGTTGCCATCACTAATGATATTGTAGGATGCAGTATACGTAGCTCATTCCTGTCCATGATCAAAGGGTGATGGAAGTGGACACGGATTCAGTAGTGACCCCTCCACCACTGAGCTCGGTACTAGAAAAGCTTCATGATGTACATATATTTTATCTCACCATTCATGTTGTGACTTATTTTATTTTATGCACACACCCACACACACACCAAAGTGGGTACTTGAACCAATAACTTCAATGTTGAAATTGTTGAGTCTACCACTAAGCTATGAGTAAAGACCTCATTTTAGGGTATGAAGTGATCTAAAGCTCAAGTGGACCACACCATAGGAAGCAATTGGGATGGTGACACCCACTAATGAAACCTTGGTAAGGCCTACCACAATATTTATTTGCCACACCATCTGATTATAAAGTCATATAAACCTGAATGAAGGGAACATAAAACTTAGCTTGATCCAAAACTTCTATGCCCTGTAAGAAGTTTTCAACTGTAGGCATTCCATCCCAATTGTTTCTTGTGATATGCTCCATTTGAGCTTTGGATCTACCTCATTTTGAGATGATGACTTAAAATGAGTTGGTAAAATGGGTGGAGAGTGTAGATAAAACACATACATAACAGTAGGGCCCACATTGCTTCAACCACTACTGACCAATACCCAGCTCGGTACTGGTAGGGTCATTATGGAATCTGAGTCCAATGGAAGTGCTCACCACATGGACTCACATTTAATTTATGGACATCGGTTGCGTATAAAGTAAGTTGTGGGGACTACCATGATCTATGTATCTTATCTTATCATCTCATTTTTAGGCGAGCACACTCAAAATTGAAGCATACCTAAAGTTCAAGTGGGCTACACCACAAGAAACAGCAAGGGTAATCGCATCCATTATTGAAACCTTCCTAAGGTCCACAATAATGTTTATTTTTAGTCCAACCTACTCATAAGGTTATAAAGGTATGAGTAATTGTTAATTTTATTTTGCCATCCAACCTATTCAAAAAGTCACAAAACACACATATCAGCTTGATCCCACTTGAGTTTTGAATATGCTTTAATTTTTGACTCATGCATTAAATTGAGTTGGGAAAATTGGTGGACAACGGGGATATGAGTTTACTTAATTAGTATGCGATTGGCATCCTTAATTTATTAGCGCGTGAGGGAATCGTTGCGCCCCCACATTCAGTGGGTGAATATGCGGGGATCAACACATGGGCACTAGGGCTGCCTTTTAAGTAGCCCATGTTCTGCATCCCTCGTCATATATTTTATTGGATGAGAGTAAATAAAGGTAAATGACCTCTAAAGTACATTTTAAATACACGTAAACGCATGGAGTACTCTTGCTCTGGTGGTAGACTCTGAGGAGTTTCAACACCCGGTCCAAGGGTTCAAGCATCCATAGGTAAAACAAAGTTGTTGTTGTTGTGTACACTTATATGTCTATTGTAAGCGTAGCACATTAACTGTGCTCAAGTTGCTTGTTTGTAATCCTTCTATTTATGGCCTATTTTTTGTTAAAGTATAAATTTTAATAGGCTTATCATAATCATTTTGTCAAATATCACATATTTACAATAATTTAAGATGTTAAAATTGATTTAAAATATTGCATATGTTCCTGTGAATATATTAAAAAATTTCAATTCATCTCAATTCCCCTTATTTAATCGAGTATTCGGTTTTCAATGTATTTCATTTTGTTCCATCCAAACACAACTGAACAAGTTATGTACTCCCAATTCTCCCAAATAAGTCCTAATTGACAATTTGAGTCGGTTTTTTTTTTTTTTTCAAAGATAATAAACTTATGGCCTATTTGGATTCACGTATAAGAGGGTGTTGTATCGTATTATAACTGAATATTCCCGAAAATTTTCATTATGCAACATTTGGATAGAAGCGTACAAGTGTCGTATCCCATGCGTGCGATTTCATACCGTTTCCAATAATTCGAAAGCACGGTATAGTATTGTCAGTGGGTTCTGTTGTTTTCAATACTTCGTATTCATTGTGTTGTATTCGCAACGGATGAAAGTTTGAAATTTGTACGATTACAAGATATCTGGTACCTATGCAGTGTAAGATCGGTACCGTTCATTTAGTACATTTCAACATGAAAATCATCTGGGCTAAAAATCAGAAAGTTTCATGCGTCAAACAGGTCACCCAACCTAGTTAAGATTGTACAATATGCAGACATAATACATCATATCCAAACATTAATCTGTATAACGTATTGTATACTATGCCAAACAGTACCTCATATCCAAACATTGAATAGTATCTGATTGATTTGAATGTATTCTGAAAACCGTCCAATGTATACATGAATAGTACCCAAATACGATACAATACCATACGCGAATCCAAACTGGCGCTTACGTTAGATGATAACTATGCCATCTGCAAGTGAAATCTATTATCAGCCAATCAAGATCAAAGGTGGTAAGAAGTGGGTCCCATTGATCTGACCACCTCATGGTAAATCCTCCTATATGTGTCAGGCCTAAGATCATAAAATCCAGTCTGATCCATAATTAATATGGGCCACACCAGGGGAAAAATAGATAGGGGGACATCCATAGAAAGCTCGGGATGGAATGTGGGTCCATCGTGTTATGCATATGTCAGCCAACCAATTCATCAGTCACGCCTCCCACCATGATGAATTGACACTTCAAAAAACTCATGCCATTTAAAAAGTCATGTGGGCCATCACAATTGAACAGTGGGTTTTAGGACTTATTGTATACTGCTCCTCGTGGTGTGTCCCACCATACTTTTGGATCTCGATGATCTTGGGGATGCACGGTTAATTGGATTTCACATACACATCACGGGTAGGCCCACACAACTTGAATGTATGATAACAGCACGTGATCATTCCCCACCGTATTAATATTAAAGTTACTGATATATATATATATATATATATATATATATATATATATATATATATATATATATATATATATACACACACACACACACACACGGAAACGCTAACCTGCGAACCAGTTTGTACATACGCACTTTTTTGAGAACTCAACATACGTGATGTGGATCCAAAATCTGAACCATTCATGCCAAGCAGCACCTCGTGAAACCCCCCAATCCCAAGTTTTACTTTGATATAAAACTTTGATGGGCCATGAAAATGAAAACAGCTTCCTCCCTTGATTTGCGTTTCTCTTTGCTATGGCTCACAAAAATTTTAGATCGGAGTCAAAATTTGTCACATACGGTTTCATGGGATTCCACATCACGTGGACCGTTCAGATTACACACCCATGGAACGTGTACAAAGGTGTGCATGTGCTTAGGTGCACAGGGGAGCATGACTCTATTTATATATAGGGAAAAGGTACTATGCGCTCGACCTCACGATAAGCTATCGTGAGGTCGAGCTGTGTGGGCCCCACCGTGATGCGTGTCGACCATCAACACCGTGCATTGATGGGTGCCCTTTAAATCATGGGATATCCCAAAAATCATCCGTATACAGAACTCAGGTGGGCCATACCATCTAAAACCATGTGAAATACCATTAAAATATATAAAAGCACTTGGTGAGGCCCACCTGAGTTTTGAATGCTGCTGAAACTTGGTCTGAACTCTCATACAAGTGGGACACACATAATGGATGGGCTGGATTTGCAAACCATATCTTTTGTGGGCCCCAAAAATGATTATGAATGTTTTAATGGTGCACGGCCCATCTCCACTTCTTTATGTGGTGTGGCCCACAGAAGTCAAGGATTGACTTGATTTTTGGGACCTAGGCCCACGATGGAATGGTGCATCTGACTGATGGAGTAGATGTTTAAAACACATCACGGTGGGGCCCACACAGCTTGACCTCATGGGATGAACTGGTAAGGTCGAGAGCATAGTACCTTTTCTCGTATACACACACACGGAAACGTTACCAGTTGATATGTACCACGTATGAACTTTTTTGAGAACCTATCATACGTGATGTGGATCCAAAATCTGAACCGTTCATGTGAAGCAGCACCTCGTGAAACCCTCCGTGCCGAAGTTTTACTTTGATCTAAAACTTTAATGGACCATGAAAAATGAAAACAGTTTCCTCCCTTGATTTGCATTTCTCTTTCCTATGGCCCATCAAAATTTTAGATCGGGGTGAAAATTTGTCATATGGAGTTTCATGGGATTCCACGTCACATGGACCGTTCAGATTATACACTCATGGCACGTGTGCAAAAGTGCGCATGCGCGTAGGTGCATGGGGGAGCATGACTCTATATATGCAAATTAATAGAGGAAACTGTTTTCATTTTTCATGGCCATCAAAGTTTTAGATCAAAGTAAAACTTAGTTTTAGATCAAAGTAAAACTTGGCCCGGGAGGTTTCACGAGGTGCTGCTTCACATGAACAGTTCAAATTTTGGATCCACATCACGTATGATGGGTTTTCAAAAAAGTTCATACATAGTACGTATGAACTGGTTTGCAGGTGAGCATTTCCATATGTGTATAAAGTGGGTCCCACTTGTTCACCCCACCCTTGAGTTGGGCTTGATTTTTTTATTTTTCTTTTTATTTGTTAGCTTGTTAGTACGCCCATTGTCAGATCACTGTTAGCCACCCCATTAGGGAATCGATGCCAAGACTCGCATCTTTCACTCAGTCTACCACCTGAGCTATGGATCTGGGTGTAGTTGGGCTTGATTGCTTGGATAATTAATCACATCCGTTCCTTCTTCTGTCTGTCCAGGACTGGGAAGATACAACATTTCAAACAGGAGCTATAACTGGGCTTCATCGAGGACTGTATGCGCCCAGCTTATAAGCTAAGGACTACAGCCAGGGTCGGCCTTTCTTGAGAAGGTTATAACCTGTGAGTCATTAGGGCCGATTTGGGAGCGTCGATTCGGAACTCTTGAATAAGAAATTCTCTTATTGTGTTTGGAAATCAACTTTAATTCAAAAGTTGTTATGAATCCAAAAGTTCTTATGCATGGTACATTTACAGGGTTTGAATTGAATTACTAAATCAACTTTACTCTCTACTTAGTAACGTATGTAATATTTGACACAATGGTTGAAATAAGCCCACTGGAATATATGATTTGCTTGAAAATGATGAAATTCTAAGTCTCGGATGGGCCACAAGTACAAAATCATATCTAAGTGACTAACTAACAATTTTTAACCATTAATTTACATTAATAATGTTTGGATAGTGCTAATCATTATATTAAAATAATTATATTGATGCAATTGATAATCTAATTATTTTGAGATATCATTAGTGAGCCATGTGAATAAGAGTACGGTGACACACATATCATATATGCAATACAATCTAAGCCCGCACTATGAATTTCATACTCTAATTTACTTCATGATGCCAAACAACAAGGGGATTCCAATCCCCCCAAATCCATGATGCCAAAAGACCCCTTATCTTATAAGTTGGAAGTAGACAGTCGTCGATGATGACATCCCAGCCACCCAATCTGTGGCCTTAGAGTGGACGGCTGAAAAGAAAAAGGTACACTAGACCATGTTCACATGAGAAACACGTGACTCCATGATTGTTATATCCTCCACCCACCGTCTCCATGCTGCCCAAGCATTCGATGATGCAATAAATGTGAAAACCCAACCACCCTCAATGTACGACCCCAATTGAGCAGTGGAGCCTTCCTATTCGGAAGCGGATTAGACCTCACACCAGCTACATAGCTACTGTACTGTCGTCAACAAGTTTCGTGGGTCTGATCATAAGGTATCCGGTATATATGTAAATCATTCATCCATTTGGCGAGCTAGTCTTAAGGCTTGAGACTAAGAATATGATAAATCTAGTTATCAAGTGGACCACACTGTAAAAAGTAGAAAATTATACGTCTATCATTGAAATTCTTTTTGGGTAACAAAAGTTTTGGATCAATTTAAAATTTATTTTTTCTTTTCATTCAAGTATTTATGACCTTATGAACAGATTGGATGGAAAATAACTGTTATGACGGCCCTATAAATTATTTAACGGTAAAAATCATTATCTTCACTGCTATTCATGATATGACCTAGATAATCTAATCCATTTTTTTGTATAATACTCTAAAATTAAATAAATGAGATAGATATAATAAATACATCACCGTAGGGTTATAAAACTTTGATATGCTTTAAACCGTTTGAACAACTCGGAGCTCGGGGAGCATCAGTGCTCGTCTTCCCACAACACCTACATGCGGCAGCTATACACCAGCTAATCCACTCCCGAGTACTCATCTCCAGTAGTGTCAGTGCATGGTCCCCAGCATTATGTAAAAGCATTCCCAAGAATATGTACTATACTATCCAGATCATGCATGAAGCCTGCACACCACCCGTCAACCAATACTCGTATTGTCATTTCAGTAGCATCAGTGCGTGGTCCGCAGCATTATATGAAAGCTTTCCCTTGGTTATATACTCGGCTGTCATACATGAAGCCTGCACACCACTCGTCAGTTAATACTCAGGAAATGAATTGGCTACGCTGGTGGTGGGTATTCTATGGGTCCCATTTTAACGTATTTGTTTCATTCATGCCCTCCATCTTTTTATTTCTACGATCATGTAAAAATAGATAAACGGACAGCATAGATGAAACAAATATATTATGATGCCCACGGAGTACCGACTACCAGCCATTGGCTGGTGCCGGGGGAGTAGCCAATTCATCAGCTGAAATGACTATACGACTTTTAATTGGTGGCTGATGTACAGGCCCTGAACCTGATGTGGGACAGCTAAGTATATAATTATCGGGGCTACACACCAATCGTCAATTAAGAATCCTATTGTCATTGGAAGAAACGGATTGGCTACTCCCACACTCCAGCAAACGGTCTCCGTGGCCCTATCATATTGTATTTGTTTCATCCATACCGTCCATTTATTTTTACATATCATTTTAAGGTATGAGACCAAAAATGATGTACATGCCAAGCTTAAGTAGACCACATTACAAGAAACAGTGTTGAATGAGCGTCGACCAATAAAAAGCATTTTGGGCCATAAAAGTTTTAGATCAATCTGATTTTTGTTTTTTCCCTTCACCTAGGACCTAATCAGCATATTGGATGTCAAATAAATAGTATAGTGGGCATTTTGAGGATTTTAATAATGGATATCCAATCAATTATTTTCATATAGTGTGTACCTGAGATTTATATACCTCTCATTTTTTGGATCAAGTCATAAAATGATTTAGAAAAATGGATGAATGGAATAGATGAAACACATACATCATGGTGGGATACACGGAGCACCGACCACCGGTGACAGAGCTGATGTCAGGGAGAGTAGCCAATCCATTACCGTCATTTCACGGCTCAGGGATGGGCTACCACACATTTGGTGGGTGTGTTCATAAAGGATTGAATAAAAAAACAAAACAGATATAAATATCAGGTAGACAACATTGCGGGAGTGCTTCATTTAGGTTTGTGTGACCTCATGAACAGATTGGATAGAAAATAAAAGTGATGGTGGGCCCATGAATGTTTTAAGGGTTAGAATCATTGTACCACTGCCTCATGTGGTGTGGTTCAATAGAGCCTTTGATATGACTCATTTTTGGGATAAAGCCCTAAAATGATCTAACCAAATAAATGAACGGTGTGGATATAATAAATAAATCATTATGGGGCCTATGTAACTTTGATCTCCTTTAAATTATTTATACACTCCAGCTTCCACCGCATGTACCTACCCCACCTGGTTGGTGGTGTAGCTAATCTACTTTCAAGGAATTTGGATACTCTACTTACCATAAATAGAAAATTCTTAATTTCTTTGACTGTTTCTTGTTATAGTTGAGATCGTCGACTATGCTGCATGTGCTGCATTAAATGTAGTGTCTGATCATGTGACCTAATTAGGTAGCAAAAATTGAGTGTTTTTTTTTTCAGTGAGCAGAGCAATTAGGTGAGACACTGACCTCACTCAAGATGATCCGGCCCGGCCCACCTTGATGTATATATTAAGTATCAATGCTGTCCATCCGTTTTTCCAAAATCATTTCAGGCCATTATTCCAAAAATGAGCATGCCTAATTTTGAGCTGGACCATACGATAAAAAGCAACATTGATTGATCATTAATGGGCCATAAAAGTTTTGGATCAAGCTGATGTTTAATCTATTCACAAGGTCACATATACTTGAATGAAAGAGGGAAAGCAAAAATTTCTAACTTAATTTAAAACTTGTGGGGCATAAATTTTTTAAAAACTTATATCCTAAAATGATACGGAAAAATGGATGCACAGGATTGGCCGGGATAGTACTCAATCCATGTCAACATACCATTTATCCACTTGTCAATTAAACGTCATAGTGAGGCTGAGCTGGGACGCGAATTAGGTACTACCCAACTTGTCCCAAGCTCAGTGCACGATGGAGCCCTGAGAGGCCCGGCATGATGTATGGGATTATCCCCATCTTCCATCCATTTTGTCATATCATTTTATAATACAAGGCACCAAAAAAAAATTAAAAAATTAAAAACTAAAAAAACAGACAAATCCA
Source organism: Magnolia kwangsiensis (assembly GCA_037074715.1). NCBI lineage: Eukaryota > Viridiplantae > Streptophyta > Magnoliopsida > Magnoliales > Magnoliaceae > Magnolia > Magnolia kwangsiensis. The sequence goes on from CM073571.1 coordinate 201,022,993, forward strand.
AGGATAGTGTGGACCACACCATCCATTTTGGGTAAAAATCTTCATAATTGTTTGTTTTCGTAAATAAATGTGCTTGGAACTGGGGATCAAATAACCTATCTCCTGTATTTTGAGAAATGAACTGAAAATGAGGGGGAACCATGTTAAAAAGAAACTAAGAGCTTAGATAATACACACATGTGCACTAAAGCTTGGTACACACCACAGGTGTTGTTTTTGAAGTCTTAAACCATTCAAAAATAAGATCCGTCGATTACCATGATCAGTACTCGATTTCATTGAAATTTTTTGAATTTTCTCTAGTTGGTCATGATTTTACGGGATTTGTTTTATATTTTAATTGTGATTGTTCTAAAGGCTATATATTGGAGTATAATCGGGATTGGGATGTACTCCATGCTTTCTAATTCATTCTAAGGTTTCAATGGTATAACTTGGGTTGATTCGAGGTTGTTCAGATCGAGTAATCTCTCTACACTTGTAATTTTCTGATTCAATAGTGATAATTGTTGCTTTGTGATCTCACCAAATGAATGAACGGTGTGGATATAATAAATAAATCATCATGGGGCCTTTGTAACTTTGATCTCCTTTGAATTATTTATACACTCCAGCTTCGTCTTCCCACCGCATGTACCTATCCCCACCTGGTTGGTGGTGTAGCTAATCCACTTTCAAGGAATTTGGATACCCTGTTTACCATAAATAGAAAATTCTTAATTTCTTTGACTGTTTCGTGTTATCGTTGAGATTGTCAACTATTTGCATGTGCTGCATTAAATGTAGTGTCCGATGATGTGACCTAATTAGGTAGTAAAAATTGAGTGTTTTTTTTTCCGGTGAGCAGAGCAATTAGGTGAGACACTAACCTCACTCAAAATGATCCGGCCAAGCCCACCTTGATGTATATATTAAGTATCAATGCTGTCCATCTATTTTTCCAAAATCATTTCAGGCCATTATTCCTAAAATGAGCATATCCAATTTTGAGCTGGACCATACCATAAAAAACAGCATTGATTGATCATTAATGGGCCATAAAAGTTTTGGATCAAGCTGATGTTTAATCTATTCACAAGGTCACATATACTTAGATGAAAGAGGGAAAGCAAAAATTTCTAACTTAATTCAAAACTTGTGCGGCATAAATTTTTAAAAAACTTATATCCTAAAATGATACGGAAAAATGGATGCAGGGGACTAGCCGGGGTAGTACCCAATCCATGTCAACATACCATTTATCCACTTGTCAATTAAAAGTCATAGTGGGACTAAGCTGGGACGCAAATTAGGTACTACCCAACTTGTCCCAAGCTCAATGCACGATGGAGCCCTGAGAGGCCCGGCATGATGTATGGGATTATCCCCATCTTCCATCCATTTTGCCATATCAGTTTATAATACAAGGCACCAAAAAAAAATTAAAAAATTAAAAACTAAAAAAACAGACAAATCCAAGGATAGTGTGGACCACACCATCCATTTTGGGTAAAAATCTTCATAATTGTTTGTTTTCGCAAATAAATGTGCTTGGAACTGGGGATCAAATAACCTATCTCCTTTATTTTGAGAAATGAACTGAAAATGAGGGGGAACCATGTTAAAAAGAAACTAAGAGCTTAGATAAGTACACACATGTGCACTAAAGCTTGGTACACACCATAGGTGTTGTTTTTGAAGTCTTAAACCATTCAAAAATAAGGTCCGTCGATTACCATGATCAGTACTCGATTTCATTGAAAATTTTTGAATTTTCTCTAGTTGGTCATGATTTTACGGGATTTGTTTTATATTTTAATTGTGATTGTTCTAAAGGCTATATATTGGAGTATAATCGGGATTGGGATGTACTCCATGCTTTCTAATTCATTCTAAGGTTTCAATGGTGTAACTTGGGTTGATTCGAGGTTGTTCAGATCGAGTAATCTCTCTACACTTGTAATTTTCTGATTCAATAGTGATAATTGTTGCTTTGTGATCTCACCAAATGGATGAACGGTGTGGATATAATAAATAAATCATCATGGGGCCTTTGTAACTTTGATCTCCTTTGAATTATTTATACACTCCAGCTTCGTCTTCCCACCGCATGTACCTACCCCCACCTGGTTGGTGGTGTAGCTAATCCACTTTCAAGGAATTTGGATACCCTGTTTACCATAAATAGAAAATTCTTAATTTCTTTGACTGTTTCGTGTTATCGTTGAGATTGTCAACTATTTGCATGTGCTGCATTAAATTTAGTGTCTGATGATGTGACCTAATTAGGTAGCAAAAATTGAGTGTTTTTTTTTTTTCTAATGAGCAGAGCAATTATGTGAGACACTGACCTCACTCAAGATGATCCGGCCAAGCCCACCTTGATGTATATATTAAGTATCAATGCTGTCCATCCGTTTTTCCAAAATCATTTCAGGCCATTATTCCAAAAATGAGCATATCCAATTTTGAGCTGGACCATACCATAAAAAACAGCATTGATTGATCATTAATGGGCCATAAAAGTTTTGGATCAAGCTGATGTTTAATCTATTCACAAGGTCACATATACTTAGATGAAAGAGGGAAAGCAAAAATTTCTAACTTAATTCAAAACTTATGTGGCATAAATTTTTAAAAAACTTATATCCTAAAATGATACGGAAAAATGGATGCAGGGGACTAGCCGGGGTAGTACCCAATCCATGTCAACATACCATTTATCCACTTGTCAATTAAAAGTCATAGTGGGGCTAAGCTGGGACGCGAATTAGGTACTACCCAACTTGTCCCAAGCTCAATGCATGATGGAGCCCTGAGAGGCCCGGCATGATGTATGGGATTATCCCCATCTTCCATCCATTTTGCCATATCATTTTATAATACAAGGCACCAAAAAAAATAAAAAATTAAACACTAAAAAAACAGACAAATCCAAGGATAGTATGGACCACACCATCTATTTTAGGTAAAAATCTTCATAATTGTTTGTTTTCCCAAATAAATGTGCTTGGAACTCGGGATCAAATGACCTATCTCCTTTATTTTGAGAAATGAACTGAAAATGAAGGGGAACCATGTTAAAAAGAAACTAAGAGCTTAGATAAGTACACACGTGTGCACTAAAGCTTGGTACACACCACACATGTGTTGTTTTTGAAGTCTTAAACCATTCAAAAATAAGGTCCATCAATTACCATGATCAGTACTCGATTTCATTGAAAATTTTTGAATTTTCTCTAGTTGGTCATGATTTTACGGGATTTGTTTTATATTTTAATTGTGATTGTTCTAAAGGCTATATATTGGAGTATAATCGGGATTAGGATGTACTCCATGCTTTCTAATTCATTCTAAGGTTTCAATGGTGTAACTTGGGTTGATTCGAGGTTGTTCAAATCGAGTAATCTCTCTACACTTGTAATTTTCTGCTTCAATAGTGATAATTGTGCTTTGTGCCATGGTTTTTTTCTCGCAAAAATTTTTTCGCATTAAATTTAAAGTATTTGTGTTGTGTCTGCTTGGTATTTTTGGATTATTCTACTTGATTCATCTCTATATGCTTTCGCGGGTCCTAACAACATATGCCTGCATGGCACATATGTAAGAGATCTAATCCATCCATCAGATTATCCGACTTTTTATCTATTTTCTCAAAAAGAAAATCTGGTTCCATTAGCATGCAAGACTCAATATTGGAATGCATGTGGATGGGTTTTAAAATACCTCATTTAAATATTTTAAGTCACGCATTTATTTTTCCAACTATAGCCTATTTGGTAAGTGGATCACCTAAATTTTGAGTACGATATCAATATAATGGTACCATTTTGATTGATGGACTGGACCTCAGGCCTATGGCATGTACATGAGCTTTGTCGCACAACCGTGCCAGCTTAGCAACGGTCAAAAATAAAAATTTTAATCTGGGTTTTTATAACACCCAGGCTGCATATAATAATAAATACGCAGACAGTCATAAATTTTACACATGGCATATATTAGTTCAAATAAATTTGATTAGATTGAACCTATGCAGCCAAGTCACAATCCCAACAAGATAGAGTGGCTGAAAAATGGTGGCCTCTTATTAGAGGATGTTTGTTTATGGAAACAAAATCTTTAGACATTTTTCATTTAACTGTCCAATAAATGCTCACAAATGTGGTACTTGGATGATGGAATAATCATGATTTTGGATTCACCATTCATGTATGCTGGGTACCATAATTTGAACGATTTAATTTAATTACATGTGTATCATGTTTGCAATTTCTAGTATGTCATCCATCACACTTTTCTAAAGTACCAAAGTTTTTCTCATTTAAAAAAGGGAGTACTGTTAAGCTGTAAGGATTGCCTATGGCACCCTATGGTACCACATGGCCCAAGCTCTATTAGGCTCATGTGATGAATTGTTTTATCCACACAGTCCATCTATTTTTTCAACTCGTTTTAAGGCTTGAGCCTAAAATTTGTTATATATCAAAATCTAGAGTGGACCACACCATGGAAAATAGTGGGGATTAAACTAGCACAATTGGGAATTTCCTAATGCCCACTGTGATGTTTTATTTGACATCCAACATATTCATAAGTTCATGCGGACCAAAATGTAGGTGGCTTTAAAATGTTTAACACATTCACAAGTCATGAAGAAAGTTTCTCTTTAATGCATTTAGCTTACAAGCTCATTGAACTAGATTTTCATTTTGGAGAAGCCTATACAAGGCTAAATTAACCTGATGGATGGATTAGATCTCGCACATATCATGCACCATATTGGCACATGTGTGGCATGCACACGGGCTTTGGGGATGCATGTGCTCCTCACACGACTCTTTATTTCTTTATCATCAGCCTCGTGTTTCCATCTTCTTTTAAAATAAAGGGAAGTATGTTATTTTATCCTGATCATAGATTCGGAGGCATGATTTGGTAAATATGAAAGCTTGGGATGCATGCGTGGGGAATCTTTTAGTAAAAATTTCATATTTATTTGGAAAGGAGATCACCCAAGGATACATTGTAAACTATGTGAGATCTATCATGATTTGTGCATTTTAACTACTCCGTCCATCAATTTTATCAGATAATTTCAAGGAATAAGCCTAAAAATGAAACATATCCAAAGCTTAAGTGGACCACACCATAGAAACAATGTGAATTGAACTTTAACGATGAAAAATTCTTGGGGGATACAAAAGTTTTGGACCAAGCTAATATTTGTTCTTTCCTTTCATCCATGTCTATGTGATCTTATGAACAGGTCAGATGACAAATAAACATCATTGTGGGGCCTAGGAAGGTTTCAATGGTGGAAATCATTCTTCTCATTGTTTCTTATATTGTGTTCCACTTGAGCTTTGGATATGATCTAATTTTAAGTTCACCACTAAAATGAATTGGAAAAATGGATGAACGGCATGGATAAACAAAATTTCAAATTATCCACAACTCTGGAGGTCACATGATGTTTTTAACGATGGATTTTCAATCTCCACCTTGTGGTCTGTTTGAGATTTAGATTTGCATCATTTTTGGGATTATTTCCTAAATAATATGAAGAAAAAATGAATGAAAGGTGTAGATAAACCCATACATCACAGCAGCCCCTTTAGATCCACGGCCAGTGAGGAGCTGGGACATGTAGGAGTAGTTCCCAATCGGCGTCTGAGTCCTCAGTCTTACCCGCGTGGTAGACTCCTTGGGGTTTCGACACCAGGTAAAGGGTTCCGAGTACCCATGGTGGTGAAATCCCCAGGCGTGCGTGTGTGGAGTGGGTAGTACCCAATCAGCGTCAGGCTGGGGTGGCATGTACGCTGATTGCGTCCTACCCCTGTGGGGCTCACCGTGACACCCATCCTTGAAACCTTTCTAGGGCCAGTGATGTTTTTTTACATCCAACCTATTAATAAAGTCATGTAGACGTGGATGAAGTGAAAAAACAAATATCAGCTTGATCCGAAACTTCTCCAGCTTTCAAGCAATTTTTAATGGTGAAGGTTAAATCCCCACTTTGTGGTCCACTTAAGACTTATACCTGCCTCACGTTTTTTTATAATACATTAAAATGATATGAGAAAAATCAATTAACAGCATGGATAAAACACTTACATCATGGTGGGCCCACAGATACCTGCCAGACGCAATCCGCGTCAGAGAGGTATGGACTTTGCCCCCCAAGCCGCCATGAAAAAAGGCAAACGGTTTGGCTACTCCCCCCGCCACCAGTCCGGTGGCCTGGTGGTCGGTGCTCTGTTGGCACCACCATAATGTATGTTTTTCATCCATTCAGTTCATCCGTTTTTACATATCATTTTAAGGTTTTATTCCAAAAATGAGAGGGATATAAATCTCAGGTGGACCACTGACGCAGGGATGAACGTGATGAGGTCAATCACCGTCTTCCTCAAGGATAACTATTCCAAACCCACGGACCTTCTCTGGACTCCTCACAGAGACTTCTCGAATCCACAAGGAAAGAAAGCAGAAAAATAAAAATAAATTCTAATAAATTTGAAATTAATTGGTGAATCCCCAAAAACGAGTTTACACCCCTTTAAATAAGGGAACCAAGCAACAGGAAAGAAATCAGACTCAAACTACAACTAAAACTCCTAGAATCCGCAACTTACTATAAATAGTAAACTTACTATTTATAGACGGTGGTGATGTCTACTAGTGCGCAAGGTTTTTGGCCAAAAATTGTAAGTGTCTTATTTGGCTTCACCAAACCGTTCTCCTAATTATCCTAAGCACTTTTCATGTCGTACACAACTCTTAAAGCCCAACGGATGAAGAGCTATAAGAAAACTAAAACTTACTATAAATAGTAAAAATGAAATTAAAATGGGGAAACGACCGTCGATCAGGGGGTTTCTCGCAAATCCGGGCTGTGCAACCCGGCGTAGCGGGTTGGTTGGCTAAAGTAGCTCGTTCTACCCCAAAATCATATATTCTGCGTCGGATAACTCATTCCAGATTGCGAGATACGTCCGATTTAAGGTCTGATGGTTCGGATCACTTATGTTGTCGACCGTGCCTTTTCTGATCCATCTTGGCCATGAAATTGTCCGCGACCCGCTCTATATCAACCACACCAAAGGAAAACAATATTGATTGGATATTCAACATTAAAATCCTCCTAAGGCCCGCTGTACTGTTTATTTGATATCCAATCTATTGATTAGGTCATACATACAGATAGAGGTTAAAAACAAAGTCAGCTTGATCCAGAACTTTGATGTCTCCTAAAAAGTTTTTAACAGTCAAAGTTCATTCAACACGGTTTCCAGTAACGTGGTCCACTTGAGACTGGGACATATCGTATTTTTAGTCTCATATTATAAAATGATCTAGAAAAATAATTGGAAGGCATGGATGAAGCACATATATCATGGTAAGGCCCACATAATACCGACCACTGGCCATTGATGGGTGGCGGGGGAGTAGCCAATCCGTTCTCATAAAAAAAAAAAAAAAAATGTCCCCCGTGTTGGACACAAGTGCGTGACACCAAAAGTTCCGTGGGGCAGACCATGAGGTCTTTGTTATATCCACTTTGTTTATTTGTTAGGCAGCTTATATTAAGACATGATCTAAAAAAATTAGGCAAATTCAAAACTCAAGCGGGATACAAGAGCAAGAATTGAAACCTTCGTAGGCTCCCAAAAGTTTTGGATTGAGCTGATGTGTGTTTTACATTCATTATGAATGGTGGGTGTTTCCACCAGCATGGCCCACAACTTTAGATAGTCTAATTTTTAAGCTTAGGCCCTTTTACGAGCCAGCAAAGTTGATGTATAGAGTGAATGTCATGTATACACTTTGGCTATCTAGACCATTTATTGGTGGAGCCATATTCAAATAGAAAGACCCTAAGGCCATGTTTGGGAGGATGGATTTGGAGTCATTTGGATTTGAAATCCCTCTATTGTGTTTGGCACCTTGGATTGGGAATCAACTTTAATCCAAAAGTAGTTATACATGGTATATTTACAGGGTTTGAATTTAATTACTAAATCAACTTTAATATCTTTAATTAATGAATCGTATGTAATGTCTGACACAATGGTTGTAATAAGCCCGCTAAAATATGTATTTTACTCAAAAATGATGAAATTCAAAGTATCAGATGGGCCACAAGCACAAGATCATGTCTGAGTGACTAACAAATGATTTTTAACCGTTGATTTACATGGACAATGTTTGGACGATGTTAATCATCATATTAAAGTAATTATAGTGATGTAATTCATAATCTAGTTGTTTTGGGATATCATAGTGGGTCATGTGTCCAATAGATTAATAATCTAGTGACAAACATGTTAAACATGCAACTCTTGGAATGATTTTAGATGTAATCCAAGCTTTCACCGTGTATTTAAGTGGATTAAAAACCCCCAATTTTGGCATTTGAAATCCCCTCAAATTCATGGTGCTAAAGGACCCCTAAGGGATTTGAGGTTTAGCACCAGGAGTAATCAGGGGGCCTCAAATCCAAGGGGTTTCAAATCCTCTCAAAGAGGAGCTTTGAAATCCAAGGTGATTAAAACTAGAATCTTTCTACAAGTTGCATATGTAACAAGTGTGTCATTGGGTTATTTATCTATTGGGCACATGGCCTATGGATGATATACCAAAACAATAAGATTATCAATTTTATCACTATAATTACTTTAGTATGATTATCAGCATTGTCCGGACGCTATCCACGTAAATTAATGGTTAAAAATGGTTGGTTAGTACACCTAGATCTATAGCTCAAGTGGTAGACTGAGTGAAAGATACCTCATTTCAACACTGATGTCATGGTATCGATTCCCCAGTGGGGGAGGTTAACAGTGAAGTGTGAACTGACAGTGGGTGTACTAACAAGGTTAGTGACTTGGATGTGATCTTCTGCTTCTAGTTCATTTAGTAATTAACTTCTATAAATGTGTCATAGTACTTTTGGATTATAGGGATTTTGAATCGAGGGTACCAAACACTGTATGAGTATTTCAAAACCCAAGGTTTCAGGGTTCTAAATCAATACTCCCAACACAGGCCTTGACCGTTCTTTAATGGGCCTTCAAATAGAGAAGAAGGCCAAAGGTTTAGCTCCTGTTTGGGAGCGTGGATTGGGAACCCCCTGGATTGGGAAACCCCAGGATTAGAAACCCCCTGGATTTGTAATCCTCCTAGTGTGTTTGGCACCCTGGAGTATGAATCAACTTTAATCCATAAGTACCTATCCAGTGGTATATTTATAGGGGTTTGAAATTAATTACCAAATCAACTTTAATATCTCTAATTAGTGAGATATGAAATTTTTGATACAATGGTTGTGATAAGCCCGCTGAAATATATGTTTTGCCTGAAATTTCAAGTCTGAGTGATTAACCAACAATTTTTAATCGTTGATTTACATGGGCCACAAGCACAAGATCATGTCTGAGTGATTAACCAACAATTTTTAATCGTTGATTTACATGGACAATGTTTGGACAGTGCTGGACAATATTTGGATGGTGCTGATTTACATGGACAATGTTTGGACGATATTGAGCATCATTGGTGGGTCATGTGCCGAATAGAATGATAATGTATAGCGACACACATGTTACACCTATAACTATTGAAATGATTTTAGGTGTAATCCAAGCTCTCATCGTGGATTACAAACTCCCTCAAAGAGGGGACTGGAATCTCCCTCGATTTGAAACCCCTGTTTACTTTATGCAGCCAAACAACTAGCGGATTTGAAACCTCCTCAAATCCCCTCCAATCCACCATGCCAAACGACCCCTTAGGGCCTATTTGGTTTTAAGAATTACATGTAAATGAATGTAAATGAAGGTAAATAAGTTATAATTACTTTTACATCATGTTTGAAAAAGGATAAAATACTTCTCTTAAATGTGTCATGAAAATCATGCATACATGCATGAAATCGGCCGAAAATGCATTGTGGTAAAATCAGTGGGTTCTACAATCATATATATGTCTGATCCACGTCATTCAAATGTTTTACCATCTCATTTTAGGGCATTGACCAAAAACATGGGCAGATTGTAAGCTTAATTAGACCACACCAAAGGAAGCAAAGAGATAATGACTTGCACCATTCAAAATTGAAACCTTCCTATGACCCATAAGGTTGTGGGGCTGTCATCCAACCTGTTGATGATGTCACATATACATGGATGAAAGATAAACATAAATATCAGCATGGTCCAAAATTTTCATGGCCCACAATAAGTTTTCAATGGTAATAGTTCAATTCCCTTTATTTCTTTGGTTGGTCAACTTTAGCTTCACACTTACCTCACTTTTGGGGTCATACCATAAAACGAGCAAGCCTCACAATGTTTAATGCATTCATTGTAGCTTCTTTTCTAACTGGAAGCTACCCCAACCATGAGCAGCTATCACTTCAAGGTATAGTAGATGACGACAAATGTCACTTAGGGCGTGTTTGATTTTCCAATTCACTGGGAAAAATCAGGTAAATGGTAATAATTATTTCCCTCTGCAGTTCTCACACTCTTCCCCGTAATTGATTTGACGGCTATTTTTTGGAGGTTAAAATGGTAAATACTGTAAAACATTTGTGGGTCCCACCATGATACATATCATATATCCACACCGTTCATCCATTATGTTAGATAAATTTATGGTATAAGCCAAAAAATGAGGTATATCCAATGCTCAAGTGGACCACGCCATAAAAATATGTGAATTAAATACTTACCATTAAAAACTTCCTGTGGCCATTGTTTCTTTTGGTATGGGCCAGTTGAGTATTGGATCTAACTCATTTTTCTTCTAATATCTCAAAATGTCATGATAAAATGAATGGATGAAACAGATATATCATATACATCAAGATGGGGTCTTAAAATGGCTACTACTACTTTTGAACTGGTTTCCAAGAAGTGAAATCCTCCTGAATATTCAAACAGGTGAAACGGTAATAATTTCTTAGGTAGTTATCATTTCCAGGTAAAATGATAAAAATCAGACAGGCCCTTAAGGGCTTGTTTGATTTTCCAATTCATTGGGAAATACCTAGGTAATTGGTAATAATTATTTCCCTACGTAGTTGCCGCACTCTTCCCCGTAATTGATTTAATGACCTACTTTTTAGATATTAAAATAACAACTACTGTAAAACATTTTTTAGGTCCTACCATGATGCATATCATATATCCACACCGTTCATCTATTATCTCAGATAAATTCATGATATAAGCCAAAAAATAAGGCATATCCAATGCTCAAGTGGACCATGCCATAAAATATGTGAATTAAATATTTACCATTAAAAACTTCTTATGGCCATTGTTTCTTTTGGTATGGGCCAGTTGAGTGTTGGAACTAACTCGTTTTTCTTCTAATATCTCAAAATATTGTGATAAAATGAATAGACGAAACACATATATCATATACATCAAGATGGGTCCTAAAATGGCCACTACTACTTTTGAACAGGTTTCCAAAAAGTAAAATCCGGTCAATATTCAAACAGGGGAAACGGTAATAATCACTCATTTCTTGGGTATTTACCATTTTATGGTGAAACGATAAAAATCAAACAAGCCATAAGGGAAGGCATGAGAAGGGAATCACTGATGTAAATAATAAAGGCTAATTTGCAATCAATTTTCATTATAATCCAAAAACTAAACAGGCCCAGTCATGTAAAAGAAAACTATTCTATCGGGGTGTCACAATCAATGGCGTGGCTGATCACAGTTACTGTATGGAATGCAGGGCGGTGGGACCCACAGTCCTGGTCGTGTCTGGCAGATAAACATCCGCTGTGGAGATGTACCAACCGTTCCAACTTGAAAAGTTCAGCTCCCTGCTATCGCACAACTACCAGTCTTCCCTCCTCCTCTCCCCTAACCTCCAGTCTTCCTTGTTTATCCGCTTTTGATTTTTTGAATCTCTCTCTCTCTCTTCAAAACTAGTATTTAAGCGCCACTACACCCAAGCTTCTCATTCACAGCCTCTCTTCTTTCTTGCCTAAAAAGGAAAAGGAGGGAAATACAAGCTGTGGGTATTCTTCCTTCTTTCAACTTCTCTTTAGGAATGGCTGACTTAGATCATTCATCTGAGGATGTTTCTGATGATTCTCAAGGTACCCATTTGAGTCTTATAGATTTTCCTCTAATTTCAAACAATATTCATCTCTCTCTCTCTCTCTCTCTCTCTCTCTCTCTCTCTCTCTCTCTCTCTCTCTCTCTCTCTCTCTCTCTCTCTCTCTATTTGTCTATCTATCCATGTGCCTGGTTGATTTTAGGTGTCCCATTGGATTCCATGCTTTTTTTCTATCATTTCAAACAAGACAAGATTCATCATTCTTCTTCTTCTTCTTCTTCATCTTTTTAAAATAATATTTGAGATGGTTCCGAACTCGTTTGCATTTCAGGCCTTTTTTTCTGATTTCAAACAAGACCCAATTCCTCTTTTCCTTATTTATTTTAGTGATGATCTAGTGATATGGCGTCTGATGATTCTCAAGGTACCCATTTGAATTTCAAGCCCCCTTTTTTTACAATCACTCAAACAAGACCGAATTCCCCTTTTATTTTCCTTTCTGCTTGCGCTTGGTTGCAGCAAATTTCATGATATTTGGTGCCTACCAAACACACACTTTTCTATTATTTGTGATGATTTTGAAGGTACCCATTTGCATTTCATGCCTCTTACCTCATTTCAAACAAGACCCAATTCCTCTTTTCTTTTGATTTCCCTTTCTTTCTTTTTTTAATTGATGATGATGGGATATGGGTTTTTTTTATTTATGGATGTAGGAACTAGTCAAGATTCTAAGCTGGAGTTTACGGAGGATGAGGAGACTCTCATTGAAAGGATGTTTAATCTTCTTGGAGAGAGGTTTCATTCTTTCTTCTTTGGAATTTGATTAGGGACAGATATTTTACACCCTGTTTTGATGCATTCACCCCTTTCCTATTTATGAAGTGGGTGTTTGTCAAAACGAAATTCATGTTTGAGAACAGATCCAGTAGCCCACAGGACTATCCCTAGGCCCCCATCATACATGAACCCAACGTCAACTGATCAGACCAATGATCTTGTGGGCCTTTTGGCAGATGACCCACCTGCCTCACCTGGAAAAAGTCCCACCAGGTAGAGTCAGACAATCAGAAGAAGTTTTACACTGATCCATCCATGCTGGGGACGGCCCACTCGATGAACGGTTCCGATCATTGATAGATGCCCGGCAAACTACAATTTCAGGTAGTCCAGTAGACTACCTGCATTTCTACAAGCTACTGGCCTAATGGGTTTTAATTTTCTTCCTTGTGTTGAATGGTTTATGGCTCAGGTGGTCTCTAATTGCTGGGAGAATCCCAGGAAGAACAGCAGAAGAGATTGAGAAGTACTGGACTGCAAGGTACTCATCTAGTGAATGAATGAATGATGGAAGAAGTGAAGTGGAGTTGTATTTTCTCTTGCAGAAAGCAAGCAATTTTTGGGTGTGTGATGATGCTGTGGTTTTTTTTATTATTATTATGTGGAATTGAACTGATCAGCTCCCTAAATGGAATGAGTTTAAAGCAAAAATGATGATATGTTCTTTGCACAAATATCCATCATATTACTATGGTGTCTTTTGGTAAAGAAAAATGACCCAAATGTGTATTGTGAATTTGTGGACACTTGTATTTCTCTTTTGATCATTGTATTATTGATTTGGGTTTTAGGAATGTTTGTTCTTAGAAGATCATGGTTTTAAGATTCCAATTCTAACAAATGGAGAACATGATTCGGGTAATCGCGACCATCGGTCTGTTGGTCCCCCAAAAAAAATTCTAGCTTGAAACAATACAGCAACCTATATTGTTTCAGTTGAATATGTAAAATCTAGATGCTATTATTCAGGAAATTATTTGTAGTGTGGTTCATCCACAATGAACCATAACATATCAACGGTCTGGATCGCTTTATCATTGCCATTCACACGGCGTCAGCATGGCTGCTGACTGTTTTGTATTGTTTATCAGCTGGATGAATCTTACATGGCAATTCGGTCGACTCCCCCAATGGATAAAATTTAATAAGGTCTTTTATTTTTTAATTTTGTTTTTTTTTTTGGTTAGGGAAAGGTCCTTAATTTATTACTAATCATAGATTAAAATATCGCCGTCCACCCCAATATGTATCAATTTTGCATATGAAATCATTTATCATAATCATCGTAGGTTTGTCCCACCCATTTTATTTGTCCTAGTGTGCGCATGATTGCTTGGCAAAGGATTTACAATGGGACGCCCACCTTGTATTGACCCTCCTTTATAGTGGGATTATCTTTCAAACAAACAATGCTATATTTCCTTTGAATCTTGATTATATGTATGATTAATTCATTTATCTATTCTCTCTTTAATGTGCGTGGAATATGACTATTTATACAAGTCTGAGAGAGCTTTCCACGGTTTTTGTTGGGCTCTTGAGATTAAATACAATGATTGTTAACTAAGGAAGAGTTGTAATCCATGATCTTTGTGCCTCGCCATGACCATGTAAGTTCTACAACAAACCTACATGGTTTATGAAATTGGTCATCATGTGTGAGGGGATTAACTCAGTGTTAGGAAAGATTATCTCTACTATCTTGTCTGGCTTTCTCTACTATCTTGTCCGACTTGGTGCCGGTATGCCTTAACTCTATTTTACAAGAGTGTGTGCGCCATAAACGCTACCTTGGTGAAACTTTTAGTCACTTACGTTAGTGATGAGTATCCAAACTAAGAGACCCATCATACTAAGATTAGGACCTACTAATGCATCAGCATTGTCAAATCCCTAAGACTTGAGGAAGTGTGGATGGAAAGGTCCTGACTGAATGCACTTTCACTTGCTTACTTTTCCAGGTCACTTCATGGCCATTGAAAGTGAGTGTGGGTAGGTGAGTGCATTCATGAAGATTATTAAAGTTTACGTGATTCAATAAAGGATATGCTTAGTCCACTCGGGACATAATTACTAGGCCAATCTCATGGTGTGGACTGTCCATCAAGGGTTTTAAAGGTTAGCCAATACCTTTAAGGTTTTCAATTAGTTAATCGGTTAATCGTAAGTTTGCAACATTAACTTTTAATTTTAACCATTGATATATTTTAAATCATACTTGGTGAACATCAAATGGCTAAGATCTATTTATTCAATTTTTGGAGTAGCATATGAATTATCCAAAGATGATGACCATAGTAAATGGAGATATTAGAAAGTTAGGGTGTATACTGTATGGTATAGGTAATTAAATAAGCTTCCATTGTAATAGGGTACACCGAATCTCATAGAGTGGCAAGTGCTACAAATGGTGCACCTCTTGAAATCCTGGCTTTTTCTTTAGAAATAGATCATATTTCAAAAGAAGAGACGCTTTACAAATAGATCATATTTCAAAAGGAGAGCGCATTTTCCAAAAGTGTGAGAGCTTCCCCACACGTATGCATACCCCTAACATGCGAAGTCTGACAGAAGTCAACCCTTGGCTCTTCCAAAGGGTTTAATGGTAATTATTTGCCTCTCTTGCATTTGAGATAGACTGAGAAGAGACTTCTTACAATAGAAAAACGACAATGGAAAAAGTCTAACAATTTCTATTGCTGACATAGGAAAAGGTACTTTTCCATATTGGCCACCTTTCCTCACAAAACTGCTGTTGAGTATAGGCATAGTCCATGGCCACCTTTCCTTGCAAGAATTTTCCTCATTTTAATCCTTATTTCTTTCCCAAACCTATGGTGCCGGATACCAAGTTTTTTAAGGAGACACTGGGTTCCAAGACCTCTAATAGCCTGCTCAAGAGTATCTCTAATGCTCAGAGATCTATATAATTCTACTCTAGATGACTAGTTGGTAACATTGAAATTTGACTTAGTGTCAATCGTGCTAATTGTCATTGGTCAACCACAGGTGTTTTGTGTTCATCCATGAGCCAGCGCGGGTCCAGTTCATGCACTGACCCATGGCCAGTGCAAGACCCTTTATTGCTCTCCCTACCAACAGCTAAGGCCAGTGAAGAATTATCGTTCTTTCTTCGCTTACTACCCAAGGGTCATATCAAACCACAATGGACAATTCTACGCTCACTACCCAAGGGTCATATGGAACTACAATGGAAGATTTCTAAGAAACCTAGGTCTGTAATGCACTGACTATCTAAGGGCAATGCAACACCATCTCTCTATTGAGAGCTCCCTCGGCGCTGACCATCCAAGGGTAGCATGGCACCTCTTTCGACAAATGGTTCTCATCCTGTGCTCACTGCACCTAGCGTGTGCTAGTGAGAAGCATCTTAGATCATCCAATAGTATCATAACATGTCTGTAATGGCCTAACCACCTTGGCAGCTGTCGATAACTGCCCAGCAGCTCATGAGTAGGAAATAAGAACCTCCCCTCTATATAAATAGTGATGCAGGACAATTAATCACTTGCTTTAAAAGTTCAAATTGATGGATCATGGTAAATCAATCCCTTGTATCTCATAACTCAGGCCTCACATCTCATGAGTTACGTCTTAG
This sequence comes from Magnolia kwangsiensis, assembly GCA_037074715.1. Taxonomy (NCBI): domain Eukaryota; kingdom Viridiplantae; phylum Streptophyta; class Magnoliopsida; order Magnoliales; family Magnoliaceae; genus Magnolia; species Magnolia kwangsiensis. The sequence goes on from CM073571.1 coordinate 201,039,521, forward strand.
ACCAAACTCCCCTTGTGGGCTCCACATAACATGGGTTTCACCTCACATGAGCCACCCGTATCACATGGATGGGGTCCGCCTCACATGTGCCGTCTACCCCGAGTGTGTCCCTGCATCCCATAGGCCACCCCATTGAGCCTAGTGTGAAAATGTCCCTACATTAATCACCCCTCGTAAGGAGTCTCAAACACTAGAGACCATTAACTACCCGTTGTAAAAGTCCGAACTGATAGGACGTTGCGAATCAATTCATTTTATCTCATAACTCAGGCCTCACATCTCATGGGTTAGGTCTTAGGCCAAACTCCCTTATGGGTCCCACATTACATGGGCTTTGCCTTACATGGGCTGCCCTTTCCAAGTGTGCCCATGCATCCCATAGGCCATCCCACTTGACCCCCCCCCCAAAAAAAAAAAAAAAAACACTCTCCCAGATCCTCTTCTTTGCCTCTCCTTTCATCTGGTATAGACCAGGTGAGACTGAGGAGGTTTTAAGGACTAATTATCATGGCTTCACATTAGCTATGGAGCCCAGCAGTGGCTTCACCTCAACTGCCTAAGTTCCAGCAGCAGCCCCACAATGACTATATTCAAGGACTGAGCAAAGGCCTCATGTCGACAATCCAGAGGCCCGAAGCAGAAGCTTCTCGCTGACGGTTTAGATTGCTGAACAGCACTCCCTAGTAGCCCCGAGCTAATTGTTAAGGCAGTATGCATGCTATCTACCTAATATTATACAAGATATGAATACTAAGGCTATATGAGTCCTCCAAGCATAATACGGCTATATGAATCCTTGAAGCACTGGAATATTTTGCCTAATCAATGATCCGGACACTCTGAATATGAAAAGCCATAAATTGAGGCATATGAATCATTTATAGACTAGTTCTCTTTGGTGTTTTACCTTCTAAGGGTTTTCTCCAAGAATTGTAATCAAGGGCACGTGCCAAATCACAAGGAGGAGGACAAACATTTTTTTGTGCAAATCTTGGCAATGTCTACTTTCTTCAATGTATTTTTGTCATTTATTCGGGCATGATATTGTTATGTGCATTTTTGTGTTTTAGAAAAATGGCATGCATTAAAACTAGAATCCATTAGGGTAATTTTAAAATTGGAACATTTCAAATTGTGTCTTATTCCATTGCGTTTTGGAAATCCAGCACCTTATATGAGCGCTCTCTTGTAGATTCATCGACATTCCATGCAAGCATGCAAAAAGAACACAATTTTCATTTGATATGCATTGTACAATTTGATTCTTTATCCTTTCTTCTCAAAGGACGTGTTTTATTGTTGGCATTGCAGCACATAGTCCTATTCTGATTTTTTTTAATCCCCAATAGTAACTCCCAAATCCAAAAGTAGTCTTAACAAATCAAAAGAAATGCTTAAATCCTACAAATTGTGAGGAATAGTGGAATATATGAGAACATAATACTATAGACTTCATGAGCTCATGAGTATTTTGATGGAGAAAAGGAAGGCTGCATTTGGACGCAGTATCAATTTGACTGGCAATTTTTCTTAATGAGCAACTAGAAATTACCTTCACATTCAAACCGAGGGATGAGGCTCCCAATCACAATGGTTTAACTTTCCATTTGGATTTGAAACGAAGGAACTTAGTCACGTCCTCTCTATTGGAGCAATTACTGCAATTCAACTCAGTAGTGCATCCAAAGGCAGCTGAAGAGAAAGATCATAGCATGGCATATGAGAGACCCTTTAAAATTCAAGAAAGAATCAGAAATTCTAACCACCACGAAGGAAACACAATTTTTTGGGACTTCTACAAAAAGCTTCCAGATATTTTACAAACAGAACACATCTCTGTTTAAGCTGTCAAGGGGAGATTGAGTGGAAGTCTGGATGCGCATGGATAACATTTGTTTCCTGAAAAACGTATTCCAATGGCCAGATTTTATTTTATTTTTTGAAAATTGATGATTATGTTCATTCGGATAAGCATTACACACAAGTGACCTCATTACTCAATTAAGGCCATGGAGAACGTAAATTGCAGGAAAAAAAAAAGAAGCCAAAAAATCTAAAAAGGAAACAACTACCTCATCCAAGTACAACAACCCCACCTTAGAGCACCCTCATAAATCCACCTGCCAAAATGATAATCATGCGACAAATCCTTTGAATAGAGAGAGAGAAACCCACACCTCCTAGCCACTAAACAGTGGAAGAACAAATGGTAAACTGACTCTTTGTCATTTCTATGTATAAAGCACACATTGGAAAAGCTTTCTGCTGCTTTATCTAACACGTGGATCTTGTTCTCCATAGCAACCCAAGTGCAAGCTTTGACCCTCGGGGAATAGGCGCTTTCCATACTAAGGCACATGGAGAAGTGCCATCTCTTGTGTTCAACAGTGAGAGGAGTCAAGGACTAACTGAATATTCATCATTACCCAACCACCTCCACACTCTTCCTATCTACAGCTGATAGATCAACATGCAAATCATTCAGCTTACTTAGAAGAAAGTTGTCAAAAAGCCCAAATTCCACGTCAGAGAGATTTCTGCTCATCATGTATTCCAAAACACAGTTCTACCACCAGTTCATAGCATTACTGAAGGAGGGAGAGGGCAGGTTTTTTTCTTCTTCTCGGGACTATAAGCTTGTACTAGTGTCCACATGAGCCTACAGGCAACAGGTAGCCTACAAGGTCTGGGTGCCCTTTGGTTTCTTGGGCTTCCAACACTTGCCTTCCCTCACACTTCCATGCTGCGTTTGGATGCATGGGTGAATTGAATTGCAAAACCTCAATTTAATTGGAAGGAAATAACATAAATTAATGATGTTTCTTACTATGGTATGAAGGAAATAGCCCTCAAATTTGCAGCCTCATTTCTTCCATTTGGAGCCTAGTGTTCACTCCTCAAGTGCAGGGTTGTGATGTAGTAATAACTCGGTAAGACCGAGGTCGAATCCCAAGTGACTGAAACTTGTACGTTATCTAAAACTAACTAGAACTAGAACTAAGGTAAGATGAAATCTAAACTAAATGTAATTTGAGGAATAATGGTGAAAATATTAATCTAAAATTTATAGAAATCAGAGGAAAGAAAACTAGGGATTCAGAGGATCCACTTGTAAAGATCAGAGAGATCTTATGCCTGCTTCAAAAATCATGAAAATTACTGAACTGTCATTGATCTAGTTTTCAAAGAGATGAAAGGTATATGAATTAGAATGGATTCCATCACCAAACCATGCCTAAGAGACTATGACAAACAATAGAATTAAACTAATTACCAACCCATCACATGTATGAAGGTTAGGAAGGGTACCAACATCCGACCATGCCCAGGAGACTATGGTGAACAACAGGGCTTCCTGACGTCATAAACATAAAGGAGAAAAAGGACATGCTCCAAGCCATTGCGGACCCATTGTAATTTCAGTCACAACAGACCATTAAAAACTAAACAAAACATGCCATTAATAATCAACTAAAATCAACGTCAATTCATGAATTAAAATTAAATTAAAAACATAAAATAAAATCTCTCATCTCACTACAAGCTTCACCCCTTAGCCCTAGCTAAGGGGTTTTAGCCTGACATGATGTGGCCAAAATCCAAAATAAACTAAAAAAAAAACAAGAAGAAAAGAAAGAAAAAGAAAAGAAAAAGAAAAAAATCTCTCTCTCCTCTTCTCCCACGTCCAAGCTCGAGCCCTCTGTTGAATGAATGCTCAACACGTCCAAAACCTCCTTATATATCTGCTGTAGTGGTGAAAATCGGATTTGAATCGGATTTGGAAAGCTATGCATGCCCGATGAAAGCTTTTTCGTAGCCAAGTTCGGTGCCTCAAAAATCGTCACTTTCCTCGCTCAAATTTCAAAGAAATATCATCTCTTAGGATTTTCTTGGATCCTCTACATGATAGACGGTTCAGATCTGTCATATGATCAAAGATGGTGGGCCACAACCGCCTGGAAAAGTCAGTTTTCGCAGATGTGCGAAACCTTTCGCACCATTTCGCTGTTGTGATCGGTGGGCCCCATAGAAGCATTTTCTGAAAAATCCACCCCGTCCATTGTATTCAGAACGAAATTTCAGTCAACAATAGGTAGTTTTGAACATCCATTGGCGCTACTCAAAGAAGAAATCATAAAAAGACCAGATTTGAACGCTACAGGGCAGCCCTTTTGTAGCCCCTGTATCTCACACATGTGCTTGCGTGGATGAAAAGTGTATACATGGTTTTGTAGTGCTCGCGGCTGTCTACACGGTGGACGGCTTGGATCATCCATATATATCATGGGTGGGGCCCACAACCGTTCGCCGTTCATTTTCTTTTAGAAAACTGATCAAGCGCTGCACTGACGCGGGTCAACATTGCTGACCATTGGTGCACGGGCAGTGTACATGTACACTATGCATAGTCAGGCTAAAGTGGGGTCCATTATGATGTTTTCAAGGAATATGCTCCGTCCATCCTCTTCCTCATATTATTTTAACCGTCTAGAACAATTTTGAGGCAGTTCCAGATATCAGGTGGGCCCCACTTAATGAATCAAGGGGCTGATCAGTCCGTTGGCCCACTTCCAAAGATCTTCAATAGCTAAAATTTGACGTGTACGGTTCATTTATGGTCCTCAGGCCATGTATGAAGTTCCAAGCTGATCGGATGGTGAGAACTTGTGATCTTACATTCTGAGCCAATTTCAGGCCACTGGAGCCTCAGTTTCTCAATTTCCTCGAATCTCTGGCGTGTAATTCCGTCGATCTTGGTTCCCTGAAGTCTTTCCCTTGCCTTAGTGTCATCAGAGCATTAAATCCATACTTTTAGCCTCTTATTTCAGTTCAAGCTCGTACACGGTTAAAATAGGCCATTAAACAGTATCTTTTTCGTAAATCTAGGCAATAAATGGGGTCTGATATGCAATATTTGACCCTCAACACCTAGACCCTTGGCATGAATGCTAAGAAAGGATACTGCAATCTGAAACTTCCACATAATTGAGCTATAATCACAATTCAATTAGATAGTTCATCCAAGAGCACCCCCAGTGTCAAAGTCAGGCATTGCTTTTCTGCGTTGATGCTCGTGTTGTCATATGTGATCACATATATGTCATAGTGGCACATGCGGTTTCATAACCATTGGGCATTATGCGGTCGCATAGAGAATTATGCTACTGCATAAGCCATGATTATGTACTTATGCCATCACATAATTGGTATGCGACCGTATGTCGACTTGTTAGTTGACTTGTTAGTTGACTTGTTATGGTCAACTAACAAGTCATTTGAGTACATGTTAGTTGTTTTTTTTTTTTTTTAACACTTTCGATTATATGGAGTCATTTGAGTCCTTGTTAGTTGACTTGTTATAGTCTAATAGTCAAATTAATGTAATGAATGTAACAAAATATCAATGAAATAGGTTAAAAAAATAATTCCCTACACTTGTTTTACATATTTTTTCATAATTTTTTCTTTTAATTCCATTTTCCCTTGATTTTTCAGTATTTTTTTAAATTAAAAAAAAGTGTTCAGGGGGCTGTGCGATTGCATATGCACGTGATGTGAGTGAAAGGGTGAGAATTAAGAAGGATGGAAGGGAAGCACTTGATAGGAAAACTGGACTAGAGGCCGCCATGCAGCTAGCCCCAATTGAAAATCTGAGTTCTTTTATTTTATTAGAGGTCCCACGAGGTAGAATCACCAGAACATATCCATGATGTGCATGAATCTCTGGTGTCTCTGTGAATAAACTAAACTTAATGGTTCTCTTACCTGTTGAAGAGTAACAGATAATAGAACCATGGTCTTATGGTTGCTAGAGGGGAAGTAGTTTCTGAATATAGGCAACAGTTACAATAACAAACACTCTCAAATGGGTCACATACACCTGTTGATTGAAAATGTGGTCATTCATACTACCTTTTCAGTTGGTGATACATCTCTTTGGCCTTTTCCTTTTGAATGCAGACTAATGTCATCTCCCTTCCCCAAATCATCATTTTATAGGCCACACTGCATGAAAGGGTTATGATCTTCCAACTCAGATATTTTTGGTGCAACCCGATCCAGGGTGCATCCCATTAGATTGACAGTCTGGATCAATGAAATGTGGACCATTGGCCATTTTTGTCTCAAACATGTGCAGCCCAATTGACTGTACCAGTGTGATTTTTCGACCAGGTCATGTTCATGTCTCACTTAATAAACATCCTAGACCTCACATAAACATGACACATTGGCATGTGTTCCATGAATAGCCTCTTTATGCTATCCTCACAGATTGTCTTAGTGTTTCTCAAGAAGTGTTGGTGAAAACAGGAAACAGGAAACAGAAACATAAACAACCAAAATCTGCACAAGACATTCACGCTTGCCTTGTTGTAAATACTACAGCTGTTTTCACAAGGAGGCATTAAACCCATACCTTTTCACATTCGTTATGGATAAGTTGACAGGGCATCTGCAGGAGATCCCATGGCGTATGTTGTTTGCAAATGACAAACTTTTGATTGACAAGACAAGGGATGGTGTAAATACAAAGCTAGACTTATAGAGGGATGCTTTAGAATCTACAGGATTTAAAATTAGTCGGACTAAACTAGCAATATGGAGTGTGATTTTAGTAACAATAGAAAAATGATGAATTAGTTAAGATTGTTGATCAAGAAGTTTCCCAAAATGACCACTTTCTTACCTGAGGTGAATAATTCATGAGAGTGGAGAGATTGAAAAGGATGTTGCCCATAGAATTAAAGTTGTGCGGAAGAAACGGAAACGTTTCACGTGATTGTTGTGGACCACTCAAACTGAAAGGGAAATTTTATAGGATAATCATAAGACCAACCATGCTTTATTAGACAGAATGTCAGGCAGCTAAAAAGCAACATGTTCACAGATGACTGTAGCTGAAATGAGGATATTGAGACGGATGAGTGGCAAGACGAGGAAGGACAGAACTAGAAACGAACACATTCGAGGGAACTTAGGAGTACCACCAGTAGGTTGTACGGTGAGAGAAAGTAAACTTAGATGGTTTGGTCATGTGCAATAGAGACCAAGAACCACACTGATTAGGAGTGAGTCGGTATAAGGTAATCTCTATAAGGGCAAGAGGAAGGCCCAAAAGGACGTGGATGGAGGAAGTAAGACAAGACTTGACGAACTATGGTCTAACTGAGGGTCTGGCCCTTGATAGAGCAGCAGAATGGCAGAACAGGAATCATGTCACTGATCCAATTAATTGGAAAAGGCTCAGATGATGATGAAGGAACTTTGGTGAACAACACAAGGAGGTAATAAAATCTTAATTTTCATAATTTTCTTTTATACCTCCACACACACACACACGCACAAATGTAGTGAATAAAAAAGGCACACATCTGTGCTACCTGAGAGGTTACCACTATAGCTCTTCTGAGAACGAAGTGCATCTGAGCGCAAGTATTGTCATGACCCTCCAACAAGGACTACATTTCTGCGACAAGGACTTGACTCACATAGCAGTAAAGCGATATGCATCTCATATTAGAGATGATACAAGCAAATCTCTCTCTCTTTTTTCTTTCTTTCTTTCTTTCTTTCTTTCTTTGAAAGGCAATGAGACCAGCAAATCCTGATGAGCAAGATATACTTCCAGTTTGGTGAGTTCATGATATGAGTTTGCATGGAATTTCTATGAAGGAAACTGCAAGAATTATTTATCTTCATAATATCATAGAAAGTTGAATGCCAAGAATCTTGATTGTGCCTCAAAAAAGAAAAAAATAAAAAACAGAAAGCAGACAAGTAAGGTATCAAACATGACAGACATACAGGCAGTCAGATACAAAAATGAATGGAGAGAGCGTTCACGGGCATCATATATTTTGTTAGGCAATCTTTTGCAAGTCTTGCTAATGAGAAATGCATGTGGAAAAAGGTCCAACTCGCTATTTGATTGCTAATGAGTATGATGCTCTTCTATTCACTTGACCATGCAGACACCTCTTTCCTACACGTGCATGTGGCAATGCCATTTATAGATCTGTTAGTGCCTAAAGGCCCTAAACAGATAATACTGAAAAGTAATCTAAGGGAATTGATCCACACACTCCTTGGTTGATAATATACCCTCTATTTCCAACCCCCTTTTTTGTTGAAGCATAACATAACCCAATTTTACTAAGTGGAAAAAAAAAAAAAAAAAACACAATGCAAAGAAGGATGGATGGTGAGAAATCGTCATTCCTGATAAAGGCCCCGACTAGTATTGAGTAACTCAATTGGCCTGTTTACTGTAGCACTTAAAGATTTGTCCCATTCAACAACTCTAAGCCTAGACTTAAGAAACACCTCAAATGATTTGCTATTTCTACTTTCAGTATTATAATAACGGAAATTGAGTTACCAGAAGTAGAAAGAAAAAGGTGTGTACCTATCAATGAGGGTTGGCAACTTGGCATAAATAGTGGCTCCTATAATCTAATCATGCATAAAGCATTTGGACATCAGTTCAAAAGAAGGCATGGCTTCATTATCATGATAATAGCCTTGTCCCACCTACTTGGGGTTAGCTTTATGAATCCCACTTTACCTATTCTTCCTAATGCCCTAGCGTGATGTTGTAATCGTTATTGGAAACATGAATCTTCATGATTGCTAGGCAAAAGTTCAATGACCAGGTACCTACCAGACATCAACCCTCCCTCCTTTAGCTTCATTGGGGGACCTCCATCGCACTGGGTGGAGCTACACCATTTAATTGTAAAGTCAAAAGCATCCATTAATTGATATGGGATCAACAAGAAATCAGGCCAGAGGGACTGTGCATGGATAATGGCCTATTAAGTTGCACATCAGTAAACAAAGAGACAAGTAATATATTATTCAATTATTAAATGCCGACTAAACACGGGATTGCATATTTTATTTTGTGGATATACAAGAGAACAGAGATGGTGCATTGGCAGATGTATAAACCAATGTTTGAAGGTTGGCAATGTCACTGATTAAGAATTGAAGAGGGCTAGATGCAGAGTAGCTCCTAAAGTACAAATATCAAATATCTGTCAGGCGCATACTCCACCGAAAATGGTGTGATTGGTTAAATAAACATGATTAGCTGATTGCTTTCAAGGAACATCCCTGAACTGAATATCCAGCACCTTTACCACGCATGAGTTTTTCTAAGCCCACCATGTGCCTCTACATGTAGCCAGCCATCCCAACACGGCACCTATGTGGGAGATCCAAGTCATGTATCAAGTGTGCCCCATCATTATTGCCTGCTGACCTGTATTAGGCTGATCTAGTCAACAGGCAGGCCATTCGTTTATATAGAAGTAGACCAATGACCATGTACTTAAACAATCCACTCTTTTTGTACATGGATTATCCTCGTGATGAGTAGATTTTCGGTGGAATATCAACATGATGGGGCCTACCTAACATGTGGCTTGGATGTCTGAAAAAATGTGCCACGTTGGCATGTGCTACTGTCTACGACTGCAGGCAGAGAGGTGTGTGTGGGCATGGAGAAGCTCTACCAAGGATTCTCTACCTACAGTGACAAAGATGGGCAGACAGAGGAGAAGTTTCAGGAACAAGTGGACTCAAATATCCCGAAAAGATAATACTAATACTCTACTGAACAATGGAGTTATAGCCTTATAGGCATGTAGTCTCTATCATTAAAAGAACTAAAGGCTAATAGTTTCCAGTGAAGATGACAATGGAGTCAAGCAAACTCCAGATTAATGGCCATGATACAATTTTTTCTTTTAAATATGAAAATTGTTAGATGCTTACATATGATATGTTAGATCAATAGAATCAGCTCAAGATGTTATATGATACACTGATAATGATTTTGTGAAAGAATTTTACAACATAGAATGTGTGGCGACATGTGAAATCAGCTAAAAAGTTCCTTCCGACACTTATCAATGGACATGTGAACCTTCTTACGCTTGCAAAGGTCACGGATGACCTTTTCCCAAGTGCAGGCCTCTGGAGGGAGAAACTTCTGCAGCATTACTTCCACAACTGTCGAAGCACCTACAGTTCTTCCTCTCTTACATAGCTGAATGACAAGCTCATCCAAGAACTCTCGTGCGTTATCCAAAGTCTTTTTCTCTCCCAAATTCTTCAAGAAAATGTTGCATGTAATTAAATCTGGATCACAGCCTTGATCCAACATGTTACATAGGAGATTGATTGCACGGGGGAGTTTACCACTCTTGCACAAACCATTGAGAAGAATGTTGTAAGTTACGGTATCCGGTTTAGACTCCCCACAAAGCATGTTATTAAGTAGCTTTAGACCCTCATTAACCCGACCTGCATTGCAAAGGCCATAGATCATTGAACTATATGCAACAACATCAGGCATACACCCACGACCCAACATGTGCTTCCACACCATCATCCCCTCCTTCAACTTCCCATCCTCACAAAGACCCTGTATCAAGATACTGTAGCTAAACTCATTCGGAGCACACCCATTTTCCATCATCTCCTTCCACACAACAAGTGCTCCTTGGCTGTCACCTGCCTTGAAGAACCCCCTCATTAAGGAGCTATACGTCAAGACATTAGGACTACAATCCTTCTCCACCATCTCAGAAAGAACCCTTCTAGCTTCAACAACATTCCCTTCTCTACAAAGCCCATCTATAAATGCGCTATAGGCAACAGTAGTTGCTCTACATCCCTTCTCCATCATATCCTGCCACAACCGCATTGCCTCACCTGAATTGCCTGCCTTAAACAACCCACTAACAAGGGATGAGTAAACATATTCATTTGGACACTGTCCCCTTTCCTCCATAAAAGCTAATATTCGTATTGCGTCAGAAGTTTTCCCTTGCTTAACAAGCCCATTAATAAGCGTACCATATGTAACAATGTTTGGTACACATTTGTCTGACACCATTCGATTCAAAAGAGCAACAGCCTTATCCACTTTCCCTTTCAAACACAAACCATGAATAAGAGTGTTGTAAGTGACTTCATTTGGGACACACCCTTTAAGAAACATATTATCAACGATCTTCGACGCTCGGCCCAAATCACCCTCCCGACAAAGCCCATTAATCAAAATGTTAAAAGTCACAGCAGACGGAAAACACCCCTCAATCTGCATTTCGTCCAACAAAGATACCGCTTCATTGATGCGGCCCAACTTGCACAGCCCATCCATCAACGTGCTATAAGTGAATGCATCGGGACTGCAATTCCGAAGTGGCATTTCACGGAACAATTCAATTGCTTCATCTATCGATCCTATTCTACACAAAGCCTTGATAACTAAATTGAAAGTAAGAAAATTCGGCGAAATACCCATTGAATTTGCACGTGAATAGAACCCAAAAGCCTGTTCATAATGACCTAAATGAACAAGAACATTAAGAGCACAATTAAACGATCGGATGGTTCGCTTGCATCCAAACTCCCCAAGCATTCCATCAAACACGTCCAATGCCTTATCCGGCAAACCCGCATTTCCATATGCCTTGATTATAGTAATGATTATCTTCTCTGTAAAGACTCTATTTTCTCTCTTCATTCGATCGAGAACCCGTTCCAACGAACCAAAATCGCCCGAATCAGCGTACTTCATTACGAGGGAATGGAAGGTCGGATCGCCCCGTTTGAAAGAACCCATTTGGGGGCTTGAGCTGAATATTCCATCAGCCAGAGGGGGGTCGAAATTGTCTCCATTGGATTCAATATCAGAAGCGTCGGAAGAGACGGTTTGAGATGAAAAGGAAAGAGAAAAGGGGATTGAGAACTTACATGGAATTGACAAAAGCTTCGATTTTTGAGATTTTATGATTAGAGATGAGATGGGCATTGTTTAGTTAGGTTGGAATTGAGTGGAAAGGAGGCATCATCTTCATAGGGTTTTGTAGGAATTTTCTGGGAGATTGGAGTGTGAAGATTTCAGTTTGAGGAGAGGAGGAGGTTTTGAAGTGGGAAGATGGTATGAGTGTAATTTATGGGTTTTAGAGGGTAGAAGAAGAGGAGGAGGTTTTGAAGTGGGGAGATGGTATGAGTGTAATTTATGGGTTTCAGAGGGTCGAAGAGGAAGTGAAGTAGCAAAACAGGCCATTGAGGTTTTGTATTGAGTGCTGGGTTCTATTTTTCTGGAGGGGAAGAATGGATGGTTTGAATGACAAAAACAACCCTAGAGTTCCTGCACCGGAAACCTAGGTGGGACCCACCGTGATGTTTGTTAGAAATCCACCCGTACATCCGTTTTGTGAGATCATTCTACGATATGAGACCAAAATTGAGCAGGATCCAAGACTCAAGTGGGCCGCACTAAAGGAAAAGGTGGATAGGGAAATTCCTACGGTTGAAACCTGCCATGGTAGACAGTCATGTTTACATGCCATCCATACCGTTCATAACGTCATTCCTACTGGGATGAACTGAAAAATATATCACCCTGATTCAAAACTTGTGTGCCCCCTTAATATTTCAACTGTGAAAGTTCAATCCTCACGTTTTCAGCTCACTTGTATATTGGATGTGGCTCATTTTTGACCTCATGTCTCAAAATGAACTAAAAAAACGGATGGACGGAGTGGATTTCTGACAAACATCATGTTGGACCCCACTTAGGTTAGGATGTGAGCCCAAAAATCAGGTCAATACGAAAATCAAAGTGGGCCACACCACAGGAACGATGGGAACCCCAACATTTATACCTTCCTGAGGCCCACAGTAGTCTTATGTGTCATCGAAACCGTTCAAAAGGTGATTGTAAGTTAGGATAAGGGAAAATCCAAAAATCAGCTTGATTCAAAACTTAGGTGGGCCCCACGAAGGTTTAAATGGTAGGAGTCCCATCCCGAACTTTTCCCGGGATTTTGGGTTGGATTACTTCCTGGGCTCACACCTTGATATAAGCTGATGCAGATGATGGACGGTGTAAATCTCACACAATCACCAAGGTGGCCATACAACATTTTTTCGCACAAAACCACGGGCTGTAGGTACGTTTGAGTATGGGTAAGCGACGGCATGCTTTAAGAAGGGCTGTCAATGGGTCGGGCTGTTACGTGGCCTTTTGGGTCTGCCTACCTCAGGATGGGCTTGGGCTGGACGCTGGTCCGAGATTAGGCTTGCCTTCAAAATTCAGGGCTTTTTCTTTTTTCTTTTAACGGGCTGGGTTTGGCATCATCCTTTCAGCCCGGAGTGATCGTCTGGTGTGGCCCGGCCCACTAGGGACTGCAAGGGCAATTTTGTAATATACACCATATTTAAAAAGTTCTCATTTACTCCAGCGTGGCTTCGCTTCAGGTCGGTGGATCCAGGACGCGGATTTCCTGCTAAAGACTCTGGCATGATGTTGCTGCGCAAGGATGCTGCGTGGGGCCCACAGAGATGTTTTGAGAAATCTACTCCGTCCATCCGTTTCGAGAGCTCATCTCAGGATGTGAGACAAAAAATGAGGTGGATTCAAAACTTAAGTGGGTCACACAAGAGGAAACATCGTGAAAAGAAATTCCTACCGTTGAAACTTTTCTGAGCTCCACCTTGATGTTTATATGGCATCCAAACCGTTTATAAAGTCACTAACACTGGGATGAAGTGAAAATACAAAACAAATATATATATATATATATATATATATATATATATATATATATATATATATATATATATATATATATATATATATATATATATATTGCTTTATGGCCACAGAAATGCTTCAACGATTCACATTGAATCCTCACTGTTTCCTCTCGTGTGACCCATTTAAATTTTGAATACATATTATATTTTGGTCACATGTCTTAGAATGATTTCTCAAAACGGATGAACGGGTGGATTTCTCACAAACATCTTTGTGGGGCCCACCCACCATCCTTGGCAGGAACTTTCTGATAAAGGTTTTCGCAGGACATCCGCGACGGTGGATCCCTGACTATGGGCCCACAGTGATCTATGGTCCTTACATCTACTCCGTCCACCTTTTTTGACATGATCCAAAAAATGAAACAGATCTAATATCAAGTGGACCATATCATAGGAAATAGTAGTGATTAACCATTAAAAGATTCTTGTGGGCTACAAAAGTTTTGAATAAAGCTGAAATTTATGTGGTCCCTTCATCTAGGTCTCTGTGAACTTATCAACAGGTTCGATGGTAAATAAACATTCCGGTGGCCCCCAAGAGGTTTTTATTGGTGGGTATTCAATCACCACTGTTTCCTATGGTGCTGTCCAATAGAGATTTGGATCTACTCCCTTTTTGGGATTGTAGAATAAAATGATCTGTCAAAACGGATGGATGGCATGGATGTAAGGAATATAGATCAAGGTGGTGGAACCATAATAAATAAGGGATCCACCGAAGCCGCATCCCTGAACTGATCTTGATGTCTTTGTTGTATATCCACGCCATCCATCCATTTTGACAGATCATTTTAGGCATGGTCCCAAAAAATGAAGCAAATGCTAGTCTCAGGTGGACCACACCAAGGAAAACAGTTGACATTGACACCTACCGTTAAAAACTTCTTAAGGTCCACCATAATGTTTATTTGCCATCCAACCCGTTGATAAGAATACACAGACCCTGGATGAAGGGAAAATAGAAATAGCAGATTAATCCAAAACTTGTAGCCCAAAGAAGTTTTAGACGGTGGAAATTCAATCCCTACTGTGTGGTCCACCTGAAATTTGTATCGGCTCCATTTTTTGGACAATGCCCTGACGTGAGCTGGAAAAACTGATGGACAGCATGGATATACAACACATACATCGAGGTGGGGCCCAGCGCCGCACTCACCTGGCTGGATGGACTGCTGGGTCCCAACGTGAATAAACTATGCGAAATATATCCCCGATTGAAATATATAATCAACCAATCATGGGCCTTGTCTTCAGTTGAATATGGACCATTCATTTGTTTATCTTCCTATAATATTTGAATGGTGAGGATTGTTCGGTCTTGGAGATGTTAGGGACGGTTCATCCAATTTAGAGATCAACAGACCAACGGCCCCGATCACTTAACCATGAGATATACATGCTCACACTGAAAGTTAGAGAACAGTGTATATCATCGATACAGGATCATGATCTGAAGGTGACTCAATGATACTCGGCCCGAGGAAACGAACAGTGTTCTGGGGTTTTCAGTGTAGAAGTGGGGCCCTTGTTTCCACTTGATAGGGTTTTCAATGGAAGGGTAAAAGACTTTCTCAATCTGGGGACTACTGAGTTCAAGGGAGTGAGGTCCTTCATATGAACGGTTTGGATCACCGAAACATGGTCGTCATCGTACAAACTTAACAGGGATTTTATGATACGTGGCCTATCTTGGCATAGTACACGTGTTTCATTTCTAACTAGTGGGACCCATGGTTTGGTAATCCAGAGCATTAGTCTTTTGTGTTGGAACGTGGATGGACTACGCCCCAGAGGTTTCCCAGACTCGAAGATCCTGGCTACCAATATCATGACTCTTTCAGTTGAAAGTGGACTGTTGTATTTCTGTTCTTAACCGTCTATCTGTGGGCCGCTGTTGAAAGGTTATGATTGTCCAATACATGCGATTTTTGAGGAACAGTACATCTACGGTTGGACACAACAGAGCAATGCTCTGGGTCACCAAACCGTGGGCCCCACTTGCAGACAATTTACACATCGAGTTTCCAGTTTTTAGTCCGTACAAGTGGTGCAAATTGTTCAATGATCCACACCGGTAACAGTGTAGGCATCACCGTGATTCAGGCCCCGAAAGAAAAGAAAACAAACCAACGGTTGGAATTGAACCTATGTAAAGTCAAGTTACAATCTGGGGGTTAACGGATTGGCTACTCCCCCTGCCACCAGCCAATGGTTGGTGGCCGGTGCCTTGTGGACCCCACCATGATGTATGTGTTTCATCCATGCCCTCCATCTATTTTTCTAGATCATTTTAGGATATGAGGCCAAAAATGAGGTATATCTCAATCTCAAGTGGACCACATTACACACATTACACGAAACAGTGTTGAATGAACGTCGACCATTAAAAACTTTTTGCGGGCCTTAAAAGTGTTGGATCGAGCTGATATTTGTCTTTTCCCTTCATCTAGGTCTGTATGACCCAATCAAAAGATTGGATGTCAAATAAACAGTACAGCGGGCCTTAGGAGGATTTTAATGGTGGATATCCAATCACTATTGTTTTCCTGTGGTGTGGTCCATCTGAGATTTATATCCCTCTCTCATCTTTGGGATCAACCCGTATAATGATCTGTAAAAATGGATGAACAGTATGGATGAAATACATACATCATGGTGGGGCCCACAGAGCACCGACCATCAGCCACCGGGCTAGTGGCTGGGGAGTAGCCAATCCGTTTCCAATCTTGGGAGTCTTTGGAACATGGGTCCACCACTGCTTGCACCCAACCGGTATGCACATGCAATATCCCAGGCATCCATCGACTAGCAGGCTGTAATGCGTACAGCTAAAGAACTTGTTCTAGCTGTTCATTTGCTCTGTCCAATGGCCCATCTGGCTACCAGACAGGCCGGATTTTTTGGGCCAAGGAATCTAAACGCTGAGATCATCCCAATGGATGGACCATTCTCCAATTGTCTTCCGAATAAAGGAGACTGTTACTCAAAACTTTGGCCTATATCCCTCATACCATCAATTTACAGGACCCTGATTTCAAGGGTTGGGATTGTCCCAACATTGGGATTGAAGTGGTTCACTTCACTTCAGATCAAAGGTCTGGATCATCAAACCAAAAATCAGCCCGCTCGTACACAATCCAATCGCAAGACAATGAAATGGAACCATAATTGAAAATCTCCCTAATTATGGCCAATATGCCGCTCCTTGGGGAATCCGTGCAATGAAAAAGTACCCCTAGCATCCATTCATATACAGAGACTGAGCTTCAAATTGCACAAGTTGGAACTGAAAGACACATAACCACCATTTGAGAGCTACTTCCTCAAATGAGAAGCATCATTAGTAATTTCCTATTTTGATTAAGCTGATCTTTCCTGATTCAATTCGCTTGTGCATCCAAGCACAGTATCAATGAACTCCTTATATCCAATAAAACAATGCCCATCCAAACCTCTTAGCAGAAACTGCAACTGATGCTCACAGGGCAATGACCATAAAAGAATTACTGCTCTTACAACCATTCAAGACCATTATGCAAAACATAGATTGTACTAATTTACAGATGCAAGCCAATGAGGAAGATCTTTGCAATTAGAATAACAAAGTAGCCATTACGATCATACATTGCTTTGCTTGTATAACTTCGTGTCGATCACTTGTTTGCCACACATCGCACAAACTCCTGTACAAACAGAAACACTTTAAAAAACGTCTCTAAGCAAAGAAAAAAGGAAAAAAACGAGGGGCGGGGGGAAGAGGAAGAGTTCCATGCCTTTTGTGTAAGCACACGTATGACAGTATCGACCATCTTGGTGGACTTGTTGCTTGCAAATGATACACTTGGTAGTTCCGTAAGGGGTCCACCTGAACAGGAATAAAAGGAGAAAAAAGTTGAACAGAATCAAGGATGGAAGAGTACAGTGACCCAAAGCTTCCAAAAGAGATTCGAATCTGAGAGCGCACTCATTCGAGCGATAATCAAATTGGGGCAAAATCAGATTTTAAGCATGCACCACCCAAGCCATTAGCAATAGCAATTTGGAAAATGATGTGGATCCAATACATATTAAACAATCAGCTGAAAAGATTTAGAAAACAAAGATCAGAGAGAGAGAGAGAGAGAGCAATAAAGTCAACGGGAAAAAAGAACTACAGGTGTTGGTCTCTCTTCGCATGCAGCCTCAATCTGGAACATAGCTACCCAAAACGTGTTTGAAGTTAATGTAGCCAACATTACGGAGTCGCATCCAACGTTGATCATGTGGTTCTTAGACATAGGGAGCGGATTAGATACTGAACACTTCAGTAGCCTCGCTACTGAAGTGACGTGGTGAAATAGGATTGGTTGAACACCTAAAGTCAGTCGCCTTACCATTAATGCTCTTTCCGTTAGAGCTTCGTTATGCTTCTCTCTCCGTTTGGCAGTGCACGCACTCGACCGCAAAAGGGTAAATGCTCTTTCCATTGGACCATGATGTATGTATTGTAACCACACCGTCCATCCATTTTGCGAGATCATTCTAGGACATAATCCAAAGAGTGAGAAAGATTCAAATTTCAAGTGCACCCCACCACAGAAAACAACGGGGATTGAACGCTTACCATTAAAACCTCTTTGGGCTATAGAAGCTTCCGATCAAGCTAATATTTATGCTTTACCTTATTCCATGTCTTTTTTAACTTATAAAAAAGTCAGATCTCAAATAAACATCATGGTTGGCCCTAGAAGGTTTCAACGGTGGCCGTCACCGTCCCACTGTTTTCCGTGGTGGGGTCCACTTGAACTTTGGATCTGCTTAATTCTTTGGCTCACTCCCTAAAATGATCTCTCCAAATGGATGGATGGTGTGAATACAACACATACATCATGGTGGGGCCCACAGAACGTGGTCAGCAGGGGGCCAAGAAAAGAAATGACTTGAAAAGCGTTTACCCTTATGTGGTCAAGTGCATACACTGCAAAACGGAGAGACGTATAGCAGAGCTCTAATGGAAAGAGCATTAATGGGCAAGACGACAGACTCTTGGCATTCAACCAATCCTATTTCGCCACGTCACTTCAGTAGCCTCTTGGCTACTGAAGTGTTCAGTATCTAATCCGCTCCCTTAGACATATAGATGACAGGTCACTATTGGCCTATCAAGAGAATAAATGTCCTTTTGTTCCATGAGAAAAGACAAACAACATACATCACACTGTAGATGGTGAGGTAGAGGTATCATAGGGTGCTCATCAGCAAACATGCAGTTTGCCAACACAGGATTCTGTAAATTGGGGACCATGGTCCAGTGATCCAAACTGTTGATCTGATGGGCCTCTCTGTGGATGGGAACTGCCCTGAAAATCTCTATATTGAAGATCTTTTGGATAACTGCATCCAACCCAATGTTTCCTAAAACACAGAACCCCCCCCCCCCCCCCCCCCCCACGTTTTCCATTCCGGATTGAGCTATCTGGATTATGGGTCATTTGCGATTCACTATTTTTAGCAACCCAAAATTCTCTCTCCATAGTCTTTCTATTTATTAAGTTAATGCAAATTTACATTTACAATGTGGAGATTTATACATTTACAATGTAGAAATTTACATTTCTATAATATAACACTAAGCATGCGGAGTCAATAAATAGAATGCTATTTCATATATAAATTACTATAGGAGTTTATATATAAAACTGGATTGCATGCACAATGTATGTATTGGAGTGATCCTACCCCTAGCATTCCACACACTGGAGGAAGAAGTGTACAGACTACCCATTCCCTACCATGTATCAAAAGCCACCACAATCCAGGTAACCTTTATCCAAACTGTTGATCTAATGGGCCTGACCATGGAGGGACCATGCCTCAAAAATATCCTAGATTGAAAGGTCCTGACACTTTATCATTGGAGCATTCTCTGTTGAATGTTAGTAATTGCTGAACTTTCTCTAGATTGAAAGGTCCTGACACTTTTTCTATCATAGGTTTGCATGAATGGCTTCAATCGTGGGTTTGCTCCACTGAACTTTCTCCATAACCATCTGCTATTTACACAACTGATCGAAGGGTTAGATTTTCCAATCTTGAAATTTTCTAAGAGATACCTCAATCCAAAGTATGGCCCATTGAATCAAAGGTTTGTTTCACCAAACCATGGTCCCAAATGTATGGAATTCTGCATGTCAGCAAACCATGTGTTTCCTGATGAGGACCATATTGTTCGTTTTGGATGGGAGATATGGTGACGGGTCATGGAAAGTAAGCTTTAGTTGCCAGGATGCTGAAACATAACTGTCATGGATCAGAAATCACTATCCAACCCATCGATTTAAATAGCAGTTCCTGATGTTAGTACACTTATTTGTGCACCTACTTGTCAATCACCTGGGTCAGTGTGTCAGTGAATCGGTTGAGCCCTTGGAAGCTGAAGACCGAAGACACATGAAGATATGAAGCATCAAGGAGTAAAGGAACAGGTAAATTGAGGTGCTTTGGTGACCCTGACCTCAGACCCAAAACAACATAACCTCTAGATGATCCGTTCCAAAATAGGTAGACCGTTGCTTGATCATCATATAGCCTTAGGAGCTCAATTGGAACATGATAAAATTGGCTAAAAGAGGTTCTGAGCTACTGTAAACCATATAACCCAAAACAGCAAACTCTTAGAAGAGATCAATCAAAGCTCAATTGATCTCAATTGATTAGCATCGATCAATCGAAGGTCGAGCTCAATCAATCAATGGTGGCCAAAAGCATCCAGCAAGTTTTCTGCCTCCAATCAAAATCGATCGATCAAACTAGTCATTTTCTGTTTGTTTTTCTAGCCATTGCAAGCTCTATTTATAAAGGCCATACGATTTTTGGGTATTTTGATGGGTTTTTTAGTATTAGAAGCATTTATGGTTGCAACTCTTTGCAACCACTATAGGCTCTAAACGTAAGTGATCAAAATCATCTTCTTTGTGATTTATCACTCCAATGAGGATTCCAACATCCTTTATGAGGATGCACTTGGTCAATTCCATTTTCTAGAGATTAAACTTTAAACCTATAGGTAAATCCTTGTCTAAATTCTCTAGAACATCTATCCACGTGAATTCGTACTATGAACCAATTAAAACAAGTAATTGTAGGGGATCAACTCAACTCACATTGCCTTGGTCACCTCATTGGAGCATCGAATATAAGGCAATTAATTGTAGGAGTTGAAGCATCCACATCAACGATTATGGGGGCGAATGAGAAGTTGGTTCAAGCACGAAAGAGCATTGAAGAAACATCTCAAGAAGGCCAACAATGAGGTTCAATCCAACAAGGCTGTCATTTTTAGAGTCCACATACCATTTCCTTGTGTAAGATTGAGTATAGAGTTTGTGACCCAAACTTGCCTAGGTTCTTGTGTAGGACCGTATCGCCACCAACACGGGTCTGTACATGAGTACTTGTGTAAGCCTCCGGTGGGCATATACGTTTGTTAAGACTTTGTGTAAGCCTCCGGCAAGAGTGTACACTTGTAAAGGTTAGGGATGAACCTATTGAAAACTCCTTAAATGGTGAAATCCGATACACTCGAGGAGAGTGCATCCACCAGGAGAGTAGAGTAGGCAAGTATAGCCAAACCACCATATATCCTTGTTTTTGCGATTGTGCTTATGAGTTTAATTGGTTGAATTATACGAATGTTTGAATGGATTGTAAGCTAGGCATTTGATTGTTAGCACACGCACACACGAGATATTTGTCTCGCACATAGACTAGTTACTTATATTGTTTCATCTCTTGTAGTCTATGTGATTGGACCCACTTGGCTTGGAAGCCTAATTGGCAATTTCACCTAAGTGTTGACATAGGATTGAAACTAGTAAAACTTGTCCTGTATCAGCCCATTTCAACCTGGTCACTTGTTTTAGGTTCGGACTGAAACCAAAATGACGTGGACAAAATCGAGTCATATCATGGTTTAGACAATTTTCTAAACCATGGTCACCTCCATATCTTGTCACAGATTGAAGATAGGCGAATGAAGTTCCGTGTAGTTTTATGAATTTCTTCCTTAACAAGTTAATTTTTGTAATTTTTTCCCCACCTATATTTATGTTCTTTCAACTCACTTGCTGCTGGCTTCCTATAAATGGTATGTTCCATCCATGCCTGGTAGCTGTATCCAACAGGGCAAGTGTGTTTGGACAGATGTTGCAATTTTGTTGTGTAAATCAGTACATGCAGACTAATGCAGCTAGTATAAAATCTGTTCACAACAGAATAATGCAACCAAAGAAACATGAAATCAGTAAAACAGAACTATCTGTGTTATGAATTTAATTTGCAGCCTTTCCTGAATTTTGGAGTTGGTTGTGATAGACACTTGAGGATGCCTTAACAATCGGCACCATGTCATGTCATTGGGTAACCCTGGCCATTCCCTGTACCAAATAACCTTATCAAACTTGCAACGAACTTGGCCAGAGAATCCATGTTCTGGAGCCTCAATCTCCGCCACCCTCTATCACCATTCCTATGTTTGGCCACAATTACCTTCATCCGCAACATATGTTGCACATTCCCAATCTCAATAGCCATTTGCCCACTAAAGCCTCGATCTCCGCCACCCCCTATCACCATTCCTTTTCTGATGTTACCAAACAACAATTGTCCATTGCACTTAAATTTGCAAACCTCCATCAATTCCACAAGATATTTATGACCCATCCTTTCCCTCCTAATGAAACTAATTGTAACCTTTCAATTTTATTGGCCACCAGGCCCAAAATTCTAAACAGAGGTAAAAAGGGAAGTGATAAGGTGCATTTGACAGGTGTTATTCTCCCCCCAAATAATAAGTATTGTATCTCCTGCATCGGCACCTTTCTCTATCCTTTGAATAACTAGGTCCTGTAGAGATTGGAATGAAGAAAAATATGGTCAAACTGATTTCGCTTCTTGCCAACACATCAAATATATGCTGGAAGATTTAAGAGATCCGATCCTCGACCTTTTTTCTTTTATTTTTTTAACCCCCCTTCTAAAAACTCCAATCCTCGACTTTTTTTCTAGATTGTAATAGTTTTCCTAACTGTCATTTAAGAACCAATAAGTCAGGGGTTAGGAACTTTTAGCTGGAAGAATTTTGAGGCACCCCCATCTGCAATAGAGTCCACAACGTCAATAGTTCATCAAACCATGGGCCCACTCACGAGGACAAGCATAAAATGACTTTCCATGTTCTAGTGCACCACAGCCATGTGGTTTCTGTTTTGGGGATCACCATTAGCATTATAATAGCCTTTTCCAAGCTTTTTGTAGCCGACTTAATGAATTTCGATTCAGAATAGGATTTCACATGATTGTTTGGCAGAAGTTCAATGAATGGCTGCCTGCCCAATATTGACCCTCCTCCTTTACCTGTGTTGAGGACTGGCTGGCACATTGGTACCAGGAGGAGTTGCATTTCTCTTTTCATGATCAACCAACAAACAAATAAATAAATTCACTGTAAAGGAATCACACATGATTAGGGTAAAAACTGCTTAAATTCACCATCAAAGTATCCCTAACCTCTTTTTAACATCAGCACAATCATTTGCAGATTGGAGGTGGATGCAGTTGGTGAAGCTTTTTACCCCCTAACTCAATATGTACTACTTAGAGTAAGTGAATGTGTAAGAAATGAAAAGCTTTTACAGGCAATATTATTATTAAAAAAAGATAGTTTTTTCTTTTATATATATATATATATATATATATATATATATATATATATATATATATATATATATATATATATATAAAGAGACTGATTTTATTCAGGCCGAAAAGGCCAAAACAGAGAAACAAACAAAACAGAAAAAGAAAAGGAAAACAACTAGAAAAAGGAAAAAAAAAAAACACAAAACAAAAAAACCAAAACAAAACCAAGTCGATAAAGGCACCCAATCCCTATTGCACTGATTGACCTAATTAATTACACCCCTAGACGAACTATTCCTATTCCAGAAGCAACAGTCATTCCTCTCGCCCCAAAGATACCAAGGAACCGCTAGCAAAGCAATTCTCTATCTAGGAAATTCCTTTCTCCCTGGCCCTCCCACATGCTTGGATCAATACAGATCAGCAATTGACCTGGTCATCATCCAAGAGACGCCAATCTTCAGCAAGACATGCTCCAAACTTCACTAGGTAGGAAACAATGAATGAGAAGGCGATTAGTGTTTTAAATATCGACAATATCAGCCGATATATCCCACGATATATCTTTTATCCCACCTGTGCGATATGAAACGCATTGAAACGCACAGGTAGTGCCGATATATCCCACCTATTCGATCCAGTGAGCATTTTCGATTTTCGATCCATGTTTTTGTTGTAAATCACGTTAAACCAGTGTCAAATGGTTACAGATCTATGATTCTTCATATTTTCCATGAAAAATCATGGATTTGGAACTTCAATTTTGAGATTTGGGAGAGATGGGTCAAGTTGCGGAAAATTGAGAAAAATCAAAATTTCTCAATTTCTCGCAAATCAGTTATAATCTTTGTATACAAACACAAAATTAAACATGTATTTAACCTGATCTAGTGATTCTCCTTTTACTTTTGAATGTATTTCTTGTGTTTACACATCTTCTAACGTTTATAAATTATATGAATAGACTTTGAATATACTTGCATTAGTTCAGTTGGAAAGCGCGTATATTAGGACCCCAAACAAATGAAATCCCTATTATGTGCACTTTTTTGTTTGCAATGTTTTGATTTCGAAGTGTGTATTGATGTCTTTCTCAACAATCCCTGAGTTTCATTGAAAAAATCAACCAATTTCCCAATGTTCTCATGTTTCCCAACAACAGCGATACATTACACAATACAACTTATACATCCCATGCGATAACCGATATGTATCTATATCCCAAGGGTGCAATACATTACATGAGAACGATATTTAAAACATTGAAGGTGATCAACAAATTCCGCATCCTTGTAGCAGAGAAGGTAGATATTAGGGAGCACTATGGCCCTCTTCTGAAGATTGTCAATCGTTAAAATCCTATTGTTTCCCACCAATCAAGAGAAGGCTACAACTTTAGAAGGAGTAGCATAGAACCACACATCATTAGTGTGACAATAGGAAATCTAGTCAACAAAACAGGAGATTAGGGAGTAGAACGATCTCACCGAAAAGTCTCTAGATTTATCAAAACACCAAACCAGAGATTCCTTAAAGCTCGGGTTAGGTTGAAGTCCCTATAACCAGGAGAGGAAACAAATCAAGTAGTCTGACTCGGCATCCGAGAGGTTTCTCCAAAAAGGAGGGGCCCACACCCCCCTTCTCCAGAGATCGTAAAACAACCAGCAATAAAGACATTGGAGACCGAACAAAGGGCAGCCAACTTGGGGAATTCCAATCTAAGAGATGACTACCCACGTCAAATATCATCCCAAAAACTGACACGCGTCAAATAGCACCATCCCCAACAGAGAAGCTCACCCCATCGAGAACCTTAGGAGCAATCCTAGTGATAACCTTCCAAACATGAGAAGCACAATAAAGAGACAATTTGTTAATCTACCAACCCATATGAGATAAAATATTTGCTTACAACTATGGACCTCCAGAAGCTTCCTTCCTCCATACCTACTAACCCAACGAGGCAGAATTCACCTCATTGAGCCTTTTTATTCTTGCACTCCCTTCACTGTAGAGCCTACAAACATTCTTCCAATTCAGAAAATGGAACTTGCCCGAGATTGCACCTCCTTGTCATGGAAAATCCTACCTAAGCTTGTTGATCTTGGCGATGACCGACATAGGGCAACGGAAAAGAGACATGAAATAAAGAGGGAG
The DNA here is from genome assembly GCA_037074715.1 of Magnolia kwangsiensis. Taxonomy (NCBI): domain Eukaryota; kingdom Viridiplantae; phylum Streptophyta; class Magnoliopsida; order Magnoliales; family Magnoliaceae; genus Magnolia; species Magnolia kwangsiensis. Next base: position 201,064,979 of record CM073571.1, read on the forward strand.
ATTGGATAAAGACACCATTAATTAGGGTGATTCTGATTTCGGGAGATAAAGGCTTACTTTTCTAGGGAGAAAGCTTCCTTTCTATCCTCCCTATCACCTTATACCACAAGTGCATCGCAAGCTTCCCCACACTGAGAGGGAGACCGAGATGGGAGGCAGGAAGAAAACTAGACAGACACCCGAAGATCCTTGCCAATCAGGAAACCTCAAACGAGGACAAATGAATACCAAGCATCTCACTTTTAACCAAATTTACTCTAAGACCCAAGGCCACCTTGAAACATCTAACTATTTTCCTAATGTTATCCACCATAGACCCATCAACTCTGCCAAAATAAGAGTGTCATCAGCTAATTAGAGATGATTGATACAATCATTGTTTAAATTATCTCCAATATTATCGAAATATCTCTGATATTATCATTATCTCTAGCTTGGCAATACCGATAACATCAGTAGTATTAGAAATTTCAGGCATCAGCGATTCAACAATATACTGAGTATCGCCAATGTATTGATATCGCCAATATTTTCAATTGCGTAAATTCTAGGCATCACTTGTATTGCCAATGTATCGATATCATCAATGTATTGCCAATGTATCGCCAATATTTTTTACTATGTAAATTCTAGGTGACGCCTTGACGCTTGTATCACAAATGTATCAGCGATATTTCAATAATATCGTCAACATAGAGAGATCACAGAAAGTTTGTTTATTAAAAAAATTTATTTCAAAATTTTTATGAGCACATTGTTGTATGCAATTTTCAATTTGTTGTTGCTAACATTGATAATATCTCAATATTATCATTATCGTAGCATGCGCGATATCAAGACTACAATTCTTTTTGTTTCCTTTTTAGTTGTTGATGATTTCTTGACAAAATATGGATTTCGGCAGAGGATTTCAAGCGCATCAACCCAGAACTCTATAAGTACATTGCCTTTAACTTGACGGAGCCGAGTTTTTTCAAGCCAGGGGGAATTAATGCAATCATCCCGCATCCCACATGTGCACGCTCTGCACGTATGTACAAGAAAAGGACCAACTTCCTTTTTTAGCCATCATCACTTTCCATTTTTCTCAAATCTCTAAATTAAGAAATCTGCTCTTTCTTTCCAATCTTTATTTTTAGGCAGGGAATAATATTAAATATTTTCTTATCTAAGTATCTTCTTATTTTAGGTATTTTCTTAATTATAGAATGCTTTGTTACTCAAGTGCTTTCCTATTTCATAGATTTTTAGATTTTAAATCTTTTATTACAGATTGTAAGGCTGATTATAAGACAAGCTGATTAATATTCTCTTTATGAAATTTCTTATTCTCTAGGGTAGCTGTTGGGGGGGAGTGATCTCTAGTTCTAGACTAGAGGACTCTTAAGCTTGCTCACAGTCTTGCATTTGTGATCTCTAGCATTCAACTAGAGGATTGTTGGATCTTTTCCACAATCTCTTTCTTTTCTTATTGATTTATTTGCTTACCCTTTGAGGTTTGCATCAGATTCTCTCCCAAGAAATAGGAACTGACTAACAACAAATTTAAATAAAAGGATAACAACATATCTCTCTTTACATGAGATATGCACTATATTGCATATATTACCTATATAAGTTATTTGACCAGAATTGTTTATTGACTCTATCAGCCTACGTTTCAGGAGATGACATGAGGCCTGTTGGAGGTGTAACATTGTGGGACAAAGAAGAAAAGAAACCAACTTGGAATTACAACCTAAGTATCCCAAAAAATATAAAATCAACGAGAATTTATCCAAGAACTCGAAAGGGAAGGCCCATCTTCAGGAATTGAGATCAGAATCAGAAATGTTGGCACAAAAATCAACCAGGACATTCAGATTATAACAGAAATAGCTAATGCATAGAAGACCTAATTTGAGAAAGTGATGGAATCAACTGCAGAAGAAATAATCGAAGAAGAAAACATAGTTAAAAGGGATGGGTGTAGAGAGAGGGAGAGTTACCTGTTTTTCTTGGAGAGGAGTTTGTTCTCATTGATCTTACGGCCTCCACCTTCGGTAGTATTGCTGGCACCTTCCTTCCACTTGTCGGGCACGATCACCTTCGACAGCTTCTTCTCACCTGCATACAATAGCAAAAGCCACCGCCAAAATCAAGCTACAGTAACGTGAGATGATGAAGGGTGCGCAGGATAAGGAAGGAGGGGAAGGAAATCTTACACTTCTCGCACACCATTTCCGCTGCTGTTGCGATCGATGATGAGGAATATGCATGACACGGTGTCCGGGAGGTATTTATAGGGACGGACGCGGATTGCGCGCAAAAGGCTTTCGGAGGAAGTTCCTGCGGGACGCGGAGGATGCTCATGCGCGATGCTACGTGGTCCATCAAGATGTTTCTGAGAAATCCACACCGTTCATCCTTTTTTTCAAATCATTTTAAGAGATTATATAGACCGGGTGGATTCAATACTAAAGGCGTCCATAGTATAAGGAAAATTAGTTTTCCACCGTTGAAACCTTACTGGCCTCCATCTTAATGTTTACGCGCCATCCAAACTGTTTATAAATTCATTCATATTGGTATGAAGCGAAAATACAAACAATTATCCTTCCATTAAACTTTTTTCAGAGTGCAAATGTTTAAACGGTGGTCACTGAATTTCCATCTTTTCGTCCTGTATAGCACACTTGAGTTTTTGATCCACCTGATTTTTATTCTAATGTACTTAAATGTTCTGAAAAACCCGATAGACGGGGTGGATTTTTCAGAAACATCACGGTGGCCCACTTAGCATCAGTGCAGTAGCTTTCCGCGGAAGGGCTTGGTCCTGCAAGCCATCCCAAGTTCAATGTTTGTGAGGAATCCACCCCGTTCACCCGTTTTGTTAGCTCATTTCAAGACAATGCAGTGAAAAACGAGCAAATGCAATGATCAAGTTGACTGAAAACGTAAGGATTGAATGCTAAAGTTGAAATATTCATGGGCCACAAAAAAATTGAATCAGGATGGTACGGGTGTTTTGACTGTTTTCAGTTCATCCGAGTGGGACATCGTAAGCATCGCTGACACCTCCGGAGGTTGTCAGCGGTAGGAATTTCCTTACCCACCTTTTCCTTTTGTGCAGCCCACTTAGCCTACAAGATTCTGCTAACTTTTGGCATCAACTCTTAAAACGAGCTCCCAGGATAGATGGAGAGGGTGGACTTATTACAAACATCACGGTGAGGCCCACCCAAGTTTCCAGTACATAACTTCTCACACCGTTCGTGCATTGAGTAGGTAGGTGGGCCATCATGATGTTTGTCATGAACTTATCCTGTCCATCGGTTTTTCCATCCATTACTGTGTTATGCTAAGAAATAAGGTAGATCCAAACTCAAGTAGGCACCGGAAGAGAAAACATTATGAAATGAATCACCGGTGTTTAAAGCATTAGCATAGCCATGTACTTTTGTACCGAGATGAGCTTTTTCTTGGGGGCATAATAATGTTTGCCTGTCCATCGGTTGAGAGGATCCAAGCCGGTAGTGGATGAAAAGGTGGTTAGGAAAATTCCTCCCACCAACAGTATTACTTACATGCCATCCTTACCGTTCATAACTTCATTCCTATTAGAATAGACTGAAAACACAAATATTATTAGCCTGATTCAAAACTTACGTGACCCCACGGATATCTCAACAGTAGATGTTTGATCCTCGGGTTTTCAGCCCACTTCAGTATTGGATCCGGCTCATAATTGGCCTCATGTACTAACATTAACTCACAAAATGTACGTACAAGATACATTTCTCACAAAAATCTCAATGCCCAACCCAGGTTGGTACAAAGGAATTTCTGCGGCTTTGACAAGAAATCTGCGTAGAGATTTCTATCGTAGGACTATCCCAAGCAAAGCACAGGATGTATGGGTTTTATTCACACTGTAAATTCATTTTTTTTCCAATCATTTTAAGATATAAGCCCAAAAATAAAGCAGATATAGGGCTCAAGTGGGCCATAGAGTATGGATTAAATGCTTATTGTTGAAAGCTTCATGATCCACATAAGTTTAATCAAGCTGGCATTTATGTTTTCCCTTGGTGCTTATATGACCTTATCAACAGGTTGGATGACAAGTAAACATCACAATAGGCATGGCAAGATTTTGCCCGTAAGCATTGTTATCCCCGGTGTTTCCAGTGGTGTTGTCTTGTTGAGCCTTGTATTTTAGGGCTTACACCCTGTAATGAGAGGATAGAATGGATGGATAGTGCTGATGAAACCGATACGTCACGGTGGCCCCTCGAAGCCAGCTTGGCCTGGGGTTGGCCTCGAGCCTTGCCATTGATAGGTCCTCTGAGCCCTACCCATTGACAGCCTTGGCGAGCCATTGCACAGCTCGGGACATAGGTTGCACCCCACCTGCGTCCATAGATAACCCGTGCAACCAATTGCTATGAGGTCCACTGTTATGTTCTTGTGAGATTTAATCCGTCGGTCCATTTTCTTCCGGTTTGTGTTAGGACGTGAGCCCAAAAATCAGTTCGATTCAAAACTCATGTGGGCCACAGCAGGATGGGGAGATAATAGGATTGGAAGGCCCACAGCTGTGTTTCTATGCAATATAAAGCGTTCGTACGGTGAGTGGATGTTATACACACGTAGCCGTGTGCGTCAGATAGCTGGCATGGGCTTGTAGGAAGTTTGCTTATGGTCTGGGAGTGGGCCCGTAAAGCAACACTCCAGAGTTGCAATCTGAAACGAAGGGCAGTTATTGGATGGCTGTGAATGTGATCTTCCCGTGAGGCTTTTGTGAACTCCATCGGCAAATCCACTGAACCGGCACACAGCTTAAGAGTGTAACAGAATAGTATACAACACCAGCCTTCCGCAAAGCCTAAAACATAAAAAATGGTGGGCCCCATGGGGGATCTTCTCCCTCCATCAACTGATAAAAAACAAATGTTCACCGTACATATTAAAGATCGGCTGGATAAGATGATAGGTCACACCAACGGTGATAAATGTAAATTTGTGCATAGAAACTCTTAAGTAGGTGAATTGTGGCCCACCTCTTAGTTGAAAAATTCCTCTCATGCTGCCCACTTGAGTTTTGGATGCACTTGATTTTTTACCTCATGTCCTAAAATAATATGAAAAAAACAGATGGGCAAGTTGGATTTTTCAGAAATATCATGGTAGCCCTAGTTAGTATCCTAATGCAGGAAGTTCATGCGGAAGTTGTATCCGTCCATACAAGTAGAGTTGGGCATTGAGTCGAATCGAACGCCCCGCCCTGATTTGACATTGAAATAGGCTTGACCCGAACTTGACCCAATTCGGTACCAAGTCCAGCATCCCTGTATAATTCGAGTCTAAGTCTGGCTTGAATTAATTTGAACTGAGTCTAACTTAGTCAAAAATACCGAGTTGGATTGACTTGGCACCGAATTTGATCGAGAGATAAGGGAAGGAGGAAGTGGAGAGTCTAGAGAGAAGAGGAGGATGGTGGTTGCCAAGCTTGGGAGGGAGAGAGGGAGGAGTGAGGTGGAGGGTGGTAATGGTAGTGGATGGCTACCAAGCTTGGAAGAGGAGGAGGATTAGGGAGGGAGAAATAGAGAGTTTGGGATTGAGTGGAGTCAATTGTAGCAAATAAATTTAGAGATTATTAGAAATTAGAATTTTTTTATTATATACATATACACACACTTAAATTCGAGTTGAGTATAACTGAATCGAGTTTGGGATAGGGTTAGACTCGGTTTGAGTTTGGATTGTGCTTACTCATCTAGGACCGGCTCACCCATTTAGTTTGGATGGAGTTGGGTCAGAACGAGTCGAGTATGCCCGTGCCCGGGTAAGGCTCGGTGTAAGAACGGCTTAGATCACGAAACTACGCCCCTATTTCTGCAACCCGAAAACCTGAGCTCAGAACATTATTCCTCGATCCATAAACCCCGAAACTTTATTCACAATTGCCGAAAATACCCTTCCTCTTCCATCAACAACACTGTCAACAGAGACGGACAAGGTTCTGTGAGTAAGGCAAGGTCATGGAGTTCGAGAAGAGAAAGGCCATAGCCCTTGCAGAAATGTCCTCAGAAGAGAGCGATAAATCACCCAAGGGCACGTTAGATGCACCCATAATCCCTCTCCTTAAAACCCTTAACCTACACCCTTCCTACTTCACCACCAGCTCCTGCTCCGGCCGCATTTCCATCCTCTGCCAACCGTCACCTTCTCAACCCCTATCTAGTAATACAAAGAAGAAGAAAGCTGGTGGAGGATCCTGGCTCTTCATCACCCACGATATCGCCGACCCTGACTCCGTCATCGACGTCCTTTTCCACAACCCAGCGTCGCAGCCGTACGCTGCTGGGGCTTTGGTATTCAGGTTCGAGCCTTTCATTCTCGCCGTTGATTGCAAGGACGTAGCGTCTGCGCAGGCACTGGTCTCCTCTGCGATCTCCTGTGGGTTCCGAGAATCTGGTGAGTAAACCATTTCTTTCCCATTGTGTTTACGTGGTCCGCTTGTTTGATTGTATAGATGGTTTTCTGTTCTGATAAGCCGGGCTCGTGGATTGGTAATCCAGAACGTTGGTATCTCGTGTCCCACCGTGGATGGACTGCTCCTTAACATATTGATTTGTGGCCTATTGTTAGACGGTTTATGACAGGAATAGCGCAATGATAAACACTCGGGGGTCGTTTGGATGCTTGTAAAATCCTTAAATTGTAATCTGATTACAGGTAAGCGGATTACAAGTATAACGTGTTTACAGCCAATCTTTTTTGGCTTTAAGCTGTAATCTGATTACAGGTAAACAGTTGTCTCTTTATAGCCTATAATTTGGTATTCGTGAACAGCAGAGCTTGGAGTGGTAAATCCTTTAAAAGTCATCAAATGACATATAAAGTCTTCATTTAAGATAGGTCATTGGTATAAGCCCAACTCAATAAAGCTCATGGCCCATCCTCATGCTAAACCAATCATTTGGTGGGCCATAGAAGTTGGCTCACTAGTTCAAATTCCCTTTTATCATGAGAAACTATTAAATATAAACAATTAACTATAAATTATTAGCAACTAATAGGTTTAAACATGTCTTCAGTAATCCAAATAGAAAATAACTCTTAAGGGTCTGCTTGAATTGGATTACTGCACAGTAAATAAGTTATTATTATTTACTTATGTAATTCATTAGAAATGCCTCCACGTAACATAGACAACTACACTGTTTGGAAGGCTTTGATGCTAAACCGAGGAAGGAAAATATGATGCCTATAAAATTTGTGGGGCCCACCTTGATGTATGGACTTGATCCATACTGTCCATCCATTTTATCTGCTCATTTTAGGGCATGAGGCTTAAAATAAGGCAGTTTTTTTTTTTTTTTTCCAGAGGTAACAGAAACTTGATTAAAAAGAAAAGCAAAGAAACAACAAAGCAAAAACAGAATAACAGCAGAAAAAGGGAAAAAACTCGCTGAGAAGGCGAGAAGAAACCCCTCAGTTACAAAATAGATTGCAACCCTGGAGATTAACGAAAATGGAGGCCCATTCAGCTATATGATGATGAACTCTGAGGAGAACTAAGTCTGCCGAGTTGGAGATGTCATTAAAACATCTCCTATTTCTTTCTTCCCAAATAGACCACCAAACTGCCAATAGAGCCATTCTCCACACTGTTTTCTTTTCCTTGGCAAAAGTAGGGCCATGCCAAGCTTGGAGAAGCCGGTCCGTCACTTTAGGGAAAACCCAGGTAATATGGAAAGATTTTAAGGTTGCTGACCAAACGTTGGAGAAGAAAGGGCAGTGAATGAATAAGTGATTGACTGATTCTTCATTATGCATACAACAAAGACAAATGTTTGTGAGAATCATGCCTTTTTTCCTCAAATTATCGATAGTCAGAACTTTCTTCTTGCTGACCAACCGTCTGAAAGCAGCTATCTTGGGAGGGACTTTATACCTCCATACCTAAGTCGACAATGAAGCAATGGGAGAAGAGTTGTTGTTGTCTAGGGAGGAGAATAAGGAAGTAACTTAGAAGTTACCAGCTCTGTCCAGTCTCCTTGCTATCCTATCCACGCCCAATATGTCTATCTTACAACTGTCGATACATTGGAGAAGAGCCAAGAATTCTTCAAGCTCCCAATCTTGAAGATTTCTACGACATAAGGGATTCCAAACGATATCTTCTCCACAAACAGAATAACATTCAACAATCTGAATGTCATGCTTTGGGGCGAGATGAAAGATGTTCTGGAATCTGTCTTTCAGCACCACTTCCCCCACCCAAATGTCTTCCCAAAAACGGATTTTACAACCATTTTCGATAGCGAAGAAAATGCCTTTGAAGACATCCTGTTGAACAGATAGAATGTCTTTCCAAACAGCAGAAGTTTTGTAGGTTGAAAGCGCGATTGGACCACACCATAGGAAACAGGGGGAGTTGAATGCCTACAGTTGAAAACTTCCTGGGGGCCACAGAGGTTTAGGTTGAAACTGATATTTGTGTTCTCTTTTCATCCATTTTTGTGTAACCTTATGAACAAGTTGGATGATAGATACACATCCCTATGGGCGTGAGCTACATTTCAACTTTCAACAATGGATATCATTAGCCTCCCTGTTTCCTGTGGTGTGGTCCACTTGAGTTTGTAATATGCTTCATTATTAGGCTTATGCCCTTAAATGAATTGGTAAAATGGATGGATGACCTCAATCAGACACATACAACACAGCGGGACCCACAAATTTAATCAGACGCAATCTGCCAATTTCCATGCGTACAATCATGTTTTTCAAGGCATAATTAACTTGCTATTCCCATCTCTTCCAAACGACTGTGAAGAGTCATCATTGCTGATTTACAGCTATTTTCCATGTGGTAATTTAATCCAAACAAACCCTAAATGATGTTGTAAAGGAAAAATCTGTAACGGAATATTCTTCTCCAGCCATATATGTCTAAGCTCAAGCTCAATATTAAGAAAAAGACTAGATAAATTAGGTTGTCTTGCAAGATAGCCGGACACCTTTCATATTATATTTTTTTTGACAATTGCAAGTCTAATCTTTGCATCATACCCCCATGGGGAGTAAGCTTTTTTCCTCTTAGGCAGCCTTGGATCCGATGTTTTGACATTTGGAGAGCGCGTTCTCCTACTTGTTTAGCCTACGAATGTCCCCATTGAGATGCTATCGTCTAATGGTGATATGATCCAAATCCTCCAAACAATAATGAAGATATTGAAGTATCATCCAATGGGTTATGTGTCGGGGCTTCTTCTACAAATTCGACAACAACATTTGTCATGTTTCTCATAGCATTGTCTTCTTCGAATATAATCTCCGTATTGTGATAGAGTGGAAATGGTTTATGTTTTTGCTAGCTTTTGGGTGTGCTTGTAGAAATAAAGAGTAGATATTATATTATCTTCAAAAGAAATTCTATAATAAAAATATGAATGAATGTAAAGGGTACAACTTTTTTTTTTTTTTTTTTTAATTTTAAAATTAACCTTGATAAATTATTTCCAAACATCTTCCTTTGCAATTATGCACAGACGTTCCTTGTCCCAATCAAATCCACTTTTGTTCAAAGCTTTTTTTTTTTTTTTTTAAATAAATAAAAATTAGTTTTTTTTTTTTTTTTAAAAGATAGCAATTATATTAAATCAGAAAGGAAAATACAAAAGAGGGCTAGAGGGCTGCCAAGGAGGCAACCCGGACTAGACACCTAGAAAATTAAGATCATAACACTTTAACACTTTTGACTAGGGGCGCACGTCGAACCGGTGGAACCGTTGGATCGGTCCGGTTTGGTCTGGTTCTGGTTCCAAAATTTTCAGAACCGTTGGTTACGGATCGGTTCCGGTTTAGGGCCCTGTAGAACTGAACCGAACCGAACCGTGAACCAAACCATTCATCCGAACTGTAAATCCGAACCATCGATTTGAACTTTAGTTAAAAAAAAAACCCTAAATATATTAACCTCCTTTAGCACCCTAACCCTGCCCTTTCGCCGACTGCCGCCCTCCCTTTATCCTCTCTCTCTTCCAGTCTCTCTCCCTCTCTCTTTCTCTTTGGCCGTCTCAATCACCGGCAGCTTGCCCCTGCCCAATCACCGGTGGCCTAGGTTGTTTTAATTTTGTTGTGTGGACTGCATATTCCTTATGTTCTGGCCAAAAAATCAGACTAATCTGATCATTGGCCTAGAAAAGAAAAGAACAGTCGCCCAAAGCAACAACCAATTCATAGTCCCACAGCAAACCCAGTGACTACCATTAGGTGGGCCCTGCATTTTTTCATTCCAGAGCCAAAACATCATGTTGATCCAATCATCACACAGATAAACAAGCATGTCCCACCTGATGTACAAACCAACTGTCCGCATTCAACATACATCCATGTCCCAATTAGTGATGAAATATAAAGAGAGAGGTTGCAGTGGAGCTGGAAGATCTTGCGAGCCCATAGCCATCTATCCACAATACAAATGACATGTAATTACATCAATCATGACCTTCCATATAATGGGCCCTGACATAATGACAAACATTTAAAAGATGCACACTGATGGGATGATCCAATGGCCTTCAACTCAACAATAAACGGCTAGGATTGTTTCCTGGCTAGTCCCACTGGATGGTTGGTCTCCCTTGTTGACACATGCAGGCAATCGAAGGATGGCCCATCTAGATGGACCAGTCATCCATGGTCCACTTCTCAGTAAAATCATGCATGTTTTTGTTACAAACGCACATTATAGTGTAGGATCTTTTAAATTACAGACAGCGGGAACACAACAGAATTAAAACAACCTTTAGGCTATAACCGTGGACCCGATCCGGAACCGAACCGTTTTTCACGGTCCGGTTCTAGGGTACTAACGGTCCGGTTCCGGTTCCCGAAATCATGGAACCGTTAGGAATGGTTCGGTTCTGGTTTCACCCCAGAACCGGACCGAACCGAAAACATCTGTTGCTGTTGTTCCTCTCTTCCCAGATAGACCACCAAACAACTAAAATCACCATCCGCCACACTCTAGTTTTACGCTTATCGATCCAGACTCCATGCCAAGCTTGAAGAAGACTATCAACCGATTCCAGGAAACACCAACTGACACTGAATCGGGAGAGTGAACGGGAGTAAAACTCAGACCAGATGGGGAGAGTGAACGGGTAGTGGATCAGGAGATGGTTAATTGATTCCTCGTTTATCATGTAGCACAAACATACATTAGTTAGGATCATCCCTCTTTTCCTCAAATTATCCATAGTCAAAATTTTTTTATTACCTGCCAACCATCCAAAGGCATTGATTTTTGGGGGGACTGTGTACTTCCATATGAATGTGAAGAGGGGCAGCTGCACGTTGGATGACCTCTCCAACTCCTTATAGAAAGACTTGACCGAGAACGCCTTAGATTTGCCTAGAGTCTAGAGAAGGGCATCTTTTGCAAAGGGAGAAGGCACCGCTCTATAGATATAGGCTAGGAGATCAACAAACTCCTGGTATTCCCAATCTTGGAGATTTCTCTGACATTGCACGTGCCACACAATTTGACCGTTGTCCACAGAATAGCAGTCAGCAACTTGCGCGGCTTTATTCGGGGCTAGGCGGAAAATGCTAGAGAACTTTTCTTTGAGAGGGGCTTCGTCCAACCATCTGTCTTCTCAGAAGCGGATTCTGTCGCCTTTGCCAAGCTAAAAATTGATTGCAGCTAGGACCTTTTCCTTCATGGAAAGGATCCCTTTCCACAAGGCCGATGTGTGATACCCAAAAGAATCTTTAGACCACCAACCACACCTCGATTTGCCATACTTACACTTGAGAACCTGATTCCACAAACTTCTATCATCCACCCCTAGTCTCCAAAACCATTTCCCGAGCAACGCCTGATTCATTAGCTTCGAATTCTTTACCCCTGCTCCACTAGATTGACATTGGAGGCAGATAGACTTCCAATTCATGAGATGGAATTTGGTTCTATCCGACTTACCATGCTAGAGAAAATCCCTACTTTGCTTATCGACGGAATTGATTACCGAATTGGGACAATGGTAGATGGACATAAAATAGAGGGGGAGGTTGGATAAGGAGGCCTTGATCAGCGTGAGGCGCCCACCCAAAGAGAGATACAGTCATTGCCATATGGCAGAATACGATCCCATCTTGTTAAGAACTTTGTCCCACGCTGCCTTGGGAGGCTTTCCTATGCACAGGGGTAGGCCGACGAAGGAGGTAGGGAGGGAGGTCGCCGCACAGTGGAGGGATGAGGCCCAACGCTCGGTTTCAGCTAAGTCCATATTTACCCCAATCAGTTTAGATTTAGACAGATTAATCGATTGACAGGTTATTTACGAATTCCTGAGAAGCTTCGCAAAAAACTAAGGCGTCGTCAGCAAACTGTATGTGGGATATTGGGGAGGGAAGACCTTTGATGTCGATTCCTTTCAGGATGCCAGCGTGTTGACCTTGATGATTGATGAAGCATTCTCGACAGGGCCTCACTAATGAAAAGGTAATGGAACGGGGTTAGGGAATCCCCTTGCCTTAACCCTCTAGAAGAACGGAAGAAACCTCTTGGCGACCCATGTAGAAGGATAAAGAATCGAGCAGAACCTATGCACTCTCCAATCCACTGTCTCCATTTGGCTGGGAATCCCATACGATTCAAGAGATACTAAAGGAACCCCTAGTCCACCTGATCATACGCTTTTTCGACGTTGAGCTTGCAGAGGAGTTCTGATCCTGACAAGTGGCTTGAGTGCAGACATTCATTAGCGATTAAGGTGCAATTAGTGATCTGTCTCCCCAAGATAAAAGCGCACTGATTAGCGGATATCAGCTTGCCAATCACCTTTTGTAGCCGAGCAGCTAGAAGCTTTGCCAGGATTTTGTATGGACCCCCTAAGAGACAGATCGGTCTGAAGTCCTTGAAGGCTGTTGCTCCTGGGAATTTAAGGATGAGGGCAAGAAAGGAAGCTCTAAGACTAGCCAATAATCTGCCCTTGGCGTGAAATTCAAGACAAAAGGCCATAACATCCTCCTTCAGAAGCTCCCAGAACGTCTGAAAGAAGCTGATTGGGAAGCCATCCGGCCCGGAGCTTTATCTCCCCCTAACCTGAACACTGGCGCTTTAACTTCATCCTCAGAAAGGGGAGACTCTAAAAGTAGGGCCTCTTCTACTGAAATTGAGTCGAAGTGAAGATTATCCAGCCGAGGCCTGTGCCATCCGTCAGATTGGAGAAGCGAACAGAAATGCTCTACTGCTGCAGAAGCTGTTGTGTCTTGGTCTTCTACGCGAACTCCCTCCATTATAATGTTGCTAATCTTGTTGGCTTTGGCTCGCATACTAGCTAGACTATGGAAGATTTAGTTTTCTTATCTCCCTCCCTTATCCATTTGGCCCACTAAATGAAAATTAGTTGACCAAGTGTGTAGACAATTCATGCAGTTATTTGCATCCATAGGGACATGAAACTGCTTTACAACCTCATTTGCTATCGCATTCACTGTAGACACCTTAAAATCTTGATCGCTCTTAACTCCTAAATATACTTGCTCAATTAGAATGTCCACCATGCATTAGTCCATAAATGTAGTCAAGTGATGATTGATTTTTGACTGTTGCTTGCTTTTGGTTGTTGTGACATTCTTAAATCTTAACATATAAAGGCATGATAAACATGATAAAAAAATCAATTGTAAGCAAAACATAATAACATGTTACTCAAATATTGAGACATTCATTAAGAAAGATAATTCACCGAGATAATTTTAAAAAATCATTTATTATAATATAATCAATATTCTATCATAATGAAAAAAAGATATTGGAATATCTTCAATTAACACATTGTCTAGGTTCTCTGTTGTCCGACATTGCCTTGTAATGCTTAACATAAAGTTGGTTCAGCGCAGTCTCTCCTTCCCGACTCTCGCCACTTTGAACACTAGCTTGGTTAGGCCTTTCTTTGATAACTCCATCTAAGACGTCATGGCCATTTTCATTTTTCGCAACACCACGAACATCTTCACCTTCCTCATTGCTTTCATTTATTATTTCTAGCTCAGGGTCTACATCCTAATTTTTGTTCACAAAATGATTATGCAAGATATATGACGCTGCTACTATCCTCATTTTTGTACATAATGTATGAGCTGGGGTTGTCTTTAATATTGGAAATTGTGCCTTTAATACTCTAAACGCATGTTCTATGGCGTTTCGTAATGACGAATACTGAAGATTAAGCAATTCCTTCACATCACTTGGTTAACAACCCTACCTAAATTCCTTAAGTTGATATTGTACCCCATGAAAGGGTGCTAAGAAATCAAGCATGTTTAGAAAACCAACATCCACTAGGTAAGATTTAGCTATTTACTTACGAGGAGAATAGAGTACGTGCCTCTAGATATTAAATATCTAATTTTTGTATTTATTAAATGTTGGTGTTGTTAAATTAGTACCTTCGGAACAACGAGCTTGTCTCTCCTTTTTTGTCAGTACTCGTGAATCTGCAACCGACTCTTCCCACCTAACAAGAACATATTAAAATTTTAAATCAAAAGAGCAACTTTCCAATATATTTTGGGAAACAAATCTTTTCGGTTATGCCACTTGGGTTGTTATTTCATGGGAACTATTATTGGAATATGTGTGCCATCTATGACTCCAACACAACCCTACACAAAATAAATCTCATGATTTGTTCTACTACTTTATTCTTGAATTGCATATAAATGTGAAATGGAAAAGACCTACATGTTAACCTGAAAATACGGAAAAAATATTCTACTGTCTATTATTTCAGGAGGTACTTCGTTTTTGGGTGGTTTAAAAAAGGTATGATGCAGTTTGATGATTCTGTCAAGTACTGTATTGATTTGGCGGCTAATTATTTTCCCTGAATGATTGAAATGGTGCTGCATTACACAAGTCTTGAAATGATGACTAAGGGGTTATTTGATTTTTCATTTCCATGGTAAATACCTAGGAAATAGGTCATTATCACTCATTGCTCATGTTTGAGAATAGATGAGTATTTCAGCCTTGAAAACCGGTCCAAAAAGGGTTGTCTTGAATTTGTGCGCCTCACTGTGATGTATGTGACATATCCACGCTGTCCATATGTTTTACTAGAACATTTTAGGGCATGAGCCCAAACATGAGGCTAATTCAAAGCTCAAGTGACTCACTTCACAAGAAACGGTGGCTGTAAAACTTGGACCATTGAAAGGTTTTTTTTTTTTTTTTTTTTTTTAAAAAAAATTTATATAATTCAAAGCCCCAAAAGATTGTTTATTTGTCATTTAACCCATTCAAAGCCCCAAAAGATTGTTTATTTGTCATTTAACCCATTCATAAGGTCACACAAACATGGAGAAGGGAAAACACAAATATCAACTTGATCTAGAACTTTTAGGGCTCCCAAGAAGTTTGTAATGATAGGCATTCAATTCCCATTATTTCTTGTGGTGTGGCCCACTTGGGCTTTAAACTTGCCTCATTTTTTGGCTCATGCCTGAAAATCATTTAACAAAACAGATGGACGGCGTGGATAAGCCATATACATCACAGTGGGCCCCACATGAAATTTACACCCTCAATTTTAGCATTAACAAAGCAAAAACGTCAACATCTGCATTGGGAGTAGTGTTGAAATTACACCGGTAAATAATTATTACATATTTCCTAGGTATTTACCATGTGAATTAAAAAACTAACATCTCCTAGTGTACGTAGATACATTACTAATTCTTATTCTAGAGATATTCCGAATGTACCACGCATGTCATACTTATTTTCATAATGTGTCGATAGTGACTAATGACCTCCTTATGCATACGAATGTAATCGTAGCATGTGGACCCCAGATCATTAATAATTGCAAGTATGGATTGAGAGCCTGTCCAATCTTGCCGATGTTCCTGTGCATTTTGATTCATATAGTTTTCCTTATACCAAGATGCTATCATTGCACCAGTTGTGACTGCTACAACTAATATATTAATTGTTATGTCTGCCTCTTAGTCTGAGATGTCTGAGTCTTCTGAGACAGGAATTCGTGCCAGAAATGTCTTCATTCTACATATTGACCTGATGTCGGGAATGTGTGATGGTTTATAATTCCATTTATTGGAAATACAATATTTGCTTGTTGGATCGTCCATCATAGCATATTGGCCCCCCCTTTAATAATTTTAACTGAAAAAATAACTTTTACCTAACCAGTGCAAAAGAAGAAAAGAAAAGAAAAAGGTTGGCCAATCATTTAGATAAGACATACATCATGTGGACCCTGGTTGATGCTGATTTTATACAATCAATGGATTTAACCATATGATAAGCGGCAAGGATTTGAAGTATCTACAGATTAAACTCTACAGGCATCCAAACAACCCCTAATTGAAAAATAATTAAATGTTATATGGTTTTCGCGTGGTGGCCCTTTAAATGTGCATTGGATCTAATGAACGGTGTGGATTGTTTGATCAGGCTATCCAAGTGCCCCATTGCAACTAGGATTTATTATAACTGCTCTAAGAGCACATCATCATTGCTTATTAAAAAGCGATAGTGCTCAGGATCAGCTACTTGTGTCAGCCACATTAGGCCCACATGTAGAGATGATCCGATGATAGAAGTCATCCAGGTTTGGCTTGGAACCATAGGAACCATAGGTGGGGCATATTTAGAAACTTACACTCAATCAATGATTTTGACCATCGAGATGTGTTCATGAATATGGACAATTTAATTTTGCCATCTAACATTCATCTCTAAAAATCAATGGTCCAGATCATCCTTTCATTGTGATTATGTGACCACAGGCCATTTAAAATAATAAACTCTTAGGTATAAAGGAGTGTATTCACCGCTAACATGAGGAACAATTTTATGTGCACCACCTCAATTTTGGCCTTGATCATGAAAATCAGGCCAATCCTCTCATTAGGGAGGCCACGGTTTTGGAATCAGAGGACAACTGACAATTGAACTCAACGTACATGTGTGGCCCATCTTATAAGTAGATCAACCTGATTTTTTTAGATGTGGCTTACATTTTATTTTATTTTTCTTTTATTTTTAACACACGCACACACACTCCCTACACCTGGGAATTCACCCCCTATGGATACTCGAACCCTGGACGGGGTGTTGAAACTCCGAGGAGTCTACCACCCGCCCTAGAGTAAGGATCCATGGGGTTTGCATGAAATGTAAGCAATTAGCGTGCAGCCGGCTGTGGGTTGTCAGTTCTGGCCCAAGAATGCACGGCTATGAAAAACATGGCCCATGTGGACTCTCATCACAATAATGGACATTTTTATGATGTGGTTGAGTTGCTTAACCCTTAGAGGAATCAACGGCCCTGATGCATCAAGATATGTATAGTGTCCTAACTTCCAATCCGTATGGGGCCCATGGTTTAGGGGTACGCAATGTTTTAAATATTGTTATTGCGTAATGTATCACACCCTTGGTATATGGATAAATATCGGTTATTACATAGGATATATCAGTTGTATCACGTAATGTATCGTTGTTGTTAGAAAACATGGGAACATTGGGAAATTGGTTTAGTGTTTCAATGAAACTTCAGGGATTGTTGAAAAAGACATCAATACACACTTAGAAATCAAAACATTCCAAAAAAGGGGTCTAATATATGTGCTTTCCAACTGAAATAATTGATGTATATTCAAAGTCTATTTATATAATTTATAAACGTAAGAAGTCATGTATGGAAACATAAGCAATACATTCAAAAGCAAAAGAAGAATCACTAGATTGGGTTACATACATGTTTAATTTTATGTTTGGATACAAAGATTGCAACTGATTTGTAAGAAATTGAGAAATTTTGTTTTTTATCAATTTTCCACAACTTGACCCATCTCTCCCAAATCTTGAAATCGAAGTTCCAAATCCATAAATTTTCATGGAAAACATGAAGAATCATAAATTTATAACCATTTGACACTGGTTTAACATGATTTACAATAAAAAATGCTCACTGGATCGAATAGGTGGGATATATCGGCATTACTTGTGTGTTTCATAACGCACAAGTGGGATACAAGATATATTGTGGGATATATCAGCTTATATTGTCGATATTTAAAACACTGGTGGTACGGATATTCATGTGATGGGCCCTACCATGAATGGAGATGCTTTGAAAGTCTTCTAGATAGGGGCATACTAGCTATCAAACTAAAAATCCGAACAACAGTGAGACTCGCTGTATGAACAACTTAGATCACCAAGCCATGAGCCCCACTTGTACAAACAAAAAATCTGAGAGTACTAAGAGTTGTTGGCCCAAGCATTGTATAATTCAGCAAGCACAGATGGAAATTGAAATATACACTGTTCAAAAGCATGATGGATATAGATATGGCCCACATACACACCAATCTACAATGTTCATCCATTTATTCACCATGGGCCACCCAATCGACAGTTGGAATTATTGGATCCAAACAATTGATGACCATCAAAAGTTATGATTAAAAAGAAAAATAAAATAAAATATGATTATGCTGTCAATGGGTTAGGGCCAAGACAAGAATTTTCAAAACCGTGCCTAAATGCTATTGGGGTGCATCTCCTCTGCAGGCTCCTTGAAAATGCTTCCCTATGGCTGCCTATTGTAGTTTTCTTTATAATAAAATTACTGCTTATAGGCACTAGGGTATTTTGTCTTGAGGCCTAGGATAATCTCAGCTGTTGGATTAAAAAAAAGCCCTATGATGAAGTTAAAATCTAATGATCTACTTAGTGGGCCATGCTGGCTCTAGGCCATTGGCTGATAATCTCTCAGATGGACCATGTGTGTTGATAATCTCTCAAATGGACCACATGTGCTGATTAACGGTTGGAAATGAAGGAAATTAAAAATAGAGAAGAGGGTATGGCACATGTACATGGATGAGGGAATGAGAGATTGATGGATGTCTGTCATAAGAGGGTTTTTTAAATATGGCAGTCCTGCGAGATAGAGAGCTTTCTAACCAGTAAAGATGGACCGTGGCACATATCAGGAGCTCAATGTGGATTGTGGCATATGTAACATTTATAGCACATATGCACATTGATGCATTTGACACATGTTGGGCGCTAGAAGATTGATGGTGGCACATATGCACATGCAGGGTACTTGAACATGGATTGTCACACATGTGGCACATGTGCATGGAACATTGTGTCCTAACATTCAGTGAACTAGGGAACACCAACCTGGAATAGGGAGCAAAGATGGACCGTGGCACAGGTCAGGAGCTTAATGTGGATTGCGGCATATGTAACATTTATAGCACATATGCACATTGATCCATTTGACACATGTTGGGCGCTAGAAGATTGATGGTGGCACATATGCACATGCAGGGTACTTGAACATGGATTGTTGCACGTGGCACATGTGCATGGAACATTGTGTCCTAACATTTAGTGAACTAGGGATAAGATATCCTCATTGTTTTCGTTGTCTTCTTCTTCTTCTTCTTCTTTTTTTTCCTATTTGCACACACCCCACATGGACACTCGATCCCATGATCTTAGTATTGAAACAGAGTCTGTCTAGCACTGAGCCATGGAGTCAGAGCTGCCAGACCCATATCCTCATTTTTATTTCCCCTTTTTGTAAATAAATGCTATCCTTGCTCATGGTCAGATCTTGGGGACACATCCTTATTTTGTAGGTTCCCGTGCATAAATGAGTTCGACAAACCACATACAAGCCGTTTTCCCTAGACAACTTGTGCCGACACAACCTAGCTTGAATTATAACTACCCCTAAGTCCCCTGGTTGGGCAAATTTTTTATTGTCGAGTCGAACAAGTTTTTCATGTTAGTTAGGCCAAAACCAAGTAGCCTTATCTAGGTTAAGTTTAGTGAGCTTTGAAAATTTGGAAAACCAATTTTGCTTAGTGAGCTTTCAAAAATTGACAAACCAATTTTATCTTTTTGATATTTTTGTCTCATTTCTTGCTCTTTTTTTTTTTTTTGTTTTGTTTTTGTTTTGGTAAGGAATTATATTTCCTGCTCATCAATAGAAGTATAGTTTGTTGGTGTACTTACCTGAATGATTCTACACATGTAGGGCCATATTTTGGTGATCCAAACCGTTGATTTGATGGTCCCCATGTTGAATGGGGCATACCTCAAAATCTTTTTTTTTTAAAAATAAATTATATTGGAAGATCCCATCCCTCCGATTAATGCCTAAAGTTAGCTGTTAAAGGAGATAATACAATGGTCAACATTCAATGAAATATATTCCAACTATATATATATATATATATATATATATATATATATATAGGGAGAGAGAGAGAGAGAGAGAGAGAGAGAGAGAGAGAGACATGCTCACCTACGCACGTACGCACCTTTGCACACGTGTCATGGGTGTTGAATCCGAGAGAGGCATGCTCACCTATGCACCTATGCACGTGCACACCTTTGCACACGTGTCATGGGTGTCGAATCCGAATGGTCCATAAGATACGGAATCCCATGAAACCTCAGGGGGTGAATTTTCACCCTGATCTAAGATTCTGGTGGGCCATAGCAAAGAGAAATTCAAATCAAGGGAAGAAACTGTTTGCATTTTTCATGGCCCACCGAAGTTTTGGTTCATAGTAAAAATTGGTACCAGGGGGTTTCATGAGGTTCTGCTTCATGTGGACCGTTTAGATTTTTGAGACTCATCGAATATGATGAGTTCTCAAAAAAGTTTGTATGTAGTTTGTGCGAACTGGTTCGCAGGTGAGCGTTCCGCATATATATATATATATATATATATATATATATATATAGAGAGAGAGAGAGAGAGAGAGAGAGAGAGAGAGAGAGAGAGAGAGAGAGAGAGAGAGTATATGTTCCAACTATAAATGGTTGGTTTGTTTGAATCTGGATGTTTTGGGAAATCCGCTTAGGTATGACCCATCAGATCAGTGATCTCAATCTTCGAACCATGTGCCCATATGTATGGAATCCTTGGTGTAAAAAAAGCTGTGCATTTACCCAAGAGCAGGACCCTATATTTCATGGTTTTTTTTATCGTTTCATTTCGTGTTTTCAATTTTATCTCTTTTCTTATTGCCATTTTTTTTTTTTTTTTTTTTGTAGTTATTTGTTGCTTTTATTTTTTCCTTTCGTGCTATTTTCTTTGGTGCACACCTTATACATACATACATACATACATGGAGTGCTTTAGAATCTGAAAGATTTAAAATTAGTGAAATAAAAGCATAGTATATGGAGTGCAATTTTAGTAGCAACTGGAATCAAATCGAGGAATTAGCTAAGATTGATGACTAAGAAGTTCCCCAAACTGACCACTTTCAATATCTCAGGTTGATAATTCATGAGTGGAAAGATTGAGAAGGATGTTGCCCATAGAATTCAAGCTGGGTGGAAGAAACGGAGATGTGCTTCTAGTGTTTTATGTGATCGTTGTGCACCAATCAAACTAAAGGGGAAATTTATAGGATAGTTATAAGACCAGGCATGCTTTATGTGACAAAATGTTGGGTAGTTAAGGAGCAACACATTCATAGGATTAGTGTAGCTAAAATTAGGATGTTGAGATGGATGAGTGCAAAGATGAGGAAGAATAGCACCAATATGTAATAAGATGAGAGAAAGTAGACTTAGATGGTTTAGTAATGTGCAATGAAGATCAAGAACTGCACGGCATAGGAGTGAGTTGGTGCAAGTTGAAGGCTCTAAAAGGGCAGGGCAAAGGTCCAAAAGGACGTGGGTGGGGGTAGTAAGAAAAGACTAGATGATCTATGGTCTACTTGAAGTTATGACCCTTGATAAAGTGGAATGACGGAATAGGATTCATGTAGCCAACCGCAATTAGTTGGGATAAGGTTTAAATAATGATGATGAATTGGTTGTCATTTCTCCTCTTCCAGTTCTATTATTATTATTATTATTATTATTTTCTATAGTCAGTTCTTTTGTTGGATACTTTCTTTGCAATTTATGTTTATGTGTATCTCTTGTTATTGTAGTTCAACTTCTTTTCTTATACATTTCTGTTTTCGTCAAATGCCCTTCTTTTTTTCGTATGATGTATCATTTGACTGGTTTTGCCAACATTGTTTTTTGATACAGAGGATCAATTGTGATTGTTTGTAGGTATAACGAGCATACACAAACGCATTATGGTCGCCATACGCTGCTCCATACGCTTGGAGGTGCCCTTGGGACAGACTGGTCAATTGATGGTCTCACCTGAGTATGTTCGCTACCTTGTTGGGATTGCCAATGAGAAAATGATGGCCAATAGGAGAAGAACTGATGGTTTTCTTCAAGTTTTGCAATGCATGGTATGCATTTTTTCCCCCCTAATTGCCAAGTTGCTGAGTTGAATCCCGGCTAAATGTATTATTTCTCTGTATCTAGTAAATGTTGTGGAAGGATCGAATTAGAAATGAATGCATTTGAGGGAACTCAGGAGTAGTACCAATATGTAATAGATGAGGGAAAGTAGACTTAGATGGTTTGGTCATGTGTAATGGAGACCAAAAACTGCGCCAACCAAAAGGAGTGAATTGTTGTAAGTTGAAGGCTCTAAAAGGGTAAGGGGAAGGCCCAAGGGGTGGGGTAGTGATAAAAGACTTAATGAACTATGGTCTAACTGAAGTTATGGCCCTGACAGAGTGGAATTGATGTAGGACAATTATCCACTTACTCTAAAAGCTTGAACTGATAGAGCATGACGAATTAATCCTTTTATCTCATAGCCCAGGCCCCACATCCATGGGTTATGTACTTGGCCAAACCCTCCTTGTGGGCCCCAAATTCATGGGTTCTGCCTCACACAATTCACCTACCTCACACAGGCCCCAAATCACATGGGTTTTGCGGGCCGCCCATCCCGAGTGTGTCCCCCCCATCCCACAGGCCACCCCACTCGAGCCCGGTGTGAAAATGCCTTTGCATTAGGAATGGCTTAGATGTTGATGATATCTAGTAAATGATGTGTGTGGTATCCTTAATGTGCTTGGCTTTCTATGCTGGATTGGGACTTAGAGAATCATGACAAAACCTTGGTTGTTGATTACCAGTGAATGAATAATTAAAGGGTTGTGTGTGTGTGTTTTTTATTTTATTTTTTAATTTTTTAAAAGATAACTGCAAATATATTGAAGAAAAGGAAAGCGAAACAAGAAAAAAGAAAGAAACAAACACAGGAACAGACTGCTGAGATAGCAACGAGCACCAAACCACCTAGAAATGACAGATCAGCCCCTTTTAAACCATTTACATTAATAGCCCATTCGATCACCCATTTTTTAGCCTCAGCCCCTGCGACCCTAACTGATGACGATCGATCATTAAAACACCTTTCGTTCCTTTCCTCCTAGTCAGCCCACCAAATGGCAAGGATAGCCATACGCGAGATTATGTTTTGAGTTGGGCCAAGTCTTGCAAGAATGTTCAAGTTGCCTCCTTAAGACTTTGTCAATCCAAAAAGGTGGTTGCTGTATATGGGCAGCAGTAGGGAGTAGAATAACACTTTGGCTCCACCGCCTGCCGTTGCCTAGATGTTGAAGTTCTCTGTCTTCTTCAACAGCTGCTCAAAATCTTCAGGTGTGAGAAGAATGATCTAGACTGGACTGCCAACATTATGTATTTCTTTTCAGGCCATGCTGATGCTAACGATCTGGTTGAAGCCGAGGGAAAATATCTCCTTGCAGGTCTCTGTTTGATTCCAGATCATTTCAATGATCATATCATTATCATGGGCTCCTCGAGACTCCTGCCCGAGTGGATCACGGAATGAGATAATGGACTCGTAGCATCTTCCTTTCACTTTGACAAAATCAGAGAGTCTCTTGAGTTTAAACAATTTGTTTCCCCCTCTATCTCCAAACCTGCTTCCTGTGATCCCATCTCTCTTGCTATGGCCTGAAGCCAGCCACCCCTCTCTCTGCCCATTCTGTAATCCTTCATCTTACTAAAATGTTTGCTATGCATCCTAGAGAAAAAAAAAAGAAAAAAAAAAGGGAACACTCAAAGTATTCTGGATTGGTAACATGTTTTGTAAGAATATTCTTCATTGGTAGTATTGAAATGTGTTTTTTGAAGTGTTAATGCACTTCATTGATATGTAAGAGCCTGTTTGACTTTTGCTAAATAAGTGTATTTTTTTATTTTTTTTAGAAGAACAATTTTTCCAAATTTGCACTTTTTTGGGCACTGCCTAGGCCCCCGTTTCCTACACTCGTTTCCACTTCTACAAAAAGTACTCATAAAATCGAAGATCTTTCTCTTGTTGGAAGGTTGTTAATTGTATACGTGTAGAGCCATGCACCTCCACACATGTGCCACCATGGCACGTAGGTCCGAGATCAAATCCATCTACCAGTTGATCCGAGGTCAAATCCATATGCCAGTAGGTCCGAGGTCAAATCTGTCTACCAGTTGGTCCAACCAAATTTTTCTTAAAATGAATCTGGTCCACTCTGGAGGTGGGCCCCAATATTAGAAACAGGTGGATGGATTAGAAAACTTCAGCCAAGTGTTTTAGAGCCGTACATTTGTTTTGAAAACTGTGGACCACCTTACCATTAGATCAACCTAATTCTTGGGCTAGGGCATCAATATAGTGCTGCCTTTCTAGTGGATGGATTGGATCTTGGACATATGTGCCATGATGGCAAACACATGAGTTGTATTGCACACACATGTGGGCTCAACAAATCTTTTATTTGGAGAAGTTGATGACTGTGGGAAATCCATTCCATCCACCCGTTTTGCCATATTATGATAGGGTATTACTCAAAAAATGAGGTAGATCCAAGACTTGACTGGGTCATGCCACAGGAAACAGTAGGGATTCAATGCTCACCACTTAAATCTTCGAGGGAAATCGTTTTTCTCATGCATGTTTAACAAACATGCACTTCTTCACCTAAGCAATTCTCAAGAAACCATTTGAGAAAATTGTTTCTTGAGAATCGATTCTGCAGTTGCTAAAGCAATGCCAAACACTTCCTAAAAAATACTTCTAGTTTGAGGGCTTTTCTGGCGAGGGTAATTCATGTCAGACTTTGTAATGTAAGTTGTATAAAAATTCTCAGCCTTAATGAAGAGTTGTATCATTTAGAATCTTAGACCCAGGTCTGGTTCCAGAACTCCTAGTTTCTTAACCTAGGTCGACCTTCACATTATATTGTGCAAATGGAAATTGTTCCTTGCCCTTTTTTCACTTGAGTCTGTTGGCTCTGTCTGTATTTCTTTTTTAAAATCAAAATTTGATCTCTCCATTGTTATTTGATCTCCATTGTTTCTTCTCCTTCCTGTCTCTGATACCTAATTGGGTCACCTATGGCGGGTTTCGTAGATCTCCTAGTCTTGCATTTGTGTTGTAAAATTTCTTTCCTTTTTGTGCAAAAGCCTGCAAATTAGTTAGAGATCTTAGAAGATCTTGGGGAATGTGAGCATCTAGACCTGAACTAACACGCATTTCATTTTTTATCATTATCTTGCAAATAAAATGATTTAACAGTGGCAGCACCATAAAGGACTTAAATATCACTTTTGAAGTGCAACTAGGTCCGAGTATATTGGAACGAGTTATATTGCGGATACTGATACGACTCCTCTGATACAGGATAGGTCACAACAATGAATAAAAAAATAATTAAATTATTTAAAATTTAAGAAAATCATAAAATCTGAAAGTAGTGGTGACTCATCCTCCTGACACTTGGCACCCTTGTAGTTACGGCTATAGCCCATCAAAATTGTGGGGCAGGTTGTGAATGGAACATATCAGTAAAATCTCACTGATCAAGCAATCCTAAGCATCAATTGATGGCAATCAAATGGATGGCCAAAACTAAAATAGTGAGTTGTCCCAAATTCAGGTGTAAAATCAGATGGTTATTATCATCTTCTTAGTGTAAGTTTTGGTTTATGCTCCATCCACAACAGGATCAGCAATTTGGATGGTCTAGATTGTATGCTGTGCATACAATCTCTTAGTGCATGTGCATCAACCATCACACACTTCGGGGCTATAAAAAGTTTTCTCAAATCTCTTACTGCATGTGCACCAACCATCACACACTTCGGGGCTAGAAAAAAGTTTTCTCATTGAGAGAGAGATTGTGTAGCGTGTTTGACATCTACTCTGCCCATCAGGTGCGCCACTAAATGTTAGGCCCTGCATCCAAAAGTATGTACATCCATGCATTTCGAGTGAATTGGGTCTCTCTGGTGATTGTGTGATGGAATTTTAATGTAATTAATATAGTACTCTTGAATCCTTTACTTCTCAATATACAAATTGATTCTGTGAGGAACATTTCTATAATTGTAGCCAACCACTTCTCAAAGGGGCTGTTTGGTTTTCAAATTACTATTGTAATTCATTGTAAACAGTTAACAATTACTTACCACTGTAATTATGGCACATACCCCAATGATGATGTTGACAGCTACCCTGTTTGTGTATTTGGCTCTATAACCGAGGCGGAAAACATTGCATGCACAAAAAATGTGGAGCCCACTATGAAGTTTGTGTCTTATCCACGCTGCCCATCTATTCCACCAGCTCATTTTAGGGCATGAGCCCAAAGATGAGGCAGATCCAAAGCTCAAGTGGACCACACCACAGGAAACTCTTGGAATTAAATGCCTATCATTGAAAACTTCTTGGGGGCCATAGAAGTTTTGGATGAAGCTGATATCTGTGCTTTACTTTTATCCATGTTTGTATGACTTTATGAACAGGTTGGATGACAAATAAACGTCACTGGTGGGCCCTACGAAGGTTTCAGCTTTCAACAGTAGACGTCAGCAGGACCATTGTTTCCTGTGGTGTGTCCACTTGAGCTTTCGATCTGCCTCTTTTTTGGGCTCATACCCTAAAATAAGCTGGTAAAATGGATGGATGGGCATGCTGGTGGTGCAAACATTCATAAGTTGGCGGTGATGAATGATGCCCTGTTAGGAAAATGGTGTTTAACTGTGAAAGAGATTCTCTGTGGAGGCAGATCATTGCTAGTAAATATGTTGTTCGACTGTTGGATGGTGGACTATAGACTCCACGATATACACGGCGTCAGCGGTTTGGAAAAGTATCTCGAGTATGATACCAAAGTTCATGAAAGGTGTGGTTTTCTCCTTGGGAAATGGAGAGAACATATGGTTTTGGGAAGATACTTGGAGGGGTGATGTGCCTCTGTTCATCTCCCTCTCGGCTATTGCTCGCTTGGCTTCGGATTGGGATGTTATGACTTATGATTAATCATTGCTTTAAGCTATGGGGTGGCTCGGTGGTGTGGTCTCTGCCTTACAAAGTTTTGACGATTAACAACCTCCAAAAGCGGTCTATGGTTATCCCAAATATTTGCCTCCTTTGCATGTCTAATGCTGAATTGGTTAACCACCTCTTTATTCATTGCTCCTATTCTGGGTGCATATGGGCCTCGTTCTTCGCTAGATTCAACGTTGCGTGGGTCGTGCCATGGGACACTGGTGACTTATTAATGGAATGGCACAGGGCTATTATTATTATTATTATTATTATTATTATTATTTTGCAAAAAACGTCGGAAAATGTGGAGACTTTGTATCCTTGCAGGTCTTTGGGGAATTTGGGGGGAGAGAAATGTTAGGTGCTTTTGAAATGTATGTCATAATGTTGAGGGGGTTGCCTTGCATGCTTGGGAATGTGTTGTTGAGAGGGCAGGGTGTAGGGGGTGGCTGATTTAGCTGTTTCTTTTCTTTTCTGTCTTCTTGTTTTTTTTTTTTTTTTGGCTTTCGATCTACCTCAATGCTTTTCTAATGAAAGTTTCCCTGTTATCTTTCAAAAAAAAGAAGAGGGTGAATGGCCTGGATAAGACGCATATATCATGGTGGGACCCACCAATTTTACTCTGTATGCAGACATGGTGAATTCATCGCATGCATCCCGAAAATCGAGTCGAAATCACTCCTTTATTTCCCTCTATTCCAAGCACCAGTTAATAGTCATTATCAAGCTTTCACACCTACTACTTACGTGTATTTACCCAAAATAAAACACCCCCTAAACATAATGCAAAATGGAGCATGCAAGTTGAGGTTCATGGTTAGCAATTGAGGGGGGACTGCAAATATGCCCTTGTATACAATCACATAACTTTTTTTCTATTCATTTTGAAGTGTGAACTGTGAACTTCTATGGATTTTTATAAGGAGTTCATTCTTGCCCAACTTTATGATGGAACCTACTAAAATTTATACAGGTTTCCCCAGGAACAACAGCAGTGAAGATTGATAGTCATCATAGACAGCAAGGCTGTTTGGATGCCAACCAAGGAAGTGTATCAGTTCTGGAAGAGAAACAGCAAGATTTATTATCAAAGGTAGCACCGCCTGAGAAGGATACTTCAATGTGTACAGGTGTGCATTCTAGACATAGTAAGAAAGATATTTATGACAACCACGAAGAATGTCAAAGTACTGAGTCTGCTGGACTTTGTACTCGAGATAAAGGGACCAACACTTCTTGCAAGAATTCAACTAAAGATGCATGCCCATCCCACCAATTGTCAGTTGATGATCTCCATTTGGAGAGAACAAACTCAGATTTAGGTAATTTAAACCTTGAAAGTTTTGATTAAACTGTCAATGCAAATGATAGCAGGTCCAATATCTGGCTTAATTTTGTTTAATCTTCCATTCTTTGTCCAATATCTGGCTTAATTTTGTTTAATCTTCCATTCTTTGTGCTAGGAGCACATTTGTTAGTTTTAGTTTAGTTTTTCATGAAAATGAATCTCATGTAAATTCATGAAGGCATTGTATTGATTTTTTAATTAGTTCAACAAACAGCATTTGCTTTATTCTCTCCTATCAGCTTAGCAAGGTTTTAGTTTTGTCACTTTTTTCATCTTTCCAAAAAAAGAGAAAGTTCTGTCACTGTTTGTAATTGAACTATTCATGAGTATAACTCAACAAATTCATTCATTCTCCAGCCAGGAAGATTTGGCTGGAGCTGATGCCTGAAATTGTTATAAATAAAATAAAAAAAGATCTTTCTTGGAAAAGAGAAAGGATACAAGATTGACAGAGTTGATGTTGTCCTGTGCAGTGGTTAGAATGTTGATGGTATTGGCCAAAATCGGTCAATATTATCGGTATTGCACATGCACGATACTTAATTTCAAAGTATTTTGCAAAATTTGCAATATCATTGATGCACGCCAATGTATTACGGTACGGCATTCATGATATTTTGCAACTATCGTGTAATATGTTGTTGCTATTTGTGATACTTGATATTTCAACTGAAACCAACATAAATCAGGGAAAGTCAGAAAAAAAAAAAATTGAAAAATATTTTTGCCCAATATATATGATAGTTCTCTTTGCGGTTGTGTTTTAACGACTCCACTTGTGTTGTTTCACATCAAAACACAAATGTGGGGGAGAAATCATGATTGGTGAGGAATGTCGGAGCATAATTGTTTGACATCGATTGATTCATCCCCTATTCAATGGGGAGCTATTGCACATATATGTATTTTTTATAATTGTGAGATTTTTATTAAGAAACTACAAAGGTGCCAAAGAATACAAAGCAGCCAACATGGCATAAAAGAACATAGTTTTATTAGTAAATATCGGTAAAAGGAATTGGGAGCAATGTTTTAAATATCATTATCGCGTAACGTATTGCACGCTTGGGATATGGAAAAATATCAGTCCTCACATGGGATATATCGGTCGTATCGCATAATGTATTGTTGTTGTTGGGAAACATGGGAACATTAGGAAATTGGTCGAGTGTTTCAATGAAACTTCAAGGATTGTTGTAAAAGACATCAATACACACTTAGAAATAAAAACATTACTAAAAATATGCACATAATGGCGGTTTCCTTTGAATGGGGTCTTAATATATGTGCTTTCCAACTGAACTAATGCAACTATATTCAAAATATATTCATATAATTTATAAACATAAGAAGACATGTATGGAAACACAAGCAATGCATTCAAAAGCAAAAGAAGAATTACTAGATCAGGTTACATACATGTTTAATTTTGTGATTGGATACAAAGATTGCAATTGATTTGTGAGAAATTGAGAAAATTCGTTTTATTTTTTCTCAATTTTCCACAGCTTGACCCATCTCCCCCAAATCTCGAAATCAAAGTTCCATATCCATAAATTTTCATGGAAAACATGAAGAATCATAGATTTGTAACCATTTGACACTGATCGAAAATTGAAAATGTTCACTGGATTTGAATAGGTGAGATATATCTGCATTGCCTATGCGTTTCGTATCGCACAAGTGGGATACAAGATATATCGGCTGATATCGCCGATATTTAAAACACTGATTGAGAGTAAATGAGGCTGATTTGAAATCCTGATGAAGAGGAGGGATGTGTGAGTAATTGGTGTGAAGTGCCTTTTTTTGGCTCCCTTGAAGAGTTGATTGAGTAAATAAAGGCATTGCTATGCACCTAATCCGCCTTACATGTGGCACATTGATGATACCCCGAAGGCTGAACGATCCAATTATCGGCCATTTCACTAAAATCACACCAATAGAATGATCCAAACTGTCCAAACGTTGGCCATTTAAATGGATGGTTAAAAAAAAATGTTGGCAAATTGCTTGTTTGTGATCCTTACGTTTGTAGCCCACCCGAGGTTTGGAATTTCTTCATTTTTGGCTAAGGTATATATTTCAGTGGGCTTATTATGATCATTCTGTCAAATATCACATATGTACACTAATTTGGGACATTAAAGTTGATTTGGGATATCACATATGTTCCTATGAATATATCGAGGAATTCCAATGCATTCCAATTCCTCTCATTTACTCTCATACAAACATAACATATTGGATTCTAGTGCATTTCATTTATAGGCTACCAAACACAGCCGAGGATTCCATTTATACTTGATTTGAGTGTAATTGTGATATGAATATCCATTTACCTCATTTACAAGGCTCCTAAATGAGCACTTAAGTTCTATGTGTGTAATCATGTTTTGATTTCTAAGTGTGTAATCATGTGTCTTTCTTTAACATTTCCTATAGTGTCACCTAAAAATTCCACCATTTTCCTAAATATGCAAATATGAGTCTTTTTCTCCAATGTTTTCCTAAGTCAATGATACATGCTTTTAGGCCCCATTAAAGGGAAACTTACTATTTGATTCCAAAATATGTAAATATGCGTCTTTTTTGCTATTATTTGATTCTTAAATATGCAAATATGTTTATTTTAGCATCTCTTGAAGTACCATTGAAAAATTCCACCATTTTCCCCATGTTTATCTAATGTTTCCCCTAGTTAATGCTACATACTTTTAGACCCCCATTAAAGAGAAACTTATTGTGCATGCAACAATTATTTGATTTCTAAATATGCAAATATGTGTATTTTTAGCATCTACTGAAGTTTCATTGAGAAATTTCACCATTTCCTTGTGTTTCCCCATTGTTTCCCTCATTAAGCAATGCATTTCCGGGCATCAACAATATCGATACCTGTTTCTGTATCGCCAGCCAACAATACATGTAACGATACCGATACAACGAACACTGCCTACAAGCAGGGTTTGTAGTTGGTGATCCAGACTGGTTGTCAGTGGACCAAATTCTCTTGGATGAGAAACATCCTAACCCTATAGATTGGTGGGTTGCAAATAAAGTGCTTTGAAGAAAAGGAAAAAGAATAATAGAAGTCCACATTTGACAGAAAAGGACAAATATCGGATTCACAGGATCTTCCTACCTATCCTTCAAAACAATAAGGATCTTCCTACCTAGGAGAGGGGCATGGTCCATCAATGGTGGATTCCATCAGAATATCAGATCAACATTTTGGATCACTGGAATGTGGGTGTCACTTGTAAGAACTCGTGGCCTGAGATTGGGCTGAGGTTCTTACAATTCATTGTGACCTTCCTTTTGTTCCCTTTCTCGTGATCATTGTTGATTAAGGTATTTTGTATTGGTAACAGTGGCTGTAAGGGTAACCATTGTCACCGATATGGGTATTGGCGATTGGAAGGCGTTACGACCCCCATAGCGGTTTTTTAAAAAAAATTGTCCAAAAATCCTGGAAAAATATTTAGAAAATCAAGAATAATGTAAATATTCTAACTTGTTTATGGTAGCATAATGGTCCATTTGTTGGTGAGAGTGTTGTCTTTGGTTGTCTAGTGAATATATAAACATATTTGTACATCACAATCTAGCATTAGAATTAGAAGTCGGAAAAAAAAGAGGCATAAATACCACTTTTTTTGATTTTAAAAAAAATAGCTCTCGGAACTTCGATTCGCCCAATTCGCTTCAATCTACAGTTTTTATTCTAAAAACTATAGTAAGAGTGGTCAAAGTTTGCTGTAGAATAATCTAGAAAAGTTTTTGAAATGAGAAAAGTGGAAAATTTAGGAGAAAAATGGATTTAAATAGAAAAAATTGCTATTTTTTCAACTGTTATGGGGGTAACAGT
The DNA here is from genome assembly GCA_037074715.1 of Magnolia kwangsiensis. Classification (NCBI taxonomy): domain Eukaryota; kingdom Viridiplantae; phylum Streptophyta; class Magnoliopsida; order Magnoliales; family Magnoliaceae; genus Magnolia; species Magnolia kwangsiensis. The sequence continues at coordinate 201,097,476 of CM073571.1, forward strand.
CATTATGCCCCGTAACAGCCAATATAGATCCCGTAATGGCCGATGCCTTCCCCAAAAAATCAATTGCCCTGTTTCACTCCCGTATCACATTAACAGTCATGGCTGTTACCTATACGTTTATGGTCATATCGTAACGGATTTGCAACACCAAGCTGTTGAATACTAGCATTCCATATTTCTATAGTGTCAATAGATTGCCTGTGGGATACCTGTTCCATTTACTATGATAATGAGGCGCAATATTAATTATTTGGCAGGGTTATGGCTTTCTGCTGTCAAGATGACGATTATTGGAGAACCAGTCGAGAAGCTCTTTCTCTGGGGCCAAACAGCTTCTAAGTTTAGCATTACAGACTGCAAACAAATTCTCGTGTTTGGTGGTTTTGGAGGCTTAGGAAGACATTCACGAAGAAATGATTCTCTGATGCTTGATCCTCAAACCGGAACATTAAAGATGATTAATGCTGATGGACCTCCATCTCCACGCTTGGGTCATACATTTTCAGTGATTGGGGAACAGGTCTTTGTAATTGGAGGCAGGGGTGATCCTACCCAAATTCTGAATGATGTTTGGGTTCTGAATTTATCTGAGAATAGATGGAAGCTATTAGAATGTACTGGCAGCATTTTCCATCCTAGGTAATGTCTTCAATACATGATCAACTTTTTTAAGATATGAATATATCACCCATAATTAGGATATCTGAAAGTACTGTACTCATCAACTTAGTAAACCAAGTCTTGTTTTATTCTTGTAGTGGCTCTCACCAATGTAAAATGAACCTAGTAGTTAGTGATTGCACTTTCCAACAATAACTATGCTTTTTCCCCAAAATGTAATGACTAAGGAGCTACTGATAATAATGATCCACATAAAATAGCTGCATAAATTGCCAGTAGAGGAGAAAGAAGTTAAGTAGGCGGTAAATTTCCATGTAGAGCCAAGGCTCTGGGTTCAGATGGTTTCCTGACTGCATTTTTTCAAGTCTTTTGGGAAGATCTAAAAGAGTATCATATCATCCTCATCACAGAATATTATGAAAAGGGGAAATTATCAAAAGAGATCGGCGTGTCCTTTTTTTCTTTGATCTCAAAGAAGAGGTGCAATGCCTCAAGGATTTTATGTCAATAAGTTTGATTGGTTGCCTCTACAAAATTCTTGCGAAGATGAGGCTCTGCGAGGTGTTGGGCACATGATAACTTGGATGTGGTTTTTGTGCACGCCAATCGGACGACAGATGATCAGCCTGATTCTCTAGCAAAGGAAGGTGCTGTTGGTGACTCTTTTATATCTCAGATGGGGGATAAAGGCTTTTTTTTTTTTTGACTATTTTAAAATTTTGTTGGTGATTGTGTAGAGAAGCTGCCCGCAGCATCAGAGATGTATGCTTAGTTCATTCTGTTTGTTGGTCCGTTAGAGTTTTGGCCATTGTGGTTCATTGTTCTCACTCTTTTCTTGCCAGTTGGCTAATAAACTTGCATCATTCATTAAAAAAAAATTAAAAAAAAATCAGGCAAATGATAAAACTGAGAAACAGTCATGACTTTGAATATGAAGGCTACCCTCTGTCTATGGTGTAAGTAGGAACATGCTCCTTGCAAATTAATATTGAATTTGGTTATGGAGAGGCTCCTGGAATGAAGTTGATATTAATTTGTCACAAGAAAGTTGGAAAACAATGGCTGGTTTAATTTAGTTTCTGTTTCTCTGCCAAATGCCAGGTAAGCATGGTTCATCTATAAAGCTCGACTACTGCTGAATTTGCATGCACCCTTAGTTATTAACTTATTACGATACAACTTTCAAGCATGGTATTTAAAAACGGGTTAGTTTGGCTGTTACATAATGGTAAAGGTGCTTGCTGTTGTCATTCAAAGAAAAGAAGGTGGTGACCATTACGTAATATGAGGTTCAATGCTGCATTTGAAGGGGGGGGGGGGGGGGGAATTTTTCCTTTAAAAAGAATTTCGACCATTACAGGGTTGTAATGGCTGTTACGGCCCATATCTTAACAGCCATAAGGCTGGCCGTTACAGCCACCGTTACCGTTTTGAATACCTGTCTTGCAAGACAAAAGAATTAGCCGCATCCCGATGCCTGATGGAGCATTTACTTTTGGGACTGTTATGAATCAGCCATCAGGAGTCTTTGAAACTGTAAGTCGTGCTAGCCATGTCTTGAGTTCATCTCACAATGTAGAAAGCAGAACTGGTGTTCGAAGTACACAACCTTAGATGGATCCTGCTAAGTTCTAGGATCAATATGAACTTTTGAGTCTTTAGGTTTCATCTGCATCCTTTTGAGTTAAATGTGAAATTACATAATGTGCACTGCTGTATCTGTAAAATGTCTGTAAAATGTTGACAAAGCTTCCTCTTGTTATGGTTAAATATATTCCAAAATGATTAACAAATTCAAATATTATCTAGAAATAATGCATTAGAGCTTCTCATCAGCCAAAATATTTATATCAGAATCTTTCTTTGTTGTTTTGGAATTACAAGTTCAGAGCCACAGGACTTTTGAAGTTGTTTCTTTTGTGTTTCTAATTCAATACTTCTGCAACACAGACACCGGCATGCGGCTGGAGTTGTAGCCTCAAAAATATATGTATACGGAGGACTTAACAATGACATGATCTATTCCTGCATGCATATCTTTGACACCAAAAGCTTTTGTTGGAGTGAGGTACACATCAAAGGTGACTGGCCATGTCCCCGGCATTCACATTCTTTGGTGGCAGACGAGTCACAATTATTTATGTTTGGTGGGTACGATGGTCAGAAAGCACTTGGAGATCTTTACAGTTTTGATGTTGGTACGTGTATTTGGAAGAAGGAGAAGACAATAGGGAAAGCCCCCTTTGCAAGATTTTCACATTCTATGTTCATTTACAAATATTATCTGGGCATTGTTGGTGGGTGCCCCGTCCAACAGCAGTTTCAAGAGGTGGCTTTACTTGATCTGCGAAACCATGTCTGGAAGCATGTGAGGGTTGACTCTATAAGCAAGGAGCTTTTGGTTCGTAGCACAAGCATTGTTGTAGATGATGATCTTGTTATTGTTGGTGGTGGGGTATCATGTTATGCATTTGGTACAAAGTTTAATGAGCCAATTAAAATAGACTTGTGCCCGTTAATATATTCAGATAGGATCCCTTCTGGCATGGAAGATGCACCCATTATAAAACATAAAGAGGTAATGGAGGATTGGTTCTCAACATCTAATGGGGGAGAATTACTGTCCATTGATAATGAAAAAACCACACCTGAAACTGCAAACTTGAATCATAGGGTTGATAAATATGATAGAACTGATGGGTTCCATGTGGATGCTAAAAACTGGGTTCTACAGCTTGAACGGAAATATGCCAAACAAGGAAAGGACATACTAAAAGAACTTGGATGGTTAGATCGTGGGAGGAAGGTTTATTCCAGTCAGGATGGGCGTCACATTTGTTTACCGATTACTGAAAAATCGTACGCCTTCTTTCAGGAAAAATCTTATCATTCAGTAGATGTATTTGATAGTTTGGATGGCTCTCATGCATCGGGACCTTTTGCAGGGAAGGGGGTTCTGTTGAATGAGGTTTCTCTCACAATGGCATTAAGTCTTTTGTCGGTATGTGGTGGTTCTATACTTTATGATGATGTTGCTTGTGTCAGAAAGGCTCCCAATGCTCCCCAAAAGGTGCTGAAGGAAGCAGTATGCTCTTTGATTAAGCGGAAAGGTTTATCGCTACAGCTGTTAGAGCAGTTGCCCACTAGGTGTGTGCTTCCTACTATTGATCTCTCTCTCTCTCTCTCTCTCTCTCTCTCTCTCTCTCTCTCTCTCTCTCTCTCTTATTGAAACTTGAATACTTTTGGCATGCTATGTCTTGGATATTGCATTAACAAAGAAGTGTACATTCCACGAACTGAGGATGTGTAGCATCCTCATGCCCTCAGTTCCTGCAATCAGGGCCCGTGTTCTAGGCGCTGTTGATTTGTTGGGCCCACAGTGGACGAGCCCAAAAAATGTCATTGGTGGGACACTCCTCTCCTTTCGCATGTTGGCTGCAAATAGATGTTTAAGAAAAGGTGCTGCAACAATCTGCATTTGTAGCAAAGGTGGAGAGGGCATGGTCCATTCAAAGCGGGGGCTGTCAGATCAATGCTCTGGATTGAGAAACTGTGGGCCCTTTGTATTCAAATTGAAATGCATTACCTGAGGTCGAGGATCATATATAATCCCTATAGATTAATCCTCTCAAAATAAGCCTATTATCTTTGTGGAAGGCTGGTGGTGATGAAATTTGTTTTTTGTTTTTTGTTTTTTCCCATGCTGATTCCTTTGTTCTCTCATTAAGCTATTATTCTGGGAGCAGAATGAGGAGATAATGGTCACTGTTTTTATTTGCTTTCCATGTTCCTCACAAACTTTCTCCACATAGGTGGGAGCGACTTGGCGATATTGTGGTGCTTCCAGTGTCATCATTTAAGGATCCAATTTGGGACTCGGTTGGTGAGGAGCTTTGGCCTACGGTCGCCAAATCGCTTGGTGCCCATCGGCTTGCACGTCAGGTAAGTTTCACAACACATGTTGATCTTCTGAGGTTGCTAAATGGGGAGTGCTTTTGTTTCTTGTATTTCTGTATTCGTTTGTTTTTGTTTCTTGCATTTCTATGTTTATTTGTTTATGTGAATCTAACGGTCTCTGGTGTCTCAAACTTTCTTTTGACATGGTCACAGTTCTAGCCGAATATTTTGAATCACTCATGTTGAACCTAAGTTTCACACAATAGTTAAAACTGAATATCACTGTTTCGACATGTCAAGCACTACAAAACATCCATTTTGAAATGCTTTTATGTATGTGTGTGTGTGTGTGTGTGTGTGTGGTGAGTGAAATTTTTAGGTGTTGTTGTGTTGTTTCATGTTTTTTGATGGTGTAATAGTTGGATCAAACTGATTTTTGTGGCATCTCATTTTCATGATTGGTTATTCTTAATGGAGGGGCAAGATGTACAAACACCATAGTGGGCCCCACACGCAAGCTGGTTGCATGTGAGCATTACTCATATATATATATTTACACACACACAGTGGAACTCTTGTTCATTTATGGTCAAGTGCATTAGCATAGATGTTTGAAGAAGGCTCTGTTTACATCTCTCTTAAGGTTCAGGTCTAGCTAGTTGGCTGTGCTGTTGGTTGCTTATTCATTTACTTATTGCTTTCATTTCATACATACAAATGTTGGTGGAATTATTGGTTATGATGTCTTTGTAGTAGTGTATGGCATTTTAAAGCATTCTTCACATGGATTTTCTGGTGGTTTCTAGGGTAGAATTGTGCCGAATGGCACAAGAGATAGCACATTGGAGATCCTTGTGGGAGACAATGGCTGGGTCAATCATCACGAAAATGGAATTCTCTATTCTTTTGATGCAACAAAATGCATGTTTTCCTGGGGAAATCTTTCAGAAAAGCTTCGAATGGCTCACCTGGACTGTAGGGATGAAGTTGTTGTCGACTTGTTCTCTGGAATTGGATATTTTGTGCTGCCCTTTCTTGTCAAGTATGTACTGTGTTTATTGATGGGGCTAGACTGCAACATGTTCTGCAGTGCATGTGCGCAGCACACACACACACAGGCGTGCACATATGCGCAGCAGTGCATGTGCGCACCTTTGCACACGTGTCATGGGCCAAAAAATCGAATGGTCTATGTGATGCGGCACCCCATGAAACCCCCAGGGACCAGTTTTCATCCTGACCAAAAACTCTGGTGGGAATAGCAAAGAGATGCAAATCAAGGGAGGAAACTGTTTTCTTTTGCCATGGCCCACCAAAGTTTTGGATCAGGGTAAACATTGGGCCTTGGGGGTTTCATGGGGTGCTGCATCACGTGGACTGTTCAGATTTTGGGCTCACATCACGTGTGATGAGTTCTCAGAAAGTTCTCACGAGAACTCATGAGAACTGGTGCGCAGGTGAGCATTGGGCTATATATATATATATATATATATATATATATATATATATATATATATATATATATATATATATATCTTGGATTGGCATGTGTGTATGCTATGTGTACTGCAGATGAGTGCCCAATTTCATACGTTGTCGTAAACATACATTGCAGTGTAGCCTTTAATGATTTTGCAGTCTCTTAGATTGTTTTCTGTGATTTAGATGTATCTATGTCTCTGTACCTTATCAAGTGGATTTTTTTCATGCTATTCATTTTCTTTTTAAGTGTAAATTTCAATTCAATTGTTGATCAGGTCTAAGGCAAAACTGGTTTATGCTTGCGAGTGGAATCCCCATGCTATAGAGGCACTTCGGCATAATGTTCAAGCCAATTTGGTGGCAGATAGGTGTGTCATACTCGAAGGGGATAACAAAGTTACAGCACCAAAAGTATGCACCAAAATGCCTATCTCATAGATACATATAGAATTCTGTGGAAAGCTGTACTAACTTTTAGATTGTTTAAGTTATCTTCATTTTTTGTTGCACCTTGATTTTTTGAGTTATTTTGCTTTGCCATTTCTAATGCAAGGACATTTCAGTGATACAGCCTAAAAAACTACATGTGATACTGATGATCAGCAATTTCATATATAAAAAATTAATGATTAGCACACGAGTAGTGTCCTTATGTTCCGAGTACATACAAGTGGGGCCCATGGCTTGTTGATCCAGGCCTTTGATCTGATGGGTTCCACCATGAATAGGGGATGCCCCAAAAATCTCCAGGATTGGAAGACTAAAACCATCCAAATTATCCAATCTTTGACCTTCTTTCTGGACCATTGCTGTTTTTTTATTCCTGTCTATTTCTGGTCATTGATTGTGGGGTCAGGATCTTTTAGTTCAAAAGTTTATTGGTGCATCTACCAACCATGGAGGACCCCATCTTGTCAACAGCATGGATCACCAAACCATTGCACTGCCTGCATGGACTTTTCTCATCAGTTCACTTCATATCCAGATCCATTAATGCTCTAAAAATCATGTCGGAGAAGCCTGAGTCTATCATGTACTAACCTCTGTAAAAGCTGTTAGACGACTGTTTGTCATTTGTAAACATGAAAGTTGCAAAGGCATTTCCATCCATAATTGCAGGATTCTTCCACCCAGGTGCCATCCCCTCTTTGAACTCATGCTCCAGCTCCCACTTCCTTGCCTTTTACACTTTCTAACATTTTGATACCCATTCTTCCCTGCTCCCGTACCCAAGTCCGCTCCTCTCTTCCCAGGCTTTTGTGCAACTAACTTCCATCATAGAACTGGCGGCCACTTTGTTTTTTTTTTTCCCTCACTTGTGGATTTGTGAGAACATGACATGCACTCACTACAAACTTACAGTTCTGGATTGTCAGTTTCTGGGCTTCAAAAGAATTTGTCACTGCAAGCATTTTTCGTGGTGGCTTTTACCAAAAAACACGCTATCCAGCTCACTAAATTACATTGGTTTTGTCCGTGTGTGACTATGGTGAGTCACCCTGCATGCATTGTGTTCTCTTTCCTTGGATTTATGCGACTCTCCTCTGGGTTTGCATGCCCCTGTCAATTGAATGGGGCTGAGTCTCCTTTTTCTCTTTTCCTATTGGCATTGATCCCAAGATTAGGATGGTCAGCATGTGGCAACGTCGCACACGGATGCAATGTGCTGATCCCAAGATTAGGATGGTCAACCTGATCCCTGACCAGCACATATAACACATTTCATGGCTCTTTAATTTATGCTGTACAGTTAGAGTTCTGATCATAGTTGCCATTTCCAGAGTCTGTTGTTTCCTTTATTCTGCTATTTCTACAATTTTATGAATTAATTGTTGAGCTACTTTGTTCCTCCATCAGTTGTTTGTACCTTTTTATCTGAATTGTTGAAATTTGATACTTTTATCTCATTAAAGCTTGCCTAGTTACTTCTCACACCATTACCGTCAATCTTATGAAGGAAGAGGACTTATAGGGTCCTGATCCAACCGGATGTGGATGTATGTCCTGATAGCCACCTTCCATACAAGTGAGCCCATGGTTTGGTTAGCCAAATTACTGATCCGACGGGCCCCACTATGGATGAATCACTCCACATAATCATCCAGATTGGAGGATCTTAGTCATCTAATTTTTGTCCTTTGCTCTGGAATGCTGCTGCTCTTTATTAACTGTCTCCTTTTAGGCCACTGATTAAAGGGCTATAACCTTTGGGTGTGAGACCATTAGATAAACTCTGACTAATTCTTCATGAATGAATTTCTACTTTCTGTTTGTGTCGAAGTTCCCATATTAAATGTTACTAAATCTTTATTCATAAAAAACTGTGTACAATGCTCAATTCCTTTGAGGATGAAAGAAAAATCCAAACCTGTATCTGTGTCTTAGTAACAGGATGCTATGTTTTTGTCCCTAATTCACTTTCTTTCTTTTCTTTTCTTTTCTTTTCTTTCTTTCTTTCTTTTTTTTTTTTTTTTTGTGTGTGTTTATGGAAGGGAGTTGCAGATCGTGTATGCCTTGGTCTTCTGCCAACAAGTGAGAGTAGCTGGCTTACAGCTGTGAGGGCATTGAGGTAGTGTTTCTGTTCACTATTTATTCTTTCTACTTGCTGGAGCACCTTTTCACCTTTGTATCTTATATTTTCTGAGAGTTATATGATAATGTCTTGAGGAATGATCACCTACAATGGTTGCATGTAAGGAGCCATTGTCGATGATCACTCTTTCATATTTTATGTTTCTTGTTCCACCTGTTCATTATAGCTGTTTGTTAAAGAATTTGTCACAAGCACACATTTTAGTAAGTCCTATATGTATATTCTCTACATTTTACTTTAAATTTATTACTTCTTTTGCCTTTGTCACATCATTTGTTCATGAATAAATTAAACCGTCGAGCCTATGCAAAATTCCTCATCTTAGTGCCCTCTTGAGATAACTCAAAATATGTATTACTACTTCTGGTTGTGGTCTACTGCGACCGTGCACAAACATACTAACTACATTTACTATAAAGGTTATGTCTGGCCACAATATCTACTGAGGGTCTCAAGCAACCTTGTTTCTGCTGGCTGATCTACAAGATAATTTCTCTTAAGCAAATTAATCTACTTTCTACTTTACAACCTCCATTCCAAGAAGCAACCAAGTTGTACCAAATATTTTGTATGAACTGCTGGTTAAGATACTCTCAAGTCTTCTATACCTCAGCTATCACTACTTTTAACCAATGTTCGAAATATCGGTATCGCGTTATGTATCGCACCCTTGGGATATGGATACGTATTGGTTATCGCGTGGGATATATCGATTGTATTGCGTAATGTATCGTTGTTGTTGGAAACATGGGGAAACATTGGAAATTGGTCATTTTTCAACCAAATTTCAGTGATTGTTAAAAAAGACATCAATATACACTTATAAATCAAAACATTACAAAAAACAAGTGCACATAATGAGTTTTCTTTGTATGGGGTCCTAATCTATGCGTTGTCTAACTGAATTGATGCAAGTATATTCAAAGTCTATTCATGTAATTTATAAGTGTAAGAAGATGTGGAAACACAAGCAATACATTCAAAAGAAAAAGAAGAATCACTAGATTAGGTTACATACATGTTTGATTTTGATATTTTTTTTTTTTTCCAATTTTCCGCGACTCGGTCCTTCTCCTCTAAATCTCGAAATCGAAGGTCCCAATCCATGATTTTTCATGCCATGCAAAACATGAAAATAATGGATTTGTAACAATTTGACATTGATTTAACATGATTTATAGAAGAAGAAGGAGAAAAAAAAAAAGTTAAGCGGATCGAACATGTGGGATATATCTCACTATTTGTGTGTTTCATATCGCACAAATAGGATACAAGATATATTGGCCAATATCGTCGATATTTAAAACACTGCTTTTAACAACAATATGATCATGTATAGTACCAACACTGTCTGACCTGATTCACTTTGCTGAATAAAAACTGAGTGATTAGCCTGGCTCCGTTGAACCCCAGATGCCATCATCAATTAACTGATTTTTCAAACCGTGTGGGACTACTTCAAGCCATAAATTGATTTCATTAGCCTGCACACCTTATCAGGTGATCAATGGACCTAGGTGGTAGTTCCGTATGCACTTCTTTGTCCAACTGTCCTGAAAAGTTGCATTTTTAACATCAAGCTGGCGGAAAGGGCAGAACATGTTTGTTGCCATGGAGACTAACTCAACATAATTGAGCTTAGCAATAGGTGAAAGGTTTCGGAATTATCAATACCAATATACCTTTTTGCAACCAATCCACCTTTTAGCCACTCAACAGTTCTATTGGGTTGATATTCAACAATATAGACCCATCTTCAACCAACAACTTGCTTTCCAATGGAAAATCAGTTAGCTCCAAGGGTAGGAGGGAGGGATGAGTTAAGGCTTCATGAATCATGAGAGTGAGAGTTTATGAAAAAGAAGGGGATGACCACTTTAAAAAACAAATTGAGAAAGTGTATGCTTGGTAGAAGTTTATACCCTTTTCTAGGAACAATTGTAACTTGGAAGATAGGGTTCAATGGGGGCCTGTGAAGATTCAACAATTGGCTCTAGATTTGCACATGCTAAAGTAGACTTATGTGGCAGTATGTGGGTTGTAGACTAGAAGGAATCTTCTCGAGTTGGATACAAAAAAGTTGTACTGCAGGGTTTTGACCCTCTGCTACAAACAATGGAGTGGAGTTAAAGAAATGACATCTGCGCTTGTAAATTGTTTTCACAAACTTGGACTATAACATTGGTATCCGTTAAAGAATCCCTAGAGAAATACACTTATGTAACAATATCAAATTTATCACTTTGTGGACTCAAAAAGATGAACAAGTTGATACATCCATATACTTTCTTTTTTCTTTTTTCATTTTTTTCCCTGGGGGCGGGGGAGAAAATAGAATGGGACTTCGGGAAATAAATTTGAATACAGTGACCGTTCAAAACAGATGGTGGCAGCATGTTGATCAAATAACACATGGTTAAGACTGCGTCACTCCAATAATACTTGGGAGAACTCATGAGTATCAATAAACCACATGCGACTTCAATTAGATGTCAATTTTTCTTCTTTGCAACTACATTTTATTGAGTACAAACGCATGAAGATTGATGTAAAATTCCATGTTTATCAAAATAAGACTGAAAATCATGGGATAGTTGTCCTTGCATTCAAAACAAAAAATGCATAGATTAATACTGCCATGTAGTTTTGCTTTAAAAATAATTTTTTTTAAAAAAATACTGCCTTGTAGTTTCCATATGAAACCATTGAAATGTAGACAAGATTTTAGATCCGTCTTTCGTTAAATAAAGCCAAGCCATTCTTGAAAAATCCTCTACAAATGTAACGAAGGAAAATTTTTCTTTGCCTTTCAAAAAAAAAAAAAAAAAAAAAAAAGGTGACAAGATACTGAAAACTTGACAAACTGGGAACCTGGACAGGACCTCAAATGCTGCCTTGTAGTTTCCATATGAAACCATTGAAATGTAGACAAGATTTTAGATTTGTCTTTCGTTAAATAGAGCCAAGCCATTCTTGAAAAATCCTCTACAAATGTAACAAATGAAAATTTTTCTTTGCCTTTCAAAAAAAAAAAAAAAAAGGTGACAAGATACTGAAAACTTGACAAACTGGGAACTTGGACAGGACCTCAAATATTAGAATGGACCATCAAGAAAGGAATTAAACCACATTTGTCCGCATATGATGGAATTGGTACTCTCTATGATGCTCACCCAACTCATATGCTTCATGTTCTAGCATGGACACCGAATCACAAACAACAGTGAGACCATACTTCAAAGTATTCAATGATGGATGACCCATCTAACAATGCCATTGATGAGGTTTGTATGCATGTAGCTCCAACTGTTCCTTGATCTATGCTATTGAGTCTGCCATACTCATGTCCTCCCCCAATCATCTTCTTTATATCCTAAAAAGCATAGAGCAACATAGTCATAGAGCAAGGTTTTTACCAAGTTGAACTGTCAATACCTTCTTTTTACCAACCAACCAGCCAAAGGCCTTGTCTAGTAACCATTCTGAGTTGGGTACGAGTAGCATGAGATAGTCAGATCATCAAACTGCGTTTAGGGACTTGTCTGGGGGGCTACCGTGGGATAGGTTAACCCCTTGGAACGAATTCCGATACAAACGCTACTCAAACATAGCTTCCAAGAGGGACAATTGCAGGGCATTCAGATCTCTCCAGGAACCATGGCACCACTTATCTCACAGTTTGCAGATGACACAGTAATAATAACAAAGCCAGATAGAGAGACTGTTCGAGGCTTCAAAACCTTATTTAATGTTTTCCTTAAAGCCTCCAGGGGAAATAATCAGATCATCGAACTTCGGTGTAGGGACTTTTCCGGGGGGCTCCTGCCAGATAGGCAGACCCTTGGAACAAATTCCGATACGCACTGAAGGACAGTTTGTACAAAACGGCTATGATTGGCTAGCGCAATTCTGCATGCCTACCTGCTGTTGGCCTGATAATGCGATGACGACGACGACGGCAAACTACGACGACGATGACGGTAACAAAAACGATGCAGTGTACGGTGGACGTGAAAAGGCCGATAAAAGCCACGGAGATGGTGGAGATGTCCAACCTCAGTTTGATGATTGGACGGTGTTGGCAAAGAAACAACATCAGCGGAAGAAAGTCGACTCCTTTCAACAAAAGAGAGACATTTCTAGCTACCCAACTCTGTTCATTAAAGGATTCCCAGCTGGATGGTACCCCCTCAACTTCAAACGAGTATTTCACAAGGCAGGGACTGTTATGGAAGTGGTTCTGCCAAGGAACAAGGGCAACGGATCTCTTCAAGGTTTTGCTTTCATCTATATGAGTTCCGAGAGTGAACTTCATCGAGCGATCCAGCTCCTAAATGGGGTGAGCTTTGGAGGCGAAAAAATGCGTGTCCAAAAGGCGCGATTCGGACCGGAATGTAGACCGCGAACTACTAGACAAAGACCTATCCATCCTCTCCCTTCAAAGACTACTACAGCAAAGCAAATAGTCGAGCCTGATGACCACCTACGGCCACTGTCCTATAGATATGTTCTCTTAAATCAAACGGAGTCTCAAAAAGGGGGGAGCTCCTTTGGATCTGCTAGAGGACACCAAGCTATGGATCAAAACATACATCACTCGGACTCGGTGGAAGCGGATTCCATTTTCATCGACTCAAAGATTATAGCAACAGCCAAAGATGGACTCTTAAATTCGGTGGTCACTACTACCAGAGAGGGTGTCTCTTTGTCCTAAGTTACCCGATGGTTAGATGAGAGTTGCAGCATTCCCGTGTCTGCTTACACGATCAAAACGATTGGTTTTAATGAGCTATGGATAAAGGTAAAGCCTGATTAATCATGGCAGGAGTGTTGTTTAAGGACGGGCCAATTGTTTCTATCCAGTCTTGGGAGGAGTTCTCCTCGTTCGGATTTGAAGAGATGTGCATGTTGATTTGGTCAGTTCCTTTGAAGCTATGGAATGAAGCTTTTTTCTCAGCTGTGGCTGCTCGGCTTGGCACCCTTGTTCAGGTGGATCCCAAAACTCTGTCGGGAGGAGATGGGTGTCATTAGGGTGCTGGTGTGTAGGAAGAAGGGGACGCCAACTCCAACTATTCAGATCCTGGCTGATGATCGCGTTTTCCATCTTCTAGTCCAGATGGAGCATAAAAACGATCCGATCCCAAGATGGGGGGATCTATGGAGATCCAAAGAAGGGGAGCAGATTTCCGCTGCCAATGGTATGGACGGGGAGATGGAAGAAGGTACACAGATTGTATGCTCTGCTGGAGCACCATACATGAAGTACAGCCTAGCCACACCTCCCGCAGATCTACCATACCAAACGCCTGCCACTTGGCGTGCATATCACGCTTACGATCCTTGCGTGGTAGATACAGAAGATATTGCACAGAACACCATACCTGCCACCTGTACTCCCGACATGTGTCGAACGATTTCCCCAGAAGCAACGGGAAATATCGAAGGGATGATGGTGCGTTCTTCGGATATTAACCGTAGCCATATGGTTACCTCGTGCGATACGTGCGACCTTCCTCTTTTTCCTTCCGCACGTATGGAATTTCATTCGACAGATGGCATTCATCCTCAGACCCCTCGTGTAAGTCCGACTCCCTCCGCCACTGACCCAAATGATCTTGACGATCGGTATCCTACGTTCCAAGCCTCCCTTAACCTCAATCTCCCCATCTGCTATTCTTCTCTTTCAAACAGGGTCGCGAATTGTTCGGGGTCTTTGCCCGATTTCCTCAGGAATGTTGACCTCCAACTTCAGCGGCGTTAGACTGGTTCGTCCCCTCTCATCTTGATCCCACGGGATTTGGTCCCTGTCGTTTCCATCCCTCTGACCGCAAGCGACAGATTGATCATTGGACTCTCCTCGCGAGCCATCTCTGATTCTCCGATCATGGAAGAATCTGCTTTAGTTGTCTTATTTTAGGAAGGAGCAGGAGGTCACATTATAGATGCTGAGCCAATCCAGTTTAGAATGAGCTCCCCACCTCACGATACGGAAATGGCGGTTGCAGCTGCGAGATCAGAACTGGCGGCTTCCATCCAGAAAAAACAGTGGATTAGAGATGCTCTGGGCCACATCGGTAGATCCTTAGGTCTCTCTTTTGGGGATCATCCTGAAGATTTTTTGGCCCTCTTCTATTGCATTGAAGCTCGTGGCAAGCCTCTGACAAGTCAAAAATCTCCAAGAAAATTTCATGCAAAGCCCATCAGAAACAGAGAGTTGCAGAGCCTCCTAACCAGCCCTGGACATTGTTTGGAATCCATAGACTGTCATTCGTGGTGGTCGTAGGGGAAGATCGGTTCTAAAATGAAAATTCTTTCTTGGAATGTTAGAGGTGTGGGCTTCAAGAAGAAGCATTGCCTGATAAAACATATCATGGGAAGAAGTAAAGCTAATATTATCTACTTCCAGGAAACTAAATCCCCGACTTTTTCGTCTTCTCTATTGAACATGCTTTGGAAAGTTCAAAATTCTCAATGGGAGGTTTCAAATGCGGCAGGTAGTGCAGGTGGGATTATTATCGCTTGGAATTCGGATTTGTGGTCGATGTAACGTAGTCGAATTGGTGAATTCTCGGTTTCTGTAGTCCTAAATCAGATTGGATCCAACTTTTCTGTTCTCATTTCTTCAGTCTATGGTCCGAATCATGCTGACAGGAGATCTGATTAATAGAAGGATCTGCATGCTGCCAAGGAAATTTTCGACGGACCGTGGTGTGCGGAGGAGCGATCTCAGCCTGGTCAAGTCTCTGCTGCCATGCGGTCTTTCTCTCGTTGGATTGATGATCATGAGTTGCTAGACATTCCGTTATCCGGCTGCAGATTTACTTGGTCAAATTTGCGTGACCCGCCTTCTTTTGCAAGGTTAGATCGCTTTCTTGTTTCTGCTAATTGGACCGAAAATTTTCCCAATGTTTTGCAGACGTCTCTCCCTCGGCCTCGGCCTCGGCCTCGGCCAACGTCTGATCACTCCTCGATTCTTCTCTCGATTGATGAGGAAAACTGGGGCCCTAAGCCGTTTCTCTTTGATATTTCATGGCTGAAGATTGAAGGATTCGATAAGCTCATTTCAGACTGGTGGAAGGAGATGAAGGTTGATGGATTTGCAAGTTTTAGACTGAGTAAAAAGCTGAACATGTTAAAGTCCCGTCTCAAAGCTTGGAAATCAGATTTTCTTCTCAAACGACAGGCTGAAACTGATGACATTTTGGGTCAAATGCACTCTATTGATGCTGCCTACGAAGATGATCCCACAGATTGTACTTTGTCATCCAAGCGTGCTGAGCTTATTAACGTTTATTCTGCTCGGGTTTTAGAGGAGGAGATCTCTTGGAGACAGAAGGCCAGGTGTCAATGGATAAAGGAAGGCGACAAAAACACTCGTTTCTTTCATGTCATTGTGAGTGCTCGGGCTATTATTAATAAGATATCCAGCCTTTCGATAAATTGGGTGCGCACTGAAGACAAGCGGATGATTTCTGATGAGGCCGTCTCTTTTTTCTCCAATCTTCTAAAGTCAGATTCTCATCATAGACCTACCCTGGACCTGCTGCCTATGGACTGGATCTCTGAGTTGGACGTTGCCTCCCTGGAAGCTGGTTTCTCCCCTGACGAGGTCAAACTCGCCATTCAGTCGCTGGCAGGGGCCAAAGCCCCGGGGCCAGATGGATTTCCCATCTTATTTTTTCCAGCATTTCTGGTATCTGCTGCAGGGGGATATCCTTGATTTTGTTAATGAATTCCATGAAAGGGGTCATTTGTCAGATGCTCTTGGGGCCACCGTCATTGTCCTCATCCCGAAGGTGCAGGGGGTAGACTCTCTTCATAATTTTAGGCCTATCAGTCTTCTTGGGAGCCCATACAAAATTCTCGCAAAAATTCTCGCCAACCGCCTTCAAGGAGTTATGGACAAGATTATTTCCCACCATCAAAGTGCCTTCATTCAGGGTAGACAGATCATCGATAGTGCCCTTATGGCGGCCGAATGCTTGCACTCCAGCCATCTATTCGGGTCAAGAGGTATCTTATGCAAACTTGATCTTGAGAAGGCTTACGATCACGTTGATTGGAATTTCCTCATATACATGTTAAAACGGATGGGTTTCGGTCATAGATGGTTAAATTGGATTAAGGCTTGCATCAAATCAGCTACGTATTTGGTCCTCATCAATGGATCCCCAAAAGGCTACTTCAAGAGTATTAGAGGTCTTCGTCAGGGAGATCTGCTATCTCCATTCCTTTTTCTTATTGTGGTTGAGGCATTATCGCATATGCTAAGAAACGGCTAGGCGAAAGGTATTATTGGAGGTTTTCAGATAAAAGATATGGAACACCCCATCTCTCACATCCAATATGTCGACAATACGCTCCTATTTTGCGAAGCCGACTGGGATAAAGTGGCCAATCTTCGTATAGCTATACGTTGTTTTGAGGCAGTTTCAGGTCTGAAAGTTAATCTCAGCAAATCGAAGTTCATAGGTGTTAATATTAGCGACTTCGACACTCACCGTTTTGCTGATTTTTTTGGTTATACCCCTGACAGTCTCCCTACAAATTTTGTCGACCTCCCCCTATGTATTGGCAAGCCTCCGATCGCTTTTTGGGACAAAATCATTGATCGTTTTGAGCTCTACCTCGCAGGTGGAAATGCAAATATCTTTCACTAGGGGGCCGACTCACATTGATAAAAGCGGCACTATCTAATCTCCCTGTGTATTTCATGTCCCTTTTTAAATGCCCCGCAAAGATTTTACATTCCTTAGAGAAACTCAGATGGGACTTCCTGTGGCATGGAAGTGAGGATCGAAAAAAATTTCACTTGGTTGCTTGGTCTGAGGTTTGCAAACACTAGAAGGACGGTGGAGCTGGAATCAGAAATCTCAAAACTATGAATCGCGCCCTCCTAGGAAAATGGTGGTGGAGACTTGGAGCAGAAGAAAATACCCTATGGAATAGGTTGATCAAATGTAAATATGGGAAATCGCTTCAAGGTTGGTGGACAAAGGTGGTGTCTAATTGTAGTGTTTCTGCGGTTTGGAGAGGAATCTTATCTAATCATAGAGAGGTGCAAACTCATTGCCGCTTCTCCATAGGAAAAGGGGATAGAATTCAGTTTTGGGAGGACACATGGGCGGGGTCCCAAGTTCTAAAAGAGGAATTTCCAAAAGGGGATAGAATTCGGTTTTAGGAGGACACATGGGCGGGGTCCCAAGTTCTAAAAGAGGAATTTCCAGATATGTACAGGCTAGCCAGAGATCCGTCAATAACAGTGGCCGATTGTTATTCTATTCAAGGTAATACCGTCGTCTGGATTCCCCCCCCTGCAGAAGAAACCTTCACGATTGGAAAATAGAGTCTTATGCGAAGCTCCTTCAGCGGTTAGGAAACTGCCATCCTCATCTGGATCAACATGATAAACTTGTGTGGCCTCTTGACAGTAAGGGCATGTTCTCTGTTAAATCTTTATACCGGTTTCTAGATCACCAGACTGAATCTTCAAAAGTGACGCTCTACGCAAAGATATAGAAATACAAGGTCCCTCCAAAAATTGTTGTTTTTGGATGGTTGGTTGGAAAGAGAAAAGTTCTCACTATTGATAATTTGAGGAAAAGAGGGATGATTTTATCGAACGTTTGCATCTGCTGCCTATCAAATGAAGAAACGACGAATCATTTGTTCGTCCATTACCCTTATTTCAATTTAGTTTGGGCCTCCATCCTCTCAAATTTTGACATGTCCTGGTCCTTTCCTAAATCCACTGATTCTGTCTTCGTGGCCCGACATGGTGCCCCCCTGGATAAGAACAGAGAGGCGGTGTGACGTATCTCTCTCCTGGCTTCCTGGTGGGCCAATTGGGAAGAAAGAAACTGGCGCTGCTGTTGAGGGTCAAATATTGCATATTAGACCCCAGTTATTACCTGCTTTTACGAACATGGTATTGTTTAACGGGCCGATTTAGTTGTGTTTGTGATGCGAGGTATATCTACAAGCTTGGACTGAAAAAGGGTGCTTAAAGCATGGATTTAACGCTCTGATGGCACCCAAGGCAAGGAATGGACTCCAGGAGACCAAGATCGACGGATTTACACACAAGAGATCAGAGAAATTCCAGCCACTCACTTCAAACAAGCGTGAAAGACGTCCAGAATGCAAGATCACAGGGTTCCCACAATCCATTCATCTTGAAACTCCATACGTGGCTTGAGGACTATAAATGAACCTTACACGTCAATTTTCAACCCTCGGATCCCTGCAGAAGCGGCCCAACGGACAGATCAGCCCCTTTAATCCTTAAGTGGGGCCCACCTGATCTTTGGATACGCTTCAATTTTGGACCAACGCCTAAAATGAGATGAGAAAAAGGATGGATAGATCAGATTTCTCATATACATCACCTTGGGACCCATATGAGCATTGCATGTGTACAACGTGAATGCTCCAAACGCGCTTCGTTTTCCCCAAGGTCGGTCAGCGAGTGTTGACCGACGAAAATTTGAATTTTCTTAAAAACGCAACAGCGTTAACGCTGTCTCTGATTGGTTGATAGTGGGGCCCACCCCTCGTACATTTACAGATCTGAGCCATCCAATGTGCCAGGGAGGCAAAACCGACCGTACCCCATGTGTTTTCTGGGACCCATGCATGCGCACATACGCGGATGCAATTGCAAACGTATAACGGACGGTGGCTTTACAGATTTCATAGGTCACACCAAATCAACTCCAAAAACACTTATTTTCGGATGGTTTTTCGTCCTGAAACCAATGGACGGAGTGGATTTCATTGAAAATGACATTGTGGGGCCCACCGACCATCACAGCGCACGCACGTAGGCTCTGTTTCGCAACAAAGCCTGCGGAAGATTCTTGTGGGCCACCATGGTCCATGATCTAAACAATCCGGACCATCCATTAGACCAACATGGCTCATATTACCACTGCCTAGGTGGCAGTATTTCAAATGACAACGAAGATCAGGTTTTGATTGTCCAAACGCAATTCGGATGGCGGTCTAAAAAGCTCAGTAGGACACACCAAATCCAGTTAAAAACCATCCTTTTCCAGCTAGTTTTTCTAGGAGAATGCAATGGATGGCTTGGATTCTCCCGTTGAAATCAATAATGGGCCCCACCAAGCTTTAGCGTAAGAAATTTACGCAACAGATTGCGCGTTCGGAGAGGGCCGGACGTTCCGGTCCGTTTTGAGATCTTGGTCAGGATCGGACCGTTGATCCTAGCCGTCCAAAGTACTCCCATGGGACGACCAACCAATCCTAAGAATCTTGTTCGGATCAGATTTTGTAATGGGATCTCTGATTGTTGTTGATACGTAAAGAGTTTTTAGATTGCTGCCGCATAAAAGTCACGCTAGACTTTCTCCATTAGCAAACCGACTTGGATGGCCTCTTAGGGCTATAAAAGAGAGAGAGAATCAGACGAGGAGGGGAGCATAGAAGCAGCCGTGGAGGCCTTGGACGTGCCTATACAAGAAAGAGTAGTTAGAGTTAGTTTCTATTATTTTTTTAATTTGTTTAAGAGTTAGCCGCATCATGGTGGGCTAAACCTCTTAGGTAGGGCTTAGAGGTGAAGCTTGTAGTGTGATGGGAGACGTTTTGATTATGCCGACTGACATTAATTATAGTTTGATTAATGGTAATGTTTTTAGTTTTTAATGGTTTGTTGTGACTAAAATTTCAATGGATTTGCGATAGCTTTGAGCATGTTCCTATTCCTTTTATGTTATGACGTCAGGCAGCCTTGTTGTTCACCATCGTCTCTTGGGCATGGTTGGATGACAATACCCTTCCTAACCTTCATGCATTGTTGATTGGTTGGTAATTAGTTTAATTCTATTGTTTACTTTGTCTCCTGGGTATGGTTTTGTGGTGGAATCCATTCTAATTCATATACCTTTTCATCTCTTGAAAACTAGATCAACGGCAGTTCAGTTAAATTCCATGATTCTTGATGTAGGCATAAGATCTCCCTGATCTCTACAAGTGGATCCTCCGAATCCCTAGTTTCTTACCTCTGACTTTTCCTAAGTTTTAGATAATTATTTCACAATTATTCCTTAAATTTTACTTGATTTAGATTACATCTTAGCCTAGTTCTAGTTCTACTTAGTTTCAGATAGCGTACAGGTTCCAGTCCCTTGGGATTCGACCTCGGTTTTACCGAGTTTATTACTACATCACAACCTTACACTTGGGGTATGAACAGCTGCTTCAGAGACAAGTCCCATTTTGTCGCTCATGTGATCAACAAAATTCAGCATTTCCTCTCTAAATGGACTTGTCACTCTACAACCATTAGCCACATTCCTATTCTCTCCTGCACTCAGATTGGAAGGGTGTAGCTGTTTTCATGGATAGTTTTTCCTCCTTCTGTCTGTTTCTTGGTTGGGCCTTTTGTCTCCTTTTTGCTCTTTTCTGTTTCTCTTTTTTCCTTGTTTTTTCTTGTTTATCTTTGTTGTTGGGAGCTCTCAGTTCGCTATCTCAGTGGTCTGTATCCTTCCTTTTTCTTTAATGATATTTTCGTTGCCTTTCAAAAAAAAAACCATAGTCATATTGTAAGTTTGCCTATGGACACAAGATTAAATGGAAATTGAGGAACATAAAGAACTGATGACAATGCGATAGAGGATCTAGTGTGAGTCGTATCTATTCCATGTATTTTAGATGAAGTACCATTGGCTAGGTTGCTAGAAGTATTAGAAATTGATTTGTTAAGAACAGAAAGCACATATGACTCTCTGGTCATATGATTGGGTGCTCCTGAGTCAATGACCTAAGGAGGGGATTGTTGAGAAATGAGACACACCTGTCTTCACAAATTTGGCAGTGGAAGAAGAAGAATGAGCATCGTTGGAAGTCCACCAGCTCTTCAGTATTTTAAGAGTACTAGGACTATACCATTGTTGACAAGAGATAGGCCCAACAGATTGAACATCATTGCCATCTTCAGAGAAGTATGCTTCATTGGCCCGGCAAGGTTTACTATGTCTGGCCTAGCAAGTGTCAATAGTATGATTATTGACTACAGCATGAGAACCTCCAATGTCAAATCTTTCGGCCTTGTTATTACTTATTAGGATTATATCTGTAAATATTCAGCATTTGAGAACAAATAAATCATATCATGCATGTGATCAACAACTCATGCCTATTGGGTCGGTATCAACCTCAGCAGTGTTTGTAGAGATCTTGTTTCATTTTCATTTTGATGATTTTGCAGGCCAGAGGGTGGCATATTGCATGTGCATGGAAATGTCAATGATTCAGAGGAGGATTTGTGGTTAGAACATGTATCTACATCAATAGGCAGCATTGCTAAATCTGAAGGTATTGTCTTCATAACTCGGATAAAAATATAAGGACAACCCACTCTCCTAGAATTATATATTTTTTAATGCATGGAAAACCGGCTTGAGGAGAAAACATAGACTCTGAGGAAATCGGCTTGATCTTATTGTTACTGCTTTTGTTTCAGGTTATTGTTGGGATGTTTTAATAGAACACTTGGAGCGAGTGAAATGGTACGGGCCACACATCCGCCATCTTGTTGCTGATGTAAGATGCAAACAGCTTGTGTAGCAATTGAAACAGGTTTGTTACGCAGACTGATATTATTTGATTGTGGAAATATTTTGGCTGGACATTGGTGATTTACAACAATGGGGACAATGATCCTGATTTCCCAATAGATGAATTAATTGATTTTATCCCATTTCTTTCGGAGGGAGAACTGTGTACAAAATTTGACATGATTTTATGTTAAATGCAGGCCATCAGTACATACTCAACTTTTCTTAAATATGAAAAAGAGCCTGTTTGGATTGCGAATTGCATCAGTAGTGTACTGTAAAAGTGCAATGATTACAAATAACAATACCTGTCTCTTGAAAACAGGTAATTTGACAAACAATTCTTGTGTTTGTTTTGTCGTGTTAAAATTGTAATGATGACACTTTAACATTACCTCAATGTCAAATCATAGAGAAAAATACACTGATGTGTGTGTTTGGATAGGTGATTTCCACTGCAATGCAATGTAAAATTGTAATGATTATGAATTACAATTCCCGTCTCCTAATACATCTGGCGTGTGACTGCCAAATCGTGTGTTCAGACATAAAATACTTGGGATAATCAGATGCCTTTTTTTGTAGATTATCCACTGTCAGCACCTTACCATTACCTACCAGCCAAGTGAAGCAATTACCCTGGAGGGCCTTTGTATGACCAAATATGTTTTGTCGGGAGCATTGCATCAGATCGACCAGGAGAGTGGGTAACTGCATGAAAAGGAATGAACAAAAAAGAAATGACTTCTCCCATCTCCACCAAGGTATTCTGTATCGGTAAAGGTGGCCGTAATGGTTACCACCATTACCGATACTGGTATTGGCCATAACGGCCTATACGGGGGTGTTATGACCCCCGTAACGGTTGAAAATTTTCTTTTGCCCAAAAAATTCTGAAAATATCTGAAGATCAAGAATAAGTATATATTTCAAATATTTATTCATTTTTTGTTTTGAATATGTTTATGGTAGTGTAACGGTCCACTCTTTGGTGAGAGTGTTGTATCGGGCTATCTAGTGAATTTTTTAATATGATTATGTCTCTAATGTTTATTCATCACAATCAAGCATTAGAACTAGAAATCCGAAAAAACACATAAATACTACTTCTTTCAATTTTTTTGAAAAAATAGTCTCAGAGCTTCCATTTGCTCAAATCATTTCAATCTACAGTTTTAATCTTAAAAGCTATAGTAAGATGGTCGAAATCTGTTGTAAAATGATCTAGGAGAGTTTTTGGAATGAGAAAAGTGAAAAAAAAAGAAAGAAAGAAAGAAATTAAATTAAATAGGTGAAAAAAAGTGACCGTTTTTTGACCATTATGGGAGTAACAGTCGTTATGCCCCGTAACCGCTGATACGGTCTCAAAAAATCAGCTGCCCTGATTCACCCCCATATTGTGTAATGGTCATGGCCGTTACCTATACGTATCGGCCTTTACGGGCGTATCGTAACGAATACGAAACACCTTGATCTCCACACCTAAGATACTAGTTCATGGGTGATGGAGCATACTTTCGCAACAACACAAGTAGCTGGATCATATCTTCCATTTCCAGTGTTCAAAAATATCATTATTCTCCTGCTGGTTAGATGAGCTGGTAAAGACAGTGTAGTGTGAGTGATCCAGGGTTCAATCCCTAATGGTGTTACCTTTCTATATATATATATATATATATATATATATATATATATATATAGGAATGCTCCCATGCGCACCTTTGCCCACATGTCATGGGCACAAAATTTGAACAGTCCACGTGATGCGGCACCCCTTGAAACCTCACAAGCTCAACTTTAAGCCTGATACAAAACTCTCGTGGGCCATGGCAAAAGGAAATATTTTCCTTCCTTAATTTGCATTTCTCTTTGCTATGGCCCATTAGATTTTCGATCATGCTGAAAATTGGGCCCATGGGGTTTCAAGGGGTGCCACATCACATGGACCGCCTAGATTTTGTGACCATGACACGTGTGCAAAGGTACTCACAGATGCTCACATAAGAAGGTGCGTAGGTGAGCATATATATATATATATATATATATATATATATATATATATATATATATATATATATATATATATATATATTGTTATTGTTATTGTTATTGTTACATCTATTAGATATGGAAACATGTATTGATATAGACGATAGTTTGGCGGACACCAGGGAATGTATCCCTAGAGGTGTACATGAGTCGAGCTGGGCACAACTCGACTTGGCTCAACCACTTGTTGACCCCAGCTCGAGCTCGGCTTGGCTCGGTCCTTGAGCCTGATTGGCTAGCTCGGCTCGGTTTGGTCAGCAGCTTGGGCTAGTTCGAGCCAAGATTGAGCTGAGTTCGCTTGTGCAACATTTTCACAAACATGTGGACTGCACGTTCAAAATTTCATTGATGTAAAACAGTAGCAGTGGTTTTACAAGTATTTCATCAAACACCTTCTAAGAAACATAAAAATCAATTAAAAAAAGGGTATTTGTTTCATATGCATACCTTCCTTGCCACTAGCCACACTTTGTTGAGTCATTTCATCAAACACTTGGTGAGCAACATCAATATCAAAGTAACCGAGTCACCAAACTGGTTCGATCCAAGTTCGATTCGAGTCGAGTCGGTTTTGATTCGAGTCGAGTCGAGCTCAGGCAAGCTCAAACTCTGTTCAAATTTTTTTCGAGCTCAAAAAATCAGCTGCTTTTTCGAGTCGAGTTAAGTGAGCTAACCGAGCTAACTCGGTTCGTGTACAGCCCGATGCATCCCTTTTGGAGGGAAACATTGGGGAAACACAAGTAGAAAGGTGGAATTTTTCAGTGAAACTTCAGGAGATGTTAAAAGAAACATGATTACACCCTTAAGACTCGAAATATTAGGTTTCTATTTTATAGTGGCCCAACCTATTTGATGTCAGACAAAAATATTTAATTAATAAAATGTTTTTAATGCACTAATTTTTAAGAAATAACACAATAATTTAGCACATATAATGCACTAATTTAAAAAACCCTCGGGAAGAGATCCCCCAAATATTTTTGAAAAATGTTTTTTTTTCCCTGGAATTTCATGGGTATTAATGCTGGTATCATTGATATCATCAATCATGTCGGTGATATTATCATTGTATCAACGATTCAGTGTATTTATTTCAAAGAGCTATCTCTGATATCTGGTGATATCAAATTATCGTGCGATAAATCAACTGATACAGTATATTTTTTGTATTACACTTTGTATCTGTATTGCTGACCTGTGAAACAGATAAATATCTGCCAATTTTATCGACAGTATCGGAGATAACAGGAGCACCATCTCCTTCCTCGTTTTATTGGTTTCTTTGGCAAGGGGGTGCCTGAACCACTTGATCACCCACTAGCGCCGAAACAGCTCGATCATTGCGCTCCAATCTGTGGCCTGGAAATAGACAGTTCAGAAAATACATCATAACAATTGTTTACCTTTCAAGGACAAGATCCAATTTTGATGATTAAGATCTTCCTGTAGGAAATTTTCAGGGCATGGTCCATATACCGACAGACTTGATCACTGAACCATGGGCCCCATTATACAGACTGAGGACCCCAAATATATTATACAACATCCTCTGGTTGAGGATCATATAGATTCCTTGTTTTCAATCAGGTCCAGCTTTTTTGAGGATAAACTTGGTCAGTTTGTATCTAGCATGGATGGGTGTTTGCTCTAGTGTGATTTTGATGTCACTAGCTTGAGCAAGCGTCAGTGACAAATTTGGCCCAGGTGTTTGTTTGTAATTTAAATCGAAGAGAGTGCTTATGTAAATCTAATAGTGTGTGCATATGCTCTCTCTCTCTCTCTCTAGCTAGATCGCAATGGAACTTTAATTCCGAATTATTTCTCCATGTGCCTTATTTCTTTGCCCTTGAATTAATCTTATTGCAGGTTGAGCAGTGAGGAAATGCATCTTTAGGTTGTGGAGAAGGCATGCAATGCTTATGGCCCACCTAATACCTGGTGTACCAACTATACAATCTAGCCATCAACTCTCTCCTTTTCATTCACATCAACAAGAAGGCCCCATAGGTCCAAAAGACCAAAAGGAATGGAAGTGAATGACAGAAAATTAAGGTGTGGGATTGATTAGCAAATGACGGCAATTCTATACAGGACATTGAGCAGCAACAGCCACAGCTACCCACCAATGCCTGCAAATTGCAAACAGGTTAGGAGCTTTCAGCTGCTTCTGTATGCTCAGTTGAACTGTGCTGTGATAATTGATTAAATATAAGGGGGATATGATGGAAATGGAGGTGAGATCATTTGAAGTTCATAATGATGACCGGCCAGCAGCCCCTAAATGCAATTGAATTCAATTTCAAGTTGGAATTGACAGGATAGAAGTTGAAAGTTGGTCATTTACCCTATTGAACTAAATCATCACAACTGGATTCAATTGGACATCGAAAAGCCACCTTTGCCTATTCTTGATGTGGAACCTTGTAATGTATGCCCAATCTGATGCCCAATTTCTGTATTGGTATGCAAGTTGGTTGAACCCCAATGTGATGTGGCATGCCCATCCTCACACGTGGGTCCTACCATGGATAGTTCAAATAGCAAGCTTCACGCTGTTGGATGTGAAGGCCTCACCCATAGCTAGTTGAAGTGGAGCTAGTTGGGCCATGGGGGTTACCATGATGTCCAACCAGTCTAACAAGGGTTGCACCATAATGAAAATGGGCTGCCCCAAAAATCATTCTAATCCAACCATTAAGTGGTCCACTGAATTTCAGTGTTTTGTGTGTGGTCCTTCATTGTTTTCTATCATGTTCCTGACATGATGATTGGACCAGCTTGATTTTTGGGCCCTTCAATTTTCATGATGGGGCAACCGTATTTGATAGATGGGTTGACATACATACACCCTGGTGGACCATACATGTATCTGGTTGCACCTTTTTTCATCTACAACTAGTTGCATGTGGGACATTCTTCCATTGGATGATATAGTTCCTGTACGTAGCTATGTGGTGCACGAAACTGAACAGCTCAGATGGAATCATTACATGAGCAATGCATAGCACTTCACTTCGCAAGAACAATACCGAGGCAGATTGTGATGGATGATACGCAGGCACTTGGAAATTACTTAAAGATAGGTATATTGTTCCATAAGAGTAATTCAAATTAAACACTCTAAATCATGTCTACGAGTTTATATGTATCATGATCAAACGTATTTGATCATCCGCCTATCAGATTTGTTGGACATATATTGGACAGTTAAAAGTGAAAGGTATCCAGCAGTCTTTTTTATCAGCTGTTAGGATTATTCAACCGATCTGGTTTTTAGACTGATTTAACCTGTTTATTTTGAGATAATACATGCCACCATATACACCATTCCTGTGCATCAAGTGTCACACAGCCATAGTATAAAATAGCCTCCACCTCAGTTTCAAGGATTGTTGGTGCAATCATCATAGTGGTCCAATATAGAAGGAAAAAAAAAGGAGAAACCTATCAATTATGAGGAGTTATTTGGTGCTCTAGCAAATTATGGCCTTTTTTTTTTTTTTTTCAAATATTATAGTGGTCCAAAAGGAATTATAGAGACGTAGAAGGAAAACAAGGGAGAATTATTTCAATTATGAGTCATCTGATACTCTTGCAAAGTCTGACACTTTTTTTTAAAAAAAAATAATTTCCATGGAAACTTGAAAATTCATTTACAGTTGCAAGAGTAAGAATGAAGAGAAGCTAACGGAAGGTTCTTTTTTTTTTTTTTTCTTTTATTATTATAATAAATGATTTTTCGTTTCTTTTTTAAAGCCACTGAAGGGCGACAGAAGCCCTACAACAACCACCCAGCTTAGGAACTAGAAAAATATTCATTACTCCGATTTCGGGCATCTAAATAAAGACATGAAGTACAAGTGCATATTTGACATGGCTGTTTTATGATCGTAATGCTACCACCCAACGATAAATGCCCACTCTTTCAAATTGACAATATCCTTTCAACTTTTTCAATAACTCGATGGTATAGATGCTTCACTAGTTTACCAATATAAAGAGGAAGGCAAGATAAGTAGACGAAAGCAACATAATACTACAGTTGAGCACTTCGCTAGTCTTTATATTTCTTCTTTGGGCATGTGAATCCCCAATATTTCTCTCTTTTGGATATTAACTTTTAAACTTGAAACCACTTCAAAACATGTTAATATCTTCTTCAACTTATTCACCATGCCTTTCTCTAGTTCATAAAATATAATTGTATCATCAACGAACTGAAGATGAGAAATCTTAGGTCCACATTCCCACCACAAACCCCTCTATAAGACTCATTGCTTGCTTTTTCTCTGACATTTTGGGAAAAGCTTCCATGACCACCCCAGACAACAAAGGTGACAACTGATGCCCCTATTGAAGACTCCTCAAGGCCTTAAATAGCCCTTGGGGGATCTATCCAATTCCATGTTTGTCTACATCCCAATCGGCTCAGCATAAAATTCAAGAACTCATAACTCTACATTGTTATGAGTTTTTTTAATGTCCAACTTCCAAAAAATGTCAATTTTTTTTTTCCTTTTTCATCTTATGGGACAAATCAATACATTCTGGCGCAATGAGCTAATTAATCAAATTCTCTCCCTACTACAAAACTGCTTTTAGAACAGGAGACTGCACGATTGGACCACAAGAAACCTAGATGTCAGAATCTTGCATGGGCTTCAAATTAGGCTTTATTATTATTATTATTATTATTTTATTTTTTAAACACACGCACACACATCCCTACACACTCACGCTGTAGTGGGATTTCATCACCCATGGATACTCGAACCCTTGACCCGGTGTTGAAATACCTAAGAGTCTACCACCAGAGCAAGAGTAAGGATCCTACTTCCAATTAGGCTAATCAACCTAAAATCTCTCTAACATTTGGTGCCCTCTTTCTTTGAAATAACTATAATGGAGTTATCCAATTTTGATGTTGATCAACTGCATTCAAAGAGGCATCTTCATAGGGTCTTTTTTTTTTCTTTTTTTCTTTTTATTATTATTATTTTTTAAATGGGGGTAGTTTGAGTAGATATGGGAGATGCTCCAAGCTTCAAAATTGTGAAGGATAACTTTGTAGCTCTGAAGAAGGTGGGCCACCTTCAATGTTGATCCTTCTTATCACAAATTTCTAGGCCAGCTGTAATCCACCATACAAAGCACAAAGAATTCCACCGAATAATTACTGAAATTTCTCAGAGAGTCACATAACATTATTAGAAAATCACTACGTTAACAAATGACCAAAAACTGCTAATTCAACTCAAAATTAGATTTGTAGAACAATCCTATCCTCTGATCTGCTTGTTTGTTGAATAAGTCCCATTGGAGATTTTCATTTTTAACCATCCAATAAATGTCCACCAATCTGCTAGTTAGGTAATAAAATAAAATAAAAAGCGCGCACACACACACACACACACACACACACACACACACACATATATATATATATATATATATATATATATGGGAAATGGTACTATGCGCTCCAGCTCACGATAAGCAAACATGAGGTCGAGCTGTGTGGGCCCCACCGTGATGCATGTCGACCATCAACACCGTGCATTTGATGGCTTCCCTTTAAATTATGGGATATCCCAAAAATCAACCGTATACGGAACTCATGTGAAACACTGTTAAAACATATAAAAGAACTTGGTGGGGCCCACCTGAGTTTTGAATGCTGCTGAAACTTGGTCTGAACCCTCATACAAGTGGGACACACATAATGGATGGGCTAGATTTTCAGACCACATCTTTTGTGGGCCCCAAAAATGATTATGAATGTTTTAATGGTGCATGGCCCCTCTCCACTTCTGTATGTGGTGTGGCCCACATAAGTTACAGATTGACTTAATTTTTGAGACCTATGTCCACGATGGAATGGTACATCTAACTGATGGGGTAGATATTCGAAACACATCACGGTGGGGTCCACACAGTTCGACCGCATGGGATGGAGCTGTGAGCTCGAGCGCATAGTACCTTTTCCCAATATATATATATATATATATATATATATATATATATATATATATATATATATATATATATATATATGGAAAATGGTTCCATGAGGTTGAGCTATGTGGGCACCACCACGATGCTTGTCGAACATCTACCCCATCAGTCAAATGCACCATTCCATGGTGGGCCTCAGGCTTAAAAATCAAGTCAATCCATGACTTGTTCGGACCACACCACATACAAAAGTTGAGAGGGGTTACCCTCCCATTAAAACATTCATAATCATTTGTTAGTTCACAAATCCAGCCCATCCATTACATGTGTCCCACTTGGATGAGGGGTCAGACCAAGTTTCAGAGGCATCCAAATTACACACACACAGTTTCCTGATTCACAGGGTCCATCGATCCTGACCATTGTTTTTTTTTTGGGGGACTCGGGCATTTCTTCAAATGGAAGATAATTGAGAAGCCTTCTGCATAGAAGATCCTGTCCATCCAAATCTTTGGCCCTGATTGTGAACCATTTCTCTACCAATTGTCTATTTGTAGGCCTCTGAAGACAATGTCTCATCTGAGTATTTTTTTTGAGTAGTCCCCCATCTACGGTGGGGTCCATGGGCCGTAGGTATGGCCCATAGAAGTGACAGAACCATGTGCCCTGTTCGTATGGTTGGGTGCATAAGACATAATTAACGACGTTTAAAATTATTCCATGAGAAAACTTTGATACTCTGGCAGAGTATGATAGACGATATGCAAGCACTTGGAATGTGCAAGCGTGCCATATGTGTAACTCAAATTGAACCGTTTGGATAATGGGACCCAATCTAGATAAACAGATATACTGAAGTGATGCCTGGACAGATAGATTAGTGATCTATAGGCGGTCATGTACACTCCACACATGTGCCAGCATGGCACGATA
The DNA here is from genome assembly GCA_037074715.1 of Magnolia kwangsiensis. Taxonomy (NCBI): domain Eukaryota; kingdom Viridiplantae; phylum Streptophyta; class Magnoliopsida; order Magnoliales; family Magnoliaceae; genus Magnolia; species Magnolia kwangsiensis. The sequence continues at coordinate 201,128,583 of CM073571.1, forward strand.
GGTCCATGATCCAATCCATTCATCAGAAAGGCACTACTATTTTGATGAGTGGAGTGGATTTTACACTTAAAATGGAAGCGGATTGTGTACTGAGTAACCCAGGATTGAGTAAACTCAGTGGGACCAACTGTAATTTATGTCTTTTATCCACACCATCCATCCATTTTACTAGATCATTTTAGTGCATTAGATCAAAATTGAAGTACATCCAAAGCTCAAGTGGACCACAACACAGGAAACAGTGGGAACAATGATATCTACAGTTGAAACCTTCCCAGAGCCTAAAGTTATCTTTATTTGTCATCCAATCCGTTCATAAGGTCTCACAGGCATGGATGAAGAGAAAAGACAAATATCAGCTTGATTCAAAACTTCTGTGGCCCCCCAAGAAGCTTTCAACGGTAGGCATTCAATTCACATTATTTCGTGTGGTGGGGTTCACTTGAGGTTTGGATATGTTTCAATTTTAGGCTCATGTCCTAAAATTATCTGTAAAATTGGATAGACGGCATTGATAAGACACATACATCCATGGTGGGCCCCACAAAGTTTACTCAGTACGCAATCTGCTTCCTTTATCACAAATCCACCCCATCCATCTGTTTCGCAGGACCGAAGTAAGACAGGATTCTAAAAATCAGGCAGATCCATAACTCATGCGAGCCATACCACACGAAACAGTAGAGATTGAACGCCTGGGAGAGATTGAAGGACGATATTTCTGCCTACAGTTTATCTGAGTGGTAATTACCCTATGAACGGTTTGAACGGCATATAAACATCATGGTCAGCTCTACAAAGGTTTCAACGGTGGACATTTCCATTCCCACGGTTTTGTTTGGTGTGGCCCACCTGATTTTTTTGGATTGACTGAATTTTAGATTCCTGTGCTACTGTGGTCTTTCAAAATAGACAGACGGAGTAGATTTGTCACGGACATATCTGTGGGCCCCACAGCCACGGGCACAAGAATATCTCTGTGCTCCGTGTCACGGGCAATCCCCTTCCCTCCGTAACTCCCGTACAGGCCTAAGAAAGGTTTCAAAGGTGAACGTCATTCTCCTGTGGTGTGGTCCACTTAAGCATTAGATGTGCTTGAATTTTGGGATTATATCTTAAAATTAGCTAGTAAAACAGATAGACGGCGTGGATATGATAAATCCATCATGGTGTGGCCCCACAGAGTTAGGATGAAAGGCATTTTGGTCATTTCTATCATAGTATATTATCTTCTTGCTAACACGACTTTAGATGATTCGGATGGCTATTAAAAAAAGAATGATAAAGAAATCAGAATGCATGTTGGGGGGACAGGAATGGTCGACACCTCTTCTACGCAATCGCCCAAAATACGCTAGCTCCGTGGGGTCCACCATGTTGTATATGTAAAATCCACTCCGCCCGTCAGTTGAGAACCATTATTTGGACCGTACATACATATGGGCCACACCATAAAAAGAATGTGATGGTTCTCGAAACTGTAAAGTTCACACGGAGTGGCCTGCCTGAGTTCTGTATCACGATGATTTTTTCATCTTAACTTCATCCTTGTGAGTTTCACTTGATTAACGGTTTTGATGAAAGATACATACCTTGGTGTCCCCACACAAACCTATGGTTGCATCCCTTCCCCATTGTTCCGTGTGATTTGGCCCATCTGAGCTGTGAAACTGGCTTTTAGAAAAAAAAAAAATAAAAATTATTTTTATTTTCAAGCCTAAGAATCGAGGATAGATCCTGACGGACGGAGTGGATTTCACATACGTGTTTTACACGCTAACTAAATCATGTGTTGCAGAGAACTTCGGTTATCTTATTACAGGTTGACTACGGTGATAGTTTACCACTATTTTCAAACTGTCGGTGGCTCACCCACACGCCTGAATGAATGTGGGATGATTCAGGACGTCCAAATTGCGGTCCCACAATGGTGGACCATCTGATTTCAGCCGTTTCATTCCAAACAACTTACTGTTAGTTTTTAACCATCCATTTGATAACCAGCAACAGACGGTTTAGATTTCCTTACTATGACCTTAGCATAGCCATTCATCAAATACGTTCACCACTGTCTAAAGAAGACGTGGAAGATTGATGGATCAGCCCAGTCCACTACGCTCGTCATGGTGATGTATGCCACGTGGGTGGGCCTGATGTAGATAGCGAAAGTAATGGATCGAGTTTTTGACTTATTTGTAAAGGGGTATGTGCAGCTTCACTCTCATACCATTTATGAATTATATGATAATACTCGGGCTGCATATGACGCTTGATGCGCAGGCACTAATTCACTGTACACGTGACTCATATCAACTCAAGTAAGCCGACTAGATTGTGTAGATCACTGTTTCTAAATCATAAACCGAAGATCAGATTGATTGGACAATCCTAACCTCTGATTCTTGGACACTTGTTTGTGGAAATAGAACCGTTAGATAATTTTCATTTTTAGCCATCCAATAAATGTCCACCAATCTGATAGTAAGATAATTAAATAAGCTTAATTTTTAGTTCATAATACATCAAATTGGGTGTCATAATTTGGACAATTTAATTTGACCAGTTGTAATCAACGAATGCAATTTCTTAATAATTTTTAATTGCTTGCGTATTATCCTTCACAATCTGCCAGAGTATAAACATTTTCTCATTATTTTTTATTTTTAGGAAGAATGAGATAGGAATTTAATATAGCACTTTTTTAGTAAGCTTAACCTAAGTTTGGCTGGTATGTACGACACTCCTTCACAAGGGACGAGATTCGAATCTATCCCTACTGTTTAAGCTTGATTTGGTATGGATTATACTAGCTTAAGCTTAATTTCATTGGGTCCAAATATATGAGCTAAGCTGATTGAAATTAAGTCAAGTTAGAACATGGTCAAATCAATTTTTGTTAAATAAACTATATATATATATATACATTTTTTAATACAAAAATAACATTATAAAATTATATTAAAAAAGATTAATACAAAATTAACAATACTAAAATGAGGTGGAAAAATGGATGTTCGTTGTGTATATGCATTACATATATTGAGGTGAGCCCCACCACAAAAAAGCAGTATTGATTCAAAACTTTTATGCCCCAACAAATTTGGATCACGTGTTGCCATCTAACGATGGTATGGTTTTTTTTTTTTTTTTGGTACACATGCAGACACACACCCCATGCAGTCATGCTAGTGGAATTTCACCACATATGAATACTCGAACCCTTGACTAGGTGTTGCAACTCCTGAGAGTCTAACACTTGGACAATAGTAAGGATCCAAATAATGAAAGTTTGGCTCCTCTTTATTTTTTGTCTCATATGTAAAATGAATTGGAAATTTAATTTATAGCTGGAAAAAACACATATATCATGGGAGGGCCAACAAAGCTTTGACACTAGCTACATGACCTGTGTTAAGATCACCACCTAATTTGAATCCCACCTTAGCGTACCGGGTAAACTTTGTGAGGCTACTGTCACATTTGTATTATCCACCTCATCCATTTGTTTTTACATTTGATTTTAGAACATGGTCCAAAATTGAATAATATCGAAGCTCAACTGGACCAAACTACAAGAAACAATGTGCATTCATGTATATGTATTATGTATCATCTATGTTGTCAAGTATATGTATTGTCCATACCATTCATCTGTTTTTGTGTATCATTTTATGACACAATCCCAAAATTGAATCATATCCATGGCTGAAGTGGATCACACCATAGGAAAATGTGTGGATACAAGCTACAAGCCGAATCCAGTTGATTTGAATTAATTTGAGGTTCGAGTTAAGTCGAGCTAGTACTGCCTTGGTTTGAGTGTGGTTTGTTTTTTAAAACAAGCTTGAATATGAGGCTTGGTTTGATTTGAACTTCTATTCAAAGCAAAAGTTAAGCTTTTTTGAACCCTCTGTTCTCTAATAACATTCCTTATTATATAAAATGAGACCGTCCATTTTTAGAATAGAAGGATGCATTTCACCATGACTCAAGACATGATGGAAGAGGAGCATTTTTTTACCTATCTAGACTTTTATGATAGTTCATCGTTATTACAAAAAATGGGGGACTCATCCTCAAATGCGGATGTATGGATATCCTAACCACCCAAATTATAAGGATTAGAGAGTATCTATATAATCAAAATGATCATTCTATCTTAACTATTCAATTAATGACTATCAATTGTATGATTAAAACTAAAATACAATGAGATGAATTTAGTAACGCTCTTGTTACCAATGACCTCCATCCAAACATAATATAGTTTGATCGGACAACAAGCCACCATTAGAGATAAACCTGATAAAGTATGTATTTAACTGAACAACTTTGAAACATATTTTATGCAGGCATCACATCACGTGGATGAAGTTATTGCACTACCAACACTGACTACCTTCTTAATATGACGTGACATTGGAACCCACTTGAACAAGTTTTCAACATAGTTTGTGTGACCCCATCTTTGATAATAGTTTGTTGCTCAACTAAATCCTACCATGTCATGTTAAGAGAGATGCCGGTGTTGGAAGCGTAATATCAATCTATGTGATGGGGGGAGGAATTGATTATGCGGGCCCCACACAAAACATGTTAAGAATCTGAGTTTGGATACACTAAAAATATAAAAAATAAATAATTGAAAGTAACAATTTCAATAGGCTGAGTCACGTATAAAATACGTTGTCCTTAAAGTGTGATTCACCCCCTTATCAACTGCTGATGGGTTACAAGCAAATTGCTTCCAGGATAAGACAAGCCTTATCTGGATCTAGCATGCAGCAATCACGATAGGTCCATTGTGGAACAATTTAACACAGTAGATCTCTTTTAACAGATTTAGATAGTAGAGATGACCATAGTCTTCTATGATGGAGTTATTTCTCATATTTGCTTTGATGGGAGAGAGAGGTGTGGTGAGATAATTGAAATCGGACTGGAATGGTCCAATTTATATAGGCATCAGGTAGTGGACTGTTGTTAGGCTGTAATCAATGGTCCAAAATGTTTGAAAAATATTTCTACCCGTTGTCCATTAATCACAAACGTTTCTGGTCGTCGGATCAAAGGATCTAACCGTTAAATCATCATGGCCTGTCCGTTTTCGGACCGTTTGGCTTTCAAGGCATAGAGCCGTTTTCTGAAACTATTGAACGTTTCGGATTTAAGATCCGACCGTTCTTAGTCACCTATAAAACCCAGGCTCGTTTCAAATTCATACCGCCTTTAGGCTCTGATCAGACTCATCACACTGTCTCGCACCGGTTCGCAAGGGAGCAACTACTTTGCGACACGTGCAAAGTGCAAAGTGCGCCATCTAGTGCTACTATAGCCACACTGCCTCATTGCCCACACCCGCGCCCGTACCTAAGCGCGAGTGTGTGTGCGTGCGTGTGTTCCAGTGCTTTGCATTGGAATACGTAACTCGAGTTTCATCTCTTCCAAAAAGCTCCAAGTAAGAATACCCTTCTCAACATCTCATATAAACCACAAAACTATCCTTTGCATTTTTGATGTGGGACAAAGCACACACACCGTACTTTTTTAATTCAAAAATTTAAAAAGTATTTTGATGAAAAAATCTCAAAATTTTAAAAATTTTGAATTTTCATTTTTTAAAATTTATTTTTAAAACCACTGATTTTCAACAAAACATGTTTGAAAGTTGTTTGGTTGAGTACATACTTTATCAAGCTCATCTTTAATAGTAGTATGTTGTCCAATTAAATCATGTTATGTCAGGAGGGAACTCGATGGTGGAAACATTAATATTAAATTCATTTCTCTTAAGGTTTATTTGATTTCTATTTTATTACGTAAATAAAAAGTATACCATAATTATTATTTACATTTGTATTTTCTTCTCTTATTCCAAAGTTGATGTTGACGGTTTAAAACTTTTTGTGCAAAATAGAGGCGAAAAATATTTGGGATGCAAAAATTGTGAGACCCACCATGATGTAAGATCATATCCTTGTTGTCCATCCATTCTGCCTTCAGGGCATGAGCCTAAAAATGAGACGGATCTAAAGCTCAATTGAACTACACTAGAATAAAAAATTTTGAGTTAAGCTGATTTTTTCCTTTATTTATGTATATATAATCTTTTGAATAAGTTAGCTGACAAATAAACATTAGTGTGGGCCCTAGAAGGGCATCAACTTTAAACGGTTGAGGTCTGTTATGATCACTTTTTTATATGTTGTGGTACATTTAAGTTGTCCATTTGCCTCGTTTTTGGACATATGCCCAAAAATAAGCTTACGAACTAGATGAAAAACATATATATAACATATTTATCATGGTGGGCCTTACATTTTGTGCGTGCATAAATACATAAAATTCAATTAAAATTATTAAAATTTTTGAAAGAGTAATTTTTCTAAAAACTAAATGATTGTAAAATATTATAATGACTTATTTACGTTATATTTACCGATAACTAGAAAAAATAAACAGGCCCTTAATGTTTTAGGCAGTGGAACCGTGCTCATCTCTAACCATAACTATCAAAGGGCTTCGCTTTTGAACAACCCAAGTAAATCTTGTTGGTTCATATTAAGAGAGTCTTTGGATGATAAGTTTTTTTTTTTTTTGTCTTTTTTTTTTTTAATTATTTTTTTTCTTTTTAAAATTTTTATTTTACACACCCTACACACTCATGCTTATGGAATTTCACCACCTATGAATACTTTTGGATGATAAGTTACTTAAGCAACTTATTTTGATTTCTACTCATTAAATTGAAGTGATTAAACAACCTTAAATAAAAAAGCTACTTATAATAAACCAAACTTACTTATTTCAAATAAGTTGTTTTTTATTTTTGTTAGCTCACTGCCAGATCATACTTCACTGTTAGCCACCCCCACAGGGAATCGACACCAAGACCTTAGTGTTGAAACGGGGTATCTTTTACTCAAATAAGTTGCTTATCTAATGCAGTGAGTAGGGAAAAAAAACCTATCTGGTGGTATCCAAACGGGCCATAAGATAGACGTACTTAGTCAAAGTACCACATACTGGGTAGTAAGTAGTGGGTCATGCTCATAAACTTGACCCATGCCATGGAATACATGCGCATCAATTACGGCCGTTAGTAGTGCGGGATCCACCATGAGAAATTTCAAACATTACAACACAAGATGATGCTAGCCGTTTGATCACTAGCCATCAAATGGGCTTATTGTAAAGGGGGCACGGTCAAGCCATCAATTCAACAGAAAATTCCTAGAACATCTCACGTATTTTGATACTGGAATAAAAGAAATCCACGATTGGCCCGTAATTTGGACGGTCTGGATTGACTTAAAAAATACACCACATGGGTTGGGATGCATTATTATCCTCCGTGCTCTTTCAAAGTACGGTATCTTCACTTCCCTTCCCGAGAATTCATTCAGTGCATCGGTACTGTCTCCCTATTCAAGCGCAAGTGGACCTCACGTGTATGGATTACTGACAACCCTCCATTTGCTGGGCCCCACTAATTTTTTTAAATCCGTTTCTGGGAAACGGATTGGCTACTCCCCCTGCCACCAGCCTCGTAGTTAGTGGTCGTTGATCTGTGGGCCCCACCATGATGTACGTATCTCATCCATCACGTTCATCCATTTTTACGAATCATTTTAGTGCTTAATCCCAAAAATAAAAGGGATATAAATATCAGGTGGACCACACCACAGGAAAAATATATTGATTGGATATCCACCATTTAAATCCTCCTAAGACACACTGTACTGTTTATTTGAAATCCAATTTGTTGAGTAGGTCATACAGGCCCAGATGATCCAAAGCCCCCAAAAAGTTTTTAATGGTCAACGCTCATTCAACCCTGTTTCCTTTAATGTGGTCAACTTGAGATTGGGATATATCTCATTTTTAGTCTCATACCACAAAATGATCTGGAAAAATAGATGGACGGCATGGATGAAACTCATACATCAAGATAGGGCCAACAGTGCACCGACCACTAGCCATTTGGCTGATGGCAGGGGGAGTAGCCAATCCGTTCCCCCGTCTCTGATAGACCCAACGGTTGGAAGAGATTCGCTTGGAATAATTAAAAGTCCGTATCCCAAAGCGTTAAATGTTCGGTGCTTTGGAGGCCGTTCCCACGTTATACAGCCAGAGCCATTTGATCGGGGTTTTGATACACTGGTAGAGTACGAAATTCATACTCATGCGTACTTCCGCTGGATATTGACATAGATTTTCCATAATCCAAACCGTTTAATTTGGATTTATATTTGTATCTGTTTCATCTGTGTAAAAATTAGAAATAGTAGAGAGTATTAATTTCTTTTAATGGATCATTTGTTGAATTTTCCCAGAACGTACATCTATATTAATCGTCTATTTGCATGCCGTTAATTGGATATCTACTTCATCGAACAGCGGCCCATATTTGAGAATCTTCGATTATGATTAATATATGCCACGTGTATATCCTTAATGTGACAGAGTATGGATGGTCATCATCTATCTGAGTATCAAAGTTTTCCCCTTATAAAAAAGAGAAATTTAAGACCGTGGACCCCACCTTTTATCCAGCCGAGTTCTATGAAAGGCGACGAACTTCGTTTTACTGCTTATACCTGCTCGTACGGACAATAAATTTGAGGACGAAAATACACTTCCTATGGAAGACGAGCGCTGACGCTCCTCCAGCCGAGAGGTGTACGAACGGCTCAAAAGAGATCAATGTTACATGGCCCCACAGCTATGTATATATTATATCCACAACGTTCATTCATATTTTGAGATCATTTTGGAGCATTATCCAAAAAAAAAAAAAACCATATCCAAAGATTAACAGGCCCACACCACAAAGAGCAGTAGGAAAACTGATTTTCACCGTTAAAAATTTTGTAGGGCCCACCGTAACATTTATTTTCTATCCAATCTATCCATGATGTCACAAAGGCTTAAATGAAGAGGGAAGAAAAGTTTTCATAATGATCAAAAACTTTCGTAACAATAAAAGGGTTTCAATGGTAGACGTTCAATTTCTACCTTTTATAGCGTAGTCTACTTGATAGTTAGATCTATCTTATTTTTCGTCCCAAGCCTTAATATGAGTTCTCCAAATAGATGAACGGTTTGCATATAACACAGACATCATGATGGGACCCCACAAAAGCAACAAAAAAAAAAAAAAAAAAAGATGGCGCGGTGCTGCCTGTCCGCTACCGTTGTAACTACGGTTATAATCCGTAACTAAAGTGTATCGAAAATTTCAGATTTTTAAGGCAAACTCGTTGGACAGTTCTGAACTTTTTGGATAATAACGACAGATCGTCGATATATCGACGCAATTATAGCTACCGTTATAATCCATAACTAAAGTGTATCAAAAATTGTTATCTATGACTAACGTTGATATATCGATGATATGTAGATACTACCTATAACTTATGTCGATAATATCTACAATATGCAGACAACTTATGTCGATAATATCTACAATATGTAGATAATATCGACGTTTGCATCTTTTGCGAAAAAAAAATAAATTTGTATTTTTTTTTTTGTGTTTTTTATTTTTTTTATTTTTTTTTATTTTTATTTTTAGATTTAGGTTTAGAGATTTGAGAATACATTTAGGTTTTAAGTTTAGGTTTAGGTTTATGTTATAAGTATTGGTTATATGTTAAGGTTTAGGGAACTAAGAATAGATTAAGGTTTAAGTTTAGGAAATTGGGTTCGGGACCGGGTTTAGGTTTGGGTTTTCAAGTTTAGGTTTAGGTTAAGGAGTTGATATTATGATTAGATGTAGGTTTAGGTTTAGGGATTTGAGAATACATTTAGGTTATAGGTTTAGGTTTAGGGATTTAGGAATACATTTAGGTTATAGGTTTAGGTTTAGGTTATAAGTTTCGGTTATATATTAAGGTTTAGGGAACCGAGAATAGGTTAAGGTTTAGGTTTAGGAAATCGGGTTCGGGACCGGATTTAGGTTTGGGTTTTCAAGTTTAGGTTTATGTTAAGGAGTTGATATTAGGATTATATGTAAGTTTAAGTTCAGAGATTTGAGAATACATTTAGGTTTTAGGTTATAAGTGTAGGTTATAGGTTTAGGTTTAAGTTAGGTTATAGGTTAAGCTTTAGGGAATTGAGAATAGGTTAAGGTTTAGGTTTAGGGATTTGAGAATACATTTAGGTTTTAGGTTACAAGTGTACGATATAGGTTTTGGTTTAAGTTAGATTATAGATTAAGGTTTAGGGAATTGAGAATACATTTAAATTTTAGGTTACAAGTGTACGATATAGGTTTTGGTTTAAATTAGATTATAGGTTAAGGTTTAGGGAATTGAGAATAAGTTAAGGTTTAGGTTTAGGGATTTGAGAATATATTTAGGTTTTAGGTTTAGGTTTAGGTTTAAGTTTTGACCGGGGGCAAACATGAATTGAGTGGGGGTAAACTAGAAAATCAGCGGGGCAAATATGAAATTGAGCGGGGGAAACATGAAATTGAGCGGGGCAAACTAGAAATTGAGCGGGAAAAACATGAAAAATGAGTGGTGCTTGTTTAATTTTGTGACGCTATTTATCATGCCATTTAGCGAAGGAAGCATTATCTGTTTGAACGGGGCACACATGAAATTCATCAGGACAATCTGAAAATTGAGCAGGTCAAAATAGAAATTCAGTGAGACAAATAAGAAATTCAGCAGGAATAAGAGATTAAGCGGGTCAAACATGAAATTGTGCGGGTGTCAAGAAATTCAGGGGTTTGTAACCATTCCCTATTAGTTTATTAAGTAACATATCTAGCTTTTTGAGAAATGCTATACGATTTTGCTTTATTTTGATATTGATTACAGACTGCTGTTGCTTGATATGTTGTAAGACCCGTTCTTAATCCGTACCGTTCCATAGACTTTCGCGGTCTTACCGGTCGAATTTCAGCAACCTTCGACCCTTAATTAATATTTACTCGCGACCCTGATTCGTATGCCGTTAACCCGTATCGACTCAACCCAAGACCTTTACCATAGCGATTGCACCGTCGTTGCGATTCCGATGCCATGACTCGCGTGCCGAGGCGATACCCTGGTCAGGAGTTGTGGGCCAACGTTCGATGTGAGGAAAACGCCGCGCGTTGCGAAACCCAAGGGAATCTCTATGGGATGTCACATCAATCCCATCAATCAATCAATCCCATCACATCTCATGTCAAGTACACATCACCTTTCACCCATACCTAAGCAACCACAAAAGTCAAAAGTTTCTTACAAAGCCCATGCTTTTCTTACACAAAAGGCCACCAAAGTTAACAAAGCCTTACACACCCATCTCTCTCCCATCCATCACTCCATCACCCCATCACCTCACATCTCCTTACAACTCTCTCTCTTTCTCATTTCTCATCTCATTTTCTCAAGCAACCAAAACCCATACGTATGAAAAATTCGCCATGCTTTCCAAAACTCCAAGTGTGGCCCACCTTTCCATCCCAAGATCTCCCATCCTAGCCATCCATTTCTCATCTCCTCCATTGAAATCGAAGCTAAGGTGCTAAAGAATCCATAGGAGCAAGAAGATCGAATGGTGGGTGCTTGATAATAGTAGTTTTTCATATTTTTGAGATTGGCCAAGTGAGGCCAATCGATCAATGGTTTAGATCTCACTTGGGACCTTAAGATGTGGCCGGTGGCCCACTTTGATCATCATGATCATTCCATTATGGGGCCATTCTCCATAGACCCCATCATGATGTTTAATTACTTGCATACTTAGGGTCATCTAGACCGTTGGTTTTAGTGGAGAAGGGATCTCCACCGTTGAATTTTGGATCTAATGGGCCCATGTGTAATGGGACCCACTTGATGTATGTTGTAAAGTATGATAGGGAGGGCCCATAGTGCCGGGGTCCCTCCATCTCCGGTCTTCCTTTCTCTTTTTCTTTCCCTCTCTTTTTTTATTTATTATTTGTGTGTGATGGTGTGGCCATGTGGCCCACTTGAATGGACCCCATCTTGAGGCATGTATTTTATCCTAACCATTTGCAAATGGGGCCCACTTCGTATGTGTTGTATCCATACCATTCTCCATGAGGTGGCCCACTTAAGCAGGGCCCACCTCTAATGAACCCGTTTAGTGCAACGTCCAGCGTTCGTGGACGCTGGACGTGGATTGGAAAAAGGACAAATATTAGCTTGATTTCCAAGCTTCTGGGGTGGTCCACTTGCATAGGCCCCACCTTGATGCGTGTATTCAATCTATGCCGTCCATCCCTTCCACCAACGTATTTTAGGCGTTAAGCTAGAAAATGAGATTGATCGGAGCATCTGGTGGGCCATAACTTAGTGAATGTGATCTTCACCATCTAAAGTTTTCTAAATTTTTCCTATATGATGAAAAATGTCCAATATTGGACTCGTTGGGCTTGTTTTGAGCCAGGGAAGCTAGTGGACGGGGTGAATTTATATGATGCGGGCCGCACATCTGAAAAACCGCAAAAACATAGTTTTCTTTTTTTTAAATTAAGATGTAGGGGCAGTAGGCGCTGCCCCCTAATAACTGCAGCAGACGATGCAGTGTCTTCTGACGGGCAGGCGACCAGCCACCCACGGCTGCTGCCGTGGGCCCCACCATGATGTTTATGTAATATCCACGCCGTTCATTTGGCGAGCCCCTCACTGAAGTGGCCCCCCTCCAAAAATGAGGCCAATCTGACACTCGAGTGGCCCACACCACACGAAACAGTGGGATTGAACCTCTACCATTGAAACCCATTTTTGGGCCCACATAAGTTTTGAATCAATCTGAAATTTGTGTTTTCCCTTCATCCAGGTCTGAGTAACCTTATGAACGGATTGGATGACAAGTAAACATTTTGGTGGGCCCCACATGGGACCCACACTGATGTATGTGTTTTATATCCACCGTCCAGGCGGACGGTGGAAGCCCACCATGATATTTGTGTTTTATTCTCTTCGTCTAGTGGACGGTGGAGCTAGGGCCCACGGTGCTGCATGTGCATTATGCACACTGTCCAACCACAGTGGACCCCACCCTGGTGCGTGTGCAGTATCCAAACCGTCCATCCACTTGGAAAGATCATTTTAAGGCCTATGGATTTAGGCCTATTTGATATATAAGGCCTATGGATTTAGGCCCATTTGATTTATATAAGGCTTATGGATTTAGGCCCATTCGATATACAAGGCCTATGAATTTAGGCTCATTTGATATATAAGGCTTATGGATTTAGGCCCATTCGATATAGAAGGCCTATGGATGTAGGCCCATTTGATTTATATAAGGCCTATGGATTTAGGCCCATTCGATATATAAGGCCTATAGGATTAGGCCCATTTGATATGTATAAGGCTCATGAGATTAGGCCCATTTGATGCAATTTACGGCCCACGGTTATGACCCATTGCAATGCACATAAGGCCCATTGGTGCGGCCCATTTATGTGGCCCATTTGATGAATAAAAGGCCCATATGATATGGCCCATTTGATATATATGTAAGGCCCAATGGGATGAACCTAAGGTCCATTGAAATGTGTAATCCCAACACGGATTATGTAACGATGTTTACGACGATCGTGCCTGGGAGCAATGTTGGTTTGATGTCCACATTGCGAGTGTAATACTGGTTAGATGTCCACATTTCGACTCTCCTTAAGGCCCCTTGTTAGGCCCGTACTTGTTGTGTATAGGCCGTCTAGGCCCATCTGCTTTGTAAGGATAGTGCATTATTTTATAACATGTTTACTATAGCTCCATGACTCATGATCATACGCATCATATGTATGCTTGATATGAGAAGTGACTGATCATAGCATATACCTTCGGGCAGATTGTTTATGGGACCCCGATTAGGCGGTGTTGCCCTGCATGAGCGCACGATACGCGCAGGATTTACTGCATGATTGGATAGTGTGATTCATGCATTTCGCATTGTGTGACATGGTTGTTGTACGCCTTAGCGACATCGGGGCCGTATCCTCCACAGATAGATCGTGGTTGGCAGGATTGGATACCGAAAATCTCGTTCTACATGGGGTACTATAGATATCCCTGGATGAAAGTCTCTAAACCCTTATGGTACTAAGAGGTTGCTCCAACGTCTAAACTGAGTGGGTAGATGAGCGTTGAGTGCTGATTACCAAATGGTTGCGCTCTCCACTGTGTCATGGTCGGTTGGAAGAAGGTGTGGCCTTACCCGCCCGAGAATAGGGGACAAAGTTAGGCTGAGTTTGACCAGCTCGAGGAATGGGTCCGCTATCGACGAGTCGAGTCCGATATTGACAGATAGATAGTGAGGTCTCTTCCACTTACCTTATTACGCGCGATGAGGCGGCAATCTGGTTTAGAGTGTACTAGACCCCGGTGATATTTCAGATTTGAGCTGTATTGATATGTGGACTTGGATGAGGATTGTATGCTTGACTTGCATCTTGCATCGCATATCCTTGGTACGGCTCATGATATTTATGGATTCATCTGCATATTCCACATTACTCTGATATTGCATGATCATTAATATATTACGCACACACTCTCACCACCCTCTAAGCTTTCTATAAGCTTATGCACGACCGTTGCGTGCAGGTGACGTTGGCTCGCAGCAGCGCTTAGCAGATCGTTTTGGAGTTTTTGTTCATCATCATTGTATTTCCCCTTTATGCTCATTGTACTTGTAAAGTTTTTGATCATAGTGAAAATGTAATGGAGTTCTTGGTTGTTGTTTATGGGTTATGCCTTTAGTTATGCTTATTACGAATCAAACTGACGTTAAAAATCCTCCTCGTAGCATCACAGGATCGGAACCTGGCGAATGGGCGTTAGGAGCCGAGAATGGGATTCTACGGAGGTTGTCGGCGCCGGATTCAGCGATCGAAAATTTTATGAGTCCGGTTTTCGAGTTTGGGGCGTGACGTATGTTGCATTACTTCTAAGCAAGCAAACAATGAGAATAGGTTTATTCGAAGAGTAAAGTGCAGGAATACAAGCCATTGGGGCAAACTGAAAATTGAGTGGGGCAAACATGAAATTGAGCGGGGCAAACATGAAATTGTGCGGGGCAACCTGGAAATGAGTGGGGCAAACATGAAATTAAGCGGGGCAAACATGAAATTAAGGATGCATTTTTTGTCTCAAATATTCACTTCATCATCAAGACAAATTGAAAATACTGTGGGACAAAGTATAAATTTCATTTCATTATCTACTAAAATTATAAAGTATGCTATACATTGAAACTTGCACTTCTAGTGATTATGCAGAAAATTTTCAAGTATGTGCATTTCAGTCCGAGTTCTTTCTATAATCACGATAGCCTTGAGAGGGTTGGTCATGGACTGGACTTCATTAAATAGTCAGGCAAGGAGATTTGTGCATTATCATATTTTTTACATATTGGGAAGAGATTCTATGGGAAAGTAAAAGACAGTAATGCAGGGAAAGGATTGTATGTGATGGTTGGGACAACAACAAAAATTATATTGTTGTTGGTAGGCTCTTGATTTTGCATCTATTTGGCTAAGCTATGTATTTTTCTGTTTGGTTCTTTTTTGAGTAATGAAGTAATCTATTCACTATCTGTTTGGTTCGACTACATGAATCATTTTCTACTATTCCAAATGGATGAACGGGGGAAAACATGAAATTGAGTGGGGGTAAACTAGAAAATAAGCAGGGCGAACATGAAATTGAGCGGGGGAAACATGAAATTGAGTGGGGTAAACTAGAAATTGAGCGGGGGAAACATTAAAAATGAGTGGTTCTTGTTTAATTTTGTGACGCTATCTATCATGCCATTAAGCGAGTGGAGCATTATCAGTTTGAGCAGGGCACACATCAAATTCAGCAGGACAACCTGAAAATTGAGTGGGTCAAAATAGAAATTCAGTGGGGCAAACTAGGAAATAAGCGGGTCAAGCATGAAATTGAGCGAGGCAAACATGAAATTGAGCGAGGCAGACTAGAAAATGAGTAAGGAAAATTTGAATTTTGAGCGTGGGAAACTTGAAATGATGGATTTAAATGATGGATATCCAATCACTATTGTTTTCCTATAGCGTGGTACATCTAAGATTTATATCCCTCTTATTTTTAGGATGAAACCCTGAAATGATCTTTACAAATGGATGAACGGAATGGATGAAACACTTACATCATGGTGGGGCCCACAGAGCACTGACCACTAGCCACAGGGATGGTGTCAGGGAGAGTAGCCAATCCTTTCCTATACTACATACATTCAATGTGGGCCTAACTGATGCGTGATTTCTTCCCTGGACTGACAATTTTCAGAAAAAGACAAAATGCTGATAAGGGAGGCTTACAAAATGAGTTTTTTTTATCTTTCTCGTGGAACCGGAGGGTGAAAAGGGAGGTGAAAGAAACGTGAAAGCAGCAGTGGAAAGGGAGATGAAAATCAAATAGTGAAAATGAAGAGAAAAAGTGGACAACAGTGAAAATGAGGGGTATTTTCTTCCTGGAATTGGGTCTCCGCATGTGGAGGTCTAAGTTGTAAAAGTAACTTTGTATTCTTTCATAAAAACAGCTGGATAAAAGGTGGGCAAACTAGATTTTGGGGGTCAATTTCATGTTTACCCCGCTCAATTTCTAGTTTGCCCCGTTTAATTTTCAGTTTGCCCCGCTCAATTTTCAGTTTGCCCTGCTCATATATGGACGGTTTGGATATAACACATACATCATGATGGGACTCACAAAAGCAACATAACAAAAAAATAATAATTCGGTTTGTCACGCTCAATTTTATTTTATTTTTGCTATGTTGCTTTTGTGTGTTATATCCAAACTGTCCATATATTTTACGAGCTCATATTAAGGCTTGAGACGAAAAATAAGATAGATCTAACTATCAAGTGGATCACACTGTAAAAGGCAGTGGGGAATTGAAAGTCTACCATTGAAACCCTTTTAGGGGTTACAAAAGTTTTGGATCATTATGAAATTTATTTTTCCTCTTCATCCGGGTCTTTTTGACCCTATGAATGAACTTAGATGGGGAGGATTTCTCACAAACATCATAGTGGGACCCCTAAGGGTTTCTAATGGTTGACGCTCATTCAACATTGTTTCCTGTAATGTGGTACAGTTGAGATTTGAATATATCTCATTTTTGGTCTCATACCATAAAATGATCTGGAAAAATATATGGACGGCATGGATGAAAAGCACACATCAAGGTGGGGCCCACATACCACCGACCATCCACCAATGGTTGGTGGCAAGTGGAGTACCTGGTTTGTTTCCTTGAAAGGAGGGGTATTTTCGTCCTGAAATTCCAAACTGCAAGTGCGGGTCTAAGTTGCAAAACAAAGTTTGTATTCTTCCAAAAAAACAACTGGCTAAAAGGTGGAGTCCACAGTCCTAAATTTCTCTATAAAAAACACCGGAAGAGTAAGATTATCCATCTTTAGGCATAAATTTTCTTTAGATATGGCATCCATTTATATCAATCCAAACCGTTCAATTCTTGGGACCCATTGTTCATTGTGTATAACCCAAAATTCAGACTGTTAATTAATGGTACTTCATTTATATCTAACTGTTTGTTGAATTTTTTAATTTTAACTGTCCAAATATTATCTTCACCACGTTTAAGTTTTTGTCATGTGCAATCTATAGCAGGGCTTACAATTTTCACGGTTTAGATTGAGTTACCATCGTTCCATATATGAGTCTGTGGAGTGATAGGCTTTAGATATTTTTATTCTTGAAGTACGAGAATATCATAAACACATACCCCACAAGAATAAGAGAAAATGACCACTGTAGGCAAAACCTTTTACCCAGCGGTATTTATCGAGGAATACAAACTTAAGTTACCAAGTTAGACTAGCACGTGCGGACAGCGACTTTGAGGACGGAACTACCCCTCCTTTTTACTGCCGTTGCTTTTCTTCTCCCTTTCTTCTCTCGCTCCATTTAAAAAAAAAAAACAAGGACGAAAACTCCACCGCTACATCTATTGCTTGGATCGCACCACGCTCTAGCTGGATCCCACCCTCTCTATTCATCAACATTATCTCATTTTTTTAAAAATGGTCCCTCCACGGAAGAAAGTATGCATGACAGGTATGATATACATTTACCTAAACGGCGTAAATTTTTTGTGGGCCATTAAAATGCCGAATGAAGCTCGCATCTTGGTTTTCGGTTCATCCATGCGAAAATCATCCTATGAACATGATGAATTACAAGTAAAACATCATTGTAGGGGCATAACAAGGTTTCTACGGTTGAAACACTGTTTCCTATGCTGTGATCCACTTGATATTTCAATATGCCACCATTTTGGGCTGAAACCCTTGCTTTAGATGGAAAAATGGTTGAACGTCATGGATAGTCCACATACATTAAAGGCGGGCCCAACTCAATATTTTTTTATTTTTTATTTTTTTATATTTTACTATTAATTTTTTTTTTTGGTTTTTTTAAGTTAGCTTGTTAGTACACACCATGTCAATACACACACTCCATGTTAGCCACCCCCGCTAGGAATCGATACCAAGACCTCAAGTGTTGACATGAGGTATCTCTACTCAGTCTGCTAATTGAGCTATGGATCTGGGTGTGCCCAACTTAGTTAACTCAGCACTATAAGTGCATACTGAAAACTTTATGAACCGCTCAGTCAATTGCATTAATTGCTCGATCAAATTCACCGAAGAGAATTTCATGTAAATCTTGGTCAATTTCATTAACTGATCGGTCAAATTCAATAAAACAAATTGTTAGGCTAGGTCAATTACATTTAAAGTTCATTCCAATTCATGTTAGCCTCACCCAATTTCAAGCTTGCCTCGCTCAAATTGATGTTTCCCTTGCTCAACTTCTCGGTTGTCTCGTTGAATTTTTTCATTGCCTTCCTCAACTCTTAGGTTTCCTCGCTCAATTTCTAGGTTCCCTCGCTCAATCCTCGCTCCAATTTTTACGTTGCCTCGCTCGCCTTGCTCAATTTCTAGCTTCTCTCGCTCTATTTATAGCTTCCCTCACTCAATTTCTAGCTTTCCTTGCTCAATTTCTAGGTTCCCTCACTCAATTCCTGAGTTGCCTCGCTCCAATTTCGATGTTCCCTTGCTCAAATCCTAGGTTTCCTCGCTCAATTTCTAGCTTCTTCGCTCAATTCGTAGGTTGCCTAGCTCAATTTCTAGGTTCCCTCACACAAATTGTAGCTTCCCTCGCCTCGATCAAATCCTGGTTGCCTTGCTGAATTTCTTAGTTCCCTTGCTCAATTTTTAAAATTCCTTGCTGAATTTCTACGTTGCCTCACTCAATTCCTAGCTTCTTTTGCTCAATCCCTAAGTTGCCTCACTCAATTTCTAGGTCGCATCGCTCAATTTATAGCTTTCCTCGCTCAAATCCTAGGATTCCTCGCTCAATTCCTAGGTTCCCTCGCTCAATTTCTAACATTTCTCTCTCAAATCCTAGGTTGCCTCGCTCAAATCCTAGCTTCTCTCGCTCAATTCCTAGGTTATCTCGTTGAATTCCTACGTTGCCTTGCTCAATTCCTAGGTTGTCTCGCTCAATTCCTACGTTGCCTCGCTCAATTTCTAGGTTCCCTCGCTCAATTTCTAGCTTTCCTTGCTCAAATCCTAGGTTGTCTCGCTCAATTCCTAGCTTCCCTCGCTCAATTCTTAGGTTATCTCGCTAAATTCTTATGTTGCCTCGCTCAATTCTTAAGTTGCCTCGCTCAATTTTTAGATTCTCTCGCTCAATTTTTAGCTTTTCTCGCTCAAATTCTAGGTTGCCTCGCTCAAATGCTAGGTTGCTTCGCTCAATTTCTAGCTTCCTTCGCTCAATTCCTAAGTTACCTTGCTGAATTTGTACGTTGCCTCACTCAATTTCTAGGTTACCTCGATCAATTTTTAGGTTCCCTCGCTCAATTTCTAGCTTTCCTCGCTTAAATCCTAGGTTGCCTCGCTCAAATCCTAGGTTGCCTCACTCAATTTCTAGCTTCCCTTGCTCAAATCCTAGGATTCCTCGCTCAATTTCTACGTTGCCTCGCTCAATTCCTAGGTTCCCTCGCTCAATTTCTAGCATTCCTCGCTCAAATCCTAAGTTATCTCGGTCAAATCCTAGCTTCCCTCACTCAATTCCTAGGTTACCTCGTTGAATTCTTACGTTGCCTCGCTCAATTTCTAGGTTCCTTCGCTCAAATTCAAGGTTGCCTCGTTTAAATCGTAGGTTGTCTCGCTCAATTTCTAGCTTCCCTCGCTTAATTCTTAGGTTACCTCGCTAGATTCCTACGTTGCCTCACTCAATTTCTACGTTCCCTTGCTCAATTTCTAGCTTTCCTCGCTCAAATCCTAGGTTACCTCGCTCAATTTTTAGCTTCCCTCACTCAATTCCTGGGTTACCTTGCTGAATTCCTACGTTGCCTCACTCAATTCCTAGGTTGCCTCGCTCAATTTCTAGCTTTCCTCGCTCAAATCCTAGGTTACCTCGCTCTAATCCTAGGTTGGCTCGCTCAATTTCTAGCTTCCCTCGCTTAAATCCTAGGTTGCCTCGCTCAATTTCTAGGTTCCCTCGCTCAATTTCTGGCATTCCTCGCTCAAATCCTAGGTTGCCTCGCTCAATTCCTAGGTTGCCTCGCTCAAATTCTAGGTTGTCTCGCTCAATTTCTAGCTTCCCTCGCTCAATTCTTAGATTGCCTCGCTCAATTCCTAGGTTGCCTCGCTCAATTTCTAGGTTCCCTCGCTTAATTTCTAGCTTTCCTTGCTCAAATCCTAGGTTGCCTCACTCAAATGCTAGGTTGCCTCGCTCAATTTCTAGCATCCCTCGCTCAATTCCTAGGTTACCCTGCTGAATTTCTATGTTGCCTCACTCAATTCCTAGGTTGTCTCGCTCAATTTCTAGGTTCCCTCGCTCAATTTCTAGCTTTCCTCGCTCAAATTCTAGGTTACCTCGCTCAAATCCTAGGTTGCCTCACTCAATTTCTAGGTTCCCTCGCTCAAATCCTAAGATTTTTCGCTCAATTCCTAGGTTGTCTCGCTCAATTTCTAGGTTCCCTCGCTCAATTTGCTAGCATTCCTCGCTCAAATCCTAGGTTGCCTCGCTAAAATCCTAGCTTCCCTCGCTCAATTCCTAGGTTGCCTCACTCAATTCCTATGTTGCCTCGCTCAATTTCTAGGTTCCCTCGCTCAATTTCTAGGTTCTCTCGCTCAAATCCTAGGTTGCCTCGCTCAAATCCTAGCTTCCCTCACTCAATTCCTGGGTTACCTCGTTGAATTCCTACGTTGCCTCGCTCAATTTCTAGGTTCTCTCGCTCAAATCCTAGGTTGCCTCACTCAAATCCGAGGTTGCATCACTCAATTTCTAGCTTTCCCTCGCTCAATTCCTACGTTGCCTTGCTCAATTTCTAGTTTCCCTCGCTCAATTTCTAGCATTCCTCGCTCAAATCCTAGCTTCCCTCGCTCTATTCCTACGTTGCCTCGCTTAATTTCTAGGTTGCCTTGCTCAATTCCTATGTTGCCTCGCTCAATTTCTAGGTTCCCTCGCTCAATTCCTAGCTTGCCTCGCTCAAATCTTAGGTTGTCTCGCTCAATTTCTAGCTTCCCTCGCTCAATTTCTAGCTTCCCTCGCTCAATTCTTAAGTTGCCTTGCTAAATTTCTACGTTGCCTCGCTCAATTTCTAGGTTCCCTCACTCAATTTCTAGGTTTCCTCGCTCAAATCCTAGGTTGTTTTTAGCCACACCTCCTACACCACCCCCTTTTTATAGATCCTAAAAGACAATGCCCATGAAGATATAATGAAGATCTCCCAACTATTGTATTCATTTCAGATCAATCTAGTTTATTTAAGATAATAACAATCTCCAAAGATTTGGCTTAAAATCGAAAAATGCACCAAACATCCCAAAATCTTTAATAATGTTTTCCAACAGCCCATAATTCAGCTAATAGTGTTGCTTGCTTTCCTCGCTCTATTCTTGATCATTTGGAAATTGTGGATCAAAGAGGTTGTGAAATGGTGCAATGGGAACTTTACTTTGTTGTTAGTGCTTGAAATCATAGAAGATGTCCTGTGTTCTACCATAGAATTAGCTGCTTCATAGTTGGTTTTCTCCTCCAAATGGGCCTGTGTAGACTAGCAATGCAACACTTGCTCATTTGGGCCATGTATCAGCGAACTGAACCGTTGGAATACTTCCCAGATACATTCAAATGTTTTATGGATGTGTTAGTGAAATACATGATTTCTTATTAAGCACAGTAAGCACTGTTACCTTCATCAATTAACTTCTCCTGTCACTGACATGGTCATGGTGCAGTTCCTGTATTAATTACTCAAGCATGACGGTTATGCACATTCTTTCAGGTGGATGTTGCATGTGGGAGGATTGGAGCTGCGTATTTCAGATTCAAGCATCTGGTACGTCTCTTGTCAAGAATGCACATGATTGGAGTGGCCTGACCATTTGGACAGGCCGTATTTATGTATTTACTCGAAATTGATGGAGCAGACCTGGATGTGCGTCGGAGCTATTCAGAAAAGTGGGGGTCCCTGGAAGGTGGGAACCACTGTTATGACCAGGATGAAGCTGTCCATTTTCTATGGACGGCATTGGAGGAGCCTGACCATTTGGACAGGCCGTGTTTATGTATTTGCTGGAAATTAATGGAGCAGACCCGGATGTGCGTCGGAGCTATCCGGATGAGCGGGGGTCTCTAGAAGGTGAGAACCGCTATTATGATCATGATGAAGCTGTCCATTTCCTATGGACGGTATTTGAAGGGCCTGACCATTTGGACAGGCCATGTTTATATTTGTATTTACAGGTACCATGCCCTTAACCTAAACCCGAACCAATTCTCAAACCCAAAAACCTATAACCTAAACCAAAACCAAAACCAAAACCTATAACCTAAACCCAAACCCATTCTCAAATCCCAAAACCTATAACCTAAACTAAAACCAAAACCTATGACCTAAACTCGAACTCATTCTCAAATTCCAAAACTTATCACCTAAATTAAAACCATAACCAAAACCAATAACCTAAACCCGAACCCATTCTCAAATCCTAAAACCTAAAACCTAAACCTAAACTTTATCCTAAACCTATAACCTATAACCTAAACCAAAACCAAAACCAAAACCTATAACCTAAACCCGAACCCATTCTCAAATCCTAAAACCTATAACTTAAACCAAAACCATAACCTAAACCCGAACCCATTCTCAAATCCAAAAACCTATAACATAAACCTAAACCTTATCCTAAACCTATAACCTATAACCTAAACTAAAACCTATAACCTAAATCAAAACCAAATCCAAAACCAAAACCTAAGACCTAAACCCGACCCATTCTCCAATCCCAAAGCTTATAACCTAAACCGAAACCAAAACCTATGACCTAAACCCAAACCCATTCTCAAATTCCAAAACCCGAACCCATTCTCAAATCCCAAAACCTATAACCTAAACCAAAACCAAAACCTATGACCTAAACCCGAACCCATTCTCAAATCCCAAAACCTATAACCTAAACCCGAACCCATTCTAAAATCCAAAACCTATAACCTAAACCAAAACCAAAACCAAAACCAAAACCAAAACCTATAACCAAAACCCGAACCGATTCTCAAATCCTAAAACCTATAACCTAAACCAAAACCATAACCAAAACCTATAACCTAAACCCGAACCCATTCTCAAATCCAAAAACCTATAACCAAAACTTAAACCTCATCCTAAACCTATAACCTATAACCTAAACTAAAACCTATAACCTAAACTAAAACCAAAACCAAAACCTAAGACCTAAACCTGAACCGATTCTCAAATCCTAAAACCTATAACCTAAACCAAAACCATAACCAAAACCTATAACCTAAACCCAAACCCATTCTCAAATCCAAAAACCTATAACCTAAACCTAAACCTTATCCTAAACCTATAACCTATAACCTAAACCAAAACCTATAACTTAAACCAAAACAAAAACCAAAACCAAAACCTAAGACCTAAACCCGAACCCATTCTCAAATCCTATAACCTATAACCTAAACCAAAACCATAACCAAAACCTATAACCTAAAACCGAACCCATTTTCAAATATTTCAAAAACCTATAACCTAAACCTAAAACCTTATCCTAAACCTCTAACCTATAACCTAAACCAAAACTAAAACCTAAGACCTAAACCTGAACCCATTCTCAAATCCTAAAACCTATAACCTAAACCAAAACCATAACCAAAACCTATAACCTAAACCCAAACCCATTCTCAAATCCCAAAACCTATAACCTTATCCTAAACCTATACTAATAACCTAAAACTATTCTCAAATCCCAAAACCTATAACTTAAACCTAAACCTATAACCTATAACCCAAACCCAAACCAAAGCTTATAACCTAAACCCGAACCCATTCTCAAATCCCAAAACCTATAACCTAAACCAAAACCAAAACCTATAACTTAACCCGAACCCATTCTCAAATCCCAAAACCTATAACCTAAACCAAAACCTAAAACATTTAACCTAAACCCGAACCCATTCTTAAATTCCAAAACCTATAACCTAAACTCGAACCCATTCACAAATCCCAAAACCTAAACCTAAACTTAAAACCTAAACCTAAACCTAAACCTATAACCTAAACTCAAATCCCTAAACCAAAATCAAAACCAAAACCTATAACCTAAACCCGAATCCATTCTCAAATCTCAGAACCTATAACCTAAACCAAAACCTATAACCTAAACCCGAACCCGAACCCATTCTCAAATCCCAAAACCTATAACCTAAACTAAAACCAAAACCTATAACCTAAACCAAAACTAAAACCTATAACCTAAACCTGAACCCATTCTCAAATCCCAAAACCTATAACCTAAATCAAAACTAAAACCTATAACCTAAACCGGAACCCATTCTTAAATCCCAAAACCTATAACCTAAACCAAAACTAAAACCTATAACCTAAACCCGAACCCATTCTCAAATTCCAAAACCTGTAACCTAAACTCGAACCCATTTCCTAATCCCAAAACCCAAAAATTAGTGGGGATTACAACAGGGAAAAGGAAAAAAAATAAAAATGAAAAAGAAGCCAGCAAGTTGGGGTCGATCGGGTCAACCCAGTCGACCGGCCTATGGCTACGGATTATAACCGTAGCCATAACTATAATGCTCTGCACTTTTTTTTTATTTTTTATTTTTTATTTTTATTTTTTACATGGAGAACTTTATTGTACCTACATTTTTCTTTAATAAATGTTTATATAAATATGTGTGTGTGTGTGTGTATATAAATATAAATATAAATTTTTCTCCTTTTTTTTTTTTTCATTTCTTTCTTTATTAATTTAACAAGAATATCTTCTAAACTAAAATTAGTTACTTGACGTACCACATATGATTTTGGGGTAGGAGAAGCTATTTTAGCCAACCAACCTAGTTATTTTCCAAGATTCCATCAGGTCGATGGTCGAAAATACATTTCATTCACTTCACGGTCAATTTCAATCACTTCATGGTCAAACTAGAAATTGAGCGAGGCAAATATGAAATTGAGTGAGTAAATTGAAAATTGAGAAGGACAAGGTATGAATTGAGTGAGGGAAGCTAGAAATTGAGCAAGGTTTAGGCTACGTTGAAATTGAGAGAAGTTTCCTTGCTCAAATCCTAAGTTGCCTCGCTGAATTTCTACGTTGCATCGCTCAATTGCTAGGTTGCCTCGCTCAATTCCTAGGTTCCTTCGCTCAATTTATATATTGCCTCACTGGATTTCTAGCTTCCCTTGCACAAAAGCAACATAGCAAAAAAAAAAAAAGTAAATTCAGTTTGCCCTGCTTAATTTCTAGTTTACCCCGCTCAATAAACTGGAAATTGAGCGGGACAAACTAGAAATTGAGCGAGGTAAACTAAATTTTTTTTTTTTTTTGCTTTTGTAGGTCCCATCATGATGTATGTCTTATATCGAAACCGTCCATATATGAGCGGGGCAAACTGGAAATTGAGCGGGGCAAACTGAAAATTGAGCGGGGCAAACATGAAATTGACTACACTGTCAATATCTAGTTTGCCCACCTTTTATTTCAGGGCTTTCATGTTTGCCCCGCTCAATTTTCAGTTTGTCCCGCTTAATTTTCATTTTGCCCCGCTCATATATGGACGGTTTGGATATAACACATACATCATGATGAGACCCATAAAAGCAAAAAAATAAAATAAAATTCAGTTTGCCCCGCTCAATTTCCAGTTTGCCCCGCTCAATTGAGGTTTAGGTTATAAGTGTCAGTTATATGTTAAGGTTTAGGGAACTGAGAATAGGTTAAGGTTTAGGTTTAGGAAATCGGGTTCGAGACTGGGTTTAGGTTTGGGTTTTCAAGTTTAGGTTTAGGTTAAGGAGTTGATATTAGGATTAGGTTAAGGTTTAGGTTTAGGGATTTGAGAATACATTTAGGTTTTAGGTTTAGGTTATAGGTATCGGTTATATGTTAAGGTTTAGGGAACTGAGAATAGGTTAAGGTTTAGGTTTAGGAAATCGGGTTCGGGACCGGATTTAGGTTTGGATTTTCAAGTTTAGGTTTAGGTTAAGGAGTTGATATTAGGATTAGGTGTAAGTTTAGGTTTAAGGATTTGAGAATACATTTAGGTTTTAGGTTTAGGTTATAAGTGTCGGTTATATGTTAAGGTTTAGGGAACTGAGAATAGGTTAAGGTTTAAGTTTAGGAAATCGAGTTGGGGACCGGGTTTAGGTTTGGGTTTTCAAGTTTAGGTTTAGGTTAAGGAGTTGATATTAGGATTAGGTGTAGGTTTAGGTTTAGGGATTTGAGAATACATTTAGGTTATAAGTGTCGGTTATATGTTAAGGTTTAGGGAACTGAGAATAGGTTAAGGTTTAGGTTTAGGAAATCGAGTTCGGGACCGGGTTTAGGTTTGAATTTTCAAGTTTAGGTTTAAGTTAAGGAGTTGATATTAAGATTAGGTGTAGGTTTAGGTTTAGGGATTTGAGAATACATTTAGGTTAAGGTTAAGGTTAGATTATAGGTTAAGGTTTAGGGAATTGAGAATAAGTTAAGGTTTAGGTTTAAGAATTTCAGAATACATTTAGCCCTAAAAGGGTTTCAATGGTAGACGTTCAATTCCCCACTGCCTTTTATAGTGTGGTCCACTTGATAGTTAGATCTATCTTATTTTTCGTCTCAAGCCTTAATATGAGCTCGTAAAATATATGGACAGTTTGGATATAACACATACATCATGATGGGACCCACAAAAGCAAAAAAATAAATAAATCAGTTTGCCCCGCTCAATTTTCAGTTTGCCCCACTCAATTTCCAATTTGAACGGGGCAAACTAAAAATTAAGCGGGGCAAACTAGAAATTGAGCGGGGTAAAATGATTTATTTATTTTTTTGCTATGTTGCTTTTGTGGGTCCCATCATGATGTATGTGTTATATCTAAACCGTCCATATATGAGCGGGGTAAATTGGAAATTAAGCGGGGCAAACTAGAAATTGAGCGGGGCAAATTAAAAATTGAGCGGGGCAAACTAGAAATTGAGCGGGGCAAACATGAAATTGACCCCACTGTCAAAATCTAGTTTGCCCACCTTTTATCCAGCTATTTTTATGAAAGAATACAAACTTACTTTTGCAACTTAGACCTCCACATGCGGAGACCCAATTCCAAGATGAAAATACCCCTCCTTTTCACTGCTGTCTACTTTTTCTCTCCCTTTTTACTATTTGATTTTTATCTCCCTTCCCAGGATAAGGTTTAGGTTTAGGTTTGGGTTTTTAAGTTTAGGTTTAAGTTTAGGTTAGGGAGTTGAGATTAGGATTAGGTGTATGTTTCGCTTTAGAGAATTGAGTTTAGGTTATAGGTTTAGAGAAATGTTAGGTTTAGGTTATAGGTTTTAGGATTTGGGAATAGTTTTAGGTTAAGTTATAGGTTAAGGTTTAAGGATAGGTTATAGGTTTTGGGATTTGAGAATGAGTTCAGGTTTAGCTTATAGGTTTAGGTTTAGGTTTTGGTTTAAGTTATAGGTTATAGGTTTTGGGATTTGAGAATGGGTTTGGGTTTAGGTTATAAGTTGTAGTATTGGTTTAGGTTATAGGTTTTGGTTAAGGTTATAGGTTATAGGTTTAGGTTTAAGTTAAGGTTAGGTTTAGGTTATAGGTTTTGGGATTTGAAAATGGGTTCGGGTTTAGGTTATAGGTTTTGGTTTTGGTTTAGGTTATAGGTTATAGGTTTAGGATAAGGTTTAGGTTATAGGTTTTGGGATTTGAGAATGGGTTCAGGTTTAGGTTATAGATTTTAGTTTTGGTTTAGGTTATAGGTTTTGGGATTTGAGAATGGGTTCGGGTTTAGGTTATAGGTTTTGCTTTTGGTTTAGGTTATAGGTTATAGGTTTAAGATAAGATTTAGGTTTAGGTTTAGGTTTAGGTTATAGGTTTGGGATTTGAGAATGGGTTCGGGTTTAGGTTATAGGTTTTGGTTAAGGTTATAGGTTATAGGTTTAGGTTTAGGTCATAAGTTTTGAGATTTAATAATGGGTTCGGGTTTAGGTTATAGGTTTTGGTTTTGGTTTAGGTTATAGGTTATAGGTTTAGGATAAGGTTTAGGTTTAGGTTTTAGGATAAAGCTATAACCTATAACCTATTACCTATTACCTACACCTAAACCTAACTTAAACCTATAACCTTAACCTAAACCTAAACCTAAAACCTAAATGTATTCTCAAATCCTTAAACCTAAACCTACACCTAATCCTAATCTCAGCTCCGTAACCTAAACTCAAATCCTTAAACCTTAACCTATAACGTAACGTAAACCTATAGTTATAACCTAAAACTATTCTCAAATCTCAAAACCTATAACTTAAACCTAAACTTAAACTTGAAAACCCAAACCTAAATCCGATCCCGAACCCGAACCTGATTTCCTAAACCTAAACTTTAACCTATTCTCAATTCCCTAAAACTATTACCTATATAACCTACACCTAAACCTAAGCTAAACCTATAACCTTAACCTAAACCTAAAACTTAAACCTAAACCTAAAGCCTAAATGTATTCTCAAATCCTTAAACCTAAACCTACACCTAATCCTAATCTCAACTCCTTAACCTAAACCTAAACTTGAAAATCCAAACTAAACCTGATCTCAAACCTGAACCCCATTCCCTAAACCTAAACCTTAACCTATTCTCAATTCCCTAAGGCTTTAACCTATAACCTAGAACTTATAACCTAAACCTAAACCTAAACCTTAACCTAAACCTAAACCAAAATATATAACCAAATTTTCAGTTTGCCCAACTCAATTTCTAGTTTTCTCCGCTTAATTTTCAGTTTGCCCCGCTCAATTTTCAGTTTTCCCTGCTCATATATGGACGGTTTGGATATAACACATACATCATGATGGGACCCACAAAAGAAAAAAAAAATTCAGTTTGCCCCACTCAATTTCTAGTTTACCCCGCTCAATTGAGCGGGGTAAACTCGAAATTGAGCGGGGCAAACTAGAAATTGAGTGGGGCAAACTGGCAATCGAGCGGGGCAAACTGGAAATTGAGCAGGGTAAACTGGAAATTGAGCAGGGTAAACTGGAAATTGAGCGGGGCAAACTAGAAATTGAGTGGGGCAAATTGAAATTTATTTATTTATTTTGCTATGTTACTTTTGTGGGTCCCATCATGATGTATGTATTATATCCAAACTGTCCATATATTTTACGAGCTCATATTAAGGCTTGAGACGAAAAATAAGATAGATCTAACTATCAAGTGGACCACACTGTAAAAGGCAATGGGAAATTGAACGTCTACCATTGAAACCCTTTTAGGGGTTACAGAAGTTTTGGATCATTATGAAATTTTTTTCCCTCTTCATCCAGGTCTTTTTGACCCTATGAATGAACTTAGACGAGGAAGATTTCTCACAAACATCACAGTGGGCCCCCTAAAGGTTTCTAATGGTTGACGGTCATTCAACACTATTTCCTGTAATGTGGTACACTTGAGAACTGGATATATCTCATTTTTGGTCTCATACCATAAAATGATCTGGAAAAATATATGAATTGAGCGAGATAGCCTACGAATAGTGCGAGGGAAGCTAGAAATCCAGTGAGGCAATATATAAATTGAGCGAAGGAACCTAGGAATTGAGCGAGGCAACCTAGCAATTGAGCAATGCAACGTAGAAATCAGCGAGGCAACTTAGGATTTGAGCGAGGTTCCCTCGCTCAATTTCAACGTAGCCTAAACCTCGCTCAATTTCTAGGTTCCCTCGCTCAATTTCTAGCTTTCCTCGCTCAAATCCTAAGTTGCCTCGCTCAATTTCTAGATTCCCTCGCTGAACTCTTATGTTACCTCGCTCAATTTCTAGCTTCCCTCACTTAATTCATTCCTTGTCCTGCTCAATTTTCAATTTACTTACTCAATTTCATATTTTCCTCGCTCAATTTTTAGTTTGACCATGAAGTGATTGAAATTAATCGTGAAGTGAATGAAATATATTTTCGACCATCGACCTGATAGAATCTTGGAAAATAACTAGGTTGGTTGGCTAAAATAGCTTCTCCTACCCCAAAATCATATGTGGTACGTCAAGTAACTAATTTTAGTTTAGAAGATATTCTTGTTAAATGAATAAAGAAAGAAATGAAAAAAAAAGAAAAAAATTTATATATATACACACACACACACACACACATATTTATATAAACATGTATTAAATAAAAATGTAGGTACAATAAAGTTCTCCATGTAAAAAATAAAAATAAAAAATAAAAAAAAGTGTATAACATTATAGTTATGGCTACGGTTATAATCCGTAGCCATAGGCCAGCCGGTCGACCCCAACTCACTGTCTACTTTTTCATTTATTTTTTTTTTTCCCTTTTCCCTGTTGTAATCTTTAATGATTTTTGTGGGTCACATTATGAGGTATATGTTATATCCAAACCGTCCATCTATTCGGTGAACTTGTATTAAGGCTTGAGATGAAAAATAAGACAGATCTAGCTATCAAGTGGACCACACGGTAAAAGGTAATGGGGAATTGAATGTCTACCATTGAAACCCTTTTAGGGGTTACAGAAGTTTTGGATCATCATGGAATTTGTTTTTCCTCTTCATCCAGGCCTTTGTGACCTTATGAATAGATTGGATGGAAAATAAATGTTATGATGGGCCTTACAAAATTTTTAACGGTGAAAATCAATTTTCCCGCTGCTCTTTGTGGTGTGGTCCATTGATTTATGGATATAATTTTTTCTTTTTTGGATAATGCTCCGAAATGATTTTGAAATATGGATGAACGTTGTGGATATGATAAATACATACTTCTGGGGCCATGTAACTTTGATCTCTCTTAAGCCGTTCGTACAACTCTCAGTTGAAGGAGCGTCAGCTCTCGTCTTCGCAGTGAAAAGGAAGGGTAGTTTCGTCCTCAAATCGCTGTCCGCACGTGCTAGTCTAAGTTGATAACTTAAGTTTGTATTCCTCGATAAAAACCGCTGGATAAAAGGTTTAGCCTACAGTGGTCATTATCTCCAAGAATAAGATGGTAAGCCGGTAAAACGGGAATAGAGTAAAACCATCTATCCATCGTACACGTGGCAGGAAAATGTTGTACACGTGGCAGGGAGATGCATCAATCAGGGATGTTCATCCAATGGGC
The DNA here is from genome assembly GCA_037074715.1 of Magnolia kwangsiensis. Classification (NCBI taxonomy): domain Eukaryota; kingdom Viridiplantae; phylum Streptophyta; class Magnoliopsida; order Magnoliales; family Magnoliaceae; genus Magnolia; species Magnolia kwangsiensis. Next base: position 201,160,236 of record CM073571.1, read on the forward strand.
TATATCATGAATAACTCATGTTTCAAAAATCATACCAATAAGACAATCCCGTCCATTGAATTTCTCCAATTTTCCTATATGAGTGTTTGGCCATTAACTATTTTTATCTCACATGCTCTTAAAACATCACTAATTAGACAATTCTGTCCATCACATATATCTAGTCTCCCTTGATGATTTTGGCCATTAGCTATTTCCCTCGTATATATCAAGGCCACCTGTCAGATGGATAGAATAATAGCGTGTGTGTATATATATATATATATATATATATATATATATATATATATATATATATATGTGTGTGTGTGTGTGTGTGTGTGTGTATTTTGAAAATCTATCCATACAAAGTAGGGACGACTGGAGGGACGGACTCGATTGATTCATTAGTTGCCTCTTGTATATTCAGCGCGACTTGGCAGCAACCCCGGAAGCAGCGACGTGGGTGAGACCCTGACCGGAAGGGCCCACCTCGATGCATAGATTGTATATCCACGCCGACCATCTGTTTTTTTCAGATTATTTTATACCGTCTCACCAGAATTGAAGTAGATTTCATGCTGAGACTTAACACAGCAGGAGCTGTACAAGAAACGAGTTAGCTCGGTTAGCTCACTCAACTCAACTCGAAAACGCACGATTTGAGGTTCGAAACTAAGTTCAAGCTGAGTGAGTGGAGATACTCGTGTAACCAAGTTTAACACGGAGTGTGTGTACAGACATGCTTGTGTATTAACAAGCTAACCACCCCCCGCCCCGGCCAAACCAAAAAAAATAAATAAGTTCAGGCTGAGTTGAGATCAAAAAAATTTCTAACCAAGTTTAAGCTTGGCCAAGCTCGACTCAACTTGACTCCCAACTCAATTTGAACCCAGATGAATCCAGTCCAATGACTCAGTCACTTTGATATTGATGTTGCTCACTAAGTGTGCAATGAAATCACTTGGCGAAGTGTTCCCTGGTGACAAGGTATGTATAAGAAACAAATACTCATTTTTCTTAATTTTGATGTTAACAACAAGATGTATGATAAAAATTTTATAAAACCACTACTACTATTTTAAATACGGTGAGAATTTATAAGGTACAATTCATATATATATATATATATATATATATATATATATATATATATATATATATGAAAAAACTGCATAGGTAAACTTAGCTTGATTTCAGTTAAAATTGAGCCAAGCCACTAGCCAAGCCACCGTTAGCTAGTGGCCGAACGGTGCCAAGTTCGACTCGGTTAGATGCATGTACACCTCTAAACACAACAACACAACGCTTGATAGAAAGATTTTTAGCCGTTCAGTAAATGCACACTACTCAGATATTTAAATAATTAAATAAACTTAGTTTTTGGTTCAAGCTGAATCTGCACTGTTTGGGAGGCCACAAAAGTTTTGGATGATTGAACATCCACCATTAAATACATTTTGCGGGCCACAAAAGTTTTAGATCAATCTGATATTTGTGTTCTCTTCACCCATCAAGAGATTGGATGCCAAAAAACCATTACAGTGGCCCCAGGAAGTTTTATGGGTGGGCCTTCAATCACCACTCAGATTTAGATCTACCTCATTGCTTATTCCCTAAAATAATATAAGGCGTGGATAAAACACGTCCACCATTGTGGGCCCACAAAGCACACGCAATCCTTCTACATTAAATAAACAGATCACGGAAACAATCACGGATTAGAATACAGTGGCAGCCGGCTCACTTACTTTGAGTGGCACTTTTGTCATTCTCTGTTCGAAAAAAGGAAAGCAGATTAGGTGCAGCCTCGGCATCACCTTAGACGGTGCAGCCCTTAAAGAGGATCTGATCTTAATGTATGTATTATATAGCCACACCGTCCATCCGTTTTGAAAGATCATTTTAGAACATTTTTCAAAAAAATGAAGCAGATTAAAATTTCAAATGAATTATATGATAAGAAACAGCATTGGATGAAAGATCCATCATTAAAATTTATCTAGGGCCCATAAATTTTACTTTATGTTTATTTGCCATCCAACCTGTTGATAAGGTTACCAAAAAAACTGGATGAAGGTAAAAAAGAAATATCAGATTGATCTAAAGCTTTTATAGCCTACAAGAAGATTTTAATTGTCGGTTGCTACTGTTTCCTATGTTATGGTCCAATTGAGATTTATTTCTACTTTTAGTTATTGTATAATCCATAAAAGGATCTTTAAAAACGGATGAACGGCATGGATATACAATACATACATCAAATTGGGCATCACTGTAAGGGCCGCACTGTATCTGGTGTTGACTGCACCGCACCCAATCCGCTCCTTTAACCGGATAACGACAGGGGTCATTTTATAAAAAAAACTAAAAGCGGGTTATATGATTAAATTATTTTTTGTGAATTCCATTTTCATTCTCTTAAAAAAAAAAAATCCGTTTGACTAAAATGAAATTAAAGGTTACATAGTCAATTTAGTTTGATCAATCTCAGCACATATGACACATGTGTACAAGATCATGACCGTTCATCTGCTGGGAATTATATCCACGGTTGAGAATAAAAAATCACACTGATTGATCCTTTGTTATTTATTGGATTTTGTTACCATTGAATGTTTAACATTAGCTAGACTATTTTGTAACCGCTCAAGTGTAATCTTTGAAAGCGATCCCATCAGTGTCTATGATTACTTAACCTAAGACATTTTAGGAGTATAATCCAACAATGATGAGGTTCAATAAATGAACAGTCCAGATACTGTATACGCCTGCCGAGGGTACGGGTAATGAGTGCTAGATTATCTAACTTAGATATACTGGAATTCAAACCCGTTGCTGATAATAGTCACGTGTCCCCTTCTTACTGTACACGTGACAACCATGTTCAATGATCCGGGCCGTTATTCTAGTGGGCGCTGAGTGGCCCACTAGAAAAGGAATAGTTAGAGCAGTGGTGGACACTCAAACCATCGGATTTATTGAGATTTTTCGCATGCAGCGCATCTAGATCGCTGGCCATCAAATCAACGGTCAAAATCACGAGAGATGGTTACAATGTACCATCAAAGGGAGCAGGACACAGCTTTTCTTTCGTCGCGACTTGCACGTTCGCATCCCTGAGAATCTCCCGGTTCTTTGGAAGCGGATCGCCTGCCACAGGAAGCTAGGTGGGCCCACTGGGATTTTTGTAAGAAATCCATCTGGTCCATTTATTTTGCCAGATCATGTTAGAACATGGCCTAAAAAATTAGATAGATCGAAGGCTCAAATGAGCCGCATGACAGGACCAATGAGGATTGAATGCTTACCGTTGAAACATAGATGATGTCACGGAAGCTTTTGATCAGGCTAATAGTTTTTTAGAGAATATCATGGTGGGCCCCACCTATCTTCCTGTAGCTGTTGCAGAATCCTTCGATCCGGTAGAAAAGTAATGTAATTAAAGCAGCTTTTTTACCTTGTGAAATGTGGATGACTCCGATGTCTTATATTAAAATAGACGTTGAGAGAATCCTATGTAATAAGACAGAGAAGAGTTCAGCCACACACTTGGAAGATCGTGACTTCTCATACTACAGGTGGGCCATAACTCAGGAAATTGCTTCCTTCGCTGGGACCATCTTTCTGTCGTCACATCCGTGCAACCGCTGGAGTTGTGGCCCATTTATGGTGGTTACATCTGTCCTCCCTAAAAATAGAGCTTTGCTGAGCCCATACGCGTGTATAAGGCAGATCATGTACACGCTACACAGCTGCCAGCATGGAAAACTAGAATGAGATCCAATCCATTGATTAGAGAGGGTCTAATATGCAGATATATTTTACGAGAATCAGTTCGGTTCAGTGGTTAGATGGGCCACATTTTATGAAACAAATGTACATTTAAAAACCTAGGTTTGTGTATATATATTTTTAACTGTCTAACTTCTTCTAAACTCGTCGCCCACCTGCTGAACGGACCAGATTCTATTTCACGCAAGAACATCCATACGATGAAACCAATCAGACGGACGGATTAGATACTGCACGTGTATTCCACGCTGGGACACGCGGTGGCGTGTGCATGAGCTGCTTTTCCAGGCGTGTGAGCGTAGCCAAGCTTCTGATATAATAAATAATTAAATATCATTGAATCATTGAGTATGATTCTGATCAGATCCGTCCGATGCTCTAGGAAGCACAAAATTTCCGTGTCTCAGCATTTTATACCGTACACTTCCCATAAGTATAGATGATCTGTAACGTTCATTCATGCTAAGAATTTATATGTGGACCAGTTAAAAAAACCGAGATGATCAGATAATCTTGAACGTTTAGAAATGACATACAAAATAGGATAGTAATCTAGTTAATTGTTTTACAAAATTGGCTAAATCATTTTGTAATTTTTTGGATCTTTCTCTATCATGGTTGTCCCAAATGAATCAACGGTTTGGATCATCAATTATTTATGTAGAATAGAGTAGGAAGATTATTAAGATGATTTATTTCTTCCCAGAGTATAAATCACGAGGCCATAGTTGATAAGATACATTACGTTGTTATAACCCTAGTTAGTGTTGATTTAACCATGGTTAGGCGTTTTTGGTTAGTGGTAGGGTTAGTGACACTTGGTTGCCAGATACCTTGATATGCGAGCGGATCAGGTGGGTCCATTGCTCGCCCAACACGATTCGGCCCTGACCGTAGGGCCATCTTGATGCATGTATTGTATATCCACTCTCTTCATCTGTTTTTTCAGCTCATTTAAAGGCATAAGCCAAAAATCAATGAAGCAAATCCAAATTTAAATACGATGAGGAAAGCTATTGTTCTCATCCTATGTAAATACGAAAAATGCTTGTATAGTCTTTTGTGGCGTCATATCTTCCGGGGCCCTCATATGAAAAAAAATAAAGCACAATGCTGCTTAATTATCTTAGTTTTACCATATGGGATTTAAATCAATGATCCTTTTGTATTCACAGCGGGGTAAAATGAAAATTTTCTCTTCTCGCAAGATCAAGAATAAAAGTATTTCAAATTCTTTATACCAGCCCAATGTCCCCATTTAATAGACCATGGACGGTTTAAAATAAAACCGTTAGCTTTTATTTACACCTAACTCAGTGCAAAATCCCAATCCGGAATATGGAGGACAACATCATCTAACAAAATCATACAAAAAAGGAACACTCTCAAAAGATCATCAATGTTTTTTAAGAGACTATGAAAGATTAGAAGATGAATCTTCTAAAATAAGAAGGAAATCAAATCAAGATGATATAAAGAATTTGAATCCTGCTTAGACACAACCGAAATATGTTTAAGGATTGATAAGGAAACTTGATCAGCTTACCCACCATCATCCCAAAATTCCATAAAATTAACATTTGATCATGGGCTTTGAGGCGTTGCAACACATAACCAATCAATCTCTATAACACAATGCTATTTAATTATTTTGATTTTAACTTCTTAGCTTAAATATTTCATTTATGTTTAACTACGTTATAACAAGTCTGAAATCCTTAGTTTAACTTAGATATGTTACTATTTAGCCCCATTATTGTAATACGCTTTAGGAGTAAATTAAATACCGTGAGCTCCATCTAAAGTTGCCAATGAGCCAAACCAAGGGTTGGTCTCGGCTCAAATTTTGAATTGATTCAAGACGGGACTATCCAAAATTTTAATTTTGTCAAGCCCAAGCCAACCCATATGACGCTAGCTCCACTGTCAATTCCTATTGATTACCGAGTCTGTATGTGATAGATCACACAAGTCACGTCTTATAGACTGCACACAAGTCACGTCTTATAGACCACACATCTTGCCTGTTTTGTTCATATAGATAGTAGTAGGTCGTTATCTTTATTTCAATGCACGTTCTTACCTGAGTATCAATAAAATCAGCGACCAGTGTAGTATTTTTAAAATATAACTATTTATTAAGAAACTTTATACATTGTCATTATTAGAAGAAAAGTCTTTAGTACAAAGTAACATATTCCATTTTAAATGACTAGCCTACTTCTTTTAAGTCTCCTCATCGGTAATATCAGTAGTTGAATAGTGAGATTAACCTTCACAAGTTTGGTTTTAATTCAATTAGTCTAGCACTTAAGATCACAAGCATTCAATTAATTCAAGTTAATCATGCCTTTGGCGTGCCTGCACTATTCCTAATCACACATTTGAGTTGAACATTAACATCTTGATCTTTCAAGTAGCCATTGGTGGGCAATTAATGGATAGTTGAAATAAAAAAATAACAGCTAGGATTGAAACAAACAAATATGCCTTAATTAGAGATTAGGGTCGTTGAATCAAACTTAATTTTAATCAATTAGCTATTTACAGCTACATCAACCATTCGGACGGTTTAGTTTTTCTTAAAATATACCACATGTACAATATCTGAGTGCTGGTATATCACCATCACATTCTGCCAGAGTATCAAATAACTCCCGACCACTAAAACAGTGAGAGTCCACCGTGGACTCGCATGGTACATTGTCAGTATTTTTAAATGACGGTGACTCTTCAACCACACATAGCATAATTGTACAGCAATCTCGACTGTCCAAATCACTGACCCAGTTGCGGATGGAGTATGGTAGAAAAGTTACAATTAAAGATGATATTATCCAGCTGATTTTGACCTTGTAATTAGGACCACTCACTATTTTGCTTTCAACCATCCACTCGATGTCTGTGAATTACAACCGTAAGATTGATTTATCAATTTAATTTTAGACGTATACTCCATTTGAGACGTGCCCCACAATCTGGATGGCCTGGATATCTGTACATGCATGCCACATGAGGAGGATAAAGCATCGCCATTTTCAAATTTCTCAGTAGACTATCGCAGATGACAGTAGTCTGCCAAAATATGCTCATGCGAACAGAAATTACACACGTACCATCCATGTAAGTCAAATTCAACCATCGTAATAGTAGGCCAACTGCATAAGATCATAACCCAAAAGGCTGATGGGTGAGGTTGGCTGCATTGAACGGATGATCCTTACATTAGGAAGGGTTTTGGATTGGTAAGGTTGTCAATGGTAGGAACTCCCAATCAAGGAGATTTTTGGCGCATGGTCCATCCATGATTATACCTAACAGATGAGAGGTCTGGATCACGGAACCATGGGCCCACTGAACTGTGTGCCCCACCGTGGATTGACGGTCATCTAAAAGTCTTGTCATCTGGACAATCCTAACCTTTTGATTCGTGGCTATAAACGTATATGGATGAGAAGGGAATTCGGCGGTCAACATTCCACTGAACATGTCCCCCTGAAGTGGGTCCCATGGTTAAGTTATCCAGACCATTACAGTGATGATCCCTTTAATCAATGGAGGTCCCCCCAAAATCTCTCAAACAGAAAGATCCATTAAATAAGATTGGACAGTCAGGATGTTCCGATCGATCTAGGCGTCCAAAGAAAGATCCATCAGATCAATGGATTGGATCCGCATTGCATGAGCCCCACACTCTTAAAAACTTGGTCCATCAGGAACCTCATTTCTCAAATGGTGGAGCACCAAGGAAAAAAAGGGAGTGATTTTTTTTTTAAAAATAAATTTAAATTTCATCTTAAACTATGATTCCAAAGGTAAAGTGAATGTAGTCAATATCATACAAAAGAAATGCTCCCTACCTTTCTCTTTATGGAATACGGATTACAATTTGCATTTGTCATACTCATCCAAAAATCAACTAAAGTGGGCCCCTTGTAGATAAAACATACCTAAAAATCTGATAGGTGGCCATCCATTGGATGATTAGAAACGACCAGATTGGGTTCGGATCCAGATTCGATTGCCAGTCACACTCAGACCGCTCAACAATAACTGCAACCATTTAGATCTTAAATTCCAGGCTTATATTTGTAAATAGAGAACCTAAAAACCACGATAAGAGGAAATTAAAATAGTAGTTGATACATATTATTATGCATCTAAAGCCAACTGTCGGTGAAAAAGTTTCTGCAGAGCTTAGTTCAGATTTTAAAACATTGGTTTTATGACTCAATTCATACTTAGTCAACCAAACAATTTATATCTGCAAGGCTTATTTGGGAGCTTAGAAAATAAAGTAGAGAAAGTGACATTTTCTTTGAAAGTTATTCTTGATGGGGTTTTTTCCCCAGGCCTAACCGGTTGTGAGCTTTGCTTGACTGGTTGAGGGATGGTACGTGACCAGTCATGAACTGGCTTAACTCATTTTTCAGCGAGTTGAGGTTTTAGATTTCTGAATTACTCGACCAGTCGTGGGATGTGCTCGACTGATCAAGGACTCTACACGACCAGTCGAGCTTACGCAGATTTGAATCCGGATCTTGTGTGAACTGCGGAAATCTAAGGCCCTTTCGCAAGGGATGCGAAAGGGAGTTTCCTAAACTATAAATAGGAGTGCATAGGGCTTTTCTAGGCAATGCAAGAGGGTTTCCTAAAGCTTCACAAAGGTTTGTTAAAGAGTTTAGGGCTATCAAAGGTACGAGAGAGAGAAAGAGAGAGAAAGCTTATGGAAAGGAGGTTATACTCGTAGAGATGATCTACTATATCTCATCGCTTTCATGTCATTGTAATCGGTGAGATCTCTCCGTTTTTCTTTTATTCTCGTACTGTTTATCCACTCTTGCGTGAATGAAGAAGGTTGTAACGTTCTACTTCATAGTGGATTGTTGATCTGAACGAGGTCTCGTTGTTTTTACCTCTTTAAGGGTTTCCACGTAAAAATCTTTTGTGTGGTGTGGTTTATGCTTTAATTTATTTTATTACTTTATTATCCCATAATTTTGATTTGTTTAAGGAGGCTAGATCCTAAGGTTTTGTGCAAGGCTCTCAACAAAGTGTATCAAAGTTAAGTTCATTAAATGGAGTGAGATCGGTTCTGAATTATGGAAGGTGGCTCATCAAGTATGATCAGCCTCAATGGTTCTAAGTAGATCATATGGAAGGCTAAGATGGAGGACTTGTTTTATTGCAAGGATTTGTATTCTCCAATTTTAAGCGTATCAGCAAAATTTAAGGATATGTCTGATGATGATTGGAAGAAGTTGGACCGGAAGGCGGTGGAGTTTATTAGGCAATGGTTGGATGATTTTGTATTCCATCACGTGTCTACAAAGATCTCAAACGCTAGTCTATGGCTGAAATTACAAGGGATGTATGAGAGGAAGACAACCGGTAATAAGATTTTTCTGATAAGGTGACTTGTGACTTTCAAGTTCAAAGATGTTGGTTCTGTGGCCGAGCACATAAATGAGGTCAGTAATATATTGAACTAGCTCTCCGCTATGAAGATGGTCCTAGATGATGAATTATAGGCTTTGCCTGACAGTTGTAAGATATTGGTGGTGTCTCTAAGTAACTCCGCGCCAGACGAAAAAGTATCCATGGAACAGGTAACTAGCTGTCTCTTCAATGAGGAGATAAGGAAGAAGTCTCAGGGGTCTACTCAGCAAGAGACTCTTGTGATACAAGAACGGAGGAGAGGAAAGAACAGAAAGGGCGGGAAGGACCGAGATAAATTAAGAGGCAAGTCGAGTATCAGGAAGGATGTTGAATGATGGAATTGTAGCAAAAAGGGCCACTATAAGCATGAATGTCGTAAGAATAAGAATGACAAGAAAGGAAAAGGAAAGGAGAAAGAAGATGAATCATATTTCACTACGGTCACTTCAGATGGCCACATTGTAGTTATTCTTTCAGCAGATCATGATGTTTGTCTCACGGCTATGAGTCAAGACATCGATTGGGTGATTGATTCGGGAACATCGTTTTATGCGACTCCACGCAGAGACTTCTTCACAAGCTATAAGTCAGGTGACTATGGCATCGTGAAGATGAAAAATTCTTGCGTATCGAAGATCGTAGGGGTCGGTGATATTTGTGTGAAGACCAATGTGGGCTACACATTGGTTCTCAGGGATGTGAGACATATCTCAGACCTTCGCCTCAACTTGATGTCGACGAAAAGGTTGGATGATGATGACTATGAAATCCGATTTTGAATTAAGCTAATATTTGTGTTATTTTCCTTCGTCAATGTCACGCTTTGAAATTCGAGTACAGAGTGTGCACCCTCAGACCCGAGTTTTGAGTCGTAAATCATACACAAAGTGTACTAATTTCATTCCATTATATAATTATTTAGATGTAAAATTAATATTCATTTCTAGATTCTAACTAGGTTCATTCACAATCATTCACACAATGATTAATCATCAACATTTGTCCATTCTCAACATTTATAAACATTCAATGAGCATAAATTTTTTCATCAATCAATACAACTTACTAATGAATACTTGCTACAAACGTAGAACAATTCAATTAAATAAAATTAATCAAATGCTTAAAATCTTATAACTAATCAGATAATCCTAACATATAAAATTCTAATAAAATAATTAGGAATGGTCCAAATGCGGCTAGTTCCTCTTCTGATAGGTATGACTTCGTCTCACATAGGAGTGCACTCTGGTTGGTTCGGTCTGGTTTCGAGGTGAAACCAAAACCAAACCGTTCCTAACGGTTCTACAAATTATGGAACCGGAATCGAACCGTTAGCACCATAGAACTGAACCGGAATCGGACCGTGAAAAACGGTTCAGTTCTAGATCAGCTCCATGGTTTTGGGAGTAGAATGGGAGAGAGAGAGAGAGAGAGAGAGAGAGAGAGAGAGAGAGAGAGAGAGAGAGAGAGAGAGAGAGAGAATTTTAGACTTCGGATTGAAAGCTATAATACCTTCGAGATATTGAAAAAACTTCCATTTGAATTGGGATTTGGAGACTACAACATTTCATTTCTGAGAGAGACAGAGAGAGCCTTGAAAGGATGAGAATCGAAGCTACATAGGGAGTTTTGCCGGTGCCACACGGACACTCTTCAGTCTTCTCAGGCAGCATGAGCACGCTAGAGATGAGCTTGGCCGTGACCCACTTGTCGCCGAAGAAGACCTAAAGGCCTGGGACCATGTTATGGAGTATGAAGGTGAGAGCGCTCACGTCAGTGTGGGCTTCCACGCCCAGAGCTTGGGTAGGACCGCCAGAGAGAGAGAGAGAGAGAGAGAGAGAGAGAGAGAGAGAGAGAGAGGGCAGGGGCCCAGTCGGCGAGAGAGAGGGCAAGTGCAAGGGCATAGTCGACGAGAGAGAGGGCAGCAGGGGTGACAACAGTCGGGATAGAGGTAGAGAGATTAGATATTTAGGGTTTTTTTTTTAATTTTAAAGTAATTGTTCGAATCACGGTTCGGTTTGGTTTTGCAGGGCCTTAAACCGGAACTAATCCGTATCCAACAGTTCTCAAAATTTTGAAACCGGAATCGGAATCTGTGCTCTCTAGAATCGGACTAAATCGGATCGATCCAATTGTTCCGGTCTGGTTCCATGGTTCGGACGGTTAGATGTGCACCCCTAGCCTCACGTATATCGTGCACCAGTTCAACTACAACTTCTTATTCCTGCGCTAACTCATCAGCAAATTGCTCATCTATATGGCTTTATATCAATAAAGGGTAGGCTACCCAGGCCTAGTGAGAATTTTCGACATGATTTTTTACATCAAATTATAATAGAATAACAATAATCATACATAATATAATTTTTTTAAAAAAATGCAAATGCAATGCATCAGTGCATCAAGTGGGAATCCGTCCACTTACTTGAATTGAAAACCTATCAACCCGCATTTGCTCCTTAGTAGGCTTCTACCATTTTGTATACATAGGCAAGGCCTGCATCTACTCTTTAAGTAGGCTTTCACTAGTATAGTGAGCTTCTACTAACGATTCTACCAGGATATCATCTAGGAAAGTTCTCTAGAAATTCAGCATGTGTTGTGCATACAATTGATAGATGCATCAAGTAATTATAAATCATGTATTGCATAATTTATTTTGATTATCACATTTAAATCAACATAATTTAATATATTAATCAAATCAAGCGAGAGTAAATAACAACTAAACTAGGGTAATTATACAACATATCAAACAATCTATCTATTTTAACTTAATGGATGAAAAACACATCGGGATCACTCACCTTGATATGGTGGAGATGATTCTGTGAACCAACGATTTGAATTAAATTATAATTTCCTAAAATTACATAAATAAGAATTTTCTTTAATCTTACGATTATACGTAATGAATAAAACGTATGATTTATTATCTATCATTTCTTTAGATCGATGTTGCCCATCCAATAGTCTAATCGGTATAGAATTTAATATCTTAATTTATTTTAATATAAAGGAACTAATGAATGGTGATGATTTAATCACACATTTCATATTATGTCACGTAATTCTCTGTGTCAAGTTGTATCTTGCGTGGAGAATTACGCTTCCGGTATTTATTTAATTTCGTTTGATTAAGGAAGAAAATTGATAGATCTATGATCGGTATGGTCTATTAAGGTGTGAAATTGGTCTGATTATTAAAATATTACATAATTAAGTCTTGTAACACACATGAACATTACGGATCATACTGATCGCTATCCATCATAAAAAAAAATCTCACATTCTACATATTAGATTTAAGGCTATATGTATACCTTAAAATCTCATATTCTATATATTAGCATTAAAGTTATTTGAATACCTTTTCACATGAATGAATTAAACCTACACAATAGTTGTTTGATTGATCCAATCCATCCAATGTATAAATCACGTTAAATTAACTATTGTATAAATAAAATAAAGAAAATAAAAAATAAAATATTAATCTGAATAAGTGAATTCCAAAAATCATCCTTCCCACTTTTCCTTTCGTGTGTGTGTGTGTGTGTGTGTGTGTGTATATATATATATATATATATATATATATATATATATATATATATATTTCACGAGTTTTTCTTTATGTATTTTAGTTTTGATAAGACTTTCGCTCTCTTACGTTCCATTTTTAAGAAAGTGGCTTCGTTGAGAAACTACGAGATACAAGAAAAGTTTTAAATGAGGAGAGATAAGAGAAAAGATCATGAGATCAGTGGATTTCTTTTTCTCTCAAAATTAAAATTAAAAATTAAAAATTTAAATTTTATTAACAAAAATTACGGTTATTATAGTCAAGGTACATTTGACCTTATGAACAAGTTTGATGATAAATAAACATCACGGTGCGCTATACAAAGGTTTCAATGGTGGGAATCATTATCACTATTGTTTCCAATGAATGGTATAGTCCATTTAAGCATTGGAATTATTATTATTCCTAATATACTTCAAAATAAATGAAAGGTGTGGTAAAACCTCATACATCACATTGGATTCATGCGGCCCATCCCTAGACTGATTTCAGTTTCAATGGCGGCAGGACACAATCAGCTTCCAAAAATAACGCTCACCCAGTATGAGGTGGGCCAAACTGGTATGTTAGGTCCAATTCCTGTTCATTTATTTTGATGTGATGGTGCAACCGTCTAATGCTTAGATTGACCTTATTTTCATGTTCAATGATATTTTCCCGTTGAGACTTAGACCATTTAATAGATCTATTATAATGAATTCATCATATTTTAGTTAGTAATAATTATGTATTAGAGACTTTTTCTAATACATAGATATATTATCATGAACTAATTGCCTATTAGAGATAAAGATCTCCATCATATATTAGAATTCAATATTTATAATATAAAATTATTATTATTAACTTAAATAAGATGAAGTTATGTTTTTAACGGTCTAGTTAAAAATCACCCGTTGCAGTCTCGAATTTTCTGATAAGCTGATGGGAAGAATAAAGAGATTATCATTCCCAATTTTTATATTAATTAGGAAAAGCTCTATTGGTGGCATAATATCTTTTTTTGTGTTTGAATCAATTTAATAGTATTTGAACGTTGTCCATTGTATTTTATGATGTGGTCCACTTGATAATCGGCTCAACTTGATTTTTGGGTCATTCCAATTCATAAAAGGTTAACCTTAAAAAAATGGATTAGATGTCATGCAAAATGTTGGTATTGGCCCCACAAGCTCTAGTTGTGGTAACCTTAAAAAAATTTTGATCTACAACTAGTTGTGTGAGAATCTCTTTAAAATTTATGATTATTTGAATCTGAATTTAAAATTATTATTATTATTTGGATTTTGGCTAATGAGGAAATGATCAGCTGCTAAGCTAACAGTTCTGCATCTTCTTTCACGAGCTTTGCTAAGCCCACACGCCTCTGCGAGTCAGCTAACGTGTGGGACCGGTGCAATATCCAAGCCATCCACCAGAAGGGGACCACCATGCAGATTACCTATTCCATGAATCAGGTCCGTCCACTAGTCAGGTGGGCCACAATTAACTTAAAAAAAATGTAGTTGTAAAAAAAGTTTGGCCCATGATCAAGATTCCCTAGAATGAAAATAATCTGATCCATTCATCAAGTGAGCTGAATCTATATGTTGGATCAGATCGTCCTACATCAATTGATTTTGACACATGGCTTACCTCAATCTGTATCGTAACTGGACCCTGATCTAGACCGTTCAGATGGTCAACCACGTTGCAGATAGCGATAGCCCACCGGACGATCTATCTTTTACAATCCATATCATTGGTTAGACCAGCGGTTCGAGTGTTCTGGGCGCGCGGAACCGCTGGCAGCATTGGGTCCGGTACCTCGGCACAATAGGCTTACCGTACTGCACTTTTTTTCGGCAATATATCTCGTGTAGGATATCCAATCCGTCCAACGGTGGTGAAGGTTGTTTGAGGTGGGCCAAACTTCTGTTTTAGGTATGATCATCGTCCGTTCATTGATTTCGATAATATGGCCCATCTGATGCTTGATCGGCCTAAGTTCCTCACGTCAGATGATACATACGATTATTCCAACCGTTTCCATGGTTCGGATGTCTTTACCACCTGAGATTTTGGCGGGACAAATGTGCAGTACGGTTACCGTACTGGGCCGTACGTGATCGAATTGATACTCTGCAAAGTGTTACGGTTGGTACGCGGGTACTCACAATGATGTACACGTGGCATAATATCATCTCAAAAGACGGTCATAAACCGAAATTATCCTTATGTGGCGAGTTAGACGATTGGCGGATATTTAACGTACGGTTGAGATGGAAAATATCCAACGGTCTTAATTCAGCAAGCTTGAACCCACGAGTCAGAAGATTGTTCAATGTATGTGAATTTGACATGATGATCATTCTCCAGTGATCCCCACATTTTGGACGGTTTATTTCCACATGTATAAGTTCTAAGTGCATGCGTATCAACCATCACACTCCGCCAGAGCATCAAATAATCCCACAATGCCACGAGGCGGAAAACGAGAGTACCCCACGCATGCAGTCGGTGAGGATAATATTTGGTATGATACATCCCGATGTATTTATATGGGAAACATCGGGACATTCATTTTGTATATGTTTCATCTTTCAATGATCCAAACCGTTTATATTATGTACCTCACGTTAATTATATTGGAATATTTCGTTGCTTTAATCATTTAAAAATTTTCTTTTAAATATGGATGGTATAATATTCATTTAATTATAAAATTACAAAAAAAGATGAATATCATCTTATAAACGGATTGGATTCCACAAATATCAACGAACCAATGACTAAAGTCCCGATGTATACATACACTTGGTACATCGGGATGTATTATTCCGGAGAACTTCAAATATAATACCTCCCTTTAATGGATCGGTGCCGCCCGCAGTTTAGTACTGGAAATACCATTGATATCAGTGTCGATACGGTACTACATGTATAGGGTAGATCTTCCTTTCTGCAGCACACGTGGAAAGCTGATGTAGCCATCGGTTCCGTCCGTGCACTGGACCATATGATGGATGGATTTTTTTGTAAATTTTTACATCAATCAGACAATCACATACATTTTTCCTTCAGTTTCTTCCACTGAATACGTGACCGTGGACCTTTTTCATTTCCTAACATTTTAGGACAACCACGGATTAAATTTCTAAAACAACCTATTCCATATCCATTTTTGAAAAGAAGTAATCCAAAGTATGCCCAACTAGATGGACGAATCTGATTGAGATATTAAATGGCCACATGTTATTGCATGGAGATGGATGTAACTTATTCTTATTCTCCTGATTTCACGGTATCATCTCCCATATCTCTACGATAATCTTATCACACGCGTGTATTATATAAATACCTCCTCGATATCACATTAACCAGTTTTCATGCGTGGGAAAGATCCAATCCGTTAACAATCTGTATTCACTCGTGTGGATTCCGTAGATTAATCCTCACCATGGTTCTCTTATCAGGTGAGCTACATTTCGTCAAAAAATGGACGGTTGAAAATACTTAATTAATTTATAAATTTCATCGATCAATTTGCTTCCCCAACTGCGACTCGCCTGATGAGAGTACCAGCTGATTTTCCGGCTGGAAGACGTAAATTGACCAATGGCTCAGATCTCACGTGTTTGACACGTGGCGGTGTGTACATGGCTGGATTAGGAACCAAAGGTCAAACTATCTTTAAATGAGATTCCTTCACGGACAAGGCGTCATCAATTTACCTTCCTTCGCTCTCTTCCGTAGCTGTTTAGGGTCCATCCCTCCGCAGCGTTTGTTGAATAACCATGGTCTGCAAACGTTGCATGTGGGGACATCTTGATATGAAACAAAAATCCAATCTGTCCATCTAATGAGCCCAATCAAGTAACACAATAGACTGAATATTACACCGAGGTGGACTATAGAAAAACAACACCACAGGAAACAGATGGAACGGAAATGCCTACCATTAAAATCTTCTAGATTTTGAAGGACCCACATAGTTTTTATATTTCATCCAATCCGTTAATAAGATGAGATAAATTATTTTAAATGAACACGTCAAAATTAGTCCATTAAAAAAATCTTAGGTGGGCCAAACCACATGGTTTCAGAGGTTTTAGGCATGATTTCACATGGGGGGCCCGTCCAAGATCATATCTGCTTAATATTTGATCCAAGCAACGAAGATGAAGGGCTCAGCAGATAGACCGACTTGATTTCATACACACAGCAAGATTGACTCCACAGATAATGGTGTAGAATTAAAATCATTCTGTGAAAAGGCTGTGGAGGAACCATCTGCACCTCTGATCGAGTAATTCTAAGGGGCGCTCTAGCGAGTGTTCTTTTCCATGCACTTGCCTTAATCACACGTGATAATGAAGTGCACGTGTACAAAATCGGAGACGCTCATCAAACAAACCCCACTGCGTACGTGTTCCACTTCACAAATCAACCTAATCCGATGACTACTTTTGTCACACGTATGGAAAACATAAGACATTTATTAACCGTCCAAAATCTAGGCACAAATATCATCCATCCAATGATCATATGCCCCTAATTTCAACCAAAGCTATACACACAGCATGGATAGACTGATGAGTGTCTCCGATTCCTCACACGTATCCTTAATCCCGCTCGTAAGGCGAATGCACAAAAAGAAAAAGAAGAGTGCAGTCACTCGAGTGCACTGAGCACTCTCTGTATTTTTTATCTTCAGCATCGCTCCTTGCATGCTTTATTTAAAGAACCCAAGTAGAGGAAGGAAGAACTCAGATACTAGAGAGAGAGAGATGGGTTGTTTGGGTTTCTTCTTCCTTGCATTGCTCTCCTTCTCAGCAGTAGCATTTGCTGAGAATGGAGAAGACGAAGTAAGGCTGATGATGAACTATTACAAGGACTCATGTCCTCAGGCAGAAGAGATTATAAAGGAGCAGGTTAAGCTTCTCTACAAACGCCATAAGAATACTGCTTTCTCTTGGCTCAGGAACATTTTCCATGACTGTGCTGTTCAGGTAAATAAACCCATATCACAAAAAAAAAAAAGGTCTTTTCTTGAAATTGTAGTCCATCGTGTTGGAGGTCCTCCTTCTGTGATAAGAGCCGTTCTTCTGGTGGATCAGTTGTGGAATTGCATCTATGGGATGATCTTGACTGTAAAGTTAGTGGATCCCACCGGATGAACGGTTCTGATGATGAATGGTCAGCTGCATGTATATTGGAGGCCTGCAGGACTACAGTTTCAGGTGCACTCGCTTGTTACTTTACCTATTATTTTTATTTATTTATTTTTGATGTGGTTTTGGGTAGTCATGCGATGCATCGCTTCTACTGGATTCGACAAGGAGGAGCTTATCTGAGAAGGAGACAGACAGGAGCTTTGGTTTGAGGAATTTCAGATATCTAGACACCATTAAAGAAGCTGTGGAGAGGGAGTGCCCTGAAGTGGTTTCTTGTGCTGATATCTTGGTTTTGTCTGCAAGAGATGGCATTGTTGCGGTATAATCACTCACATTCCTTACCTTTTCCTCCTTTTGCTCTTTTAGTTTTTGTGTTCTTTGAGACGTTTGCGTTATGGGTTTTTCTTGAATTTCTCTCTAGTTTACTCTCTGTTCTTTGAGATGTTTGTGTTATGGGTTTTTCTTGAAAATTTCTCTAGTTTACTGTATGATCTGATTATTTTTTTTCTCACTTGGGGTTCTTTAATTTTTTTATTTTGTAGACAATGGTATTTCTTTTATGATTTGATTATGTATTTCTTTCTTTCCATTGGAAGCTCTCTCTCTCTTGTGATATGGGAGAGATTGGTTTGATATTTTCTTTTCTCTGTTTACAAAGAATGTTCTCACATGCATGGATTTACATGGTTTTGCTAACTTGGTTTTTTTTTTTTTTTTTCTCAAATGAATGGTAATATATATCTTTGAATTTTAGTAGATATTTTCCATTTTTCCTTAAATGGATGATAGATTTACTTCATCTATTTGAGATTTGGGTACCGTACATTCAAATTAGTTTTGGTTATGTAGCCTTTTTTTGGAAGGTTGAAGTTGTGTACTTTTGTTTTAACACAACTGACATTTGGATAGCGAATTGGGTGTGGCCATGAACCGACCCAAGATGGTGCGCGCCTACCGTGACGCCCACCTTGATGTATGTATTCTACATCCACGCCGTCCATCAGTTTTTCCAGATCATTTTAGGGGATGAGACAAAAAATGAAGCAGATCCATATCTCAGGTGGACCATACTATAGGAAATAGTGGTGATTGATGCCCCACCATTAAACAATTTCTAGAGCTCACCGTAATGTTTATTTGCCATCCAACCTGTTGATAAGGTCACACAGATCTAAGATGAAGGGAAAAACAAATATCATCTTAATCTAAAACTTTTTTGGCCCACACGAAGTTTTTAATGGTCAATTACCACTGTTTCCTATGGTATAGTCCGACTTAAGGGTTGGATCTGATTCATTTTTGGGATCATTCACTGAAATTATATAGAAAACCGAATGGACGGTGTGGATATAGAACAAACAAATCAAGTTAGGCCCCATTAATATGTGTAGATTACATGCGTTGCAGGCATTCTATTCTATAGCTTGTTTTTTTAAGGTGTGAAATGGCTTAATATCTCTATCAATTTCCAGCTTGGTGGGCCATACATCCCTCTTAAGACAGGGAGAAGGGATGGAAGGAGGAGCAGGGCAGATTTGTTGGAAGAGTACCTACCTGACCACAATGAGAGCATCTCAGCCGTCCTTGACAAATTTGGGGCCATGGGCATTGACACCTCTGGAGTTGTCGCCTTGCTAGGTACATCTTATCTTGTCAATGGCCCATCCATCATATCCACACGCATACATCCATATACGACATCATCAACACCTAACCCTGCCACATCCATGTTTTGTCACTATTGTCATCTAACAACATGCATGTGACTAGACCACCATATGAATAGTTCATACATAAACCATGCATGCATCATCACACGTTTTCAATGCATCATCATACACATCCTTACCATCCAAAGAACAAAACATGCATCACATCTATAATGACTCATGCACGCACATATCATGGATGGACCCATAGTGCAACCATCTCTCATTTGAATTGCCTGGTGCTGTGGTTCTGACTCAATGGGTCGACTCACTGAGTTCCAAAATCTAACCACTCCTGTATAATAGGTGCCCATAGCGTCGGCCGGACCCACTGCGTGAAGCTGGTCCACCGTCTATACCCGGAAGTAGACCCCGCTCTCAACCCAGACCATGTCGAGCACATGCTCCACAAATGTCCGGATTCGATCCCTGATCCAAAGGCCGTGCAATATGTGCGCAACGACCGTGGCACGCCGATGATATTGGACAACAACTACTACAGGAACATATTGGACAACAAAGGGCTACTGATAGTGGACCATCAGCTAGCCACTGACAAGAGGACTAAGCCCTTTGTGAAGAAGATGGCTAAGAGCCAAGACTACTTCTTTAAGGAGTTTTCAAGGGCTATCACAATTCTATCTGAGAACAATCCTCTCACTGGCTCTAAGGGTGAGATAAGGAAGCAATGCAATGTGGTTAACAAGCACCATTAGAACATGTGCACCCTATCTTTGTGTCCCTTTGGGAATAGAGTGTGTGGTGAGAGTGTGGTGCTAAAATAAGATGTGGGTCTTGGTTTTTAAGGGTAGTGATTAGTACTAGCTATGATGATGTGGCAATGACTACATGTTGAACAAGTGTAGTTGTGTAGGTTCTTTGGTTTTTCAATGAGTGGTATGGTGAGTAGGGGTTGGGATGTGGATGGGTGATGCATGTATGGATGGTGGTGATGGTGTATGTAGCGATGATAGTCATTGCTAGTGCATGAATGATGATCTCCCTCTCTCTCTACCTCATGTTGGCGATGATATCAATGATTTTTGGTAAATATCAGATATTCTCGCGGAAAATTGATCAAATGATATTTATCACATGATTTTCAAAATATTGGAATTTTGTTTATTTATGGTGAAATTGTTGCTTTTTAACATAAAATTAAAGGAAAAGAGAGATTATTTTATGGTCATAAATTAAAATTTGAAAGTTAGTTATTAGTTTAAATAAATATTTTTAATATTTTATTTTCAGCTTTTAAAATTTTGATATATGAGAATCTCCCGAGATGTTCCGTAGTAATTCGTAGACGAGAAATTTCCGAGAACAAGATTCGAGTCCCTATGATGATGGATGGCTATATGTGCTTGCATTGGGAAAATAATATTCCTGTGGCCGTACGCGTGCGAGTATACGCTTCCTTATATTTGATGGAAATAAATGAAAGGAGATCCCAAGGCTACACAGAGCGTGATAGTTTTGGGATAAGTTAAAATGCAGGTGGTCCACTGGACTATTGAAGTGAAATGGTAGTCTTTGGGCTGGTACACGTACATCAATGCGAGGTCCACCTTCTAGTAGGTGCTGCTAACGATAGTTGATGTAAGATTATCTAATCATTTAATTGAAGATCACAAAGAAATCTAATTGTGGATATGTTTAGTACATTAAAGGTTTTTTATTAAAGATCTTAGACCATTCAATTATATATATATATATATATAGAGAGAGAGAGAGAGAGAGAGAGAGAGAGAGAGAGAGAGAGAGATTGAACATGTATTATGTCAGATATTAGATCAGCTAATTGTTAATCGGCCACTTAAAATTTTCAGTCATACCTTCATAATCCATGGATTTAGGATAAAAAAGGTAAGCTGTGGTAAATGAATAATTATTTCTTAGCATGGTAAATTCGTGTAAGCCCCCTTATCTTATGATGTTGACAGCTTCACTGCAGATGAGGAGAACAAGATATGTAAAAGGTGTGGGTCATTGTGATACATGTCCGATGATGCTGTTTTATTAGCTCATTTTAGGGCATGGGCCAAAAAATAGGCATATTCAAGGCAAAGGTGCATGTGAACCACATCACAAGCTATAAAGGAAATTGAATGCCTACCATTAAAATCTTTTTTGTGGGTCACGATAACATTTCTTTTGATCTTCAATTAAGTTTTGGATACTATTTATATTTGTGTTTTTAAGTCATCCACGTCTTTCGTACCTCATGAACATGTTGGATGATGTATGCACATGGCCCTACACAAATTTTACCTTTTAATAGTGAGGATTTGATTTCAAATCCCCAGGTTGTTTGGTAGCTTAAAGTAAATGGGTTTCAAATCTAAGGGGTTTCAAATCTCATTAAAGAGGGAGTTTCAAATTCAATGTGAGAGCTTGGATTACATTTAGAATCCTTCCAACAGTTGCATGTGTAACAAGTGTCTCAGGTGACTATTATTGATCCATTGGGCACATGGCCCAATAATGATATCCCAAAAATAATTAGATTATCAACTGCATCACTATAGTTACTTTAATATGATGATCAACATTGTCCAAATATTGTTTATGTAAATCAACGTTTAAAAATCCTTAGTTAGTCACTCAAACATGATCTTGTGATTGTGGCCCATCCAAGACTTCGAATTTCATCATTTTCGGGCAAAGCATATATTTCAGCGGGCTTATTACAATCATCGTGTCAAACACTACATACGTCACTAATTAAAGATATTAAAGTTGATTTAGTAATTAAATTAAAGCACTTGTAAATATACCATGTATAGCTACTTTTGGATTGAAGTTGATTCTAATTCCCGGTCCAGGGTGCCAAACACAATAGGAGGATTTTAAATCCAGGGGGTTCCAAATCCACATTCCCAAACAGGCCAAATGAGTAAGTAAAAAAGATAGGTGGCATAGATTAGACGCATACATTATGGTAGGACTCACAAATTTTATAGAAGCATTCCCCTTGATACAATCTTGACCCTCAATGCATAATCACTCCCATTTTCTTCTTTTTCAAATATGGTATAATAGTTGTTTTTTAGTAGAGAGAGTTGCAAATAAATTTTTATCATGGCTATAAATGTTCTTGAGCTCCAAGTTCTATAATAAATGTTTTATCACTGTAATAAATGTTCTCTAATTCACGGATTTGTAGTTTGATATCTAGTGTCGAAATTTATCATATCCAAATTTAACGCAAATTCATGAATTTGACAAGTTCATGGATTTGCCAAATTTAATCTCATATTTTTTTTAATTTAAACATTTAGGAAAAAAAATGTGATCCCGAGCAAGGCCAAAGAAAAACAATAAGAAAAAGAATTCATAAAATATAATAAGAAAATCATAGGCCTTTTTTTCTTCGTCTTCATCATCGCCTTCTTCTTCTTCTAGAATGTAACCTTATTCGCTTGTTCTTTTAGTTCAAATGTGTTACTGTAAATTCAATCAAATTGGACAACTCGTGCTTAGATTAGGTTTTCGTGTGTGGATAAAGTGTGCGGGTGTGCCAGAGTCCACTCAACTCAAAGTTTGACTAAACTACTCGTGTTCCTTTATGTTGAGCTGAATAGATTGGAAACTGGGATTAAAGATCCAACGTCCCCTCTACCATCAATATTTGCACTTTCATTCATGCAATTTGTGAAAGGGTAGTAGTTAGCCTTTTCGAATGGATTCTTTTTAGCTTGTTACAGTACATGTGAGTTTATGGACTTGTTCTTTCACCATCACTCTCAGTTCAATATTTCTCAAGGGAATAAGGATACACATGTAAATTAAAGAAGGTAAAATGTTGTTGATTTCATTATAATTAATTGACAAGTTGCGAGACAACCAAATGAATAAACGAAAAAGGAAAAGATATATACCTGATGCATCTATCAGACCAAAGTATCGAGGTGGGTGTGATTAGATAAATTAAAACTTAAATGATCACGGTCCTACAATGTTGTAGAAATTTACTTCTACCCCTTAGGTATTGTAGCGAGAGCCAATAGGTAGTGACTATATATGTAAAACTAGAGTAGGCTAAGCTACGCTAAGAAAGATAAATGAAAGATAATTTAAAAAATAGATTGATGTATTTGACATAGGGCCTCGAACTCTTCTTTTATTACTCCTTTTATAAATTGTTGAGGTGGTGAAACTCTTGCTGAGGTTTCCTTGTTGATCATGTATCCTTCCTACTTACGCTATAGTTTTGGATATGGGTATCTCCTTGATTGATCCATAACTGGCAGCTTGCATTGGAAAGAAATGACTCCAGCCAGACCCAAAAATGATAGCTTCTCTATCTTCTTCTTGTAGTTGATCATTTTTTGAGATGTTCGTGGCACACTAAAGATCAGGCCTAGGAATTAATGTCAAGATTCCTCTACTGAAGATAACCAGTGGCCTGACCTAGATCAATCCAGCCACTCAATGTCTCCTGTTGATGGCCCACCCTGTCAACTTTAAGGTGTTAGATTGTTTGGATCAAATCTCCTCCCGTGCTTAGCCATCTCACAGGTGATGGTTTGGAGTGATGGAGGAATTTGACACCTGATACAGGTATGCCATCGGCCCAGATCTACTCCAGTTCCCCCATTCTCTTAATTCTGATTAATGTATGGCGGGGAAGTCTTAAGACATAAATATTGCATATTTAGCCTCAATTATGCATTGCTTTTCCATATAATTCAAGTATATTAAATGGATCTGATTAGATATGTTTTCTACATGTAGAATGATTTTGAAGTCTAAAGTGAATATATGCTTAAAATAGTAAATTAAAGGCCGAAAAGAATATAATTAAAGAATAAAAGATTGGAGGATGGAATTGAAGATCTGAAGATCCAAATATTCAAGGAAAAGAAATACCAAAGCTGAAAAAGCAATCGAAGAACAAGTGTATTGGAACTGAAAGAAAGTAGTAGAGTTCGAGGGATTGACTAGAGGGTTTGATCGATTGACAAAATCCTTGAGAGATCTCGATCGATCAAGAATTAGATAAAGGAAATTCGGATTTTCATGCTGAGCTTGTTGGACAATTTTTTTCATGTTCGCTTGATCAAAGTTCAAAGTTCGATCGCTCAACAATTAACAGAATTTTGAATTTTAGTCGCTGGACTTTTTTGGAAATGTTTCATCGATCGATCAATCGACGGTGGCAGTGACTACTTAAGTTTCGATTTTTCAAGGGTGGTACGAAGGTGCGGAAATCATACATATTTAAGGAGTTGTTCCCTACAATTCTAAGTGTACTCTAGGGTTTGGAGAGGGAAACAACTTGGAGGAGTTCCGACAACGCTTTCCCACTTTGATTTCTTTTACAGTTCTAATAGTTTTCTATTTTTCTTTTATTTTTGAGTTAGCTATATCTAAATAATATCTTATCTAAGGCTAAGGGGTGAAGCTTCTAGTTGATTATAATGTTTTAGTTTATTAATTAATACTTTAGATTTCATGATGAATATTTAATTGAATTAGATTTAAAGCTTTTAGGTTATTTATCTCTGGGTCCATTGTGAACTTCGGGTACAACGAATGCTTTGAAAGTGCTATTTTTTGGATTGATTAGATAATGAATCAATCTGTAAAATTTATTTAAACTCCGAGTACAATAGATGTTTTGAATTCTCTGCAATTGATGTCCGAGTACTTGATGAGAAAATCATTTAATTAAATTCTCATATTGTTGGATGTTTGTGAATATATTAACTAATTTATCTTCCATTTAGAGTAAATTGGAATTTGGTCCTAATTGAGTTATAAAAGATGAATCAATGAATTAGACGTTGTAATTGTTAGAAGTGGATCCCCAGATCCTTAGTTGTTACGTACTTATTGTTTTTACCCCATTTTATTCACTGAATTTTCTTAAATCTTAGAATCAAACGGTAGACTAGTTCTAGTTGTGTTTTCACATTTCTTGTGGATCGATTTCAGTCTCACCAAGTTATTACTACATCACAGTCCTACACTTGGGATTGTCTATCCAGTTTTTGGCACCATTGCCAGGGAATGACGTTGAACACAATAGGTTAGTTTCTTCTTCTTCTTCTTCTTCTTTTTTTAAATTTTAAGGATTTTAGGTTAGGATTTCATTTTTCTTGACTTTTTTTAAACGTACGGTTACGTTTTTTAGTTTTTTTTTTTTTTTGGGGGGGGGGGGGTTTCGAATTTCAAAATTTTTTTAGGGTTTGATCTATTCTAACATCACTAAACTTGCCTGCTTTTGTTTTGTAGGATTTTTTTCCTAATTCTAGTTCTTCTCTATTGGTAACATTTTTCCTTACTCTCTTTTTAATTGCTTTCCATATTATGCCGTTTCATTTTGCTTATATACAGTTGCGTTTCCGTCACAATCGGTACTCTTTGTCCTTTGACCATCTTCATCTTTTCTCTCCTTCGGTTTCCTTGCATCATGGCTTATTCTTCTCAGGATGTCAAACCCGTGAAGGGAGTGCTTGGGTTAACGACCAAGGAAATCTCGACTCTCGAACTGCTCGATCTTGTTCTTCGTCACCTTAGGGACTCCATTCGCTCGGATATTCTAACTCCTTATGCTTCCGTATCTACCGCAGGCCTCATGCTTGGCCTTTATACCACTATTGACCTTCAACCTCTCTCACATTTCTTCCTTTTATACTCTGAAGATCAACTCTTGCTCCAGAGTCGTTCTTTATCATGGAGTCAGTGGCTAACTACCGATTTAAAATTTCGATTCTGACACAACCCGACTCCTGATTGGATAGTCTGGATGAAAAGGGTTCAAGCTGCATTCGGTCATATTTGGTGGAAAATGGATCTTCGATTGTATCCAGCTTTCTCGCTTTACCATCCTTATACAGTCTCCTCTATTGGCCATGGCCATTTGTTTATGGTGTCGGTCAACTAATACTTTTCACTTTCCATGTGGGTTTATGAGCCCGGCTATTCTTGATATATGCACCCTTACAAGATTACCTACTTAGGGTGAGCATGTTGAACCATTTAGTTCTTGGTCTTCTAGCGAATTAAACAACCAGAATGTTGATGGGTCTCCATATAATGCATTTATTCGTGTTGAAATGGGTGTCCAGTTACCCATCAGGACCATTGCTCTTTTCTCCTCTTGTGGCACTGTCATTTCGTCTTTTATGTGAAGGCTAGACAGATGACTAAGGAGTACAATGCCTTGGTTGAAGTGTTAGCTCTCAACCGACAAGTCGTCTTTACTCCCTCTCCAATTGTGGTTATGTAAGCATTTTCACTTTTTCCTTTCCGCCATGGTCGAAACCTCTCCAAATCAGTCTTCTACCTACAGTTACCGTCGGTTAGCGCATTTTCACACCGTAGAGCATACCTTTCATGATTATATAGAGTTCTTTCTTATCGAGTTGTGACCGTTCCCTGACGTGTATTTCTTCCCATTCCACGAGATGTCTCACGGGCCAACTTGGTTTCATCGTACGCAACATGGTCTTGTTGAGAATGAGGGTGTTCATCGTATGACCTATGGTCTTATCTCTTTTTTCGCTCGGGATCTTCCAAATAGTAGTGCCTTCCCGGTTCATGGCCTAAATGCAAAGGCCATAGTGGAGTTTTATCCGTCCTTATACGCTCGACAATTTAGGCTGATCCAAGGTCTTCCGCCTCCCCCATGCATTTTCTCGAACAACATATATATTTCCATTGTTGCGGGCAAAATTTCATTATGCCGAAGACATGAAGCCCATTCGGACTAACTTCCAGGATACAATTCTTCACATTTCTTTTGTTCCATGTCTTTCTTGTTAAGCGCACATTATCCCTCGGTTTTGAGATTGGTGAGTGGCATACTAGAAGAAATATCCATCATCAATCACGACCTGATAATGGTACCAAGTGGTCCATCCTTCAGGTGGTATTTCTATCAGATGACAACTATCTCCCATGCCGACTTAGAAATCGTTTGGATCTCTGCCTCATTCCTGTGGTGTTTCGGTCCAATCCATCCTCACTATTTCCTAACCCATTTAAAAGAGGATGGATTGAAATTCTATATTGTGTGGACCATCATGTGCCAATTATCACAAAATGATCACAAAATTCCTCAAGACGCAAATAATCAACCTGATCCTAAACGATCATGCAGACCGCAGTAGAATGTAGAATCAAAACTAAAAATCCTGTAAATACACTCGATGTGGTCTACCTAAATTTCAGAACAGATGAGTTATGGGATGTCTCTTAATCCTGGTCACCTCATCCATGAACCGATTGGATGTGATATAAACATAACGAAAGCCCCAGAAAAGTTACCATGGTTGGTGTCTCCTATCCCACTGCCTACCATGGTGTGACCCAATTGAATCTTGGATGAGCATCTAGCCCAGAAATCACCTACATACAAAACTCACGTGGGCCATACCACATGAACTTACAGATTTCAGCCGTTATCTTGTTTTCTTACATCGTTACCCATGATGGGCCCCAGTTGAGTTTTAGATGGGAAGCCTCGCCTTGCCCGCACGTATGTGAACCCAGCATGCGTGGGACCTGGATGCAACCATTGGTAAAAATCTAACGGAAGGGACCCGGATGCAACGGATATAAATTAATCAGGTACCTTAAAAAGGGGATTAATTTAAGTACAGGAATGCAATATCCAAATTAACAAGTTAGTCGTATGTAAAAATCCCACGGTGATGTATGTGAACTCCATTCCGTACATCCATTAGGCATAGGGCCGAAACATCACTCCTATACGTGATTCAGGTGGGCCAAATGAGTGAAAACAATTTGAAGGGTGACACCCACCCTCAATTTCCCTTCACGTGAGCTGACTGAATAACGGATTGGACGAATGTTTGGGCCCTGGGACAAAATTCGAGTGTTTCATGTAATGGTTGGAGTGGATTTCATATAATCATCATGGTGGGCCCTGAAAAAAATTCAAGGGTGGATATCTCTCCAACTGTTTCCTTTAGTATTGCCCACCTGAATCACATTTCAGCCTGATTTTTTTCTGTAGACCTAATTTGTAATCATGCATGTAATGGCCAGAGTGGATTTCTCTTGAGCATCTTAATGGGACCATGTAAAATCAAGGGTGGGCATCCCTCTCCCAATTGTTTCCTTGCATATGGCCCACCTGAATCACGAACCAAAGTTGATTTTGAGCCCTGACGCACCTGATATCAGGGTGAATTTCATTTAAACATCACAATGGGGCCCACTTCAACCACATCTTAAGACCTACTTGTCCATCATGGCCCATGAGTGCCTCCAAAGTCTTACCATAATCATATTTTTGGAACCCACCATGCTAAAACACCCAACCAACATAACTAGAAAAGGGTCGGGAGCGGCCAACTTGTTGGTCCTTAAAGCAAGTAGCCACGGACCCGCCAAAAACAGCCCATGTGATAATATATGCGCAATTGCCCATTGGAACAGGTTTACCTATTTTCCGACACCTTGATATAACTGCCATGAACTAAAGATAACACTCTAATTTGCCAAGTTGACGTCCAACCAATCTTATGCAGAAGCCACTATGAGTGCTCATGATCATTGCTCAAAAAAAATCAAAACTCAACTCGATGTCTAGCTGGGCTGAGTCAACATGAAGACTCAAGCTAGTCTTTACTTCACACGGCTCAATTTTTTAATACTTATAAAGTAATTAGTCAGTGTGGAAATCTTAAAATGTTAGGAAGCAGTGAAGTAAATAAGATTCCTGAGTTTAAACACAAGCATGCCTCTTGGCTCATTGGTAGCATCTCTACCCTCGATGCGAGGAGATTGCCTATTCAAATCTCACCTCAGTTTGTCTTTTGAAAAAAGCGCTTGACTGGGCGAGTGACGTGGTTGGGTCACACCAAGTAGTATTGAGCCGTGTCAACTCAACAAGTCTTGTCAAGTCCCCAGCGAGTCACACCCATCAGTGAGTTTCCAAGAAACTCGGCTTGAAATCTCATCAAATTGACTTGGCCAAGTTTCAAGTTTCAGAACTATGCTTATGATTCCAAATAAGCACATTGGTTTGATGATGGTAATCAACCCATATTCCTAAAGGGTGATGATCATCAGATCAGTCACATCTTTTAATTGTAATTCACAATTATCCAAGAACAAAGAACATTTGTGTTTTAATTACCAAAATAAAAGGTGCACTTTTCATATAACATAAGCATTGTTAGTGCAATGACTCGGAGACTGACATGCCACTGTAAACCATCATACGTTACATTGTGTGAGAGAAGAGTTTCATTAGTTCAATCATTCGAGGCCAAAATGCAAAAAGCTGCATGTTTACATGAGATGAATAAATGGGTGTTAGTAAAAACTTACATGTAGCTTGCTAATGGTGTCTTCTGTTCTGTGCCGCTTGAACTGCTGTCAGAGTCGCTGTCGGCTTCTTCTGAGGCCGTGCCTTTCTTCCTAGTGTTTTCGACTACTTTTGGTATGGTGGGATAGTAAGGGTGAGATTGCTGGGAGATGTAATTCATTAGAGGGAATGGTCGGTACCCATAAGAAGTTGGGTACGGGCATGGCGGGTATGCATTCGTATTATGCCAAAATGACAATGGCATGAATGTGTTCATTGGGTATGGCGGGAACATAGGATAGGGTGGTGGGGCTGGACCCATGTGCGACGTGCTGCTAGGATTGGGGCCGCTGTTCGAAGTATTTGACATTGGAGAAGCATTGGTTAGTGTATGGGACTGCATGGAATGGAATGCGGACATTGCTTGCGTGTGGATGGAGTTGTACCCCATAAGCCCAAACTGGGTGGGAGGTATAGAGGCGGAAGAAAGAGATGGCGGAATTGCAGGTTTCTGTGAATTTTGAGTCTTACTAACTGGAGGTGTTTGTTTCTTTCCATGCGATTTTGGGGCGGCCAGAGCTGGCTTACATGACAAGGGCTGTGAGTTGGGGCTAGCCTGCAGTAGAAGCAGAAGGTTTAT
The DNA here is from genome assembly GCA_037074715.1 of Magnolia kwangsiensis. Taxonomy (NCBI): domain Eukaryota; kingdom Viridiplantae; phylum Streptophyta; class Magnoliopsida; order Magnoliales; family Magnoliaceae; genus Magnolia; species Magnolia kwangsiensis. Next base: position 201,190,828 of record CM073571.1, read on the forward strand.
TACAAGCAAACCAAGAAAGTTTTGCATGAACAAAACAAAACTTGTGTTAGATGATGTTTGGATACCCTGCCAAGTAGCAGGTCGCATGGATTTTTCACCGAAATAGATAAGGATACATTTATGGGTTTTTCACTGAGACACCTGGGGTTTGGACAAAAGTTTAGAACGCCCACTCAAAACTGACCCTTGCTCTCTTTTCAGATGCGGATGCATGCAGAATTATACGATCCTGGACCTGAGGTTTCGCCTTGCATACATGGTTTTCAGTTTGGAAAAGTGGGCGTTAGGTTTGCTAATCTAGAACATTGGTCCATTACATCCCCTCCATGTATAGACCCCACAAATCTCCTCAATAGGGCAATCCTAACCATGGTCTGAAATATCGTTTGATCTGACTTCATATCGGTTTCGGTCCAACAAAATGAAACGCGTCACCACACCAAAATGGGACCAAGTCAGACCGAGTTGGGACGACTTATTCCAGTTTAGGTTGATGGGCGAGTCGCAATCCGATACCGCCAGTTAAATCCATGATCCTAACATTTTGATTGTGGGCTACAAATAGATCCACACTCAATAAAACAAAGTCCCATGGTTAGCGAGCCAAATTCCTCCAATCTGGGAGATTTTTGCCATATGATCCATCCACGAACAATGGTCCAGATCTCCAGATTACTGAACCATGGCCCCCACTTGGGAGAAACAAAAACATATGCAAAACCTCAGGTCGAGGATCTTATTCCTCCTAAACAAAATAGTTACATCCAAACGCAAATGAATGAGAGAAGATGTTTGGATATTAGTACTCGTACATACAGTGTCATAAAGAGTAGGTAACGGACGAAACAAGTCCTCCCCTTCTGCATCCTCATCTGTCCTGCAATAGAAATGTTTCAAAAGTTCAAATTAATAGTAAAGTGATGACTCGTGGCCCACATTTCCATGCACTTCACAAGGATTAGTGTATTCAAGACTAACACCCCAATATGATAACTACATTCATGCAGCACCCATGCCGCACGTGGAGACAAGGCAATCTAGCAAAGCAGTAAATCAAGAGACTGATTTATGTGCTACCAATTTATTTTAGATTGACCCTTTGCTTGGCCTGAAAAATGTTCATGTGGAACCCACCATTTTGGTATTCCAAAATCATTAATGCGGCAGGTACCATGGTATATCAGAAATATGCCAAAAATCTCCCCCATTTGATGGTCCCAACCGTCAGGTTGAGCCCCCATTAGATGGGGAAATTGGTTGCAATTATCCATTTTTATTGAATGGCTAGGATGGTGATAGACCTGGTATTTGGGCATGGGTCTGAAATGATAGCCCATGGTGGGTCGAACGAAAAAAAAAACAAAAAAAAAAACTCTCTTTCAGCGAAGCATCAATCATATCATACCTTTTTGTCTTAGCAACCCACCTTTAAGGACTCGAGGAAGTCCAGCAATAAGATTTTAGATAAACTGTAGCATACAAAGTTGATTACCTATAATATTTTTGAAGCAGGTCCAAGTTCCGGTACTTGGTTTCCCTCTGCACAAGGTCATCCGGAAAACCAGCCATGAACAGAAGTGTGATACCCAAGGCCTTGAAGAAGAAGCTCCCACAGCGGATATGTATCAACAATGCCATGTCACACATCAGTGGCCCGAAAGACTTCAGCTTGTTACGTCCCATTCGCTGTCGGACATATCTGAAGAAAACCAATCACAGAGAATTTCTATATCAGGCTAAAAATTGTTTACTTACAAATTATGATGTTATATAACTTCAGCTCTCTACTGAATTCATTCTCAAATCTTGGTGTACCAAATATGCGTTTTTATAAAGAGAAGAATGGTTCTTTTTATTTTCTTTTTATACTGTCAATTGAACAGCAATCAACAGTCCAAAGTAAATGCACTAGTCCATTAATTGGAGGTTGGACTTGGTTAATTATGCAGTTTTTTGGTATATACCCAGTCTAATGTGGGGCCCATGATTTGAACATATCAACTGAGATATACATATGCCACATGTACAATGGCTGTGTACATGCCTGGATCGCTATAACATACCAAAGTATCTTTTTTTTTTTTTCTTAAAAGTAAATTTACAAGAAATGCATTCCTGACATGGAAACAGTCTTTAAGTGCATTCTCAAACACAAATATCCATAAAGTTTTTGGAATGTGTATTTTTTAAAGGTACTCTTTGTACGGATAACTTTATATGAACAAAAGTCTTTCGTAGACAAGATATTGCTTGCCAAGTTGCTGGGACAAGCTGAAAAAGATGATACTAGAGATGTACTGCCTGTCTGAACAATGAAATCAACAAAGACACTAGAGGTCGTTTGGAAGCATGGAATAATAAAAGGGTGGAAAGAAAGCCTTTCTTGGAAATAGAATCTCTGGAAAAAGATTCTCTTTGTCATCTTTGGGTGATGGATTGCAATTTCATGGAATCATGAGTTTACATTTGGATTGAAAAGGATGAAAGAGAATTGGTGGGTGAGATGCTCTAAAATTCAAGGGAAAAAGAAACTAGTTGTTGTAAGGGAAAGCTTGTGGTTGAACTAAACAATTTATATCAGTTTCCAGCAAGAAACACTTTCCAGCCGTTGCCATGCATCCAAACATGAGAAATGGCATGCCTTATTGGATTTGTTTCGACAAGTCACAATTTCCATGTAGACAAACGACCCCTGGGGAATGATGGACAAAACAAAAAAGAAAAAGTGGTGCACCATGCAACAATGCTAGTGAATTGAACTTATATTGAAATGTATATAAAAGGAAATGAAGGGCCCCACTTACTCATTTTGGGGAAGATTTCTTGTTCTTCCTCCATATTTAATGCACAAGAATAAGCATGACGGACAGCTTGGGTCAGATGGACGCATAGCCTTCTCTTCTTCAAGTATTTGAACAGGACACATGATGGGATTTTGCTGATTCGGATAGAAAATTTTCCTTCGCACACCGGGATGCTCATATAAAACATGTTCCTTCAAAAAAAGCTCAAATGGGTTGATGATGAAATATATGAAGAGACTAATTTATTACTGAAAACACACAGAGACACAATACTTGCTTGAATTGCAATGGCCCATTCAACAAACTATCAAAAAATTTTATGCACAAAGAAGTCAATCATAATCCCCATTCAATTGCCCTAATGCACTGGTTTTTATGTAGTAACAGTAGAAGCAGTGGTTCTGTGATCCAGCCCATTGGTCTGTCGGGCCACATTGTTGATGGGTCATGCCCCCATAAACTCCATGATAGGGCAATCATAACCTTTCAAATGGAAGCCTGCAAATAGATGGTTAAGAAGAGAAAATACAGCATTGGTCCAAGTAAAACTGAAAAATGGCCCAAATTTGTTGCTGTCCAGACACACATTGACATGGACAGAATAGTCACATTGCAGTTTGTACAAGTAGGGTTCACGATTCCATGGTCTGGAACATTGGCCTGTCGGGCCCCTGCATGGGCCATGCCCAAAAATCTCATTGATAGGACAAACCTAACCTTTCAAATTATGGCCTGCTTAGTCCACATTCATCTGACAAAAGGACCCAAAATTGATGGCTAGAATCTTCCAATCTAAGACAACCCGGGGAATGCTCCATCCACAACGTGCCCAACATGTACCAATGATCTGGATCACTGACCCATGGGCCCCACACTATAAACTGAAAACCTGAGTACATTGTGCATATCCTCAGGTCAAGGATCCTGTACTTTCTAAGAAAGATACTTGTGTGCAACCATCATATTCAATTCATAGATAGTCGGCTCTCTCACAAAATTGCAAACAAAGTTTTTGCATCCAAATGTGTGATGAAAAATATAACACACAAATGTTTTGAAGCACGAGTTCTAAATTATATAAATCAAAACAACCTTAAACCATAAGTCTATATCCCTGATAATCTTAAATGTAAGCATTGGCAAGGTGCATCACATAATCCAATATATTTAGAAACAAATATTATGAAAGGAATCTAGCAATGTTTGTGATAAAAGTGCGTACCCCAGGATCCTTTGGAGATACATATGGCTCCCCTTTCCGTAATATCCTAAAATGATTGAAATCCAATTCATACATATCTTCACATCCATGCCGTATACCAAGAGATGCAAATACAATAATTTTGCGTATGGTATGGGACTGAGCATTTTTTAATTGAAGCACCTCCGACTCCATCATTCTCCTAACTTCCTTTGGACAGAAAGCCACCTTTGGGGGCTTTCTATATGATGATAATAAAGTCCCCAATGGTTTATTTCCAATGTCTTGGCTAGAACAATGTGTTTCTATTGAAGCCTTTTGTATTCTTGGCTTTTTGCTTTCTTTCCTGTTATTCCTTTTGAGTTCCCTCACATTAGATGTGTTGCTGGCATCGTGAGATAGCTTTGTATCAGGTGACAAAAGCCCTTTGTTTTGATCTCCAGGTACTTCTTGCTTCACACTCAAAGTTCTCAATTCAGTCTGAATATGTGGTCCATCATCAACGACTTCTTTGTGGCCCACCAAATTAGTTTTTGATGCATTGGCAACATGGGAATCATCATCTTCATATCTATTTTTTTCTTCAATATCGGTATCATCCTCATCATAGTAGTCATCATCATCATCGCTGTCATCTGTATCCCCACAATCTATGATGGAATCGCCATCTTTAAGTTTGTCGAAATTCAGAAACTGCGTCTCGTCCATGCTCATCCAATTGACTATGTGATCAGGTTGGCTGCTTGCTTCCACACATGGAATTTGGTGCTCCATCTTCGTGGCTCCGTCAGTATATTTTTCAGCCTCCGCATCTTTTACTTCATCATTCCTCGTCTCAATTTTTTGTCTCTTGAACTTCTTGAAGCTTCTGTATGTTGCACCAGGACAACCATCCTAGCAGAAAGGATGCTTGAATGTTATTTACTTGAGGAGATAAACCAAGAAAAATCTTCAACAAAAAGAAAAAAGAAGAGCAGATCATGCACTAACCAGATCAGAATATTGAATGAAGTTTCATTTGATTTTTAGTAAACATGGGATAGTGATAGAAAAAACAATCACGAGACAATCTCATGATTTGCAAGCTATGGGAATGGGCAGCTATAAGTGGAGATAGTCCTCAAGCATTGAATCATGGAGTTCACATCAAGAGAACAATGAGGGTGCAACTAATTCACCCAAGGTAAACATCTTAAGGTGGAGTTGCAGATCTTGGACCTATAAATAGCACTTACAGCCCTACACTATGAGTGTGTGTGTGTGTGCGCGCCGCACCTCCTAACTCAATGGTACAAGTCTGGCAACTGTGTCTTCATGACTCTTCTTTGTTTGCTTTCCCTTTGGGAGGGGGTGTGTGTGTGTGTGTGTGCGCGCTGGTTGCACCGGCGGTTAGTATTGGGTGTGACCAGTTGGCGAGCAAGCATTGTCAATGTGACCCTTCACCATGGCTGATTCCAGAAACCGGGTAAAAAAGGAAGGTCAATGTCCTGTCGGCAGGTAACCGTAATACTCGTGCTGATCTACCATGTAAAAGCCAAACCATAAGCAGAAAAGGTAAGACAACGACAATGATGATGATGTTCAAACATAGCAGGTGCATGGATAAAAGAAAAGAGATCATTGTCTTCTTCTCAAGAATAGCCTTGAATTCATGAGGAGAAAAATATCTTAAAACGAAAGATAAAATTTATATTATTGATGAAAAGTCTGAAAAAAAAAAAAAGTCTTTTGCAAAGCCATTAACATCACTTATATAAGCCCTAAACACTAAATTTGTAACTTTTCTGAGATAGTAAAACTTTCCTAAAATAGTAAATGACTTTTAAACAAACTCGAACTCTTTCCCATGACTTAAACAAGAACTTTAAGCTATTATAAGACTTAAAATCCTAAAACACCCTTCAAATGGCAAAAATCAAAACTTTCGAGAAGTAATAAAGTTTAACTCAAAATTAACTCCTAAAATGACCTATTTTTGGAAAATCATCTGGGGCCTACCTTTGGCATTGCCCTCATGTAGAGCTCATCGATAGCTTTCCGACAACATATTATATGTGCAAAACGAATAACCAATTGCAAAACTATGGCCATCAAAAGCTATACTACGTGCTAGACCCTTGGATCAAACTCTCTAACCTGATTTCATTCAATCCTAGCCATCCATGTGATTTTCCTCGACCTTGTCCTACATCGACCCGTCCACTTGAAACATTAAATTTGTCCCCGAGTTTAGAATGGTAGTAGCCCATGATAATGACTCAACCTTGTAGCATGTCTTTTTTCGTCTTCAACAGCAACTGATAGTGAAGGCCTACACATTGGATTGGAATTTTACACTTATGATGGAACTTTAGAAAACGGAACCTTACATTCTATTTCTTTGCAATCCTTCACATCTAGGGTATCAACTTCCACCTTTTTTGTAACAATGGATTTGTGATTGGTTGCTCTTGATTAATGTCCACTAGGCATATTGTTGTTGCTGCCATTACCACCCTTCGATCTATGCACTTTGATTAATGTTGTGGAAAAGGTAGAAGTGTGATGATCTTCCTAGAGCTTGACGGGATGATTATGAAAGTATCGATCTCCTTAGCCATTGAGTCATCTATATTTGTTGATCCACTGGTCCCCTACGTCAATTTATCCACCAACTGAGGTTTTAACCCAATCGAACTTTTCAAGACCGACCGTCAATCCATCCATGGATCCATCAAGCGATCCAATAGTGGGTCCTTAGTGTTGGCATATGTTGATGCACGTCTAAAGCAATTGATCCATCCATGGATTCATCAAGCAATCTAGTGATGGATACCTCAAGAGGAACTCTTTCATCCGCATACATCCACTCTTCTTCTTCATCCTCAAGAGGCACTCCATCTACATAGGTCTACTCTTCTTCTTCTTCAACATTTGATTGTCAAGAAGCATCTAACTTCATGAGTTAGCTTCGCCTCCGTAGGATTGTGGCCTATGATTTGGCATGGATGTTGTACCTATCAAACCTTGAATTGACTAACTGTAAGCCACTTCAACGATCATGGGCCATTCATTACCATAATATATTTGCAATCCAGGGCCTCAATCAACCGATCAATTCTCACATAACTCTTGTATATTGAATGATTGAATTCTCAGCAAAAAGCCACAAGCTCCATGCTCATCAATGTTTGATTCGCTAAAATAGGATTGTCGCTGCCAATCTACCATTGGATTCCATGACGTATGGAAAGGCCTCGCTCTGATACCAAATAACGTAGCAAGTGTGTGGATAAAAGAAAAGATATCACCGTCTTCCTCTCAAGAATAGCCTTGAATCCAAAAGGAGAGAAATCTCTAAAAATGAGAGATAGAACTGATAATATTGTTGAAAAGCCAAAAAAAAGTTTGTTTAAACAATTAACATGACTTATATAAGCCCTAAACCCTAAATTCGTAACTTTCTTGAAATATTAAAAATTTCATAAAATTGTAATTTTACTAATAGTAGAGTAACAACTTGAAAAATTTTCACATTACTTAAAGAAAGACATTCAACTATTACAAGATTCTTGAAACCCTAAAACACCCCAAAAATAGCAAAAACCAGAACTTCCCAAAAATAACAAATTTTAACTTATAAATCAAAATTAAACCCTAAAACAACCTAATTTTGGAAAATCGTCCAGGGGCTAATGGCCTTTGACATTGGCTAGCATGTAGAGCTCATTGATAGCTTTACAACAACATATTATATGTGCAAAACGGATATAACCAGTCGAAAAGTTATGGCTGTCATAAGCTATATTGCACGCAGACCATTGGATTAAACTCTCTAACCCGATTTCCTTTGATCGTAGACATCCATCTGATTTTCCAAGACCTTGTCCTCCATCATATTCCTATCTTTATCATAACAATATCAAAAAATCTAGATAGAAGTAGCTTGAGAAGATGCTATGTTAATTCTTAGGGGCCTATTTGGGTGTAAACCATAATGGGAGTGAACTCATTTGCATCTAAAACCATGAGCATTTTGCAGAAGTGGAATCATCTAGCGAAACCCAAAAAAAAAGGAAAAGAAAAAGGAAAAAAAAAAAGAAGCAGCAGCAGAAAGAAGCATATTCTAAATTCTCATGTCTAAGAATATGCCCAGAATGAGAATGGGATCAGTGGAAGCAAGCTCCCATCTGATTCAGTGGACAACATTCCAGACAGGCCTGTATGAATTCATTTGATAAATTGACGTTCCCATCTGTGGAGAGATAGCAACTTATTTCTTGTAACTGAGTATATATCTCATCTTTCTAGTTGTAGTCCTACATATCCACCAAAATGGATGTGTTGTTTCAGCAAGATTAGAAAATCTTACTCCGGTGGTAGACTCTCAGGAGTTTCAACACCTGGTTGAGGGTTCGAGTACCCATAGGTGGTGAAACCCCACTACGGCATGAGTGTGTGGTGGAGTGTGTGCGTGTGTTAAAAAAAAAAATCTCATCTTTCTAGTTGTAGTCCTACATATCCACCAAAATGGATGTGTTGTTTTCCCATTCACACGATCTCGACTTCCACAGTAATCTATAACATTGACCCTACACCACAAGAAGGTAATTCTACAGTTAAGATTTCAAGTTTTCCCAACTATATATATATATACACACACACACACACAGAGCAATACCACGATTGTGATGATTATGATGACATTCCTGATATGATACTATAAATTTCAATATAACTGATCTTGGTATGATACTGAAATCCATTCTAATTACTAGGGTGAATACTATGGCTTTGTTTTGGAATGTATGAGCAATAAAACTGATTCAACAAGGATGATACATTCGCTGTGTGTATGGACAAGATGTTTGAAATACAATGCCAAAACTGGCAAAATAACTTTGCAGATCATGACGTGTGTATTCCTTGGCATTGCTAGACCATAAGACCTTAATCTTCTATCAAATTGATGGCAGACCATTTTATCAAATTGCTCAAGGGTGCATTCCTTAAGTTAATCTTTCTTGTAGTGGAGATTGGGAATTTGATTGCCTCCCTCCTCATTCCCATGAGATATATGTTTGTCTTTATTGATGACTATTCTTGTTGAGATATATGACCATTCATTTCCTTTATTGAGATATATGACTATTCATTTCCTTTATTGATGATTATTCACACACACACACACACACACACACATGACTATTTATTTCCTTTACTGATGACTATTCACATGCACACGCGCACTCACACACATAACAGATACTACATCCATGTGGATGTTTATCGTATCACTAAATGAAATTATCACATACATTCTCAATATGAGGAGTTCGATTCCCTCCCTCCTCATTCCTGATATGAGTGTGTCTGTATGGATGTTTATCATATCATTAGATGAAATTATCACAATGCATTCTCAATATGGTACAATGCATTCCTATATTTTGAACCATGGCTATGATCTAAGAACATGAAAACTTTCCATTTTACATTCACCAATGGACAAAAACTAAGATTCAAAGTGCATTACATTCAGTCTGTTTTTTATAAGAACTAATTAAAAGTTGACCAAGCTTACTCGCAATGTAAGGGAAAGAAAAAGAAAAGGAAAGAAATTGACAATGCAAAACACAAATGGAATTAGAAAATAGAACTCCTAGATCAGATAACCGTACTTGCTCGGTGGCAGGGAGAGACGCCTTCTCTCTCACCTGTATTTCTGCTTCCAATAATAATATTCTCTCCATAAGCTCCGCATTCCTCTTTCGCTCCCTCTGCAGCTCGGCTGAAATCTCTGCAACGACATCGATAGCTCCTCTTGATTCTCTCTCTTTGCAGCCCAACAGAACTTGTGGAGCTGAAAATTCACTGCATGAAGAACACGCATTGGTTCGAGCAGAACAGTCTGCAGATAAAAGGCCCAAGTCATGGCTCCCACCACACAATGTAGAAGCATTCACCATCCCAGTACGAGATTGCAACTCTGCCATTGATGAAAACCGAATACCTACTTCAGAGTTGAAAATTTGGGTCAAAACACAAATAAAAGTGAGAGAAATTGAATGCATATGAAATAGAATTTCAGGAAAATTATTCAAATTTCAGACCTTTAAAAAAAATCTGTTTTTCTTAAAGCAAAAAAACACAAAACACAAAAACACACTATGTAATATCTAAAGTCAATGAAGTAGATAAGCAAGAAACGTGAATACGTTTCTATTGCCGAAGAACAGAGACTGAGAAAAAAGAAACCATTAAATAAAAAAAAAATATACAAGATAAGACAATATTAGAAAATCTGCAGATGAATAAAAAAGCTAGATATTTATCAAAGTTTCAGCAAGAATCCATTTTAAAGAATTTATGTTTCTTGCAGCAGAAACATAAAAATAAAAAACCCATGACGTAAAAACTCAAGCAATGCTGCAAAGTTCAGAGCTTTCAGCAAAAACCCAATTCAAAAAATCTACTTTTATTGCAAGAGGAGAGAATATCAAAATCCCATGAAGCAAAAAGCTCAAGAAATGCAGCAAACTTCAGAGATTTTGCTAAGACCCCAATTCATAAAACAGGTCTTTTCTTCTTCTTCTTCTTTTTATCAGCAGGATCATAAGAATCAGCAGCAGCAAGTTCAAACCTTTTTAGCAAAAAACCCAGTTCAAAAATCATTTTTTCTTGCAACAGAAGAGAGAATATCAAAACCCCATAAAACCAAAAACTCAATAAAGGCTGCAAATTTCAGAGACATTAGCTAAAAACCAATTCAATAAAACTGGTTTATTTTCAGCAGAAACATAAAAATATAAAAGCCTGTGCAGCAAATATGAAAGATATGCTGCAAAGTTCTGAACTTTAGCAAACACCAACATAAAAAATCTGTTTTGTTTTTTCTTGAAGGAAGAACAGAAGTAGTTGGAACTGCAGAAATGTTGCAAAGTTCAGAGCATCTCGCAAACTCCCAATTCAAAAATCTACTTTTTCCTTGCAGAAGGAAAAGAAAATTGGGAGGGGGGAGAGAATTCAGAAGTTTTAGCAAAAACCCACTTCAGAAAAACTGTCTATGCTGTAGCAGAAGCGATGTATCTGAGAATCCATGAAGGCATTGATGAATTAAAACAAGGAGAGAGATGTATTCCTTTGGTTTTCTTTCAGTTTGTAGAAAGAGTCGCGATGGTGAGGCATGCACCGACCCCTCGTATTACGTGCCTCTCTCTCTCCTCAACCCGAGTTCTGAACAGTGTAGTACTCGGGTTTTCAGTTCTATCAAGTGGGTCCACTGTACTGTAATCCAGTCCATTGTTCTGTGGCTCCCACCGTGGATGAATCGTACCCCAAAAACACCCAAACTCGGGCAGGAAAATCATGCTGATCTTGGTACTTTTTTCATTTGGATCCATGTGGGGCCCACCTTGATGTATGTGGTTTAAATCCATGCCGTCCATTAGTTTTAGCAGATCATTTTAGGGCATGATTTCTAAAATGAAAGGGATCCAATTCTTAGATGAACCACACCACATGAAAAAAAATGCTGATTGAACATCCACTGTTAAAAACTTCTTGGGGCCCACGGGAATGTTTATTTTCCATCCAACCTGTTGATAAGGTCAAAAAGATCTGGATGAAGGGACCAAAAAATTATCAGATTGATCCAAAAATTTTATGGACCACAAGAAGTTTTTAATGGTCAATCAACACTATTTCCTATGCTGTGGTCCACCTGAGATTTGTATCCGTTTCATTTTAGGGATCGTAACTAAAATGAGCTGTCAAAACGGATGGACGGCGTGGATCTAAGGCACATACATCAAGGTGGGCCTCACGGTCAGGGATCCACAAAGCAGCGCCCGGACTGGTGCTCTTCTAAACCGTCCATTTGTATGCTAATCAAAAGATAGCATTTTTGTTGGGGAGATACGTTGGTTGCCGTCCATACAAAGTGGGACCCAGTAGATCAGTCACGACTACAACGAACACCACGTGTATATAACTGTCAAGAGATCCAGCCCGTCCATCAGGTATCCAGATCTCATGTAGTCCACACCACGGAAAACAGCTGGAATGGTACCTCCACCATCAGCATTTTGTAGGGCAACCGTGGTCTTTATCTGCAATCTGATCCATTCATCATCCGTGCCTCATCAGGATGAAAAGACTACCCAAAAATCCCAGTATTCTAAAACTCAGATGTGCCATACCATGAGAATTTAGAGGTTTTTTTGTATACTTTTTAAATGGGTGATTTTTGATTAGTCTGAATTTTGTATCAAGGCTAAACAACGTCGGCCCACTTAATGGACGGAGTTGATTTCATGCACGCTAATTCTTATTTGCACGTTAGAGTTATGTACGAACGCCAGTTGCACAGGATCCTCATTTTTGTAATTGAAAACGCGTGTATACTTGCAAAACCCTCGGGTTGCGAATCCAACGGGGATTTGCGTGATATGAGAGTTTGCCACGGTTTTGTGTGATATCATCCATCGTACACGTGTTATGTATGGACATTACTTCAGAAAGATCAGATTGTAAGGCTCGTGGTGGATGAAAGTCTTCAAAAGTCAAACTGATTGAACAATCCTAACCATCGAATTGTGGACTGTCAAAAGTAGGTCAAAAATAAGACAGGTTGCTTTACAAGTTGGCGGCAGTCTCTCGGTGGTTCAGATTCTTTTTTCAGTGTAAATTTCGGGATATGATCCATCCACGATCGGAACCAATATTTTGACGGTCCAGATTACTGGTAGGACACCAGCGGCTTTTATGAAGGAATACAAACTTTTCTGTTTTTTTAATATATATATATATATATATATATATATATTTTGTTAGTTTATTAGTACACCCACTGTCAGATCACACTTCACCGTTAGCCACCCCACTCGCTAATCGATTTGATGGCAAGTCGTCGGCGTTAAAACAGTATATCTTTCGCTCATTCTACCACTTGAGCTATGCATCTTGGTGGGAAGGAATGCAAACTCAAGTTGTTAGACTAGCACGTCCGGATAGCAACTTTGAGGACGAAACTACCCTTCCTTTTCATTGCTGTTGCGTTTCCTCTATTTTAAAAAACCAAAGGACGAAAACTCCTACAAAACTTCCGTTGCTTGGATCACACCACCCGCCAGGGGGATTCCACCCTTTCTATTCGTCAACATTATCGTGTTTTTTTTTAAATGAATCACGGGTATAATGTACTACATTTACCTAGACGGTGTAAATTTTTTGTGGGCCATTTAACTGCTGGATGAAGTTTGCATCTTGATTTTTGGTTCATCCCTGCAAAAATCACCATATGAATATGATGGATTACAAATAAAACATCATTGTGGGGGCATAATAAAGTTTTTCCGATGGAACTACTATTTCCTATGGTATAATCCACTTGATATTTTGATATGCCACCCGTGTTATTTTTTTTTGGATTTCAAGCTATATATAAACATGATGGAAAAACGGATGAACGTCATGGGTAGTCTATATACATTCAAGGCAGGCCCAACTCAATTTTTTATTTTTTTTTGGGGGGTTAGCTTGTTAGTACACACCCATGTTAGTACACACACTCCATGTTAGCCACCCCCGCTAAGGATCGATACCAAGACCTCAAGTGTTGACACCCACTCAGTCTGCCAATTGAGCTATGGATCTGGGCGTGTCCAACTCAGTTAACTCAGCACTATAAGAGCATACTGAGAAAACTATAAATCCAATTTGCGAGAGGTTTTGGTTCCCTCGCTGAATTCCTACCTTGCTTCACTCAATTTTTAGGTACCCTTGCTCAATTTTTAACTTCCTTCGCTCAAATGTTTGATTGTCTCGTTGAATTTTTAAGTTCCCTTACTTAATTTCTAGCTTCCCTCGCTCAATTCCTAGGATTCCTCGCTGAATTTTTACGTTGCCTCGCTCAAATCCTAGGTTGCCTCGCTCAATTTCTAGTTTCCCTCGCACAATTCCTAGCTTCCCTCGCTCAAAACCTAAGTTGCCTCGCTGAATTTCTAGGTTCCCTTACTGAATTTCTAGCTTTCCTCACTTAATTCCTAAGATTTCTCACTAATTTCTAGTTTCCCTCGCTCAATTCCTAGGTTACCTCGCTCAATTCCTAGGTTCCCTTGCTCAATTTCTAGCTTTCTTCACACAAATCCTAAGTTGCCTCACTCAATTTCTAGCTTCCCTCGCTCAATTCATAAGTTACTTTGCTGAATTTCTACGCTGTCTCGCTCAATTCCTAGGTTCCCTCACTCAATTTCTAGCTTCCCTCACTCAATTCCTAGGTTGCCTCGCTCAATTGATAGGTTGCCTCACTTAATTTCTAAGTTTCCTCGCTCAATTTCTAGCTTCCCTCACTCAATTCTTAGGTTGCCTTGCTCAATTGCTAGGGTGCCACGCTGAATTCCTACCTTGCCTCGCTCAATTTCTAGGTACCCTCGCTCAATTTCTAGCTTCCCTTGCTCAAATCTTTGGTTGCCTCGCTGAATTTATAGGTTCCCTCGCTTAATTTCTAGCTTCCTTCGCTCAATTCTTAGGATTCTTCGTTGAATTTCTACGTTGCCTCGCTCAATTCCTAAGTTCCCTCACTCAATTCCTACATTGCCTCGGCCTCGCTGAATTCTTTCCTTGCCTCGCCCAATTTCTAGGTACCCTCGCTCAATTTTTAGCTTCCCTCACTCAAATCCTTGGTTGTCTCGTTGAATTTCTAGGTTCCCTCACTTAATTTCTAGCTTCTCTCGCTCAAATCTTATGTTGCCTCACTCAATTTATAGCTTCCCTCGCTCAATTCCTAGGATTCCTCGCTGAATTTCTATGTTGCCTCGCTCAATTCCTAGGTTGCCTCGCTAAAATCATAGGTTTCCTCGCTCAATTTCTAGGTTCCCTAGCTCAATTTGTAGCTTCCCTCACTCAAATCCTTGGTTCCCTCGCTGAATTTCTATGTTGCCTCGCTCAATTCCTAGGTTCCCTCGCTCAATTCCTAGGTTGCCTCGCTCAATTTCTAGGTTCCCTTGCTCAATTTCTAGGTTACCTCGGTTCCCTCGGTTTCCTCACTTGCTCAATTCCTAGGTTGCCTCGCTGAATTCCTACATTGCCTCGCTCAATTCCTAGGTTCCCTCGCTCAATTCCTAGGTTCCCTCACTCAATTGCTAGGTTCTCTCGCTCAATTCGTAGATTGTCTCACTCAATTTCTAGCTTCCCTCGCTCAATTCATAGGTTTCTTTGCTCAATTCCTAGGTTTCCTCGTTGAATTCCTTCTTTGGCTCGCCCAATTTCAAGGTACCCTCGCTCAATTTCTAACTTTCCTCGCTCAAATCCTTGGTTGCCTCACTCAATTTCTAAGTTTCCTCACTCAATTCCTAGGTTGCCTCGCTCAATTTCTAGCTTCCCTCACTCAATTCCTAGGTTTCCTCGTTCAATTCCTACGTTGCCTCGCTGAATTCCTTCCTTGCCTCGCCCAATTTCTAGGTACCCCCGCTCAATTTCTAGCTTCCCTCACTCAAATCCTTGGTTGCCTCACTGAATTTCTAGGTTCCCTCACTTAATTTCTAGCTACCCTCGCCTAATTCTTAGGATTCCTCGCTGAATTTGTACATTGCCTCGCTCAATTCCTATGTTCCCTCGCTCAATTCCTACATTGCCTCACTGAATTCCTTTCTTACCTCGCCCAATTTCTAGGTACCCTCGCTCAATTTCTAGCTTCCCTCGCTCAAATCCTTGGTTGCCTCGCTGAATTTCTAGGTTCCCTTGATTAATTCCTAGCTTCCCTCGCTCAAATCCTATGTTGCCTCGCTGAATTTCTAAGTTCCTTCGCTCAATTTTTAGCTTTCCTCTCTCAAATCTTAGGTTGCCTCGCTGAATTTCTTAGTTCCCTCGCTCAATTTCTAGCTTCCCTCGCTCAATTCCTAGGATTCCTCGCTGAATTTCTACATTGCCTTACTCAATTCCTACGTTGCCTCACTGAATTCCTAGGTTGCCTCACTCAATTTCTAGGTTCCCTCGCTCAATTTCTAGGTTACCTCGCTGAATTCCTAGGTTCCCTTGGTTGCCTTGCTCTCTCAAATCCTACGTTGCCTCGCTAAATTCTTATGTTGCCTCCCTCAAATCCTACGTTGCCTCGCTCAAATCCTACGTTGCCTCGTTGAATTCCTACATTGCCTCGCTCAAATCCTAAGTTCCCTCGCTCAAATCCTAAGTTGCCTCTCTCAATTTCTAACTTCCCTTGCTCGATTCCTAGGTCGCCTTGTTCAATTCCTAAGTTGTCTCGCTGAATTCCTTCCTTGCCTCACCAAATTTCTAGGTACCCTTGTAAGACCCGTATCCTAGACCGTACTGTTCCGTCAACTCTCGCGATCCTTCTCGTCAAAGTCCGGCAATCCGCGACCTGTAATCGACGTTTGTGCACGACCGTAAGTCGTACCCTATACATTTGAGTCGGCTTAATCCGAAACTTGTATCATTGCGATCGCACAGTCGCCGCGGTTCCAACGCCGCGACTCATGTACCGATCCGATACCCTGACTAAGAGATGTGAGCCGACGTTTATTTCGAGAAAGCGCCGCGCGTTTGCAATCTCAAGAGAATCTCTACAACATGTCAAATCAATTCCATCAATCACCTCTCATGTCAAGTACAAAGCACCCATACTTCCTTTCTCCACAAGTCAAGCAACCACCAAAATCAACTAATACATCACCTTACCCATCACTCACATCCATCACTCATCTCCCATCACTTCTCCTTACATCTCATCTCCCTCTCTCTTTTCTCACACCATTCCCAAGCAAAGAGACAGCACTCCCACGTCCAAGCTCTTCCCATGAGAGAAAATGTAATTTTGGTGGCCCACTTCCTATCCCAAAAGCTCTAATCCTAACCATTCATTTCTCATCTTCACCATCAAAGTGAAGCTCTAGGAGAGTAGCTTTCCAACGGACCAAGAAGATCAAGTGGTGGGTGCTTCCATAGCTTAATTTTTTCATGATTTTAAGATGGGCCAAGTGAGGCCTACCGATCAATGGTATGGATTTCACTTGGGACCCTAAGATGTGGCCAATGGCCCACCTTGATCTTCAAGATCATTCCATGATGAGGCCATTCTCCATGGACCTCATCATGATGTTTATTTTCCATGTATAGATAGGGTCATCTAGACCTTCCATTTGGTGGAGAGAGGATCTCCACCGTTGGTTCTCGGTTTGATGGGCCCACATGTAATGGGACCCACTTGATGTATGATTGATCTCAAAGGAGGGCCCATAATGTCGGGGTCCCTCCATCTCACGTGTCCCGCTCTTTTCTCTCTCTCCCTCTCTTTCTTCCATTGTTTTTGTGTGTGATGATGTAGAGGTGCGGCCCACTCAGATGGACCCCACCTTGATGTATGCCTTATCCATACCATCCATGTACATGGTGGCCCACCTAGACAACCCATCTGAAGGTGGGGCCCACCTTAATATGTGGTATCCAAAATCGTCCAGCGTCCCTGGACGCTGGATGTCAAAGTGAAGTGTGAACCGTCAGTGAGTGTACTGGCAATATATATATATATATATATATATATATATATATATATATATATATATATATATATATATATATATATATATAGATTTAAAGTTTTTGGAGAGAGCCACTTGTATAGGACCCGCCTTGATGTATGTATTCAATCCACGCCATCCATTCCATTCTTCAGATTATTTTAGCCGATGAACCGAAAAATGAAGGTGATTCGAGTATCTAGTGGGCCACAGTATAGAAAACGGTGGTTTTCACCATTAAAATGCACTCTGATATTTCTATACCTCCAAAATATATTCAATATTGGAGTCATTGGATTTCTTTTAAGCTGTGGAATCCAATGGATGGATTGGATCTACTTGAAGTGGGCCCTACATAGGAAAAACCACGGAATTTCACGATTTCAAAGAATATATATATATATATATATATATATATATATATATATATATATATATATATATATATATATATATATATATATATATATATATTTACAACAGCAGCAGCAAGCTGCTGCTGTGTCAGAACACTGGCCGCGCTAGCGGCTGGTGGGCGGACGCCAGGTAGCCCACGGCCCACATGTGGGCCCCACCTTGATGTTTATTTGCCATCTAAGCCGTCCAAATGGTGGGCCCCTATCTTAAGCGGGTCCCACTCAAAAATCAACTTGATCCAAATGTCAAGTGGCCCACACCACAAGAAACAATAGTGATTGAACTTTACCATTGAAATCCTTTTTGGGGTCCACAGAGGTTCTGGATCAAACTGAAATTTGTTTTTCTCTTCAATCCAGGTCTGCGTGACCTTATCAATGGTTTGGATGGCTCAGAAACATTATGGTGGGCCCCACTTGGGACCCACAGTAAAGTATGGATTTTATTCACACCGTCAGCGGACGGTGGAACCCACCATGTATATGCGTTTCATCCGCACATCCACATCACTGGATGGTGGGACCCCATTAATGTATGTGTTTTATCAAAGCCGTCCAGCCATCTGACTTGGCGCTGGACGGTCAGTGGACTCCACCCTTGATGCATGTGTTGCATCCCAACCATCCAACCTTTAGGTGGACCCCCACCATGGTGCATGTGTTGCATCCAAACCATCCATTTATTTTGTAAAATCATTTTATGGTTTGAGCTAAAAATGAGTTAGATCTATGGTTCAAGTGGGCCCACCTTGGTATGTGTATAGGGCCCATATTGATTTAATTGTGGCCATTCATTGAGGCCTACCTTGGTGTATGTATAAATGCCCATGGGATTAAGCCCATTTGGCATATGTAAGGCCCATGGGATTAAGCCCATGTGGCATATGTAAGGCCCATGGGATCAAGCCCATTTGATATATATAAGGCCCATGGGATCCGACCCATTTAATATATATATATAAGGCCTATGGGATTAGGCCTATTTGATAAGGCCATAAGATTAAGCTCATTTGATACATATAAGGCCCAAGTTGTGAGGCCCATTTTGATGTAGTTCAAGGCCTATGGGTCATGAACCATTGCAATGTACATAAGGCTCATTGGTGAGGCCCATTAATGCAGCCCATTTGATGAATGTAAGGCCCATGTGATACGGCCCATTTAATGTATCTAAGGCCCATGGGTCGAGGCCCAACGGGATGTCCTTAGGATCCATTGCAATGTGCGTTTCCCATGGTTCATGTAATGATATTTATGGCGGGCCATGCCTAGGGAACAATGTCGATTTGACGTCCACATTGTATGTACAATGTTGGTTAAATGTCCGCATTGTAACTCTCCTTAAGGCCTATTGATAGGCCCATACTCGTTACTATTCATCACTTTATAATATGCTTAGTATAATCCCATGACTCATGCCCATACGCATCATATGTATGCTTGATTTGAGTTGTGACTGATCATAGTATACGCCATTGGGTAGACTATTTACGGGACTCGTTATGAGACTGAGTGCCCCACATGATCGCGCAGTACGATCTGGATTGTTGCATGATTTGACGGCATGATTCATGCATCTCGCATATGTGTGACTCGATCACTGCACGCCCTAGCAACATCAGGGTCGTGGCTCCACAGGTACATCGTGGATGGCCGTATTGGATACCGAAAATACTTGTTCTATCACTGTGGGCACTTAGGATGTCCTTGGGTGAAAGTCCCAGAACCTTTTTGGTACCAAGAGATGCTCCAATGTCTAGACCGAGTGGATACACGAGCGCCTAAGTGCCGAATACCAGTAGGCCGCGTCTCCCACTGTGTCGTGGTCGGTTGAAAGGGGGTGTGGCCTTATCCGTCTGAGAGAGGGGGCTATAAGCTAGGCTGAGTTTGACCAGCTCGTAAATGAGTCCGCTATTGACGAGTCGGGTAGGTATTGGCAGACTACTGGTCAGGCGGATAGTGAGGTCTATTCCGCTTGCTTGACTGTGCAGCTAGGGAGGTGGCAGTCTCTACGAAGTATATTAGACCCCGGTGATATCCAGAGAGAAACTGTACTGATATATGTACTTGATGAGTACCGACTTGCTTAGATTGCATTTCTCATACGACATTCGGCTATGTAGGCCTTGCATTGCATCGGTGTGGCCGATGACATTCATGTCTTGCATCGCATGGCCTTGGTATGGCCGATAGCATTCATGCCTTACATTACATAGCATTGATATGGTTGGTTTTATTCATGGACTTACTGCAGGTTTCCGCATTGCTCTGATATTATATACTTGACACTTGCCTTATGCACACACTTACACCACCCTCTAAACTTTTGTAAGCTTATGCACGATAGTTGCGTGCAGATAGCGTTGGACAGCAGTAGCACTGAGGCAGGAGTGCGTATCAAGATATTTTGGAGCTTTTTGATCACCTTGTATTTCCCTTTACGCATTGTACTTAAAGTTTTTGTTATAGTGGATATGTGGTGATGTTGTTTTATGACTTGGTTATGCTTGTGGTTATGGTCCATTAAAAAAAATTCATTCTGAAAATCCTCCTAGTAGGATCCCAGGATCGGAATCTGACATTTGATTGTCAGGAGTCGAAAATGGGGCACTATGGAGGCTGTGGGCACCTGATTTGGCAATCGAGATTCATGTGAATCCGATTTCCTGGTCTGGGGCATGACAACCCTTGCTCAATTTCTAGCTTCCCTCACTCAAATCCTAAGTTGTCTCATGGAATTTCTAGGTACCCTCACTCAATTCATAGCTTCCCTCACTCAATTCCTAGGATTTCTCGCTGAATTTCTAGGTTGTCTCGCTCAATTCTTAAGTTGCCTCGCTCAAATTTTTAGGTTGTCTCACTCAATTTCATCTTGCCTCGCTGAATTTAATGTTTGCCTTACTGAATTTCATGTTTCTCTCACTCATTTTCTAATTTACCTCGCTCAATTTTTAGTTTGTTTCGCTTAATTTTAACTATGTTTAATTTTTTGTGTGATGATTCTTTGGGTAGTGAAATTTACTTCTAATATATTTTCCATTACATGTTTGTAGGTGACGATTCTTGTTCTCAATTCCTAAACACATCCTCTTAGTGTTCATTGAAATAGTGGTTCGACACGGTGAAAGGTGGATTAGAAAAGCATGATTCTCGGCTAAGTCTATTCAAGCAATCCTCATTTTCCTTCTTATTGCACCTCTCATCCTTTCGATTTATAGGGGCTCTATTTCACCTTCTTCTTGTAAGATATAAAGTTGATCTTATATTTGAGATATGATGGACACGGTTGCAATTCATGGAGATGGACTTCACCCTCATAACATGGCTTAATACTGGGGAGCTTACAATACCTAGAAAACGTCCCATCAGGAGTACATTAATGGACAAATACTTCAAAGAATATCTAGTTTTTAAGTAAATTAGTTGACACCAATAAGCACGATGATGTCGTGAAGGTTGCTCTACTTATGTGTGCAGAGTGTTTTGTTAGGGGAACCGAATCAAAAACTATTTGTAACATGGATTATATGTACCTAGTAAACTCCATAAAAGATTTCTATAGCTATCCTTGGGATAGTTTGGCCTACAATACAATGTCACAAGGGGTTGCGGCTGCTATGATGGCATTAGGTGCGGTTTGCTACAATGTATATGGTTGTGTCTTTCCTTTGCAGGTAAGAACTCTTTCTTTATTCTACATGATTATATTCAATTGTGGATTTTTATCCTCATATAATTTTTAAAAAACAGATATGGGTTGTATAGAGATTACTAGCCTTACGAGAGTGTGTTATTTCGTTTGTACCCTCGCAAATTTCACGCTTCATTCAATATTGAGGCTAGAAGGGTTGGAGGTACAACAAAATACATGCAATTTTTTAGAGTGAAGTTGTAAGTATATGTATTTCTCTGCATGTTATCTTTTCTTGATTTGACACTTACACTCCGTATATTAATATCAGTCTGGGTTCTTTTCCAGACTATCTTAATAAAGAACTTGGAACCCACCCTACGAGAATGGGAAATGAACGTCGTTCGCTTGCTTCATGATAGTTTTCAAGCGAGATATCATGAACGTTTAATTAAAATGGAATGTTATTTAATTCACCATTAAAAGTTTTCCGACTCTTATATGTGCATTGATACATTTTGTAGGTCATCGAGACCCAGGAATTGAGCGATGAGGGTGAGGAGGGATCAACAGAAAGTGATGAAAATGGCGTACAGGGGGGGATATCGTGAAACCATCTCTTTTGATGGATGAATTTAGGGTTGGGATAGATGAGTTGAAGAAAGAGAGAGGAGTTGAAGAAGGAGAGGGATGAGCTGAGGAAAGAGAAGGAAGAGTTGAGAAAGAGAGAAGAGAGGTTTGATGAGAGGAAGGTGTTGTTAAAAGAGAAGCAATTGTTGAAGATGGAGAGAGAAAATCTGAACGAGAGATCGTAGTTGAAGAAAGAGAAGGAATTGTTTTTCGGAGAGAAAGAGGAGTTGAATAGGCGGATGTGTGAGTTGTTGAGAGAAACTGAAAACTTAGCGAAAGAGAGGAAGGCCTTGAAGAAGGAGAATGAATATTTATATATACAGAGGGGACAGTTTTTGAGGGATGAGGACGAGGAGTTAAAGAAGAAAGTGGAGGTTGAGGATACGAAAGAAAAAGAACAGGAAAATGTAGAGTTGGAGGTGCAATCATATGGTATGACCGAGCGTAATCTATTAGATGAAGCACCCGTTTCTCCTCCTATTTATGTAAAGAGAACCAAAAGGGTAATGAAGTCATCCTATTATATGGTTTCTCCATTCTTGTCTCTATCTTCGATCGTTACAACCCCGAATGTGGTGAGGCGACTTGAGGAAGCCGAAAACTTTCCTATATCTCTGATACCATTTCTTCTACAGATGGATCCATTCAAGATACTATCAACGGATGAACTCAAAGAACTAGAAAGCTACTATGAAGCAAATAAGGATATGGTAGAGGCTTCATGGTTCAAGTCCATATAGGTAGATGACGTGTGGGTTGATAGCGTGGTAAGCATTCGTATGAGAGTGTCTATATACATTGACTTTCATATAGTTATATCTTTTAATCAATTATTGTTGAATCATATTATCTTGTGGAGTAGGCTATCGACAAATATGTTGACTTCCTAGAGGAAAGGCAGTCTGGTTCTGCAATTGCATATCCTCAAGATTTCAAGTTTTGTCCCACCTATTTTACAGTAAATATTTACTTCGGAGTATTGTTAATCTATTTTTTCAATTAATTCGTATTTTTTTTACTTGTATTGATCTTTGATTACGTTTGTTATAGCCATGCCTTCAAACTAGTATGCCAACTCTAAAGGCGTATCAAGACTCGAAGTCTGCTTCCGAACGTGCAAAGTTGGTAGGCGATCTGAACAATGTCATAGCAATTGCCACGCAGCGGAGTAAATCACACGCCAAGGAGATTGTATAGTGAACGGGTAATGCATTAGTCATATAACATCAAAATAGGTCGTAATGTGTTCTTTGATCATATTTTTTTTACTGATAGCCCACTTAAACATGGACAAGTTTATGTACCCATCAACCATGATAAGTCTCATTGGTTCTTAATGGTCCTATATCCAAGACAACGGGAGATCATTATTATTGATAGCTTAGTGTCAAATGCTCTCCTAACGTATAAACAGATGATCAAATTGATGACGAAGGTTCTCCCGTTGTTCTTCCATGCCACCGGAGATGTCACCGTGCTTGAAGGGAAGACTTGGACTGCCAAAGAAGTAAAATCTGTGCCAAAGCAATGCAATGGTTTTGATTGTGGCATATTTGTAATGAAATTCATTGATATACTGTGCAGCAGTCGCACCTTGGAGGGAATAGACATGCAAAAATTCACTATACATTGGAGGAAGTCGATAGTGTATGATTCTTTATCTGTAACCTATAAATGATATTTGTCTTAGGCATGAGATGAAGATGATAAATTTGTGAAATGTTGTATTATATATAGTGTTGTATATACCCCGCACAATTTGTACTTCGGGAAAATTTATAATGAAGTAAATTTCATAACGAGTAAATGTTTCCGTCACTCAACTTTCATGCTTGCATTGTTCAACTTCTAGTTTGCCCCACCTAATTTCAAGTTTCTCTCTCTCTCTTCTTATACTTACCCTTGCTCAATTCCTATGTTGTACTAACCAATTTCTACGTTGTCTCGCTCAATTTCTACGTTTCCTCGCTCAATTTTTATGTTGTCTTGCTCAATTCATGAGTTCCCTCGCTGAATTTCTAGCTTCCCTCACTGAATTTCTAGCTTCCCTCGCTCAATTTGTAGATTGCCTCGCTGAATTTCTATATTACCTCGCTCAAAGCCCATGTTCCCTCGCTGAATTTCTAGCTTCCCTCACTCAATTTCTAGCTTCCCTCGCTCAATTTGTAGATTGTCTCGCTAAATTTCTAGCTTCCCTCACTCAATTCCTAGCCTGTCTCACTCAATTCATAGGTTCCCTCACTGAATTTCTAGCTTTCCTCTCTCAATTTCTAGCTTACCTTGCTCAATTCGTAGATTGCCTCACTGAATTTTTAGCTTCCCTTTCTCAATTCCTAGCCTGTCTTGTTCTATTCATAGGTTTTCTCGCTGAATTTCTAGCTTCCCTCGCTCAATTCGTAGGTTGCCTTGCTGAATTTCTAGCTTCTCTCGCTCAATTTCTAGCTTGTCTCGCTCAATTTCTAGGTTCCCTCACACAATTCTTAGCTTCCCTCGCTCAATTCATAGATTACCTCACTGAATTTCTAGCTTCCCTCGCTCAATTCCTAGTCTGTCTCCATCAATTCATAGGTTCCCTCGCTAAATTTCTAGCTTCCCTCGCTCAATTCGTAGTTTGTCTCACTGAATTTCTAGCTTCCCTCACTTAATTCCTAGCCTGTCTCACTCAATTTTTAGGTTCCCTCGCACAATTCCTAGCTTCCCTCGCTCAAACTCTTAGGTTGCCTCGCTCAATTCCTAGGTTCCCTCACTGAATTCCTATGATTCCCTTGCTTGATAATCGAGTCAAATCCTAAATCATAGGATTTTGTCAACCTTGATGCATGCTGAGATATTCTAGATTGGACATGGCATGCATTCTACTGATATTCCTCGCTCATATTCTACAATTACATGAAGAGTTACATCCAACAATATTGGCATTGATATGATAGCCTAAGTCTTTTACACAAGCATAAGGAGCCCTGTTCAAAATCAATTGTGTAAAACTAAGTTGCCAGAAGCACCTGAGCATAAAACTCAAACTAGAGACTTAATGATGATACAAAGATTACAATGGAACAAAGGAAATTAAGAGTAACGTTAAAAAAGCAGAAAATGATCAGAAGAGAAAAGAAAAATAAAAGAAAATGTACATTTGGTTAAGAAAGACAACTAAGTAAAGCCAACATAAGTAGAAAAATGGCAAAAGAACATTCCAATATATCATGTGACAGAATTGAGGAAAAGTTACAAAAGATTAAGGCATAATTTTTCACAAATACTCAAAAACACATATTACCCTAAATTATATACATTGAGTGTGGGGCCCACCAAAACTGAATATAATGAGTGTGAGGCCAACAAAAACCATGTACATTGATTGTGGGGCCCACCAAAATTGTATTTCAGAGTGTGGGGCCCATTGATTTTTTTTTAAAAAAAAGAGGGTCAAGCGGCACTACGGCACCTGGATCGGTGGTAGTGCCACCACAGTCTGGTGGTTCGGGCGGTAGTGCTGCCCGGCCCCCTCTTTTTTTTAAAAAAAATTTGGTGGGTCCCATCGTGGGTCCCACACAAAGAGCTTATATAATCTCCCCCACACGCCCAACCCTCATTTTCCACACCCTTTCTTCATCTTCCTTCACAAAAATCCTCTCTTTTTCTAATCTCTCAACTTCCAAACCCTCTATCCATATATTCCACAACCATCATTTCCATCTTTCAAACCCTCATTTTCCTAACCATTTCTTCATCTTCCTTCCCCTTTCTTCATCTTCCTTCATAAAACCCTCTTTATTTCTAATCCTTTTACCATCTCCTCAAGTTCCAAACCCTCTCTCTTCATCGTCCACAACCATCTTTTCATCTTTCAAACACATTTTTCTTCATATTCCAAACCTTACTCACATAACCATCTTCTCATCTTCTAAACCCATCTTCCTCATGGGTATTATTGCGTTCTTTTTCTCGATATTTCCCATCCCCATGATTATCTCGGTAATGGGGAAGAAGAGGGTGGTTCAAGTGGGTTCATCATCTTCGAGGATCTTAAGAAGCACGAGGCGAGCCGCTGCAGATGACATGGGTCCATCATCACCATCCGTTCGAAGAAACGTACAGACGAACAATGTTGGTGTAACGAGTTCTTCACAACTACCTCGTGAGAGGAGGTCGAAAAGGGCTCACAATCAAAATGCACAGACATTGGGTGAGAGCTGATATCGCAATCGGGAAGTGGTTTTCGAAGTCACGGTGGGGGACTGACTATTTGTCGAAAATGACGTGCTAGATTGACTCTTGCATCAAGGTTGGGGACCTCTTTTTGAAGGTAATTTTCAAGCCAATAAGTATGATGTGTGGTTTTTTTATTCTCGAATTATTAATGCAAGACTCAACCCACTTGGATTTAACATTTCATATGGAGACGCGGTACGTCCCATCGACATAAAACACATCGCGAACATACTTGGCGTGCCCCTGGGAATGATCTATATCCCCGTAGACACAAAGAACTTGAATACATCGCAACACAAGAGTGAGCTAAGCAGGAGTTTGTGTGGCCACCTCGTGGAGTGAAGGAGAGATAGTAGTTTCAAAATTAAAGAAATGATTCCAATTTACAGACTGTTGCACTACATCTTCACACATAATTTATATCTGAGATGGAAAAACAACACGGAGGTTTCTGTCTACCATGCAGAGATAATGTATTAGATAGGGCGTGGGGAGAATGTGTGTCTGCCTTCCATTATCCTTTACCATATAGCGAAGGCCGTGAGGATAAGAAGAAGTAATCTCTCCCTCCCATTTGACCGCCTAATTTGCAAGCTAGCCTGAGATAATGGGTTTAGGGCATCCATCAGCCCCTCACATTCAGAAAGAGTAATAACCGAAGACACCTTAAATCGCATGCAATGTAGCCCTAGACAAGAAGCAAGGTGGTTTGAAGAATTTGGAAATGAGGTAGCTGAAGATGAAGAAGAAGAAGAAGAAGGCAGCAAAGAGGATGAGGCTACTGAAGAAGAAGAGGGTGATGATACAGGTGAGGTGCCTAATGCATGTCTGGGTCTAGACAAGCGTTTAGGGTCGATCGAAGCTAGTGTGTCTGAGCTTAAGAAGGACTAAGAATATCTTAAGCGTAAGATGAAGAGTACACATTGAACAATAAAGGTGGTGTTGTGTTGTGTATAGAAGGAGGGAGTGCCCCCTCCCTCGCCGGACTTGGTATCACAGTAGGGAGTTGTGATACATAGTTGGGTTATTTATGTTTTTCACTTGATTAGGTATGTATGGGAACAATGTACTAACTCAGATTATAAATGAAATTATTTCCACTTTAGTTTTATCAACACATGCAGTAGTGTATGGATGTTCTCATTTTATCACTCTTAATCTCCTTCATCATGCATCTCAGATTGATCGTGAGGCCTTCACAATCAGAGCTAATTCTGTCATTCCTCATCCCAAGCCATGAAAATGAGTGAGGCAAACATGAAAATGACGATCCTAACATGAAATTTATCAAGACAAACATTAAATTGACCTTATCTACCATGAAATTGAGCTAGAAAAACATTAAATTGAGCGAGGGAACCTAGGAAATGACGGAGGGAATATAGGATTTGAGCGAGGGAACGTACAAATTCAAAGAGACAACCTACGAATTGAGCGAGGGAAGCTAGAAATTCATCGAGGGAACATAGGATTTGAGCGAGATAACCTACAAATTAAGTGAGGGAAGCTAGAAATTCAGCAAAGGAACATAAGATTTGAGCAAGGCAACCTACGAATTGAGCAAGGTAAGCTAGAAATTCAGCAAGGGAATATACGATTTGAGGGAGAAAACCTAGGAATTGAGCGAGGGAAGCTAGAAAACCTAGGAATTGAGCGAGGGAAGCTAGAAATTCAGCGAGGGAACCTATGAATTGAGCAAGACAGGCTAGGAATTGAGCGAGGGAAGCTAGAAATTCAACAAGGCAATCTACGAATTGAGCTAGGGAAGCTAGAAATTGAGCGAGTGAAGCTAGAAATTTAGCGAGGGAATATAGGATTTGAGCGAGACAACCTAGGAATTGAGCGAGGGAAGCTAGAAATTCAGTAAGACGACCTAAAACTTGAGTGATTGAACCTAGGAATTGAGTGAGGGAACCTAGGAATTGAGCGAGGGAAGCTAGAAATTCAGTGAGGGAACCTATGAATTGAGCGAGACATGCTAGGAATTGAGCGAGGCAACCTAGAAATCGAGCGAGGGAACATAGTAATTGAGCGAGAGAACCTAGGAATTGAGCGAGACAACCTACGAATTGAGCAAGGTAAAGTAGATATTAAGTGAGGCAGCGTAAGAAATTCAGTATGACAAAATAAAAATGAGCGAAGCAACTTAGAAATTAAGTGAGGCAACCAAAAGCTTATTGCACGAGAGAAAATATCTTACAACATATATCATACAAAATACTAAATAAATTACAAAGTATGTTATACATCAGGTATAAGAAACTTGCACATCCGGCGATTATACCGTGTTCTATTATTGGAATGTTTTTTACCCATTTCCCCACATATGTTGGCTTCACTTAGTTGTCTTTCTTAACCAAATGTACCTTTTCTTTTGTTTTTCATTTCTTTTATGTTCTTTTTATGTTTTTTAACATTAGTCTTAATTTCCTTTCTTCCATTTTGATCTTTATATCATCATGTAATTCTCTAGTTTGAGTTTTGTACTCGGGTGCTTCTGACAACTTGGTTTTACACAATTGATTTTGAACAGGGCTCCTTATGCTTGTGTTGAAGACTCAGACTATCATATCAGTGCCAATATTGTTAGATGCAACTCTACGTTTAGTAGTTGAGGAGCATGTAAGAGACATTGATATGTTACCTCACTATCTTGATGCTACTCAATTTTATGCACACAGTGACAAGCAGAAATTATTAGAAAAAATAATAGAAAAAGAAGAACCCATCCATGCTTATGTTGAGAATGGCTCTGATCAAACTTCCAAAATGATGGACCTTAAATATATTACAACGTATATCATACAAAACACTAATTGAATTACAAAGTACATTATATATCAGGTATAGGAAACTTGTACATCTGGTGATTATGCCCTGTTTGTTTGCATCGACCACACTTTAATGTTTTTTATTCTTCTCCACGTGAGGGAATTCTTAGCTTTTTTGGTCTTCTAGATGCCCTCTTCTAGCCCGGTGGTTTAATTTTTGCATAATACTCCTTGAAGCCATCTGTAATCTCCCATTCACTCTTGTCACGTACTAGATACACCGATTCGTTATATGTGCTCAAGTAATTAATTTTGTGCAGTATAGAATGGGGAGCAGTACGAGTAATGAGGAAGATTGTAGTTTATACATGCTTATAGGACATGCATACAAAGGTACCCCTTCACATCAAACTCGCGACATGTATATGAAAGTGAGTTGAGCTTGACTGTATCATTATAATCCCCTACAATATAGTACTCATCTTGAGAAATTGGATGACAGTGAACATCTCACACCTTCTGTATAAGATCCTTTAACTGTTGCTCCACCCATGGTGTCAAAGGACTTAAAAATGTTGTTGCGGATTCTCTTCTCTTGTAAAATAATTCTTGTATCTTACATCTTACCGCCTCTATCAATTTAGTAACAGGGTATTCATGTGTTTCTTTGAAGAGGGCATTAACACACTCAGATATGTCGTAGTGACCAAGTTGAATCTTTTACCTGAAAAGTGCGAAGATGTCCATCTTTCATTGTTGATTTCTATCAGTCAAGCATGTACTAGGGGTTGGCCATTTCAATATCATGCATTAACTTTTCAAATTCAACCATCCTGGAAGTCTTA
Source organism: Magnolia kwangsiensis (assembly GCA_037074715.1). Classification (NCBI taxonomy): domain Eukaryota; kingdom Viridiplantae; phylum Streptophyta; class Magnoliopsida; order Magnoliales; family Magnoliaceae; genus Magnolia; species Magnolia kwangsiensis. Next base: position 201,220,852 of record CM073571.1, read on the forward strand.
ACTGCCCACCAGTAGTACATTTCCAATGACTTATCTTTAAAAGTGTCCACCAAGTTTCTAAAGATATGATACGCACAGTACCCATGAATTGCATGTGGAAAGACTTGGGGAACCTCTTTCATTAAACCTTTATATTGGTCAAAAATAATCACAAGACCCTCCAGATACCCTAATGTATAGCGAAGAAAATGACGAAGATAATATTTCTCTTGCATAGCGAAGATAATATCACGTGGCCTCAAACCTAGCCGTTACTCAATGCGGCTAACAACCAGATCACACGCTAACTTACTGCTTTCTTGCCAGTGATCATTGTTCATCCATGGCATGTCGCACGTGTATAACTTCCTATCTTGAATATCCTGGTATTATTCACCCGAGTTGCGTGAACCCTGTAAGCTTCGTATCCTAGACCGTACCGTTCCATAGACTTCCGCGGTCTTACCGGTCGAATTTCGGTAACCTTCGACCCTTAACCGATATTTGTGCGTGACCCTGATTCATATGTCGTCAGCCCGTATCGACTCAACCCAAGACTATTACCATAGCGACCGTGCCATCGCTGCGGTTCCGATACCGCGACTTGCGCGCCGAGACGATACCCTGGTCAAGAGTTGTAGGCCGACATTCGGTGTGAGGAAAACGCCGCACGTTGTGAAATCTAAGAGAATCTCTACGAGATGTCTCATCAATCCATCAATCCGTCACATGTCAAGTACATGTCAAGTACACATCACCTTTCACCCATTCCCAAGCAACCACAAAAGTTAAGATTTTCTTACAAGCCCATACCTCTCTTACACAAAAAGCCTCAAAAGTCAAGATTTTCTAACACAACCATCACTCACCACATCCATCCATCACTCTCTCTCTCTCCCTTTACAACTCTCTCTTTCTCTTTCTCATTTCAAACTCAAAAAAAATCCCAAACACCTCCATACGTATGAGCTCTCCAAGCTCTTCCCAAGCAACAAAGGTGGCCCACTTTCCTACCCCTTCATCTCCCATCTTAGCCTTCCATTTCTCATCTCTTCCATTGAAATCCAAGCTAAGGTGCTAAGGAACCCCTAGGAGCAAGAAGATCGGACGGTGGGTGCTCGATGAGAATAGTTTTTCCTGTTTTTGAGATGGGCCAAGTGAGGCCAATCGATCAATGGTTTGGATCTCACTTGGGACCCTAAGGTGTGGCCGATGACCCACTTAGATCATCATGATCATCCATGATGGGGCCATTCTCCATGGACCCCATCATGATATTTATTTTCTTGTATTAGAAGGTCATCTAGACCATCCACACCGGTGGGGAACGGATCTCCACCGTTGATCTACGATCTCGGTGATCCCATGTGTAGAGGGATCCACTTGATGTATGATTCATTGCAAGGGAGGGCCCATAATGTCGGGGTCCCTCCATCTCAAGCGTGTCCCACCTTCTATCTCTATATCTCTCTCTCCCTTTCTATTTCTTTTATTTAATATGGTTGTGTGGCCCACTTGGATGGACCCCACTAGGATGCATGTATTGGATCCAATCCATTTTTAGATGGGGCCCACCTTGTATGGGGTAGTCATGTGATGATCCACCTAATCAGGGCCCACCTCAGTTTTTCTTTTCTTTTTTTTTTTTATCAATTTCAAAAAAAAGAAAAGAGGCCTTTGGGTGGGCCACTAATATAGGCCCCACCTTAATGTGTGTATTCAATCCATGCCGCCCATTCCTTTCACCAACTCATTTTAGGCGTTGAGCCGAGGAATGAGGTCCATCCGTTCATTAGGCGGTCCACACCACACGAAACAATGACTATTACCATTTAAATTTAATTTAATTTTTCTATAGGCCTAAATAGGTTCAATAGCGGACTCAATGGGCTTGTTTCGAGTCAGGGAAGTCAATGGACGGGGTGAATTTTCTTGTAGCGGGCCCCACACCAGAAAAACCCCAAAAAAATGAGATTTTCCTGATTTTTGCAAGAGGCAAAGCCTCTGCCCTCTGACAATCAGCGGCAGCAGCTGCATGCTGCTGCGTGCAGCGTTAGGCGGGCGGGCGGACAGCCACCCACGGCCCCTGCCGTGGGTCCCACCGTGATGTATATCTTTTATCCACGCCGTTCATGTGGTGGGCCCCCTCGTCAGGTGGGCCCCCTCCAATTTTCGACCCCATCCACTGATCAGGTGGCCCACACCATAGGTAACAATGGAATTGAATATCTACCATTGAAAAGTATTTTTGGGCCCACAGAAGTTTTGGATCAAGCTGAAATTTGTATTTTCCCTTCATCCAGGTCTGAGTGACCTTATGAACAGCTTGGATGGCATTGAAACATTGAGGTGGGCCCCACAGGGGACCCACAATGATGTATGTGATTTATATCCACCGTCCAGGGGCGGAGGGTGGAAGCCCACCATGGTGTTTATATTCTATCCGTCCAGCGGACGGAGGTGCTGGGGCCCACGGTGATGTACGTGCACTGTCCAACCTCAGTGGACCCCGTCATGATGCATGTGATGCATCCAGACCATCCATCCACTTGGTGAGATCATTTTAAGGCATGAGTTGCTGATTGGGTGGGCCACCTATGTATGGGTAAGGCCCATTTGATTTACAAAAGGCCTATGGGCTAGGCCCATTTGATTTACAAAAGGCCTATGGGTTAGGCCCATTTGATTTATGAAAGGCCTATGGGTTAGGCCCATTTGATTTATTTAAAGGCCTATGGGCTAGCCCATTTGATTTATTAAAGGCCTATGGGCTAGGCCCATTTGATTTACAAAAGGCCTATGGGTTAGGCCCATTTGATTTATTTAAAGGCCTATGGGTTAGGCCCATTTGATTTGTATAAGGCCTATGGATTTAGGCCCATTCGAGATGAATAAGGTCTATGGGTTTAGGCCCATTTGATTCGTAAAAGGCCTATGGGTTTAGGTCCATTCAAGTCATATAAGGCCCACGGGTTATGACCCATTGCAAATGCACATAAGGCCCACGGGTTATGACCCATTGCAAATGCACATAAGGCCCATTGGTGTGGCCCTTTTATGTGGCTCATTTGATGAGTAAAAGGCCCATGAGATACAGCCATTTGATTTATTTGAGGCCCAATGGGATGTACCTAAGGCACATTGCAATGTGTGATTCCGCCATGATCTATTGATATTTAAGGCGAGCTGAGCCTTGGGAGCAACGATGGTTAGATGCCCACATTGTAAAGATGACGTCGGTTAAATGTCCGCACTGTCACTCTCCCTAAGGCCCACTAATAGGCCATACTTGTAGTATGTAGGCCATCTAGGCTCATCTTCATTATGATCAGGTCCCATCTGTTATATTTTAACCCATGTGATAGGGCCCACCTTGTAGTGTGTTGTTCGCACCGTTCATTCACGTGGCCCTGACGTGATGTACGTGTTTTATCTAAGTTGTCCAGTAATGGGCCCCTTTGGAATAAGTAGGGCTCAACCCATTGTGATGTATTCAAGGCCCTGAGTTATGGCCCATTACAATGTATGTAAGGCCTAATTGGCGTGGTCTATTAGATATATACATGAGGCCCATGTGAGTAGGCCTACCTTGATGTACCTTGTGGCCCATCCGTTAGGCCACTTTGATTTATTTGTGGCCATTATTGAGGCCCTCCTTGGTATATATAAAGCCCATTGGAAAGGCCCATGGACACAGTCCACTTGATGAATATAAGGCCCATTAGTGTGGCCATTGATGTAGCCTAGTTGATATATATGAAGCTCATTGGTGCGGCCCATGGGCGGGGCCCACCCGTTTGTATTGTCAGGCCCATGTTTAAGACCCATGTCTAAGGCCCATTGTAATGTATATGCTGCCAGTGTATGGGGCCCATAGTGATGTATATGCGGCCCAGAGATGAGGCCCATTTGTGCGGCTCATTGATAAAGCCACTTGATGTGAATAAGGCCCATGTATAGGGCTCACCTATTGTGTATTTGGAGCTCATGGGCGAGGCCCATTGTGATGTATTCAATGCCCATGGGACATGACCCATTGTGATGTATTTGAAATCCAGGTATGAGGCTCAATATGATATGTATATTAGGCCTTATGTGAGGCCGTGGGCCGCTATATGTTTTGCTCCATGGGAGCAATGTTGGTTGAATGTCCACATTGATGGGCAATGACGGTTAAAGGTCCTCATTGTGACCTTCCCTTAGACCTTGTTAGGCCCATTCTCTTCGTGGGTTAACCTAAATAAATAGGCCCCATTCACCACAGACGGATGACTCCATGCTATTGGATTTGGTGTAACCACGGCCAAGAGTCGATCTTTACATTGTGGTTGATTGTTATCCATCTATGGACCCCCGCCTTGTATATATGTGGGTGGTCGGTGCCGACTATCAATATTGATTATCGGTGCTGATTATTGTGGCCGATTATAGATCGAGGCCAATCATCGTGGCCGATTGTGGATCCCGATTGTGATGTACATTTTGCCCGCGTTTGAGGCCCATTGTGATATGTTTATGGCCTATGGGCAAGGCCCATTGTGATATGTATTAGGCCATGATGCATGGCCCATTTGGTGTATTTAAGACCTATGTGTAGGGCCCACATGCCATGTATTCAAGGCCAATGAGCAGGGCCCACCTGTTGTATACGTATAACCCTTGAGTAAGGCCCATTGTGTTGTATATTAGGCCCTCGTGTGAGGCCGTGGGCCCATTATACGTTTAGATCTATGTGGGTCATTCCTTGGGGCAATGTTGGTTAAATGTCCACATTGTCGAGGCCGATTTTTAATACCGACTATGAGTATGTGACGGCATAACATCTTGATACATGCCCATACGCATCATCTGCATGTTTGTTATGAGATGTGATTGACCATTGCATATGTCATTGGGCAGGATGATATGAGACTCCCTGATAGGTGGAGGTTATCTCACATGAGCGCACGATATGCGCAGGATTGGTGCATGACTGGATTGTATGACTCATGCATCTTGCATTGTGTGTTGTGATTATTGTACGCCCTAGCGACATCAGGGCTGTAGCCTCCATAAGCATATCGTGGATGGCCAGATGGGACACCAAAAATGTTTAGTTCGAGCATCGGGCTGCTATAGATGGCCTTAGATGAAAATCTCTAAAACCCTCTTGGTTCCAGAGGACGCCCCAACGTCTAGACCGAGTGGGTAGATGAGCGTCGAGTGCCGATTACCAGATGGCTGCGCTCTCCACTGTGTCGTGGTCGGTTGGGAGGGGGTGCTGCCTTACCCGCTCGAGGGAGTAGGCATGGCTAGGCTGAGTTTGACCAGCTCGAGGAATGGGTCCGCTATTGGCTAGCCGGGTAGGTATTGGCAGACTACTGACAGGCGGATAGTGAGGTCTCTTTCACTTACCCAGTTGTGCGCTTGATTGGGGCGGCAGGTGATGTGAAGTGTAATAGACCCTGGTGATTTCTCCAGAGAGGAACCGTACTGATATAAGGACTGACATGATATTATGACACCCCGTCACTGTTGCGCACATGGGCGGACGTCGATGTGGGCGGGTGTGATGTGGGCAGGGCTGAGGCCTAGGCGAGCTACTAGCAGTTGGCAGGCTACTGTGCTGACAGGCTACTGAGTAGGAGTTACATATTCATTCATTATCCACTCGGGCTGGTGGTGCGTAACTAATTATTTTGTACCTTCATTAGGGCAAGGATTTCGGTTAGACGCGTGACTAACCTGAGATCAGGACTTTACCACGTTGAGTCTGACTATCCAAATTTAGGTATGGGACTGGTTTGGATAGAAGTCCCTTGTGGTAGACCCCATAGCCTGCGATACTACGTACTATCATCTCGACTTCACACTCCAAGCATGGTCATTTCATTTGCATCGCATAATGCATTACATCCGCAGGCATATGATATTTTGGGTTGCTATGTTTTTGCACTTATATGGCCTAGATAGACTTAGCAGGATTTGTATATTGCATTGCATTCTCGACATCTGATATTTATCTCTTTATGATTCTTTATTGCATAACTGTTCAATATTGCGTACCCTGATATTATTGACTCATGATCTTGCCAGTATTTCTGCTTATTCCGATGATGTACGAATTATGAATTACCAGTATTTTTGGTATTGTATCATTATGACATTGTATTAAATACTTGGCACTTACCTCGTGCACACACTTACACCACCCTCTAAGCTTTCTATAAGCTTATGCACGATAAATGCGTGCAGGTGATGTTAGGCTGCAGCAGTGTTGAGCTTGGAGCGTGCGGTGGTCTTCAGGAGCTTGATTCTCTATTTATGTATTTCCCTTTCAGTATTGTATTCAAATGATTATATTAGTGAATATGTGATGACGATGTTGCCGTTATGAATTGGGTAATCTTGTGGTTATGCTTATTACTAGTTAAATGTACATTTCAAAAAAAAAAAATCCTCCTTGTAGGATCTCAGGATCGAAATCTGGCATATGAATGCTAGGAGCCGAGAATGGGGTACTACGGAGGTTGTCGGCACCGAATTTGGAGATCGAGATTCTTATAAATTCGATTTTCGGGTTTGGGGCATGACAAACCCTCCATTCGCATTTATCATCGAAGCACACCACGCTAAATCTACAAGAATTTGAGTACAGTACCCTATACTGAAATTTATTGTGAATTGCAAATTAGTTTAGAACATACTGGCACCGACTCTCGTCCTTAAACGTTTGTCCAACGGCTATATCGATCGGTTCACCCAACGAAACTGTATATTCTAGCAGTGCTGCATTGGTAAATGCAGCATTATCAAATGGCACGGGAACTCAACGAGTGATGAAGTTTGATGTTTCAACAATGTCTAGAAGCGAAATGTCGCTTACACGTACAACTTGGGTGGTGGATGATGGTGGCAGATCTGCTTTTGTTGCTAAAAGTGGTGCCATGTATTCATAAATGAGGTTAAGGTCACGTGCCTAGCTGACTTGGCTGCTCACAACGTTTGATATTCGAGGTAGCTCGGGCAGTTGATTGTTGCCACTACGTGAAAAATGAAAAAAAAATGACGGATTTAGAGACGGTTCTGGACCGTCTCTAAAATCGCTTGGTTTAAAGACGCTTTAGACAGCCATAAACCGTCTCTAAATTTTTAGACGGCTCCTGACCGTCCTTAATATTGTCTTAAAAATTTGAACGTCCACAAATAGTTTAGGACGGTCGTGGACCGTCTTATATGCGGTATCTGAGACGGTCATGGGCTGTCCGCATTAGAGACGGTCTTTGACCGTCTTATATGCGGTCATCTGAGACGGTCATTGGCCATCTAAAATAGAGATGGTCATTGGCCGTCTTTTACTTGTAATTTGAGACTGTCAAAGACCGTCTCTATTAGAGACGGTCCTTAGCCGTCTTATATCCTTGCCAAAGACCGTCTCTATTAGAGACTGTCATAGACCGTCTCTATTGGAGACTGTTAACGACCGTCTCTATTAAAGATGGTCCTAAACCGTCTTATAGCCCTATCAAAGACCATCTCTATTAGAGACTGTCAACAACCATCTCTATTAGAGACTGTCAAAGACCGTCTCTATTAGAGACTGTCAAAGACCGTCTCTATTAGAGACGGTCCAGTTTAAAAATTAAGAAGCTCAAAAAAATTACGAATTTAAAAAAAAATAAATTTGCTGAGAAGCTTAGAAAAATAATTAACAATGTTTAAGTAAATTTTAAATTTTGAAAAAAAAAACTGTAATTTTATAAAAATCTAGATTTTGAAAAAAGAAAAATTAAGAACTTTGAATAATATTGATAATTTTGAAAAAATGATATTTTGAAAAAGAAAATTTAAAAAATTAAACAAAATTGTGAAAAAATTAACAAATTGTAAAAAAAAAAATATTTTAAAAAAGAAAACTAAATTTTGTAAAAAAAATGTTAAATTTATTTATAATAAAAATGATATTTAGTTAAAAGAGAAAAAAATATACATTTTGAAAAAAAAGTTAAATTTATTTGTGAAAAATAAAATTACTAAATTATTAGGCACATCCACTAATTGAACCTTTAATTATTTTTGGACAATCTAATCAGTTCAAATTGAAGAGTAAATAACTTCATATGTTTAAATCAAATTTCACTGAAATTGTTAATCAATCTTGTATGCCCAATATCTTTCTCATATGTAGCCTGATTGAGGCGAGTTATAACTAGTTAAATTGAGAGTATTGATAGTAAAATAGAGTGAATGGACTAGACATGTAAAATGAACTAAATATTCTGGTTAAAATTGTGACCCAACTAATTACTGACCTCGTGAGAACCTAAGAATTGATGTTAGTAAGTTTTGTGGGCCCCATCATGATGTGTGTCGAACATCAACACCGTGGATTTGATGTGTCCCCTTTAGGTTATGAGATATCTCAAAAATCATTGGTTAACGAAACTCAAGTGGGCCATACCATTTAAAACTATGTGAAAACATCATAAAAAATATAAAAGCACTTGGTGGAGCCCACATGAGTTTTGGATGCGGTTGAAACTTGGTCTGACCCTCATCCAAGTGGGACACACATAATGAGTGGGTTAGATATGTGAATCACATCTAGGCACGCCCAATATATGATTATAAATATTTTAAGGAAACCTTTCTCCACTACATTTAAGTGAGTTACTCGTTACCTTTACCAGAGTAAACTCTGTGGGGTTCACCGTTATTTATTTATTTTATCCACTCCATTCATCCATGTTAACAAATAATTTGAGGTCTAAATAACAAAAAGGAAGCATATCCAAAGCTCAAGTGGACCACACCACAAGAAATAGTGTGTAGAACCTCTACCATTTAAAATTTCTTGGAGGCCATAAAAGTTTTGGATCAAGCTGATGTTTGTGTTTTCTATTCATTTATATATTTTTGATATTATGAACAACCTTTAACTATTTTTAGACAATCTGATCAGTCCGAACATGAAGAGTAAATAGCTTCAGATGTTTATATCAAAATTCACTCAAATTGTTGATCAATCTTGTTTGCCCAATATCTTTCTCATATATATGTAGTATGATCGAGGCGAGTAACTAGTCAAATTGAGGGAAATGATCAATAAAATAGAGTGAATGGACGCCCATCATGATGTGTGGCACTCTGCAATGATAATGACTTATCCTTTTCATTGTCGCACTGATGTTCAACTATCCAAATCATTCAAATTGTGAGTTCCATTGCAGATGGATTGTATCTCTAAAATAGCACTGATCAATCAATTGTAACCATTCAATTAATTGCTGACAAATGGGCGGTTGGAAGTAAAGTAGCACTTGGTCCAAATTCAAAAGGAAAAATCAGATTGTTGGTTTATGCTAAACTATTTATATAATTTGAGCTGTTGTACAACTACACCATGTGTACAGTTAAAGAATCTTCCCCATTTTTTAAAGTTGTTTATAACTAACATATGTAATAATAAATACTTTGATCTTCTGCTAGTGGAACGGATGATAAAATTGGGTATAAGAAATCGTACATGTGACACAAATAATTTGAATTAAGTTCCAGTCGGGTCAGGTTGAGTCGAGTTTCGAACTGAGTCGGGCCGAACTGGGCCCTATCCGAGCTCGACTCGAACTCAATTTCGGGCCGAGAAAAATGGCCCATCCCGACCTGAACTTAGTTCTGGGTCGGGTCGAGTCGAGCTTTTTTGGGCTGAGTCGAGTGAGCTAATTGGGTTAGTCTGGTTTGTGTACACCCCTACCAGCCAATGACTGGTGGTCAGTGCTCTATGGCCCCCACCATGATGTATGTGTTTCATCCATGCCGTTCATATATTTTTACAGATAATTTTATAATATGAGACCAAAAATGAGATATATGTAAATCTCAAGTGGACCACATTGCAGGAAATAGTGTTGAATGAGCGTCAACGATTAAAAACATTTTGGTAGCCTAAATCTACTGGATCAAGCTGATTTTTGTTTTTTCCCTTCATCTGGTCCTGTATGACCAAATCAACAGATTTGATGTCAAATAAACAGTACAATGAGCCTTAGGAGGATTTTAATAGTGGATATCCAATCACTATTGTTCTCATGTGGTGTGGACCACCTGAGATTTATATCTCTCTAATTTTTTGCAAAAAGCTCTAAAATGATCTTTAAAAATGGATGAACGGAATGGATGAAACACGTACATCATGGTAGGGCCCACATAGCATCATCGACGGTTTCATCTATGCCATCCATCTATTTTTACAGATCATTTTACGGTATACGTCAAAGAATGAGGTATATCCAAATCTCAAGTAGACCACATTACAGGAAATAGTGTTGAATGAGCATCGACCATTAAAAACATTTTGGTAGCCTAAATCTATTAGATCAAGTTGATTTTTGTTTTTTCCCTTCATATCTGGTCCTGTATGACCAAATCAACTTATTGACACCCTGAGACTCTAAGAATTAATGTTAGTAAGTTTTGTAGGGCCCATCATGATGTGTATCGAACATCAACACTATGCATTTGATAGAAGTTTTGGATCAAGCTGATGTTTGTGTTTTCCCTTCATTCATATCTTTTTGATATTATGAACATGTTGGATGGCAAACATTATCGTGGGCCCAAGGAAGGTATCAACAGTGGAAATCATTATTCTACATTGTTTTGTGTGGCATGGTCCACTTGAGTTTTGGATTTACCGAAAATTTGGGTTATATCCCAATCTCAAGTAGACCACATTATAGAAAAAGTGTTGAATGAATGTCGACCATCAAAAACTTTTTGGGAGCCATAAAAGTATTGGATCAAGTTGATCTTTGTTTTTTCCCTTCATCTGGACTTTTATATCCCTCTTATTTTTAGGACGAAGTCCTAAAATGATCTTTAAAAATGGATAAACGGATTGGATGAAACACATACATCATGGTCGGCCCACAGATTTTGGGGCCATAAAAGTTTTGGATCAAACTAATTTTTGTTTTTCCCCTTCATCTGGCCCTGTATGACCTAATCAACATATTGTTTTCATTTTATGATATGAAAAAAAAAAAGAATTATATCTCAATATCAAGTGGACCACATTACAGGACATAGTGTTGAATGAATTTTGACCATTAAAATTTTTTTGAGGGCCATAAAAGTTTTGGATCAAGCTGATATTTATTTTTTCCCTTCATCTGGGTCTTTATGACCAAATCAACAGATTGGATGTCAGGAAAATAGTACAGTGGGCCTTAGGAGGATTTTAATTGTGAATATCCATTCATTATTTTTGTCCTTTGGTGTGGCCCACCTAGGATTTATATTGCTGTCAATTTTTTCATCAAGCACTAAAATGATCTGTGAAAATGGATGAGCGGAATGGATGAAACATGTACATCACGGTGGGGCCCACAGAGCACCCACCTAAGTAATTTTTGAAAATTGGGCGCGCGCTCAAAAGAAGTCGCGCGCCCAATACTCCCTCATATCCGCCTCTCCCTCTGCCCTCTCTCTCTCTCTCTCCCTCTGCCCTAGCCGCGCGCGCGCCCTCCCTCTGCCCTCTCTCTCTATCTCTCCCTCTGCCATTGCCGCCGTCCCTCCGCCCTCTCTCTCTCTCTCTCATCGTCCCGGTCCAAGACACACGCCCGACTCTCTCTCTCTCTCTCTCTCTCTCTCTCTCTCTCTCTTCCTGACTGGTGTGGCCAGCAGCCCCTGCCCTTCATCTCTTCCCGGCCAGGTACTCATTTCATTTGTTGTGAATGTTTAAGGTGTGCACAACATGTGTTTGATGAAATGTCTCTGCTCTCAGAATCTACAATATGTGATTTGAATGGTTTATTTTGAGCTGCACATATGCCATGTATACAATGTCTGAATGCATATGAACCATCACACTGCCAACATTTGAATATAACACAGCTCTTGCCTCCTGGACCTCGATTTCTTTAGATGTCGTCAGCTGCTTGTTATCATCAGTGTTCTTTATCATCTCAGTTGCATCCTCACCCGCCTTCCAGTGAAAAATGAATACAATAAAAATAAACTCCAGTAAAAAGTCGCATTGCCACTTTCAAACAAAAAGAGGGAATAGCAAAAAAAAGGTTCAGACGATGAGAGATCATCTGAGCAACTAGCACCACAATTGGGCCACTGGGAGCAAGCAATTACCCTTCCTCACTTTTTAGCCCCACAAGAGACCTTCGCCCATGCCAACCTTCATATTGCTCCAAAGATAAGCATGTGCCATGAAGGATGCCTTACAAATGCACAAAACAGAGATTTTTGCATCTAAATAATTACAAGGGAAATGCATTTCCCAGTCCCGGATCACTATATCCCAAGCCATTATATGGCATTGTGAGATCTTAGCCCCTTCTAGATCAATGTGCGAGTTGATGTGGCTCATGAAAGAGGCCAACAAGGTTGCAATCCCTCTGTCCTATAAATGGGTGCATAAGACTGACGGGACAAAACTCTGAGGCACCCATTTCACATAGCTAGTAAGTTATTGGTTTTTAGTTTCTTACATTGCATTACCTTATTGCTTGCATGGTTATCAGGTTATGTTTATAATGGCCAATTCATTTTTCGATTGGGTTTAAGAATACTTCCTGAACCTCATGTACTACTAAAAGCATAGAGTCCAGGAGGCAAGAGCTGTGTTTATTTTGAGCCCCTGCCCTTTTGTTTAATGTTTGATGATTTCTGGAAATCCATTGTTTTTATGGGTATTAGAGATTTCTATGAGGTTTCTGTTTAACATTAGATTGTTTGTGGTCCTTCAAAAAAGAAAAGAAAAGAAAAAAAAAAAAAAAAGAACAAAAAAAGGTGGATTGTTGAAAATTCAAAGATCTTTCTGCTTTTGTTGTTGAGAGACTTCTCTTTATTTTCATCTTCAATGTCCATTTATATATTTAAATAAAAAATTACAAGTTTTTCTGTTATCATTGGTGACATTAGAGGTTTTTCCCTTTTTCGTGTCTAATGTTACATGGATTATGTTTAAATTCCATGATTCTTCGTTTTTATTGGTGGGTATTTGAGAGTTTTGTATTTTTTAATTTAATATCACAGGGGTTGTTCTTCCTAAAATAATATCATAGGAGTTGTTACCTTAAATAAATAAATAAACTCAGATGATTTATGGAAGTTCCACTGTTTCCATGTTTTCGATGGTAGGTATTGGAGATTACCATGTTTTTTCCCTCTTTGTTATGTGCAGCATAGATTTCTGTGTTTTTTCAGTTCTAATATTTATATGAGCTGTAGGGAAGCCTGTTTTCTCAAGATTTCTATATTTTTATGTTTCATGTTAGATTGGTTTGTTTGATGTTAGATTGGTTGTTGAAAATTTCCTTTACATAATTTTATCAACAACTACTAATGATATCTTATTTTTTATTAGGTTGGCTTTAGAGATCTCTAATCTAATTCTTGTTCGATTGGCATAAATGGATCCAATGGGTGAAGAATAACCATGTAGACTTCTAAATTGGCTTTGTCAAGCATTATTTGGCTATGGATATCTTTCTGATCTAGTCCTTAAAAAAAGTAGGCATTTTCTCCCTTAAATATTGAAATATGTTGTAAAAGATATAAGTTTAAGTGTTGAAGGTGCGAACCTTGGTGTTATACATCAAGCTGGAAAATTAATTCATGACAAGAATATGTTGAACTTCTAATGATAGGTTTTAGACCTTACAATTTATGTCCTTTATCTGGCCATTTGGTAGTGTCAAAGAGCAGAATTGAAGGATTGTCCTCGACATAGCTATAATTATTAGGTCTTGACTATTGAGTGGTGTTGGATCTATTAATGCTTCTCCACCTACACAGTCATAGAAGCTAAGAGCCCTAGTACTAAGTTACCTTAAGCTCAATAGCAGCAGCAGGTGTGCATTCTCTCCAATTTTCACTCCTATTTGTATTTTTAATGATTTTTTTAATCTTTTATGTGCTTTCCTAAGCTTTTTTAACCATTGCTTAGAACAAGCATTTTATATGCTAGGCTAGGACAAGCCCCACAACCATCTGGTGATCCAGATAATCCATGGGGTCTTTCTCTTGTTGTGGCCCATTCATGGCAGGGTACGCCATCTTAACTTTGAATCTCCAACTGGCTGATATTTACAAGGACCAGGGTGGAAATCAAGAATCAAAATTTGAACCCACGCTTCAATCATTTATTTGGTGCACAACAACAATGTAGATCTATGTAGGATACTGAATAAGTTGATGAATCCCATGGCATTCGACATCAGGTTACATGGATGCACATATCATTCTCTCGACCTGAAGAGCTTTTTATTTTATTTTATTTTATTATTCTCCAACACCTGATACTGAATATAACATTTTGCTCACTGGTGGGAGTTTTTGGACTGGCCAATCACATTGAGAACCATCCATTGTCATTTAACATTTAGCTTGCATCACTAATTGAACTATTGAATATTTTTGTCACCAGGGAACTGGTATCATTTTCTTGAAAACTTGTTTGTTATTTCATGAATAGGAAAATACTAGGTGTTCTATCACATTAGATGCTCTATCAACACAGAAAATGATGTCTCTATCAAAGAATGTGCAAGATGAGACTGGATGCACAATTGAAATGACTTGCAAACCTACAGTTCAATGATGCTTAAATCATTAAACTTTGATGTGTTTACTTGGACTTAAATCAGTCCACTTGGACATGTGTTTACTTGGACTTAAATCAGTCCAATTTAATGATGCTTAAATCAGTCCACTTTGCCAGATGACTTATGCATGTTTTCTTATTTATGGTTTATGATTATGATGAATAGGTTGCATTTGTTGGTGGGAAATCAATTTTTGTTTATAATAATATTAAAAAAATTTGTTTATATATAAAAAAATATTTTCATTTGATTTTTTTTTTTGTATGGATGCATCATGCATGGTTTTATGATAAAACACATGGATGTATGTGTATATATGCATGCATGCATGCATGGATGGACAGATTATGCATGTGTATGCATGCATGCATACATGCATGGATGGATTTATGTGTGTATATGTATGTATGCATGCATGGATAGAAGACTGGATGGATGGATCATCAGGCATGTGTGTGTATGTGTGTATAACCTTAACCTAAATTCTCAACTCCCTAAAGTTATAACCTATAACCTATAACCTAAAACCTAAAATCTACACCTAATCATGTGCATATATTTGCGGATATATATAGATCTATATTTTTTGTGAACCGCTGACCATGATGAAGCTGTCCATTCCTATGGATAGCATTGGGAGGGCCTGGCCATTTGGACAGGCCGTATTTATATATGTGCTTGAAATTAATGGAGCAGACCCGGATGTGCGTCGGAGCTATCCGGATGAGCGGGGGTCTCTGGAAGGTGGGAACCGCTGACCATGATGAAGTTGTCCATTTTCTATGGACAGCATTGGAAGGGCCTGGCCATGTTGACAGGCCATGTTTATATCTGTATTTGCAGGGACCTCACCCTTAACCTAAACCACACCTAATTCCATTACCTGAACTTATAACCTATTCTCAATTCCCTACAGCTATAACCTATAACCTACCTAAAACCTAAACTTAAAACCTAAATGTGTTCTCAAATCCCTAAACCTAAACCTACACCTAATCCTATTCTCAACTACCTAATCTAAAACTAAACCTAAACTTGAAAACCCGAAGCAAAACCCGATCCCGAACCCAAATCCGATTTCCTAAACCTAAATCTTAACCTATTCTCAAATCCCTAAACCTATAACCTATAACCTACCTATAACCTTAACCTAAAACCTAAACCTTAACCTAATCTCAAATCCCTAAACCTAAACCTACACCTAATCCTATTCTCAACTATCTAACCTAAACCTAAACCTAAACTTGAAAACCCAAAGCAAAACCCGATCCCGAACCCAAACCCGATTTTCTAAACCTAAACCTTAACCTATTCTCAAATCCCTAAACCTATAACCTATAACCTACCTATAACCTTAACCTAAAACCTAAACCTTAACATAATCTCAAATCCCTAAACCTAAACCTACACCTAATCATATTCTCAACTTCCTAACCTAAACCTAAACCTAAACTTGAAAACCCAAAGCAAAACCCGATCCTGAACCCAAATCCGATTTTCTAAACCTAAACCTTAACCTATTCTCAAATCCCTAAACCTATAACCTATAACCTACCGAAAACCTTAACCTAAAACCAAAACCTTAATCTATTCTCAAATCCCTAAACCTAAACCTGTACCTAATCCTATTCTCAACTACCTAACCTAAACCTAAAACTAAACTTGAAAATTCAAAGCAAAACCCGATCCCGAACCGAAACCCGATTTCCTAAACTTAAACCTTAACCTATTCTCAAATCCCTAAACCTATAACCTTAACCTAGAACCTAACCCTTAACCTATTCTCAATTCCCTACAGCTATAACCTATAACCTACTTAAAACCTAAACCTAAAACCTAAATGTGTTCTCAAATCCCTAAACCTAAACCTACACCCAATCCTATTCTCAACTACCTAACCTAAAACTAAACCTAAACTTGAAAACCCAAAGCAAAACCCGATCCCGAACCCAAACCCGATTTCCTAAACCCAAATCTTAACCTATTCTCAAATCCCTAAACCTATAACCTATAACCTACCTAAAACCTAAACCTTAACCTAATCTCAAATCCCTAAACCTAAACCTACACCTAATCCTATTCTCAACTTCCTAACCTAAACCTAAACCTTAACCTAATCTCAAATCCCTAAACCTAAACCTACACCTAATCCTATTCTCAACTTCCTAACCTAAACCTAAACCTAAACTTGAAAACCCAAAGCAAAACCCGATCCCGAACCCAAACCCGATTTCCTAAACCTAAACCTTAACCTATTCTCAAATCCCAAAACCTATAACCTATAACCTACCTATAACCTTAACCTAAAACCTAAACCTTAACCTATTCTCAAATCCCTAAACCTAAACCTACACCTAATCCTATTCTCAACTACCTATCCTAAACCTAAAACTAAACTTGAAAACCCAAAGTAAAACCCGATCCCGAACCCAAACTCGATTTCCTAAACTTAAACCTTAACCTATTCTCAAATCCCTAAACCTATAACCTATAACCTACCTATAACCTTAACCTAAAACCTAAGCCTTAACCTATTCTCAATTCCCTACAGCTATAACCTATAACCTACCTAAAACCTAAACCTAAAACCTAAATGTGTTCTCAAATCCCTAAACCTAAACCTACACCTAATCCTATTCTCAACTACCTAACCTAAAACTAAACCTAAACTTGAAAACCCAAAGCAAAACCCGATCCCGAACCCAAACCCGATTTTCTAAACCTAAATCTTAACCTATTCTCAAATCCCTAAACCTATAACCTACCTATAACCTTAACCTAAAACCTAAACCTTAACCTATTCTCAAATCCCTAAATCAAAACATACACCTAATCCTATTCTCAACTACCTAACCTAAACCTAAACCTAAACTTGAAAACCCAAAGCAAAACCCGATCCCGAACCCAAACCCGATTTCCTAAACCTAAACCTTAACCTATTCTCAAATCCTTAAACCTATAACTTATAACCTACCTATAACCTTAACCTAAAACCTAAACCTTAACCTAATCTCAAATCCCCAAACCTAAACCTACACCTAATCCTATTCTCAACTTCCTAACCTAAACCTAAACCTAAACTTGAAAACCCAAACCAAAACCCGATCCCGAACCCAAACCTGATTTCCTAAACCTAAACCTTAACCTATTCTCAAATCCCTAAACTTATAACCTATAACCTACCTATAACATTAACCTAAAACTTAAACCTTAACCTATTCTCAAATCCCTAAGCCTAAACCTACACCTAATCCTATTCTCAACTACCTAACCTAAACCTAAAACTAAACTTGAAAACCCAAAGCAAAACCCGATCCTGAACCCAAACCCGATTTTCTAAACTTAAACTTTAACTTATTCTTAAATCCCTAAACTTATAACCTATAACCTTAACCTAAAACCTAAGCCTTTACCTATTCTTATTTCCCTACAGCTATAACCTATAACCTACCTAAAACCTAAACCTAAAACCTAAATGTGTTCTCAACTTCCTAAACCTAAACCTACAC
Organism: Magnolia kwangsiensis; assembly: GCA_037074715.1. Taxonomy (NCBI): domain Eukaryota; kingdom Viridiplantae; phylum Streptophyta; class Magnoliopsida; order Magnoliales; family Magnoliaceae; genus Magnolia; species Magnolia kwangsiensis. The sequence goes on from CM073571.1 coordinate 201,238,940, forward strand.
CTAATCCTATTCTCAACTACCTAACCTAAAACTAAACCTAAACTTGAAAACCCAAAGCAAAACCCGATCCCGAACCCAAACCCGATTTCCTAAACCTAAATCTTAACCTATTCTTAAATCCCTAAACCTATAACCTATAACCTACCTATAACCTTAACCTAATCTCAAATCTCTAAACTAAAACCTACACCTAATCCTATTCTCAACTACCTAACCTAAACATAAACCTAAATTGAAAATCCAAAGCAAAACCCGATCCCGAACCCAAACCCGATTTCCTAAACCTAAACCTTAACCTATTCTCAAATCCCTAAACCTATAACCTATAACCTACCTATAACCTTAACCTAAAACCTAAACCTTAACCTATTCTCAAATCCCTAAACCTGAACCTACACCTAATCCTATTCTCAACTTCTTAACCTAAACCTAAACCTAAACTTGAAAACCCAAAGCAAAACCCGATCCCGAACCCAAACTCGATTTCCTAAACCTAAATATTAACCTATTCTCAAATCCCTAAACCTATAACCTATAACCTACCTATAACCTTAACCTAAAACCTAAACCTTAACCTATTCTCAAATCCCTAAACCTAAACCTACACCTAATCCTATTCGAAACTACCTAACCTAAACCTAAAACTAAGCTTGAAAACCCAAAGCAAAACCCGATCTCGAACCCAAACCCGATTTTCTAAACTTAAACCTTAACCTATTTTCAAATCCCTAAACTTATAACCTATAACCTACCTATAACCTTAACCTAAAACCTAAGCCTTAACCTATTCTCAATTCCCTACAGCTATAACCTAAAACCTACCTAAAACCTAAATGAGTTCTCAAATCCCTAAACCTAAACCTACACATAATCGTATTCTCAACTACCTAACCTAAAACTAAACCTAAACTTGAAAACCCAAAGCAAAACCCGATCCCGACCCCAAGCCCGATTTCCTAAACCTAAATCTTAGCCTATTCTCAAATCCCTAAACCTATAACCTATAACCTTAACCTAAAACCTAAACCTTAACCTAATCTCAAATCCCTAAACCAAAACATACACCTAATTCTATTCTCAACTACCTAACCTAAACCTAAACCTAAACTTAAAAACCCAAAGCAAAACCCGATCCCGAACCCAAACCCGATTTCCTAAACCTAAACCTTAACCTATTCTCAAATCCCTAAACCTACAACCTCTAACCTACCTATAACCTTAACCTAAAACCTAAACCTTAACCTAATCTCAAATACCTAAACCCAAACCTACACCTAATCCTATTCTCAACTTCTTAATCTAAACCTAAACTTAAACTTGAAAACCCAAAGCAAAACCCGATCCCGAACCCAAACCTGATTTCCTAAACCTAAACCTTAACCTATTCTCAAATCCCTAAACCTATAACCTATAACCTACCTATAACATTAACCTAAAACTTAAACCTTAACCTATTCTCAAATCCCTAAACCTAAACCTACACCTAATCCTATTCTCAACTACCTAACCTAAACCTAAAACTAAACTTGAAAACCCAAAGCAAAACCCGATCCCGAACCCAAACCCTATTTTCTAAACTTAAACCTTAACCTATTCTCAAATCCCTAAACCTATAACATATAACCATAACCTAAAACCTAAGCCTTTACCTATTCTCAATTCCCTACAGCTATAACCTATAACCTACCTAAAACCTAAAAGTGTTCTCAAATCCCTAAACCTAAACCTACACCTAATCCTATTCTCAACTACCTAACCTAAAACTAAATCTAAACTTGAAAACCCAAAGCAAAACCCGATCCCGAACCCAAACCCGATTTCCTAAACCTAAATCTTAACCTATAACATACCTATAACCTTAACCTAATCTCAAATCTCTAAATCAAAACCTACACCTAATCCTATTCTCAACTACCTAACTTAAACCTAAACCTAAACTTGAAAATCCAAAGCAAAACCCGATCCCGAACCCAAATCCGATTTCCTAAACCTAAACCTTAACCTATTCTCAAATCCCTAAACCTATAACCTATAAACTACCTATAACCTAAACCTACACCTAATCCTATTCTCAACTTCCTAACCTAAACCTAAACCTAAACTTGAAAATCCAATGCAAAACCCGATCCCGAACCCAAACCCGATTTCCTAAACCTAAACATTAACCTATTCTCAAATCCCTAAATCTATAACCTGTAACCTACCTATAACCTTAACCTAAAACCTAAACCTTAACCTATTCTCAAATCCCTAAACCTAAACCTACACCTAATCCTATTCTTAACTACCTAACCTAAACCTAAAACTAAACTTGAAAAACCAAAGCAAAACCCGATCCCGAACCCAAACTCGATTTCCTAAACTTAAACCTTAACCTATTCTCAAATCCCTAAACCTATAACCTATAACCTACCTATAACCTTAACCTAAAACCTAAGCCTTAACCTATTCTCAATTCCCTACAGCTATAACCTAAAACCTACCTAAAACCTAAATGTGTTCTCAAATCCCTAAATCTAAACCTACACTTAATCCTATTCTCAACTATCTAACCTAAAACTAAACCTAAACTTGAAAACCCAAAGCAAAATTCGATCCCGAACTCAAGCCCGATTTTCTAAACCTAAATCTTAACCTATTCTCAAATCCCTAAACCGATAACCTATAACCTACCTATAACCTTAACCTAAAACCTAAACCTTAACCTAATCTCAAATCCCTAAACCAAAACATACGCCTAATCCTATTCTCAACTACCTAACCTAAACCTAAACCTAAACTTGAAAACACAAAGCAAAACCCGATCCCGAACCCAAACTCGATTTCCTAAACCTAAACCTTAACCTACTCTCAAATCCCAAAACCTATAACCTCTAACCTACCTATAACCTTAACCTAAAACCTAAATCTTAACCTAATCTCAAATCCCTAAACCTAAACCTACACCTAATCCTATTCTCAACTTCCTAACCTAAGCCAAAACCTAAACTTGAAAACCCAAAGCAAAACCCGATCCCGAACCCAAACCTGATTTTCTAAACCTAAACCTTAACCTATTCTCAAATCCCTAAACCTATAACCTGTAACCTACCTATAACATTAACCTAAAACATAAACCTTAACCTATTCTCAAATCCCTAAACCTAAACCTACACCTAATCCTATTCTCAACTACCTAACCTAAACCTAAAACTAAACTTGAAAACCCAAAGTAAAACCCGATCCCGAACCCAAACCCGATTTCCTAAACTTAAACCTTAACCTATTCTCAAATCCCTAAACCTATAACATATAACCTTAACCTAAAACCTAAGCCTTTACCTATTCTCAATTCCCTACAGCTATAACCTATAACCTACCTAAAACCTAAACCTAAAACCTAAATGTGTTCTCAAATCCCTAAACCTAAACCTACACCTAATCTTATTCTCAACTACCTAACCTAAAACTAAACCTAAACTTAAAAACCCAAAGCAAAACCCGATCCCGAACCCAAACCCGATTTCCTAAACCTAAATCTTAACCTATTCTCAAATCCCTAAACCTATAACCTATAACCTACCTATAACCTTAACATAATCTCAAATCTCTAAACCAAAACCTACACCTAATCCTATTCTCAACTACCTAACATAAACCTAAACTTAAACTTGAAAATCCAAAGCAAAACCCAATCCCGAATCCAAACCCGATTTCCTAAACCTAAACCTTAACCTATTCTCAAATCCCCAAACCTAAACCTACACCTAATCCTATTCTCAACTTCCTAACCTAAACTTAAACCTAAACTTGAAAACCCAAAACAAAACCGATCCCGAACCCAAACCCGATTTCCTAAACCTAAACATTAACCTATTCTCAAATCCCTAAACCTATAACCTATAACCTACCTATAACCTTAACCTAAAACCTAAACCTTAACCTATTCTCAAATCTCTAAACCTAAACCTACACCTAATCCTATTCTCAACTACCTAACCTAAACCTAAAACTAAACTTGAAAACCCAAAGCAAAACCCGATCCCGAACCCAAACCCGATTTCCTAAACTTAAACCTTAACCTATTCTCAAATCCCTAAACCTATAACCTATAACCTACCTATAACCTTAACCTAATCTCAAATCTCTAAACTAAAACCTACACCTAATCCTATTCTCAACTACCTAACCTAAACCTAAACCTAAACTTGAAAATTCAAAGCAAAACCCGATCCCGAACCCAAACCCGATTTCCTAAACCTAAACATTAACCTATTCTCAAATCCCAAAACCTATAACCTATAACCTACCTATAACCTTAACCTAAAACCTAAACCTTAACTTATTCTCAAATCCCTAAATGTAAACCTACACCTAATCCTATTCTCAACTACCTAACCTAAATCTAAAACTAAACTTGAAAACCCAGAGCAAAACCCGATCCTGAACCCAAACCCGATTTCCTAAACTTAAACCTTAACCTATTCTCAAATCCCTAAACCTATAACCTATAACCTACCTATAACCTTAACCTAAAACCTAAGCCTTAACCTATTATCAATTCCCTACAGTTATAACCTAAAACCTACCTAAAACCTAAACCTAAAACCTAAATGTGTTCTCAAATTTCTAAACCTAAACTTACACCTAATCCTATTCTCAACTACCTAACCTAAAACTAAACCTAAACTTGAAAACCCAAAGCAAAACCCGATCCCGAACCCAAACCCGATTTCCTAAACCTAAACCCGATCCCAAACCCGAATGTATTTTCAAATCCCTAAACCGAAACCTACAACTAATCCTAATCTCAACTCCCTAACCTAAACCTAAACCTAAACTTGAAAACCCAAACCTAAACCCGATCCCGAACCCGAATCCAAATTTCTAAACCTAAACCTTAACCTATTCTCAATCCCCTAAACCTAAACTCAAAACTTAAATGTATTCTCAAATCCCTAAATCGAAACCTACACCTAATCCTAATCTCAACTCCCTAACCTAAACCTAAACCTAAACTTGAAAACCCAAACCTAAACTCGATCCCGAACCCGAACCCGATTTCTTAAACCTAAACCTTAACCTAAATTCTCAATTCCCTAAACCTTAACTTATAACGTAACCTAAACCTAAACATGTAACCTGCACTTATAACCTAAACCTAAACCTAAGCCTAAAACCTAAACCTAAACCCAAAACCTAAATGTATTTTCAAATCCCTAAACCTAAACCTACACCTAATCCTAATCTCTACTCCCTAACCTAAACTTAAACCTAAACTTGAAAACCCAAACCTAAACCCGATCCTGAACCCGAACCTGACTTCTTAAACCTAAACCTTAACCTATTCTCAATTCCCTAAACCTATATCTTATAACCTAAACCTAAACCTAAACCTAAACCTATAAACTTAACCGACACCAAAACCTATGACCTAAAACCTTAACCTATAACCTATAACCTAACCTTAACCTAAACCTAAAACTTAAACCTTAACCTAAAACCTAAAACCTAAACCTAAACCTAAAACCTAAATGTATTCTCAACTCCCTAAACCTAAGCCTACACCTAATCCTAATCTCAACTCCCTAACCTAAACCTAAACCTAAACTTGAAAACCCAGAACTAAACCCGATCCCGAACCTGAACCCGATTTTCTAAACTTAAACCTTAACCTATTCTCAATACCCTAAACCTATAGCTTATAACCTTAACTTAAACTTATAACCTTAACCTAAACTAAAACCTATGACCTAAAACCTAAATGTATTCTCAAATCTCTAAACCTAAACCTACACTTAATCCTAATCTCAACTCCCTAACCTAAACCTAAACCTAAACTTGAAAACCCAAACCTAAAACCCGATCCCGAACCCGAACCCGATTTCCTAAACCTAAAACTAAAATGTATTGTCAAATCCCTAAACCTAGACCTACACCTAATCCTAATCTCAACTCCCTAACCTAAACCTAAACCTAAACTTGAAAACCCAAACCTAAACCCGATCTCGAACCCGAACCCGATTTCCTAAACCTAAACCTTAATCTATTCTCAATTCCATAAACCTTAACCTATAACCTAACCTAAACTTAAACGTATAACCTGCACTTATAACCTAAACCTATAAGTTAAACTGAAGCCTAAAACCTAAACCTAAACCTAAAACCGAAATGTATTCTCAAATCCTTAAACTTATACCTACACCTAATCTTAATCTCAATTCTCTAACCTAAACTTAAATCTAAACTTGAAAACCCAAACCTAAACCCCATCCCGAACCCAAACCCGATTTCCTAAACCTAAACCTTAACCTATTCTCAATTCCTTAAAGCTATAACCTATATACTATAACCTATAACCTAAACCTAAACCTTAACCTAAACCTATAACCTAAACCTAAACCTTAATCTAAACCTAAACCTAAATCTATATACTATAACCTATAACCTTAACCTTAACCTTAACGCATCGGCAAGAGCTAATAAGAGATCTTTTTCAAGTTGTGCAGGATCCTCAGAGAGGTTCTATGAATAAAGAGATGATCCGGTAAGTCTTTTTCTCCTGTGTTTTTGTATGATCTTTGGTGCAAGTGTTTGAATTCAGTGTTTAAAGAATATCTATGGTATTTGGCAGAAAACAACTGATTGCATTCAGGCAAGCAACGGAACAGAAGCCTTATCGCATCATATTCTATAGGTAATTCTTCACCTTGGGAGTCTCTATAGAGTATGAATATTATGATTTAGTTTTAGTTTTTGTTAGATGAGAAACCTTTTGGTATTTTGGCTCATGATTTGTAGTTTTGCAGGGTTGGTGTGAGCGTATTTATGCGTGGATGAATGTAATGTAGATAAGATTGTTTGTGTTTGGATGGATGTAATTTATGTTTGGATGAATGTAGTTTATGCTTGGATGGATTTATGTAGTTTGGGTTTAGATGGATGTGAATGTGAATGATGAAATATATTATGTAACAGGTTTATATTAGGAAGAATATGATGTTGTAACAGGTGTATATCAGGAAGAATACGATGTTGTAATAGGTGTATAACAGGTGTATATGGAAATACGAGACGGTTGAAGACCATCCTTTTAATAAATGGTTCACGACCGTTCCTTTCAGGTTCATAAGAGACGGTCCATGACCGTCCTTTTCAGGTTCATAAGAGACGGTCCATGACCGTCCTTTTCAGACTCATAAGAGACGGTTCATGACCGTCCTTTTCCAGTTCATAAGAGACGGTCTATGACCATCTTTTTGTAAGTCATACGAGATGGTCTATAACCGTCCTTTTTATTGACGGTCATGGGCCGTCCTTTTTACAGACGATCTAGGACTGTCCTTTTTACAGACGGTCTAGGACTGTCCTTTTTGCAGACGGTCATAGACCGTCCTTTTCAGCTTCAATAAGTCTACTAATTACGTATCATTATAGACGGTATATGACCGTCCTTTTTTAGAGACAGTCCATGACCGTCCTTCTTTAGAGACGGTTTATGGCCGTCCTTTAAAAAATACGACACGTCAAAATTTGACAGCCATTGCGACGGTCCAGGACCGTCCTTTTTGGCCTTTTGAGACGGTTTTCGACCGTCCTTTTTTCGCTGTTTTGGCGTAGTGTGCTTACTACCACTTGTAATGGAGATGTTGTATATAAAAATTTCACGCCATGCTCCTCAAGCAAACTATCCATGTGTGTTGTCCTATTAATATGTTGCGTTGTCTCGATGACTAAATGAATGAATTTATCCGAATGCTCTAACTGTGTTGCAAGGAACTGCGATTATGGTTGGAGGGATTTATTCGTTTGTGCAAGGATACATTATCTTCATCCTAGTATCACAATCTGTTGGTTAACGCTTAATAATCCTGTAAATTATAGATAGAAACTCCTCATATGTAGCCTTGACACGTAGCAAAAAGGTTTTCGAATCCACACCAGTGTACGAGTATCGCTTGTTTTCATATTCAATATCCCCACCATAACAACAGATGATTCTCGTAGACATTATCTGAAAACCAATACAATGACATTATATTAGTGAATAATTAAGTAATGGAAACTTTCTATAAGATAAAACTCGATTAAATAATAGAGGACCGAGTACTCACATTCCATGATAAATGAGGATGATATAGAGCTTAAGGAAATGAAGAGTAAGCAATGCGTTAAATTTTTTAAATAAACGACAAAAGCTTATATGGATTACAAATTTAGAGATACGAATAATTATATATGGTGCTTGTTAAATTCATCGACACTATCTCATAGAATATCATATAGTCTTCTATTTTAACAAGGGACAATTCTATGATGGCCTAGTACACTTTAAAAAAATAATAAAAAAAAATACAAACCTAACATTTCTACATGAGGATTTGGGATTAAAATATGCTAAACTTACATAAATTTTCAAAGCTAGTCTCAACAAGCAAAGTCTAGGGTTGAAATTTCACCAAAATTTTTAAATTTTCACTATTAATTATTTCTAATTGTTGGAACATACGAGAGATATTGTTTCTGATCAAAGAGATGTATTTGGGGATTCAAATTACGAAATTCTAATCTCAATATACTCCATCTAGAGTTGAAATTTTTTTCTCAAACCTTTATAAATTCACTTCTAGTTAGTGCTAATTGCTAAAAGTTATGAGAAATATCATCTCTAACTAATGAGATTTCATAGAAAATTTTAATTTTTAACTCCTAGTGCAGGTTTTAAGTTTAGGGAGTGCCTAAATTTGATTTAATGTATAATGTAATGGGTAAGGAACTACTTATAATGCCTAAACTCGTTTCACCTACTGTCTACTGAGTATCTTCACGATTTCATTTCAACTAAGGAAAATTATGGGATAATTTAAATCCTAAGTTGCTAAAAAGTTCATTAGAGGTCAAGTTCAAGGAACATTCTTGTTTAATCTAATATACATCATAGCAGTTTATTTGTTCTCCCATAATTCCTAAGTTTAGTTCTAAGTTCAAACGATCATCATAAAAGTTTATAATGGGGACCTAGGTTTTATTCCTAGGTTTCATGGTTATGTAGTCAATCTCCTAGAGAAATTAAAATATTGAGTCTCTATCTTCTCAAATGTCATAATTTCAGAGTGATTCCAACCAAGTTTGAATGGTTATTCTAATGATTTCAAGGGAACTTACGTTTCATTTCTATGTTCAAACAACTAAATCTGAAATTTCCTAAGGGTCCTAAACTTTTGCGTCTCTAGGTTCGTAATTTTCTCTTGTTCTAAGGGAATTGTAGATAGGTTCAAATAGCTATTCTAGTAACTGGAGCAGAATGTGGCTTACATTGAGCACCCGGTAAAGCTCATATGTTATGGGTGGATGTTATGCATCATGGTACCCATGTACGTCCCTTAAATTTTGGCAAGATTGCTCTTTAAATCGTACATATTATCAAATCATGATATTAAACATCAACACATGAATTTAACATGGATTCTTATAATTCCTCTAAGCTCAAATGACAGCCCACAAACGTGTCATATCAATCTCAAGTATGGTTAAGCAATTTGAAATATTTAAAAGTTCATTCAACATTTAACAAATATTCCACATTGTATGGTTTATAAGACAAAAATAAAATGTAATTTGAAGGTTCATGTCATATCTACTACAAATATACCTATATTTAAGCAATCACAAATGTATCATAAGGGGATATAAGGCTAACTTCTCTAGACATGGTTAATCCATATAGAATTAGAGTAATAGGAATTTAAGCATTACATCATATACATTAATACTAAATATCAAGCACTTGATCAATTCGAGTGAGCTTTGGATAAAATGGAATAAACCTCAACTAAAATTAAGTGCGGCAAATATGAAAATGATTAAGGCAAACATATGATTCAACGAGGTAAACGTGCACTTCAATGAGGCAAGTAGAAATTGAGTAAGGGAAACATGAAATCGAGCGAGAGAAGTTCAAATTTCAATAAGGGAAAACAAATAATCAAGCGAGGAAAGCATGAAAATTTAGCGACGCAACCTATAAATTAAATGAGGCAAACTAGAAATTCAGTGAGGAAATAGCGAAAGTTCAACGAGACAAGTTAAAAATTGAGCGAGGCAAACTAGAAATTGAACGAGGGACAAATGAAATCGATCGAGGGAAGTTTGAATTTGAGCGACGCAAAAGAAATAATTGAGCAAGGGTAGCTTGAAAATTTAGCGACGCAACCTAGTTGTTGAACAAGGCAAACTAGAAATTCATCAAAGGAAGAGGGAAAATTGAGCGAGGTAAACTATATATTGAGCGAGGCAACCTGATAATTGAGCGAGGAAAGCATGTAATTGAGTTGGACAAACATTGAATTGAGCGAGCCTAGCATGAGATTAAGTTGGGCGAACATTGAATTGAGCGAGCCTAGTATGAAATTGAGTTGGGCAAACATTGAATTGAGCTAGCCTAGCATGAAATTGAGCTGGAAAAATATTGAACTGAGTGAGCTTAGCTTGAAATTGACTTTGGCAAACATTGAATTGAGCGAATCTAGCATGAAATTGAGCTGGGCAAACATTGAATTGAGTGAGCCTAGAATGAAATTGAGCTGGGCGAACATTGAATTGAGGGAGCCTGGCTTGAAATTGACTTGGGCAAACATTAAATTGAGCGAGCCTAGCATGAAATTGAGTTGGGCAAACATTCAATTGAGCGAGTCTAGAATGAAATTGAGTTGGGCAAACATTGAATTGAGCAACCCTAACATGAAATTGATTGAGCTTCAAATGGAATTGAATGACTTTCACATGAATTTGAATGATCAATGCATAAAATTGACTAAGCCTAACAAATGAAGTTGTAAGAGACTGACATGAAATTCACCGAACTTCACATAAAATTCAATGAGTAGTCGATCAATTGTCGTCGACTTCGGCTCATCTCAATTTCCCTGAGTTCTTCTTCAAATTGAAGTGTGCAATGGATAAGTTTGACCAAGCACCCTTGCTGAATTATAAGCTGAATTTCCACATGTACTTAGTTAATCATCGTCCAATACTACAAAGGAAAGCATCTATAAACCACACTAGAGGTTTTTTAAAATATCTATACCTCCAGCAACCGTAGCCTCACTCAATGCCAGTTGAGGACGGGTGCTTTCAAGTAAGGGATTAATTTGAACCTTTTGAAAGATTAGAGGTGCAACCACTTTGGAAGATTTCACATAACCCTGAAAAGTATCAAATGTAAAATGATAACATGGAAATGATAAAGTTCAAATTTTAGTAAGGAAAATGATAAGAAAAATGGCCGTGCGTCGGTTTCTCATTCCAATTAAACGTAGCGATGTATTATGAAAAACCGTGCCTGTGTTTAATGTTAAAGGTAGAGAAAACGCAATTGCAATGAAAAGGAGGGTTAGTTTCGTCCTCAAGGTCGTTGTCGGCCCGTGTTAGTCTAAGTTAGTAACTTGAGTTTGTATTTCTCCATAAAAACCGCTGGATAAAAAGTTTTGCCTGCAGTAGTCATTTTCTCAAAACATGGGGCAATTTTTTCTTTTATATAAAAGTGATATGTTATCGCCACTCCAGTACCCCGGATACACTCCAGTACCCTGGATACTTCACTTACTTCCCTCTGAGTAAACTCTGTGGGGCCCACCATTATGTATGTCTTATCCATGCCGCCCATCTATTTTTCCAGCTTATTTGAAGGGATGAGCCCAAAATTGAAGCAAATCTAAAGATCAAGTGGACAACACCACCGGAAATGGTGGCAATTGAACGGCTATCGTTGAAAACTTCTAGGGGCCAAAGAAGTTTTGGATGAAGCTGATATTTGCGTTTTCCCATCATCCATGTCTGTGTGACCCTATGAACAGGTTGGATGATAAACAAACATTACCGTGGGCCTCAGGAAGGTTTCTATGGTACATGCCATCATCCCCCTGTTTCCTATGGTGTGGTCCATTTGAGCTTCTATTTTCGGCTCATCCCTTACAAGGAGCTGCTAAAGTGTATGGATGGCGTGGATGAGACACATTAAGGCTTTGATATACTTTGGCAAATTTAAATATACTTTTTTAGGGCATAAAACACTTCCATGGATACATAATCAAAATTGATTAATGAGCTTTTACCTTTCGAGTTGTGGGGCAATGGTAATGCCACCAGGAAGTGAATTGCTTGGTTACAGGAATTCCCTTCACCCATGATACGACTCAAATGAATAAAATAAATAATTTTACTTTTAAGTATTTTTATTTTTATTTTACATATGATACTTTTTTGGAAGGTTTTAAAATTTTGTAATCCCAGAATTTATAACTATCCTGATGTGCGAAGTTTGTAGGATTAAATTCCAACTATTTCCACTGGTATGGCCCACCTAAGTTTTGTGTTTTCCAAACTTCTTACGTTAAGTAAAAGAATATGGGGTGGGAATAATGGATGGCTTGGATGTCAACCTTCATGCATTGAGTTGTTAATGTAGAAACATTTGTATTGGATCCATCCTAATGCATCATCAAAATAAGCCGATCCATGTATGTACATGCATGGAGCATTGTCTATATGTACATCCAAGTGTGCAATCCAATGCATAGAATCCCATGAATTCTCTTTCATGGGCCAATCACAACCGTTCGCGCTCACCTCCCCATTTTGACCCACGTGCTGATCTAGCATGTGTAGGACATCCAAGCCGTGTATCTAAGTGGGCTATATGATTGGGCCAAAAACAAGATGGCAAACTTTTAGGCTTTCTTTGGTTGCCATATGCAAAATTTTCCTGATTATCCGTCCATTGCTTTCTCTCACATTGATTGAGTTCTTGGCAAGATCATTAAAATAGTGGGGCCCATCTGATATTGTTCCATATGCCATGATAGAAGAAAAATAAAATTAAATCAAATTTAGTATGGGTAATCATGATTTAACATAAACATAAAACCATATATTGAAGATGGTTAGATGATGATCAACACATGTGCTTTTGCTCCTTCCTTTAATCTTTGCAATTGTCATAAGTATAATTTCTGCATATGAGTCAAGGGGCTTGGGCTTCAAGGACTTTTTAAATTATTCATGCTAGTTTATATACTTGTAATTTATCATTAGTTAGCTTTCTTTGCCATAGAGGAATCTTTTTAGTGCAATTCATATAAGTCACTTGATTTATAAGTAATACTCATTATATATTTGTCTAATAAATGAAAGGATTTTTTTTTTTATTTTAAAAAAAAAATAAAAATGCCAAACCTATCCATGTTTGGATATTTCCTCTCATATGCCATGTTAGGATGTATGTAGTTTTCCTATTTTAAACTATCATGCACATTTTCTTTTACATATTGCATTAAAGCCTATTGCACCATATCTCACACTCTAAATTAATCAAATCAAAATAAACTTAAATTATAAATTTTATAAAATAATGCATATGATGATTTTAAAATTAATTATATGATCAAAATTATTTATAAAAACATATTTGGCTAATCATATTGATTGATTATTTTGATTTCTAATATAAGGTTATAAATCCTTTATTAAGAATTTTAGTTCTTATAAAAAATTTAGATTAAACAACCAACTCACTATAATTTACTTAAAAGGGTTTGCATATCTATAAATTGAAGTAATTCATTAAATCCTCATTAGGACCTCACATCTTTTTTAAGTCTAAGGATAAGCTTACCAACGATAAAAAAGTACAAACCAATGCTAGATGAAAAAAAATTCAAATTAACTTTCAATATTTAGGCTCCGTTTGTTAAATCTAAAGTCTAAAGCCTAAATCTGAAATCTGAAGCTGAATCTAAAATCTTAAAGCTGAATCTAAAATCTGAAGTCAAAAAACTTGTTTAGTAATTATGGCTGAAGTCTGAAAATTAAGTACTGAATTTGAAACAATCTGTTTGTTAACAAATATCTGAAATGTCTGAAATATGTTAATTTGACACATTTGCCCCTATTTCCTGTTTGGAAATATTTTACATTATAAAGAAATTATTTTTTATTATATAAAAATAAAATTAGTCTATTTAATTCAAATAAACTACGGTATTGTGCCATAAATTTTCTTGTGTGAGTGTAAGCAGCATCAACCAGATAATATTTATCTACATAAAAATAAATGATATTTTAACAAAATTTCAAATTATAATTTTATCAAGATATATATATATATATATATATATATATATATATATATATATATATATATATATATATATATATATATATATATATATTACTAGGAAGAGGTAACAGAAATTTCTTTGTTAGATCAAGCTCAACATGCATAAGAACCCTTGAATCATGTGTCACTCCTTCCCATCCAGTTATCACATATATAAAAATCATATTAAAGTTATATATGGTCATAACATTCTCAGCACATTCATCACTTCCTCTTTCTCTATAAGGTATTTGTTTATCTGTTGAAAAACATGCAGGAAACATTGTTGAATGAGCTTTGTCCATTGAAAACTTTTTGAGGGCCATAAAAGTTTTGAATTAAGCTAATTTTTGTTTTTTCACTTCGTCTGGGCATGTATGACCTAATCTACATATTGGATGTCAAATAAACATTACAGTGGGCCCTAGGAGGAGTTTAATGGTGGATATCTAATCACTATTGTTTTCCTGTGGTGGGGTCCACATGAGATTTATATCCATCTTATTTTTGGGATAGAAAAAAAAATGATATGTAAAAATGGATGAAATACATCCATCACGGGGCCTCATAGCACTGACCATCACCCACCAGGCTGGAGAGTAGCCAATCCGTTTCCGTATTACACACTGGCTATATCGCTGGTGTAGATATGTGTGGTGCGCAAGACGCTCCTAGAGGTCCTAGTTGTAGGAATCAAAGGAGATCAAAGTTACATGAGCCCCACAATAATGTATTTATAATATCTAGACCGTTTATAAATTTTTCGAGATTATTTTAGAGCATTTTTCAAAAAAATGAATCATATCTAAAACTCAAATGGACCACACCAAAAATAGCAGCGGGATAATGATTTTCACCATTATAAAATTTGCAGCCCACTGTAACGTTTATTTTGCACCTAATCTATTCATAAGGTCAAAATTATTTGAATAAAGAGTAAAAACAAATTTCATATTGATCCGAAACTTTTGTGACCCTAAAATGGTTTCAACAGTAGACGTTTAATCCCCTACTGCTTTTTGCAGTGTGGTCCAGTTTATCTTTAGATCTATTTTATTTTTTAGCTCAAGTCTTACGACAAGCTCGCAAGATGAATGGACGGTTTGGATATAACATATACATCATGATGCGACCCACATAACTTGCTGACGTCAATACACCAGCCAATCTACTTCCAATCCCGTCCCTGACTCGGAGACGGATTGGCTACTCCACCTGACACCAACCAACTGGTGGTTGGTGCTCTGTGGGCCCCACTATGATATACATGTTTCATCCATTCCGCTCATTCATTTTTACAAATAATTTTAGGGCTTGTTACAAAAAATGATTGGGATATAAATCTTAGGTGGGCTACACCACGGGAAAAAAAGAAAAGAAAAAATAATGGATATCCACCATTAAAATCCTTCTAAGGCCCACTGTACTATTTATTTGATCTATTGATTAGTTCATAAAGACCCAGATGAAGGGAAACAATAAAAATTAATTTTATCCAAAACTTTTATGGCCCCTAAAACAATTTTAATGGTCATTGGTCATTCAACACTGTTTCTTGTAATGTGGTCCACCTGAGATTGATATATAGTTCATTTTTTCTTTCATACTAACATGATATATAAAAATAGATGGACGCATGGATGAAACACATACATCATGGTGGGGCCCACAGAGCACCGACCAGTAGCCATTGGTCGGTGGCAGTGGGAGTAGCCAATCTGTTCCCGTCTTCTATCCAGGATGCGGATTGCGTACTGTCCCCGCCCGTCCCTAACTCTGAACGGGCAGTTCTGTGGGCGGGCCCACCGTGATGTATTTGTACATCCAAACCATCAATCTATTTTCTCATATTATTTTAAGGCATGAACACAAAAATGATGAAGATCCAATGCTCAAGTGGACCAGTCCAAAAATAGCAGCGGGATAATGATTTTCACCGTTAAAAAATTCATGTATACATTCATTGTTGAAACCTTTCTAAGGGCCACTGTGATGTTTTTTTACCATCCAACCTATTCATTAGGTCATGTATACATGGATGAAGTGAAAACACAAATATCAGCTTGATCTGAAACTTCTCCAGCTCTGAAGAAGTTTTTAACGGTGGACATTCAATTCCCAGCTTATGTTCCAATTAATCGTTGGACCAGCTTCTTTTATTGGATCACACCTTAAATTATCTGAAAAAGTTGATGGACAGTGTGGATTAAACGCATAAATCATGGTAGGGCATAAAGAAGTTTCACAAGTTAAAGGTTGATTTTGTATTATACGAACAATTTAAAAGAAAAAATTTCCGTAGTAACTTGAAAATGGGTACTTTTGAAAGTAAAAAATTTTTGTTTAATGAAAAATCATGAAGCGCATTCCGTGTTCACCATTAAGCCAGACTCCTATCATGGAAAGAATTCAGTGAAAAATCACTTGGTACTTTTCATCTTCCGCATTAATAAAGCATTAAGAAACACTACTAAACACAGAAAATTTTTCTCATTCCGTGTTAAGTGCAAAAATTCAGCATTAACAAACACGACGGTAGTTAATGGAAACACATCCACATACCTACAAGCGTGACTTGCTAGCTATGAGCATGGGTTCTTTACCCTTGCCCTTGTGGTAGACTCACAAGAGTTTCAGCACCAGGTTAAGGGTTGAGTACCCATAGGTGGTGACATTCCACCCCGGGGCGGGTCTTTACTCTTACCCTTATGGTATGCTCACAGGAGTTTCAACACAGGTCGAGGGTTCAAGTACGCATAGGTGGTGAAAGTCATACTCCCTATAGTTATAGGGCTCGTCACACTTTGTACGCTAGTTAGCCATGATAATATTTTAATTCTACCCAGAACGTGATGAACTTATTTCACATCAAACTTGCTAGGTTTTATTTTTTAATTTTACAAAAATCTTGAAAGTCTTTCAATCAAATCTATCTCAATCATATCTATTCAATTAATGCACAATAACAAAACATTAGTAATTTAAAAAAAAAAAAAAATGGAAGTTATTAGATCAAAAGGGCATACATTTTCACACACACACTGTAGGGACCATGATAAGGTTGTGATCACCAACTAATCTGATCTGAAAATGCAGTACACCTTAGTTAGATGCAGTCATCTGACACCAGAAATTTTTTATGAGTTCTCTTTCCACAGCCTTGTCTCAGTGACTGTTTAAACACATGACATTGATGCTCTTAGGCTGTGGACCAATCTGCGGTTCTAGTTTCTTCCGCACGTTTTTAGCTTTTCCAAAGCTGTTTTTTTAATTATTTAGGATTAACAAACTAAATGCTAAGGCAACTCGCACTAAGAAAGACGAGAAGCAATATGCTCCATACGTGCCAAAAATGTGCACGTGTGTAAGATCCAAGCCATTCTATAGATGGGCCCCACTGTGAACATATCATGGATGAAAAATCAGGCCAGTCCCCTTCACAGTTAGGTTGCACACGTGAGTCTAATACAAATGGTTGTTCCATCTTTTTTTAATCTTTTGCACGTTTATCCATCACTCAATGAATGGATCAGTGTGATTTTCTGATCAGGGGATGTTATCAATGGGGCCCACCTTATGGATGGATCAGATCTTGCACTAGGTTAGTGTTCGCAATGTAATGCTGCGAATTGCCTCGTGGAGGGAACCATCCTGTCCTTTTTTTGAATTTTAATTATTATTTATTTATAAATAAATAAAAGAAATGGGTGGGGAAAGATGGAAATTTTCACCTTGACTAAAAACCCATTTCCCAAGATAGAAAAATGTGTGCACACGTGTATATTATATCCCTGGCTTTGGTTTACTACAAGATAGAAAAACAAGCTCACGTGCAACACTGGTACTTGCATGGTTGTCTCAAATGCAAGTGTGTCAGGGGAATATGAGACTAACCTTGGATTCCATCATTCCAATTATAATCTATTAGTGGGCCCCACATCAAATGTCCTTCTTGAGGGAGTCTTTCTCATGAGTACCCATGCATCCGTTGATTTTTCTAATATGAGATTAGCATGTGGGCCACTAATTTAAGGTTGATTGTCTTGTGTTTTGTGTTGAATAAGATGCAGAGGGCTGTGGTACTTGACTTATCTTAAACTAATGACCTGCACATGATATGTTATAATAGATGCTTGTTAGCTTAAGTGGAATTATGAGCCAGAATCCAGTGATGGTTCATCTCCATTTTAAGATGTGGTGACTCATTCTCTTCACACGTGGCAGTTGTGCATGTCTATCCAGACCATCCAAATTGTGGAGTACATTTTGGATGGATCATATCTCTAAAATCACACCCATATATCAATCATAACCTTCCATTTGATAGCTAACAAATGGATGGGTGAGCGTAGAACACTCAAGCTCTTTAGGCCCACCATGTTCTCTATTTGATAATAGAATGAATAATGGAGATGGGATGTCAATCATAACTTTGTGTCTATGCTCGTAATGGGAAGATATTTTAAGAAGTCAGGATATTTTGAAAACTGAAAATTGTAATTGCTAAATTTCACTAAAAAGATACATAAGTTAATTTTGTATTTTTTAATTCTTTTAATTTAATCCATCTTTTCTTTAGAAGGTATCCGTGGCTGTCATAATGATGGTATGAAATTCACTTTGTAAATCTATTACTCCATGGTAGTAAAATTGGGCTCGTTGAAATAATGCCCAGGACTCGCTCACCTAACGAATACATAAAGTGGGCCAATGGTTAACATTCAAATCATATCTCAGAATGGTGGGCTTTATCTCTTGAATGGCTTCGATAACACCCGCATACATGGCACACCAGGAGTGAGTATTCCTTTGGAACCATGAGGATTAATGTACCTTGTATCTGATGCATCTATTTTTATTATTATTAATTTTTTTCCAGTGTGTAGAAATATCTAAACCGTTAATACAATTGAAAATATATACTCGAGTAGGCGCTATATCTAACAGTGGCCTGCCATTCAATTAAATTCCGACTCTACTGTTTGTGCAGAGCTCAATACTTGAGTCTACCTCGAGATTAAAAAACAGCTAGATCTACAACTGAATGAACCACACCATACAAAATAGTGTGAATGAAATGCCAACCATAGATTTATGTGTGGGTCATCATGTGGTGTATCTTTCCTCAAACCCATTAATCAGGTTTAGCTCACCAAGATAAAAAGAATATATAAAAATCAACCTGTTAAAAAAACTCTAGTGAATAAAATCTTAACCATTGAGTTCACTTGCAGTTGAAATCTTAGCCGCTTCAATTTCACCGCTGATTTTATTAAACCCCTCAGTTCATGTGTCCCATCCTAAAACCCAGGTCATCCACTTATCAGTTAAGCAAAACAAGCACATTGAATTATAATCCCTGCATGTTGCTCATCCAAGGAGTAAACCAGATGGTTTTTGGGTTAGAGAATGTACACTTTGGGGCCCACCCTTGTTTACTCGATCATTCTCCATTCAGTCAGGGTCGGGTTGACTCAGTAAACCTGATTACATCTTCATTGGACTCAACTCGGTATTTAATAATTAAATCAATTACTTCTAAAATAGTTATAAATAATTAAAAGGGAAATGCTCATGTCCAAACAGTTGGATGATGAGTATCCAAAGACTGGATAAATTTTAAGCTAGCAATGAGCCAGGCCTGGGCTAGGTGAAATCAACTTTTTTTATACGCCTGGCCCGTTGCGGGGCTAAAATTCCAGGCTCAGATTGCATGATGACCCCAACACCGCATAGCTTGTGGTGGGATTAAATTGGTTCATGTGAGTGCCCTGGAGCAAGTACAAAACCTAACAACTTTCAAACATGCTGTGTAGCCCCATCTCTGATAGCGCCATGTGGCCAAATCAAATCCTGCCACGTCCCAATACTCCAAGCCACATGGCAACATATTGGAGCCACGACGCAACCCATGTCCTAAAATTCCAACCCATCCAGTAGGTTAGCCTCAACATGATAATCAGCTAGTGCAAAAATCAACTCGCGCCATTCAACAGGTGAGCCGCACTGTATAAAAACAATGGACATACCTGCCGCTACTACAATAACAAAATACAGGTGTGGCCCACCTGATGTATGGATAGGCTGATTTTTTTCAAAGGTGATTGTCATAGTGAGGTTAACCATTTAGGGATGTCGCATACACACAATAGGATGTGGTTGGACAACTAATCAGCCATCCAACTTGTCGGAAACGAGTCCCTCTACTCAAAATCATGTCTATTCCGGGTTGAACCATCTACGAGTCGAGTCACTGAGTCATAGAACCTGATAAACCCAAATCTTTGATATGGTTCCAAATACTGCATAATTTTTTATTTTTTTTAAAAGACCCTGATACCAGCAGCCCATCAAATAGAGGACAGTCATCAAGATATGAGGAGCATACATTCTCAAAAAAAAAATAATAATAATAAATTAAATGAAAAGATATGCACAGTACAGCCATTCAAACTCATTGAGCAAATCCAAACAAGCAGCCTCACATGCTTGAATCTCCCATTCTATAAATATAAAAAATACGTTGAAACCACAAAACGCATTACCTTGGAACTTTGATGGGGCTGCTCAAAGTTGTTGTGGGTCCCACCTGATCAATCATGGAGCTTTCCGCATTATGTTCATATTCTAATACACAATTCTATGCAACGTGTGTCATTGATGGGGACATCATGTGCACGCACGCCCACACACAACCACCCCTACGCACATACATATGCAGGAGGACCTCACCATCGATCTGGCTCGATGACGACGTTCAGGGAGGGCCTCCTAAGTAAAAGACAAGTTTTGGTTAAAAAAATTGGGCCCGATAGGCAAGAAAAGCCCATCATGCGATCTCATGATCATGGCCCACTCGTCGGACTGATTTCATTTTTTAGGTTTTGCTTATTGTTATTATTTAGAACATTGTGAACGCTTTATATTTATTTGTTTGATTTTTATTTTAGTTTACTTCATCACCAAGTAATAGGTTGCGCACATTGTGCGAATTTTGGGGTATAAAATTTTTCCTATAAATAGGCACCCCTTGTAGTTTTTTTTTTTTAATTATTATTGATTGAAGATTAATAAAAATTTTGCGTTTTCCTACTCTCTGAGTTGTGAAGCCTAAGTAGGTGCGAAGCCCTCCCTTTTCAAAGGGCTAACTATCGTGGTGCGAAGCCACATCGACCCCGATTCACCCTCATTATCCATCATCTTCTTTTCCATCTTCCACCACCATCCATACTTCGAATTCGTCCCTTTTGTTGCATCAGATTTCTTATTTACAGCAGGTTTCCAGATTTTGGCCGGTAGGCGAGCTGAAACTTCGGCGGAGTACCACGCACAAAACGTACATCGGATTGAGCTGATATTTGGAAGTTTTGGAGTCCATCCCTAACCGGCCAGGGCCAAGGTGACCTTTTTCTGAATAGTGGGCCCCACAAACATGCATCTGGGCCATTGTTGTTGTCCGCGCGCGGGAAGTATCTTTCGGTTCAGGTTTTCTTCTTATTTTACCCTCTCATACCAGTTTTTCATAAACCCTAACCCTAGATCGCATTATCCTTAATTTATTTGCCTCTTTTCTCATCCTAGGGTTCCCCGAATTGAAATTTCTGAATCCCTTAGATTAGGGGCTGATTACTATGCATGTGTGGGTGATTATTTCTTATCTTTGAGTGTCGTTTGGTTTATAATTTTTATTGATCCAGCCCTATCATGTGTAGGCCTGGACCCGCATAGATTCCCCTTAATTGAACGTTTGGACTTTCGTGTGGGATATGGAATTTGTGTAATTGTTTATGAACTAACATGATCTTAAGCCTAAAATCTCGCATACCATATTTAATTTTCATGTCCGACATCAAATTTGGTATCAGAGCCTAGGGTCTTGTAGGGGAATTCACCACATATTTAGGGTTTAGTTTGTTTGAGTCCATGCGTCCAGTCCATCATATATAGCTGCTAAAAAACTATAGTCCTTGATATATATTGCTGAATTTTGGTTGACACCCTAAACTAAACATGGAACAATTGCAAGAGTCACTAAACAAGCTATCCCAGAAGTTGGATTCTATAAGTAAGCACTTGGAGAAGGACCAATGCTTTGAACAACTTGATGTGCGCATTGCCCAACTTGGGACCTCTGCTAGGACAAACCCCACCATTGGGGTGAATGTCCAATCTCAGGCAGGTGGCCAAAAGGATAGACCAATGAATGGAGTTGGCCAAGGAATCAGTTATGAGCGTGCACCCGTGCACCCACCCTATGAGGGACATCAAAACCACTATTTTGAGGGAAACAACATGTGCGGCCTTGTGATTGGAGAGAGTGCACCAGTGGCTAGTGTAGAGTTACCCACTAAGGCCATTCCGGTAGTGGATAAGTTTCATGATGTCGTTCCTGATGATCTACCAGATGAGTCTTCCCCTAGAAAGGACAGAGCACACTAGAACATGGGACATCGTAATACCTGTAACCGAGTTTGCGTTTAATAGTTCTATCGATAGGTCCACAGGTCTCAATCCTTATGAGGTCGTTACTGGCTATAAACCTGAGAAACCTATTGATCTTATCCCTATGTCACTGTCTCATAGGCCGTCAGAGCCTGCAGAGTCTTTTGCGCATCACATTCATTCATGGCATCAAGAAATTAAGCAGAAGATCATGACTGGTAATGAACATTACTCATTTTCTGCAGACCAATATAAATGTTTTTCAGGAATTCAATGTAAGGGATTCTGTGATGACCTGCATCAGGCCAGAGCAGTACCCTCAGGGAGCCGTTCGAAAATTACACGTATATAGCTCTGGATCATTCAAAATTATAAAATGAAACGGTCTCAATGCGTATATGGAAAATCTTCCACCCTCCATGGGAATTAGTTCCACATTCAATGTGGAAGATCTAATTACATTTCAAGGGGTCATTAATGCATTGTCCAGCCTTTCGCCTAACTATCCTAATTCCCTATACCTTTCCCTTGATCCATGGCCCCCTCCCCACCCATTTTTCCAGCCTCTACCTCCCATACCTACCCCTCCCCACCCATTTTCTCTACCCCTGCCTCCCATACCTACCCGGCCTTACCCATTTTCCCAGCCTCTACCTCTCATACCTACTCTTCCTAACCTTTCTTCCCAGCCTCTACCTCTTATACCTAACCTTCACACACCCAGAGAGGAAATAGATGATATCCTGGACCATCAGATAATTTCAACGTCGGACGGCGAGTTTCAGAAGTACCTGGTTAAATGGAAGTTACACCCAGCTTCAGACAGCACATGACTCACAGAGGAGCTTCAGAGACTTGATCCTGACATCCTGGATCAGTTTGGGAGTTTTATTTCGCCAGTGGCGAAATCTTCGCAGCCGGGAAGAATTGATGGGGACATCATGTGCACGCATGCCCGCACACCACCACCCCTACGCACGTACATATGCAAAAGGACCCCACCATCGTTCTGACTCGATGACGACGTCCAGGGAAGGCCTCCTAGGTAGAAGACAAGTTTTTGTTCAAAAAAATTGAGCCCGATAGTCAAGAAAAGCCCATCATGGAATCTCATGACCGTGGCCCACTCGTCAGATTGATTTCATATTTTAGGTTTTGCTTATTGTTATTATTTAGAACATTGTGAACGCTTTAGATTTATCTGTTTGATTTTTATTTTAGTTTACTCCATCATCAAGTAATAGGTTGCGCACATGATACGAATTTTGGGGTATAGAATTTTCCCTATAAATAGGCACCCCTTGTAATTTTATTTTTTTTAATTGATTGAAGATTAATAAAAATTCTGCATTTTCTTACACTCTGAGTTGTGAAGCCTAAGTGGGTACGAAGCCCTCCCTTTTCAAAGGGCTAACTATCGTGGTGCGAAGCCACATCGACCCCGATTCACCCCCATCCTCCATCATCTTCTTTTCCATCTTCCACCACCATCCATACTTCGAATTCGTCCCTTTTGTTGCATCAGATTTCTTCATTACAGCAGGTTTCCAGATTTTGGCCCGTAAGCGAGCTGAAACTTCGGCGGAGTACCACACACAAACTGTACATCGGATCGAGCTGATATTTGAGGGTTTTGGAGTCCATCCCTAGCCGACCAGGGCTAAGGTGAACTTTTTCTGAATAGTGGGCCTCACAAACGTGCGGCCGTGATCACACGCACGTGCATCTGGGCCATTGTTGTTGTCCGCGCACGGGAAGTGTCTTTCGGTTCAGGTTTTCTTCTTATTTTACCCTCTCATACCAGTTTTTCATAAACCATAATCCTAGATCGCATTATCCTTAATTTATTTGCCTCTTTTCTCACCTAGGGTTCCCTGAATTGGAATTTCTGAATCCCTTGGATTAGGGGTTGATTACTATGCATGTGTGAGTGATTATTTCTTATCTTTGAGTGTCGTTTGGTTTATAATTTTTATTGATCCAGCCCTATCATGTGTAGGCCTGGACCCGCATAGATTCCCCTTAATTGAATGTTTGGACTTTCGTGTGGGATATGGAATTTGTGTAATTGTTTATGAACTAACGTGATCTTAAGCCTAAAATCTCGCATACCATATTTAATTTTCATGTCCTACATCAGTCGTGACATGGCAGAACCTCAGTGACTGAAGAAACTAGAGAAGCTTGACCGGCTGTTGCACTCCGCTTCTCATCATCGCGCAAAATTCCTCATAGCTGATCCTTCCATCCTACAGATAAAAGCAAATAAGCATCAATCCGTAATTTTGTAATAGAAAGCTTTGAAATTTCAAAAACGGAAACAACTTATATTATCTGTGTCCACCTCTGCTATTATTTCCCAGATAGTGGCTTCATCACCCATTCCATGTTCCTTCATGGCAACTTCCAATTCATCTCTTGTGATGAACCTGGTAAGGACATTGGGAGGAGAAAGTTACATAACAATGGGCATTATACAAACGCTGGATTGAAAGAACCGTGTTGGGCCCAACCTAGCAATGGTGGATAACCTTAGGTGATCATCTGTCAGACTCTGCATCTACGCCTAGGTGTTCTGTAATGGTAATGGTGGCTGTAACAGCTAACACTGTTACCTTTACGATACAAGTTGTAACAGCTGTTACGGTCTCCTTTATTATTATTATTAATAAATAAATAACGAAAAACATGCATCGGCCCCGTAATGAACCATTACACCCACTGTAACCGTTACGGCCCTTACGGCAAGCGTAATGGACCGTTGCAGATCACTTTTCCCACAACAGCCTTTATGCCTTTTATGACCCCATAACATGTAACGGTTGCCACCATTACCTTTATATAAGGAGGCCCTATCCCCAAAAAGGGAATCTTACATGTCTGTTTCCACTTTTATTAACTAGAAAGAACAATTGTAGGTCGCGGATATAAACTGCTCAAAAAAAAAAAAAGACCCTGATCAAGACAAGTGGGTCCATCTGAGAAGCAGTAAAAATGAGGTGGATCCACTGCAAAGACTTGTAGGTTAAGCTCAACGGCTCAATCTACAACGCATTGTGTGGAGCCCACTCTGATGTGTTCATGATATCCAATTCATCTATCATGCCTGCCCCCTCGTATTCTTGAAGTAAAAGAGCTGCTGGCATTGGCTGGTTATGCAAAACCCATTAAAATCCTTGTGTGTGAGGCCCATCATGTTTTGCATACGCCATCAAACCCATGTAGAACATGCCCCCACCAAGATGAGTGGACACTCCAAAAATCAGGCCATTCCAGAACTCAGGTGGGGCCCGTGAGTTTGGATCCGCATGATTTTTGGGCGCCAAGGGAGCTTGCATGATGGATGGATTGGATGTCATGCAAACATCATGGTGGGCCCCACACATCAGGTAACCTAGAAAGCTTTGCGGTAGACCTAGCCTCAATAGAAATCTGTTGCACGGAGAAAACAGTCACAATGACTGCAATGAGAGTGAAAGACTCACCCGCTATGATCTGTATCGAAATATTCGAAGGCTTTGAATAAATGCTCATCTCTTTCCAGTTTGTGTCTATGCATTGTGGCCGTGATGAATTCAATGTAGTCAATTGTCCCATTTCCATCCACATCAGCCTGAAACATGAAACATGGACCAACCATCAGAGCCTTGTGGGTCCAAAGTGGATAAATATCAGATGAGGACAATCTAGTTTTCATGAGGATTGGTTGTATCTTACAGCATCCATGAGCTGCTTGACTTCACCCTCAGAGAGCTTATACCCAAGTCGAGCTAACCCTGACTTCAGTTCTTCGTAGGTGATCGTGCCGCTCTTGTCGGTGTCCATATTCGTGAACATCGCTTTCAGCCCTTGGATTTCTTCTTCAGAGAGATTTTCCGCAATAACCTGAGAGTTCAAGACACATTGGGATTATAGCAAGTACATGCAAATCAGTATGTCTGCCTAAGGGTCTTTTTCGGATGAACCCAGAATGAGAATGTGGTGGAGCTGTTTTGTGCATCCCACAAAATGCAAATGGCAGTATGTGCTAAATGCTCCCACCCACAAAAGCAGCCACAAAATGCAAATGGAAGTATGCGCTAAATGCTCCCGCCCACAAAAGCAGTCACAAAATGGAAGATGTGATAGCATCATCGCATTCACATTCGAAGGAGTGGCGGCAAAGATCCACAGCTTTTCAACACGTGGAGATACTGGCACCCTCTTAGGGCATGTTTGATTTCGGGTGAAATGGTAAATACCGGGTAAAAAAATAATAATTATTTCCCTGTGCATTTATATCATACCTATTTGACTGCTTACTTTTTGACACAAAAACCAAGAATATTGCAAAATATCCATGGGTCCCACTGTGATGCATTTTGCTTATCCACACCATTCATCCATTATTCCAGTTGAATTTATAGCATGAGTAAAAAAATGAGGCATATCCAAAACTCAAGTGGACCACGTCATACGAAAAAGGAAATTGAATTCTGACCGTTAAAAACTGTGGGGCCACAGTTTCTTTTGGCGTGGGCCACTTGAGCATTGGATTTACTTTATTTTTTGTCTCATGCTTCAAAATATTGTAGTAAAACAGATGGACGGAATGGATATATCATATGCATTATCATGCGGTTCAAAAATTAAAATTACCTCTTTTGAACCAATTTCAAAGACACGAATTCCTAAGAATTTTCAAACGCATGAAATAGGGGGGATTACCATTCACCGTGTATTTACCATTTCTTTGAAAAAACAAACAGGCCCTAAATGTGGGCATATGTGCCAATATAGTATATGCATGCTGAACCCAAGCCATCCATCAGTTTGGCCCAATTATATTTTTGTCCTGGTCGAAGAATCTGGCCGTTTAAACGTTAGGTAGGTGACACATGCGTTTCAAATGTGGATGGTTGGCCAACATTTTTAACCGTCCATTTTTTCCTATACACCGAGGTCCACCTGATGAATAGAACAGAATGGTTCGAGAAGGGGCCCACATAATGGACAGCTTGGATCACAAACTCATGCGGCTCTGAGTTGAGGGGTTCGGATCTACACGTGTAAAATCAGCAAAGTTCACAAATCAGAAACATCTAGCAGTGTACCTTCAATGCAAGCTTCTTGAGTTTATTCATTGCCCGGAATTGCTTCATCCTCGAAAGAACTGCACTGTCTATTGGTTTGTCTGATGGCTGCTCTGAGGATCGTCCATCATCTTTAATCCATGGGTGCTCTGAGGATCGTCCATCACACCAAATGTACAAATAAAAGCTTGGTCAAAAGAAACCAAGTATAGAAATTGAATATGTTTAAAAAAGAAAAGTACATACCAAGAATTTGTGCCAAAGTAATTCGCCTTTTCGGATCCTGTGTAAGCATCTTCCTGACCAGATCTTTCGCACTGTTGGATATGCTTGGCCATGGGTCATGTTCGAAGTTGATTTCTCCTTGCAAGATAGCATCGAATAATCCCGTTTCCGTTTCTGTGAAAATATCACATCAAGTTAAGAAAAAATAAAATAAAATCCGCTTGATAAAAGTTTCTCCAATCTTGATGGTTGCAATGTTATGGGGCCCTTGACATTTTCCGTTCAACCCAACAACGGTATGGGGAGGGCGCGCTTTTGGTAACCTGAGCCATTGATCATGCAGGCCACATCAGTGGATGAGACGTGCCCCACTGTCTCCCCTATCGGATGATCCTAGCCATCCGGAAAAATGGACTTACACTCTATGGCCCACATTTAATGGAATCTGATTGGAAAGTTGTCATTATATGACGGGGAGGATTTTCCGAGGTGTCTCCCATTTACCATGGACCCCACCAAATTAACGATTTGGATAACCAAATGGCAAGTCCCACATCAGAGTTTATTGCACCAAGCAAATGCTCGACTGAACATTGAATATTTCCTCAATGCAGTTTCTCTTAGTAATAAATCGAGTTAAGATTGTCGCCTTTACCAGCCCAAAATGGAGGCACGCCACAAAGAAGAATATACAAAATAACTCCCGCGCTCCAAACATCTATTTCCTTCCCGTAATTACGCCGCAGTACTTCAGGAGCCATGTAGTAGGCGGTTCCTACCATATCTCTATAAAATTTTCCTGAAATGAGTTCCATAGAGTATCAGTCAAAAAGATTCTATACCAGCAGATTATGACAACTCAACCGCATGGTTTCTTCCTGATGCTACTTGAAAATTTCCAATGGGAAGACAAATTGGTTGTTGGCGGCGTTTAGATGCACTATAGAGTCAGACTGCAATTATTGGGTAGGTGGAAAAATCACCAGTTTTAGTATTCATGATAAGGAAATAGTCCTCAAAGTGCATTTGGTGCATAGATACAAATATCAATACAATACCAGCCGATACAATCGTATCAGCATGAGACAATACGTGATATAGGGTCGTATCGGCCCGATACAAAAAAATTGACCCCAATCGGCCTATACCGGCCTGTATCGGCCCATATCTGCTGATACGAGATTTATCAGCACCAATACAGGACCAATAAAGGCCAATACGCCCATAAAAGCCCAATTTTATTTTATTTTTCAAAATTTCACTCATGCCCCCTCTTCCCTTTTTCATTTAAACCATGGAAGAAGCTTAAAAACTCATTTTAGGCTAGATCTAAACCTATTTTGAGATCAAAACAAATGATTTGAATGGGATTCGACAAATCGAAGCGAAATGAACCATTATGGGAAAAATAGGAAAGAAGGGTAAACCTTCACTTTCTTTTTTATATTTTCATATTCTTTTTGTTATATTTCAATGTAATGGGCCCTAGTTCACCAAATCATACTTAATTTGTGTTCAATTGGGGCCCATTTAGTTGACCTTCAGGAAGTCAAACCGACAAACAACATTCTCATCAAAGAATAGTCCGACACGCCATCATATGCATGTGCAAAAAAAAAAAAAAAAAAAAAAGAAAGAAGGAAGAAGAAGAAGAAGATTGATTCCTGAATATCATATTATTCTCTTTTATTTTCTTGATATTTTCCTTAATTCTTTGGCTTAAAAAAATTTCTGATCGATAGGGGCCAATATGGCCCCGATACCAATACACAACACCGTATCATATCATTTTTCTTTAGGACTGATACGCCAACCAATACCGACATTTGGAACCATGATTTGGTGCCTTCCAAGTCCAACTTCAAAGTGATGCAATTGCAAATTGGAGCCTGGTACGTGAAGATGAATTATGAGGTAATTACGGTTTGATCATTTTCACTTAATTGGACAATTTATTACAATTCAATTCAATTGTGCATCCAAAAGCAACCTATTAAAGATTTGCATTCTTAAAATGCTGCAAGAAATTGCATGAGAGATCTGACTACTTATTACTTATTGATAGATTCAAATGTACAAAACTGCATAAGCCCATTAAAGTAACATGTTAACACAGCATAAAGATCACAAAGCCAGCTGAAATTGGAAAACTAAAATGCCAAATATGATTGAAAATAGAGGCATTGTATAATGCTCGACTCAAGAATCTGTACATTTTGCTCGGGTTCTCAGCTTGTACAAATGGCCATGGTTCAGCGATCCAACTGCATATATCATGGGCCCACAATGGATGGCCCTTGCACCAATTCAATTGGTGGCCAATAAATATACAGTAAAGACAGAAAATATAGCAACAATCCAAATTCAACTACACAAGGCAAAAAAATCAACAGTTAGGTTCTTCAAATGTAGGAAGTTTTGGTGCATGCAGCACTAGGGTGGAGTCCAGCATATCAAAGGTTAGGATGGATCACTGAAAAATGGCCCCACTTTTAAACACTTGAGACTCGAGCAAGCAGTACATATCCTCTGGTCCAGTATTTTGTATAAAATTCTCTTAAAGATAGGGGGTTCGAAATGATGTAATTCATGGGATTTGTGGTGTAGTTTACCCTTTTTAGAATTAATTACTTACCACATGATTTTCTAAGGGAAGGGATGCTGTATGACTGATAGCAGCAACTTTTAGGTACGGAGAACGAGACGGGACTCTGTGGGTCCCACCATGATGTATGTATTTTATCCACGCCATCCATTCAATTGGCCAGATGATCCTAAGGTATGCTCCCAAAAATGAGGCAGATCCAAAGATCAAGTGGACAACACCACAGAAATAACATTTAAATGGTTAGCGTTCAATCTCCACTGTTTTCTGAAGTGTGGTCCACTTGAGCTTTGAATCTGCCTCATTTTTTTGGCCCACACCCTGAAATGATCCTTACTAATGAATGGATGGCATGGACATAATACATGTATCATGGAGGGGCAACTCCTCCATTTCAAACGCCTGTGGTAATTACAATTCCCCACATTTATTGCTGATTTTAGGGTAATTACATAAAAATGCATGTAAATACATCCAACCAAACAGGCCAACTCTCCCTCTGAAGTTGAAGTTGAAGTTGAAGTTGAAGAGGGTTTGTAATCCCCATTTAAAGGGGAACGCTCTCCAAGGGGCACGAATTGGGTACTACCCACAAGGATCTATCTAGAGGGCTCTATGGGGCCCACTGTGACATGTTTTATCCACGCCGTCCATCCATTTTGATGGATCGTTTTAGGGTATGAGTCCAAAAAGGAGGCAGACTAAAGACTCAAGTGGACTACACCATAGGAAATATTAGGGATTGAAAGCTTACTGTTGAAAACTTCTTGGGGGCACATGAGTTTTGGATCAAGCTGATATTTATTTTTTTTCCATTAATACAATCTATGTGACCTTATGAATGAATAGGTTGGATGGCAAATAAACATCACGGTGGGCCCTAGGAAGTTTTCAACAGTAGGAATTCAATCCCCACTGCTTCCTGTAGTGGGGTCCACTTGAGCCTTCAATCTGCCTACCTTTTTGGCCTCATGACCTAAAATGGTCTTTCAAAATGGATGGACGGTGTGGATAAAACATAAACATCATGTTAGACCCCCACCAATGCCCTAACACAACCGTCCGTCTCTAGCTAGGTTATGGTGGGGGTAGTACCCAATCTGTGCCCCTCTTCAAGGGACAGGGATTTCCTACAGAAATGATCCTGTGTTGAGAAGCTAAGTGAGGCTCACCATGTTGTTAGTTAGAAATCCACCCCATCCATCAGTTTTTTGAGCTCATTTTAGGAGATGAGGCCAAAAATGACGTGGATCCAAAACTCAAGTGGGCCACACTAGAGGAAACAATGGGGATTCAATTACGACCATTGAATCATTCGAAATGCCACAACAGTTATGTATTAGACAAAGGTTTCTTGTATTTTCACTTCATCCTAGTGGTAATCACCTTATAAACAGTTTCGATGGCATATAAACATATGGTGTAGCCCAAGAAGGTTTTAATGCAGGCATTTCTTTACTTAGTTTTCCCTCTCATGTGGCCCACTTGAGCTTTAGATCCACCTGATTTTTGGTCTCATTTCTTAAATAATATGGTAAAAGGATGGAAAGGAGATTTCTTGCAAACATTACAATGTGCCCATCTAACTTCCTAGCATAGGAGCTTTGTGCGAAAGGCTTTCGCGGGAAATCCGCATCCCTCAAGGGAGCCGATTAGGTGAGACCCTGGCCTCACCCAAGACGGTGTGACCCTTACAATGGGCCCACCTTGTTGTATGTATAACGTATCCACGTCGTCCGTCCATTTTTCCATGTCATTTTAAGGTATTTTCCCAAAAAAGAAGCAGATCCAATTATCAGGTGGACTATACCATAGGAAACAGTAGTGATTGACTATTAATGAGCCACAAAGTTATAAATTAAGCTTATAAGAACTTATCAACAAATTGAATGGCAAATAAACACAACGAAAACATTGAGGTGCACCCTAAGATGTTTTTAATGGTAGGGTGTTCAATCACCACCGTTTCCTAGAGCATGGTCCACTTGAGATTTGGATCTTCTTCATTTTTGGGATCATGCCCCAAAATCAAGGAATGCCAAATCGGTTACGTATCGGCCGTAGCCGATACGTAACGGAAACGGTGGTGACCGTTACACGTTACGGGGTCGTATTGGCCGATACGGTTTTTTGTAGCCGTATCGGCCGATACAGGCCCGATACGGGGCGTATCGGCCGTTACGGGGGCGTATCGGCCGTTACGGGCCGTTACAGGCCCGTATCGACCTTTTTCCATTTTAAGCTTTGTTTTTGCTGTTTTTTTGAAACCTCTTGCTTCCGAACTGTTTCTTACTCCTTTTACTACTAATTTCGACCAACTTTGGCTGAGTATTTGAGATAAAAACACATTATATTATGAATTTTCTTGAATCAAAGCTCGATGGGCCATTTTTCAGAAATTTGTCAAAAATATGTATTTATATATTTTTAATACGTTTTGTTGTTTTAATCATACCATATGATGTGTTAATCATAGTAAAACATGTTAATGTGCATTTTACAGATTTTGGGTGTCATTTAATATTTTTTTTATATTTTTTTCTATTTACGCATGAATTTTGGCCCCTTTTTTTAAAATTCGAAAAATCAATTTTTAATGGTTGTATTGTTGTTTTAATTATGTCATTTGATATGTTAATCATAGTAGGACATGTTAATGTGCATTTTACAAATTTTGGGTGCCATTTTATATTTTTTTTTATATTTTTTTCTATTTACGCATTTATTTTGGCCCTTTTTTTGAAAATTCGAAAAATCATTTTTTAATGATTCTTTTGCTGTTTTAATGATGTTATATGATGTGTTAATCATAGTAGAACATATTAATGTGCATTTTACAGATTTGGGGTACCATTTTATATATATTTTTATATTTTTTTCTATTTACGCATGAATTTTGGCCCTTTTTTTTTAAAATTCGAAAAATCAATTTTTAATAGTTGTTTTGTTGTTTTAATCATGTCATATGATGTATTAATTATAGTAGAACATGTTAATGTGCATTTTATAGATTTGGGGTGCCATTTTATATTTTTTTTATATTTTTTTCTATTTACGTATTTATTTTGGCCCTTTTTTTGAAAATTCGAAAAATCATTTTTTAATAATTCTTTTGCTGTTTTAATGATGTCATATGATATGTTAATCATAGTAGAACATGTTAATGTGCATTTTACAGATTTGGGGTGCCATTTTATATTTTTTTTAATATTTTTTTCTATTTACGCATTTATTGACCCTTTTTTTGAAAATTCGAAAAATCATTTTTTAATGATTCTTTTGCTGTTTTAATGATGCCATGTGATGTGTTAATCATAGTAGAACATGTTAATATGCATTTTATATATTTGGGGTGCCATTTTATTTTTTATTTTTACATTTTTTTCTATTTATGCATGAATTTTGGCCCTCAAAAATAATTGCAAACACCTAAATGTAAGATATTTTCATATTACATTCATTCTAATATATCTATCATTGATAGTAGATAGTTAGAAAATTAAATACATGAATTTTGTAGTCAAATTCAGGTTATCTGGTTCATAAATTCATCAGACAGTCCGATACAACTTCTGACCAAAGAGTGGACCGTTACACCACCATAAACATGTTCCAATTTATAAATGAATGCATATTTGGAATGCTTAGAATATTTCGGATTTAATCCATATTTTTTCATATTTTTTTGTCAAAAAAAAAAATTTGCGCCGTTATGGGCCGTTACGCCCCCGTATCCGTATCGGTTTCAGAGGGCACCGTTACGCCAACCGATACCGATACGGGACACCTTGCCTAAAATGATATAGAGAAACGGATGGACAGTGTGGATACGGAATACATACATCAAGGTGGGAGCAGATTAAGTGAGACCCCGCACTCCCCCAAGATGGTGCAGCCCTATGGGGCCCACCTTGGTGTATGTATTTTGTATCCACATCATCCATCTATTTTTCCAAATAATTCTAGGATATTATCCAAAAAATGAAGCAAATCTAATTACCAGGTGGACCATACCATAGGAAACAGTGGTAATTGAACACCCTACTATTAAAAACTTACTAGGGAGCACCTTAATGTTTCCATATTGTTTATTTTCCATCCAATCAGTTGATAAGGTCACATAAGACTAGATGAAGGAAAATAACAAACATCAACTTGATCCAAAACTTTTGTGGCCCATTAATAGTTGATCACCAATGTTTCCTATGGTATGGCCCACCTGGTAATTAGATCTGCTTTATTTTTTAGATAATGCCCTAAAACGATCTTTAAAAAACAGATGGACGGAGTAGATATAGAATGCATACATCTAGGTGAGCCCCACAGTAAGGGCCCCATTGTCTTGGGTGAGTCTGGGGTCTCACCGAATCCGCTCCCCACCATGATCAAGGTATTCTGTATCGGTAACGATGGCTATAATGGTCACCACCATTATCGATACGAGTATAAGTCATAACGGTCGATACGGAAGTGCAACGACCGTTACAACCCTTATAACGGTTGAAAATTTTCTTTTGCCTGAAAATTTCTAAAAAATATCTAGAAAATCAATAATAATGTAAATACTCCAAATATATATTTATTATTTTTTTTAACATGTTTATGGTAGTGTAATGATCCACTCTTTGGTGAGAGTGTTGTATCAGGCTATCTAGTGAATTTATGAACATGATTATATGTATCTAATGTTTACACATCACAATCAAGCATTGGTACTAGAAATCCAAAAAAAAAACAAAGCATAAATACTCCTTCAATTTTTTGAAAAAATGACCATCGTTGCACTTTTTTAATTTTTTTATGACAACAGGGTGTCCCAATCCCCTTTAAGGCAAGATTATTGCAAGATTATTCCCTACGTTGCACGCAATCACACACCAACCACGTGCATCGGGTAATCCATGGGGCCTTGGAGCTTCTATTCTCTCAAATCACTTCAATGTACGGTTTAAATCTTAAACTTATAGTAATGGTGGTCAAAATCTGTTGTAAAATGATCTAGGAGAGTTTTCGGAATGAAAAAAAAAAAAAAAAAGTGGTTGTTTTTCGACCGTTACAGGGGTAACGGTTGTTATGCCTTCTAATGGCCCTTATGGTGACTGTAACAGCTAATTTGGTCCTAAAAAAATAATTATCTTGTTTTACCCTCGTATCGCATAACGGTCATGGTTGTTACCTCTTCTTATTGGCCTTTACGGATGTATTGTAACTAATACGGAATGCCTTGATCATGATGACTCACTGTAAGGGCCGCACCATCTTGGGTGAGGCCGGGGTCTCACCTAATCCGCTCCCCTCCGAGGGACTTAGGATTCAAAGGACCCGGATTTCCTGCAAAAGGCTTTCGCAGGAGGTTCCTACGCGTGGATGCTAGTGGGTCCCACCGTGATGTTTGTCAAAAATCCACCTCGTCCATTCGCTTTTCGAGCTCAGTTTAGGACATGCGACAAAAATGAGGTAGATCCAAAACTCAAGTGGGCCACATGAGATGAAATTGTGGGGATTCAATGACCAATGTTGAAACATACGTATGGCCACAAGTTTCGTATCAGGTTAAGTTTTTTGTGTTTTCATTTCATCTAAGTGGGAATGACCTTATAGACAGTTTGGATAGCAAATAAACATCAAGGTAGAGCCCATGAAGGTTTCAATGGTGGGCATTTCTTTTCCCAATTTTTCCTCTCATGTGGCCCACTTGAGTTTTGGATCTGCCTCATTTTTTGTCATGTCCTAAAATGAGCTCACAAAATAGATAGACAAGATGGATTTCTCATAAACATCATCGTGGGCCCCACTTAGCATCCCAGCGCAGGAACTTCTTGTGAAAAGAAAGGTCTCGTCAAACAGCTTCGACAAATCCATGCACTAAGTATTGGACAGATCTAAACTATGCCATTAACGTGAAAGCGGAAGGACCAGTTGTGAAGCTTTGTTAGTGAAGATGTATGATTTATATAAGAAATGCGCATCCTAGTCGAACTATAGGTAATAGCGCATCCTAGTCGCATCGGTTTACTTGGACAGTGCAATCGATCAGTCTGAACCTTCCATTAAGTCTAGAACACATTTCATGCGCTCTCATGCAAAAATTGCATTGATCAGATGATCCAATCCATCCTTGATTTGGCCCTTTTTTTTCGATATCGATCCTTAAATCCATGGATAGAATGATCATGATTGCCGAACAAATGCAATTCTTTAAAATCTTAAGTAATCCATGATGGGCTCTAACAAATAGGTGGATTAAATTGCTGATTGGACCTACTTTTCTTTAAACAGTCTTGACCATTCATATTGAAAGCATTGATCAAATGGTTAAATATTTGTTAGATTGGCATTATATTTCCATGCTAGCCCATGAAATGTGCTCTGGACCTAATGACCAATCTAGTTTAAATGCAATGGACTAAGTGTCTCAATGCAACTAGGACACTATAACTTATAGTGCTTTGCAAAGACTGCACCGTTTCTCACTTTATAATAAAATAAACTAAAATACGATTCACCAAAATCTGGAAATTTAATAGATCTTAGCCCTACAAAAGGGTGCACCCGGTAGAAAAATTTATGCAGCAATTGGATATTCATATACCATTGAATTGTAATAATCGGTTCAATAGAGTGGAAATAAACAAATTGCAATTACCTTATCATTCATACTGAAGGACTAGGATCTGAATTGAATTTATATTCCTCTCAAGTTGGGCTTGAAAGGTATACAAGTCTAATGTGAGGGCTACTTCATAATCAATCCAATCTAATAGTGCATCCAAACCCAGCCTTACGACAAAGGCAGTATCAAAAGCAACACTTACATGAGCTATGGGACAGAATTCATTAACTAAATCTAAACAAGCACTAACAACCTATGAAGAAGTTAAGCAGTTGAATCATCTTGATAATGGAAGGAACCGTTTTCTAAAGAAAGAAAAAAAAAAAAATGGAAGTTGAGAAAGAAGAGAAAGGAAGGAGATAGAGATTTGGGAGGAATTCAATTTTAGTTATCTAAGATGAATGGCTCAGCTCTCCTTCTATTAATAAACCATAACAAAAATCCAAAAATCCCCTATGCAAATAAGAAAATACAAAAATACCATGAAGAAACCCCATGCACTTATACACTATTCGCCACCCTCCTAAGTAGCCCTTTGAACAATCATCTTTCTAACATTACTCAGAATAAATTTAAAAAAAAACCTCCCTCTCTTTGAGTTTCAGACGATTGGGACCACACAAAAGTATGAGACTGACTACAATAAAATTGTTGAAAATTAATCATCTTCACTATCCAAGAACATATTTCTAATATAGACATACAGGAGATTGGTATGCATTGTACTTTTTAACTCCCTCCTATGCAGGTCTTGGTAAAGATGTCAAGTAGAGCACGAGTATTGGCACTTAGCACCTGACATGCCAACATCCAATAAAACAGAATGTGCATATGACCTAAGTTTTACTTATTTTCTCAGTAACCTTTTAATCATTGCTACCTCAGGGAATCACCCTAGGCAAGACAATCAGCTATGAGTCTTGCAACTATACATATGCCACCTTGATGACCAAGACCCAGATGATCACTTAGGATCTAAGGTTCTTGCAACTAGACATATGCAAGCTTGGTGACCAAGACCAGGTGGTCACGTTAGTTTCAAGATGGTCAGTCACTCTGGCTCCTCATTATGGGCCAAGGTGACCACCTGGAACCTAAATGACCATCCATGACTAGGGGCAGTGAAAGCCACCCCTAGGGGGGTTAGAATGGTAAAATTTTCCTCTGAATAAGGGAATATGGCATCGGATAAAGGTTCATCAGTCCTCTAAATTTAAGGAAAACTTCTTCCACTTTGCAGTTCAATCATATATGAATATGAAGGTTAGGTGGTCACAATGCTTTCAAGGCGGTCAGACAATCTGGCTCCTTGTTATGGGCCAAAGTAACCTGCTGGAACCTAAATGGCCATCAATGATTAGGGGTGGCGAAGACCACCCTTGGAGGGTTAGAATGGTAAACTTTTTTGCTTGGATAAGGGAAAATTGCAGCCAGTGAAAGTCTAACTCTCCTCTAAATTTAAGGAAAACTTCATTCTCTTAATCAGACATGAATCCGAAGATAAAAGGATTAGCAATCCAAAAATACAAAAATACCATGATGAAACCCCATGCACTTATACACTATTCGCCACCCTCCTAAGTAGCCCTTTGAACAATCATCTTTCTAACATTACTCAGAATAATTTTTTTAAAAAAAAAAAACAAAAACCTCCCTCTCTTTGAGTTTCAGAAGATTGGGACCACACAAAAGTATGAGACTGACTACAATAAAATTGTTGAAAATTAATCATCTTCACTATCCAAGAACATATTTCCAACATAGACATACAGGAGATTGGTATGCATTGTATTTTCTGACTCCCTCCTATGCAGGTCTTGGTAAAGATGTCGAGTAGAGCACGAGTATTGGCACTTAGCACCAGACATGCCAACATGCAATAAAACAGAATGTGCGTATGACCTAAGTTTTACTTATTTTCTCAGTAACCTTTTAATCATTGCTACCTCAGGGAATCACCCTAGGCAAGACAATCAGCTAAGAGTCTTGCAACTATACATATGCCACCTTGACGACCAAGACCCAGATGATCACTTAGGATCTAGGGTTCTTGCAACTAGACATATGCAAGCTTGGTGACCAAGACCAGGTGGTCACGTTAGTTTCAAGATGGTCAGTCACTCTGGCTCCTCATTATGGGCCAAGGTGAACACCTGGAACTTAAATGACCATCCATGACTAGGGGCAGTGAAAGCCACCCCTAGGGGGGTTAGAATGGTAAAATTTTCCTTTGAATAAGGGAATATGGCATCGGATAAAGGTTTATCAGTCCTCTAAATTTAAGGAAAACTTCTTCCACTTTGCAGATCAATCATATATGAATATGAAGGTAAAAAAGCTAACAATCTCCTAACTGACCTAGAGATCGCGTTGACAACTGAGACCCAAGTGACAGCTTAGGTTTTAGGCGAGTGCCATGGCCCTTAAGATGATTATTGACTTGGGTTCATGCAACTAGACATAAGCCACCTTGGTGAGTCAATGACCAAGACTAGGTAGTCACAATGGTTTCAAGGCGGTCAGACAATCTGGCTCCTTGTTATGGGCCAAAGTAACCTGCTGGAAACTAAATGGCCATCAATGATTAGGGGTGGCGAAGACCACCCTTGGAGGGCTAGAATGGTAAACTTTTTTGCTTGGATAAGGGAAAATTGCAGCGGGTGAAAGTCTAACTCTCCTCTAAATTTAAGGAAAACTTCATTCTCTTAATCAGACATGAATCCGAAGATAAAAGGATTAGCAATCTCCCAATCGACCTAGAGATCACCTTAATGACCAAGACCTAGGCGATTGCTTTGGATCTAGGTCAATGCTTTGGCCCTTGAGACGATTGCCTAGGGTTCTTGCAACCAAACATATGCCATCTTGGTGACCAAGACCAAGTGGTGACAATGGCGTCACAGCAGTCGGTCACTCTAGCTCTTCATTATGGGCCAAGGTGATCAGCTAGAACCTAAACGACCATCCATGCCTAGGGAGCCAAAGACCACCCATGGGTGGTTAGAATGATAAAACTTTCCTTTGGATAAGGGAAAATAGCAATGGATGAAGGTTTATCACTCCTATGAATTTAACGGAACATCTTCTTTTTGTGCATCAATCAGATATCAATCTGAACATATAAGGCTAACAATCCAATTGACCTAGACATCACCTCAATGACCCAGATGCAGGTGATCACTTAGGAACTAGGCTGTCGCCATGGCCCTAAAGATGATTGAGCAGGGCAAGGTACTCAGTAATGGTAACGGTGGCCATAACGGCCACCATCATTACCTTTACGTAACACTGTTACGGGGCCATTACGGCCTTTCTAGGGGGTGTAACAGGCCATTATGGGGGTCTGGGCAATTTTTTTTTATTTTTTATTTTTGAAAGATAACGATTTCTATACTGATAAGGAGAACGGATTACAAAAGTAGGGGGGAATCAGCCCGCTGAGATAGCGAGCAGATTACCCACCTAAAAAAGACAAATTACAACCCTTTAGAGAAGTAACATTTGAAGCCCATTCCACCATGAAGAATTTCACCCTATTAACTAGGAAATCTGCCGAATTTGAGATATCCCTAGAGCACCTCCCATTTCTTTCTTCCCAAACTGTGTACCAAATAGCGAGGAGGGCTATTCTCCAAATCTCCTTTCTGTGGTTTCCTAGGTCAGTACCTTGCCAGACTGAGAGCAAACTCTCTGTGGATTCTAGAAAAGACCAATGAATACCAAAAAGGTGGGGGTTTGGGCAGTTATAGGTCAATTTTTCCATATCAGCCGTTACAAGCCTGTAACATGTAACGGTTGCCACCATAACCTTTATGTAATGGCTTTTACGGCACACCATAGACTAGGGTTCTTGCAACTAAGCCTATTGTACCTTGGCAACCAAGACCAGGTGGTTGCAACAGTTTCAAGGCAGGTCAATCACTCCATCTCCTTGCTAAGGGCCAAGGTGACTAACCATGACTAGGGGTGGCAAAGACTACCCACCCATGAAGGATTAGAAATAGAATGCTCAATTTTTACTTTAGATAAGGGAAAATGGCAACTGTGAAGGCTTATCAGTCCCCTAAATTTATGGAAAATGCCTTCCCCTTTGCAGATTAATATGATTGGAATTGGACAGTAAAATGCCAGCAATCTCCCATTGACCTAGCAATCAAATGCTCCACAGTTTATTCAATGAGCAGATAATATGGGTTAGTGGGACTTTGGCAATTTACGTAAAATGTCGAGTGTCTGGAGAGGTGTGGCAAACAAAACCATAATTACCAATAGAATTCAAGCATGCCTAATTTATCCTGGAGACAGACTGGCTAGAAACTCATTGCAGTATTTGGTTAATTGGGAGCACCTACTGTCATAATGGGCCACATGATCCACAACTCAAGTTGGCTTCTCTTTTTATCACGTTCGTTCCACTACATTATCACTCATAGCAATTCAATCCAATAACATATTTTACTTACTACATAGCTACTCTAACAATATTGGATGGGAGGATGGAGGCCTAAACTGATTTATTCCAAAGTTAATTCAAATAATCTAAGTAAATCTTACCGAAGAACAGCACGCCCAAAAATGAAACATCAGGAAATGAATAAAAAAGGAAAGAGTCACAAATTCACATTATAAGAGATTGAGAATGCAAGAAGATCACCTTCCTTGATGAAGACCGACAGCCTGAAATGAGTTGCCTTCAACAGCGCTGCTTCGTCCTTGCTTGACAGCAAGAAGTTCTCAGGCTTGAGATCTCTATGCATCACACCCATAAAATGGCAGATGTGAACAACATTCACAATCGCCCTGCAGATCCCTGCGGCTGCCCGCTCTGAGTAATGCCCCTTGGCGATAATCCGATCGAATAGCTCCCCACCCTCGCACAGCTCCATAACGAGATGCACCGAGTGCTTATCCTCATAAGTCCCCTTGAATTCAACGATGTTCGCCTGGCCCGTCAAATGCTGCATGATCTGAATCTCCTTCTTTATGTCCTCCTTGTCGTTCTTATTAACAAGCTTCCGCTTCGCTATTGACTTGCAAGCATAACGAAGCCCAGTTGAATTCTCAGTGCATAGGTAAGTCACACCGAACTGGCCTCTACCCAGTTCCTTTCCGAGCGTGTAGAAGGCCTTCACATCCTCGAAAGGCTTGCCGAGGATTGTACCCGGCATGTGAATGGCCTTGGGTTTTGGAGTGGACAAAGGAGATGGTTTCAACGGCGATGGCAACGCGGGCTGCTGCTGCTGTGGCGGCGGCGGCTGCACATGGCGTCTTTCAGGGTGCTGATGGGTGTGTTGGGCTTGGGCTGATGAACGGCAGCCGGTTCGTAGGGCCTTTGCTGATGCCTCGCGGCACCGGGGACAACTCCTGACCCATGGCCATTGACATCTCGTTCTGAAACCTTAGGCTTGCCGCAGCATTGGCCCATTTCTAGTGTGACAAGAGCTTTTCCGCCTTCTAGAGATAAATCCAAGTGAAAAATACAATCTTTCCGATGAAATTACCAATCAGAGGAAAAAACCCAAATAAGTATTTGGGAAGATGATGCTGAATTTCAAAAACCCGCGTATTCTAGAGCAATACCTGGTCAAAATTCAATCCTTGTGCAGCAACCCTCGCAAAGAAAGGAAACCCAAACAGGTCTTTGAGAAGATGGTGAATTTCAAAAACGCTGCCTTTTCAGGATATGGTCAAGTCAATATTCAGTCCGGCTGTTGAAACCGTCAAAAGGAGAGAGAACCGAAATCAGTATTTGGGTAGATGCAGTAGATTTGAAAACAGAAAAAAAAAAGAGTAAGAGCCAACTAATTTGGGAGTTCTAGACAAATCTAGAAGAGATTTTTGCTAATGAAAAAACCCAAATCAGAATTTGGAAAGATGGTACTGAATAGCGAAAACCCAACTAACATACAATCTTTCCACTGAAATCATCCA
This sequence comes from Magnolia kwangsiensis, assembly GCA_037074715.1. NCBI lineage: Eukaryota > Viridiplantae > Streptophyta > Magnoliopsida > Magnoliales > Magnoliaceae > Magnolia > Magnolia kwangsiensis. The sequence continues at coordinate 201,281,962 of CM073571.1, forward strand.
AAATATAGAAGACCCAAATCAGTATTTATGAGGATTTTGGCATTCCCGATGAGATTTTTACTGGTTAGTAGAAACCCAAATCAGGATTTGGGAATATCTTCATCAGAGAAAAAAAAAAATCCAAATTGGGATTGACTCCCAGAACAGATCTCCACTAATAAGTAAACTAAAATCAAGATTTATAAAAACCAGAGAAAAATTCGAGATTTGGAATATTTACCGGGAGTTTTAGAGACAAACCAAGATGATATTTTTGCAGATGAGAGAAACCCAAATCAGAATTTGGGAGGAAAAAGTCAATATTTGAAATTGAATTTTGGAGAAAACCCAGATCAGATTTCAGCTCATAAAGCTGATTTCTTTAAGAAAACCCAGGTCGGTAATTGATGCTCGTTTTGGGATTTTTAATAGCTTTCAAGAGAGACAGAACATAAAATGCAGGAAATACAAAGAGGATTCAAATAAAGGCAATAAAAAACGGCCTAACTGACACGTGTGAAGTAGGCCAACCATTTTCGGGAGCGAATTAGCTGTTAACCGGGTAACACCTTAGTGGGTTTTTCCCTGACTGTGTGGGGCCCAAATTGATGTATTTTTTGTATATCCACGCCGTCCATATGTTTTTCCATATTATTTTAGGACTTAATACCAAAAATTAAGAAGATTAACTTTTTATATGGACCACATCTTAATAAATAATAATGAATGACTATTAAAAACTTTTGTGAGTCACAAAAGCTTTGGATCTAGAAGATATTTTACTTTCCCCTCATCCATGTCTTCTTGACATTATCAACAGGTTGCATGGAAAATAAACATTATATGAAAACCTCACTATGGGCCCTCTGGAATTTTAATGGTGATGCACTGAGTAACCACTGTTTCCAGTCGTGGTATCCATCTGAGATATGGATCTTCTTAATTTTTGGGTCCTAAAATTGGATGTAGAAACGGATGTACGGCGTGGATATATAAAAAATTATCCAAGTGGGCCCCACGGTAAGGATAACACCCACCAAAGTTTTAACCCGGTTACACCGGACGCGGATTGCGCCCAACCCCCGCCCGTCTCTAGCCACCGTGATGTATCCTTTTATCCAAGCCGTCCATCCATTTTCTAAGGTCATTTTAAACTGTTGATACAAAAATTACGTAGATCCAACGGTCAAGTGGACCACACCAAATAATAAGCTTCGTTGCATTAAATGCGAGAGTCATCTGTGTTCTGGTCCATTTGAGCGTTGGATCTTATTCATTTAATTGTTTTCCTTAAAATGATCTAATAAGAAGGATGGACGGATTGGATAAACGGATAAATCACGATGGGCCCGCCCACAGAACTGCCCGTTCGGGGCTAGAGACGGGCGGGGGTTGGACGCAATCCGCCGTCGGGTTACATACACCAAACCCGTTGGGTTACATATACCAAACCCGCTCCATCCATTTTCAAGTATTTTCTTTAAATGATCCGATGGATTCGCGCGAAGAGACATTACAGGGGTGATTCGCAGAACACGTGTACATTGGCTCACGTGTGAGAGATCCAGGACGCTCATCAAGTGGGTCTTCCAGGAAAATCCCATAAACGAAAACCAGGACGTTCAGGAGACCGGTTCATCTACTAGTGTTTATGGAATAAGCTCAAGCGCTGCCATCAGCCCACTAGGACCATTTCTTTTACATCCAACCCGTCCAAAATTGGGGCCTACCGAGAAATGCTAAAAAATAATCAGATTCAACATCACTTGTCGGCCACCACGTGAATTTCCTCAATTTTCTATTAATTTCTATAGCCTGGCCCAGCTAATGATTATATAAGTTCAACAGATAGCGTGGTAGAACCCACTCAAGTCAACTTGTGGCGCACCTAATGGTTAGATCAACCTAATGTATGGGGCGTTTAAATTTGATATGTCAAACATACCCTGGTGGGCCACACACCAGAGTAAATAGGAAATAAATGGGAAACGGATTGGCTACTCCCCATGCCACCGGCCAATGGATAGTGGTCGGTTCTCTGTGGGCCCCACCATGATGTATTTGTTTCATCCATGCCGTAAATCTATTCTTATAGATCATTTTATGATATGAGACCAAAAATGAGATATATCCCAATCTCAAGTGGACCATATTACAGGAAACAGTGTTGAATGAATGTTGACCATTAAAAACTTTTTGGGGCCGTTTAAGTTTTCGATCAAGTTGATCTTTGTATTTTCCCTTTATCAAGGTCTGTATGACCTAATCCACAGATTGGATGTCAAATAAATAATACAGTGGGCCTTAGGAGGATTTTAATGGTGGATATCCAATCACTATTTTTTTCCTGTAGTGTGGTCCACTTGAGATTTATATCCCTCTCATTTTTTGGATTAAGTCCTTAAATGATCTGTAAAAATGAATGAACAGAATGGATGAAACACATACATCATGGTGGAGCCCACAGATCACCGACCATCAGCCACGAGGCTGGTGGCAGGGGAAGTACCCAATCCGTTTCCAAAATAAACAAAGGTCATTGCCTGCAACACCTTGTACGGGAAGTTCCTATGGTTAGAAGTTAGGAGGGGCCACCATCATGTTTTCGAGAAATCCATCCGTCCATTTTTGTCAACTCATGTTAGGACATGAGCCCCAGAAAGAGGCAATCCAAATCTCGAGTGGGCCGCACGACGGGAAAAGGTGCGTAGAAAAATGCCCACCCTTGAAATTTTCCAGGGTCCTCCATAATGTTTATATGTCATCCAAACCATTCATAAGGTCATTCTTACTGGATGAACTGAAAACAAAAAATATTACCCTGATCCAAAAGTTCCGTGGCCCTACGAATATCTCAACAGCGGATTGTTCAATCCTCACTTTTTCCTGTTGTGTGGTCCAATTGAGCTTTATATCTTTATTTGTTTCAGCATATATCATAAAATTATCCGAAAAAACGGATGGATGGTGTCGATTTCTCAAAAACATTTCAGTGGGCCCCAGTTATCTTCCGAGCGCATGAACTTACTACGTCAGGCTGTCGCAAGCAATACGCGTCCCGAGTGAGTCGCAGATAGATAATCAATGGGCGCTGCTTCGGTGGATCCCACCTTGATGTGTGTTACTTAAATCCACTCTGTTCATACATTTTGAAAGATAACGTTAGATTACTCTGCCCAACTTTTTCTATGTCTGTTTAAACTTTAACAATTATTGGCCTGAACGTGGAAGTCTAGGTCTCCTTGCATAACTTTTTCTATGTTTGTTTAAATGAGATGTCGACCCCCCAACACTTTTGGTGTATAGACTTTTGAAGTGCATACATTGGATCTTAGGGACATTGTTAACTACTACTTCTTTAAAATCATCTCAAACAGCTGATCGTTTCTTTCTTTTATTTGCAACTGAAGACCTCTCTCCCTCAACAACAAGTGGTGATGTGGCTGACGCACCGGCACCGCTAATAGGGGTAGTCGTAGGTGGGACTTCATCCTCACTAGCCATATCTAAAGATATGAAACAATTTCATTCATCCTTTGACCTTAGTAAAGAATTTTCTAAGTAGGTAAATCAGTTACCCATTCAATGTTAGATAGATAGTAATGCTTTCATTATTCAATTTAAATATCACGTCAAAATTTCGGCAGCATCTCTCCTTATCTTTTTATAATATATTAATCTTGGATTTGATTCACAAGTCAACTATCCACACAAAGTGTGGATATTTGATGAGGAAGTAAATGCAAGAAATATATTCAGAGAGAATTAGAAGAGACAAACCGAAACAAGCATGTGCGTTTAAATTAGAATAAATGAAAACATTACTTTCTATCCAACATTGAACTGTCCAAAAAGGGATAATTTGAGAATTTCTATGCATCCATGAACACACTCAATATATGTCTGGTAACATATAAATCCTCAAATGGGTAACTGATTATCCTATACTACAACAACAACATAAAAAATAATTAAATCAGTTACCTATTCAATGTTGAATAGAGAGTAATGCTTTCATTATTCAATTTAAATGTCACGCCAAAATTTCGGCAGCATCTCCCCTTATCTCTAAAGAATATATTAATCTTGGATTTGATTCACACGTCAACTATCCACATAAAGTGTGAATATTTGATGAGGAAGTAAATGCAATAAATATATCCAGAGAAAATTAGGGGAGACGAACCGAAACAAGCATGTGCATTTAAATTAGAATAAATGAAAACATTACTGTCTATCCAACATTGAACTGTCCAAAAAGGGACAATTTGAGAATTTTTATACATTCATGAACACACTCAATCTATGTTTGGCAACATAGAAATCCTCAAATGGATAACTGATTATCCTATACTACAACAATAAGAACAAAAAAATAAAAATATATCTAATAGGCATTGGTATAAGCATAGATTACGACTAACTAACAAAAAAAAACATTTACAAAAATATAAATAACTACTTAATATGCATTAAAAAGATTAGAATGAAGTGGCAGGAAATCTAATAAATAAAAATTTTTAATCATTCATTAGTCATAAGATTCATAGACAAAACTATAATCTAATGGCCTTTGCAGTAAAAATCTAATAAATGAAAATTTTTAATCATTCATTTATTTGGTAAGCAGGTGGACAAGCCTGGTTTTATTTTCATAGTTAAAGCCTATTGTCTAAAGACTTGATGAACTATGGTCTAATTGAAGTTATGGCCTTTGATAGAGTGGAGTGCCAGGAAGGATTCATGTAGCCGAACCCAAGTTGTTGGAATAAGGCTTAGATCAACGAGCATATAAATAAATCATTTGTGCCTCACTACGCCAAAACAACGAAAAAAGGACGATCGATAACCGTCTCAAAAGGCCAAAAAGGACGGTCCTGGACCGTCGTAATGGCCATCAAATTTTGACATGTATTTTTTAAAGGACGGCCATAAACCGTCTCTAAAGAAGGACGGTCATGGACCGTCTCTAAAAAAGGACGGTCATAGATCGTCTATAATGATACGTAATTAGTAGACTTATTGAAGCTGAAAAGGACGGTCTATGACCGTCTGTAAAAATGAGTCTTAGACCGTCTGTAAAAAGGACAGTCTTAGACCGTCTGTAAAAAAGACAGTTATAGACCGTCTCGTATGACCCGCAAAAAGGCGGTCATAGACCGTCTCTTATGAACTGGAAAAGGACAGTCATGAACCGTCTCTAATGAATCTGAAAAGGACGGTCATGGACCGTCACTTATGAACCTGAAAAGGACGATCATGGACCGTCTCTTATGGGTCTGAAAAGGACGGTCATGGACCGTCTCTTATGAACCTGAAAGGGACGGTCGTGAACCGTTTATTAAAAGGACAGTCTTCAACCGTCTCATATTTCCATATACACCTGATATACACCTGTTACAACATCGTATTCTTCCTGATATACACTTGTTATATAATATATTTCATCATTCACATTCACATCCATCTAAACCCAAAATACATAAATCCATCCAAACATAAACTACATTCATCCAAACATAAATTACATTCATCCAAACACAAACAATCTTATCCACATTACATTCATCCACGCATAAATACACTCACACCAACCCTGTAAAACTCCAAATCATGAGCCAAAATACCAAACCATTTCTCATCTAACAAAAACCAAAACTAAATCATAATATTCATACTCTATAGAGACTCCCAAGGTGAAGAATTACCTATAGAATATGATGCGATGAGGCTTCTGTTCCGTTACTTGCTTGAATGCAATCAGTTATTTTTTGCCAAATACCATAGATATTCTTTAAACACTGAATTCAAACACTTGCACCAAAGATCATACAAAAATACAGGAGAAAAAGACTTACTAGATCATCCCTTTATTCATAGAACCTCTCTGAAGATCCTGCACAACTTGAAAAAGATCTCTTGTTAGCTCTTGCCGATGCGTTAAGGTTAAGGTTAAGGTTAAGGTTATAGGTTATAGTATATAGATTTAGGTTTACGTTTAGATTAAGGTTTAGGTTTAGGTTATAGGTTTAGGTTAAGGTTTAGGTTTATGTTTAGGTTATAGCATATAGGTTATAGCTTTAAGGAATTGAGAATAGGTTAAGGTTTAGGTTTAGGAAATCGGGTTTGGGTTCGGGATGGGGTTTAGGTTTGGGTTTTCAAGTTTAGGTTTAAGTTTATATTAGGGAATTGAGATTAGGATTAGGTGTAGGTATAGGTTTAAGGATTTAAGAATACATTTTGGTTTTAGGTTTAAGTTTAGGTTTTAAGCTTCGGTTTAGCTTATAGGTTTAGGTTATAAGTGCAAGTTATACGTTTAAGTTTAGGTTAGGTTATAGGTTAAGGTTTAGGGAATTGAGAATATATTAAGGTTTAGGTTTAGGAAATCGGGTTCGGGTTCGAGATCGGGTTTAGGTTTGGGTTTCCATGTTTAGGTTTAGGTTTAGGTTAGGGAGTTGAGATTAGGATTAGGTGTAGGTCTAGGTTTAGGGATTTGAGAATACATTTAAGTTTTAGGTCGGGTTTGGGTTCGGGATCGGGTTTTAAGTTTGAGTTTTCAAGTTTAGGTTTAGGTTTAGGTTAAGGAGTTGAGATTAGGATTAGGTGTAGGTTTAGGTTTAGAGATTTGAGAATACATTTAGATTTTAGGTCATAGGTTTTAGTTTAGTTTAAGGTTATAAGTTTAGGTTAAGGTAATAAGCTATAGGTTTAGGGAATTGAGAATAGGTTAAGGTTTAAGTTTAGAAAATTGGGTTCAGGTTCGGGATCGGGTTTAGTTCTGGGTTTTCAAGTTTAGGTTTAGGTTTAGGTTAGGGAGTTGAGATTAGGATTAGGTGTAGGCTTAGGTTTAGGGAGTTGAGAATACATTTAGGTTTTAGGTTTAGGTTTAGGTTTTAGGTTTTAGGTTAAGGTTTAGGTTTTAGGTTTAGGTTAAGGTTAGGTTATAGGTTATAGGTTAAGGTTTTAGGTCATAGGTTTTGGTGTCGGTTAAGTTTATAGGTTTAGGTTTAGGTTATAAGATATAGGTTTAGGGAATTGAGAATAGGTTAAGGTTTAGGTTTAGGAAGTCGGGTTCGGGTTCGGGATCGAGTTTAGGTTTGGGTTTTCAAATTTAGGTTTAAGTTTAGGTTAGGGAGTAGAGATAGGGATTAGGTGTAGGTTTAGGTTTAGGGATTTGAAAATACATTTAGGTTTTAGGTTTAGGTTTAGGTTATAGGTTAAGGTTTAGGTTTAGGTTTATGTTTCAATTATAAGCTATAGGTTTAAGGAATTGAGAATAGGCTAAGGTTTAGGATTAGGAAATCGGGTTCGGGTTCGGGATTGGGTTTAGGTTTGGGTTTTCAAGTTTAGATTTAGGTTTAGGTTAGGGAGTTGAGATTATGATTAGGTGTAGGTTTAGGTTTAAGGATTTGAGAATACATTTAGGTTTTAGGTTTAGGTTTAGGTTTTAGGCTTAGGTTTAGGTTTAAGTTATAAGTGCAGGTTATATGTTTAGGTTTAGGTTAGGTTATAAGTTAAGGTTTAGGGAATTGAGAATTTAGGTTAAGGTTTAGGTTTAGGAAATCGGGTTCAGGTTCGGGATCGAGTTTAGGTTTGGTTTTCAAGTTTAGGTTTAGGTTTAGGTTAGGGAGTTGAGGTTAGGATTAGGTGTAGGTTTCGGTTTAGGGATTTGAGAATACATTTAAGTTTTAGGTTTAGGTTTAGGGAATTGAGAATAGGTTAAAGTTAAGGTTTAGGAAATTGGATTCGGGTTCGGGATCGGGTTTAGGTTTGGGTTTTCAAGTTTAGGTTTAGGTTTAGGTTAGGGAGTTGAGATTAGGATTAGTTGTAGGTTTCGGTTTAGGGATTTGAGAATACATTCGGGTTTGGGATCGAGTTTAGGTTTGGGTTTTTAAATTTAAGTTTAAGTTTGGGTTAGGGAGTTGAGATTAGGATTAGGTGTAGGTCTAAGTTTAAGGATTTGAGAATACATTTAAGTCTTAGGTTTAGGTTTAAGGAATTGAGAATAAGGTTTAAGTTTAAGAAATCGGATTTGGGTTCAGGTTCGGGTTTAGGTTTGGGTTTTCAAGTTTAGGTTTAGGTTTGGGTTAGGGAGTTGAGATTAGGATTAGGTGTAGGTCTAGGTTTAGGGATTTGAGAATACGTTTAGGTCTTAGGTTTAGGTTTAGGGATTTGAGAATAGATTAAGGTTTAGGTTTAGGAAATCAGATTCGGGTTCGGGATCGGGTTTAGGTTTGGGTTTTCAAGTTTAGGTTTAGGTTTGAGTTAGGGAGTTGAGATAGGATTAGGTGTAAGTCTAGGTTAAGGGATTTGAGAATACATTTAGGTCTTAGGTTTAGGTTTAGGGAATTGAGAATAAGTTAAGGTTTAGGTTTAGGAAATCGGATTCGGGTTCGGGATTGGGCTTAGGTTTGGGTTTTCAAGTTTAGGTTTAGGTTTGGGTTAGGGAGTTGAGATTAGGATTAGGTGTAGGTCTAGGTTTAGGGATTTGATAATACATTTAGGTCTTAAGTTTAGGTTTAGGGAATTGAGAATAGGTTAAGGTTTAGGTTTAGGAAATCGAGTTCGGGTTCGGGATCTGGTTTAGGTTTGGGTTTTCAAGTTTAGGTTTAGGTTAGGGAGTTGAGATTAGGATTAGGTGTAGGTTTCGGTTTAGGGATTTGAGAATACATTTAGGTTTTAGGTTTAGGTTTAGGGAATCGAGAATAGGTTAAGGATTAGGTTTAGAAAATCGGATTCGGGTTCGGGATCGAGTTTAGGTTTGGGTTTTCAAGTTTAGGTTTAGGTTTAGGTTAGGGAGTTGAGATTATGATTAGGTGTAGGTTTAGGGATTTGAGAATACATTTAGGTTTTAGGTTTAGGTTTAGGTTTTGGGCTTAGGTTTAGGTTATATAGGTTTAGATTTAGGTTATAAGTGCAAGTTATAGGTTTAGTTTTAGGTTAGGTTATAGGTTAAGATTTAGGGAATTGAGAAATTAGGTTAAGGTTTAGGTTTAGGAAATTGGGTTCGGGTTTGGGATCGAGTTTAGGTTTGGGTTTTCAAGTTTAGGTTTCGGTTTAGGTTAGGGAGTTGAGATTAGGATTAGGTGTAGGTTTCGGTTTAGAGATTTGAGAATACATTTAAGTTTTAGGTTTAGGTATAGGGAATTGAGAATAGGTTAAGGTTTAGGTTTAGGAAATTGGATTCGGGTTCGGGATCGGGTTTAGGTTTGGGTTTTTAAGTTTAGGTTTAGGTTTAGGTTAGGGAGTTGAGATTAGGATTAGTTGTAGGTTTCGGTTTAGGGATTTGAGAATACATTCGGCTTTAGGATCGGATTTAGGTTTGGGTTTTCAAATTTAGGTTTAGGTTTGAGTTAGGGAGTTGAGATTAGGATTAGGTGTAGGTCTAAGTTTAGGGATTTGAGAATACATTTAGGTCTTAGGTTTAGGTTTAGGGAATTGAGAATAAGTTAAGGTTTAGGTTTAGGAAATCGGATTCGGGTTCGGGATCGGCTTTGGGTTTGGGTTTGGGTTTTCAAGTTTAGGTTTAGATTTGGCTTAGGGAGTTAGGATTAAGATTAGGTGTAGGCCTAGGTTTAGGGATTTGAGAATACATTTAGGTCTTAGGTTTAGGTTTAGGGAATTGAGAATAGGTTAAGATTTAGGTATAGGAAATCGGATTCAGGTTCGGGATCGGGTTTAGGTTTGGGTTTTCAAGTTTAGGTTTAGGTTTGGGTTAGGGAGTTAAGATTAGGATTATGTGTAGGTCTAGGTTTAGGGATTTGAGAATACATTTATATCTTAGGTTTAGGTTTAGGGAATTGAGAATAGGTTAAGGTTTAGGTTTAGGAAATCAGGTTCGGGATCGGGTTTAGGTTTGGGTTTTCAAGTTTAGGTTTAGCTTTAGGTTAGGGAGTTGAGATTAGGATTAGGTGAAGGTTTCGGTTTAGGTTTAGGTTTAGGTTAAGGTTAGGTTATAGGTTTAAGTTTAGGTTAAAGTATAGCTTTTGGAATTTGAGAATAGGTTTAGGTTATAAGTATAGCTTTTGGAATTTCAGAATAGGTTTAATTCATAGGTTTTAGGTTATAAATATAGCTTTTGGGATTTCAGAATAGGTTTAGGTTATAGGTTTAAGTTTAGGTTATAGGTTATAAGTTTAGGTAATTGAGAATAGGTTTAAGTTATAGGTTTAGGGTGTGGTTTAGGTTAAGGGTGAGGTTGTAAGCCCTGTATCCTAGACTGTACCGTTTCATAGACTTTCACGGTCTTACCGGTCGAATTTTGTCAACCTTCGACCCTTAACCAATATTTGTGTGCGACCCTGATTCGTATGCCGTCAACCCGTATCGACTTAACCCAAGATCTTTACCATAGCGACCATGCCATCGCTGCGGTTCTGCTGCCATGACTTGCGCGCCGAGGCGATACCCTGGTCAAGAGATGTGGGCCAACGTTCGGTGCAAAGAAAACGCCGCGCGTTGCGAAACTCAAGAGAATCTTTATGAGGTGTCACATCAATCCTATCAATCCATTAATCCATCAATCCATCACATGTCAAGTACATGTCAAGTACACATCACCTTTCACTCATTCTCAAGCAACTACAAAAATCAAGAATCTCTTACAAGCCCATACCTCTCTTACACCAAAAGCCCTCAAAGTCAAAAAGTTCTTACATCACCCATGCTTTTCTTACACAAATGGTCACAAAAGTCAAGATTTTCTTACACCCATCACTCACCACATCCATCACCCATCTCTCTCTCCCTTTACAACTCTCTCTCTCTCTCTCTTTCTCATTTTCAAACTCAAAAAAATCTAAGGAGAGAAATCCCATACCTATGAGAATTCTCCAAGCCTCTCCCTCTCTTTCAAAACTTCAAGTGTGGCCCACTTTCCTACCCCATGATCTCTCATTCTAACCATCTATTCCCCATCTCCTCCATTGGAATCAAAGTTAAGGTGCTAAGGAACTCATAGGAGCAAGAAGATCGAATGGTGGGTGCTCCTCTATATGTAAAAAATCTGATTTGTATAACCTAGATGTTTTCTTTTTTTTCATGAGGAAAGTGTAGGACCTACCAATCAATGGTGAAGATCCTACACAATCCCATGGTTGTGGCCTAATGTCCTACCTTATGCATGCATGATCCATACATGGGGCCTTTCTCTATGGGCCCTATCATGGTAGTTTTATTTCATATCATATTATATTTGGGTCATCTAGACCTTATAACCATGGTGGGGATGACATCCTCACCATACATTTTAATTATAAGCCATGCATGTGTAAGATCCATGTTGTAAATATAAATCTAGGTATGATGTGCGGGTGTGATTGATCTTGGGAGGGCTCAATAGTGGCAGAGCCCCTTTCCCTATGGCCGGATTGTCCTTCTATATCTATTTTTTCTCATTTTATTTTCTGATGTATGTGGCCCATTAATGTATTTTTCTTTTTATTTAACTTATATAATAAATTTTATCTAAGTACATGTTGCTGTCCAGAATTTTCTGGACAGTTTCTGGTTATTTTTAGACTAGATTTTGGGACTATTTGGGGGACTATTCATACCTATTAAATATACTTTTTTGAAAGGTGGGGATCTCATCTTGATATCCTCCAAATTTCAGCCCCAATTGACCTTCATTGGAGTCCCAAAGGTGTGATCCAAGTGAGGTGGACAGTCTAGATTTTCTACACTGTTCCAGCAACATTTCACCATGGACAGTTGGATTTTTTAAAATTTATTAAAATACCTATGGGTGTTTAAAAATTATAAAAATTTTCAAGAGGGTCGCCTACTTATGGTAGGACCCACCTACAAAATTTTGAGGCCAATGGACGCCTGTACACACCATGGTGATGGCGGGACCGACCCATTATAATATGGTGTCTAGATTAGTCCGATTTTCAGGACAGATTAATTTATGTAAATGAATTAAAATATTTACAGATGTCCAAAAATTTTGAAATTTTTTAGGTGTGGTCCACTTATGTTAGAACCCACCTACCAAATTTCAGGGCTAATGGACCCCTGTACACACCGTGGTGAGGGCCGGACTGGCCCACCACGTTGGGACGTCTAGGTCTGTCCGATTTTTTTGAACAGTCTGTTTTGTTTAAATTAATTAAAATACTTAGAGATATCTAAAAATTATGAAATTTTGTGGGGGTGTGACCCACCTATGGAAGTATTACTCTAAAATTTCAGCCTCAAGTGACCCCGTTTGGGTATCCAAAAGAATGGGCCAAGATAGTTGGACTCCCAGATTTTTTCTGCTATGCAGTCCAGCAATATGCCTTGATAAAAAATCATAATTCAAAAATATTTCTTCTGATGGTGGGCTACCTTTTTGGATTTTCTCTCATTGTATGCATGATGAGGGACCTTGGCCCTCAATTTTTAGAGTTTTAGAGGCCTTGGACCCACTCCAATGGAGTGCCCAAATTTAGGACAATAACATGTTATAATTATGCTGGCCTTGGGCTAAAATTTTGAGGAGTGGGGCCCACCATATTATAAAGATCTTAGAGGAAATGATTTATACCTTTAGTTCCTTAAATGTTGGGCTTAATGAATACACTTTTGAGGCCCACCACAGTTGAATTTAATTGGGTCCATGAATGTAGCTAGTTGTTGAACTATTTAAGGCCCATAGAGTGGACCCATTTGATGTGTTCCAAGGCCCATGGGATTAGGCCCATTTGATGTAATTTAAGGCCCATAGAGTGGACCCATTTGATGTGTTCCAAGGTCCATGGGATCGGACCCGTTTGATGTATTTTAAAGCCCATGGGATTAGGCCCATTTGATATGTATAAGGCCCATGGGTCAAGAACTATTTGATGCAATCTAAGGCCCACGGGTTATGACCATTGCAATGCACATAAGGCCCATTGGTGCGGCCCATTGATGTGGCCCATTTGATGAGTAAAAGGCCCATATAACATGGCCCATTTGATGTATTTAAGGCCCAATGGGGTGTACCTAAGGTCCATTGCAATATGTGATCCCAACCTAGTTTATGTAATGTTATTCACTACGGGCTACACCTTGGGAGCAATGTTGGTTTGACGTCCACATTGCGAGTATAATGTTGGTTAAATGTCCGCATTGCGACTCTCCCTAGGACCCATTGGTAGGCCCGTACTTGTTGTATGCAAGCTGTCTAGGCCAGCTGCATTGTAAGGATAGGGCATTACTTTATAACATGTTTAGTATAACTCCATGACGCACAGCCCATTTGTATCGGTCCATTTGATCGGCCTGCTCGTATCGGTCATTTAATTGATTTAGCCCATATAATTGATTAGGCCCATCTTGATATATTTGTGGTCTGTTGCTAAGGCCATATATGAGGCCCGTTGTTGAGGCCCACCTTGATGTGTATGAGGCCCGTTGTTGAGGCCCACCTTAATGTGTATGAGGCCCGTTGTTGAGGCCTACCTTGATGTGTATGAGGCCCATTATTGATGCCCACCTTAAATATATATGAGGCCTATGTTGCAAGGCCCATCGTGATGTATGCAAGGCCCATGGGTCATGGCCCATTGCAATGTATGTAAGGCCCAATTGGTGCGGCCTATTCGATATATTTATGCGGTCCATGTCATTAGGCCCATCCTGTTGTATTGGTGACTTATCCATTGAGGCTCACCCATGGTATATATTTGAGGCCCATGTGTAGGGCCCACCTATTATGTATTTAAAGCCCATAAGTTGTGGCCATAGTGATGTATATTAGGCCTATGTGATGTAGCCCATACTGATGTGTATTAGACCCAGGTATGTGACTCACCTACGAAGTATATTTGAGGCCCATTGTGATATATCTGAGGCCCATGGGTGCGACCCATCGAGTTGTATTTGAGGCCTATGGGTAAGGCCCATTGTGATGTGTTAGGCCTATGACCAGGGCTCACCTGTTTCGTATATTTGGCCCTTGTGTGAGGCCATGTGCCCATTATATATTTGATTCTATGTGGGTCATTCCTTTGGGGCAATGTTGGTTAAAAGTCCACATTGTCGACGCCGGTTATTGATACCGTTTATGAGTATGTGACATCATAACATCATGATACATGCCCATTCGCATCATCTGCATGTTTGTTATGAGATGTGATTGACCATTGCATATGTCATTGGGCAGGATGATGTGAGACTCCCTGATAGGTGGAGATTATCTCACATGAGCGCATGACATGCACAGGATTGATGCATGATTGGATTGTATGACTCATGCATCTTGCATTGTATAGTGATTACTGTACGCCCTAGTGACATCAGGGCCGTAGTCTCTACAGGCATATCGTGGATGGGCAGATGGGACACCGAAAATCTGTTCAAGCATTGGGCCGCCATAGATGGCCTGGGTGAAAATCTTTAAACACTCTCTTGGTTCCAGAGGATACTCCAACGTCTAAACCGAGTGGGTAGATGAGCGTTGAGTGTCGATTACCAGATGGCTGTGCTCTCCACTGTGACGTGGTCGGTTGGAAGGGGGTGCAGCCTTACCCGCCCGAGGGAGTAGGCATAGCTAGGCTGAGTTTGACCAGCTCGAGGAATGGGTCCGCTATCGGTGAGCCGGGTAGGTATTAGCAGACTACTGACAGGCAGATAGTGAGGTCTTTTTCACTTATCCAGTTGTGCGCTTGATTGGAGCGGCAGGTGGTGTGAAGTATAATAGACCCCGGTGATTTTCCCAGAGAGGAACCGTATTGATATGAGGACTGACATGATATTATTACACCCCGTCACTGTTGTGCATGTGGACGGGCGCACGTGGGCGGACGCTGATGTGGGTGGGTGTGATATGGGCAGGGCTGAGGCCTGGGCAAGCTACCACACTGGGCGAGCTACCAACGGCTGGCAGGCTACTGTGCTGATAGGCTACTGAGTAGGAATTGCATACTCATTCATTCATCCATTCACTATCCACTCGGGTTGGTGGTGCGCAACTAAGTGTTGTGTATCTTCGTTATGGCAAGGATTTCGGTTGGGCACGCGACTAACCTGAGATCAGGAGTTTACCACGTTGAGTCAGACTATCTAAATTTAGGTATGGGACTGGTTTGGATAGAGGTTCCTTGTGGTGGACCCCGTAGCCTGCGATACTACGTACTATCATTCCGACATCACACTCCGGCATGGTCATTCCATTAGCACCATATACTGCATATTCCATTACATCTTCGGCGTGTGGCATTGTGGGTTGTTATGTTTCTGTATTTCTGTGACTTAAATGAGAGTGATGATATTTGTTAGCTCTTTCGAATTGTGTATTATATTATATCCTTGTCATTCGACATTTGATTATCTATGACTCATCATTTGCATAGCTGTCCTATATTACGTATTCTGATATTGATTAACTTATAGACTTGTTCATACTTTCGCTTATTTTGTTATCGCATGATTATAATCTTGTAAGTATTTCTGTTTACGCTGATAATTCATGTTCTTATCAGTGTTTCTGCTTATTCAGTCATTGTATGGTTTATGGATTAATAGTTTTCCGATATTGTATGATTATGATATTGTATTGAATACTTGACACTTATCTCGTGCACACACTTACACCACCCTCTAAGCTTTCTATAAGCTTATGCACGATAGATGCGTGCAGGTGATGTTAGGTTGCAGAAGCATTGAGCTTGGAGCGTGCAGCTGTTTTCTGGAGCTTTGATTTTGACATATATATTTTCCTTTCAGCATTGTATTCAAATGATTATATTAGTGGATATGTGACGATGATGTTGCCTTTATGATTTGGATAAACTTGTGGTTATGCTTATTACTAGTTAAATGTATATATAAAAAAAATCCTCCTTGTAGGATCCTAGGATCGAAAATCTGGCATATGAATACTAGGAACCGAGAATGGGGTGCTACGGAGGCTGTCGGCACCGGATTCAGCGATCGAAATTCCTGTGAATCCAATTTCTGAGTTTGGATCGTGACAGAGGTCCCTGCAAAAATATATATAAATACGGCATGTCCAAATGGTCAGGCCCTCCCAATGCTTTCCATAGAAAATGGACAGCTTCATCATGGTCAGCGATTCCCACCTTCTAGAGACCCCCGCTCATCCGGATAGCTCAGACGCACATCCGAGTCTGCTCCACTAATTTCGATCAAATACATAAATACGGCCTGTCCAAATGGCCAGGCCCTCCCAATGCTATCCATAGGAAATAGACAGCTTCATCATGGTCAGCGGTTCCCACATTCCAGAGACCCCCGCTCATCCGGATAGCTCCGACGCACATCCGGGACTGCTCCATTAATTTCAAGTAAATACATAAACACGGCCTGTTCAAATTGTCAGGCCCCTCCAATGTTGTCCATAGAAAATGGACAACTTCATCATGGTCATAATAGCGGTTCCTACCTTCCAGGGACCCCCGCTCATCCAGATAGCTCCGACGCACATCCGGGTCTACTCCATCAATTTCGAGCTAATACATTTAAAAACAACATAAATATATCTAAAAGCATCTGGATACCTGGAGAATAAGTTTTAGGTTATAGGTTAAGGTTTAGGTTTTATGTTTAGGTTAAGGTTAGGTTATAGGTTATAGGTTAAGGTTTTAGGTCATAGGTTTTGGTTTAGGTTAAGTTTATAGGTTTAGGTTTAGGTTTAGGTTAAGGTTTAGGGAATTGAAAATAAGTTAAGGTTTAGGTTTAGGAAATCGAGTTCGGGTTCGAGATCAGGTTTAGGTTTGAGTTTTTAAGTTTAGGTTTAGGTTTAGGTTAGGGAGTTGAGATTAGCATTAGGTGTAGGTTTAGGTTTAGGGATTTGAGAATACATTTAGGTTTTAGGTCATAGGTTTAGGTTTTGGGCTTACGTTTAGGTTTAGGTTATAAGTGTAGGTTCTAGGTTTAGGTTTAGGTTAGGTTATAGGTTTATGTTTAGGTAGTTGAGAATACATTTAGGTTATAGGTTATACGTTAAGGTTAAGGTTTTATGTTTACGTTAAGGTTAGGTTATAGGTTATAGGTTAAGGTTTTAGGTCATAAGTTTTGGTTTAGGCTAAGTTTATAGGTTTAGGTTTAGGTTAACGTTTAGGTTTAGGTTTAGGTTATAAGTTATAGGTTTAGGGAATTGAAAATAGGTTAAGGTTTAGAAAATCGGGTTCGGGTTCGTGATCGGGTTTAGGTTTGGGTTTTCAAGTTTAGGTTTAGGTTTAGGTTAGGGAGTTGAGATTAGGATTAGGTGTAGGTTTAGGTTTAGAGATTTGAGAATACAATTAGGTTTTAAGTCATAGGTTTTGGTTTAGGTTAAGTTTATAGGTTTCGGTTTAGGTTTTACGCTTGGGTTTAGGTTATAGGTTTAGGTTTAGGTTATAAGTGTAGGCTCTAGGTTCAGGTTTAGGTTAGGTTATAGGTTTATGTTTAGGGATTTGAGAATACATTTATGTTTTAGGTTTAGGTTTAGGTTTTAGGTTATAGGTTAAGGTTTAGGTTTTATGTTTAGGTTAAGGTTAGGTTATAGGTTATAGGCTAAGGTTTTAGGTCATAGGTTTTGGTTTATGTTAAGTTTATAGGTTTAGGTTTAGGTTATAAGCTATAGGTTTAGGGAATTAAAAATAGGTTAAGGTTTAGGTTTAGGAAATCAGGTTCGGGTTCGGGATCGGGTTTAGGTTTGGTTTTAGGTTTAGGTTTAGGTTATCGGTTATAAGTGTAGGTTTAGGTTTAGGTTATAGGTTAAGGTTTAGGTTTAGGCTATAGGTTTTGGGATTTGAGAATAGGTTTAGGTTATAAGAATAGGTTTAGGATATAAATATAGGTTTAGGTTTAGGTTTAGGTTTTATGTTTAGGTTAAGGTTATAGGTTTAGGTTTAGGTTTAGGTTAGGTTATAGGTTAGGGTTTATGGAATTGAGTTTAGGTTATAGGTTTAGGTTAGGGTTTAGGTTTAGGTTTAGGTTAAGGTTTAGGTTTAAGGATTTGAGAATAGTTTTAGGTTATAAGTAAGGCTTTAGGTTTAGGTATAGGCTTAAGTTATAGGTTATAGGTTGTATGTTTAGGTTAAGGTTTAGAAATTCGGGTTTGGGTTCGGGTTTGGATTCGACTTTGGGTTATAGGTTTTGAGATTTGAGAATAGTTTTAGGTTATAAATAGGTTTAGGTTGGGTTATAGGTTAAGGTTTAGGAATTCTCTAGTATTATCTACTATTAAACCTAGTATTATCTACTACATACTAGTAACATACAACCAATATGGGGCACCATACCATAAGCTACAAGAATTTCATGTCCCCCTAAACAAGGTATCCTCCATTGATAACATATATATATATATATATATATATATATATATATATATATATATATATATATATATATATAAAGTTTTTTATTTTCATTTACATTCCTAAATACATTCATCATCCATCCAAGAAAATTGAAACAAGTACTGTCAATCTATGACTAACAATTGAAAAGAAAAATCATGCATCTTATTTTACCTTCTGCCTTATGTTTCTTTTCACATTTGTAACTCTCATATTTGTTGCAACTGCTAGTTCACCATCAATAGTATACCTAACCAAATCTTTGTGCAGTCCCTCCATTTGAAGCAGTGGCTGAAGTTACAATAACAAACAAAATAAAAAGAAAGCCAATGATAAACCCATATAAATAGCCATTATAGTTTAAAATAAACCTCTCAAAAGAACCACAAGATTATATTTACTTTGGATGATTAGACTGTCAAGGCTCCATGCTTGTTGACGTTCCGAAATCATTTGGGTGTAGATCACAGATTACCTTGCAGGTCATGTTTTTCTGTTTACATTTTTTCCCCAAAAGGACTCGATGTCCTGAATTGGATCTTATCTGTTCATTGCTAACTCCAGTAATCTGCTTCTTTAAGGGCTGAGGTTTTGACATCTCTTCATCCATGAGTGCTTTTACGCTTGTTCTTTGGGACCCGACATTGGTTGTTCTACTTTCTTCACAGTCCTGAAACACTCACTTATGTTAAAAATCCACATCTCATAACCAATGATAATGGACACCTCAATGGGTGTCAAACCATACACCACGGGACACATGACAGCATGTCATGTATGTGACATGTAAAAGGCTGGCCCTGCAATGAAGATAACTGGGCTGGTGGATTCATTAGTTAGTTGCACATGTATTTTGAATTACACTTGTAATTCTGATTTAAACCATCAATGTTGTATGGGATGGCCTGCTCTGTTGGTGATTCAAATTCCTGATGTTTGCGCCTAGGGTTTCATGTATGGCCCACCTTTTGCATGGATTAGTTGTCATACAAATCTAGGTTGGACAGTAACTTGCCATCCATTGAGGGTTGTTATCATTTTTGTTTTATAATTACAAACAGATAGGGAGGCATAAACAAACACATTAGTAATGATAAACATATCTTGAAAGATTAATTTTCTGAAATGTGACTTGAATGTAACCCTTTTGGTTTCTATCTCTAGCTGCATCAGATGCTTAGTTGGCAAAATCAATGGAGAGCAACTAGGAAAGGATATAGGAATCCTTCCATTATCTGTAAAAGACATTACGGAAGCCATTATGTATCAATCCGAGTGTAAAATATGGATCTAAACTCAAAAGATACAAATTTATATACAATTTTTTAAGGAAACAGCTAGAAACCATGTAAAGTCTAAGTTGTGGTAGCATGTCTGGCATGAATTGAATAGTTTACTGCTCACTCCATTGACATGAACTACTCTAGCAATGTTTGATATAACATTGAAAAGCAGATGTACTGATTGAAGAAGAAAAAAGAATAGAAATAAGGGTGTGAGTGTCTATAAAAAAAAATAGACCCAGTAAGTTTCAACACTCAAGTCATGAATTCAAGTGCCCATTATGGAGTGTGTGGGTGTGAGTGTGTCTATATAAAAAAAAAAAAAAAAATCTCTCATTGAAAAATGCTAAGGTAGTTCATTTGTGAGGTATTGAAGAGGTAGTTCCTGCACAAGGGCCAAGGCATGATACCTATTTGTGATCTAGACCGTTCAACAACATGGAGCCCACCATAAAATTTTCCTAGCTAGATGTCTGGCTGCTCATTTCATTAGCTGAAAAACACATGTTTGCACTGAATAAAGATTCTATGCCATCACTCTTTTTCCTCTTGCTGTCCAACTTTTTTTTTTTTTTTTTTTTTTGCAAAGTGGCCTAACTAGTGATTGGGCGGCAGGGAATGTTTGTGATTAGTGCAACATGATTAATGGCCTGGATATCACACGTGTGCCACATTGGGAAACAGTGAATTGGCTCATCCTTCTCCCGATAAAATGGCCTCAGCGTTTCTCTCTCATTCATATGGGCAAATTAAAAGCCAGTTATGCTAAGCCCACACACCCATGCAAGCCACCCAATCCACAGGTGACAACCTATGCCAACATGGCAATAGGTAAAAATCCTAGCCATCCATCAGGAGGACCTCACAATTTAAATGTTACTACCCAAATACAAAGGTGGTCCATTTAGTATGTGAGCCATCATATTGAAAATCGTACATTTGTTCAATTAATTGTGATTCACATGAATAGTGGTCCGACCTAATTGTTGGCATGGAACTCTAAACGGTACCCTTCTAATGGATGGCTTGGATATTGTCGATATTTGCCACGCTGACTTAACTTCATCCTTATCCGTACTGCAATCAGGTAGTTCAACCTCTGCAATCAGCCAAAGAGCTTATAAGTAACAAACAAAGCAGTTTCTCTCAAACAAGCATAATAGGATGCCTCACAACCAAATCACGGATGCAACATAAGTAAATATAAATGATTGTGCATAGACATTCATTGAAAGCCAACAGATTGCAATCTGCCATGCCAATAATCCCAACATCCCTCCACTCTTCTGCTCTAGGCAACACATGAAACAAGGGTAAGCTCACATATGACATAACCTGATTCTTTGCATGTTTGTATAACTTTTTCAAAGCAAGGAAATCGTAATAGATATAATCTTAACCATCCACGCTTTTAATCCTATCTATTCCAAATATATTTAAAAAGATAAAAATGTCCCCTGATCTTGACATACATGGCTTCCAATTAGACAGAAACCACTTAAATGATATCAAAATAGCATAATATTTTGGCTCATTTGAAACATAACCTAACAAGCTTTCAAATGACAGCAATTTTGTGTCATCCCAACATTGTTTGATGCCCC
Source organism: Magnolia kwangsiensis (assembly GCA_037074715.1). Taxonomy (NCBI): domain Eukaryota; kingdom Viridiplantae; phylum Streptophyta; class Magnoliopsida; order Magnoliales; family Magnoliaceae; genus Magnolia; species Magnolia kwangsiensis. The sequence continues at coordinate 201,303,106 of CM073571.1, forward strand.
GCAGACACCCACAAAATAAATTCTAAAAATACAAATGGGGTCTTGTTGAGCTAGTCATAAACTAACTCTAATTCCAACAACTAATCAATTGACAGACCCCATGAACTTGTAGAATGTCTAACTCATCACATGAGGCCACAATCTAACTTGATTGTTAATGTGATCCAGATCTGTCACCACACATTTGATTTCGACATATGACCAAGACAATCCAGACAGTTGGATTAATCAGCCATTTTGTGTGGCCTGAATGTTACTTTAATAGATGAGTATGGTATGGATGCATCATGAAGTAGCACAGATGCAACCTGTCAAAATGCAGCCTTTCATTATGCATTTTCTTCAAAAATAAAAATAAAAAAAATCAATACATGGCTAAACCGATATTCATCATTCCACAATTTGTAAACTATCCAATGTCAATCCAAGGCACATCCAAATGGTACATCAACAAACAAATAATTTAAAAATAAACCCGATCATCACTACTAACAACAAGCCTGTAATGTTAAACATAAGTAATACACAAATGTTACCTGTGGTGTGGTCCACTTGAGCTTTGAATATGTTTCATTTTTGGGCTTAAGCCATAAAATTATCTTGTAAAATGGATGGACAGGGATGATAAAATACATAAATCAAGGTGGACCCCACAGAGATTACCCAATACACAATCCGATTCCCATACAAAACTCCCGTGGCCCGCAGGAAGTTCTCATTAGTGGGGATTTAATCTCCACTGTTTCCTGTAGTGCAATGGGCTTCATTTTCAAGGCCATTACCTAAAATGGGCTAGCAAAATAGAGATGGCATGGATATACAACACATACATCAAGGGGGACCGCATGAAACAGTAGAGATAGAAATGCCCACCTAAATCCCCAAATCCCTGAATCCCCAAATCCCCAAATCCCTAAATCCCCAAATCCGTAAATCCCCAAATCCCTAAATCCCCAAATCCCTAAATCCACAAATCCCCAAATCCTCAAATCCCTAAATCCATAAATCCTCAAATCCCTAAATCCCCAAATCGTTTCAATTGGTATTGAGATTGACAGAGATTGAGAGAGAGAGAGAGAGAGAGAGAGAGATACCTGTTTGAGTTGGAGCCCCGATCACTGTCCACCAAGAGAGACAGAGAGAGAGGATGCACGAGAGAGAGAGAGCACCGAGAGAGATAGAGAGAGATAGAGACAGAGAGAGACGGACCAATAGAGAGAGAGGGTGCGCGAGAGTGAGAGCCTCAGCGAGGTTGAGAGAGTGAGGTTGAGAGAGAGGGAGAGAAGGTTTGGGTGTTGGGAGGGGCGGGCGCGAGAGAGAGAATTTGGGTTTTGGGAGGGGCGCGCGCGAGAGAGGATTTGGGGTTTTGGGGGTGGAACGGATTAGCTACTCCTCCTAATACCAGCCCCGTGGCTGATGTTCAGTGGTTTGTGGGCCCCACCATGATGTATGTGTTTCATCCAATCCGTTCATCCATTTTTAAAGATCATTTTAGTCCTTTGTCCTAAAAATAAGAGGGATATAAATCTTAGATGGACCGCACCACAGGAAAACTATAGTGATTGGATATCCATCATTTAAATCCTCCTAAGGCCCACTGTATTGTTTATCTGACATCCAATCTGTGATTAGGTCATAAAGGCCCAGATGAAGGGAAAAAACAAAGATCAGCTTGATCCAATACTTTTATGGCTCCCAAAAAGTTTTTAATGGTCGACGTTCATTCAACACTTTTTCCTGTAATGTGGTCCACTTTAGATTGGGATATAACTCATTTTTTTATAATATCATAAAATGATCTATAAAAATAGATGGACAACATGGATAAAACACAAACATCATGGTAGGGCCCACGGACCATCGAACACAAAAGTTGAGAGCGGTTACCCTCCATTAAAACATTCATAATTATTTTTTGGGCCCACAAAGATGTGGTTCACAAATCTAGCCCACCCATTATGTGTGTGCCACTTGGATGGGGGGTCATACCAAGTTTCAGACGCATCCAAATTTCAGGTGGGGCCCCACCAAGTGCTTTTATACGTTTTAATCATGTTTTCACATGATTTTAGATGGTATGGCTCACCAGAGTTCTATATACAGCTAATTTTTTGGATATCCCATAATTTAAAGGGGACCCATCAAATGCAAGGTGTTGATTTTTGACACACATCATGGTGGGGCCCACACAGCTCAACCTCATGGGGAGTTCCCATGAGCTCGACGAATAGAACCTTTTCTCTCTCTCTCTCTCTCTCTCTCTCTCTCTCTCTCTCTCTATATATATATATATATATATATATATATATATATATATATATATATATGTATATATATAGGGAAAAGGTACTATGCGCTCCACCTCATGAGTCCATCCCATGAGGTCGAGCTGTGTGGGCCCCACCATGATGCGTTTCGAACATCTACCCCATCACTCAGATGCACCATTCCATCGTGGGCCTAGGTCTCAAAAATTAAGACAATCCGTGACTTGTGTGGGCCACACCACATACAGAAGTGGAGAGGGGTTGTGCACCATTAAAACATTCATAATCATTTTTTGGGCCCACAGAGATGTGGTTTGCAAATCTAGACCATCCATTATATGTGTCCCACTTAGATGAGGGTTTAGACCAAGTTTCAGATGCATGCAAATTTTAGGTGGGCCCCACCAAGTGCCTTTATATGTTTTAACGGTGTCTGCACATAATTTTAGATGGTATGGCCCACTTGAGTTCAGTATACGGCTGATTTTTAGGATATCCTATAATTTAAAGGGGACCCATCAAATGCACGGTGTTGATGGTTGACATGCATCACAGTGAGGCCCACATAGTTCGACCTCATGGGAGCTTATCGTGAGGTCGAGTGCATAGTACCTTTTCCCATATATATATATATATATATATATATATATAGAGAGAGAGAGAGAGAGAGAGAGAGAGAGAGAGAGAGAGAGAAATGGTCTCTTGCGCACAAGGCCGCACGGAGCTTTAATATGAGCTTATGTATGAGCTGTTAGATTCCACTCACGGCTGGGATTCAACACCCATGAGAATGAGAGAGTCTGCAAAATAATGACTCGCGCGCGCAAAGATTTTCTCAATCTCACAGGAATTGCATGTTGTACATAGCTAGGAAGCTATTGAATGGTGCTCTTTGGGTTTATCATAATATATGTGTTTAATCCATGTCGTTCATCTAATTTTTCCAATCATTTTCAATTAGAAGCCCAATAACAAAGTTATCCAAATCTCAAATAGACCTCACCACATGAAAACAGTTGTGATTAAACACCCGCCGTTAAAAACTTCCAAAGCCCACTGTAATGTTTATTTTCCATAACAAAAATATCTATTTCATCTAAAACTTGTGGCCCTCAGGAAAGCTTTTAACAGTGGGCATGATTCTCACCATTAAAACATTCGTAGGGTCCCCATAACATTTACTTTCTATCCAATCTGTTCATCAAGTCACATAGACTTGGATGAAGAGAAAAAACAAATATCATATTAATCCACGATTTATGGGACCCCAAATGGGTTTCAATGGCAAGTGTTCCATCCCCCACCGCATTTTACAGTGGGTCACACAGAAGGGAAATTTGGAAAAAGAAATTCCTACTGTTGAAACCTTCCTGGGCCCCACCTTGAAGTTTACATGCCATCCAAACCGTTTATAAGGTCATTACCATTGGGATGAAGTGAAAATATCAAAAAAATTGCCTGAAACATAAATTTTATGGCCCCAAGAATGTTTCAACGATTCACACTGAATCCCCACTCTTTTAGATGAATCTTGGCGCGAGTTATTATTTCGCAGACTCTCTCATTCTCATGACGGATGAATCCTAACCGTGAGTGGAATCTAATGACTCATATGTAAGCTCGCATTAAAGCTTCATGCAGCCTTGTGCATAGGAGACCGGGACTCTCTCTATATATATATAATATTTAAAAAATATAAAAAATTACATTGTATTTGTTATATCCGCACCGTCCATCCATTTTGAGATATCATATTAAGTCACGAGCTAAAGAATGAGATAGATAAAAATCTATAGTAGACCCCACCATACAAAACAATGGGAGGGTGATTCCCACCATTAAAAATATCCTAAGGCCCATCATAATGTTTATTTGAAATCCAACTGGTTCAAAAGTTTTTAAAAAAAATGGTCGTGGGGCCAAACATCATGGTGGGGCCCACACAGCACCAACCACCAGTCATTGGATGGTGTAGGGGGAGTAGCAATCTATTCCCCTTATTTGTAGTGTGGTCCATTTAATTTTTGAATATGATTCATTTTTTAAATAATTCTGTAAAATGATCTCGAAAAATGGATGAATGGTGTGTGTTAATTAATCCCAAATTTTCGGTAAATCCAAAACTTAAGTGGACCATGCCACACAAAACAGTGTAGAATAATGATTTCCACCGTTGATACCTTCCTTGGGCCCACAGTAATGTTTGTCATCCAACATGTTCATAATATCAAAAAGATATGAATGAAGGGAAAACACAAACATCAGCTTGATCCAAAACTTCTATCAAATGCACAGTGTTGATGTTCGACACACATCATGATGGGCCCTACAAAACTTACTAATATTAATTCTTCGAGTCTCGGGTGTCAATAAGTTGGGTCACAATTTTGACTAGAATATTTGACCCGTTTTACATGTCTGTTCCATTCACTTTATTTTACTCATCATTACCCTCAATTCGACTAGTTACTCACCTGGTCATGCTACATATGAGAAAGATATTGGGGAACAAGATAGATCAACAATTTGAATGAATTTTGATTTAAACATCTGATGTTATTTACTCTTCAATCTGAACTGATCAGATTGTCTAAAAATGGTTAAAGGTTGTTCATAATATCAAAAATTTATGAATGAATAGAAAACACAAACATCAGCTTGATCCAAAACTTCTATGGCTTCCAAGAAATTTTAACTAGAATGAGGTTCAATCACACTATTTTCTGTGGTGTGGTCCACCTGAGCTTTGGATATGCTTCCTTTTTATTTTTTAGATGTCAAATTATCTGTTAACATGGATGAATGGAGTGGATAAAATAAAAAAATAACAATGGATCCCACAGAGTTTAATTACTCTAGTAAGGGTAACGAGTAACTCACCTAAATGTAGTAGAGAAGGGTTTCCTTAATTAAAACATTCATAATCATATGTTGGGCCTGCCTAAATGTGATTCACATATCCTATGTCCCACTTGGGTGAGGGGTCAGACCAAGTTTCAACCACATCCATGTCTGTATTAACTTATAAACATCGCGGTGGGCCCTAAGAAGGTTTCAATAGTGGGTGTCACTATCCCACTCTTTTCTATGGTGTGGGTCCACTTGAACTTTGGATCTGCCCCGTTAGTCAGATGCAACATTCCATGGTAGGCCACGAGCTTAAAAATAAAGGCAATCCATGACTTGGGTGGGCCACACCACATACTATAGTTGAGAGGGTTACCCTCCCATTGAAACATTCATAATCATTTATTGGGTCCACCTAGATGTGGTTCATAGATCTAGCCCATTCATTATGTGTCCCACTTGGATGAGGAGTCAGCCCAAGTTTCATACACATCCAAAACTCATGTGGACCCCACCAATTAAATACTTTTATATGTTTTAGGGATGTCTTCACATAGTTTTAGATGTTATGGCCTACCTGAGTTTCGTATACGACAGATTTTTGGACTTTAAGGGGACACATCAAATGCATAGTGTTGATGTTCTACATACATCATGGTGGGGCGCACACAGATTAACCTCATGGGAAGTTCCCATGAGGTGACCTTATAGTACCATTTCACTATTTAGGTAACTCCTTCATGAGTGTTACTCTAACGTGTAGGGCCCACCTTGATATATTTTATGTATATCGACACCGTCCATATATTTTTCCATCATATTTTAGGATGTGATTTCAAATCATAAGAACTCAATAATCACAGGTGGGTCATGCCAATCAAAACAATGATGAATAACTATTAAAAACCTTTTGAAGGCCACAAAAGTATTGGATCAATTTGATCTTTGTGGTTTACAATCATCTAGATCTTCTTTACATTATCAACAAGTTGGATTGCAAATAAACATTACTAAAACCTTACGATGGGCTCTTTATAATTTTTAATGGCGAGGTATTATATTATCATTATTTCTAGTGATGTGGTCCACTTAAGATTTAAATATACACAATTTTTTATACCCGGCCCAAAAATGGGTTGGAGAAACATAGGGGCAATAAGGATATACAACACATCATCAAAATCTCACTTTTGTTATCTAACTTTTTAATTTTTCTTGTCAAAATACAAAATTTAGTTTTCTTTTTTAAAAAATATTTTTTTTTACAATTTGTCAATTTTTTCACAATTTTGTTTAATTTTTTAAATTTTCTTTTTCAAAATATCACTTTTTTTAAAATCTCACTTTTGTTATATAACTTTTTAAGTTTTCTTGTCAAAATATAAAATCTAGTTTTCTTTTTTAAAAAATATATTTTTTTTACAATTTGTCGTTTTTTTCACAATTTTGTTTAATTTTTTAAATTTTCTTTTTCAAAATATCATTTTTTAAATCTCACTTTTGTTATATAACTCTTTAATTTTTTTTGTCAAAATACAAAATCTAGTTTTCTTTTTTAAAAAATATATGTTTTGTTACAATTTGTCAATTTTTTCATAATTTTGTTTAATTTTTTATATTTTCTTTTTCAAAATATCATTTTTTTATTGAAATCTTTTTTTTTTCAAAGTTATCAACATTATTCAAAGTTCTTAATTTATTTATTTTTCAAAATGTAGATTTTTATAAAATCACAGTTTTTTTTTTTTTTAAACAATGTTAATTATTTTTTCTAAGCTAAGTCGTACTTGAGCATTAGAGACGGTTAAGGACCGTCTCTAATACAGGGTCTTCAACGATCCTAGAAGATAGCTAAGGACCGTCTCTAATAGAGACGGTCATTGACAGTCTCTAATAGAGACGGTCATTGACAATCTCTAATAGAGACAGTCTTTAACGGTCTCTAATAGAGACGGTTTTTGACAGGGCAATAAGACGGCTAAGGACTGTCTCTAATAGAAACGATTTTTGACAGTCTCAGATTATTAGTAAAAGACGGCCAATGACCACATATACGACGGTTGAAGACCGTCTCAAATGAGGTATATAAGACGGTTAAAGACCGTCTTAAATTATTTGCAGACAACATTTAAAGACTATTAGGGACGGTCAAGAGCTGCCCTAATTTTAGAGACGGTTTACGGCCGTCTCTAAAGCGTATTTAAACCAAGCAATTTTAGAGACGGTCCAAAACCGTCTCTAAATCGGTCTTTTTTTCCATTTTTTCCTTTTTTTTTCCATTGACATCTCGTTCTGAAACCTTAGGCTTGCCACAGCATTGGCCCATTTCTAGTGTGACAAGAGCTTTTCCGCCTTCTAGAGATAAATCCAAGTGAAAAATACAATCTCTTCGATGAAATTACCAATCAGAGGAAAAAACCCAAATAAGTATTTGGGAAGATGATGCTGAATTTCAAAAACCCATGTATTTTAGAGCAATACCAGGTCAAAATTCAATCCTCGTGCAGCAAGCCTCACAAAGAAAGGAAACCCAAACAGGTCTTTGAGAAGATGGTGAATTTCAAAAACGCTGCCTTTTTAGGATATGGTCCAGTCAATATTCAGTCCCGCTGTTGAAACTGTCAAAAGGAGAGAGAATCGAAATCAGTATTTGCAGTAGATTTGAAAACAGAAAAAAAGAGTAAGAGCCAACTGATTTGGGAGTTCTAGACAAATCTAGAAGAGATTTTTGCTAATGAAAAATCCCAAATCAGAATTTGGAAAGATGGTACTGAATAGCGAAAACCCAACTAACATACAATCTTTCCACTGAAATCATCCAAAATATAGAAGACCCAAATCAGTATTTATGAAGATTTTGGCATTCCCGATGAGATTTTTACTGGTTAGTAGAAACCTAAATCAGGATTTGGTAATATCTTCATCAGAGAAAAAAAAAAATCCAAATTGGGATTGACTCCCAGAACAGATCTCCACTAATAAGTAAACTAAAATCAAGATTTATAAAAACCAGAGAAAAATTCGAGATTAGGAATATTTACCGGGAGTTTTAGAGACAAACCACGATGATATTTTTGCAGATGAGAGAAACCCAAATCAGAATTTGGGAGGAAAAAGTCAATATTTGGAATTGAATTTTGGAGAAAACCCAGATCAGATTTCAGCTCATAAAGCTGATTTCTTTAGTGCCTGTTTGAATGCCCGGAAGTTCTTTTAAATTGTAAGTAATTTACCTATAAGTCACTTACAGGTGAAAGTTGCTTACAGGTAATTTGTTTGGATGTAAGTTGTAAGTCACTCACAAGTAAGTTAATTTTTCTATTTGGATAACCAGTAAGTTACTTACAGGTAGAAAACTGTATATTCATAACAGGCAGAGCTTAGATTGTAGAATCATTATAAAATGTTATAATCATATATATATATATATATATATAAACATGGGATCAAATATGTTATTTTGTTAAGCCCATCAAGATGAATATTTGAGATAATTATTAAGTTAAACCAATCATTAAGTGGGCTATAAAAGTGAGCCCACGAATTCAAAATATCTATAATATGGAGTAATAACTCAATTTAAGCATTGACAATAAACTTAAAAATATTAATAGAAAATTTAATAATTAAATTACTTGCATTCCAACTGTGCAATCTGATGTAATTTTCAAGGGCCAGCGTATCATCAATCTCACTCTATCATCAAAGTTTTTCTTATTCTCTAACGAGGAGTTTGATGCTCAAGATCTAAGAGATTCACCAACACTAATGTAGATCATTAAATTACTTGCATTTCAACTGTGCAATCTAAGAGATTCACCAACACTGTGAGTACATCACAGGATCACCAGCCACAGGCCACAGACAATGAGACCAACCAGATAAATAATCTACAGGATATAAGTGACTGTTTGGACACCAACGCGCCTTATAGAGCAACATCAAACTACTCCCATTTTCAAAGGAGAAAAAAAGGATAGATGAAACCCTACCATTTTAGGAGGAGAAGAGACAGAAGGCGGTAACTGCAACGAGAGATTACAGAGACGAAGAAAGATTTAGTGGGTTGGTGCGTTTCTCCCTCTTTCTCTCTTTTTAAAAATCTGACCGTTGAGCCTATAAGTCACTTACAGGGAAGTGACTTCCCACTCTCACCCCCATCCCCCTGCAGTTTTTTGGTAGATTTGCCTGTAAGTGACCTACAGGCAATTTTTCTCCCCCAAGCACTTACTGACTTCCATGTAAGTCGCTTCCCACTTACCCAACTTACAGACATCCAAACAGGCCCTTAAGAAAACCCAGGTCAATTGTTGATGCTCGATATGGGATTTTTAATAGCTTTCAAGAGAGACAGAACATAAAATGCAAGAAATGTGAAGAGGATTCAAATAAAGGAAATAAAAACGGCCTAACTGACACGTGTGAGTAGGCCATCCATTTTCGGGAGCGAATTAGCTGTTAACCAGGTAACACCTTAGTGGGTTTTTCCCTAACTGTGTGGGGTCCACATTGATGTATTTTTTATATATCCACACCGTCCATATGTTTTTCCATATCATTTTATGACTTGATACCAAAAATTAAGAATATTAACTTTTTATATGGATCACACCATAAGAAATAATAATGAATGACTATTAAAAACTCTTGTGAGTTAGAAAAGCTTTGGATCTAGATGATATTTTTAATTTCCCTTCATCCATGCCTTCTTGACATTATTAACAGGTTGATGGAAAATAAGCATTATAGGAAAACCTTACTATGGGCCCTCTGGAATTTTAATGGTGATGCGCTTACTTACCATTGTTTCCAGTCGAGGTATCCATCTGAGATATGGATCTGCTTAATTTTTGGGTCCTAAAATTGGATGTAGAAACGGATGTACGGCGTGGATATATAAAAAAAAAATCATCAAAGTGAGCCCCACGGTAAGGATAACACCCACTAAGGTTTTAACCCGCTTACACCGGACGCGGATTGCGTCCAATCCCCGCCTGCATCTAGCCCCGAACGGGCAGTTCCGTAGGAGTGCCCAATGTATCTTTTTATCCAAACCGTCCATCCCTTTTCTAATGTCATTTTAAGCAATGAAAACAAAAATTACGTACATCCAACGGTCAAATGGACCACACCAAATAATAAGCTTAGTTGCATTAAATGCCCAAAGCATTAAATGCCAGTTGCATTAAATGCGAGAGTCATCTGTGTTGTGGTCCATTTGAACGTTGGATATTATGAATTTATAGGTTTTCGGCTTAAAATGATCTAATAAGAAGGATGAACGGACTGGATAAACGGATAATTCATGGTGGGCCTGCCCACAGAACTGCCCGTTCGGGGCTAGAGACGGGCGGGGGTAGGACGCAATCCGCCGTCGGGTTGCATACGCCTAACCCGTTCCGCGCATTTTCAAGTATTTTCGTTAAATGCTCCGATGGATTCGCGCGAAAAGACATTACAGGGGCGATTCGCAGAACACGTGTACATTGGCTCACGTGTGAGAGATCCAGGACGCTCATCAAGTGGGTCTTCCAGGAAAATCCCATTACACGAAAACCAGGACGTTCACGAGCTCGGTTCATCTACTAGTGTTTATGGAATAAGCTCAAGCGCTGCCATCGGCCCACTAGGACATTTCTTTTACATCCAACCCGTCCAAAATTGGGGCCTACCGGAAATGCTAAAAAATAATCAGATTCAACATCACTTGTCGGCCACCATGTGAATTTCCACAATTTTCTATTAATTTCTGTAGCCTGGCCCACCTAATGATTATATAAGTTCAACAGATAGCATGGTAGACCCTACTCAAGTCAACTTGTGGCCCACCTAATGGTTAGATCAACCTAATGTATGGGGCGTTTAAATTTGACGGTGGAGATATGTCAAACATACCCTGGTGAGCCACACACCAGAGTAAATAGGGAATAAATGGGAAACGGATTGGCTACTCCCCATGCCACCAGCCAATGGGTAGTGGTCGGTTCTCCGTGGGCCCCACCATGATGTATTTGTTTCATCCATGCCGTAAATCTATTTTTATAGATCATTTTATGGTATGAGACCAAAAATGAGATATATCCCAATCTCAAGTGGACCATATTACAGGAAATAGTGTTGAATGAATGTTGACCATTAAAAACTTTTTGAGGCCATAAAAGTTTTCGATTAAGTTGATCTTTGTATTTTCCCTTTATCAGGGTCTGTATGACCTAATCAACAGAGTGGATGTCAAATAAATAATATAGTGGGCCTTAGGAGGATTTTAATGGTGGATATCCAATCACTATTTTTTTCCTGTTGTGTGGTCCACCTGAGATTTATATCCCTCTCTTTTTTTGGATTAAGTCCTTAAATGATTTGTAAAAATGGATGAACAGAATGGATGAAACACATACATCATGGTGGAGCCCACAGATCACTGACCATCAGCCACGGGGCTGGTGGCTGGGGGAGTACCCAATCCGTTTTCAAAATAAACGAAGGCCATTGCCTGCAACACCTTGTACAGGAAGTTCCTATGGTTAGAAGTTAGGAGGGGCCACCATTATGTTTTCGAGAAATCCATCCGTCCATTTTTGTCAACTCATGTTAGGACATGAGCTCCAGAAAGAGGCAATCCAAATCTCGAGTGGGCCGCACGACAGGAAAAGGTGCGTAGAAAAATGCCCACCCTTGAAACTTTCCAGGGTCCTCCGTAATGTTTATATGTCATCCAAACCATTCATAAGGTCATTCTTACTGGATGAACTAAAAACAAAAAATATTACCCTGATCCAAAAGTTCCGTGGCCCTACGAATATCTCAACAGCGGATTGTTCAATCCTCACTTTTTCCTGTTGTGTGGCCCAATTGAGCTTTATATCTTTATTTGTTTCAGCATATATCATAAAATTATCTGAAAAAATGGATGGATGGTGTCGATTTCTCAAAAACATTACAGTGGGCCCCAGTTATCTTCCGAGCGCATGAACTTACTGCGCCAGGCTGTCGCAGGCAATACGCGTCCCGAGTGAGTCGCAGATAGACAATCAATGGGCGCTGCTTCGGTGGATCCCACCTTGATGTGTGTTATTTAAATCCACTCCGTTCATACGTTTTGAAAGATAACGTTAGATTACTCTGCCCAACTTTTTCTATGTCTGTTTAAACGATAACAATTATTGGCCTGAACGTGGAAGTCTAGGTCTCCTTGCATAACTTTTTCTATGTTTGTTTAAATGAGATGTCGACCCCCCAACACTTTTGGTGTATAGACTTTTGCAGTGCATACATCGGATCTTGGGGACATTGTTAACTACTACTTCTTCAAAATATCCCAAACAGCTGATCGTTTCTTTCTTTTGTTTGCAACTAAAGACCCCTCTCCCTCAACAACAAGTGGTGATGTGGCTGATGCACCGGCACCGCTACTAGGGGTAGCCGTAGGTGGGACTTCATCCTCACTAGCCATATCTAAAGATATGAAACAATTTCATTTATCCTTAGACCTTAGTAAAGAATTTTCTAAGCAGATAAATCAGTTACCCATTCAATGTTGGATAGATAGTAATGCTTTCATTATTCAATTTAAATGTCACGCTAAAATTTCGGCAGTATCTCCCCTTATCTCTCTAGAATATATTAATCTTAGATTTGATTCACACGTCAACTATCCACAAAAAGTGTGGATATTTGATGAGGAAGTAAATGTAGGAAATATATCTAGAGAGAATTAGGAGAGACGAACCGAAATAAGCAAGTGCATTTAAATTAGAATAAATGAAAATATTACTGTCTATCCAACATTTAACTGTTCAAAAATGGATAATTTGAGAATTTCTATGCATCCATGAACACACTCAATTTATGTCTGGAAACATATAAATCCTCAAATGGGTAACTGATTATCGTATACTACAACAATAACATAAAAAATAATTAAATCAGTTACCTATTCAATGTTGAATAGATATTAATGCTTTCATTATTCAATTTAAATGTTACGCCAAAATTTCGGCAGCATCTCCCTTTATCTCTCAAGAATATATTAATCTTGGATTTGATTCACACGTGAACTATTCACATAAAGTGTGGATATTTGATAAGGAAGTAAATGTAATAAATATATCTAGAGAAAATTAGGGGAGACGAACCGAAACAAACATGTGCATTTAAATTAGAATAAATGAAAACATTACTGTCTATCCAACATTAAACTGTCCAAAAAAGAACAATTTGAGAATTTCTATACATCCATGAACACACTTAATCTATATCTGTCAACATAGAAATTCTCAAATGGATAACTGATTATCCTATACCACAACAATAAGAATAAAAAAATAAAAATATATCTAATAGATAATTGGTATAAGCATAGATTACGACTAATTAACAAAAACAGCATTTACAAAAATATAAATAACTACTTAATATGCATTAAAAAGATTAGAATGGAATGGCACGAAATCTAATAAATGAAAATTTTTAATCATTCATTAGTCATAAGATTCATAGACAAAACTAACTATAATCTGATGGCCTTTGCACTAAAAATCTAATAAATGAAAATTTTTAATCATTCATTTGTTTGGTAGGCAGGTGAACAAGCCTGGTTTTATTTTCATAGTTAAAGCCTATTGTCTAAAGACTTAATGAACTATGGTCTAATTGAAGTTATGGCCTTTGATAGAGTGGAGTGTCAGGAAGGATTCATGTCGCCGAACCCAAGTCATTGGAATAAGGCTTAGATCAATGAGCATATAAATAAATCATTTGTGCCTCTTGTGTGTGTGTGAGAGTTTTGGATAGTTTTATCTAATTATGCTAATGGGATAAATCAGTTACCCACGTAGCATCGTTCATCTTCAATCTTTCATAATATTCAATCATTCCAAATATGCCACATGTCAACAGTTCCAATGTGGCCATTTAGCTTTGTGCCCAAATGTCCAATGTACCAACGCATGGCTTGTGCTGATATGTGCAACATACAACTTCAAGCAATGCACATGTTTCATTTGGTATAATTTCAAACCAAGCACCCACATATACCAGGCATGCCACGTGTCACTCCAATTTTAAGCATTTCACATATGCCACTTACTAATAAAGCACTCGTTAGTGATTGCATAAAGATCCTTAATTTCTATAAAAGTCGTATGAAAAATAGTTTTTCAAAAAATGCTATTTCCTTTTCCAAGCATTACAGTATGAAGGCTAAATTTGAAAAAATAAATAATAAATAAAAGGTAAGAGAGGCCTCTGAAATTGGAATTAAAAAAAAAAAAAAAAATTATAGTAAGAGAAATAGTCCTAATTGCGGGAGAGTTGAAGGAAATTTTTGCTAAGAGAATTTTCTAGAATCCTCCTTTCTACATTTGTTCTCTACGGTATTTGGTCCTTATTCCTTTCTACATTGTTCTCTACGGTGTTGTTGCCCACCTGCATTATGAGTTTTGGTTTTTTTTTTTTTTTTTGAATTTGTATGGCAAACGAGATAGTTTTACTGATGGACGGTTTTTGTTAAGTTCGGTAGGGGGTTTAACTGGTGGATGGAGTGGGGTTCATACACACATCAGGTTATAGGTGGCAACATTAGATTAGTTGTCTCTCACCTTTAGTCCACTAACAATGACATGGCTTTTGCGATGAATCACTCTCGAGCAAGTACCATGAGAATCATGTTGATGAGTATTAAGGGGGCATAGATACTGAGTAGATTTAAGTAAAAGCACTGTCAATAGTCACCAGTTTTTTCTAGCCCTTTTTCTTTAGTTTCTTGAGTTCACTTTCTCTCTCTTTTATTGTCCTTTTTTGTATTTGTTGGAATATTACCATTTCATTACTCAGAAAAATGAAGGTTCGCACAAGCCAAGGAGTCCATCATAACTGTATATACAACTATATCTGGTGCATCCTGTCTTCATTCATGATAAGGATCAACAGCAGATGAAACCAAAATATCCAAAGCTGCATTTGCTTCGCTGTATATGTGTGGGGTAAACCACCAGCTAAACATCTGCTATAAATAAAATATGTATTTTCCCAAAAAAAAAAAGTAAAATAAAAAAGAAAAGCAGGGAAAGGGAATGAAACAAGTATCAAGGCGTCCATCAGTTAGAAAAAACGGATCAGGGCATTCTCTTGATTAAATTTTTTTTTTTTTTTTTTTAAAGAATAAGGAAAATCTGACTAAGAGATTGATATCTTTTGGTGAATCTCTTACTGCAAGCCATCGAATTAGTAGAGTTAACAAGAACGGATCCATCCGCATCAGATTGCAATGAAACAATAAATGCCAACAAATATATATACATATATGTATAAGATTAAAAGAAATCCACCCCATCCATTTTTTTGAGCCGTATAAAGTCACAGAAAATAACATCAGACAGCACCATCTCAGAGAGAATAACACCAACAATTAGATAAAACCATCTAAAATAAAACCATCTAAAATCAAACTATCTAAAATAATTAGATAAAGATCTAAAAAAAAGAAAAAGAAAATATGAAACAGTAAATCCACATTCCACAAATCAATACACTGAAAGAGAGAGAGGAAGAAATCATATCTGGTGGTTAGACGGATGGACGAGCGAGTAGAGAGACGGAGGTCCTCTGGTGGTTGGACGGCCGGACGAGTAGAGAGAGGCGGAGGCCGGACGAGCAGAGACGAGCAGAGAGAGGCGGACGGACGAACGAGCAGAGATGCGAGAGAGAGAGAGAGAGAGAGAGAGAGAGAGAGAGAGAGAGAGAGAGAGAGAGATTTGGTGGGCCCACTGGGGCTAGGCAGGGAGAGATTTGGTGGGGCCGCTGCTGCCGTGCTGGGGTCGGGCGTTTTCTCAAAAGGGGGAAAGGGAAAGTGATAGCCGACGGGTAGGGTTTTTTTTTTTTTTTTAAATAGGGTATATATACCCTAAAGCGCGGACGGGCCGGGCCGGGACAGGCCGAGTCGGGTTTCGGACCGAGTCAGGCCGAACTGGGTCATATCCGAACTTGGCCTGAACTCAGTTTCGGGCTGAGAAAATTGGCCCGTCCTAACCCGAACTCAGCTCCGGGTCAGGCCGAGCCGAGTGAGCTAGCCGGGCTAGCCCGGTTTGTGTACCCCTAACCTTAACCATCGAATTGTGGACTGTCAAAAGTAGGTTACAAATAAAACAGATTGCTTTCCAAGTTGGCAGCAGTCTCTGTGGTTCAGATTTTTTTTCAGTAAAAATTTCGGGTTATGATCCATCCACGATCGGACCCACTATTTTGACGGTCCAGATTACTGTTAGGAGACATCAATCTTTTGATAACGGTGGTCGACTATCACATTAGTGTAGTACGCCAGATCTAATACAGCGCTTTTTACGCACAAGGCGGATTAAAAACGTGGGGCAATTTTTTATTTTTTTTTTAAAAAGTGAAATGTATTCGCCACTTCAGTACTCTCAATACTTCACTTACTTCCCTCTGAGTAAACTCTGTGGGGCTCACCATTATGTATGTCTTATCCACGCCGTCCATCTATTTTTCCAGCTTATTTGAAGGAATGAACCCAAAATTGAAGCAAATCTAAAGATCAAGTGGACAACACCACAGGAAATGGTGACAATTGAACGGCTATCGTTGAAAATTTCTAGGGGGCAAAGAGGTTTTGGATGAAGCTGATATTTGCGTTTTCCCATCATCCATGTCTGTGTGACCTTATGAACAGGTTGGATGATAAACAAACATTACCGTGGGCCTTAGGAAGGTTTCAATGGTAGACGCCATCATCCCCCTGTTTCCTATAGTGTGGTCCATTTGAGCTTTGGATATGCTTCCATTTTCGGCTCATCCCTTACAAGGAGCTGCTAAAGTGTATGGATGGCGTGGATGAGACACATACATCACAGTGGGCCCCACTACACAACCCGCATCCGAAGGGAAAGGCTCCAGGCTTTGCATAAACTCTAGGTAGTGGACCACACTTTCCATGTTTTGTGAAACACCAATAATGATAAAATGGTGTCTTAATTAGTCAGTTATTGGCATCTAATGTACCATAACAGCGGCCTTCCATCATCCACATTGGCCTAAATAGACTATTGATCGTCATTGCCAATCCATCTGAACCATTCATCTTCGATATTAGTGTAATCAGACCGCTCATCTTTAATATTCTTTGGCCTAATCATGCCATTTGTATTCAATATTAGCCTAATTGGCTATAGATTTCAGTATATTACATTAAGGCTTTGATATACTTTGGCAAACTTAAATATACTTTTTTAGGCCATAAAACACTTCCATGGATACATAATCAAAATTGATTAATGAGCTTTTACCTTTTTTGTTGTTGGGCAATGGTAATGCCACCAGGAAGTGATTTGCTTGGTTACAGAAATTCCCTTCACCCATGATATGACTCAAATGAATAAAATAAATAAAATTATTACTTTGGTAAGGTAATTTATTACTTTTAATTATATTTTTTTTACATATGATACTTTTTTAGAAGGTTTTAAAATTTTGTAATCCCAGAATATATAACTATCCTAATGTGCGAAGTTTGTATGATTAAATTCCAACTATTTCCACTGGTATGGCCCACCTAAGTTCTGTATTTTTCAAACTTCTTATGTTAAGTAAAAGAATATGGGGTGGGAATAATGGATGGCTTGGATGTCAACCTTCATGCATTGAGTCGTTAATGTAGAAACATTTGTATTGGATTCATCCTAATGCATCACCAAAATAAGCCGATCCATGTATGTACATGCATGAAGCATTGTCTATATGTACATCCAGGTGTGCAATCCAATGCATTGAATCCCATGAATTCTCTTTCATGGGCCAATCACAACCGTTCGCGCTCACCTCCCCATTTTGACCCACGTGCTGATCTAGCATGTGTAGGACATCCAAGCCGTGTATCTAAGTGGGCTATATGATTGGGCCAAAAACAAGATGGCAAACAAGATGGCTTTCTTTGGTTGCCATATGCAAAATTTTCCTGATTATCCGTCCATTGCTTTCTCTCACATTGATTGAGTTCTTGGCAAGATCATTAAAATAGTGGGGCCCATCTGATATTGTTCCATATGCCATGATAGAAGCAAAATAAAATTAAATCAAATTTAGTATGGGTAATCATGATTTAACATAAACATGAAACCATATATTGAAGATGGTTAGATGATGATCAACACAGGTGCTTTTGCTCCTTTAATCTTTGCAATTGTCATGCCTATAATTTATGCATATGAGTCAAGGGGCTTGGGCTTAAAGGACTATTAAAATTATTCATGCTAGTTTATATACTTGTAATTTATCATTAGTTAGCTTTCTTTGCCATAGAGGAATCTTTTTAGTGCAATTCATGTAAGTCACTTGATTTATAAGTAATACTCCTTATATATTTGTCTAATCAATGAAAGGATTTTTAATTTTTTTTAAGCCAAACCTATCCGTGTTTGGATATTTACTCTCATATGCCATGTTAGGATGTATGTAGTTTTCCTATTTTAAACTATCATGCACATTTTCTTTTACATATTGCATTAAAGCCTATTGCACCATATCTTACACTCTAAATTAATCAAATCAAAATAAAGTTAAATTATAAAATTTATAAAATAATGCATATGATGATTTTAAAATTAATTGTCTGATCAAAATTATTTATAAAAACAAATTTGGCTAATCATATTGATTGATTATTCTGATTTCTAATATAAGGTTATAAATCCTTTATTAAGAATTTTAGTTCTTATAAAAAATTCAGATTAAACAATCGACTCACTATAATTTACTTAAAAGGGTTTGCATATCTATAAATTAAAGTAATTCATTAAATCCTCATTAGGACCTCACATCTTTTTTAAGTCTAAGGATAAGCTTACCAATGATAAAAAGTACAAACTAATGCTAGATGAAAAAAATTCAAATTAACTTTCAATATTTAGGCCCCGTTTGTTAAATCTAAAGTCTAAAGCCTGAATCTGAAATCTAAAGCTAAATCTAAAATCTGAAATCTGAAGTCAAAAAACTTGTTTAGTAATTATGGCTGAAGTCTGAAAATTAAGTACTGAATTTGAAACAATCTGTTTGTTAACAAATATCTGAAATATTCGAAATATGTTAATTTGACACATTTGCCCCTATTTCTTGTTTGGAAATATTTTACATTATAAAGAAATTATTTTTTATTAAATGAAAATAAAATTAGTCTATTTAATTCAATTAAACTACAGTATTGTGCCATAAATCTTCTTTTATGAGTGTAAGCAGCATCAACCAGATAATATTTATCTACATAAAAACAAATGATATTTTAACAAAATTTTAAGTTATAATTTTACCAAGCTATATATATATATATATATATATATATATATATATATATATATATATATATATATATATATATATATATATATATATATATAGGGAAAAGGTGTTATGCGCTCGACCTCATGAGTCCGTCCCATGAGGTCGAGCTGTGTGGGCCCCACCGTGATGCGTTTCGAACATCTACCCCATCAGTCAAATGCGCCATTCCATCGTGGGCCTAGGTCTCAAAACTCAAGGCAATCTGTGACTTGTGTGGGCCATACCACATACAGAAGTGGAGAGGGGTCGTGCACCATTAAAACATTCATAATCATTTTTAGGGCCCACAAAAGATGTGGTTTTCAAATCCAACCCATCCATTATGTGTATCCCACTTGTATGAGGGTTCAGACCAAGTTTCAGCAACATTCAAAACTTAGGTGGGCCCCACCAAGTTCTTTTATATGTTTTAACGATGTTTCACATGATTTTAGATGGTATGGCCCACCTGAGTTCCGTATACGACTGATTTTTGGGATATCCCATAATTTAAAGGGTACCCATCAAATGCACAGTGTTGATGGTCGACATGCATCATGGTGGGGCCCACACAGCTCGACCTCATGGGAGCTTATCGTGAGGTCGAGCGCATAGTACCTTTTCCCATATATATATATATATATATATATATATATATATATATATATATATATATATATATTACTAGGAAGAGGTAACAGAAATTTCTTTGTTGGATCAAGTTTAGCATCCATAAGGACTCTTGAATCATGTGTCACCTCTTCCCATCCAATTAAGATATATATAAAAATCATATTAAAGTCATATATAGTCATAACATTCTAAGCACATTCATCCCTTCCTCTTCCTCTATAAGATATTCGTTTATCTGTCGAGAAACATGCAGGAAACATTGTTGAATGAGTTTTGTCCATTGAAAAATTTTTGAAGGCCATAAAAGTTTTGAATTAAGCTGATTTTTGTTATTTCACTTCGTCTAGGCAAGTATGACCTAATCTACATATTGGATATCAAATAAACATTACAGTGGGCCCTAGGAGGAGTTTAATGGTGGATATCTAATCACTATTGTTTTCCTGTGGTGGGGTCCACCTGAGATTTATATCCATCTTAATTTTGGGATAGAGAAAAAAAAATGATATGTATGGATGAAATACATCCATCATGGGGCCTCATAGCACTGACCATCACCCACCAAGCTGGGGAGTAGCCAATCCGTTTCCGTATTACACACTAGCTATATCGCTGGTGTAGATACATGTGGTGCGCAAGACGCTCCTAGAGGTCCTAGTTGTAGGAATCAAAGGAGATCAAAATTACATGGGCCCCACAATAATGTAATTATAATATCTATACCGTTCATAAATTTTTCGAGATAATTTTAGAGCATTTTTCAAAAAAATGAATCATATCCAAAACTCAAATGGACCACACCAAAAATAGCAGCGGGATAATGATTTTCACCGTTATAAAATTTGCAGGCCCACTGTAACGTTTATTTTGCACCTAATTTATTCATAAGGTCAAAAATATCTGAATAAAGAGGAAAAACAAATTTCATATTGATCCGAAACTTTTGTGAACCCAAAAGGGTTTCAACGGTAAACGTTCAATCCCCTATTGCTTTTTTGCAGTGTGGTCCAATTTATCTTTAGATCTATTTTATTTTTTAGGTCAAGTCTTACGACAAGCTCGCAAGATGAATGGACGGTTTGGATATAATAAATACATCATGATATGACCCACATAACTTGCTGATGTCAATACACCAGCCAATCCACTTCCAAACCCGTCCCTGACTCTGAGACGGATTGGCTACTCCACCTGACACCAGCCAGCTCGTGGTTTGTGCTCTGTGGGCCCCACTATGATATACATGTTTCATCCATTCCGCTCATCTATTTTTACAAATAATTTGAGGGCTTGTTACAAAAAATGATTGGATATAAATCTTAGGTGGGCTACACCACGGGGAAAAAAAAAAAAGAATGGATATCCACCATTAAAATCCTTCTAAGGCCCATTGTATTGTTTATTTGACATCCAATCTATTGATTAGTTCATAAAGACCCAGATGAAGGGAAACAATAAATATCAATCTTATCCAAAACTTTTATGGCCCTTAAAACATTTTTAATGGTCAATGTTCATTCAACATTGTTTCTTGTAATGTGGTCCACCTGAGATTGATATATAGTTCATTTTTTTCTTTCATACTAACATGATATATAAAAATAGATGGACGCATGGATGAAACACATACATCATGGTGGGGCCCACAGAGCACCGACCAGCAGCCATTGGCCGGTGGCAGTAGGAGTAGCCAATTCGTTCATGTCTTCTGTCCAGGATGCGGATTGCATACTGCCCCGCTCGTCCCTATCTCCGAACAAGCAGTTCTACGGGTGGGCCCACCGTGATGTATCTGTACATCTAAACCATCAATCCATTTTCTCGGATTATTTTAAGGCATAAACACAAAAATGATATAGATCCAATGCTCAAGTGGACCACTCCAAAAATAGCAGCGGGATAATGATTTTCACCGTTAAAAAATTCATGTATACATCCATTGTTGAAACCTTTTTAAGGGCCACTGTGATGTTTTTTTACCATCCAACCTATTCATTAGGTCATGTATACATGAATGAAGTGAAACACAAATATCAGCTTGATCTGAAACTTCTCCAGCTCTGAAGAAGTTTTTAACGATGGACCTTCAATCCCTAGCTTATGTTCCAATTAATCATTGGACCTGCTTCTTTTATTGGATCACACCTTAAATTATCTGAAAAAGTTGATGGACGATGTGGATCAAACACATAAATCATGGTAGGGCATAAAGAAGTTTCCCAAGTTAAAGGTTGAATTTGTATTGCGCAAACAATTTTTTTAAAAAACATTTCCATAGTAACTTGAAAATGGGTACTTTTGGAAGTAAAAAAATTTTGTTTAATGAAAAATTACAGAGCGCATTCCGCGTTCACCATTAAGCCAGACTCTTATCATGGAAAGAATTCAGTGAAAAACTACTTAGTGCTTTTCGTCTTCCGCATTAATAAAGCATTAACAAACACTACTAAATATGAAAAATTTTACCCATCTTGTGTTAAGTGAAAAAATTCAGTGTTAACAAATACGACCTTAGTTAATGGAAACACATCCACATATCTACAAGCGTGACTTGCTAGCCATGAGCATGGGGTCTTTGCCCTTGCCCTTGTGGTAGACTCACAAGAGTTTCAGCACCAGGTTAAGGGTTGCGTGCCCAGAGGTGGCGAAATTCCACCCAGGCGCGGGGTCTTTACTCTGGCCCTTATGGTAGGCTCACAGGAGTTTCAACAAAGGTCAAGGGTTCAAGTACGTATAAGTGGTGAAAGTCACTCCCTATAGTTATAGGGCTCGTCACACTTTGTACGCTAGTTAGCCATGATAATATTTTAATTCTACTCAGAACTAAATAAGTTAGGTGATAAACTTATTTCACATCAAACTTGCTATGTTTTATTTTTTAATTTTACAGAAATCTAGAAAGCCTTTCGATGAAATCCATCTCGATCATATCTATTCAATTAATGCACATTAACAAAACATTAGTAATAAAAAAAAAACAATGGAAGTTATTAGATCAAAAGGGCATACATTTTCACACACTGTGGGGACCATGATAAGGTTGTGATCACCAACTAATCTGATCTGAAAATGCAGTACACCTTAGTTAGATGCAGTCATCTGACACCAGAAATTTTTTATGAGTTCTCTTTCCACAGCTTTGTCTCAGTGACTGTTTAAACACATGACATTGATGCTCTTAGGCTGTGGACCAATCTGCGGTTCTAGTTTCTTCCGCACGTTTTTAGCTTTTCCAAAGCTGTTTTTATTATTATTTAGGATTAACAAACATAAATGCTAAGGCAACTCGCACTAAGAAAGATAAGAAGCAATATGCTCCATACGTGCCAAAAATCGTGCACGTGTGTAAAATCCAAGCCATTCTATAGCTGGGCCCCACTGTGAACAAATCGTGGATGAAAAATCAGGCCAGTCCACTTCACAGTTAGGTTGCACAGCTGAGTCTAATACAAATGGTTGTTCCATCTTTTTTTAATCTTTTGCACGCTTATCCATCACTCAATGAATGGATCAGTGTGATTTTCTGCTCAGGGAATGTTATCAATGGGGCCCACCTTATGAATGGATCAGATCTTGCACAAGGTTAGCGTTCTCAATGTAATGCTGCGAATTGCCTCGTGGAGGGAACCATCTTGTCCTTTTTTTCAACTTTAATTATTATTTATTTATAAATAAATAAAAGAAATGGCAGCGGAAAGATGGAAATTTTCACCTTGACTAAAAACCCATTTCCCAAGATAGAAAAATGTGTGCACACGTGTATATTATATCCCTGGCTTTGGTTTACTACAGGATAGAAAAACAAGCTCACGTGCAACACTGGTACTTGCATGGTTGTCTCAAATGCAAGTGTGTCAGGGGAATATGAGACTAACCTTGGATTCCATCATTCCAATTATAATCTATTAGTGGGCCCTACATCAAATGTCCTTCTTGAGGGAGTCTTTCTCATGAGTACCCATGCATCCGTTGATTTTTCTAATCTGAGATTAGCAAGTGGGCCACTAATTTAAGGTTGATTGTCTTGTGGTTTGTGTTGAATAAGATGCAGAGGGCTGTGGTACTTATCTTAAACTAATGACCTGCACATGATATGTTATAATAGATGCTTGTTAGCTTAAGTGGAATTATGAGCCAGAATCCAATGATGGTTCATCTCCATTTTAAGATGTGGTGCCTCATTCTCTTCACACGTGGCGGTTGTGCATGTCTATCCAGACCATCCAAATTGTGGAGTACATTTTGGATGGATCATATCTCTAAAATCACACCCATATATCAATCATAACCTTCCATTTGATAGCTAACAAAAGGATGGGTCAGCATAGAACACTCAAGCTCTTTAGGCCCACCATGTTGTCTATTTGACAATAGAATGAATAATGGAGATGGGATGTCAATCATAGCTTTGTGTCTATGCTGGTAATGGGAAGATATTTTAAGAAGTCAGGATATTTTGAAAACTGATAATTGTAATTGCTAAATTTCACTAAAAAGATACATAAGTTAATTTTGTATTTTTTAGTTCTTTCAATTTAATCCATCTTTTCTTTAGAAGGTATCCGTGGCTGCCATAATGATGGTATGAAATTCACTTTGTAAATCTAATACTCCATGGTAGTAAAATTGGGCCCGTTGAAATAATGCCAAGGACTCGCTCACCTAACGAATACATAAAGTGGGCCAATGGTTAACATTCAAATCATATCTCGGAATGGCGGGCATTTATCTCTTGAATGGCTTCGATAACACCTGCATACATGGCACACTAGGAGTGAGTATTCCTTTGGAACCATGAGGATTAAAGTACCCTGTATCCGATGCATCTATTATTTTATTTTTATTTTTATTTCCAGTGTGTAGAAATATCTAAACCATTAATACAAATGAAAATATATACTTGAGTAGGTGTTAGATGCCATTCAATTAAATCCCGACTCTACTGTTTGTGCGGAGCTCAGTACTCGAGTCTACCTCGATATTAAAAATCAGCTAGATCTACAATTGGATGAACCACACCAGACAAAATAGTGTGAATGAAATGCCAACCATAGATTTATGTGTGGGTCATCATGTGGTGTATCTTTCCTCAAACCCATTAATCAGGTATAGCTCACCAAGATAAAGAGAATATATAAAAATCAACCTGTTAATACCTCGTTTCAACACTTGAGGTCATGGTATCGATCCCTAGCGGGGGTGGCTAACATTGAGTGTGTGTACTAACATGGGTGTGTACAAACAAGCTAACCCAAAACCAAAAAAAAAAAAAACCTGTTAAAAAAACTCCAGTGAATAAAATCTTAACCATTGAGTTCACTTGCAGTTGAATTCTTAGCCGCTTCAATTTCACCGCTGATTTTATTAAACCCCTCAGTTCATGTGTCCCATCCTAAAACCCAGGTCATCCACTTATCAGTTAAGCAAAACAAGCACATTGATTTATAATCCCTGCATGTTGCTCATCCAAGGAGTAAACCAGATGGTTTTTGGGTTAGAGAATGGACACTTTGGGGCCCACCCTTGTTAACTCGATCATTCTCCATTCAGTAAGGGTCGGGTTGACTCAGTAAACCTGATTACATCTTCATTGGACTCGACTCGGTATTTAATAATTAAATCAATTACTTCTAAAATAGTTATAAATAATTAAAAGGGAAATGCTCATGTCCAAACAGTTGGATGATGAGTATCCAAAGACTGGATAAATTTTAAGCTAGCAATGAGCCAGGCCTGGGCTAGGTGAAATCAACTTTTTTTATACGCCTGGCCCGTTGCGGGGCTAAAATTCCAGGCTCAGATTGCATGATGACCCCAACACCGCATAGCTTGTGGTGGGATTAAATTGGTTCATGTGAGTGCCCTGGAGCAAGTACAAAACCTAACAACTTTCAAACATACTTTGTGTAGCCCCATCTCTCATAGCGCCATGTGGCCGAATCAAATCCTGCCACGTCCCAATACTCCAAGCCACATGGCGACATATTGGGGCCACGACGCAATCCATGTCATAAAATTCCAACCCATCCAATAGGTTAGCCTCAACATGATAATCAGCTACTGCAAAAATCAACTCGTGCCATTCAACAGGTGAGCCGCACTGTATAAAAACAATGGACATACCTGCTGCTACTACAATAACAAAATACAGATGTGGCCCACCTGATGTATGGATAGGCTGATTTTTTTCAAAGGCAATTGTCATAGTGAGGTTAACGATTTAGGGATGTCCCATACACACAATAGGATGTGGTTGGACAACTAATCAGCCATCCAACTTGTCGGAAACGAGTCCCTCTACTCAAATCACGTCTATTCCCGGTTGAATCATCTACGAGTCGAGTCACTGAGTCATAGAACCCGATAAACCCAACTCTTTGATATGGTTCCAAATACTGCATAATTTTTTATTTTTTTTAAAAGACCCTGATACCAGCAGCCCATCAAATAGAGGACAGTCATCAAGATATGAGGAGCATACATTCTCCAAAAAAAAAAAAAATGAAATGAAAAGATATGCACAGTACAACCATTCAAACTCATTGAGCAAATCCAAACAAGCAGCCTCACATGCTTGAATCTCCCATTCTATAAGTATAAAAAATACATTGAAACCACAAAACGCATTACCTTGGAACTTTGATGGGGCTGCTCAAAGTTGTTGTGGGTCCCACCTGATAAATCATGGAGCTTTCCACATTGTGTTCATATTCTAATACACAATTCCATGCAACATGTGTTGTGACATGGCAGAACCTCGGTGACTGAAGAAACTAGAGAAGCTTGACCGGCTGTTGCACTCCGCTTTTCATCATCGCGCAAAATTCCTCATAGTTGATCCTTCCATCCTACAGATAAAAGCAAATAAGCATCAATCCGTAATTTTGTAATAGAAAGCTTTGAAATTTCAAAAACGGAAACAACTTACATTATCTGCGTCCACCTCTGATATTATTTCCCGGATAGTGGCTTCATCACCCATTCCATGTTCCTTCATGGCAACTTCCAATTCATCTCTTGTGATGAACCTGATTGGGAGGAGAAAGTTACATAAAAATGGGCATTATACAAATGCTGTATTGAAAGAACCGTGTTGGGCCCGACCTAGCAATGGTGGATAACCTTAGGTGATCATCTGTCAGACTCTGCATCTACGCCTAGGTGTTCTGTAATGGTAATGGTGGCTGTAACGGCTAACACTGTTACCTTTACGATACAAGCTGTAACAGCTGTTACGGTCTCCTTTATTATTAATAATAATAAATAAATAAATAAATAACGAAAAACATGCATCGGCCCCGTAATGAACCATTACACCCACTGTAACCGTTACGGCCCTTACGGCAAGCGTAATGGACCGTTGCAGATCACTTTTCCCACAACAGCCTTTATGCCTTTTATGACCCCATAACATGTAACGGTTGCCACCATTACCTTTATATAAGGAGGCCCTATCCCCAAAAAGGGAATCTTACATGTCTGTTTCCACTTTTATTAACTAGAAAGAACAATTGTAGGTCGCGGATATAAACTGCTCAAAAAAAAAAAAAACCCCTGATCAAGACAAGTGGGTCCATCTGAGAAGCAGTAAAAATGAGGTGGATCCACTGCAAAGACTTGTAGGTTAAGCTCAACGGCTCAATCTACAACGCATTGTGTGGAGCCCACTCTGATGTGTTCATGATATCCAATTCATCTATCATGCCTGCCCCCTCGTATTCTTGAAGTAAAAGAGCTGCTGGCATTGGCTGGTTATGCAAAACCCATTAAAATCCTTGTGTGTGAGGCCCATCATGTTTTGCATACGCCATCAAACCCATGTAGAACATGCCCCCACCAAGATGAATGGACACTCCAAAAATCAGGCCATTCCAGAACACAGGTGGGGCCCGTGAGTTTGGATCCGCATGATTTTTGGGCACCAAGGGAGCTTGCATGATGGATGGATTGGATGTCATGCAAACATCATGGTGGGCCCCACACATCATGTAAACTAGAAAGCTTTGCGGTAGACCTAGCCTCAATAGAAATCTGTTGCACAGAGAAAACAGTCACAATGACTGCAATGAGAATGAAAGACTCACCCACTATGATCTGTGTCGAAATATTCGAAGGCTTTGAATAAATGCTCATCTCTTTCCAGTTTGTGTCTATGCATTGTGGCCGTGATGAATTCAATGTAGTCAATTGTCCCATTTCCATCCACATCAGCCTGAAACATGAAACATGGACCAACCATCAGAGCCTTGTGGGTCCAAAGTGGATAAATATCAGATGAGGACAATCTAGTTTTCATGAGGATTGGTTGTATCTTACAGCATCCATGAGCTGCTTGACTTCAGCCTCAGAGAGCTTAGACCCAAGTCGAGCTAACCCTGACTTCAGTTCTTCGTAGGTGATCGTGCCGCTCTTGTCGGTGTCCATATTCGTGAACATCGCTTTCAGCCCTTGGATTTCTTCTTCAGAGAGATTTTCCGCAATAACCTGAGAGTTCAAGGCACAATGGGATTATAGCAGGTACATGCAAATCAGTATGTATGCCTAAGGGTCTTTTTCAGATGAACCCGGAATGAGAATGTAGTGGAGCTGTTTTGTGCATCCCACAAAATGCAAATGGCAGTATGTGCTAAATGCTCCCGCCCACAAAAGCAGTCACAAAATGGAAGATGTGATAGCATCATCGCATTCACATTCGAAGGAGCGGCGGCAAAGATCCACGGCTTTTCAACACGTGGAGATACTGGCACCCTCTAAGGGCATGTTTGATTTCGGGTGAAATGTTAAATACCGGGTAAAAAAATAATTATTATTTCACTGTGCATTTATATCATACTTTTTAACACAAAAACCAAGAATATTGCAAAATATCCGTGGGTCCCACTGTGATGCATTTTGCTTATCCACACCATTCATCCATTATTCCAGTTGAATTTATAGCATGAGTAAAAAAATGAGGCATATCCAAAACTCAAGTGGACCACGTCATACGAAAAAGGAAATTGAATTCTGACCATTGAAAACTTTGTGGGGCCACTGTTTCTTTTGGCGTGGGCCACTTGAGCATTGGATCTACTTTATTTTTTGTCTCATGCTTCAAAATATTGTAGTAAAACAGATGGACGGAATGGATATATCATATGCATTATCATGCGGTTCAAAAATTAAAATTACCTCTTTTGAACCAATTTCAAAGACACGAATTCCTCAGAATTTTCAAACGCGTGAAATAGGGGGAATTACCGTTTACCGTGTATTTACCATTTCTTTGAAAAAACAAACAGGCCCTAAATGTGGGCATATGTGCCAATATGGTATACACATGCTGAACCCAAGCCATCCATCGGTTTGGCCCAATTATATTTTTGTCCTGGTTGAAGAATCTGGCCGTTCAAACGTTAGGTAGGTGACACATGCGTTTCAAATGTGGATGGTTGGCCAACATTTTTAACCTTCCATTTTTTCCTATACACCAAGGTCCACCTGATGAATAGACCAGAATGGTTCATGAAGGGGCCCACATAATGGACAGCTTGGATCACAAGCTCATGCGGCTCTGAGTTGAGGGGTTCGGATCTACACGTGTAAAATCAGCAAAGTTCACAAATCAGAAACATCTAGCAGTGTACCTTCAATGCAAGCTTCTTGAGTTTATTCATTGCCCTGAATTGCTTCATCCTCGAAAGAACTGCACTGTCTATTGGTTTGTCTGATGCTTCTCCATCATCTTTAATCCATGGGTGCTCTGAGGATCGTCCATCACACCAAATGTACAAATAAAAGCTTGGTCAAAAGAAACCAAGTATAGAAATTGAATATGTTTAAAAAAGAAAAGTACATACCAAGAATTTGTGCCGAAGTAATTCGCCTTTTCGGATCCTGTGTAAGCATCTTCCTGACCAGATCTTTTGCACTGTTGGATATGGTTGGCCATGGGGCACTTTCGAAGTCGATTTCTCCTTGCAAGATAGCATCGAATATTCCCTTTTCCGTTTCTGTGAAAATATCACATCAAGTTAAGAAAAAAATAAATAAATAATCCGCTTGATAAAAGTTTCTCCAATCTTGATGGTTGCAATGTTATGGGGCCCTTGACATTTTCCGTTCAACCCAACAATGGTATGGGGAGGGCGCGCTTTTAGTAACCTGAGCCATTGATCATGCAGGCCACATCAGTGGATGAGACGTGCCCCACTGTCCCCCCCTATCGGATGATCCTAGCCATCCGGAAAAATGGACTTACACTCTATGGCCCACATTTAATGGAATCTGATTGGAAAGTTGTCATTATATGACGGGGAGGATTTTCCGAGGTGTCTCCCATTTACCATGGACCCCACCAAATTAACGATTTGGATAACCAAACGGCAAGTCCCACATTAGAGTTTATTGCACCGAGCAAATGCTCTACTGAACATTGAATATTTCCTCAATGCAGTTTCTCTTAGTAATAAATCAAGTTAAGATTGTCGCCTTTACCAGCCCAAAATGGAGGTACGCCACTAAGAAGAATATACAAAATAACTCCCGCGCTCCAAACATCTATTTCCTTCCCGTAATTACGCCGCAGTACTTCAGGAGCCACGTAGTAGGCGCTTCCTACTATATCTCTATAAAATTTTCCTGAAATGAGTTCCATAGAGTATCAGTCAAAAAGATTGTATACCAGCAGATTATGACAACTCAACCGCATGGTTTCTTCCTGATGCTATTTGAAAAATTCAAATGGGAAGACAAATTGGTTGTTGGCGGCGTTTAGACGCACTATAGAGTCAAACTGCAATTATTGGGTAGGTGGAAAAATCACCAGTTTTAGTAATCATGATAAGGAAATAGTCCTCAAATTGCATTTGGTGCATAGATACAAATATCAATACCATATCGGCCAATACAATCGTATCAGCACAAGACAATACGTGATATAGGGTCGGACCCCTATCGGCCTATACTGGCCTGTATCGGCCCATATCTGCTGATACGAGATTTATCAGCACCAATACAGGACCAATAAAGGCCAATACGCCCATAAAAGCCCTTTTTTTTTTTTTTAATTTCAAAATTTCACTCATGTCCCCTCTTCCTTTTTTCATTTAAACCATGGAAGAAGCTTAAAAACTCATTTTAGGCTAGATCTAAACCTATTTTGAGATCAAAACAAATGATTTGAATGGGATTCGACAAATCGAAGCGAAATGAACCATTATGGGAAAAATAGGAAAGAAGGGTAAACCTTCACTTTCTTTTTTATATTTTCATCTTCTTTTTGTTATATTTCAATGTAATGGGCCCTAGTTCACCAAATCATACTTAATTTGTGTTCAATTGGGGCCCATTTAGTTGACCTTCAAGAAGCCAAACCAACAAACAACATTCTCATCAAAGAATAGTCCGACACGCCATCATATGCATGTGCAAATTACAAAAAAAAAAAAAAAAAAAAAATGAAGAAGAAGATTGATTCCTGAATATCTTAATATTCTCGTTTATTTTCTTGATATTTTCCTTAATTCTTTGGCTTTAAAAAATTTCTGATCGATAGGGGCCAATATGGCCCCGATACCAATACACAACACCTTATCATATCATTTTTCTTCAGGACTGATACACCAACCAATACCGACATTTGGAACCATGATTTGGTGCCTTCCAAGTCCAACTTGAAAGTGATGCAATTGCAAATTGGAGCCTGGTACGTGAAGATGAATTATGAGGTAATTACGGTTTGATCATTTTCACTTAATTGGATAATTTATTACAATTCAATTCAATTGTGCATCCAAAAGCAACCTATTAAAGATTTGCATTCTTAAAATGCTGCAAGAAATTGCATGAGAGATCTGACTACTTATTGATAGATTCAAATGTACAAAACTGCATAAGCCCATAAAAGTAACATGTTAACACAGCATAAAGATCACAAAGCCAGCTGAAATTGGGAAAACTAAAATGCCAAATATGATTGAAAATAGAGGCATTGTATAATGCTCGACTCAAGAATCTGTACAGTTTGCTCGGGTTCTCAGCTTGTACAAATGGCCATGGTTCAGCGATCCAACTGCATATATCATGGGCCCACAATGGATGGCCCTTGCACCAATTCAATTGGTGGCCAATAAATATACAGTAAAGACAGAAAATATAGCAACAATCCAAATTCAACTACACAAGGCAAAAAAATCAATGGTTAGGTTCTTCAAATGTAGGAAGTTTTGGTGCATGCAGCACTAGGGTGGAGTCCAGCATATCAAAGGTTAGGATGGATTACTGAAAAATGACCCCACTTGTAAACACTTGAGACTCGAGCAAGCAGTACATATCCTCTGGTCCAGTATTTTGTATAAAACTCTCTTAAAGATAGGGGGTTCGAAACGATGTAATTCATGGGATTTGTGGTGTAGTTTACCCTTTTTAGAATTAATTACTTACCACATGATTTTCTAAGGGAAGGGATGCAATATGACTGGTAGCAGCAACTGTTAGGTACGGAGAACGAGACGGGACTCTGTGGGTCCCACCATGATGTATGTATTTTATCCACGCCATCCATTCAATTGGCCAGATGATCCTAAGGTATGCTCCCAAAAATGAGGCAGATCCAAAGATCAAGTGGACAACACCACAGAAATAACATTTAAATGGTTAGCGTTCAATCTCCACTGTTTTCCGAAGTGTGGTCCACTTGAGCTTTGAATCTGCCTCATTTTTTGGCCCACACCCTGAAATGATCCTTACTAATGAATGGATGGCATGGACATAATACATATATCATGGAGGGGCAACTCCTCCATTTCAAACGCCTGTGGTAATTACAATTCCCCACATTTATTGCTGATTTTAGAGTAATTACATGAAAATGCATGTAAATACATCCAACCAAACAGGCCAACTCTCCCACTGAAGTTGAAGTTGAAGTTGAGGAGGTTTTGTAATCCCCATTTAAAGGGGAACGCTCTCCAAGGGGCACGAATTGGGTACTACCCACAAGGATCTATCTAGAGGGCTCTATGGGGCCCACTGTGACATGTTTTATCCACGCCGTCCATCCATTTTGATGGATCGTTTTAGGGTATGAGTCCAAAAAGGAGGCAGACTAAAGACTCAAGTGGACTACACCATAGGAAATATTAGGGATTGAAAGCTTACTGTTGAAAACTTCTTGGGGGCACATGAGTTTTGGATCAAGCTGATATTTATTTTTTTCCATTAATACAATCTATGTGACCTTATGAATGAATAGGTTGGATGGCAAATAAACATCACGGTGGGCCCTAGGAAGTTTTCAATAGTAAGAATTCAATCCCCACTGCTTCCTGTAGTGGGGTCCACTTGAGCCTTCAATCTGCCTACCTTTTTGGCCTCATGACCTAAAATGGTCTTTCAAAATGGATGGACGGTGCGGATAAAACGTAAACATCATGTTAGACCCCCACCAATACCCTAACACGACCGTCCGTCTCTAGCTAGGTCATGGTGGGGGTAGTACCCAATCTATGCCCCTCTTCGAGGGACAGGGATTTCCTGCAGAAATGATCCTATGTTGAGAAGCTATGTGAGGCCCACCATGTTGTTTGTTAGAAATCCACCCCATTCATCAGTTTTTTGAGCTCATTTTAGGAGATGAGACCAAAAATGAGGTAGATCCAAAACTCAAGTGGGCCATTGAATCATTCAAAATGCCACAAAAGTTATGTATTAGATAAAGGTTTCTTGTATTTTCACTTCATCCTAATGGTAATGACCTTATAAACAGTTTTGATGGCATATAAACATAAGGTGTAGACCAAGAAGGTTTTAATGCAGGCATTTCTTTACCTAGTTTTCCCTCTCATGTGGCCCACTTGAGCTTTAGATCCACCTGATTTTTGGTCTCATTTCTTAAAATAATATGGTAAAAGGATGGAAAGGAGATTTCTTGCAAACATTACGGTGTGCCCATCTAACTTCCTAGCATAGGAGCTTTGTGCGAAAGGCTTTCGCAGGAAATCCGCATCCCTCAGGGGAGCCGATTAGGTGAGACCCCGGCCTCACCCAAGACGGTGTGACCCTTACAATGGGCCCACCTTGTTGTATGTATTACGTATCCACGGCGTCCATCCATTTTTCCAGGTCATTTTAAGGTATTTTCCCAAAAAAGAAGCAGATCCAATTATCAGGTGGACTATACCATAGGAAACAATAGTGATTGACTATTAATGAGCCACAAAAGTTATCAATGCTTATATGAACTTATCAACAAATTGAATGGCAAATATACACAACGAAAACATTGAGGTGCACCCTAAGAAATTTTTAATGGTAGGGTGTTCAATCACCACCGTTTCCTAGAGCATGGTCCACTTGAGATTTGGATCTTCTTCATTTTTGGGATCATGCCCTGAAATGATATAGAGAAACGGATGGACAGTGTGGATACAGAGTACATACATCAAGGTGGGAGCAGATTAAGTGAGACCCCGCACTCCCCCAAGATGGTGCGGCCCTATGGGGCCCACTTTGGTGTATGTATTTTGTATCCACATCATCCATCTGTTTTTCCAAATAATTCTAGGATATTATCCAAAAAATGAAGCATATCTAATTACCAAGTGGACCATACCATAGGAAACAGTGGTAATTGAACACCCTACTATTAAAAACTTACTAGGGAGCAACTTAATGTTTCCATATTGTTTATTTTCCATCCAATCAGTTGATAAGGTCACATAAGACTAGATGAAGGAAAATAACAAACATTGATTTGATCCAAAACTTTTGTGGCCCATTAATAGTTGATCACCAATGTTTCCTATGGTATGGCCCACCTGGTAATTAGATCTGCTTTATTTTTTAGATAATGTCCTAAAATGATCTTTAAAAAACAGATGGACAAAGTAGATATAGAATGCATACATCTAGGTGAGCCCCACAGTAAGGGTCCCACTGTCTTGGGTGAGTCTGGGGTCTCACTGAATCCGCTCCCCACCATGATCAAGGTATTCTGTATCGGTAACAATGGCTATAATGGTCACCACCATTACCGATACGAGTACAAGTCATAACAGTCGATACGGGAGTGCAACGACCGTTACAAACCCTGTAACGGTTGAAAATTTTCTTTTGCCTGAAAAATTCTTTAAAAAATCTAGAAAATCAATAATAATGTAAATACTCCAAATATATATATATATATATATATATATATATATATATATATATATATATATATATATATATATATAACATGTTTATGGTAGTGTAATGATCCACTCTTTGGTGAGAGTGTTGTATCAGGCTATCTAGTAAATTTATGAACATGATTATATGTATCTAATGTTTACACATCACAATCAAGCATTGGTACTAGAAATCCAAAAAAAAAAAAAAAAAAAAAGAAAAAAAAAAGAAAAAAAAAAGAAAAGAGCATAAATACTCCTTCAATTTTTTGAAAAAATGACCATCGTTGCACTTTTTTTATTTTTTTATGACAATAGGGTGTCCCCATCCCCTTTAAGGCAAGATTATTCCCTACGTTGCACGCAATCACCCACCAACCATGTGCATCGGGTAATCCATGGGGCCTTGGAGCTTCTATTCTCTCAAATCACTTCAATCTACGGTTTAAATCTTAAACTTATAGTAATGGAGGTCGAAATCTGTTGTAAAATGATCTAGGAGAGTTTTTGGAATGAAAAAAAAAAAAAAAAGAAGTGAAAAATTGAAGAGAAAATAGATTTAAATAGAAAAAAAAAAAAAAAAAGTTGTTGTTTTTGGACCGTTACAGGGGTAACGGTTGTTATGCCCTCTAACGGCCCTTATGGTGACTGTAACAGCTAATTCGGTCCTAAACAAACAATTGTCTTGTTTTACTCTCGTATCGCATAACGGTCATGGCTGTTACCTCTTCTTATTGGCCTTTACGGATGTATTGTAACTAATACGGAAAGCCTTGACCATGATGACTCACTGTAAGGGCCGCACCATCTTGGGTGAGGCCGGGGTCTGACCTAATCCGCTCCCCTCCGAGGGACTTGGGATTCAAAGACCCGGATTTCCTGCAAAAGGCTTTCACAAGAGGTTCCTACATGTGGATGCTAGTGGGTCCCACCGTGATGTTTGTCAAAAATCCACCTCGTCCATTCGCTTTTCGAGCTCATTTTAGGACATGCGACAAAAATGAGGTAGATCCAAAACTCAAGTGGGCCACACGAGATGAAATTGTGGGGATTCAATGACCAACGTTGAAACATACGTATGGCCACAAAAGTTTCGTATCAGGTTAAGTTTTTTGTATTTTCATTTCATCCAAGTGGGAATGACCTTATAGACAGTTTGGATAGCAAATAAACATCAATTGTGGGGATTCAATGACCAAAACATATGTATGGCCACAAAAGTTTCGTATCAAGTTTAAATTTTTTGTGTTTTCATTTCATCCAAGTGGGAATAACCTTACAGACAGTTTGGATAGCAAATAAACATCAAGGTAGAGCCCATGAAGGTTTCAATGGTGGGCATTTCTTTTCCCAATTTTTCCTCTCATGTGGCCCACTTGAGTTTTGGATCTGCCTCATTTTTTGTCATATGTCCTAAAATGAGCTCACAAAATAGATAGACAAGATGGATTTCTCATAAACATCATCGTGGGCCCCACTTAGCATCACAGCGCAGGAACTTCTTGTGAAAAGAAAGGTCTCATCAAACAGCTTCGACAAATCCATGCACTAAGTATTGGACAGATCTAAACTATGCCATTAACGTGAAAGCGGAAGGACCAGTTGCGAAGCTTTGTTAGTGAAGATGTATGATTTATATAAGAAATGCGAATCCTAGTCGAACTATAGGTAATAGCGCATCCTAGTCGCATCGGTTTACTTGGACAGTGCAATCGATCAATCTGAACCTTCCATTAAGTCTAGAACACATTTCATGCGCTCTCATGCCAAAATTGCATTGATCAGATGATCCAATCCATCCTTGATTTGGCCCTTTTTTTTTCGATATCAATCCTTAAAACCATGGATAGAATGGTCATGATCGCCGAACAAAGCAATTCTTTAGAATCTTAAGAAATCCATGATGAGCTCTAACAAATAGGTGGATTAAATTGCTGATTGGACCTACTTTTCTTTAAACAGTCTTGACCATTCATATTGAAAGCATTGATCAAATGGTTAAATATTTGTTAGATTGGCATTATATTTCCAAGCTAGCCCATGAAATGTGCTCTAGACCTAATGACCAGTCTAGTTTAAATGCATTGGACTAAGTGTCTCAATGCAACTAGGACACTATAACTTATAGTGCTTTGCAAAGACTGCACCGTTTCTCACTTTATAATAAAATAAACTAAAATACGATTCACCAAAATCTGGAAAATTAATAGATCTTAGCCCTACAAAAGGGTGCACCTGGTAGAAAAATTTATGCTGCAATTGGATATATCATTGAATTGTAATAATTGGTTCAATAGAGTGGAAATAAACAAATTGCAATTACCTTATCATTCATACTGAAGGACTAGGATCTGAATTGAATTTATATTCCTCTCAAGTTGGGGTTGAAAGGTATATAAGTCTAATGTGAGGGCTACTTCATAATCAATCCAATCTAATAGTGCATCCAAACCAAGCCTTACGACAAAGGCAGTATCAAAAGCAACACTTACATGAGCTAAGGGACAGAATTCATTAACTAAATCTAAAGAAGCACTAACAACCTATGAAGAAGTTAAGCAGTTGAATCATCTTGATGATGGAAGGAACCGTTTTCTAAAGAAAGAAAAAAAAAATGGAAGTTGAGAAAGAAGAGAAAGGAAGGAGATAGAGATTTGGGAGGAATTCAATTTTAGTTATCTAAGATGAATGGCTCGGCTCTCCTTCTATTAATAAACCATAACAAAAATCCAAAAATCCCCTATGCAAATAAGAAAATACAAAAATACCATGATGAAACCCCATGCACTTATACACTATTCGCCACCCTCCTAAGTAGCCCTTTGACCAATCATCTTTCTAACATTACTCAGAATAAATTTTAAAAAAACCTCCCTCTTTGAGTTTCAGAAGATTGGGACCACGCAAAAGTATGAGACTGACTACAATAAAATTGTTGAAAATTAATCATCTTCACTATCCAAGAACATATTTCCAACATAGACATACAGGAGATTGGTATGCATTGTATTTTCTGACTCCCTCCTATGCAGGTCTTGGTAAAGATGTCGAGTAGAGCACGAGTATTGGCACTTAGCACCTGACATGCCAACATCCAATAAAATAGAATGTGCGTATGACCTAAGTTTTACTTATTTTCTCAGTAACCTTTTAATCATTGCTACCTCAGGGAATCACCCTAGGCAAGACAATCAGCTACGAGTCTTGCAACTATACATATGCCACCTTGACGACCAAGACCCAGATGATCACTTAGGATCTAGGGTTCTTGCAACTAGACATATGCAAGCTTGGTGACCAAGACCAGGTGGTCACATTAGTTTCAAGATGGTCAGTCACTCTGGCTCCTCATTATGGGCCAAGGTGACCACCTGGAACCTAAATGACCATCCATGACTAGGGGCAGTGAAAGCCACCCCTAGGGGGGTTAGAATGGTAAAATTTTCCTTTGAATAAGGGAATATGGCATCGGATAAAGGTTTATCAGTCCTCTAAATTTAAGGAAAACTTCTTCCACTTTGTAGATCAATCATATATGAATATGAAGTTAAAAAGCTAACAATCTCTTAACTGACCTAGAGATCGCGTTGACAACCGAGACCCAAGTGACAGCTTAGGTTTTAGGGGAGTGCCTTGGCCCTTAAGATGATTATTGACTAGGGTTCTTGCAACTAGACATATGCCACCTTGGTGAGTCAATGACCAAGACTAGGTGGTCACAATGGTTTCAAGGCGGTCAGACAATCTGGCTCCTTGTTATGGGCCAAAGTAACCTGCTGGAACCTAAATGGCCATCAATGATTAGGGGTGGCAAAGACCACCCTTGGATAGTTAGAATGGTAAACTTTTTTGCTTGGATAAGGGAAAATTGCAGCTGGTGAAAGTCTAACTCTCCTCTAAATTTAGGGTAAATTTAAGGAAAACTTCATTCTCTTAATCAGACATGAATCCGAAGATAAAAGGATTAGCAATCTCCCAATCGACCTAGAGATCACCTTGGTGACCAGGACCTAGGCGACTGCTTTGGATCTAGGTCAATGCTTTGGCCCTTAAGACGATTGCCTAGGGTTCTTGCAACCAAACATATGCCATCTTGGTGACCAAGACCAAGTGGTGACAATGGCGTCACAGCAGTCGATCACTCTAGCTCTTCATTATGGGCCAAGGTGATCGACTAGAACCTAAATGACCATCCATGGCTAGGGAGCCAAAGACCACCCATGGGTGGTTAGAATGATAAAACTTTCCTTTGGATAAGGGAAAATAGCAATGGATGAAGGTTAATCACTCCTATGAATTTAACGGAACATCTTCTTTTTGTGGATCAATCAGATATCAATCTGAACATAAAAGGCTAACAATCCAATTGACCTAGACATCACCTCAATGACCCAGATGCAGGTGATCACTTAGGAACTAGGCTATCGCCATGGCCCTAAAGATGATTGACAAGGGCAAGGTACTCAGTAATGGTAATGGTGGCCATAACGGCCACCATCATTACCTTTACGTAACACTATCACGGGGCCATTACGGCCTTTCCAGGGGGTGTAACGGGCCCTTATGGGGGTCTGGGCAATTTTATTTTTTATTTTTTTTAAAATTTTTGAAAGATAACGATTTCTATACTGATAAGGAGAACGGATTACAAAAGTAGGGTGGAATCAGCCTGCTGAGATAGTGAGCAGATTACCCACCTAAAAAAGACAAATTACAACCCTTTAGAGAAGTAATATTTGAAGCCCATTCCACCATGAAGAATTTCACCCTATTAACTGGGGAATCTGCCGAATTTGAGATATCCCCAGAGCACCTCCCATTTCTTTCTTCCCAATCTGTCCACCAAATAGCGAGGAGGGCTATTCTCCAAATCTCCTTTATGTGGTTTCCTAGGTCAGTACCTTGCCAGGCTGACAGCAAACTCTCTGTGGATTCTAGAAAAGACCAATGAATACCAAAAAGGTGGGGGTTTGGGCAGTTATAGGTCAATTTTTCCATATCAGCCGTTACAACCCTGTAACGTGTAACGGTTGCCACCATAACCTTTGTGTAATGGCTGTTACGGCACACCATAGACTAGGGTTCTTGCAACTAAGCCTATTGTACCTTAGCAACCAAGGCCAGGTGGTTGCAACAGTTTCAAGGCAGGTTAATCACTCCATCTCCTTGCTAAGGACCAAGGTAACTAACCATGACTAGGGGTGGCAAAGACTACCCACCCATGAAGGATTAGAAATAGAATGCTCAATTTTTACTTTAGATAAGGGAAAATGGCAACTGTGAAGGCTTATCAGTCCCCTAAATTTATGGAAAATGCCTTCCCCTTTGCAGATTAATATGATTGGAATTGGACAGTAAAATGCCAGCAATCTCCCATTGACTTAGCAATCAAATGCTCCAAAGTTTATTCAATGAGCAATTTACGTAAAATGTCGGGTGTCTGGAGAGGTGTGGCAAACAAAACCATAATTACCAATAGAATTCAAGCCTGCCTAATTTATCCCGGAGACAGACTAGCTAGAAACTCATTGCAGTATTTGGTTAATTGGGAGCATCTACTGTCATAATGGGCCACATGATCCACAACTCGAGCTGGCTTCTCTTTTTATCACATTCGTTCCACTACATTATCACTCATAGCAATTCAATCCAATAACATATTTTACTTACTACATAGCTATTCTAACGATATTGGATGGGAGGATGGAGGCCTAAACTGATTTATTCCAAAGTTAATTCAAATAATCTAAGCAAATCTTACCGAAGAACAGCACGCCCAAAAATGAAACATCAGGAAATGAATAAAAAAGGAAAGAGTCACAAATTCACATTATAAGAGATTGAGAATGCGAGAAAATCACCTTCCTGGATGAAGACCGACAGCCCGAAATCAGTTGCCTTCAACAGCGCTGCTTCGTCCTTGCTTGACAGCAAGAAGTTCTCAGGCTTGAGATCTCTATGCATCACACCCATAAAATGGCAGATGTGAACGACATTCACAATCGCCCTGCAGATCCCTGCGGCTGCCCTCTCTGAGTAATGCCCCTTGGCGATAATCCGATCGAATAGCTCCCCACCCTCGCACAGCTCCATAACGAGATGCACCGAGTGCTTATCCTCATAAGCCCCCTTGAATTCAACGATGTTCGCCTGGCCCGTCAAATGCTGCATGATCTGAATCTCCCTCTTTATGTCCTCCTTGTCGTTCTTATTAACAAGCTTCCGCTTCGCTATTGACTTGCAAGCATAACGAAGCCCAGTTGAATTCTCAGTACATAGGTAAGTCACACCGAACTGGCCTCTACCCAGTTCCTTTCCGAGCGTGTAGAAGGCCTTCACATCCTCGAAAGGCTTGCCGAGGATTGTATCCGGCATGTGAATGGCCTTGGGTTTTGGAGTGGAAAAAGGAGATGGTTTCAACGGCGATGGCGACGCGGGCTGCTGCTGCTGTGGCGGCGGCTGCTGCACATGGCGTCTTTCAGGGTGCTGATGGGTGTGTTGGGCTGGAGGCTTGGGCTGATGAACGGCAGCCGGTTCGTAGGGCCTTTGCTGATGCTTCGCGGCACCGGGGACAACTCCTGACCCATGGCCATTGACATCTCGTTCTGAAACCTTAGGCTTGCCGCAGCATTGGCCCATTTCTAGTGTGACAAGAGCTTTTCCGCCTTCTAGAGATAAATCCAAGTGAAAAATACAATCTTTCCGATGAAATTACCAATCAGAGGACAAAACCCAAATAAGTATTTGGGAAGATGATGCTGAATTTCAAAAACCCGCGTATTCTAGAGCAATACCTGGTCAAAATTCAATCCTTGTGCAGCAACCCTCGCAAAGAAAGGAAACCCAAACAGGTCTTTGAGAAGATGGTGAATTTCAAAAACGCTGCCTTTTCAGGATATGGTCAAGTCAATATTCAGTCCGGCTGTTGAAACTGTCAAAAGGAGAGAGAACCGAAATCAGTATTTGGGTAGATGCAGTAGATTTGAAAACAGAAAAAAAGAGTCAGAGCCAACTACTTTGGGAGTTCTAGACAAATCTGGAAGAGATTTTTGCTAATGAAAAAACCCAAATCAGAATTTGGAAAGATGGTACTGAATAGCGAAAACCCAATTAACATACAATCTTTCCACTGAAATCATCCAAAATATAGAAGACCCAAATCAGTATTTATGAAGATTTTGGCATTCCCGATGAGATTTTTACTGGTTAGTAGAAACCCAAATCAGGATTTGGGAATATCTTCATCAGAGAAAAAAAAAATCCAAATTGGGATTGACTCCCAGAACAGATCTCCACTAATAAGTAAACTAAAATCAAGATTTATAAAAACCAGAGAAAAATTCGAGATTTGGAATATTTACCGGGAGTTTTAGAGACAAACCAAGATGATATTTTTGCAGATGAGAGAAACCCAAATCAGAATTTGGGAGGAAAAAGTCAATATTTGAAATTGAATTTTGGAGAAAACCCAGATCAGATTTCAGCTCATAAAGCTGATTTCTTTAAGAAAACCCAGGTCGGTAATTGATGCTCGTTTTGGGATTTTTAATAGCTTTCAAGAGAGACAGAACATAAAATGCAGGAAATACAAAGAGGATTCAAATAAAGGCAATAAAAAACGGCCTAACTGACACGTGTGAAGTAGGCCAACCATTTTCGGGAGCGAATTAGCTGTTAACCGGGTAACACCTTAGTGGGTTTTTCCCTGACTGTGTGGGGCCCAAATTGATGTATTTTTTGTATATCCACGCCGTCCATATGTTTTTCCATATTATTTTAGGACTTAATACCAAAAATTAAGAAGATTAACTTTTTATATGGACCACATCTTAATAAATAATAATGAATGACTATTAAAAACTTTTGTGAGTCACAAAAGCTTTGGATCTAGAAGATATTTTACTTTCCCCTCATCCATGTCTTCTTGACATTATCAACAGGTTGCATGGAAAATAAACATTATATGAAAACCTCACTATGGGCCCTCTGGAATTTTAATGGTGATGCACTGAGTAACCACTGTTTCCAGTCGTGGTATCCATCTGAGATATGGATCTTCTTAATTTTTGGGTCCTAAAATTGGATGTAGAAACGGATGTACGGCGTGGATATATAAAAAATTATCCAAGTGGGCCCCACGGTAAGGATAACACCCACCAAAGTTTTAACCCGGTTACACCGGACGCGGATTGCGCCCAACCCCCGCCCGTCTCTAGCCACCGTGATGTATCCTTTTATCCAAGCCGTCCATCCATTTTCTAAGGTCATTTTAAACTGTTGATACAAAAATTACGTAGATCCAACGGTCAAGTGGACCACACCAAATAATAAGCTTCGTTGCATTAAATGCGAGAGTCATCTGTGTTCTGGTCCATTTGAGCGTTGGATCTTATTCATTTAATTGTTTTCCTTAAAATGATCTAATAAGAAGGATGGACGGATTGGATAAACGGATAAATCACGATGGGCCCGCCCACAGAACTGCCCGTTCGGGGCTAGAGACGGGCGGGGGTTGGACGCAATCCGCCGTCGGGTTACATACACCAAACCCGTTGGGTTACATATACCAAACCCGCTCCATCCATTTTCAAGTATTTTCTTTAAATGATCCGATGGATTCGCGCGAAGAGACATTACAGGGGTGATTCGCAGAACACGTGTACATTGGCTCACGTGTGAGAGATCCAGGACGCTCATCAAGTGGGTCTTCCAGGAAAATCCCATAAACGAAAACCAGGACGTTCAGGAGACCGGTTCATCTACTAGTGTTTATGGAATAAGCTCAAGCGCTGCCATCAGCCCACTAGGACCATTTCTTTTACATCCAACCCGTCCAAAATTGGGGCCTACCGAGAAATGCTAAAAAATAATCAGATTCAACATCACTTGTCGGCCACCACGTGAATTTCCTCAATTTTCTATTAATTTCTATAGCCTGGCCCACCTAATGATTATATAAGTTCAACAGATAGCGTGGTAGAACCCACACAAGTCAACTTGTGGCCCACCTAATGGCTAGATCAACCTAATGTATGGGGCGTTTAAATTTGACGGTGGAGATATGTCAAACATACCCTGGTGGGCCACACACCAGAGTAAATAGGGAATAAATGGGAAACGGATTGGCTACTCCCCATGCCACCGGCCAATGGATAGTAGTCGGTTCTCCGTGGGCCCCACCATGATGTATTTGTTTCATCCATGCCGTAAATCTATTTTTATAGATCATTTTATGGTATGAGACCAAAAATGAGATATATCCCAATCTCAAGTGGACCATATTACAGGAAACAGTGTTGAATGAATGTTGACCATTAAACACTTTTTGGGGCCATAAAAGTTTTCGATCAAGTTGATCTTTGTATTTTCCCTTCATCAAGGTCTGTATGACCTAATCAACAGATTGGATGTCAAATAAATAATACAGTGGGCCTTAGGAGGATTTTAATGGTGGATATCCAATCACTATTTTTTTCCTGTAGTGTGATCCACCTGAGATTTATATCCCTCTCATTTTTATATTTAAGTCCTTAAATGATCCGTAAAAATG
Source organism: Magnolia kwangsiensis (assembly GCA_037074715.1). Classification (NCBI taxonomy): domain Eukaryota; kingdom Viridiplantae; phylum Streptophyta; class Magnoliopsida; order Magnoliales; family Magnoliaceae; genus Magnolia; species Magnolia kwangsiensis. Next base: position 201,347,877 of record CM073571.1, read on the forward strand.
GATGAACAGAATGGATGAAACATATACATCATGATGGGGCCCACGGATCACCGATCATCAGCCACGGGGCTGGTGGCAGGGGGAGTAGCCAATCCGTTTCCCGAATAAATGCAGGCCATTGCCTGCAACACCGTGTACGGAAAGTTCCTATGGTTAGAAGTTAGGAGGGGCCACCGTCATGTTTGCGAGAAATCCATCCGTCCATTTTTGTCAACTCATGTTAGGACATGAGCCCCATAAAGAAGCAATCCAAATCTCGAGTGGGCCGCACGACGGGAAAAGGTGGGTAAAAAAATGCCCACCGTTGAAACTTTCCAGGGTCCTCCGTAATGTTTATATGCCATCCAAACCATTCATAAGGTCATTCTTACTGGATGAACTGAAAACAAAAAATATTACCCTGATCCAAAAGTTCCGTGGCCCCACGAATATCTCAACAGTGGACCGTTCAATCCTCACTTTTCCTGTTGTGCCGCCCACTTGAGCTTTATATCTTTCTTTTTTTGTTCATATATCATAAAATTATCCGAAAAACGGATGGACGGGGTCGATTTCTCACAAACATTACAGCGGGCCCCAGTTAGCTTCTGAGCGCATGAACTTACTGCGTCAGGCTGTCGCAGGAATACGCGTCCCGAGTGAGTCGCAGATAGATAATCAATGGGCGCTGCTTCGGTAGATCCCACCTTGATGTGTGTTACTTAAATCCACTCCGTTCATACGTTTTAAAAGATAACTTTAGATTACCCTATTGAAAAAAATCTGATCCAGTTTAGGTGGACCACATCACAAGAAACAGTGTTGATTAAATACCCACCATTAGGCCACCAGAATATTTATTTTTCATCCAACGTGTTAATAAGTTTAAAAATACCTTGGATGAAGGGATAAAGTAAATATTATCTTGATACAAAACCTTCATGGCCTACAAGAAGTTTTTAATGGTCAATAACCACCTTCTCCCGTGGTGTGTTTAATATGAGATGCAGATCTGTTTCATTTTCCGGACCATGATCTAAATTTTTTTCAAAACGGATAGACACCGTGGATGTAAGGTACATGCATTAAGGTGGGCCCCACGGTGAGGGATCTATCCACCTCAATGGATCAAGGGATCCACCTAATCCATGCCTAAAAATAATTTTTTAAACGGCCACTTTTTTTAACTTTTTTGCGTTATGTGATGGATGGATGTGACGAACCCAACTGTTGAAATGGTACGGCGTGGTGACGCAGGGGAGGACGTCCATAGGACAAGCACAGTCCCCTTGGAAGGATGACTGCTCCGAATCCGTAAGAAGTTAGTTTTTTTTTTTTTTTTTTTTTTTTAATACACGCACACACACCCCTACACACTCACGCTGGAGGAATTTCACCACCCGTGGGTATTCGAACCCTTGACCCAGAGTTGAAACTCCTGAGAGTCTACCCCTAAGAAGTTAGTTAGCTGTTACAAATAAAAATTCTAATTTCATAATTATCAAAAATAGGAAAATCCTAACTTTAATAAATTTATTAAAACTCTTACCATAATTTTTTTAAAAAAAAATTTCAATAATTTTTTAACAAAAGATTATCATAATTAAAAATTATTTTTAAAAATAAAAAAAATTTAAAACCCCATACATTTCAGCTGAAAGCGCGTTAAAATGGCCAGATACAACTCACTTTATAAGTGGGATAATCTCAGATGAACTGTTGCGAGAAAGATGCTAAATCAAAAGTTATAAAATCAATTTACGGTTCACCTTCTAGGAATGTGTGGGTGTCACGTCATGCCTCAACTAATTTTTCACACGTGTCATATCCTTTTTTTCACACGTGCTAAGGATAACATTACGAGCCGGATCTAGTAAGTGGTGTGGATAGAAGATTAGATTGGTGTACCAAAACAGCCGCCCAAAACTCTGACAGGCTCAACCGTCTGCCAATCACTCATCCTGTCGGGACCAACATGGTGGGCCTTGGTACCAAAGCTTTAGTGATCAGATGATCACATGGATTTTGATTATAAAAGTCCGATCAAGTTGAATCTGAATCGTTGGCATAAAAACATAGACGGTAAGGATGCTATGAAGGTAACCGCTGCTCCATCTACTGTTGTATGCAACTGATCGATGGTTTAGATTTACCACTGCTAAACAGCATGTGCCAATCTTGCACGTACTGGGACATCATGTTCAGGCATTAGGTGAGCACCCCGCCTTATACTTACCGAGCACAACCACGGCTTGTAAACTACAGTTTTTTTTAAAAGAGAAATTAAGGACTGTGGACCGACCTTTTCTCCGGCTGTTTTTTTGAAAGAAGGCAAACTTTGTTTTGAAACTTGGACCTGCTCGTACGGACAATAAATTGGAGGATGAAAATGCTCCTCTCTTTCGAAGACCAGCGCTGACACTCCTCTGCCGAGAGCTGTTTAAACGGCTCAAAAGAGATCAAAGTTACGTGGCCCCACGGCTATGTATTTGTTATATCCACAACGATTCATTCATATTTTGAGATCATTTCGAGCATTATTCAAAAAAATAAATTATATCCAAAGATCAATTGGACCACATAATGAATAGCAGTAGGAAAATTGATTTTCACGGTTAAAAATTTTGTAAGGCCCAAAAAAATATTTATTTTCCATCCAATCTATTCATAAGGTCACAAAAGCCTGGATGAAGAGGGGAAAAAAAGTTTTCATAATGATCCAAAACTTTTGTAACCCCTAAAAGGGTTTCAATGGTAGACATTCAATTACTGCCTTTTACAGTGTGGTCCACTTGATAGTTAGAACTATCTTATTTTTCGTCTCAAGCCTTAATATGAGCTCGTAAAATGTATGGACGGTTTGGATATAATACATACATCATGATGGGACCCACAAAAGCAACATAGTAAAAAAAAAAGATGGTCGCAGTGCTGCCTATCCGCTACGGTTATAACCCGTAGCTAAAGTGTATCGAAAATTTCAGATTTTTAAGACAAACTCGCTAGACAGTTCTAAACTTTTTCGATAATATCGACATATCATCGATATATCGACGCAATTATAGCTACGGTTATAATCCGTAGCTAAAGTATATTAAAAATTGCAGGATTTTTTAAGTAAACTTGTTGGACAATTGTCATCTATATTCGATATTATCGACATATTGTAGATATTATCTATGACTAACGTCGTTAATATCGATGATATGTAGATAATATCTATAACTTATGTCGATAATATTATGATATGTAGATAATATCGACGTTTGCATCTTTTGCAAATTTTATTTTTTTTTTTTTTTTTTTTTTTTGTTTTCATTTGGGTTAGCTTGTTGTACCACCCATGTCAGTACACACCCTCCATGTTAGCCATCCCCACTAGGGATCGATACGAAGATGAGTAAATTTCATCCTTATTGGGAGTAGTTGAAATTTTTTTAGGGTGAGAAGTTGGGGTTATGTGTTCTTGAATTTGCTGTGTGAATAATAGTACAATACCTTGTTTGCTTTTAGTGTTTGTATTTTTTAGCAACCAACCAAGAAAAATCTACCTAAATAAGACTTTAATTTCACTACTAAACTATGAGAAATTTAGGATTGTGGACCCCACCTTTTATCCAGTTGTTTTTATGAACGAAGAAAAACCTTGTTTTGCAACTTAGACCTCCACACACGGAGACAGAATTTTAGGACGAAAATACCCCTCCTTTCAAGGAAACGGATTGGGTACTCCGCCTATCACCAGCCAATGGCGGATGGTCGGTGGTATGTGGGCCCCACCTTGATGTGTGCTTTTCATCCATGTCGTCCATATATTTTTCCAGATCATTTTATGGTATGAGACCAAAAATGAGATATATCCAAATCTCAAGTGTACCACATTACAGAAACAGTGTTGAATGAGCGTCAACCATTAGAAACCTTTAGGGGGCCCAATGTGATGTTTGTGAGAAATCATCCCCGTCTAAGTTCATTCATAGGGTCAAAAAGACCTGGATGAAGAGGAAAAATAAGTTTCATAATGATCCAAAACTTCCGTAACCCCTAAAAGGGTTTCAATGGTAGACGTTCAATTCCCCACTACCTTTTACAGTGTGGTCCACTTGATATTTAGATCCAACTTATTTTTCGTCTCAAGCCTTAATATGAGCTCGTAAAATATATGGACGGTTTGGATATAACACATACATCATGATGGGACCCACAAAAGCAACATAGCAAAAAAAAAAAAAAAAAAAAATCGGTTTTCCCCGCTCAATAAATATGAAATTGACCCCAGTGTCAAAATCTAGTTTGCCCACCTTTTATCCAGCTGTTTTTATGAAAGAATACAAACTTACTTTTGCAACTTAGATCTCCACGTACGGAGAACCAATTCCAAGATGAAAATACTCCTCATTTTCACTGCTGTCCACTTTTTCTCTCCCTTTTCACTGTTTGATTTTCATCTCCCTATCCACTGCTGCTTTCACATTGCTTTCACCTCCCTTTCCACCCTCCGGTTTCACGATAAAGATGAAAAAAACTCATTTTGTGGGCCTCCCTTATCAGTATTTTGTCTTCTTCCAACGTTGTTGATATGGCTGCCTACTTAAATACATGGACTGAAAAAGAAGACCCAAATTTTACAAATAATGCATCATGGAAACAAAATGCAATACATCCAATTGGCATGTTTAGTGGTTGATCATGTGTGGTATTTAAAACCACATATTTAGGAGGTGTTTGCCATATGGAATTAGATGGTATTAAGTGAGATGAAAATTTAAATCCATTGGTTTAAAAAATCATCCAAGTTTCGTTTATTATAGGTTTCCAACATTGGATCCTTTGCATGGAGTATGGAAGGATAGAGAGGGATTTCCCCAATTCAACAAGGATTTGCAAAATCCATGAGATTTCCTCCTAACACAAATACAAATACAGCAAATCAATCATGGTGGGTGTACATATCAATTTCCAAACAAGAATTAGGAACATAGCACAACAGAGGAAATCAAGATTAAAAAACCTGAAGTCTTGTCTGTCTGAGATGTCCGACATCTGAGACTGGAAGTTATTGAAATTTTGGATGGGATAAAGATAAATAGGAAGAAAAATCAATGAACTCAATGCATATCAGATAAGCTTTTCCTGAAGGATGGTGAGGTAGCTGACATGTTTTCATCATTTTTTCAGTTATTTGCATCTGGAGAACTTGTAGATTGGAGGAATTTCGAAAATTGAGCGGGCCAAATTGAAAATTCAGCGGGGATTTGGAAAAGGTTGTTGGAAATTCTTAATATGAAATTTTCTTTCCAACCAAAGGGCCGCGATCATTGGCAGATGAGATGGCGAACAGTGATTTTAATGGAGACATGTACTGGGTGTCAAGAAATCCAGGGGTTCGTAACCATTCCCTATTAGTTTATTAAGGAACATATCTAGCTTTTTGAGAAATGCTACACGATTTATCTTTATTTTGATATTGATCATATACTGTTGTTGCTTGATATGTTGCATTACTTCCAAGCAAGCAAACAATGGGAACAGGTTTATTCGAAGAGTAAAGTGCAGCAATACAAGCTATTTGGGCAAACTGGAAATTGAGTGGGGCAAACATGAAATTGAGCGAGGCAAACATGAAATTGTGCGGGGCAACCTGGAAATGAGTGGGGCAAACATGAAATTAAGCAGGGCAAACATGAAATTGAGGATGCATTTTTTGTCACAAATATTCACTTCATCATCGAGACAAATTGAAAATACTGCGGGACAAAGTATAAATTTCATTTCATCATCTATTAAAATTACAAAGTATGCTATACATTGAAACTTGCACTTCCAGCAATTATGCAGAAAATTTTCAAATATGTGCATTTCGGTCCGAGTTCTTTCTATAATCACAATAGCCTTGAGAGGGTTGGTCATGGACTGGACTTCATTAAATAGTCAGGCAAGGGGATTTGTGCATTATCATATTTTTTGCATATTGGGAAGAGATTCTATGGAAAAGTGAAAGGCAGTGATGCAGGGAAAGGATTGTATGTGATGCTTAAGACAACAATAGAAATTATATTGTTGTTGGTAGGCTCTTGATTTTGCATCTGTTTGGCTAAGCTCTGTATTTTTCTGTTTGATTTTTTTTTGAGTAATAAAATAATCCATTCACTATCTGTTTGGTTCGGCTACATGAATCATTTTCTATCATTCCACTCTTTTAGTGGCCATAACTTTAATTAGACCATAGCTCATCAAGTCCTTTATTACTACATCCACCCACGTCCTTTTGGGTCTTCCCCTTGCCCTTTCAGAGCCTTCAACTTGTACCAACTCACTCCTTTTAGCTGGCGCAATTCTTGGTCTCCATTGCACATAACCAAACCATCTAACTCTACTTTCCCTCATATTGTTACCTATTGGCACTACTACAAAATTCCCTCAAATGCATTCATTTATAATCTAATCCTTTCTTATATTGTCACTCATCTATCTTAACATCCTCATTTCAGCTACACTCATCCAATGGCCATTTTATTTTTAACTGCCCAAAATTTTGTCCCATAAAGCATGGTTGATCTTAGAGCCATCTTATAAAAATTTTTGCAAAGCCTAGAAGAAGGTGACTCACGCGGACAACTGAATCCTTTTTAATAGAGAGGAATAGACAAACCAACCCAATTGAATGGATGTGAAGAAGTAGACCATTATTTTGGCAATAATGAGCCAATCTACTATTTGCGATGAATCCCCCCATTAAATCGTTATGCATTATGATAAGAACTCCCAATTTCCTAATAAATATGACCCTTTTGATAATTTTTTCACATGTACACTCCCGAAAAGGGCATTATGTGGATTAGATTAGAAGGATCAGTCATCCTAAATTAGGATGCATTTTTTTTCTCAAATATTCACTTGTAGTATACCATATCTCAACAGATTGACGTAACTTTTTTTACCGTGTGTATATTCCCATAATGATGGTGCTTTTCTAAAATCAAACTTCATTGTTCAACATCTATTTTATAACCATTTTTTTTAGGAACCACATGTTCTTCACCTACCTCTGCTTCACATTTTGTCACTTGAAGCACGAAGGAGAGGAAGTCTACAAGCAGAAGTAGAGAGCAACCACAACTCTACTTTCATTTAACGATGATGGTAAGGAAAGATGGGAGGGGGGATTATGTGCCTCTTCAATCTATTCCCCTGCTACAGGGCTCCTGTTTGCCTCGATCCTTAGTCAATGGGATCAGGACAATTTAAGTGAGTACACGACGATCACATAAAACTCCAGAGACACATCTCCATTTCTTCCACCTCGCTCGAATTTTATGCGCAACATCTTTCTCAATCTATCCACTTTCATGAATTGTCAATCTAAGTAAGCAATCTTAACTAATTCCTCATTCTCATTCTTATTATTACTAAAATTGCACTCCATATATTCTATTTTAGTCTTGATCGGGTTTAAGTTTGGGTTTTCAAGTTTAAGTTTAGATTAAGGAGTTGATGTTAGGATTAAGTGTAGGTTTAGGTTTAAGGATTTGAGAATACATTTAGGTTTTAAGTTATAAGTGTAGGCTATAGGTTTATGTTTAAGTTAGGTTATAGGTTAAGGTTTAGGGAATTGAGATTAGGTTAAGGTTTAAGTTTAGGAATTTGAGAATTCATTTAGGTTTTAGGTTACAAGTGTACGATATACATTTTGGTTTAAGTTAAATTATAGGTTAAGGTTTAGGGAATTAAGAATAAGTTAAGGTTTAGGTTTAGGGATTTGAGAATACATTTAGGTTTTACGTTTAAGTTTAGGTTTTAGGTTTTAGGTTTAGGTTTAGCTTTAAGTTTTGAGCAGGGGCAAACATGAAATTGAGTGGGGGTAAACTAGAAAACCAGCGGGGCGAACATGAAATTGAGCGGGGGAAACATGAAATTGAGTAGTACAAACAAAAAATTGAGCGGGGGAAACACGAAAAATGAGTGGTGCTTGTTTAATTTTGTGATACTATCTATCATGCCATTGAGCGAGGGAAGCATTATCAGTTTGAGCGGGGCACACATGAAATTCAGCAGATAAACCTAAAAATCGAGTGGGTTAAAATAGAAATTCAGTGGGGTAAACAAAAAACTCAGCAGGAGTAACATGAAATTGAGCGGGGTAAACTAGGAAACGAGCAGGGTAAGCATGAAATTGAGTGGGAAAAACTAGGAAACGAGCGAGGTAAGCATGGAATAAAGCGGGTCAAACTAGGAAATGAGCCGGTCAAGCATGAAATTGAGCAGGGCAAACATGAAATTCAGCAGGGCAGACTAGAAAATGAGCGGGAAAAATTTAAATTTTGATCGGGAGAAGCTTGAAATGATGGATTAAATGATAGATATCCAATCACTATTGTTTTCCTGTAGCGTGGTACATCTAGGATTTATATCCCTCTTATTTTTAGGATGAAGCCCTGAAATGATCTTTACAGATGGATGAACGGAATGGATGAAACACATACATCATGGCGGGGCCCACAGAGCACTGACCACTAGCCACGGGGCTGGTGTCAGGGGGAGTAGCCAATCCATTTCCTATACTACATACATTCAATGTGGGCCCAACTGATGCGTGATTTCTTCCTTAGATTGACTATTTTCGGAAGAAGACAAAATGTTGATAGAGGAGGCCCACAAAATGAGTTTTTTTCATCTTTCTAGTGGAACCGGAGGGTGGAAAGGGAGGTGAAAGTAACGTGAAAGCAGCAATGGAAAGAGAGATGAAAATCAAACAGTGAAAATGGAGAGAAAAAGTGCACAACAGTGAAAAGGAGGGGTATTTTCGTCCTGAAATTGGGTCTCCGCACGTGGAGGTCTAAGTTGCAAAAGTAAGTTTGTATTCTTTCATAAAAACAGCTGGATAAAAGGTGGGCAAAGTAGATTTTAATAGTGGGGTCAATTTCATGTTTGCCCCACTCAATTTTTAGTTTGCCCTGCTCAATTTTTAGTTTGCCCCGCTCAATTTCTAGTTCGCCCTAGTTTGCCCCGCTCAATTGAGTGGGGCAAACTAAATTTTATTTTTTATTTTTGCTATGTTGCTTTTGTGGGTCCCATCATGATGTGTGTTATAATCAAACCGTCCATATATTTTACGAGCTCATATTAAGGCTTGAGACGAAAAATAAGATAGATCTAACTATCAAGTGGACCACACTGTAAAAGGCAGTGGGGAATTGAACGTCTACCATTGAAACCCTTTTAGGGGTTACAAAAGTTTTGGATCATTATGAATTTTATTTTTCCTCTTCATCCAGGTCTTTTTGACCCCATGAATGAACTTAGATGGGGAGGATTTCTCACAAACATCACAATGGGCCCCCTAAAGGTTTCTAATGGTTGACGCTCATTCAACACTGTTTCATGTAATGTGGTACACTTGAGATTTGGATATATCTCATTTTTGGTCTCACACCATAAAATGATCTGAAAAAAATATATGGATGGCATGGATGAAAAGCACACATCAAGGTGGGGCCCACATACCACCGACCATCCACCATTGGCTGGTGGTAGGCGGAGTACCCAATCCGTTTCCTTGAAAGGAGGGGTATTTTCGTCTTGAAATTCGAAATCCGCACGTGCGGGTATAAGTTGCAAAACAAAGTTTGTATTCCTCCATAAAAATAGCTGGCTAAAAGGTGGGGTCCACAGTCCTAAATTTCTCTTCTTCTTCTTCTTCTTCTTCTTTTTTTTTTTTTTTAAAGCAAGGATGAAAGCTTTGATGGTTGATAGGCATGTAATTTAAAATTATAAATATTATATATAAATAATTAAAATGTCACCGACTAAATTGTGACTGTCATGATTTTATGGGAAGAAAACATTATAAAACCATTAGATTTATGTAATAAAAAATAATATTTACATAATTACGTAATCATTAGATTCATAAACATTTATTATATGATTCTAATAGAAAAATCCAATGGTGTCCACAGATCAAAAGTATAGTAGGTGCGCGGTGTAATGAGAGTAAAATATCATGATGGCAGGAAATGGGTTTATAATATACTTGATATGACGTGTATTATGATTGTTATAACATGGTAAATCTTTTTTTTTTTTTAAAGTTTTAAAATAATATAATGCTTCTCAATTGATTCAAATCAATTGGGATGAGTTGAAAAGTATTTTATCTTATATATTACTTTCAAGATAACACGTTTAGGCATAGGATCATGAAAATGGATAAATATTGAACGGTCTCTATCAACTTTATTGTTAATAAGTTTGTTTAAGGTAAAATAGACCTTTCATCTATAGTAAGAATAAATTACTCTTCAACTTTTGATCATGCTTTAATAAAAATATTATTCGATGATTGGGAAACTATCAAAAGACTATATAAGTCTCACATAATATATTTTCAGCAAGTTTTGAAAACAATTGATATGGCATATTGGAGATTGAAAGCTTGAACAAATACCACAAAAACCAAAAACAAAAGCATGTGTTTTGCACATGATCATGTTTACAGATAAATGATGGAAACCCAGTAAGGTTGTGCATGATCATGTTTATAGACAAATGATAGAAACCTAGTAAAGGTAATATAACTTATAGTACACTTAGTTTCATTGGCTCACTTAAATAGTCAAATTGATCGATGTGAACGGCGGAGTAAATGTAGAACACATTTCATCAACTCTCTTATAGCAGTCATAATCTTTAAATGATCCAATCCATCTTTCATTCGACCTTGCTTTCTACAACCATTGCTAATCATTGAGCCATGGATGGGATGATTCTTTCAAATCATAAGTAACTAATGATTGCACTTAACAAATAGATGGATCAAATTGTTAATTAAAACAATTTTGCGTAAATTATTTTGGCCATCTAACTGTCTACTTAGCTTTTTTTCCTTAGCCGATGATCTTACAGACAACTCAATGATAAAATCACAAGAGTTTCAACACGTGATCATGAGTTCAAGTATCCACTTTGGTGTAAGTGCGCAAACATGTGGTGCGTGCGAGTGCATGTAAAAATTCACCATGTTTGGGTTTTTAGACCTTATTATAGTATGGTTATTTAGTTATAGTGACTGCTACAATTTATTTTGTTCATCACTCATATGTATAACAAGTGTGCATGCATATCAAGTATCATACCTGTCACACCCCAAAATTCGAGTACTGCGTGTGCACCCTTAGACTCGAGTTTTGAATCGTAACTCATATACAAAATGTACTAACTTCATTTCATTATACAATTATTCAAAGGTAAAAGTAATATTCATTTTTCCATTCAAATTAGGTCCATTCACACAAAATGATTTAAGCACCAGCATTCGTCCATTCTTAAGATCCATAAATATTCAATCGACATAAATTAGGTATAACTCGTCAGTCAATATAGCTTATACCTATAACAATTTAATTAAATAAAATCAATCAAATGCTTAAAATCATACAACTAATGTCATCATTCATTATATATAAATCAGATCATCATAACAAATAAAATTCTAATTAAATAATTTAGAACGATCGAAATGCAGCTAGTTATTCTTCTAATAGGTACGGGTACGTCTCACATGCGTTGTGCACCAATTCAATCATAACTTCTTATTCATGTACTAACTCATCAGTTAATTGCTCATCTGTATGGTTTTCCATTATTAAAAATGTAAGCTAGTTAGACTTAGTGAGAAAACTCAGAATGGTTTGTGCTTATTGAAATTAATATATAATACAAATAGAAATGCACAATGATATGTATGCAAATGATGTATCAATGCATATATGCGATAATCGTACATTTGCTTGAGTTGTAGATCATCAACCCTCATTTACTCGTTGAGTAGGCTTTCACCTTTCAATAGGCTTAGGCATAACACACATTTGGTAACACTCTATTAGGATCGACATTTCTTATAGGAGGGCCCATAAGATCGACTATGTATTATACAAATGTAATTAATGATGGATGATGAATGAATGCATCATTTTTATAACTGTCATAGATACTTGTCTTGATAAGCGAATTCAACGTACAATTATTATAATTCATGCAATTTGGTATAGTTTAGCATGTGATTTACCGTTGTATACATTTACAGTAATTAAAAATCAACAACATCGTAACAAACACTTCAATCAATATATCAATCAATTAAACAATCATAAAAAATTTATTTTAATTCCAATGAATCATTAAACATGCTAAGTTATATAGTTATGTCTAGTAATATTGTAAAATCCACAAGTAACAAGACTAGTTCGAATTCAGAAATTCTATCAATTATATCAACAACATTATTATTCATTTAGTTATATTACACGGTGGGGCACACATTTAATTAACATATTAAGTGGTCAGGTCCTAAATGATTAAATATGTTAATTAAATTCAATTAGCAATATATATAATATTTGTTCTTTTTTAATATTATGAAATTAAATGGTAAATGATTGATCAGGGTGGCCCACTAGATAATTGGATCATCTAAATTCTCGAGGTCTCGGCATAATTTAAATATACAAATTGGATGAATAGTGTGGATCTAACCACACATTTACCAATGACCTATTTCAACCTTTTATGTCAAGTAATACCAACACTCGCACATAAAGTTAAGTTTTCTTTATTAAACACTTTCATATCTGACTAATGTAGCTTATCCGATAGTTAATTTAATATGGAAGTTAGGACACTTGTATATTTTGACCGTAAGGTTTATATGATCCTTATACATTTAATCCGATTGACCACATGCACACCAATCAATTGCTGTGATAAGAAATTTTACATTAAAGTTTAAACTTTCATCAGCTTTACCACCTTGTATATACATATAGATCAATAAAATGAACGTGCGGCCAATTCACATAATTCATTGTATAGATCGAGTCAAAATGATATTAAATGCACAAAGATTAACGAAGGAATGGACAATAAATTTATTAAATCTAAGCCCTCTAAAATCTTCTTTATTTTTAGAATAAAACTTTTCTTACAACATATTCTTTAAATTAAATGCTAAAAGAGATAGAGATAAGATAAATTATTATTATTATTATATTTTTCACAGGGTTTACAATACTGCAACAGAGTATATTAAATGACTTAGACTCGCTGGCTGCCACTCTTGCACGAAAATAGCTTTAAATTTTAGTAAAAATTGTCGACCATAAATAGACACATCTTCCCCATCTGGTGAAGGGAACTGGACTTGTGTGAATGTTGGTCCTGGTCATATGTGGAGGGGCCCACCTGATGTCACACGCGTGCATGGATAAGATGTACACGGGAAGAAGTGCGAAGACAGGTCAATTTACGCGCTTTTGATTATTATCTATCTCGTGGGACTGGCACCCACGTATCTTGCTTCGGAAAACAGCGTTTGGGCTGGCATCAGCATTCGAGAAAAACATTCATACTCTGCCGGACTCTGATGGATGATACACTGGTACTTGGAAATTTCGTATGCCTGATCTTATCCATCCATAAAGTAGAGTTCTTTATATACATTCATCTATTGTGACGTTGGATTTTATGATAATAGATGTCTCAAATTGCTGATTACGCCTATTTTCCAGTATATGTTATATGCACTTTCCATTTTATAAGCATTGGATCGAGTTTTATAATCATACAATTCGTTGATTTTTTATTTATATATTATTTATTATGTAATGATCTAATGGACGGTCTAGATTAACTTATTGTGCCTCTTAAATGTCCAGATGCAACTGGCCGTATTATAACTTAGACTACGGTGAGAGTACCGGTTCATTTCTCACTATTAGTTTATTAAATATATTACATTTGCGAAGGACGCACGTTTGTACAAGCCATACCCATCTGCACGTTCCCACATGTGCCAACGTAGCCGACTGATACGATATCTAAGCCGTTCGTTAGTGGATCTAACCGTTTAGATATTTTCGTCATTAAACATATAGCCCATTCTACAGGTGATACATGATGTATTAAACAGTCTTTGAACGGTTATGGAAAGTTTAACAGAGTTTTTCTAGCCGTACATTTTAAGTTGAACTTTGGCCCACCTAACAAGTGGACGAACTTGATTCATTGACAAGATCATGTATATAGTCATGGATTGGATCTCTTGCCAATGTGTGTGCTTCCACAAGTCTGACGTGTACCTCAGCTGACTTCCAAATGCGCCGCGTGGACTTTGAAAGGCTACAGAGCACATTAGGTGTGACCCGGGTAACACGTTAGTCGAGACAGTGGGTCCCACCTTATGGATGTGGTGTATATCCACACTGTCCATTATTTGTTTTTAGTTCATTTAGTGCATTTTCCAAAAAATGATGCAGATCTAAAATTCAAGTGGACTACACGTTAGGGATTTAATTCTCACCGTTAAAACTTCTTAGGGTGACCGAAGCTTTGGATCAAGCTAATATTTGTGTTTTCCATTCATCCATGTATATGTGACCTTATCAACAGGTTGGATGGAAAATAAACATTACGGTGGGCCCTAGGAATTTTTAACGGTGAGCGTTGTTTCCGAAAGTGTGGTCCACCTAGCTTTTGATATGGTTCGATTCTGGGATCACGCCGTAGATTGAGCTGAAAAACAGATGGACAGAGTGATAAAACGCATACATCACGGTGGGCCCCACAGAATCTTCACACCGGAAGCGGATTGCGTCCTACCCCCGCCTGGACGATAATCCGTCCGGGTAGAGCTCCGTGGGGTCCACCGTGATGTAAGGGTTTTATCCACGCCGTTAATCCCTATTATCAGATCCTTTTACGATATTCAGAATAAAAAGAAGCAGGTTCGGAGCTCCAGTAGACCACACAAAAGGAATCAGCGGTGACAATGACACTCACCATTGAAACCTTTCTAAGGGGAACTGTGATGTTTTTTGACCATCCAACCTATTCATAAGGTCATATAGACATGGATTAAGTGAAAAAACAAATATCAGCTTGATCTGAAACTTCTACAGCTCCTAAGAAGTTTTTAATGGTGGAAGTTCAATCCCCACTTTGTGGTCCATTTAAGAGTTGGTTCTCGATGATTTTTTGGGTACATAAGCTAAAATAATAATTAAATACATATGGACGGAGTGGATAAAACCTTAAATCACAGTGGACCCCACAGAGCTCTGCCCGGACGGATTATTGTCCGGGCGGGGGTAGGACGCAATCCCCTTCCCTTCAGACCACGGCAAACGGGTTGGGCGCCTCACCGCACAATGCGCTTTCTTTTGAAAAGACTGATCTGCTATGTGGCTCAAATACATCCCGGTGTACTACAACGGCATACATCGGGACTTCATCCAATGATCCAGATCGTTTATATGACGATTACCACTTTGTACGATGGAAATACAACTAGTAGAAGCTCTCGATTGGATTATTTCAACCATTTGATGGTTTGGTTCTTTTGCTTTGAAAACGAACGGTCATCATAACCTTTATATTTTAAAATATTAAAATGCTAAACTGAAGGTTCCTTTTTTCGATGAATTACCCCAAGTGTAGCCTAATCAAATATACGGTTTGGATCATCGAGAAAACCTAAATCCAGCGGCTGGAGCCGCAATGTATCTTATTGCGATACGTCTGAAAAAGGAATATCTCTTTTGAAACGTGGGATGGATGACGTTTGCGGCGATGACAGGTGTTTGCCAGACTTTTCTGGACTGTAGCGATGGTGGCTTAGCCGTAGCTGGCATCTCGACCGTACCTATCAGTGATCAGCTCCGTTAATCTGGTGGGACACAATGCCGACCGTCCACGGTCCTAACATAGAACTGATTGGACAACTCAAGATTGATTGTGAACGGTGCTCTTATCGTTGGCTTTGATGGGTTTTTTTTAACCCGTCTTTGACCGGTCGAGAGCCCTGCTCGACCGGTCGTGGGTCATTGCTCGACCGGTCGTGGGTTGCATGATTCAAAGTCCAGCGAGTGCGAACTATTATTTTAAAGGTGTTCAACCGGTCGTAGGTGGCTCACGACCGGTCGTGGACTCGGTATTACAGGTCGTAGCTACGCAGATTCGTTCCGTGATTTTGCGGAGATTTTGTTTCACAAGTCCTTTCGTAATTGGGATACGGAAGGAAGTTTTCTAAAACTATAAAAGGGGATCTCTAAAATTTTTCTAGGAGATGTTGTGTGAAGAAAAAGCATAAGAGGGTTTCCGAAAGGATTTAAGGATATCAAAGGTGAGAGAGTGAGAGAAAAGAGAGAGAGGAAGCTTGTGAAAGTGAGCCGTCGTCTTTGCGTTTCTATGTCATCGTGATCGGTGAGATTCCTCTTTTTTTTATATTCTCTTATTGTTCATCCACTCTTGGGTGAGTGACGAAGGTTGTAAACGTTCTACATTATTGATCTGGACGAAGTCCCATGGTTTTTACCTCTTTGAGGGTTTTCCATGTAAAAATCTCTTGTGTGGTATGTGATTATTGCTTTGATTTGTTTCATTGCTATTATTATTTCATAATTCTGTTTTGTTCGGGAGGCTAGATCCTAAGGTTTTGTGCAAGGCCCCCAGCAGGCTTCGCTTACACTAGATGACTGCGGACATACTAGAGATTAGCTCACATCCATTCACAGTACATGAATGGAAACCCCCCACCATCCAATTGTGGGTCCCACTGCTGGTGGAGTATAGGTCGAATTTGCACCGGTTGGACAATCTTAGCCGTCTGATTTAGCTAGATGAATTTAAACGCTTGAAGTTGCTTTTTTAACGGTTCATTTGGTGGCCAACAGCTGGAGAAATGGACCCTCTAGTTAGTTTGACTTTCAAGCCATGCTCCATCAACAATGGATGCAACGATTTGAACGACTCAGATGCGGAGGATGAATGCCCCTGTACGATGGATCCATCACCACCATTTTAAAACGGAAGTGGACTGTCACTATGGAGTCTATATATGATATATAAGTACTCTTGCATGTGGTGTTGCTCTTTCTCGCTTCACTCGAGAGTGAAATTTATTTATTTATTTTTTAATACTCTGGCAGACTACGATGCTTGATAAACTAGTAATCACAAATTCTATGTGGAACCTGTTGGTGTATTTTTTATGAAACGGCTCCCAGGGTCGGATCTTCTTCCACCTGCACAATCCACGATACAAAGGGGACCCTGGCTAGAGCCGGGGAACCTCCGATGCTTAAGTCAGTCTTCTGATCAATGGCAAAGGATTTTTTAGGTTTTGTATTGCGTACCTTTCATTGTGAAGGAAATTGTTATTTATAAGGCCGGATGAACCTTATCATGCGGGGATTCCTCTCCTTCATATTTGGAGATTTGGTCCTCTTCACTGATTGCGCCCGATCCCGTGGATCTCGGGATCGGACACCTGTATTCTTGGATTTTCGGAGCGGCACTACACCAAAATCGTCATTTAGGCTTCAGGAACGGTTTAATACCATTCCTAAATGAGGCGTCGCAGAAAATCAGGAACGGTTCAGAACCGTTTTGGGTACCGTTTTAGGAACGGTTTTAAACCGTTCGGGTGCCAACGGTCACATTTATAATTAGCTTACGGGTGCCAACGGTCACATTTATAATTAGCCGCATTTAAATACCTCACAATACCAGGTTTTCTAGCCCACATGCAGGTGCCAACAGGTTAGTTACATGTTTGCAGGATTAGAGCTTTTTCCATACTAATTATATCTTCTCTTCTACTAATTATATCTTCTGGACAACAAATCTAGGCCCTTTCACTACCAAGGCAGACCATATTGTGGGTAATAAACGTCAGCCAGAACGATTTTCATCCAGCTGTCCGTTTGTTTAGTTGACTGTCGTCCATCAAAGGAGTGAAACAGCTTGAATTTTAAGATAGGAGAACTAAACAGTTCGAAGAAGATCCTGCACACGTATGATATATTGGCACGCATGCTTGCATGCGACAGGCAAGGCACTGCACGTGTGTGCCACAAGCAATGTCATCATGTAAAGCGTTGCAACCTTGGGCTTGGCAGAATGAACTGTTGCAACTTTGTGGTTGCAGCTGCTTTCCCAGTTTTGTCACCACACACGTGGCAGCATTGGACTTGTTCCCCACTAGGAATACAAGCAGTTGGACACGTGGCATTTGAACAGAAGGTGAAGACGAAAAGCAAGCAACCTGTCTATGATCATCCAACATTTTGTGCACTTGATGGTGGGGCCTATAGTAACGTAAGATGGAATTCTTACCTGTCTTTCAAAGCAATAGTTACAGACTTCAATGAAAAGAAATGTACTAGAGAGATAAAAGTTCAGCAATGGATTGAATCCACGTTCCATCAATGGCCATAAATGAGTAAGTTCTCACATCCATGGAATGGATTGAATCAACCAACCACATCCATCCACCTGTCCACCGATCTACTTCAACATCCTGTCCCTCCATCAATATACCCCACCCAAGATAAGTACAAAATACAGCATACAAGATTTCCTATTCCCAATTTTTTAATTCCATTTATGTCCTTCTCTGCTCCTGGAATCTTCTCAGTACCCTTACCAGGGAAACATCAAACGCATCTTTCGTACCTCTATACTGTGATACTGAGTCTCCTTTAACTTTGCCAGTATCATTGAATGTAAATACAAGGCCGTATTAAAAATCTGTAAAAAGATGCTAGCTATTTGATGTAAATACAAGGCCGATTATGACACACAGCAGGGCTCACCTGATGAATAGATGGGTCACGTTATTTTGAGAGAGAACTGATCACACCGATGAGGGACCATCTTGGTAGGGCCTGCTAGATGGACTCCTATGACCGGAGAAGTGCTTACATAAAAATGACGCTCAAGACCCAAAAGCACTCGAGAAATGCTTCCATAATGATGGCGCTCAAGACCCAAAAGCACTCGTGAGAGTCTAACCCAAGACCTCGCAAAGCAAAATAGTTCACCTCTTAAACGTTAATAGGCTTGAGTTTTCCATACTGGGCCTGGCCTGACACTTTGGCTCCTGGATGCAGAAAGCTCAGAGCGCTTCCAAGGGAACTGTCATAATTAAGATGAGAAATGAGAATACTTGTGAAATGTTCAAAATAGAACACATGCGTGAGATCAAGATTGTTTGTCAAGTGGGCCCAATTTGATCAGAATACGTTCACTCATCAAGTGGGCCTCATCTCATGTACATGTGAAAACTGAACCTTTATTAAAAATAAAATAAAAGACCAACAAACCATAATCAAGTTGGTTGGAACTGTAGAAGAAACACAAGCTGCAGCTGTTGTTTTAGTTGGTGCCATCTACACACTAGTGAGAAGCTCTGAAAGCACTTACAATTCACATCAGGGGATGTAATCCACATGATGGAGAAGATGCTCGTATTGTGTCCCATTCAGTGTCTTGTAGACATCTTCCTAGTTTGCGATATGATCTGAAAGTGGTCTGGTGTGAATCTTCACCTGGCGGCTCCTTAATCTTCTTACAGGAACTCTCAGAAATTCTTGAACATCAGATAATGTCTGCAAGTGAATGAAAAAAATTAATATCGAGGAAAAATAGATAAAAGCAAGTACTATTTTTTCAGAGTTATGTTTGCTTCGCTGCTCTCATTCGAAGTGATGGTGGAAAGTAAAAGCAGGGTTGCCATAACAAACAGAGTTTATATAAATGCACAATCAAACAACTAAGAAGCATGCTTGTACTCGTGTGATTGATAGCAACAGATTTCTCACATTGATGGTAACAACAACGAAGAAACAATGCACCTGGAAAAAAGGGTGCCGAAGAGCCTCTACTGCAGTTGGTCTCCTGCTGGGATCCCATGAACAAAGTGACTGCAAATATTCCACGGATCATATGCAGGAATAAACATGATTTATGTAAAATACTTCAACCAATTACAATGAACAATATCATGATATAAATAACAAGAACAAATGCATGTCCACATAAATGGTGGCCCATCTCTATCCACCTTACTATTTCAAGGAACTCCTCACTGATGATGGCCCATCTCTATCATTGGTAAGATTCTTCTCCAGAAAATGCATGTTATTATTTATTTTTTTTTATTTTTATAAATTTTGAGTCTTCCCTTATCATGCATTGGATCATATGATCGAAGAAAACATCCATATCAAGAGCTTAAATAGCTAAAGTATCAGCATCAAGAGGTGCCTATCAAAGGGTCTACAATCCCCATCTGAAGGACCACTAATGGCCCACCCCAAAAGTGGCAAAAATTTTACCAAAAAGACAGGGAGGATCACCTGATGATATGCCGAGCGGGTGGCTGAGCTTTCATCACCAGCTCGGTGGGCCCCACCATGCTTGCACACACACACAAACACGTGTGTATGCAAATTCCTTTCCTTAGATTGCAAGTTGCTTGCTTTGGAGAGAGTCTCAGCATATAATGCCTGGAGACTACACAACAAAGAGCATTGAATTTTTATCAGATTGAAAGTCACCATCTCTTGTAATTGCTAGTAGCTGAATGGCCCTTCTTTATTGTAGCATCTTGCTTTCTTCCTTACTTTAATGAGGAAATTCTAACCATTCATGGAAATAGAGACCCTATCAGCCCTTCCCTCCAAAGTCTCCCACTTCTAGTATAAGAGGAATTCTATGAACTGCATACATGGATTTTTCAGTATGTGCATTTGGGGCCCATTGTTCAGTGGTCCACACCCTTTTTCTTTTTCTTTTTTTTCTTTTTTTTTTTTTGGGTTGTGGACCATGGGGTGATCCTGAAAACATTGTTCATGGGGGTGGTCAGCGTGGTGGTCCAAAACATGATCTGGGAGATTTTTAGGGTGTTGATCCATCCTCATTGGGGATTAACAGACCAAAGGTCTGGATCCTTGAACCATGGGCTCCACTTGTAGAAACTGAAAAAACCAAGCATGTTGTTTTCATATGATTGCTCTACGAAAAGAAGAGGCAGACAAGTGCAATTCATGTTTTGATAACCATTTTCCTTTCATGTTATTTGAAATTTTGGACTATTTAAAGTTAGAAAGCATCTGCATCTCTCAGCAACATTTGATAGACTGCCATTAAGAAAAAAAAAAAAAAAAAGAATCTTTTTATTTCATTCACATGATTTCCATTGAAAGTGGGTACATGTTCTAGAGTGTTGATCGGATGTGTTTCATGGTGGATCGACCATGTCCTGAAAATACGCATAGTAATCCTTCAATCAGTTGATACAAATAAACAGATAAGAAAAGAAATGCAATAATGTCCAGCATTCAATCTATAGAAAAGGATGTAAATTCAATGGGAGAAGATCGTCCAAATGTCAGTGATTTTTGGGGTATGGTCTATACAGGGTGGGGCTTATCAGATCGATGGCCTAGATCACTGAACCATGTGCCTCACTTGAACAAACAAACGATCCAAGGAATACTCATCAGTGATGATATGTGACAAAAGAAATTCTAAAAAACCCTAGAGAATTGGATTGTTTAAAGCTAGAATTACACTCTTTGAATGCAAACAATGAAAAGAAAAAAAAAAAACAGAAAAGAAGAAGGGAAATACACTGAAACAAGCATTATTTTGAAATTTCAGACCTATTTACAATCAGATAAAAATCAAATCTATGGGACACACACCTGTAATTAGAAGTAATCTCATTTATTCAAGCTTCTCCCAAAACGAAAATTCTCTGTAATCGAGCTCCTGCGTCTTCTGAAATGAAATTTTTTTAGAGGAATTTTTTCTGAGCTACATTTGTTCGAATGCTGCGGCGATTCTGTGGAAATCCTTGCTGTAGATCTCAGAAGCCTGTAACGATTGTTGTTGGGTCTGGGCCCAAGTACTCAGACCGTTGATTGTGTATTGGCTTTCTGATTTAATCTCATTATACAAAGGCTGTTGGCTTTGGTTTTGAAATGCTGATGCCATTGAGATAGGTGGATGGAGATATTCCGACCATTTAACGTCTCCAGGCTCTCCTTCAAGTTGGATTTGAGCTTCTTTGTCCGAAGTTATGTCTGATGATTCCAGTCGGCAATCTGCTGCTAATCCCCAAGAGAAGATGCTGTTTTCGAATAAAGATCCATTGCTTTGTAGCTCGATGCTGCTACTACTTCCACTACCGCTGCTGCTGTTACTGCACGTTCCATAAATTTTGTTAAATTTCATTATTAATCAGTCTAATCTAGTATAGAATATCATGATATTGGTGCAACCAAGCACCTTGATTAAAAATGAAAAAGAAAAAAATAAAAAGTACTCTTGAGCACAAGCATGTCCACTTTATATGCTAGTAATTCAAGTATATTCAGGAAAATTTGCAAAAAAGAAAAAAAGAAAGAAACTATAAGAAAGAATTCATCTTTTCTTCTTTTTTTGAAAGGAACTGTTAAGAATGATTTCCTCATTTTCAAGGACCAAAAGCAACTTGAAGAACATATTTATCCTACAACCATCCATCCCAAAAATCTAGAAACAAAAACGATATGAAACAAAACAAAAGACAATACAGATACTGAATTCGGAAGCTAAAAGCCTGAAGCATGGGTGTAACAATACCTGTACTATTACAATGATTAGAATTAACACCTTGCTTGGTAGCAGGAGATAACAATACCTGTACTATTACAATGATTGCAGCCACAGTTTGTATAAATGCAAAAGATACATATAGACCACCCAATCAGATTGGTGGGCGCCATAGGTGGGTGGTCCAATTAGATTATGGATCCCAAACAGTTTCGTTGTTTACAATTGTATAGTTCAGCCATATTCACACATGGGTTAGCATAATTAGTATCTATAGTTACCTATTTTCAAGCAAATGGGATTAGTTTCCACTTTTTACGTTGAATTGAATAAGGTAATAGATGATCACCAATTGCGGGTCCACAAAGTTGAATAAGGCTTAGATGATGGTGATTTAGATGTCTCAGAAGTGGCAAACAAACTTAAGAACTGAGAAGCATAAAGCAGTTGGAAATCAAAGCTAGAAACCAAAAGCTGAAATTTTAAATGAATTAACTAGTATGCAAAGTCTAGATTTCAATTCATACATTCTTAAACTGATACAATCTTCCATCTAATCTCTACAAGGATCCCCTACATCCTCAACGTAACTTACTAGCACCCCATGTGTACTGAAGAATATCATAACCTGCCCAATTTACCAAAAAGTGAGAAAACCATTCATCAAAATCTCTATTGCAACATCATGGACGATTTTATTAGGTCCAACACACATTTCATGGGAAATGCTACAGTGCTTGTAGTTGCTTGGGGAGTTAGTCCAATCCATTGGTCTAGACATTTTATTAGGTCCAACACACATTTCATGGGCTATCATACAAACATCACATAATTTTACAAATATCAACCATTTGATCAGTGGACTTTAATATGAACCATGAAGACCATTTACAAAAAGTAAATATGTCCAATCAACAATTTGGTCCATCCATATATTATGGCCCATCATGGATTGCTTGTGATTTTAAAGAATCAATTCTGTTAGGCAATCAGAATTCATAACCATCCCGTCCATGGCTTAAAAACGGGATAGCTATGAAAGTGAGTCCGGATAAAGGATAAACTGGATCCTTGAATGATGCAAAATTGCAAGTAAATAAATAGGAAAAATAAATACATGGCTGACCTTCATTAACCCCTACACAGGTGGTTGTGGCTATATTAGTATGCACGAGATTTAGAGAAATCACTCACTGATTCAAATACTGAAATACGAGCCTATAAAACCCTGAAACAGAGCACTTGAAATAGGCATGAAGCCAATTTCAGCACTTGAAATCACTCCTAGTTGCATTGGTTCATACCGATTGGAAGATCTATAAGCAATCCATGGCAGGCCCTAAGAAATAAATGGATCAAATCGTTGTTTGGACCTACTTTTGTAAAATAAAAAATTTGACCATCCATATTAAAGAACTATTGATCAAATGGTTCTTATTCAAGTTAAAGAGTTGTTTGGCAACATGGAATCTAGAAGTTACTAAATAATTTATTTCCAGGAAACAAATTCCCCAAGAGCTGATTCTATCAATGATGTTTGACATATGGGAATGAAATTATGTGGAATCTAGAAATCATGTTTGGGCACTTAGAATTCATTCACTATATACAATAATTCATGAGGGAATAATATTGGTTGAAGAAATATGTTTAAATCACAACATTCTTAGTAGGAAACCATAATGTAAGATATCTACTATTGGTTCTGGCTGATTGTAAAGTTGTCAGATTTCTACAGTATAATTTCATCGCAGAGTTGCTGATTTCATAACAAAGGGACTCCATTTTGTGCCTTTTCTGGGAACTCTGTAATGTGGATAAAATCGAAGTTTTGATACCCTGGCAGAAATGATGGTAGATTGGTTGGCACTATGAAATGGCATCAAATTAATTCAAACTGTCCAGATTGTGGCAGATGGATAAACTGAGAATTATGTAGATGGCCATTTAATGGCCTGTTAAAGCAAATGTTATCCAGTGATCTGACTACTTCAAACTGTTTGGATGGCACAACCTATTATCTATTAAAAGAGCATCCACCAATTTCCCTTCATCGATTATTGGATGGCATAACCTACCCTTTGAGTCTGCTGGTATCTCATTGGCCATGAAGGGAAGATTTTCAGAGTAGGAGGCCCGATGCTGAAAAAAACTGCTGCAATACATGAAAAAAATAATAATAATAAATAAATAAATAAAAACAAAAAAGGAAAGAGAAACTACCAAATCAATCTAGGAATAGAAAAGAAAAGGACCCGGGTTTTCAAATTGAAAAAAGTTGCTAGTTTCCCTTTTTATCTTCTATGTATAAAAAGAAGAAAAAAAAAATGTATGAAGATTTCATCAATATTCTACTTAGAGAGTCGGCAATAATTGTAAAGAGAAATGGAGACAGGGTCCCTTTGCTGCATTATAAAAAAAAAAAAAAAAAAACCCTTCTTTTATGGTTCCTGTTGATCATAATAGAGAAACATGACAATGGAATACACGTTATAATCCATTTTTGCGATCTTTCACCAAAACGCATCCTCTAAAGCAAGTGATCAAGGAGATTCCAATGGACACAATCACATGCCTTCTCTGTATGCATCTACCTTCCAAAGAAATCTTTGAAGCCATCCAATACAGTAGTGATTATCTCATTGGAATCAAATTGATACTAATTTTCAAGGGTACCTATTCCTGCACTGAGTTCAAATGCAACAATGTTGTTGAAATCAGACAACTGGGAGTAAAGGGCCCCACCTTGTGTTTCCATCTGAGGAGCTAGAAAGAAGCTGGTTGGAACTGCAGGAGAAACAGCAGCTGCAGCTTGTGTTTGATGATAATGATGATGATGTTGCTGACGATGGTGGTAATGCTGATGAAGGCAGGACACTGAAACTGATCATAAGATTTTACAACTCACATGATTGTCAGTTGAAAAAATTTCAGAAAAAGATTAAAAATGAAAACCCATCAAGCAATCTGATGTTTCAGGCCAAACGATCAATAGATAAACAACATGATATTGAACTCTTGAATTGACAAACCTGACAGCATATAATCATTCATGATATTGAACTCTGATGCAAGAAGCAAATCTCTCCTATACAGATAACTGAAAATAGGCAACAACAATGCAGTGTTAGCCAAACTGGTAGTCTACTTTCAATAAAGTGTTTTATTTATCATATAATTCCTTACCATGCAATGATGATCGAAGCCATCAACACATTTGTCACAAACCTGCATTACATCTATCATGTCCAGTCTATAGAAACAACTAATCAAGTAAGTTATACAATCAAAACATATATACAGTCCAAAAAGGTTAAGTGTCCAAAAAAGTATTAGACTATTGTCGCTAATCGGTGAACTCAGTAAAGCAATGATGCCATGCAACAAATGAGCCAATTCCAACTTCTCCTAAAGTCGAATGATATCCGTCTGGCTCGGGCAATTCGACGTCTCCTTTGATAATGATATCAATGGCAACCTTGTAAAGATCTTCCTGAAGAGGTTTGCCATGAATCATTTGGGGCCCATCTGCCAAAATAACTCGCCCTTGAGCAACAAGCTCTTTACGCCAAGAGTACAACTTGCATGGCCGCATTCTCTCTACGCATTGATGATTCCCAACTGAGGTTCCACCAGTCGATTGTAGATTCTCCGGTTGAACCGAATCCATGCGTTGCTGCTGTAATAAAGTTCCACACCATGTGTTATATACGATAATTGAAAAAAAAAAAATATATATATATATATATTTATATATATTACTATTTAAATTTTAAAAAGGATTTCAATGAAAATTGACCTGAATCATCTCTTTGATACCCCCAATTTGGTCCATAAGAAAATCTATTTTAGAAGAGAGGTCTTGAATTTTGATCGATTGCTCTTGAATTGTGGAAGATTGCTCTTCTACTTTTCCTTTATATGAAGATACTTTTTCAAGAGCTGCAGCAGACCCCCTGATTTGTGATTGGGAAACGGTGGTCCCAACACCTCGAACACGACCCCTTGTATCAGGACCAAACACTTGAGTCAATGGATCGTTGAGGATGTCGTGGGAATTACTTCCTTTGCTAGCAAGTAACTCTTTGACTTTTTCCTACAATATTATACAATTACATAAGTAATATATTGACACTAAATTTAAATTCTATAAACTTAAGTTTAAGACAACGAGATTACCACATGTGAAGCCGCATTACTGTGAACAGAACCATCCTTTCTTGTATGGGTTTTAATCCATACATCAGTCCTACTAATCAGGGTGTCTCTATCTTTCTTTTGGCGTTGGTATATTTGAATGAATTTCACATTGTTAATTATTAAGAATACAAAGCAACTAAAAAATTTAAGTTGCATATAACTATCAATACTTACCATTTCTTCCTCAATTCTCGCATGGCCATGCCTGCCACTCGTATGGTAAATTTTTAAAATTTTCCTATTCTCAGCATTTTTTTTCCTTTGTTTTACAATTTTGGGATCTGAATTATGTTCAATGAACATTTCTCAATCTTCAGGCCTAACTCTTGGTGGACGGTTGTTTAATTTGGAATCAAGATTTGAATGAGGATCGAGGTACTTCATCCTCAATTTACACTTGTACTTCCTAAACATATCGGACATGCTTTTAAAGCATTTCTCCTTGTAAGACTGAGGAATAACAAACTCGTCCTACAAGAAAATTTGAGATTGAATTTAGTTGAAGAAAAAAAAAGAATAATGATTAATTTATAACATAAGAAATTTTTTTGTATCTTACCTGTAAGAGCTTCCAAAGTTCTTCTTTCTTACTCATTGGCACTGCACGCCAATCCTTGATGGCGATAGAGACATGGGTACGAACCAACTCTCCACTTCTTGTAGTCAACCTATGTGAGTGTTCGCCCACAGGTAGTCCAAATGCATTTAAGCTGATTACAGGCTTATTTTTTGACGACGATGAAGATCCTAACACATACAAAACTTATGATATACAAAACTTATGTTGTATCAAAATAATATTATTTAAAATAATGTATTAAATAATAAAGTAATGAAGGAATTGTATTTACCTGCATTTTTTGATGTCTGTGCTTGTGAAGTTGACATGTTCTCCTCAACTATTGACATGTCCCAGCTCACCTATAGACACAAATTTTTATAAGAAGAAATCATCATACAAATAGAAATTCATTTATCAAGATAAAATGTCAAATGAATCAACACAAAGTATGATAACAAAAAATTTACCTATAACTCATAGCCAATTTCCTTTATAATATTTGCTAAATTTGTATTCTCGCCCCCAGAAGAGGAAAACAAAGTCGGATCTTCAAGTGTGTCCACATTTTTTGTCAATTTTTTTGGTGACAATAAAACAACATACCATCCAGGCCTTGTTTGATCCTTAGAGTAGAATATTTGACTTGCTTGGGATGCAAGTATGAATGGTTCATCTCCTTCTTTCTCATGTCCTTTTAATTTCTCCATATTTACCATTACCAAATTTGACTCGGGATCAACAATACATCCATTGGTCTTGTCTTCCACTCTGACCCAATCACAATAAAATACCGTTTGATGGAAGACAGTGTAATCCAACTCGATTATCTGTTTTACTACTCCATAATAGGTAGCCTCATCTTCTTTGTAATTCTTATCTTTAGCACTTGCCCTGTATTTAGTGATGGCTTTCATGGACACCCCACTATTTTGTGTTGACTTAGTAGCCTCATATTCACTTGGAGAGAATACAAAACCATTCACACGATACTTGTTATAGCATTTTGCCTTAAATGTAGGGCCATCTACTAATCGTTTCAATGTCAACTCGCCCTCAACAAACTCCAACTGCAAATAAGAAAAAAGTAATAACTATATATGAATAAATATATTAATTAAATGAATAATTTGCAAAATACCTCCTTTCGTAACCAATTGATGAAATCATGTTCATTGTTCTTCGACACACTGCCCTTTCTTCTTTGTCCCTTTGATGTGGTTGGTCCTAAATATATTTCATACTTCCTATATGAAATATATGTAAGTATTTATCCAATTACTATACATGATTTAATATTTTAGAAAATTTATCTACTTACCTTTTCCATTCATAAATTCCATCGTAGCAGTGTAGAACCCATCTGCGTACTTGTTGATGTTGTATGTTAGTTAAGTATATATTCTTGCCATTATCCAAAGGCTCTTCATCGCACACCCTATCCTCGTCTAGGAACCTTTGACGCGTATACTTGTGACTTCCTCTCTCACCGTTTGGCATGTACTCCATACAATATAAAATAGATTCTTCTACAATGTAACGCTCTGCAATACACCCTTCAGGATGTGCTGTATTCTTTACGTATCCTTTATAAATCTTCATTAACCTAATGGAGGCATCCAATTAATAATATATTGTCAATATATGACGACAATGAAGTCTAAATGAATCATATCAAGGTTAGATATTTACCGTTCAAAAGGATACATCCACCGAAATCTAACTGGACCGCAAGCTAATGCTTCGTTAGCTAGATGTACCATAAGGTGAATGCTAATAACAAAGAATGAAGGAGGAAAAAACTTCTTCAAAACACACATTGCCACAACAACACGTTGTTTGACGGCAATGATGTTATCTGCACTAATTGTCTTCAAGCACAGGACATTAAAGAAGTAACAGATGTGCTGAATAGCAGTTCGCAATGTCTTATGCTCTGAGAAAGCATGTTGTAGCAACACAGGTAGTAACTGACACATAATGACGTGATAATCATGCGACTTTAGTCCCTTTATCTCGAGAGTTTGTAAGTTCACAAGATGTTTAAATCTGGAACTATACCCTATTGGAACCTTCAAGTCATGCAATGTTTGACAGAACAATTCTTTCTCCTTGCGACTTAAAGTAAATGGTGCCTTTGGTTTAATAGTTTTGCCATCCGCTTCTTTCAGCCATAAGTCTTTCATTATGTTCATTTTTTTCAAATCTTCGCGTGCACTTATATCATCCTTGGTTTTATCTTTGACTTCTAGAATCGTCGACAAAAGATGGTCACCAACATTCTTTATAACATGCATTACATCCACGTTATGACGAACTGGTAACTCCTGCAAAAACACAATTATGATGGAATGTTAAGTTTTTATTCACTGACATACATGTAAATGAAAATAATAAGTTAAGAAAATTACCTTCCAATATGGCAAGTCGAATAGGATCGATCTTTTGAACCAAGCAGTTATATTCCCAGTTGAATCATCACCATAACTTTTTCGTTTCTTCCCCTTCGATTTACCAATATCCATCTGAATACCGATTACCTTCGCTTCAACCTCTGAACCACTTAATCGATGAGAAGGTCTTCCTTCTTCTACTTTATTATTGAATGGTGCTTTTTGGGTCCTAAAAACATGATTAATAGGAAGAAATCTTCGACGACCCTGATAAGAGTACTTCTTGCCACTCTTAAGTCGTTCAGAGACGGTTACCTCGGCACAAACAGGGCAAGCATATTGTCCATGTGTAACACATCCTGATAAACTCCCATATGCAGGAAAATCATGAATTCCCCACATTAAAATGGCTTTCAAATTAAAAATTGTCTTTGAATGAGCATCATATGTTGATACTCCATTAAGCCACAAATTCTTCAACTCGTCAATCAACGGTTGTAGGTAGACATCAATGTCCTTACTCGGTCCTTTTGGACCTGGTATCAATACCGTTAACATTGAAAACTCTCTTTTCATACACATCGAAGGGGGTAGATTATATGGCACTATAATGACAGGCCAACAACTGTAGACACTACTAAGATGTCCAAATGGGTTAAATCCATCAGTCGCAAGCCCTAAATACACATTATGGAATTCTTCAGCAAAACTTGGCTACTTGTTATTTATTACCATCCATCTTGATGAATCAAATGGATGCCGCATAACACCATTATATTCTTTCGGTTGAGAATGCCAAGTCATTTGCTCCGCTATCCATGGCACACTAGAAATAAAGTTTTTTTTTTAAAAAAGATTACTTATTAATTTATTTAACAAAAGGTATATAGGATAATATTAAAATTATATTTAACATTGAATGCACACCTGTATAGCCTCTGTAGCCTTGGTGTCAGAGGAAAATATCTCAAAACCTTTGATGGAACTCTAACGCCTTTTTTCTTTGCCAAGTAATCTGACCTCCATCTCGATGTATGACATGTTGGACAATTTTGTCTATCTTTATGCTCTTTCCAATAAATAATACAATCATTGGGACATGCATGTATAGTCTCATAAGTCATTCCTAATGAATTGATCATCTTTTTCGCTTGATATGTGCTCACTGGCAACGTGTTTTTTACTGGTAACAACTTCTTAACCAATTGAAGAAGATCATTAAAGCTGTTATCCGACCAACCATTACGTGCCTTTAAACTATACAATTCAACAGTAACCGATAATTTTGTGAGTTCTCTAGGGCAAGAAGGGTATAAAGATTGTTTTGCATCATCAAATAAAGCCTTATATCTTTCTGCATCAAGGTCTTCATGACAATTTTCATTTCTTCTAAGATCATCCATAAGAGTATCAGCATGTTCTCCAATATTTCTAAACGCATCATTAACAAGTTCCTCCATTCTAGGATACTCATCATCGGATTGATCATCAAACGTCGATGATGATAGTTTCTCGTTACTTTTCGCAAGACTTTCACTGTGAAAAATTCAATGTGTGTATGACTTATCAATACCGTTAATGAGCAAATGCTCATGAATCTCTCCAAGAGTGAACATCCCACTCCCATTTCTACATTTCACACACGGACATGAATAATGATCAAATCCACCACCGTCGTTCTTTGTAAACTCAATAAAATGCATAAGTCCATCCAAATATTCTGGACTTAACCTATGTTTGTCCATCCATGCTTTGTTACTTAATGACGACATTCTGCAATAAATGAGATAATCAAGTCAATTTTGATGTTAAAATGATGGTTGGACCCTACTAACTAAATGTGTTTAAAGTGAAAAAACAAATTCCGATGCATGCTTTAGTGAAATAAAACAAGTTTTTTATTTCCATTTTCAATCGCAAGTATGATAACAAACTAAAATAAAAAACATTGCATCTCTTTTTTAGACTCAACGGGCACATATGTTTACATGAAGTAATAAAAATATAAATTAACTAAGGCTATAGG
This sequence comes from Magnolia kwangsiensis, assembly GCA_037074715.1. Lineage (NCBI taxonomy): Eukaryota > Viridiplantae > Streptophyta > Magnoliopsida > Magnoliales > Magnoliaceae > Magnolia > Magnolia kwangsiensis. Next base: position 201,379,471 of record CM073571.1, read on the forward strand.
TAAGCACACAATTATACCTGATTCAGCAGGTTCTTCTCTACAACAAGAGAAGTGGACTTCAACAAATATGATTATATTCCTGAAACAAAACAATGATTAAATAGAAGATTAAACCGGATTTGATTTGGCGTTGAAAGATCGGTTCACATTTAGTACTGCTTTCATATCTAATGCATACATACATACGTACATAAATACATACATACATACATACTGTTGATAACTAGCTTTTGATGCTTTAGATCAGAGAATGGATCAAATTGTAATGGCAATGGTATTCAGATTGTAGGAATGTTTGATCAGATTAATACTATACACCTGTCCAATCTGTCAATGCCCTTGGAGCTGCCATCGCCATCCTTGGAACCTTCCTCTATTCCCAGGTAATCTTCTTTCCATTTCTTTTCTAATCTTTTAGTAGAATATGACTGCATTTTTTGTATTCCTGTTATCTTGGAATAACTAAAGTGCCCTTGAGTTTGCACAAGGACCGAAAGGAAACATATAAATTTAGTGCAGTGCATCAATTCCATTATCATGGGTGCTGCACTGATATTGGACAGTTTTTACAATTGTCCATCTAGACTGTTCATTGGGTGGGTCCCACAGTTGGACCACTGTCCCCAAATTCCATGATTTGAAGATTAGTGACTAGGATCATCAATCTGGGGGAGTCTTCCGCATGATCCATAAACTATGGGAGACAGCAGACAATGGTCTAGATCGTATAATTCCTCTTTATGCTATGCAACACTTATAATCAAGCTACCTCCACCTGTCTTTGGCTCGTTATTTGAGCTGGTAGAGACAGTATAATATATATGAGTGATCTAGGGTTCAATCCCTGGTTGTCTTTCCACATAAGCCTCACTAAGTGTACCCAAAAATAAATAAATAAAAAATCTGACCAGTCAATTCCTCAAGTGGACAACCACTTGGAAGAAAAGAGTAGATGGTTTACTAAAGCTTGCCAATTGTCCACATGCAGTATACATGTTTGCCCTGCTGGATGGGCGACCTGGTATAACCTTTGTACATGTTCATCTTTACATTTGCCCATTTGATACCCTGCTCAGATTTCCCACAAACTACCCTGTTCGGCATATTTTTAGCATGTGGTGAGGGTCATATATGGGTCCAAGCAAATCTTTGCCCTAGATTTTTCTTAATTCTAGTTATACACTACTAAAACCTGTACTGGGAAATTCAGAAAAATGAAAAAAAATTCAGTTAAAAAAAAAAAAAGCTTTTGCTGTCTGCAAAACACAAATATTTGGGGGGAATTCAATATTTAACAAAGAAAGTCAAAACAAAACTGCTAAAAATTACCATAAAATAGTAGAACACACACACACACACACATAGAGGTGAAACTGAATACTTGAAATTCAATGACCCCCCTTTTTTTTTCTTTTTTTCTTTTTTCTTTTTCTTCTTGAGGAATAACTGAGATGAATGAATTTTTTTAACCATAAAAATATATATATTTTTTCTTTCTTTTACATGGATATGGATTTTACCAATCAGGAATAATAAATATACATGTACACATAAGCACACACAAGCATAAACACACACAAACACCCATGAACGGGCTCACAGAGAGATCAGCTTTGCAAAAAAAGATGAAAATAAAAACATGAAAAGAGAATTACCTGGATGAATAAGAACTTTGCGATCTCCGATTGAACAACGCAATCGAATGATAAAAGAAGCAATTGGAGGCTGATCTTTATTAAAATTTGATATCACTGGATACAGCTTAATATTCAGAACCTGGTTCTTTTCTACTGAAAGATGCCTTCATACAAACAGAACAGAAAAACATTCAACATAAAAAATCACTGATAAAGAAAAGATGAATATTATATATCCATTGTAATTCCATACCACCTAATACCACACATCAAACAAGCATTTTCAGTCGAATGACCTTATATATAAAAAATGATACCTGAAACAAATAAAAATGATACCTAATACCACACATCAAACAAGCTGGTATTCGTGTGCAAGATCAACCTACTCATCAGATGCAATGCACATCAGCTTCCATGAACCAAAACTCAGGCTATTTGCTAATCAAATCTGTCTATGCAGCCAAAAGAAATTTGTTTAGTCATCCATCGGTAGCACTAGCTTTCTTATTTTAGCCATCCATCGGTAGCACTAGCTTTCTTATTTTAGCCATCCATCGGTAGCACTAGCTTTCTTATTTTAGCCATCCATTTGTTTCATACACAGCAGCCACATGATCAACAGGAGTATCTAACAGGAGCTGTTCCAATCCATCTTTTATTTAGCCTAATTTTCTATAGTCATCTGTACTTTTCCAAGCTATGGATGGGATGGTTATGAATATTTCTTAACAAAAGTGATTCTTTACAAACACAAGAATGTAATTAGATGATATAGAGGTGGATAACTGTAATTACACAGAAATATAAGTGCTCTACTGTAATTTCCGTAACAACTTTACACAGGTGAACAAGAGGTGTAGAGAGAACGTTTATGGAGGACCCGGCCTCTTTACATTATCCTTTGTTACAAATGCTACCAATAACAAGGGAAATTCACAAAGAGTTGGTTTTGCATCTGCCACAGCTCAACATCTGGACTATGTAGCTCCCTATTAGGACCCACATAAGCGGTCCACTGATTGGAACCATGCACGTTGCAGACTCTGTGCTCCATTAGCTACTGGAAAAAACATATGCTGCACTGATGCTTGTGAGCCTCTCAGTTTGAGGAGAACATTTTCAGTGGCTTTCATTCAACTTAAAAAATCAAAGTTCAGGATCATCACTGAAGCGTGATCATGAGAAAGTAACTTATTCATGGAAGCAATGAGAATATGGACAGATAGTATGATTGGACCATCTCAGCAAGTGGGTTCCATTGGGACCCACCACATGCTAGATCCTGATTCAGGACACGGAGGCAAAAAGAATCCATTCACAAGACTTTGGATTTGATTGGTGGTTTGAAATTTACAAGGGCACTTTGTTAAGTGTTGACTTGGGGCAAAGAAACTCTCTGTTTGAAGAATAAGGAGTAATTCTTTCAGAACTCTCTCCTTTTGAAGTGACAAGAAGTTCCTTGGATTTTTTAATTTTTTTTAGGTCATAAAAAATATGAAATGTGGTTGAAAATAAGGCACTTTTTTAAGATAGCAGTCTACAACTAAGTATACCTCATGCAATAGAAATTTAGAACATTTAGCTCACGCATAAGGTGTCTTACCATTTATGTGAATGTGAAGCCTCATGCTAGAGAGGGTATTGCACTCTCTAACAAGTAATACCATTGTTAGCAAGGAATGTAACAATCATTTTAAAAATAAGCTCTCCACCATCACTAAGAACATTCTTTTGGGTATGCAAGCCATTCATTTGTAAAGAAAATGAGTTTACAGGCACAAGTGGGAAGTGCAGTGGAAGAACAAGGAGATTGACCTGGTGAAATGTCAATAAAAACATGTACCTCAGTGCGCCCTTTCATAGCTTTTAGGTCTTTCTTTTCATTTGTAATACCGAAAACATCAAAGCATAGGCCCTTCATAGAAGTTGAAACCTGCAACCATGATTTGGAAGTCCAATATAAAAAAAAATGCTACAAAGTAGAAATAAAGAAAATGCTAACAGGAGCATGTCTTACACTAGTAAATTCAGATTCTGATGTGCTACGGAGCTCAATAAGCTTAATCTTGTCTAGGAAGAAAAAAGAGGCCTGCACAAAAATGATGGCCTGCTTGTTTCAGCTCTTAGATAAAATGAGCAGAATAACAATTTTGGACCAGTTTGACAGAAAAGGGAATAATCTTGCAGTTTCAATTGGCAAGGTCTTGCAGCTGTGAAATGAAATAAATCTTCTGTCGCAGCAACAACAGAGCGCATGTCAAAGGACTTCCATCCTTGAGCATGTGAAGCATTTGTAGCAGATTTATCAGAATTCTCTTCAGCTGACTCAGATGCCTATTCAGATATTGCTGCTACCTGGAATAAAGGAGAATTACATTTCAGAGAACGTTTGAGGCCCCAGTTGCAGGATCCCTAAAGACAAAAGGAAATTAATGGTAAATGATAAATTTATTCTCTTTAATCAGAGTCAGAATATTTGGTAGGCATTATTGATGCAGCCATCATTTGATCCTCCAATTGCTAAGTTTAAATCAAGCAATGATTTATGGTTTGATTGGGTTGTGGGGCCCACAGATCCAATTAGATGCCCCATTCAATGGTTTGATTGGCCTGTGAGCCCCCAACATGGCCCATTAATGATCCAATTGTCCTTTGAAGCCAACAAGACAAATTGGGTGATTCAAATGGACTGATTGGACTGTAGACGCCCCACAAGTCCAACAGGAAGCTGAAAAGTTGTGTATGTGTGTTTTGTTTATGGGCTGGGAGTTTGGATTGGATGCATGTGGGACTGTAGACACCCCACAATTTGTAAAGTGGTCTTAGAATCACATGCTCATTAATGAAATGGTCCACAATGATTTGTAAAAACCTGGCTCTTACAGTTTCAATTGGCGAAATACCATGGACCCCATTTGTACAGAAATCCATCGCTTTACAAATTTCAGCTCACGCATTGTACAAACAGTTTGGACTGCTGAACCATGGACTCCATTTATACAGAAAACCCATCACTATACAAATTTCAGCCCGTGCATTGTATAATATCTCATGCGAAATTACTTTCTGCCTATGTTAGCATGTAAAAAGTATTTTGATATTCACCTTGCTTCTTTCGATGATAATCCCGGCTTCTGTAATAAAGTTGGCTAGGAATCTAACATTGCACAAAGTGAATTCAGAGTAAGATCATGCCATACATAATATTTTTTTTCACGCACCATGTTAGGAAGATACAACACATGGAAATCAAAAGAAGAAAGAACAGAGAGCATGAAACTTCCTACATCAGTGAACTATCAGTTCTGTTGTGAATTATTGTTTGACTGATTGATTATTTGTGGCAATGCTAAAATGCAGTGTGAACAGAAAAATAAAATAAAATGGTTATTCAACAGATCCAAAAACTAAATCCGTGTTCCTTCATGCTAGAATATAAAAATCATGAAAATCTACAGCCTCGCAACCAAAATTTTTTTTTTTTTTAAAAATGCTAAATAATCCATGTATGGATCAGATCAAGAGACAAGATCTCGTCCATGACTACAGAAAATAGAAACTAAATTGAGAAAAACATCAAATAAAAATCTCGCATCTACAACTACAAAGCAGAGCTAAAGCAGAAAGAACGAAAAATCTAACAAATCGCAACTTCGAGAGATGTAGAACGAGATCTGCGACCTTACAAGCTGAGATCTACTGGAGAGATGGTGACTGATATAGAAGATAGAAGAGGGAGATGAATTACTTTTCTAGGAATTCGTTGTTGTTGCTGCTGCTGCTGCACTCACTCCCTCCCTTCAGTCTTCCCCATTCAACCGTGGACGACAGATCACACACCCATATGGAGCTGCTGCTGCTGCTTCTACAATATTAGATACCCCATATGTGGGGACTGTCGTGGGATGGTTGATGTTGCAGGGAGAGGGAGATCGAGAGAGGGAGGGAGAGTGAGAAAGAGATCGAGATAGAGGGTTGAGATCGGGAGAGGGAGATCAAAAGAGAGGGAGATCGAGGGAGAGGGAGATCGAGAGGGTTGAGATCGCAAGAGGGAGGGAGATCGAGAGGGTTGAGATCGCGAGAGGGAGATCGAGGGAGAGGGAGATCGAGAGGGTTGAGATCGCGAGAGGGAGATCGAGAGAGGGAGAGGGAGATCGAGAGAGGTTGAGATCGAGAGAGGGTGTTGAGATCGCGAGATCGCGAGAGGGAGATCGAGAGAGGGAGATCGAGAGAGGGTGTTGAGATCGCGAGAGGGAGATCGAGAGAGGGAGAGGGAGATCGAGAGAGGTTGAGATCGAGAGAGGGTGTTGAGATCGCGAGACGGAGATCGAGAGAGGGAGAGGGAGATCGCCTTTTGGGCGTTGTGGAGGGATTAGGGCGTTTGGGCGACGGAAATAATCCTGTAGTCTGCGGCATTTTATATAAATGTGACTCTCGTGACATGTGGGGTCCACTTAGAGGGTTCTAACTTAATCCATTCCGTCCATCTGTTTCAAAATAATACGATAAACTATATTTCTAAGAAATAATAATATATAACAATCAATTAGGACACACCAAATAAAAGTTAAAGTAACAACGTACAACAGCCGCTACTCGAGTACGTTTCAATACCGTCTTAAATCAGGAACAGCTTAAAGCCGTTTTTGAACCAAAACGTCGGCCGTACTGGTTTGGCGATTTTGGTGTAGTGCGGTATTTGCCTTTACACCGCCTTCTCTTGTCTCGGCTCAGTCGTTACCGACTCTAGGAGAGTCTCGGCCGGCTCAAGAGCATGAGTTAGCTGCCTTCTTATGGACGGAATAGTCTCGGTGTTTATCCGTCATCCTTCCTTACTCCGTGGCCGACAGAACTAACTCATTCGGTCGGTTTTATTCTATCGGTCGGGTAGCTTACAACATGCTCGGCCTTTTGTGGGCTTACGCAGACGCAGTTAACTCTCCGACCGAGTAACTTTAGTCATCTTATGCTTATGCCTCTTAACCTTTCTATTATTCCCTCGGCTCCGACCGTTGTCTCGGACTCTTTGGGCAGAGCCAGTGGAGCCGACCTACTCGAAATCTGAGTCTCCGGACTTAACATATTTTTTCCCAACAGAACCCATGTTCTCCAATCCAAAAATTGGTTTGGTTGAACAATCCTGACCTTGGATTCATGGACACTTGTCCGTTGAATTAGAACCGTTGGATATTTTCGGCTTTTAACCGAAATTGAAATACGACCGCTGGTTCATGATGCATCTAATTAAGTTACAGTGCTGTTAGTTGCATTGGGACATTTACACCGTGCAATTCATGCAAGCATTGCGTTGATCTTACAAATATTAACCATTTGATCAGTGGTGTTTAATATGGACGGTCGAGATTGCACATAAATAAATCTGATCAAAATTTGACCCATCTTTTTGTTAGGACCTATCATCGTCCATTGCTTAAGATTCTTAAGAGTCACTTTTATCAGAAACCATAACCATCCATCCAGCATTTGGGGAGGACGGGATGGGTTAGGATTAGGTTGGATGGAATTGCATTTGGTCCCATGCAGATATCTACTGGTTTTTTCAATCAATGCCGTTCATCCATATATGCCCTTGACACATGCCATTTTAGTTATATACTTGTACAAGTGAGCGACATCTGCTGTCAATTTGCGTCCTTGATTACAATTCCATCGTCCATTAAACAGAATTTTACTTAATCCAATGTTTTTCCCATATTAAGAATTTTATCCCAAACGTAGGGGTTGGTTGGCCCAAATATCATTGATTTTTTACTAAAATATTGACTAGGTCTATTTAATTTAGGTGTGTGCGATAGTTAAAATCTAAATCATTATCTTAACTTCAAGTGAATCTTCATTTAGTTATAATTATCTTAATTAGTTAGTGATAAGTTAACTAGTTTGAGACTTTAAATAATTAGATCTTAAGGCTAGCTCTAAGATTTAGGTGATTGGGCATATTCGATAGGTTCCTAATAGTGTCTAGTTGAATTTACACGGTTCCTTTAATGGTAACACTCATATTTTTGTTAAGATCTTGAATAAAAGACCATTAGATGATGGATTAAAATAATTCTAACAAAAAACTTTATAATGACTTTTGGAATCCTAAATGGCAAAATTGCTCTATTATAAGTGATCCATGAAGCTAGGTGTAGTTTTATCAAGAGTTTACCAGCTAGTTCAAGAGTAAGATCTTCATGATTTGGGTGGGGTGTCTACAAACATATACATCATGGTGTAACCCATAAAACTTGGTGACATTGACACAACATGGAGGTTAGCACACCACACAATCCACTACCCTAGGGTGATGGTATGTCAAGAGGTTTAGGATATGACAATCAAGAAAAAGATAGGAGAAAAAGGTGCAGGTATGTTATGTTCCAATGTATCTTTATCTTTTTCAACATATATCCTAACATGAGATAGCAAAATATATATACGTGAATGTTAAAGTTTTGTGCCACAACAGTCCTTATAAAACAATATTGCATAGGTTCCTTAAGGCTTACACTTTTTAGCTACATAAAAAGAGAAAAAGAAGTAGAGCTCGCGCAAGGGATTGAAATGAAAAAATGTCCTTAAGGTTAGTTTGCTTTAATGCAAGTAAATGTAATTGTATGGTAAAAGCATGGTAATTACATTCATTCTCTGTTTGAAGAAGAGGAATTAATGGAACAAAAACTCAACCTTATTTCATTATCAAAATTCCGTGGGCCCTACCATGAGATACAAGTTATATCCAAGCTGTCCATTCATTTTTTCAGATCATTTTGGCACATGAGCCTAAAAATGGGACAAATCAGCTCAAGTGGACCACACCAAAGAAAACAATGTGTTCAATGGTGGAATCATTCTTCCCACTACTTATGATGTGGTCCACTTAAACTTTTGATCTTCCTCACTTCTTTTTTTTTTTTTTTTCTCTTAGGGCTTAAAATGATCTAAAAAGTGATCGAACGGTGTGGATATAATGCATGCATCATGGTGGGCCCACATAGCCTTCCTCATTTTCTGAGTCAAGATCTAAAAAAAAATGAAAAAAATGTAGATGTAAACATCATACGTGAATTACTATTAATTACTATTGACGTTTACCATTATAGTTAATAAATACTAAATTCAGAAAAAATACAAATACTTACATTAAAGCAAACATGCCCTTTTGTGTTGAAGGGTTATACAAACAAAAAAAAAAAAAAAATCAAAGTTTTTTTTTCTCTTTATCTTCAAATATGAGTAATTGCAAGGATAAAAATGTCCCAAACGTATGCACTATATATATGTGGAGAAAGGAAAGGGAGAAGAGAGAAGGTAGGCGCTTAGGCCTTTGAAAATGATAAAATGACTCAGATTGTTGACTAACATTTTAAGAAAATGTCCAGGCTAATCCAACCTATGTTGAAAATTCCTCCTACATCCTTTCAAATTATGTTAAAGTGGATTGCGTAGGTGAAATGGTAGAAAGCTGTTGGGGGCGTTATATAAAGGGCTGGGCCTGACACGAGGTTCGCATGTGAAGAGAGAAAGGAGTGAGATAGGGACAGACAAACCAACGGCCAGATAATCGTGAAGAGATAGTATATATGATCGAGATCTCATCCAATGCTTTTGATGTAAGTTGGACGTGGTTTGGCTGGCTGGTGACCCTAACACCAGCTAAATAACTAGTGTCATGGTTTTGTGGGCGTCACATGATTTATGTTTCTATCTATGCTGTCTATCCTTTTTTTCTAGCTCATTTTAGGGCGTGAGCCAAAAAATGAGGCAGATCTAAAGTTCAAGTGGATCACACCACAGGAAGTAGTGGGTATTGAATTCTTGCCGTTGAAAACTTCCCGAGGCTTGATGCAATATTTATTTGTCATCCTAGCCATTCATAAAAGTCACGTAAGCTTGTATGAAGGGAAAACACAAATAGCTTGATCCACCTGGATATTATGGGATTTCTCCAGTTGAGGACTAGGCCGTGGTCCTGTAGGCTCAAAGGATGAATGGGAGTTCCTCAGCCCAGTTACCTTTGGCTTTTTCCAACTTAGTCTTGAGGTGGTGTTTGATGACCTTGTTAACCGCTTCTATCTTTCCATTGGACTGTGGGTGTCGAGGCAATGAATATACGTTTGTGATGCCGAGCCCCACACACATACCGGGGAATTAATCGTTATCAAACTGTCGGCCATTGTCAAATATGATGGTGCATGGGATTTCGAATCGACAGATAATGTGCTTCCAAATGAAATCAATTACTTTTTGTTCGGTGATCTTTTCTACGAGTTCGGCCTCTGCCCACTTAGTGAAGTAATCGACTGTAATGATGACGAACTTAATTTGCCCCTTCCCCGTAGGTAAAGGGCCAATAATGTCGATTCCCCATTGGGCGAACAGCCACAGTCCGCTCATAGGAGTCATTTCTTCAGCTAGTCACCTCGGTACTGTTACATAATGCTGACACTTGTCGCATTTTCAGACGTAGTCTTTCGAATCTTGTTTGAGAGTCGGCCAGAAGTACCCTTGACGAAGTATCTTCAAAGCCAAGGTCTGACTACCAGAATGGTTGCCGCAGATCCCCTCGTGAATTTTCTGGATCATATAATCGGCTTCATCCGGTCGGAGGCATCTAAGGTAGGGCTGGGAATGCCCCTTCTTATACAATACCCCCTCTAGGATGACATATCGAGCTGCTCTAACTCTGAGTCATCTCGCCTCAAGTTTGCTCGAGGAGACTTTGCCAGAGGAGAGGTAGTCAAAGATAGGGTCCATCTAACTCAGAGTAGCGTGCACTGCGTTAACTTTCTCCGGCTGACCAACGCTTAGATGTTCTACAAACTCGAACGGAACGATGCGCGAGATCTTTCCTTCTAAAGCAGAAGCGAGTTTCACCAAGGCGTCGGCCCACGAGTTCTCCGTTTTTGAGATTTGCTGGATAGTATAACTCCAAAACTTTTCAATTAGTTTCCTGGCCTCGTCGAGATAAGAGATCATCCTGGTTTCTTTGGCTTCATACTTCGTGAAGATATGATTTACTACCAACTGTGAGTCACACCGGATCCAGAGAGTTTGAACACCGAGGCTTGCTGCCAATCTAAGTCCTGCTAATAGCGCCTCATATTCTGCCTCATTGTTTGAAGCTTTGAATCCGAGTCTAATCGCATATTGAATAGTCATGGCGTTGGGTGCGACCATGACGATCCTAGCACCGGCCCCCCTTGGCATTGGGCGATCCATCAACGTAGAGAATCCAACCTGGGTCTGATTCCGCCTTCAGATCGCATAGAGAGACAAGAGTCATCTCTGCTTCGGTGCTGATTTCTTCTACACTCGGAATAGTGAATTCAGCGATGAAATCGGCCACTGCTTGGCCCTTAATTGCTATCCTAGGACGAAATTGGATGTCGAACTCCCTGATCTCTATAACCCACTTGGTCATCCGCCCAGAAACCTCAGGCCTCTGGAGCACTTGTCTTAGAGGGGAGTCAATCAGTACAACGATGGAATGAGCCTGGAAATATGGTCGCAACCTCTGAGCAGAGATGACGAGGCTAAGTGCTAACTTCTCCAAGGATGGATATAGTGTTTCTGCAGGTACCATCGCCTTGCTCACATAGTAAACGGGGTACTGTTTACCCCCCACTTCCCTGATTAAAGTTAAGCTAACTGCTGAGACAGAGACAGTGAGGTAAAGAAACAGGTGCTCTCCCTCCTCGGGCTTGGCTAGGAGAGGGGGCGAACCCAGGTACTGCTTTAACTGTTGAAAAGACTGCTCGCATTCTGGTATCCACTCCGTCTTCTTAGGACCTTTCAATTGTTGAAAGAAGGGGAGACATTTGTCTGTTGCTCAGGATATGAAACGTTCTAGTGCGACAACTCTTCCCGTGAGGCACTACATCTCCTTCACGGTTCGCGGTGAGCTCATGTTAAGGAGCGCTTTGATCTTGTCAGGATTAGCCTCAATACCTCGCTGACTAACTTGGAAACCAAAGAACTTTCCTGATTCGACTCCAAAAACACACTTTGCGCGATTCAGCTTCATTTGGTATTCTCGGAGGACGTGAAATGTTTCTCCGAGATCTGTAAGGTGATCGGACACTTTGGTACTTTTCACTAGCATGTCATCGACGTATACTTCTATGGTGCGTCCAATCTGCTTAGAGAACATCTGGTTCACTAGCTTCTGATATGTCACCCAAGTTTTTTTCAGGCCAAATGACATGACCCGGTAATAGTAGAACCCTTTGTCTGTGACGAATGTGGTCTTCTGGCTATCTGGGGGATGCATGACAATCTGGTTGTACCGGAATAGGCATCCAGGAAGGAGAGCAACTCATGCCCGGCTGTGCTGTCCATCAGCTGATCAATCCTGGGTAATGAGAAACTGTCCTTAGGACATGCCTTATTCAGATCTAAGCAGTCTACATAAACTTGTCACTTTCCGTTAGATTTTCTGACGAGCACAACATTTGCGATCCAGTCGGGGTAGTATACTTCCTCTATGAACCCTGCATCGAGCAGGATGGATACCTCATTGGCAATGGCTTCATAGGACTCGGCGTCGAACGACCTTCTCTTTGGCTTTACCGGCTTGTGATCTGGGTCTACATTCAACTTATGGACCAAAACATCAGGGAAGATCCCTGACATATCCATGTGCGACCATGCGAAGACGTCTCGGTGTTGCTTAAAAAAGGCCAGCATTGTTGATCGCTGCTCGAAACTTAATGACGATCCAAGCTACACATATTTGCTCAGATAGGCTTCATCGAGGCGAGGGGTATCTTTTCCAAATCTTCCACCAACGAGTTCCCTGCGGTCTCTCGGGGATCTAAGATATTGATAGTGAGTGTTTGCTTGATTGCTCCTTTCTTGATTGTTGATTGACTGCTCCTTTCTTGACTGTTATTGCGTAACATTTTCAGGCCTTACGCTAATCGCCTCAGAGGTATCCTATTCCGCCTTCAGCTGGAAACTTCATCATTAGATGGTAAGTTGAGACGACTGCTCTCATTACATTGAGGGAAGGTCTGCCTAAGATAACATTGTGCACTGATGGCACGTTGACAATGAGAAAGTCTACTATGAGGGTGACCTGATGTTGCCCTTCTCCCGCAGTTACTAGGAGGGGAGTAAGTCTACTATGAGATCACTATTTCTCCGGCAAAGCCATGTAGGGGAGTCTTCACGGGTCGGAGTCGCGATCATGGAACTCTCATTCTTTCAAAAGCTTAAGAGTAAATCACATCAGTCGAGCTCCTGTTGTCAACCAGAATGCAGTACACCTTGTAATTTGATATGGTCATTATAACTACTAGGGCATCATCGTGGGGATGCTAGATTCCCCGTGCATCATCTTCCGTAAAAGTTAAACTGCAGGGGCTGACCTGGAGTTCTTTGTTCGGCCGCTCAGTCAGATGGACGTAATGCTCCGAATTAGACTTCCGAGAATAGGTCTTTCGGGCTCTGATAGAATCTCCTCCTCCAGCTGAGCCCCCTAAAATCAGGCGGATTTCAACCGGTTCTTCTGTGGAATTATTTGGCTGATCTTATCGTCGTTCTTCCTTCTGAGTAGACCCTTCTTTCTTGATGTACCGACGTAGGTGTTCCCTGCGGATGAGAGACTCAATTTCATCTTTAAGGTCCACGCAGTCGTCTGTGTTATGACCATGATCCCGGTGGAAGCGACAAAACTTCCGCTTGTCTTGATGCTCTGGGTTTGCCTTCATGTATTCAGGCCAATTCAAGCATTTGTCTCCTCGAATATCTAATAGGATTTGATCGGTAGTCGTATTGAGGGGGGTGTAGGAACGAAAATTTTCTTCTGGTCTCCGGCTTGGTCGGTAATCGCGGGGGGCATGATCATCCGTCCCCTTGCCGGTCGGTTGAGATTCTTTGTTCCTTGGTCTCTTTCCCTTGCCAGTTGCGTCAGTTATTTATACACTTTTACGGGCATTAGTGAACTCCTCAGCATTGACGTATTTCTAGGCTTTCGCCATAAAGTCCGCTAATATTTTTGGCGGATTCTTTCTGATGGAGAAAGTAAACCTTCCATCTTTTAGACCGCTCAAGACTGCTGCGAGCGTCATTTTGTCGTCATAGTCCTCGACTTGCAGTGCTTCGTCGTTGAAATGAGCAATATAGTCTTTTAAAGACTCTTTCGGGCCTTGTTTGATAGTGAGCAGATGAGTGTTGGGTTTCCGGCTTCTCTTACCACTTATAAACTGGGTAAGGAATAACCTACTTAATTTTGTAAAGGAACTGATGGAGCTTGGTTTAAGTTGTCGATACCAACTCCGAGCGGACCCTGTCAGCGTGATGAAGAATCCCCTACACATCATTGCATCCGTCACAGTCTGGATCTGCATCCACGATCGATATGCTTTTGGATACTCGGATGGGTCTCTGGACCCCGAATATTGGATGACAGGAGGTATCCGAAACCTCTGGGGCATCACCTAGTCCATGATGGCGGAGGTGAAGGGAGGCTCGGTCTCTTCCATCATCGCCTGAACTGTGACGGAAACTGTCGACAGCTGCTGTTTCTTTTCAAAGGTTAAGAATTTGTCGTTAAGTTCCGCAAACCGCGCTTTTCAGGGATCTCTATTTTCGACGACGACCTCTAGGGTATTTTCTATTTTTGGAGTCTTCATTTCCCTTATCTGCTCTAAATGGTGGCGGAGATCTGTTAGAGCCAGGGCCGAGGTGACAGAATTGTTAGTAGGGGCCCGAGTGGTGGCGTTCCGTGCCGAGCCTCTAACTTGTACCGGAGGAGGATTTTGACTCGAGATCAGCGCCCGAGAGTGTTGGGGTGCCTCAGGCCTCACACTCCTCGGTACCGAGTGATTCTCCATGTACAGAGCTACTGGCTCGGGAATGGGATTCTCCTGAGTAGGGTGTAGCTGTGGCTCCCTTTGTTGCTTCATCTTGTTTACTTCGTCACGCAGGGCTTGAATCTCGTTCTACATGGCTCGATATTTACTATCCCGGTTGCGAGAACACTGTGAAGGCTCTGGTGCTGACTCAGCATGAAGTGGTGAAGATGATCGAGTTTGATCATTTGGCTCTGGTTTCACAGCTACGACTTTCTTCTTTCTCGCCATTAGATTTGAAAAAGAGGAACCTGACCTTTAGTATCAGAATTCCCACAGACGGCGCCAAAAAATGTTGAGGTCAAAATCTAGACGATTCTCCCCTCCGTCGTCTGAAACTCAGATCTCTTCAACGTCTTGACCCTGCGTAAGGAGAACAGGCAAAGGTGACCCTAGTTAAGCCGGGGGACCCTCTGATGCCTAAGTCAGGTCAAGGGAATCTGGGTCTAAGTGGAAAGTAGAGGAGAGTGCGAGATCTTATGTACCTGTAGTAGTGGGGTCTCAATGCCTTTATACCTGGCCGTTGAGCGTCCTGTGTCCGTTATTGTAGGCACGAGTCACTTATTCGATGAGATTCTAAGATCGTGGAGATATTATACGTAATCCACGGATCGTGCAACACATCTGGCGGATCATGCGTATCATGGGAGAGGTTATCGATCACATTCGGTAGTTTCCGTATTTAGCAGACGAAAGCATCCGCCATTACGTATCGCCTCAGCTTGGCTCGCTTGATCATGACTCCTCAGCCTTTGTTATAGTCGGTCATAAACGCTCCCTCAGGCCTGAGCCGAGCTTACGGATTACGAATAAAGAGGCCCAGTCCGGGAGGGCTCTGAAAACTATTGTTTTAAAACCAAAAGTTGGGAGTTTGATCTGAGTTGCCCGACTTGACGAGCCGAGGCCCTTGGAGCTGATGTTTAGGGTAGCAAGTGGCATACAGTTGCTGATCAGAGTGCATAGTTACTCTGACCCGTGACTTAACATAGTAAGCAACCCATTCAGGGAGGTTACCAGTTAAGCCGGATGGTACCGCCTTAGCGGTTCTTTCACTTGGTTGAATTGCTCTTATTTTTATTAAGTGCTCGGATCATCCCGTAACAAGAGGGCAGTTGGCGGATGAAAATTTTCATTACGGAAAAAGCCAAATAACATCTAGAAGACAAAAAATATAAATATAAATTCAAATTCTGATATCTGCCCCTTTATTACTTTTTAATCGAAAGTCATTTTAATTAATAACCCATCTATTGAGGAGTTAGATTTTGTCCATCTGTGATGTTTTGTACATGTGACATCCATTGTGGAGCTCATCATGTCAACGGTCTCGCTTAGGGAATATATATATGGGAAAAGGTACTATGCGCTCGACCTCACGGCTCCGTCTCATGCGGTTGAGATGTGTGGGTCCCACTGTGATGCGTTTCGAACATTTACCCCATCAGAAAGATGCACCATTCCATCGTGGTCAATCCGTGACTTGTGTGGGCCACACCACATACAGAAGTGGAGAGGGGCCGTGCACCATTAAAACATTCATAATCATTTTTGGCGCCCACAAAAGATGTGGTTTGCAAATCCAGCCCATCCATTATGTGTGTCCCACTTGTATGAGGATTCAGACCAATTTTCAGCAGTATTCAAAACTCAGGTGGGCCCCACCAAGTGCTTTTATATGTTTTAACGGTGTTTCACATGATTTTAGATGGTATGGCCTAGCTGAGTTTCGTATACGGCTGATTTTTAGGATATGCCATAATTTAAAGGGGAGCCATCCAATGCATGGTGTTGATGGTCGACACGCATCATGATGGGCCCACACAGCTCAACCTCACGTTTGATATATATATATATATATATATATATATATATATATATATATATATATATATATATATATATATGTATATATATATATGTATATATACATATATATGTATATATCAAACGCATAGTTCCTCTTCCCATATATATATATATATACATATATATATATATGGGAAGAGGAACTATGCGCTCGAGCTCACGACTCCGTCCCATGCGGTCGAGCTGTGTGGGCCCCACCGTGATGCATTTCAAACATCTACCCCATCAGGCAGATGCACCATTCCATCATGGACCTAGGTCTCAAAAATAACCCAATCTGTGACTTTTGTGGGACACACCACATACAAAAGTGGAGAGGGGCCGTGCACCATTAAAACATTCATAATCATTTTTGGGGCCCACAAAAGATGTGGTTTGCAAATCCAGCCCATCCATTATGTGTGTCCCACTTGCATGAGGATTCAGACCAAGTTTCAGCAGCATTCAAAACTCATGTGGGCCCCACCAAGTGCTTTTATATGTTTTAATGGTGTTTCACATGATTTTAGATGGCATGGCCCAGCTGAGTTCCGTATACGGCTGATTTTTGGGATATCCCATAATTTAAAGGGGAGCCATCAAATTCATGGTGTTGATGGTGGACACGCATCATGGTGGGGCCCACACAGCTCGACCTCACGTTTGCTTATCGTGAGCTCGAGCGCATGGTACCTTTTCCCTACGTGTAAATATATTGTGGTTAGTCATTTCTGTCGCCTTTACGTGGCGTACATGCACGTCCGTTGGACCGTTCAAACCACTGCTCGAAATTCACAATGAGAGGACGACCATCACCATCCAACGTGTGACCATCAAATGGACGGTTAAAATAAAATATGCAGTGGTCCAAATTGATAGAGGAAATCAGATTGTCACACCGCAAAGGCACTTTGATTATCAGGCTGCGCTCCAGCTCAACAGGCCACACAATTCAAACGGTCCAAAATTGGCATGCATATATGCCACGTGTACGGTTGTGGATGAGTTGTTGTATCTAAGTTAGATGCAGTGTTGCGTTTGAACATCCAGCCCCACATTCAACGGTCCCCTAAAGCCGTCCCATTGCGGCCCACAAAACAAGAAGTTATAAACTGAGTAACGTTCAACGGTCCACATTCAACAAGGAATGTTCCAGAAGGTTAAAATTCTCCAGCCAATGTGATTCTTGGACTCTGACCAACGTCTGATACAGATAAGCAGATGAACATTTCGATTTCGCACGCATGGATACACGTGTAATGAATGTGGGTTGAGGTTTTTTGTGTCCATTCAAATGAGAAACTGTGACGTACAATCCACTGTAGCATATGAAGCAGTGGTAATTGACCATTAAAGGCCTCTTGTGGGCCACAAAATCTTTGGATCCAGAAGATATTTGTGTGGTCTCTTCATCTTAGATCTTTGTGATCTTATCAACAGCTTGGATGGCAGATAAACATTCTCGTGGAATCCATGAAGTTTTTAACGGTGGGGATTATATCACGACTATTTCCTGTGGTGTGGCCCCCCTAAGATTTGGGTCAGCTTCATTTTTGGCATGATGCTCTAAAATGAGCCATCAAAATGGTTGGACGGTGTGGATTTAAGGCACATATATCACTGTGAGCCCTACAGTCAAGGGTCTCACGCACCTCGTTGATCCGACCACCGAAGCCGCGCCTCATCTGAACGTGGCATAGCTTGGGCTATGCAGGCCATTGATTGTCCAGTGTCTTTATAAAACAATCCTAACCATGGAACGAATGAATTCTCTTGGGTGAAGTTAAGTGGTTGCTAATTTCCATATATATTGTTTTTATTAATTTTCGACGCCCGAATTAGACGGATAAGAGGTTGTCACGTGTGAGTACTATGGGACTAATATTGATAGAAATTCTACTCTCGCCGCCAAATATTTATTCGACATGACACGTTTTGTTATCAATGGAAAGGTATAAATCCTTACATTAGCTGTTAGGAAAAAGAATCAGCTGATGCCAAATGATCATATTCACCGTGTCAAGTAATAAGGCAGTATACCGGAAAAAAACAGTTGATGCCAAATAGACATTTATCTTCCCAGTTAATGAGGCCGTGTGTATACCAGGACGTGAAGAGACGTGCTGATAAAGCGGATCTTACTACGATATTTGGCAATGATACCTTTAGCAAAGCTATCCCCAACAACCTTTTCAAAATAGAAAATCTTCCTAAAGGTGTTTGGAGACTCCGTAACATTCGAGAAAGTTTCTAATATTTGGAGGATTAACCTGAGCAAATCCGGCTGTGGATTGGGTCCAGGTTATAAAAGACAGGCACATTAATTGGGTGATTCTGGACCCATTCTAGTTTTGGATCCCTCTAGCACTCCAAAACATATTGCACTGAATGATGAAAATGTAGGAGGTATTTTGATGTGGATTGTCCAATACCTCAAAGTAGAAGATGTGGGCCACCAGATGATTGGTCTTGATCTTAGTTTGGCTGTCTTCATCAGAGGAATCTTGATCTTCTCAGGCCATTGAATTCGATTAACATCTCCCATCGAAGAGATTAACTACTGAAAGAAGATTCACCAAGTCAACAATTCCAGATCCACGTAGGAGATTCTCATATCCAAAAAACGCAGAAGACCTATGATCAACAAGAAAACCCAATGAAGGTTTTTTCAACTGGACGAGTTATAAAAGGAGCAAACGAAAAAGAACTCGGGGCCCTATGTAAATCACATCTATTTACTTTGCACTTATCATTTTCTTTTATCTTAGAATAGTCTAGCCTAGTTCTGACACATATCACTACTGCCTAGCATCCTTTGTTACAACATCTTATGAATAGATTTAAACATCATCAACCTTAAGTTGTAGGATGGTGATCAACTAAGTTTTGATTTAGCTGATCATATCCATTCAGTCACACCTTGCTGACCACCTGCTTTGATAGACGACTCAGGTATCTATTTTTCTTTTTCATTTATTTCATTTGGTTGATTAATACTTTATCGATTGTAATGGGTCATAGTTTTAAATATCGATAAAATCGACATTGTTTAGTCTTATTTTATTTATCTGTACATTCGTGTTCCTTTGAGAAATATTGAGTTGAAAGTTCTAGTGAAAGGAAAAGTCATTTTACAAATTGCTTGAACGTTGAGAGAAATTGGTGGTTAAAAGGATAACTGGATCATTTATCCAATCTCCAATCTGTCTGTCTCAACATGCATGGGGGAACACCAATGATTCAGTCAAAGTTTGAATTAAGTAGACTCTAACATGCGAGTGCATCATACTCACACACGAAAAACCAAATACAGGCCCTCGTTTACATGTGTGGCCTTGTTTGATTGAATTGGCAGTAACACATAAAACCACCAAACAAAGTATTAGGATTACAAAATGTTGTGAAAAATATTGATTAAAAATATTTTAAATAAATAAATATATATGTGTGTGTGTGTGTGTGTTTTATTTGAAACAACTTGCGTTTTGGCATTTTTAGGAATAGTTCGATATTGGAAAGGAGATAAGAAAGAATAGTGTTTATATGAGAGATGTGGAGTACTTTTATATTTCTTTGGTTGATCCATGGAGTATTAGGACTTGCGTGTTCTAGTGCAAACACCCTCGCACAAGCACGCGCTTAGGCATGTGAGGCATTGTGGTTGTAGAGGCGCTAGTTGTGCACTTTACACTTCACACATACGCATCGTGTCACTCCTTCGCGACCTTATGCGAACCAGTGAGAGTCGCAATGCGATAGGGAATATGGGTCAGGTGGCTGGAATGAGCGAGTGGTCAAAATGAGACCTGTGTAGATTTTATAGAAGCAAGGAACTAGTCGTTGGAGTGAGGTGTAATTTCTCATGCAACATAAATTCGGACCATGTAGAAATTGCTATATGTAGCTAGCCCAACATCCATAAATGGCTAGCCAATGAGTCTAAACGAGTAACATGCAACAACAATTATCCCACATGCACAACGATCAGAAACTACCAATAACAACTAGTTTCTCACTAATAGCTATAAAACAGTCACATTAGTTTATGGCCCCAGACCAAAACAGTCAACCACCCTAGCTCATATAAATAGTGCCTAGATGGTTCAACATACCATCACCAACACTCAAACCATAGTCACTTACAAACCATAAAAAAGAGCAATAGTGTTCTCTGATCAATCAGCAAGGTTCATACGAACCTTAGCCAAAAGACCTAAAGAAACATACCAATGCAGTGATCTAAAATTTTCTAATTCTCTTTCTAAATATGGGATTTTCTCTTATTATTTATCTGCCATAAAAATCTTATACAGAGTTTCATTCATGGTTCTTCATATTTGCTGAACGCAGATCCACGCCCAGGCTCGTCGTATCCTAGAAGTTGTTTGCCTAAAACCTATCAGCATTCTCAATCTTTTTGAGAAGGGGCGAATAATGCTTTAAGGACAGGGTGATCACACGTGCTTCAGCCTGTCCTTATATTTTTAGTTTAATTATTTTACAAAAATTGTAAATTCTATAATTTTTAATAACATAAAAAAGAGTGGGAGGTGTTGTTTAATACCCTTATAGAATAGGACTCATTGAATAAATGGTTTGGATCTTAATCTTTCCTCCACTTATTATTATTATTATTATTATTGGTGTCATGCCCTAAATTCGAAAACCGGGCTCACAAAATTTTTGATCGCCGAATCCGGCGCCGACAATCTCCGTAGTACGCTATTCTTGTCTCCCGACACCCATACACTAGGTTCCGATCCTGAGATTGTACAAGAAGGATTTCAAATAAGATTTTAATTCATAATAAGTATAATCATAAGCATAACTCACGAACAACAATCACAAGAACACCATCACAAAATTCACTATCATAAAAAACTTTAAGGTACAATGCGTGTGTAGAGAAATACAAGATAAGAATAACGGAAATGCCTAAAGCTTGACTGCATGCTCCTGCTGCGACTAAGCTACGGCTGCGTCTTGGCGTCACCTGCATGCATCAATCATGCATAAACTTATAGAAAGCTTAGTGGATAGTGAGAGTGTCTGTGCAACATGAGCGTACTCAGAATACTATATCAAAGTAATGCAGAATCATGCTGATGAGTACATAAATGTAATCAGCCGTACAAAGGCTATTTGGTGTAAGATATGAATGTTATCGGCCATATCAAGACCATGCGATACGAGATGCAACTCAAGCATGCCAATCCTCTTTCGAATCCACATATCAATGCAGCTCATCACTAGAGTATCAAATATCAGTACAGTTCTCACTTTGGATAATCACTAGAGTTTAGTACACTCCAAATGACATTGTCCCTTTTCCAAGCGCGTAGTCCAAGTGAGTATAAGAAACCTCACTATCCGCCTATCTAATAGTCTGTCAATACTTATTCGATACATTGATAGCAGACTTATTTACAAGCTGGTCATACTCAGCCTAGTAATGCCCATACCTTTGGGCGGGTAAGGCCACACTCCCTTCCAACCAACCATGACATAGTGAAAGACGCGGCCTCCTGGTATTAGACCCTCGTGCCCTCATGTATCCAATCGGTCTCGATGTTAGAGTCATCTTCTGGTACTATTGGGTTTAGAAATTTTTACCCAAGGACATTTATGGTGCCCCGATGCTAGTAACAATATTTTCGGTGTCCGATCCTGCCATCCATGATGTGCCTATGGAGGTCATAGCCCTGATGTCGCTAGGGCATATAGTAATCATGTCATATAAATGTAAAGTGCATGAATCACACTATCAGTCATGCAGAAATCCTGCGCGTACCTTGCGCTCACGTGGGGTAACTCCGCCTATCAGGGAGCCCATAAACAATCTGGCTAAAGGCATATGCTATGATCAGTCACTCCTCATATTAAGCATACATATGATGCGTATGATCATGAATCATGGATCTATACTAAGCATGTTATATGGTGATGGACTCTGTTCATAACAAATATGAGCTTAGACGGCCTACACACTACAAGTATGAGCCTAATAATGGGCCCTAGGAAGAGTTATAATGCGAACATTTAACCATTATTGCTCTTATAATGTGGATGTCAAACCATCATTACTCCCAAGGCATGACCGCCATAAACATCATTACATACATCATGGTGGAATCTCACATCGTAATGGGCCTCATATATATCACATTCGGCTGACACAAAGGCCTTACATATGTCTCAGTGGGCCCACTCATGGTCCTTATATACATTACATTGGGCCTCAACCCATGGACCAACATGCATCAAATGGGCCACATCATATGGGCCGCACCAATGGGCCCATATACATCAAGTGGGCCGTATTAACTGACTATACTAATGGGCCAACATGCATCAAATGGGCTACATCATATGAGCCACACCAATGGGCCCATATACATCAAATGGGTTGCATCATGTGGGCCTCAAATACATCAAATGGGCCGCATCATGTAGGCCTTAAATACATCAAATGGGCCGTACCAATTATACCATTCATCTATTTTTTTAGAGATCATTTTAGAGTATTATCCAAAAAAATGAATCATATCAAAGATTGTTTGGACCAAACCACAAATAACAGTGGTGATAATGATTTCCATGTTAAAATTCTAGTAGGCCCACCATAACATTTATTTTCCATCCAATCTGTTCATAAGGTCACAAAGACCTGATTTAAGAGGATAAACAAATATCATGTTGGTCCAAAACTACTGTAACCCAAAGGGTTTCAATGGTAGACATTCAATCCCACTGTTTCTACAGTGTGGTCCACTTGATAGTAGATCTGTCTCACTCTTAGTCTCAAACCTTGAGACATGACGCCAAATGGATGAATGGTTTAGATGTAACACATACACCAGCAGGCCACGCAGTATTGCTGGTGTCGTGAGGCCCATTGATGGGCGATATAGATGCAGCACATGCATCAATGGTGGGGTGGCTAGCACGTCAAATGGATGGATGGTTTGAAGGGAATACATCCTTCAGTGGTAGCCCCATCTGCCACCATCCAGATGGACGGATGGATAAAACACACACATTAAGCCTCATGGCACCATCCAGATCCATCTGGACGGTGTTGATGCTCAAACGTTAAAGGTGGGTCCCACGTGGGAGTGGCCCACCCAAATATACTTAATATTATATATATATATATATATATATATATATATATATATATATATATATATATATATATAAATATATATATATAAAGAGGTGGCTGTCTAGATCCACCGTCCAGGCCCTGTACTTCTGGACGATGTGGATTCCAACCATCCATTGTAAGTGTCCCACTGTCCAATGGTGGGGACGATGTGGATCACCACATAATCAGGGCGGGTCCACACGTGTGGCCTACATCGGGTTCAGATCAAACTGATACTTGTGTTTTCCTTCAATCAGGCCCATCTAAACGGATTGCCACGTGGGCCCACTCGGTGAACAACATGGATGAAATACTTACTTCATGGTGGGCCACACACGCACACACCATCCATAAAAGAGAGAGAGGAAGAGAGAGAGAGAGAGAGAGAGAGAGAGAGAGAGAGAGAGAGAGAGAGAGAGAGAGAGAGAGAGAGAGATGGAGGATGGAGGGACCCCGCCACTATGGGCCCCTCTCTTATACAATGCATATATCAAGTGGGTCCCACAACAAGTGTGCCCTTAGAAATTTGAAATTTAATGGTGGATCACCCACGTGTGGCCTCCTTTAGCTCCTTGGACTTTTATGCTCCTTGTCTTTGATCTTGATGAAGGTTGATGAAGAATGGAGGGTTGAGATGGGAGATGAGAGGGTAGGAAAGTGGGTCACACTTGGCTTTGGGAAAGCTTGGATGTTGGGTGCTTTCTCTTGGGAGTTTGGAGAATTGTTAGAGAATAGAGAGAGAGAGAGAGAGAGAGAGAGAGAGAGAGAGAGAGAGAGAGAGAGAAGTGATGGATTGATAAGGGATGGGGTGGAGTGGGTGTTGTAAGAAAGGGGATGGGAATGCATGAGTTAGTTTGAATTTTTTGTAGAAGAGGAATGGGTGGGGAGAGAGAGAGTTGACTTGGGGAAAAGAGGAAATGTGTGCTTGTACTTGTGATAGGGTGAGGTGGCATGGGTATGGATGATGTACTTGACTTGATTGATGAGATACGTTATAGAGACTCAGAATTCACACCTGTGACATTTTTCTAGAAATGAATGTGGGCCCACATCTTGTGGCCTGAGTATCGTATCGTCCCATGAGACCCGACATTGGAACCGCGGTGACGGCGTGGTCGTTAGGGTACAAGTTTCGAGTTGAGCCGATATAAATCTTTGGGATACGACTTAGGTTTACGCGCAAATGCCGGTTATAGGTCAAGGGTCGTTGGAATTCAATTGGAAGGACTGCAGAAGCCTACGAAATGGTACGGAGCAGGGTACGGGCCTTACAATTGGCCCGTGTAAATGATCAGCCGCATAATGAAAATCATGGGGAGGAACCTAGATGGTCCATTAATTAAACAGGTTAAAACATTGAAATTAATACACAATTGATGGTTCAAATCAATTTCCATGTGTGACCCACATAATGAGTGAATTGTTCAAATTTTACTTGAGATGATCTTCATGGTATGTTCCAGGATATCGACAGTTCAAATTCTCATCTGAAAGAGCTACATTAGCAGAAAATGATCCAGACCGTTAGTTTGCTAAAGCTAAGTTGATTATCCTCAAAGGTTACTTTGATAATGTACTTCAAACTTTTCAACTGGTGGCATGAAAATAGATGGTAATTATTGTACTATATTTTTTACCATTCCGGAACAACCAATTAAGAAATGACATGTATCATTGCATAAGAAGTATAGAGCACGTATAAGATCTTTGATGATATTTCGAGTGTGTGTTGCAGAATTACAGTTGATGCTATTCAGAGTGCTACACGTCACCAATAAATAGAGTTTGGATAAGAAGCTTGAATATAGGACGTGATCGGGATAGGTGTCCAAGAAGAGTTTGGAAGGGTGGAGTGGTGATGAAGTGATTGCTACCATCAACTAAATGTGGAGAGGAAGCATTTAGATGACTACCATAAGGAGATTTATAAATAAAAAAGGATTTCAACAAATCAAAGTGTCTCATATCAACCCAATCAAACAAATCAACTATGTCTTTCAATTATCCTTTATGTTCCTTAGCATAACTAGTCCTTTATGTTACTTAATGTAACCAGTAGCCTAATCTTATATTAGGAGTAGCAATAATCTAGTAGTTGTAATCCAAGTCTACACTCATATATTGGACAAATTTCCATTGCAATACGAGTGGTTCGTCTTTCCAAAAGGCACTTTCACAGTTACTCCCTGTAGTTAAGTCTTTCCTTTTTGTTTGCTTTTGTATTTAGAAGTCCTTTCGTACAGAAGGCAATGTGTAACTCATTCATGGAGGATGAACCCAACCATCTAATAATTGCCTGATCATATTTTAAATAACATCTTGCGAGTGGTTGAATATGCAACCAGTCTTCTCAGATATCGGTCATACATTGTTAAATTTAATGTATCAACCTATCTTGGCGCTTGGGGTCAAAGTTGTTTGGTTGGAATTGAGCCGCACAGTTAGTTTTTGCATACTCACAAATATTATACGTGACCAATGTTGTATTTTAAAAAGGATTTTAAAATATATTTTTTCAAAATTCAAAGCTTTTGGTTCCTGTTTCTTTTTGTATTTCTCGTCCCATATTGGAAAAGACTAAAGAAAAACTCAAGTATATAAGAGATAAGTTTTGCATGGGGCTTTGAGCCCCTTCTTAGGGAGCATGTGAATTTAGTCCAATGGGGGCTATGCCATTAGCCTTAACCTTTGCCATTGACCACACATACGCACGTGTGCATCGAGCCCATGCGGTTCTGGGTTGCGGCCGTGCGTGCACCCGCATCGTGCCTGGCGAGGCTGGGTTTGGGTTTGGCTCTAAGTTTATGTGAGGATTGAGAGTACGTATACTCGTACTAACGGACCTAACCCATTTGAAAAAGTGTTTTAAGTACCTAATTGTGGTGTATAGGGGTGTACACGAACTGAGCTAGCTCGGTTAGCTTGCTCGACTCGACTCGAAAAAGCTCAATTCGACTTGGTTCGAAGCTGAGTTCAAGATGATTTTTTGAGCTCGAAAATGAGTTCGAGCTGGCCCTAGCTCGACTCGACTCGGATCGAATCCAGCTCGAATCGAATCCAGCTCGAATTGAACTCGAATCGAACTAGTTCGGTGACTCGGTTACTTTGCAATTGATGTTGCTCACCAAGTGTTTGATGAAATGACTAAACAAAGTGTGGCTGGCGGCAAGGAAGGTATGTACATGAAACAAATATCTTTTTTTTTTCTTGGTTTTTATGTTTCTAAAATACCTGTAAAACCATTGCTTCTGTTTGTAAAACAGAGAGATTTTGAAGTTGCAGTCCAGGTGTTTGTGAAAATGCCTCAATGTTGAACTCGGCTCGATCTTGACACAAACTTAGCCCAAACTGGCCTGAGCTACTGACCAAACCGAGCTGAGCTGGCCAGTCAGGCTCGAGGACAGGACTGAGCCCAGCTAAGCCGAGTTGAGCTGAGGCCAGCCTTACTTGGTTCAACTTGATGTAAACCTCTAGTGCTATATATATATATATATATATATATATATATATATATATATATATATATATATATATATACACACACTCATTTTCTGAATTAGTTAATTAAAGACTAACAATTTCTCTCTAGTTTTTTAAAATAAGTACCTTGTTCCTATTTTGTCAACTGAGTTTGTTGTCGAGTCAATTTACTTCGGTTAAGTACCGCATGCTAGTCGAGCCGAGTGACCCGTTCGCGCGCTTTGATTCAAACAAATAAGTTTTCTTTTTCTTTTCTAATTTTGTTAATTTATTTTCTAATTTTTTGAATATTAATGAACTGAATCCTGCATTGGGGAGAACAACACTAATACGGTGGTGGCCGAGAGAAATACATGAATGGTCCACCTTTGTGGGTGTTGTAAACGGCACTGTCAGTCCCGCCATGAAGTATGTGTTTTATCCATTTTTCCGGATGAGTTTAGGGCATGAGCCCAAAAATGAGGCAGATCCAAAGTTCAGGTGGACCACACCACAGCAAATAGTGGTGGTTGAACGGCCACCATTAAAAACTTCCTTAAATCCCACTCTAATGTTTATTAGCCATCCAGCCTTTTGGTTAATTCATATAAACCTCGGCGAAGGGAAAACACAAATATCGGCTTGATCTAAAACTTTCGCAGCACCCAATAAGTTTTAATGGTAGGAGTTCAATCACCCCGTTTCCTCGGTGTGGTCCACCTGAGATTTGAATCTTCCTTTTTAGTTTTCTGCCGTGAAATGAAATGAAAAAAAAAAAGAATGAACGGTGTGGATAAAACACATACATCATGGTGGGGCCTACAGATCTCTTCCGGCACAGACACGTATTGAGGAATCACTACCGAATACGAGTCCTTGGATGAGGGCATCCACACAGTTGGGTTCACAATGTGGATGGTTTAGATGTTCTACTCGTGTGCCAAATGGGGCACACGTTTAGGATGATTGGCAAACCTCTAGAAAGAAGTGGGCCATCCTCACAATATAGATGGTGTGCTTGTCGTAACAAAAGGTTGACTCTCAATGGAAGCCACTTCACGTGTGTCACGTTGTCCTTCCTTATGTCTGTAATGATCTGTCTCATGACTGGCCCGGGCCCACTTTGACCAACAGCTGAATGGATAGAATTATGAGAAACGGATTGGCTACCTATAGAATTGTGAGCCTCACTATTATGTATGTGTTTCATTAATGTTGTTCATCTATTTTTATAGATAATTTGATGGCATGAGGCCAAAAATGAGGTATATCCCAATCTCAAGTAGATCACATTATAGGAAACAGTGTTGAATGAAAGTTGACCATTAAAAACTTTTTAGGAAAGCTGATATTTGTTTTATCCCTTCATCTAGGTCTATATGACCTAATCACCAGATTGGACGTTAAATAGACAGTACATGGCCTTAGGAGGATTTTAATGGTGGATATCCAATCACTATTGTTTTCCTGTGTTGTGGTCCACTTGAGATTTATATCCCTCTCATTTTTTTGAACAAGCCCTGAAATGATCTCTAAAAATGTACGAAACACATACATCATAGCAGGGCCTACAGAGGACTGACCACCAGCCACCGGGCTGGTGGCAGGGGGAGTAGCCAATCCATTTCCAGAATTAAGCTGTTGATGAGATCCATGGGATGTGGTCTACCATGATGGGACCCTGTAATCCATTGGATCATTCAAGCTAGGGCTGAAAGTTGGGCGGGTTCAACCCGACCGACCCGTGACTGACCTGACATTGGGTTGGGCTCGGGCAGGATATTTCAGGTCCGATCTTAAGCTTAGGCTATACAAACACCAACCCGATAAAACTTGGGTTGGGCTCGGGTTGAGGTCTCGGGTTGCCCGAACCCGATCAATATATACGTTATTGATATTTTATAATTGAGTGTGGATCGTTTGTGTCGAAGGCATACTAGTGATGTCGAGTCTCATTTGTCCACGTCGTTTTCAAAGACTCAAGTTAACAAGATATGCCCGATTTCTCTCTCCCAAATAGACTTCATGCTATGCTACATGACTTTTAAACGAGTAGTTGTCTTATATTTTAGCTTGTTTTTAAAGGAAAAAAATGAAGTTATTTATAATGAATAATCACATATATAATTAATAAAATTATAGATACAAAAAATAAATTCTATATTGAAATATAATAAACTAATGTAATAACTAAAATAATAGCATGTATATACCGGACTAACCCGATCAACCCGACTAAGCCCGCTTGGGTTGGTGACGCAGGGATGAACGTGATGAGGTCGATCATCGTCTTCCTCAAGGATAACTACTCCGAATCCACGGAGCTTCTCTGGACTCCTCACAGAGACTTCTCGAATCCACGAGGAAAGAAAGTAGGAAGATAGAAATAAATTCTAATAAATTCGAAATTAATTGATGAATTCCCAAAATCGAGTTCACAACCCTTTAAATAAGGGAACCAAGCAATAAGAAAGAAATCAGACTCAAACTACAACTAAAACTCATAGAATTCGCAACTTACTATAAATAGTAAACTTACTATTTATAGACGGTCATGATGTCTACTAGTGCGCAAGGTTTTCGGCCAAAAATAGTAAGTGTCCTATTTGGCTTCACCAAACCGTTCTCCTAATTATCCTAAGCACTTTTCATGTTGGACACAACTCCTAAAGCCCAACGGATGAAAAGTTATACTCAAACTAAAACTTACTATTTATAGTAAAAACAAAATTAAAACGAGAAAACGACCGTCGATCAGGGGGTTTCTCGCAAATCCGGGCTGTGTAACCCGGCGTAGTAGGGTTGGTTGGCTAAAGTAGCTCGTTCTACCCCAAAATCATATATTTTACGTCGGATAACTCATTCCGGATTGTGAGATACGCCCGATCTAAGGTCCGATGGTCTGGATCACTTCTGTCGCCGACCGTGCCTTTTCTGATCCATCTTGGCCATGAAATTGTCCGCGACCCACTCTACATCAGTTGGACTTGGGTAAAGAATTCTCAACCCGAGATTAAGTTGAGTTGGATTAGGGTTGAGGTATAGGAACCTTGGATTGGGTTAGGGTTGAGCACCAACCCGGCTCAACCCGCACGACTTTCAGCCCTAATTCAAACCACTGGCCCGTCCGTAAGAAAATTCGGATTATCCTGTGCATGTCCTTAGACGAGGATCAAACAACTCCTCGGCTAGCATGAAACACGTTGATGTGGGAAAACGCGTAGCGTGGCCGGAGTTTCTGTGGAGCGAACTACTTCGGGTGCATGACATTCACTCCGTCCATCAGATGTTCTACCTTGGTCCCGAACATCCACTCCGTCCATCAGGTTCTATCTTAGATTCTATGCTCTAGGGATAAATATCAACTAAATATACAACTCAGATGGGATACACCAAAGGGAATGATGGGAATGAGATCCCAACCATAAATTTTTATGTGGGTCCACCATGGTGTGTATCTTTTAACAAATACGTTAATCAGGTACAACTCACCAGCATGAATTCATGCAAAAATCAGCCTGATGTAAAACTCAGGTGGGCCTGACTACATGAACTTTGAGGTTTTAAGAGAAATTTTACATTTTCACCATTGGTGTGGCCCATAAGAGTTTCATATGGGGATGATATTTTGAATGTGCGGTTTAAGTAAGGGTTCTCATCTGATGGATGGGGTGGATTTTACATTTACAACACGGTGGTCCCCACAGAGCTTGGACTGTAGACGATCCCGGTTCCCTATCAGGCCTAAGATATTATCATAAAAGTATTTCGAGTGGTCCACCCAACGAATGACGTCTAAAATCAGACCGACTGAATGGTTCTAACGTGATCAGTGGACATTTGAATTTTAACTCAGGCCTTTGACTACTTTTCATTTTAACCGTTCAATAGATCCATCAGTCGGGGCAAGAATTTTAGGTAAAACAAAATAAAAATCCAACGTGTATCCCACGAGTTGAACGGTTGGTATATCTTGAGCTGTATATACGCCACGTGGACAATCTTGGACTGCTATCAATGTCTTTTTTTCCCCCTCATATTTACACATTGATGTGTGGGCCCACAACCCTTTTGTCTCTTACCATTGAAGATTCCCTCTCCTTGGTTGTATTAGATACTGAGTTTTTTCATGGTTTCACAATTTTCAGATGGTGTGGTCCACTTGAGTTGCGGATACGGCTCATTTTCTTGCATATCTCATGACTTAGGGGGATCAACTAAATGTACGGTGTGGATGTCCATCGCAAATCATCATGGGCCCACAGAGCTCGATCTCATGGGAATGGTGCTATGAGCTTGAACTCATGAGAGCCCCCGGGGCCCACACGCACGTACCCTTCAAATTGGAACATACACATCCACTACGCCTAGCTTATCACAATTGCGTACGGATTACACCAAGATCCATAGCTAAAGTAATAGACTGAGGCCTCGTTTGTTAAATCTGAAGCCTAAAGTCTGAATCTGAAATATGAAGTCTGAATATGAAATATGAAGCCAAGAAACTTGTTTGGTAATTATGGATGAAGTCTGAAAATTAGATACTAAATTTGAAATAACTTGTTTATTAACAAACATATGAAATGTCTTAAATACATTAATTTGATGCATTTGCCTCTATTTCTTATTTCAAAATGTTTTATATTATAAAGAAATTATTTTTTATTAAATGAGAATAAATTTATTCTATTTAATTCAAAAAAACTGGAGTGCTTGAGAGAAAATTAAAATATATATCATTATTCCTAAAAAGTGAATAAAATATCATCATTCATAATTAAAAAAATAGATAAATTCCTTATGTTGCCTTAGGAATATTTCAAATCAAGATGTACAGTCCTTACGTTTTAATCCCACTTGATTATCGGATCCACCTCAATATTAGTCCTATGTTCTAAAATAAACTCACAAAAAGGATGGCCATATGAATGTCACATGAAGTTCCAGCACAAGGATTTTGGGGAGGGCCTATTGTGATGTTTGTGAGAAATCTAACACGTCAATCCATTTTTCGAGTTCATTTTAGGACATTCAACCAAAATGAGGAGTATCCAAAACTCAAGTAGGCCATACGAGATGAAACAGTGGGAAAAAGAATGCCTACTGTTGAAACATTTTTAGACTCTACCTTGATATTTAAATTCCATCCAAACTGTTTATAAAGTTATTTAGATTGAGATGAAGTGAAAACACCGTGAACTTAAACCTATACAAAACTTTTGTAGCCATATAAATATTTCAATGGTGGCCACAAAATCTCTATTATTTCCTATCATGTGGCCCATTTAAGTTTTGGATATATCTTATTTCCTATCTCTCTCATTTTTGTCATAAATCCCTAAATTGATTTTTAAAGATGAATGAACGAAATAGATGAAACACATACATCATGGTGGGGCCCATAGAGCATCGACCATCAGTCATGGGGACGGTGTTAGGGAGTAGCTAATCCGTAAAAACTTAAAAAGTTAATTTTGGAAGCAAAAAATTTTGTTTAATAAAAAATTCACGGAGCACATTCCGCGTTCACCATTAAGCCATACTCCTATCACGGAAAAAATTCAGTAAAAAATCACTGAGCGCTTTCCTTCTTCAGCGTTAACAACACATTAACAAACACCACTAAACACGAAATATTTTCTTAATTCTGTATTAAGTACAAAAATTTAGTGTTAACAAACACGCCCTGAGTGAAAGATACCTTTCATCGGCATCGATTCCTTAGTGGGGGTGGCCAACAGTGAAGTGTGATCTGATAGTGGGTGTACTAACAAGCTTAAAAAATATTAAAAAAATATTAAAAAATGCGTGCGGATTAGCTGTTACCTAAAGAGTTACCTGGACCGTATGGGGCTCACCTTGATATATTTACTTTATATCCACACTGTTCATATGTTTTTTCATCTCATTTTAGGACAATATCCCAAAACCTAAAGAAGATCCAACTCTCATGTGGACCACACTATCAGAGACAATGATGAATGATTAAAAACCTTTTATGGGCCACAAAAGTTTTGGATTAACCTCATTTTTGTATTTTAGCTTTGTCCAGGTCTGCTTGATGTTGCCAACAGGTTGGATGACAAATAAACATTACAATGGGTCCTTTGGAATTTTTAATGGTGAGTCACTCAATCATCACAATTTCCTGTGGTGTGGTCGACCTGATATTTGGATCTAATTAGTTTTTGAGACCATGTACTAAAATGGGTTGGATAAATGGATAGATAGTATGGATATGCAACACATCATCAAGGTGGGCCCAAGGTAGTAACACTTAATCCGCTTCCATTACAAATAACTAATAAACACAGATATCTGTCGATTGATGGTGAGGCAATTTTCTCTACAGCTAAATAACATTCTAGCTTTATATACTTTGTGAGTTTGTGTAAAAAATCTGAGCCATTATCAAGTGGGGCCACCGTGAATATGCCAGCTACAGGAACGTTTATTAAAAAATGGAGAGTTAGACTATCAATAGTCTATCATCAGTATTTAGACTGCTTCATAGTGGTCGCAGCCGGATGAATGGTCTGGATTCTTCACACGTGCAACATCATCCCACGTGTGTCCTGTAAAATCGTCTCTGTTGTCTTCGTTGCCCGTTTGGTCCCCGTTATTTCCCAGCCTATGGTGTTGGGCACGGATCCACCGAGGTCAGTGATCCCTATCTATGGGGCCCACTTTGATGTATTTTACTTAAATCCACACCGTCCATATATTTTGAAAGATCATTTTAGGGCATGCTTCAAGAAATGAAGCAGATGTAAATCTTATGTGGACCACACGACAGGAAAAAGTCATTATTGAATCCCCATCATTAAAAGCTTCATGGGGTTACCGAAATGTTTATTTTCCATCCAACCTGTTGATAAGGTCACAAAGACCTGGATGAAGAGACCAGACAAATATCAGCATATCTCAATCTCCACATGGGTTGTTTTGCCAGAAGCCTTTTGTACAAGATAGATTATAGTTACATGGGTTGTTTTGCCAGGGCCCCGTGTAACTGTAAGCTCTGTGGAGCCCACTGTGATGTCTGGTTCATCCGTTTTGACAACTTATTCTAGCACATGAGTGAAAAAAATGATGCATATCCAAAACTCGTGAGCCACACCATAGGAATCCATGGAGAAGGAAATTACCACCATTGAAACTTTATTGGGCCCACCGGAATGCTTATATGCCATCAACCTATTCATAAGTTGATTACCACAGGGATAAGGAAACAATACAAAAATCAACCTGACCTAAAACTCATGTGGCTACATCAGGGTTTCAAGGGTGGGGATTCAATCCCCACTGTTTCATGTGTTACAGCCACTTTAGTATTGAATCTATATGATTTTTATCCTAAGGGGATATTTGGATAGGAATAAATGAAGATAAATGACATTTAAGGTTTGTTGAGTTGAAATGCACTTGATCCAAAATCTTTCATTTGGAAGCTTGTATTTATAAGGCATTGGAACTCTTTCGGTGTATTCACAGGACTTAAATTTGATTAACTAAATCAGCTTTCATGTCCTGACTTGGTATATTGATGTAATATTTGATAAAATGATAATAATAAGCTTATTAAAATATGTATTTTGGCCAAAAGAGATAAAATTGTGAGCCTTGAGTGGGCCGCAAATGCAAGGGCCATAAACAAGCAACTCAAACATAATTTCTAACCATCCATTTAAATGTCTAATATTTGGATGGTTTAGATCATTCTATTAATGTTATTTTTGCATTGCAGCAGCTAATTAGATTGTTTTAGGTATCATTAATATAACATGTGTCGTGTGGATTAGTAGCCTCAAGACACCTATGTTACATGTGCGACTCTTCTTCCTTAAAAAGAGGCAAAAAAGATACTTCCTTTATAATTATACCAAAATTTTGACATTTTGCTGAGATTTTTAAACAGTAGATTTGAAATACCTTCGATTATATTTATCAGCAAATCCAAGATTCCCTAATGTAAAAAACAACTATTTAGACTTGAAATAGACCCATTTACTGCCAAATCTAAGGTGCCAAGTGGGGTGTAAATGGGGTGAAATGTCCTTTTGAGCTCTCTTGGAGAGTTGCACAAGTAAATAAAGGTGCTACAATTTATACTCATTTTTCAGCGCCCTAAAGTAGTCCAATAGAAAACTGTCATGTGGTGACACTACGTGTTTGGCACACACATAAGTTGTACTCATACCCAAAGAGATCTTCAGTTGATTTTCCTTCGACGTTATGCATTCCTTTATTAATGCAATGACACAAATTCTTAAAGGGATATCGATGCATGCCGCGTTACTACGTTTATCATGTCCAATTAATGAGGCAACATACCTCTATAAAAATACTCATCGAGAGAACAGATCTAATCATGTATTTGGCTATGATATTTTCAGTGAGGCTATCTCTCACGGTCCTTCCAAAATGGGAGATCTTCCCAGAGACGTTTGGAGTGCCAGTAATGCTCGAGAAGGCTCTGAATATTAGGACATCAGATCAATGTCTAAGCCAATTCAACCTTGGTTTGGACCCAAGTCAGGAGAGACAAACATATATATCAATTAGATTAGGTTCCCTGTTCGTACATCCATCGGAATTAAGAGAATGGGGTGAATTGGATCTGACCTGGTTCGATAACATATCAATATTAGGTATCAAATTCTACCTCACTTGAAACCATCACCTTATGGATGGTTAAATGCAAGAGGTGATTTAATTGAGACCGCCCAACACTTTGAAGTGGAGGACGTGAGCCACTAGATGAGTGGTCTTGATCTTGGCTTGATTGTCTTCATCAAAGAAACTTTGGTTGTTCCAACTTTGATCTTTAGTGGGTTATGAACATTTCCGTGAATGATTAGTTACGAGATGAAGATCTATGAAACCAGTAAGTCCAGATTTGGCTTGAGTCCTTTCTTCCCAATGCAAGCCAGCCGTTCTGGATCAATTAAGGAGATTGCCATATCTATAACTCCGAGGTGAGCGCAAAGGATTCAGAAGCAATAAGGAAACGAAGCAATGAGTTTCACTGCCTCGAGAAGCTATAAAAGGAGTATACGATGAAGAGCTCAATATCCTACACCAAACGCATCTATCTACTTTTCATTTATCTTAGTTTGGCATAACCTACTTGTAGCATAAATAGCTCTCACATAATGGCTCCCACTATGGTATCTGAGGAGTAGAGTAAATATCATCAACCTTAAGTTGTAAAATCACGATCAATTGAGTTTCACTTTGGTTGATCATACCAATATGATCATACCTTGCAAACCAATCGCCTCAATCGTCTGTGCCGATAGACGTATCAAGTATTTATATTTTTGTTTTTATTTATTTATCTGGTTGATTGTCACTCTATCAATTGTAATTGACCATCCATTTTAAATATCAATAAAGTTGACAATGTTTAGCCTTATTTTGTTTATCTGTACATACTTATTCATTCAAGAAGCATACAACCTTAAAGACTGGTGAAAGAAAAAGTCCCTAATTCACATACTTATGTCTATTGTCACAAGGTTAAAAGAACTCATTCGAATGTGCTAACTTGTTATGAGATGTCTTAAATTTGTACATGCAACATGGGTTTGATCAATCGACCACCCTGGTTAATCAATCGAGTGAACTTCGAATTATACAAGTTGGTCTTTAGACAGTTTTGGACGGTATCGATCGATTAAATTGTCCGTCAATTGAACGACAAATTTGCAAAATATTCGTAAACTCTCTAAACAATTTAAGGATGTTCGATAGCTCGAACATGTTGGCTCAATCAATCAAGGATTTCTTGATCAGTGTCGATCGATGGCGTGCACGATATTGCAAAATCGTGTGGTTTGTTTCCTATTCCGGGTGCTACACTATATATATGAGGGTGTAATGAAGTATTAGGGCATCTTAAGTAATTCTAATCGCAGCTTAAATTTTTTTAGATTTTTGAGACGAGGAAATGGGGGTTTTTGACATTGTAAGTTCTTCTATTCTCTAGTAATTCATTTATCATAGTGATTCGTTGTCGCTTATGTTGTAGCCTTTTCCCATGAGGGTTTTTCCAATTAAAAACTTGTGTTTTTTTTTTTTTTGGCATTTGTGATTGCTTACTTGCGTTTATCTTTCGATTATTTCTTCCGAATTCGAGGTTTGCTTTTGCAGCTTTCCCAACATAACTACTACCTTTTTACAAATCGTTTGAATGAAGCGTAAATCGGTGGTTAAAAGGATAACTAGATCCTGGTCCAATCTTTAATCTATCCATCTCGATGCGGAGGAGTCCGACGATTGAATTAAAACCTTTGAGTTGAGTAGACTATGGCATGCTTGCATATCTTACACTCACATGAACAACCAATCTAAGCCCTCACTCATACTGTAACGCCCCGAAAAATCGGGGGGTCGTGCATACGCTTGACTCCTGAGTTCCCGAGTGTCACTTATCATCAATTTTATGGTTTTATGATTAATCAAATTCAAATGCGTAGCCCGAAATTATTTGGAGCATGAAACACAATCACAACAGGTTTACTGAAATGAAAGAGGTCAAATATACCTATATATATCCAGGTCCAAAAGAAGGAAAAGGGGTCGCACAAGGTGTTGCCCAACAAGAATCATAAAATATCATGTCCAAAAGAATAGAGCTAGTTCACTACTCAGCGATCCAAATCCCATCTATTAGGCCAATGGGGAACTACCAATCGGCTAAATGTAGGACACATCACCCTCCTTATCGATGCTCACGCCGCATAGCTCAATGAACTCAGTACTACCTGCAGTTACTGAAGAGTCTGGGTGGTGTTTTAAAACACCGTCCCAGAGTGGGAGTGAGTGATCAACTCAGTGGGTACTATTCATCTTAAGTTGTAACAGACATCAATTATAATATGAACTTAATGAAAAACAGTCAATCATCAACGACTAGCAACTCTTATTAAAATGCATGTATGCGGGATGATATGATGCATGCCCTCGCCATAATGCTCCCTCGAGCGACTCCATCTAACGATCGCGTATGACCGCACTCCCTCAGAGTGACTTTGACTTCCGAGTCGCCACCCTAATTAATGCGATACAATGCGATCGTGTTAGCCAAGTTATTAGTTAAGTCCATTCATCCAGCGGGTTGGGGAATCTGATACACCCTATGTATCAATGCCCTAAGCTGATTGCGAGGCCAAGACCCCCCAATGCGTGAGGCCGAGACCCAGCGGTTCGTGATCCCGTTGGGTTCATCATCCCCGACTTTAAGCACATGAGGAGTGCCGAGAGAAAGGGATCGCTCGCGGTCACTACGGGGAGACGCGGTACCCCAGCGTAGGACGACAGCTGGGACACAGTGTCCCATTCCACCATGCCTGGCTCACGAGGCTGTGGATCAGTTTCAAGTGGGTTATTGATGGGCTATAACGGTTATAGGGTGGTTCAGATTCCATACATATGTAAGCAAACATGGCTAACAAACAAGATTGGTTAGACAGAAGACTAAACCGCACGAGTCCAGGCAAGTACATGGCCCATCAATACATATTTGCACTGAAGAGGAATAACCGAGTTGTTAGTTAAGTCCATTCATCCAGCAGGTTTGAGAATCTGATGCACCCTACATATCAATGCCCTAAGCTGGTTGCGAGGCCAAGACCCCCCAATGCGTGAGGCCAAGACCTTACGGTCCGTGATCCCGTCGGGCTCCTCATCCCCGACTTCAAGCACATGAGGAGTGCCAAGAGAAAGGGATCGCTCGCGGCCACTACGGGGAGGCGCGACACCCCAGCATAGGCCGACAACTCGGACACAATGTCCCATTCCACCATGCCCGACTCACGAGGCTGTGGACCAATTTTCAGTGAGTTAATAATGGACTGCAATGGTTGTATGGTGATTCAGGGTCCATACAAATGTGAGCATACAGGGTTAACAAACAGGGTTGGTCAGACAGTAGATTAAACCACAAGAGTCAGGCCAGTACATGGCAGAACGGCATCGGGTGCGAGCAACCCATGTAGTCTAACTACTGTCGTCCACACGCACTCGCCCAAATCCATGGGTTTAGCCTTGAGACGGTTCTACCAACGGGGCCGTCTTCGCTCTCCTCGAATTACTGACCAACCCAAGGGTTTGGGAGGTGATTCAAAACATGCCAACTATCAATATATCATCTAACATAAACAACACTATGTTCTCATACTTTTCAACATAAAATTTCTAAATTTCTACTAACATGTAAAACTAACAATATCATGAACAAGGTGTGTGTGTGTTGTGTGGGTGGATAAGAAAGTTAAGCACTTCCTACCTCCTTTAGAACCGAAATACATAAAAATCAATGAATCATACATGTTATAGGGCAAATCATATGAGAAAATCAAACAAGGCATGAGCATGCAATTGTTCATACACAAAGTCATGTGAGGGGCAAGAACAACATCATATGAGAGCCAAACATACAATTTTACAAACATACAAGTCCTAGGGTTTCTCTAAGTTCTCCTAATCATAGCATTCAAACAACCAAAATTATTAAACACATACTAAAATTGGTGCTAGGCCACCTAAGAGCAATAGTCCGCACCTATGGGGTCGTTAGAGTCTCGAATCGACCTAGAAAAGCTCGAATTTGGGGGCCGGACGACCTGAATCCCTATAGCATGCAATTACATGTTAGAATCTTGTGTAAATCCCTCTTTAGATCATGAGATTAAAGAAAAAAGAGATGGAGGATCTTACCTAGGAGACCGGAGGACGTTTCCTAGAGTTTTGATGATGGGTTTCCCTTGAAAGAGGATAGGGTGTTGATGCGCTTGGGCCCCACATGAATTTGGAGTCCACCTTGACTCTCTTCTTGCTCCTTTCCTCCCTCTTACTCTTCTCAATCGTTGGAGAATGGTAAGAGCTAAGAGGAAGAGATGGGTTGTTGGAGATAGA
This sequence comes from Magnolia kwangsiensis, assembly GCA_037074715.1. Lineage (NCBI taxonomy): Eukaryota > Viridiplantae > Streptophyta > Magnoliopsida > Magnoliales > Magnoliaceae > Magnolia > Magnolia kwangsiensis. The sequence continues at coordinate 201,419,346 of CM073571.1, forward strand.
AGTAATGAAGAAGAGGCTTTGATTGTTAGAGGATGGTGGAGTAATGAGGGAGGGTTTGTTGTAGTAAAGAGGAAATTTATGAGGGAGAGAGAGATAGATTGAGAAATGGGGAGTGTATGAGATAGTTAGGATTCTATCTCTAGGTTTGGCCTCTTTGGCCATAAGTTTTCCAAAATGCCTAAAATACCCGTCTAGGACCACTTGTTGTGTTAGGGGTAGTTCTATCACCCCCCTGCCACTAAATTTGGTGTGTGGATACCTCATGGCCCACTAAGGGGCCATATAAAATTTAGAAACAATCGGATGAACGGATATGGGATCTGAGTAAGCAATCCCGATCTCTAAATGGCCCTGTGGGATCTATTCCGGTCGTTGGGGCAGTTCTGGTGGTCCCCTGGCCATGAAATTTATAGGGTAGGTGGTCCATGGTCAAATGAAGGATCATACAAATTTCGGGGTCGATCGGATATTTGGTTTGATCGTACGGGTCCGATTTGCGATCAACAGTTACCGTGCCATGATCGGGTTCCATATTTTATAGACGGGCGTAGGAAAATACATTAGACCTTCGCTGTAAATTTGGAAGAAATCCGACGGCTGAAAAGCCCAGAGTCTCGGTTTCATTTGTAAGTGCCAGATTCCAATTCTGGCATTGGTGGGGTGCATTTGGCAAGTGCCATATCCCAATTCTAGATGTCCACTGGGTCTGCAATCCACGATGGATCACAAGCCCAGTGAGATCTATGATTTTCTAAATTTTTAGATTTTTCTGACCCTCCTCAGTAGTTAGGTGGCCCACACGGGCTGTTGTTAAGTGTAAATAGCCCATCTGGCTTGGAGGCTCGCACTAGGCCCTATCATGACCTGTCCGGTCTAGTCTAATGAGCTAATCCTAGGTTAATCAACTTGTGGTACCCCACCACGAGTGACTTAAACAAATGGTCCTGCGACAAATCCTACGTGGACGCCACAGGACACTGTGCTGGTTGGACGGGACATTACAAGGGTTGATTTGGTCTACTGTTAAGATCTGGGCCTCATCTGACTCGGATTTGGTTAGATCTTTAATTTAGTTATGCTCGTCTTGATTAGTTAGGGGTGGGTTAGATTTGGGTCCTATGTGAGTAAATCATGGGGCTACACCTGATGTTCAAGTGATCGGGCAGATTCGGTGGTTTCCTACGGTTGATTAATCGGTCTTGTGGGGTTCTTTATTGATACCACCCCTATATAAACTAATATTGAGTGCTAATGGTCATTAAGTGATGTTATACGTTAATTAATAAAAAAAATTAAGGATTTTTGGAAATCCAAAACAGTGAAAAATTCGGGATGTTACAATTTACCCCCCTTAAAAATAATTTCGTCCCCGAAATTGCTTAAGGGTATTAAGTAAAGGTATTATTATTTCTTTTATCTTAGTTTTTATGGATTCCAAGTTTATATGCATGGTAGGGGGTATACTATCTATACTAGTTTGACTCATTTTAATCTACCCCCCTTAAAACTTTTTCACCCTAATGGTATACTATAATTTATTTAATTATATATTTATTTTTAAAGGTTTGACTGAATGACAACGATTTTCCTCTATCTAGAGTAAAAATATTTAGTTAATTTTTTTTTCTTTTTGTTAGACCAATACGAAGAGACGGTCGTAGTGAGCTTGAACCCGATACATCGATCATCTACCTGACCAGAGTAGAAGGATCATCGTATCCTTTCTTCATCCTGGTGCATCTTGGTCTTCTGCTCGGTCAAAGCAGTGAGTCCGTTGGTTGTCTCCCAGGATTGAGAATTGGGTCAAGACGCGAATGCTCGCGGGTGTATATTTTCATAATTCCGTAGTCCGATCAATCTAATTGTTTAGGCAATGTTCATCATCGAAAAGTTCAAATCTTCTATTTATAAGGTCGTCCTTTGTGTCTTGGTCCAAGAAAGTTCTTATTCTAATTCATGTCTAAATTAGTAATTAATAATTCTCTTATTATGCATATGGTCAAACATCATCCTGGGGGGATCTTCACAAATGATATGACTATGTTTGTGGAATTCATGTATCACCCCCAGTTGGTATGATCCCCCAAGATGTAGAATATTTTGTCACCCAATTACTTCGAGAAGAAGATCAACACCAAAAGGCTCAACTGCACTATGGAGCACTAGTCGTTCACTGATGACAGATGGACTATTTTCTTTTGGAGTAGGATGATACCTGTGAAAATTTGATTGGATGCTTGTCTCATCTAAAGATTGAAAGTGAGCCTTACCTTTCCCTTGAGTCATGTTTGAGGAGGTGAAATGCTAATAAAGATTGAAAGAGAAGAAAAATATGAGTTTGAGTATGCCTTTCTCTTTATATAGCAAACTTATCGATCATATCGATCAGTTACCGATTGCATTGCAGAACTTTTGCCTAAAAATTGCTCGGATGGTTGATTGAAAACAACAAGACATCTGTCGATTGGATCGATGAACAGTTTCGATGGAATTGATTATAAAATCGATACTGTGCCGATATCATCGAGATTGTAAGAATTTTAACCATGAGCAACACAGACTTAAAGATTTTCAATGAGTACCATAAGTCCAGAGATATTATCAATGCGAACAAACGCCAATTGACTTTTGGAGGTCACGGAACCTATTTGTGTCAAGAGGCTTTGTAAGGATATCGACAAGTTGCTTTTCAGTAGTAACATATTCTAATACAATGGTCTTTTCTTCAACTAATTCTCGGATAAAATGATGACGAATGTCAATATACTTGGTCCGAGAGTGCTGAACAGGGTTCTTTGAGATGTTGATAACACTGGTATTGTCACAGAAGAGACTCATTGTAGATTGTGTAATCCCGTAGTCGAATAGCATTTGTTTGATCCAGAGGAGTTGAGCACAACAGTTACCAGCAGCTATATATTCAGCTTCTGCAGTGGATAATGAGATTGAGTTTTGTTTCTTGCTCTGCCAGGAAACTAAACAATTGCCAATATAAAAGCATCCACTACTAGTTGATTTTCGATCATCCAAATTTCTAGCCCAATCAGCATCTGAATATCGTACAATGATGGTTGGAGGTTTCATGCGGATACCATAGTCTAAAGGTAGTTGTCCCTCCAACATACTTGATAATCCTTTTAACTGCTGTTAGGTGAGATTCCTTAGGATCCGCCTGATAACGAGCACATACCCCAACACTAAATGATATATCTGGACGACTGACAGTTAGATATAGTAGACTTCCGATCATGCTTCGATAAAGATGTTGGTCCACACTTTTGCCATTAGTATCTTTTGAAAGTTTTAGAGTAGTACTCATAGGCGTATGATAAGTGCGACCAGATTTAAGCCCAAATCTTTTCACTAGATCTTTTGCATACTTGGCTTGATTTATGAAGGTTCCATCATCCAGTTGCTTGACCTGCAGCCCTAAGAAGAAATTTAATTCACCAACCATGCTCATTTCAAATTCTGATTTCATGAGGTTGGCGAATTTGAATGTCTCATCTTCGCATATTGATCCAAACACAACATCATCCACATAAATCTGAGCTATAAGAAATGAATCCTTTGTTCTATGCGTGAACAATATTTTGTCTACACTTCCTCTGCGGAATTCATGGTCTAGAAGAAACTTTGTTAACCGTTCATACCAAGCACGTGGTGCTTGTTTGAGACCATACGGAGCTTTGTCCAACTGATAAACATGATGGGGATGCTTATGGTCCGAAAATCCTTTTGGTTGTTCCACATATACTTCTTCAGCAAGATCCCTATTAAGAAAGGCACTCTTAACATCCATTTGAAATAATTTAAATTTTAGTGCACAGGCAACAGACATAAGAATTCTAATGGATTCTAGACGTGCAACGGGGGTAAAAGTTTCATCAAAATCAATTCCTTCAATTTGTGAGTATCCCTGAGCAACTAACCTTACTTTGTTTCTAATTACATTTCCTGATTCGTCAGATTTATTTTTGAAGACCCATTTTGTTCTAATGACATTTGTATCTGTTGGTCTGGGAACTACTTTCCATACCTCATTTCTCTAAAATTGTTGAAGTTCTTCCTGCATGGTATTTATCCAGTATTCATCTTGAAGAACTTCTATAATATTTTTGGGTTTAATCTTTGAGGTAAAACAGAAGTGGCTATAGACATTGTCTATTTGTCGTCTAGTTCTTACACTGACATTAGGGTCTCCAATAATTTTCTCTCGAGGGTGATCTTTGATGACAACTTTGTCTGATGATTGTTGAGGTTCATTCAATAATGAAGATTTGTCATCTGATTTTTCGGGTATGCATGAATCTACATCATCATTTATATCATTTACAGGAGAATTTATATCTTGAGGATGATCATCTATTACCATATTCGCTGATTCCTGAATAGTAAGGGTTCTTAAGTTGAACACTCTATAAGCACGACTATTCATGGCATATCCAAGAAAAATGCCTTCATCACTTTTAGATTCGAACTTCCCTAGATGATCCCTATCCTTTAAAATGTAGCATTTACTACCAAAGACCCGAAAGTATTTCACGTTTGGCAGTTTCCCATACCATAGTTCATATGGAGTTTTGTGCAGACCTGCTCTAAGATATACTCTGTTTATGATGTAGCAGGCGGTATTGACAGCTTCTGCCCAAAAGCTCTTTGCCATGTCCTTTCCATTTAGCATGATAGACCCCATTTCTTGCAATACTCGATTTTTCCTCTCAGCAACCCCATTTTGTTGAGGAGTTTTTGGAGCTGAAAATTCATGATGAATTCCTTTATTATTGTAGTATTTTTCAAATTCATAATTTTCGAATTCACCACTATGGTCACTTCTGATACGTTTTATATCATATCCCTTCTCATTTTGAATTTCTTTTGCCAAGACAACAAATTTTTCAAAAGCATCTGATTTTTCTCGAAGAAATGCAACCCAAGTAAATCTAGTGTAGTCATCTACTATCACCAAAAAGTATCTTTTCTTGCCATGACTTTCCACTTTAGTAGGACTCACTAGATCCATATGCAGTAGATCCAAGGGCTTTGTAGTGGCTATGGTGGTTGTCTTTTTATATCCGGATTTTATCTATTTTTCTTTTAAACATTCCACACACACTACTTTTTCTTCTATTCTAATTCTGGGAAGGCCTCTAACTAAGTTTTTTGAGCTAAGTCTGGCTAAATTTCGGTAATGGACATGTCCCAACCTTTGATGCCATAATCTTGATTCATTCTTTACAGCCATGCTACATTTTGTGGATAGACCCTTATCGTTGGTACTTTCAATAATATAACAGTTATCACTAGTGCGTGTACCTTTTATAAGAGATTTTCCTATAAGATCTATTATTTTACACACATCTTTTGAGAAAGTGACCAGATGTTTCTTATCACAGATTTGAGAGATACTAAGGAGATTATGTTTCAGACCTTCAACACAGAGAACATTTTTAATTTTTGGAAGACCTGGTACTCCTATTGTTCCTTTTCCGACAATTCTGGCCGAGCTACCATCTCCGAATGTGACTGATCCACCATCGAAGTTTGAGTATGAACAAAAATGAGTACGATCACCAGTCATGTGTTTAGAACACCCACTATCAAGATACCACTTTAAACAATTACCAGCTTTCAGAGCGGTGTGGATTACAAGGCAATTTTGATCTGTCACATCCTCTGAAACTTTCTTGATCATGATTCCTACTTCAGTCAAGATCACTCTCTAGGCAGTGAAACCCTTAAAGAGAGACCCGCTCTGATACCAATTGAAATTGTGGTGAAGACCGCTTTAGTTGAAGTAGGAATAGGTCAGTATATCCTAGAGGGGGGTGAATAGGATTTTTTAAAATTTTTATAGTTATTAAAAATCCTTATTATACTAATCCTATCGCAGAGTATTGATTATGATTACTCAATCTTAACTCTACTGGCTTCCAAGCCTAATAGAGGATCCAATCACAAACTATTTAAAAGATAAGCAATGTATAGATGAGATTGTGATGGATATGACTGTGTGTGCATAGGATTTGATCATATACAAAGACATGCAAGGCAATCACATAAAAGATAATATCAAACTCAAACACAGTCATTTTATAGTGGTTCCACAACTTGTCTACTCCACTCCCGGCTTCCACACTCAACCCTTGAGTGACCGAATTTCACTAAGGAGGTTTCCCATGGTTCACCTGAAACCTAAGGTTTTAAATCAGGTTCACCTTCAACCTTTACAGAGGTTTCTACTTGGTTCACCTCAAACCCTGGAGTTTTACTGGCGTACTCCTAACCAGATGTTTATGCCCACACAGGACAAGGGTCTACACAACGCACCCTGAGGTTTCTACTCGGTTCACCTCTAACCCTGGAGTTTTACTGGCGTACTCCTAACCAGATGTTTATGCTCTCCACAGAGCAAGGATCCACACAACGCACCCCGCATGTACACTCCCGTTGGAGGCCTCCTTCGAGGACTTCAAATGGTGAGCAACACTTAAAACCCAATCCTAAAAAAGAATGATCGCAAGTGTCCTCTGGACTCTTAGTACTTATAGATAAGTTGATGAGTCCCTTTCAGCACAATGATGAAGACCTTCTCCTTGTTGATGAAGAGTCTTCAGCTCCCTTGATCCACAACATGAAGATGTATATATGCTAGGCTTAGGTTGGGTCAAGGTTATGATGGACTACCACTCTCTAAAGGTTTTCCTATAATGAGGATAGAGAGGTTCCCATCATCTATGCATTCAAGGCATCCCAGCTTAATGATATGTCATTAAGATAGTAGCTGAAGGATCCTTGAATGCGGAAGTTCATTCCCCAATCCACTCTATAAGATATCAATGATGAGGGTGGATTGGAGGATGAACTTTCCGAGAGAAAGGGTTTAGGTAAATGATAGGAAGGTTGAAACACTCTAAGGCACTCTCTTCTTTTTCTCTCACTCAGCAATGAAGACAACTCTCTCTATTTATAGGCAAAAGGTTTCAACGGATATAAACGGTCATATTTATGACAGAGTTCGATATCATCGATCAGTTGTCGATATGATCGAGTGTATACTCTCGATTGTATCGGCCGAACTCTCGATGATAAGAACTCAATTGTCATTTCGCTTTTGGAAACCTTCTGCCAACTAGTCGATGGGATCGAGACACACATCGATGATATCGGATTTCGAACTCCGATTCCATTGAGTGATGGTTCGATTCTATCAACTGTTGAAAATCAAGAAAGAAGTCTTGAAGAATTTCAGGATCACAGATATGATCGGGGAACCAGTCGATGTCATCGGAATTTGTACATCGATCATATCAGCGACCATTCGATGGGATCGAAAATCGTATAGATTTTACATGTAAGCTTACTGGACAAATTATGTCCTGACTCGATCCAATCGACATGGTCTCGATATGATCGATATATGAATATCGATTTATCGACAGGCACCCCGATCAACATTAAAAGCAACCTGAAATTCATGCTGGAGAGAACATGCGCCCCATAGTCGATATGATCGACTGACTCTTGATATGATCGATATTTGAGTTCAGATTGAATCGGATAGTCATCGATATATCGAAGCAGTGGATAGTTTTCTTTAGAAAAACAGGGGCGCCGGGAAGCACTCTGTCGATACGATCGATCCACTTCAGATAAGATCGATTTTTGAATATCGATGATATCAACTCGAATGTCGATATATCGATAAATCGTCCAGAAGATTGTTTGATTGTTGGACGCTTTTTGTCCTCACTCGATTGTATCGATTGATATGTCGAGGACATCGACAGAGCTGGTCGATCATATCGAAAGGGGAATCGATATAATCGACAGTGTAAGAAAAACTTAGAAAATCTTCTTTTGGATAAAAAGATTTCTTACACATAAACCCTAAGATGTTCTAGTTCTTTTTAAGGGTTTAATCACCTGGTGTTTTGGAAAATGGGATGTGAGACTATGATTTACCTTTTGGTGAGCTTCCACACATCCAAATGAGACAGACGCTTGACATGATCTTCTTGATAGGTATTGTCGTCCGACTGTCTCAACATACAACGTAATTGACAAACCAGGGCACGTAATAGGTGTACTTTCAGTGACCCTAGAAAGGCCACGGGAATGGAAAGAGGAAGAACATCATCTCCTCAATGTGGTATGAATCTTGATTCTATAAGAAATTAAGAAAACTTAAAATATTTTAGTGAAGACTGCATCGAATATGAACTTAGAAAGTATTAAACAATCAAACTCACCCTATTCAAGAGTCGTAGTTCAACCGTACTAGAAACTATTTGAAGTAGAAAAATATACTAAAAATAATCTAATTTAATCATACAAGATGATTTTTATCATGGTTAGAAGTAATTTCTAAAAAGAAACAAAATACTAAAACTCCAATAAAAAAAAAAATACACTTGGTTCATTGGCAACCCACAGGGCATCAATCTTTATCTGTTAACTGATGTCATGGATATACCAGAAATTTCAAGGAGGCTATTCCATGAAACTGGGCATTTTGGCACATTTTGTAGGTTAAGAGGTTCCTACATGTATAGAAAATTCTAGAGTGGTAGAAGAATGTATTGTAGAGACTACGTAAGGTTATCTAGATGGTTTCTAAAGTTTTCTTAGCCGCAGGATGACCATCGTAAGCCTTATCTTAGCTATCCATGTAAAGTATCTAAAATGATCTTAGGTTTACATTAGGAAGGCGGGTCCTCATTTTGTAATTAACCAAATAAATCTCATTCCTGAGTTCTAGTGTAACAAATTGACTTTGCCTTGAAGGCTCTCTCATGTTACTATCCTCTCCAAAATAGCGTGACTACATTATGGTGGTAGGCTGACTCATTCGCAACGAGGGTGTGTGCGAGTGCTTCATAGTCTCCACTTAGGGAAGAGCTCGAAATATGACACTAGGATCCAGGAACCGGCCATGGCGGAGCCTCATATTGACTACACTCGCATCTTGACGTGGTCTCATCCAGTACTAAACCCAACACAACTATTACATGCACACCTCAAATGGTGAAGCCGAGCAGGCAAACTAGGCTATAGAGTCAAACGAGCTATATCATGTATATACATATATATTTTAAATCTCACTTTCTTTACAGTAGGCTTTAATCAACGAAGTATAGTTAATCCCATTCGGCAAAATACCCTTCTCATCCATTAACAGAAAAATGTCTGATGCAACTTTTGTCTTACCCAACTCACACCATCCATCAATCAATAAATTACAAGTCACCACATTTACTTCCATCTTATCAAATATTATAATGAACTCAACCTAGACAGGACCCAAATCAGACTTAAGAAAACTATTTATTAGTTAATATATGAAAGTCTATGAGGTCTTTTAAAACAAGCATGCATGTATGATAAGTACCAACCCCTTTTAAACCTATGTGTGGCTCACCATGGCATGCAAGTATTATCCCACTCGTCCATTAGATGCACCCAGTTGTTAGTCCTAAATCTCAATATCTAGCCTAATCCATCACATGTTTTAGAAATAAATAAATAAATAACTTGACTCAATGTCAAGTTGGGTTGGGTTGACTCGAGGCCTATGACTAGTCTTACTCAACTCAATTCAAATATAGTTGAAGTCATACTATTTATAATTTTCTAAAGAATATACATATATATCAGTAAAATATAAAAATAATGCAAGGACACGCAAGTGCATGTGCATGTTAATTGGCCTGTTGGTGGTGTTTCTACCTCTGTTAGAAGTCATGGATTCAAAACCTAAGCCAACTTGACCACGTAAGTAGTTAACTGGATGTGTCATGCCAAGTCAGGGCTGAGTTAGGCTCATAGATGAGTTTGATGGTGACTCGACTAATAAGTATGCGTTGAGATTTTAGGAAAGCCAGAAACCCAAAAACTAATAATGATAATAATAAAAGACCGAAGGAAAAGGAGAAAAAGAATCATAAATTTTGACGACATTTCTGGTGAAACTCTTAATTAAGCTACTGCGTAAACTCATTTCTAAAACCTTTGAATTTATTTAATATGGCTCAATTAAGTATTGAAATATAGTAATTTATATAACTAATATGATGAAGATTTAGAAATGGAAGGGGGGCTTTGAAAATGAGATTTGAGAAGAAGAAGAGCGCTTTTATGAAGATTTGAGAGGAACTGAAGGATTTGAGTAAGGGTTGTTGGGATGGGTTTCATAGATGATGAGTGGGATTTGAGGGAAATGGGTTGTGATTTTTTTTTTTGGAATGAGGAAGAGAAGGGCTGGGAGAGGGGTCTTCAAGTGACCCCACACATGTTTAAAACACGAAAAGGGCCACCCATTGGCCGCCTGGGCGGGGGCCATTGTAACGTTTCTTATATATTTAGTAATATGTGTATATATTTTTTATAGTTTATCTTAAGCTTAAACTCACTCTACAAAGTTTTATTTCATTTCGAGTTGTAAAAAGAATATATATATATTAAGATTCTAGAAGTAACATTTGTCTGAAACTAACGATTTTTTTTTTTGTAAGCTTGCACGATGTCTCTATTTTTTGTAAGGTTTCTTATACTTTCAGTAATTAAATTATTTTTAAAATTTTTATAATATTTTATCATTGAGTTTTTAATAGTTGCTAGAACATCTTAATTTTACCTATATTATAATTTTTATTTTATTATTTTATTATTTTTATACAAAACTATACTAATCAATCTTAAATTTGAATTTTGAAACACCTAAATCAGAGTTGTAACGAAGGAGATATGAATTTTTAAAGTTAACTAAATTTTACAGAAAATTCTAGCGTGGGGACGCCCGGTAGGCGTGGCGACGCCTGGTATCAGAGCCGAGGACAGCTCTGCCCTCGATGGGGGATAACGTGACGTCCCGGTCACTGCTTCATGTGGGCGGGCACATGTGGGCAGGCCCTAAGCTGGCTGGCAGGCTATTGTGTGGCTGACAGGCTACTGTGCTGGGTGAGCTACTGTTGCAGTTAACTGTAGCGTAACTTGTCCCATATCGGAAGAGTTGTCTAGAGTTATGGTGGTTATATGTGGGATTCGCCTGCAGCAGCAGAGACCTCAGAGGGGACCTACACCTCCCCAGCAGGCTCGGAGCAGATTTTATGCCATCCAACAGGACCCCCAATCATTAGGAGCAGTCGTCGACGATTCATGTGACTTGACCCCTACGCCGCCATGATGCGTCTTGAGAGTTAGAGCTTGAGATTTGTGAGCGTCCTCCCTATCTTTAAGGTGTTTAAATTTGATGATATGCTGTGTTTTGATCATACATGATGTTAAGTTCCCTATCCTATTATGAGTTGTGTTTAGCTGCAATCGTAGTGTAAATTTTAAGGATGAAATTTTTATTAGGTGGGGAGAGCTGTAAGACCCGTATCCTAGTTTGTACTGTTTCGTCGACTTCCTCGATCCTTCCGGTCGAATTCGGCAATCCTCGACCACTTTCTAATGTTTGCGCGCGATCTTAAGCTGAGACCTGTATGCCAAAGACGGCTAAAATTGAAACTTATACCTTAGCGACCGTGCCGTCGCCGCGAATCTAACGCCGCGACTCGCACATCGACCCGATACCCAGTCTAAAAGATGTCAGTCTGCGTTCAATTCGAAGAAAACACCGCGCATTATGAATTACGAGGGAATCTCTACGAGATGTCCCATCAATCAATGTCAAAGTACAACCATACCTCAAGTACATGCCCCATCCCTCCTTTTTCCCTCAAGTCAACTCTCTTTCTACCTCACCATCTCACTTTACAAAAATTTCAACCATAACCATTCCTCTTTTATCCATTTTTCAAACCAACCCATACTTCATTAATTACACCCATCACTCCAACTATATCTTTTATTATTCTCTCTCATTTCTCAAAATCTCCCAAGCAAAAAAATTTTCACACGTCCAAGCCTCCCAACTCTCTCACAAATGCCAAGTGTGGCCTACATTCCCTACTCTCTCATCTCTCATCTCAACCGTTGATTCATCATCTACCACGGTTAAAAGTCAAGCAAAGGAGCATTGAAGGCCAAGGGAGCAAGGAGGAGGCTTAGAGGTGGGTGATCATCCTTCATTTCAATTTTTAAGGGCCCACTTGTTGTGGGACCCACTCGATGTATGTGTTGTAACTATGGAGGGCCCATAGTGGCGGGGACCCTCCCCTCTATCTCACCGTATCTCTCTTTTCCTCTCTTTTTTTTTCTCTCTCTCACCTCTCCCTAGAATGAAGTGGGCCATGTTAAATCCACTCCATTCATCAATGGTGTGGTCCACCACATTTTAGGTGATATGATATATGTATATATACATATTTATTGATCTATGTATATATATACATATATATATTATATTATATTAATATTATATATGTATATATATATATATATGTATGTATATATATATATATATGTATATATATATATATATATATATATATATATATATATGTATATGTATATGGGTATGGTGGGCCATGTACATGTGGGACCCACCGTGATGATGTGTTCATCCATGCCGTCCAGCGTCCAAGGACGCTGGACTAGAGGCATGGGAGTGAAGAGGTTAACGTGGAGTGTGTGTACTTACAGGGATAAAAAAAAAAAAAGAAAAAAAAAAGATTCCTTTTAGTGTTTTGGGATAGGCCACTCATGCAGGCCCCAACTTGATGTATGTATTCAATCCAAGCCGTCCACCACCTTCTTCAGACTATTTTGGACGTTGAACCGAAATTTGGGACCAATCCGATTCTCAGGTGGGCCATACCATATAAAATCATGTAGGGATATGCCTGAACATATAAAAGTACTTGGTGGGGCCTACCTGAAATTTGGATGCATCTTAAACTTGGACTGAACGGTCCACCACGTGGGACACACATATTAGACGATTTGGATTATCTTATTGTGGGCCCCATATTTTTTAAAAAAAAAAAAGAGAAAGAAAAGGGAAGGGAAATGGTGGGCCGCTCCAACATGGCCCCACCTTGATGTATATATTTAATCCAAGCCATCCATTCTATTCTCGAGATCATTTTAGGAATTGAGCCGAAAAATGAGACCGATCCAATTATCTAGCGGGCCGTGGCATTAAGAATGCTAGTATTTTCCTTTAAAACTTGGAAAAATGATTGCTGGGGTCCACCAGAAGCTTGGACCCACCTGAAACTTGTTTTGGACCCCTATTTTTGTGGGACACATGCAATGAAAGGGATAGATCTAGTTAACGTGGGTCCCACCTAGGATAAAAAGAATATTTTTTTTATTGGCATGACTTTATGTCATGACGTCCAGAGACGTCCACATTAAGGAAGAGAAATAGTGGGGTGCTCCAACATGGCCCCACCTTGATGTATGTTCTTGATCCAAGCCGTCCATTCTCTTTCTCAGATTATTTTATGGGTTGATTCAAAATTTGGGATCAATCTGATTCTCAGGTGGGCCATACCATCTAAAAACATGTGGAGACATGCCTGAGCATATAAAAGCACTTGGTGGGGCCTACCTGAAATTTGGATGCACCCTAAAATTTTACTGGACGGTTTACTGTAAGACCCGTATCTTGGTCCGTACGTTTCCGTATACTTCCGCGGTCGTACCGGTCGAATTTCGGCAACTTTCGACCCTTAAACAATATCGACGCACGACCCTGATTCACGTACCGACAACCCGAGTCGACTCAACCCGAGACCAAACCATAGCGACCGCGCCGTCGTTGCGGTTCTGATACTGCGACTCGCGCGCCAAGGCGATACCCTGATCAAGAGTTATGGGCCAACGTTCGGTGCGAGAAAGCGCCGCGCGTTGCGAAAACCAAGGGAATCTCTACGATGTGTCACATCAATCACATCAATCCCATCAATCAATCACCCATCAACCCATCACATGTCAAGTACACATCACTCTCACCCATTTTCCCAAGCAACCACAAAAGTCTTCCTAACCCATACCTTTCTTACACAAAAGACCACAAAAGTCTTCACATCCCATACCTCTCTTACACAAAAGCCACAAAAGTCCAAGATTTCTTACACAAACATCACTCACCCATCCATCCATCACTCTCTCTCTCTCCCTTTACATCACTCTCTCTCTTTCTCTCTTTCTCATTTCAAAATTTCCAAGCAACAAGAGAATTCCAAGAGTCCCACGTATGGAATTTCTCAAACCCTTCTAAGCTCCAAGTGGCCCACCTTCCTACCCCAAAATCTCTCATCTCAACCCTCCATTCTTCATCTTAACCATTGAAGTTGAAGCTAAGGTGCCAAGGAACCCCTAGGAGCGAGAAGATCGGACGGTGGGTGCTTCTATAGGGTAGATTTTCTTGATTTTATGGTGGACCAAGTGAGGCCCACCGATCCATGGTGTAGATCTCACTTGGGACCCTTATTTGTGGCCGATGGACCACTTGGATCATCATGATCATTCCATGATGGGGCCATTCTCCATGGACCCCATCATGATGTTTATTTTCATTTGGAAAGGTCATCTAGACCATTCATATTGGTGGGGAAGGGATCCCCACCGTTGATCTTTAATTTTGAGGGTCACATGTACAAAATGACTCAATTGATGTATGATTTCATGCATGGGAGGGCCCATAGTGACGGGGTCCCTCCATCACTAGCCGTGTCCCACTCTCCATCTCTCTCTCTCTCTCTCTTTCTCTTTTATTTTATTTTATTTTATTTTATTTTATTGCAACAAGAGGGTGTGACCCACTTGAATGGATCCCACTGGAGGTATTTTATTTTATTCAAGTGGGGCCCACCTTGGCTGTTACTCCCATGCCACCCATTAGTGGGGCCCACTCCATCAGGGCCCTCCATTTTCAAAAAAAAAATAAATTTAAAAACCGTCCAGACGCTGGACGTTTTTAAGCAAAGAAGGAAAAGAAAGGAAAAGGAAAGTAGAGGCTTTTGGGTAGCCCCCTTGCATAGGCCCCACCCTGATGTTTATGTGCGATCCAAGCCGTCCATCCTCTTACCCACGGTATTTTAGCCGTTGGGTAGAAGTTTGGAGCTGATCCAATCACCTGGTGGGCCATAGCGCTTAATATTGTGCCTTCACCATCCAAACACTAGTTTCTTATTTTATTTCACCTACAAGCATCAAAAAAATTCGAACTCTGGACTCTTTGGGCTCGTCTTGGGCCAGGGCAACTAATGGGCGGTGTGGATTTTCATGATGTGGACCCCACATGGCAAAAACCCCGGGAAAACATATTTTCCCAAATTTTCATAAGAGGCAAAGCCTCTGCATTGGCGTCAGCGGACGCCAGCAGCGTGCAGCCGTCCACGGCAGCGGGCGGACGTCCAGCGTGGGGCCCACGGCTCCAGCCGTGGGCCCCACCGTAATGTTCGTTTGTCATCTGACCTATTCAAGAGGTGGGTCCCCTCCTCAGGTGGGCCCCCTCCAATTTTCAGTCAGATCCAAAGCTCCGGTGGCCCACACCACATGAATCAGAGAGATTGAACATCTACCATTGAAATTTTTTTTGGGGCCCACCGAAGTTTTGAACCAAGCTGAAACTTTTATTCCTCCTTCAACCAGGTCTGTTTGACCTTACCAATGGGCTGGATGCCAAATAAATATTACAGTGGGCCCCACATGGGACCCACAATGATGTGTGTATTGTATGTCCACCGTCCTGTGGACGGTGGCGCCCACCTTCGCACCATAGCGCTGGACGGTGGAGTTTTCCTTGATGCACGTACCATCCCCACTGTCCAGCGACAGTGGGACCCACCATGTTGCATGTGAGCAGAAGGCCTATGGGTTAGGCCCATTTGATTTATGTAAAGGCTATGGGCTTAGGCCTACTTGATACGTTTCAAGTCCATGGGACCAGGCCCATCTGATGTATTCCAAGGCCCATAAAATTAGGCCCATTTGATATATGTAAGGCCTAGGGATTTAGGCCCATCTGACCCATAGAAGGCCTATGGACTAGGCCCATTCGAATTTCAAAAGGCCTATGGGCTAGGCCCATCTGGTTTGTGAAATGCTTATGGGCTAGGCCCATTGGATTCATTCTAGGCCTAAGGACTTAGGCCCATATGATGTGTTGCAAATCCATGGGACTAGGCCCATTTGATGTACTTCAAGGCCCATGTAATTGGACCCCTTTTTGTTAAAATTTTAAAGTCCATAGAAGTAGGCCATTTGATATATTGTAAGGCCCATGGGACTAAACCCATTTGATTAAAAAAGGGCCCATGGGATTAGGCCCATTAGACTTGTTTGAGACTCATGGGTTGGGCCCAGTTGATACATATTAGACTCATATGATTAGGTCCAATTGATGCAATCCAAGGCCCACGGGTTTAACCCATTGTAATGCACTTAAGGCCCATTGGTTTGGCCCATTTCTGTGGCCCATCTGATGAATAAGAGCCCATAAGCTATGGCCCATTTGATATATATGTAAGGCCCAGTGGGAGGAACATAAGGTCCATTGCAATGTGTAAACCCAATACCGATTATGTAGCGGTGTTTTAAGAAGATTGTGACTGGGAAGCAATGCTGGTTTGATGTCCACATTGCGAGTGTAATGTTGGTTGGATGTCCACATTACGACTCTCCTTAGGGCCCATTACTGGACCATGTTTATCGTATTTAGGCCGTTCAGGCTCATCTGCATTGTAAGATAATACATTTTATTATAACATGTTTAGTATAGTTTCATGACCCATGATCATACGCATCATATGCATGCTTGATATGAGGATTGACTGATCATGGCATATGCCTTCGGGCAGGTTGTTTATGGGCTCCCGGTTAGGCGGTGTTGCCTACATGAGCGCACGGTATGCGCAGGATTGGTTGCATGACTGGATAGCGTGATTCATGCATTCCGCATTTGTGTGATATGGTTGTTGTACGCCCTAGCGACATCAGGGCCGTAGCCTCCACAGACGCATCGTGGTTGGCAGGATTGGATACCGAAAATCTTGTTCTACATGGGGTACTATAGATATCCCTGGGTGAAAGTCCCTAAACCCTTATGGTACCAAGAGGTTGCTCCAACGTCTAGACCGAGTGGGTAGATGAGTACTGAGTGCCGTATACCAGTTGGCTGTGCTCTCCACTGTGTCGTGGTCGGTTGGAAGGGGGTACGGCCTTACCCGCCCGAGTGTAGGGGGCAATGCTAGGCTGAGTTTGACCAGCTCGAGGAATGGGTCCGCTATCGACGAGTCGCGCCCGATATTGGCAGACGGATAGTGAGGTCTCTTCCACTTACCTTATTGCGGGCGATGTGGCGGCAATCTGGTTTAGAGTGTACTAGACCCCGGTGATATTCCATACTTTGAGCTGTATTGACGTGTGGACATTGATGAGTATCTGTATGCTTGAGTTGCATCGTACATTGCATGGCCTTGGGATGGCCGATATCATTCATGTCTTGCATTGCATAGCCTTGGTACGGCTCGTGACGTTTTGGTTCCATCTGCATATTCCGCATTACTCTGACATTGCATTCATATTACTACCTTGCGCACACACTTTCACCACCCTCTACGCTTTCTGTAAGCTTATGCACGACCGTTGCGTGCAGGTGACGTTGGACTGCAGCAGCGCTGAGACAGGAGCACGTTGCAGAGCATTTTGGAGTTTTGTTCTTTACCATTGTATTTTCCCTTTATGCTCACTGTACTTGTAAAGTTTTTGATCATAGTGGAAATGTAATGGATTTCTTGATTGTTGTTTGTGGGTTATGCCTTTGGTTATGCTTATTACAAAACAAACTGGTATTTGAAATCCTCCTCGTAGCATCCCAGGATCGGAACCTGGCGAATGGGAGCTAGGAGCCGAGAATGGGGTTCTACGGAGGCTGTCGGCGCCGGATTCGGCGATCGGGAATTTTGTGAGCCCGATTTCTGAGTTTGGGGCGTGACATTTACCATGTGGGACTCACACAATAGATGATTTGGATCATCTCATTGTGGGCCTCATATAAAAAAATAAATATATATAAAAAAAATAAAGGAAAAAAAAAAAAGGGACGCCAGCGTCCAGCGCTGCCGAGTGGCGGGCGGACGAGGTGGCTGGGCCTCACGGCCCCAGCAGTGGACCCCACGTGGTGCAATTTAAAAATCCACACCGTCCATTAGGAAGCCCCCTAGGGCAGTGGGGTCCCTGCAAAAAGTCAGCCGTATACGGACTCAGGTGGGCCATACCATCTAAAATCATGTGAAGACACGCCTGAAACATATAAAAGCACTTGGTGGGGCCTACCTGAGATTTGGACATGGCTGAAACTTGGTCTGGACCCTCAGTTAGATGAGACATATATAATGAGTGGGTTGGATTGGCGAACCACCCTGCGGTGGGCCCCCGACCGTGGCCTCATGAATTGGTTGAATGACAAATAAACATTATAGTGGGCCCATGCTGCTGGAACGTGCCAGCGCTCAGCGGTGGCGTGGCCGTGGGCCCCCACTCAGATGTATGTATTGTGTCCACGCCGTCTATCATTGTGGGCCCCGGCCCACGTGACGTTATTAACAGATTTGGATGGCATTAAACATTACAATGTCCCATGTTGGGTAGAAAATAAACATTTTGGTGGGCCCCTTGCTACATGGCCTTATCAACAGGTGGGATGTAAAATAAACACTTTGGTGGACCCCTTGCCACATGGCCTTAACAACAGGTTGGGTGGCAAATAAGCATTTCAGTGCGCCCAGGATTGGATGGAAAATAAATGTTGTAGTGGGCCCACATGGGAGTTTACCATGATGCATGAGTTTCATCCAAACCGTCCAACCATTTTGAGATCATTTTAAGGCCATTGTTGAGGCCCATCTTAATGTATTTATGGCCCGCCCGTTAAGGCCCACTTTGTTATATATGGGCCCATGTGTGTAGGCCCATTTGATGTATTTGTGGCCCATTGTTGAGGTCCACCTTGGTATATGTAGGGCCTATGTGATTAGGCCCATTTGATGTACATAAAGCTCATGTGATTGGGCTCATTTTAATGAATTCTAAGGCGCATGGGTTATAACCCATTGCAAAGGACCTAAGGCCCATTGGTGAGGCTCATTAAGGTGATCCATTTGATGAATATAAGGCCCATATGATACGACCCAATTGATGTACTTAAGGCCCAATTGAGTGCAACTAGGTCCATTGCAATGCGTGATCCCTCCATGGCATATAACGATATTTATAGTAAGTAATGCCTTGGGAACAATGATGGTTAGACGTCCACATTGTAGGTACAATGTTGGTTAAATGTCCGAATTGTAACACTCCCTAAGGCCCACTAATAGGCCCATACTTGTAGTACGTAGGCCGTCTAGGCCCATCTCTATATACATGTTTAGTATAGATCCATGATTCATTATCATACGCATCATATGTATGACTGATATGAGAAGTGACTGATCATAGCATATGCCTTCGGACGAACTGTTTATGGGCTCCCTGGTAGGCAGAGTTGCCCTAGTGCATGGTACACGTAGGACTGTTGCATGACTGGTAGTGTGACTCATGCACTTGCATTTGTATGATTGTGATTATTGTATGCCCTAGCGACATCAGGGCCATAGCCTCCACAGATGCATCGTGGGTAGCTGGATTGGATACCTAAAATGTTTGGTTCTAGCATACGGGCGCCATAGATGTCCCTGGGTGAAAATTTTTAAATCCGATGGTACCAGAGGATGACTCCAATGTCGAGACCGAGTGGATACACGAGTGCGCGATGGCCGTATACCAGTAGGCCGCGTCTCCCACTGTGTCGTGGTCGGTTGGAAAGGAGTGTGACCTTACCCGCCTGAGTGAGGGGGAAACTTCTAAGTTGAGTTTGACCAGCTTGAGGAATCGGTCCGCTATCGACGAGCCGGGCCTGATATTGGCAGGCGGATAGTGAGGTCTCTTCTGCTCTCCCAGTTGTGCCTTCGGATAGAGACGGCAAGCTGGCGTAGAGTGTACTAGACCCCGGTGATTATCCAGAATGAGAACTGTACTGATATATAATGAGGATTGACATGCTTGAGTTGCATCTCGCATCACATGGTCTGGATATGGCCGATCGCATTCACATCTTGCACTGCATAGCCTTGGTACGACTGATTGTATTCATGTATTCATTAGCATGAATCTGCATTACTCTGACCTTATATTCTGAGCACGTTTATATTGCACACACACTTACACCACCCTCTAAGCTTTCTATAAGCTTATGCACGATTGATGCGTGCAGGTGACGCCAGGACGCAGCCTTAGTCTCGCCGTCATTGGAGCATGCAGCTGAGCTTTTGGAGTTTCCGTACTTGTATTATCTTATATTTTCCTTCAGATGCATTGTACTCAAAAGTTTTTGATCATAGTGAATTTTGTGGTGGTGTTCTTGTGGTTATTATTCGTGGGTTATGCTTATGTTATGCTCATTACGAATTAAATGGATAGTAGAAATCCTCCTTGTAGCTTCTCAGGATCGGAACCTAGTATATGGGTGCCGGGAGCCGAGAATGGGGTACTAAGGAGGCTGTCAGCGCCAGATTAGGCGATCGAAAATTTTGTGAGCCCGGTTTCTGAGTTTGGGGCGTGACACCAGGCCATGGTGTGTTTGGGCGTGGGGACACTAGCCCACTGTCTGTTTGGGGCGTGGGGACGCCCGGTGGGCGTCGGGACGTTGGACCACTGGAGTTCTGGGCGTGGGAACGCCCACCCGGGCATCCGGACAACCGTCCGCTGGGCCTTTGGGCATGGGGACGCCCACCCTTTGGACTTTTGCGCGTGGGGACGCCCGTCCTGGTGTGGGGATGCACACGCTCTGCCTTAGCCTTCTTGTTTTGCACTTTCCCGGACGCCTATAAGGCTCTCGGAGAAGTGCCACATATGAATTTGGGATAGGAAAAGCTGTTCTACGCAATGGTCATATTTATTTCATGAAATTCATCCTGATTAGGGGAAAAAATCTCAATTTTCTATCGTTCCACTAATTTCGGTAAAATCTTGTTCACCCCTAAGTCCCTATTCTCGAACGGGCTGGAACTATCAAATTTAGCCCGGAACTAACTCCTTCATATACGGATATTGACTTCTTCCTTTAAATCCTTCGATTTCTGGCTCGTTGGTATCGATTGGGTTGAGATCCGGTACGACTCTCGGATCCATTCTCTAGCGTCGCTACCTTACCTTACTGCCAAATCCCTATTCTTAGGAAGTCTCACCGTCCATCCAAGATTGCCGTTTCGGGATCTGGGGTGGATCTTGGAAAGGTGTCTTGAAATGGGTTTGCATGAACTAGGGAGAGTTTGGGAGATGTGTTCTTGAGAAGGAGAGGGTTTTTCTTAGAGAGCTTGGAGAATGGGTTTTGTAGATGGAAGTTGAAGAGGATTGAGGAATGTATGTTGAAATTGGGTTTGGGTTGAGTATAAGGAGGGATGGGAGGTTTGTTGGAGGGAAGGTATTTGAAAAGGACTTTGGTGATGAGTTGGTGAAATGGGTTTGCGGATGAATGATGAAAATGGTGTGTTGAGGTTGGGTTGTGGAGAAAGGTCAAGTAAGATGGGTTGGAGGAGAGGAAAAATACGAAGAAGGAGGATGTGGGTTGAGAATAGAAGAGGGAGTTTGGGTCCTAAAATACGCTTGAAAATGGGCCCCACTTACTTATCGAGTCTTGCGCTGGAAGGTATAATGTGGGGTTTCCAAATCCTAGAACAATGAATTTCTAGGTAAAACCCGGGATTTACCTTTAATGGAATACATTCCATCAGGGAATTATAGAAAATGGATGCACTCATCCCTATGACAATACCATACACCTACATTAATCGTTACTCTAACATTCATCTCACCATAATCCCACCTATTTCAGTTGGCCCCATGGGCCCTAGGAACTTGGTGGATTAACGAGCTAAACCTCTTAGTCAATTGAATCGAAGCTAGCCATCAGGTTAAGACCCTCGGATCCCCCTCTCTCGCTACCCATTCCTAACCCCTTGCAATTCCTTCCTTCCGTCTAGAGTTGTTGGTTCAGGGCCTGGGATGGTTCCTAGCGTTCTAAGTCCCTGTTGCATTTTTCTAATATGTATCCTCTCAAGTCAGCGGACGCGTTAGTGAGTTCATGACCCATGGCCCAAGGGACAAACTATTGCTCTGATACCAACTGTAACGCCCCAGAAAATCGGGGGTCGTGCATACGCTCGACTCCCGAGTTCCCGAGTGTCACTTACCATCAATTTTATGGTTTTAAGATTTAATCAAGTTTAAACACGCATCCTGGAATTACTTGGAGCATGAAACACAACCACACAAGTCTACTGAAATGAAAGATATCACGCATATATATAGGTCCAAAAATGTAAATGGGTCGCACAAGGCGTTGCCCAATAAAAACAAACAAAAGATATTATGACCCCAAAGAATAAAGCTGAGTCCGCAACTCAGTGATCCAAATCCCGCCTGATCAAGCTGATGGGGAGTCTTCCATCAACTGAAAGTATGACAGCTCCACCTCGTCGAGAGTAACATCACCATGCTCCCCCTGCTCCGCATCACCTACAACTATGAGAGGGTCTGGTTGGTGTTTTAAAACACCGTCCCAGAGTGGGAGTAAGTGATCAACTCAGTGGGTGCTATTAATCTTAAGTTTTAACAGGCATCAATTATAATATGAATTTAATGAAAAGCAGATAATCAACAATACCTAGCAACTCTTATTTAAAATGCATGCATGTATAATGATATGATGCATGCCTTCACCATAACACTCCCTCGAGCGACTCCATCTAACGATCGCGTATGTCAGCAATCCCTCATTGCGACCTCGACTTCCGAGTCGCCACCCTAACTAATGTAATGCAATGCGATTGTGTTAGCCGAGTTGTTAGTTAAGTCCATTCATCCAACAGGTTTGAGAATCTGATGCACCCTATATATCAATGCCCTAAGCTGGTTACGAGGCCAAGACCCCCCAATGCGTGAGGCCAAGACCTCGCGGTCTGTGATCCCGTCAGGTTCCTCATCCCCGACTTCAAGCACATGAGGAGTGCCAAGAGAAAGGGATCGCTCGCGGCCACTACGGGGAGGCGCGACACCCCAGCGTAGGCCGACAGCTTGGACACAGTGTCCCATTCCACCATGCCTGGCTCACGAGACTGTGGACCAATTTTCAGTGAGTTAATAATGGACTGCAATGGTTGTAGGGTGATTCAGGTTCCATACAAATGTGAGCATATAAGGTTAACATATAGGGTTGGTCAGACAGTAGATTAAACCACAAGAGTCAGGCTAATACATGGCGGAACGACATCGGATGCGAGCAACCCATGTAGTCTAACTACTGTCGCCCACACCCACTCGCCTAAATCCATGGGTTTAGCCTCCAGACGGTCCTACCAACGGGGCCGCCTTCACTTTCCTCGAATTACTGACCAACCCAAGGGTTTGGGAGGTGATTCAGAACATGCCAACTATCAATGCATCATCTAACATAAACAACACCATGTTCTCATGCTTTTCAACATAAAATTTTTAAATTTCTACTAATATGTAAAGCTAACAATATCATGA
Organism: Magnolia kwangsiensis; assembly: GCA_037074715.1. Taxonomy (NCBI): domain Eukaryota; kingdom Viridiplantae; phylum Streptophyta; class Magnoliopsida; order Magnoliales; family Magnoliaceae; genus Magnolia; species Magnolia kwangsiensis. The sequence goes on from CM073571.1 coordinate 201,442,872, forward strand.
ACAAGATGTGTGTGTGTTGTGTGGGTGAATAAGGAAGTTAAGCACTTCCTACCTCTCTTAGAACCGAAATATACAAAAATTAATGAATCATACATGTTATAGGGCAAATCATATGAGAAAATCAAATAAGGCATGAGCATGCAATTGTTCATACACAAAGTCATGTGAGGGGCAAGAACAACATCATATGACAGCCAAACATACAATTCTACAAACATACAAGTCCTAGGGTTTCTCTAGGTTCTCCTAATCAAAGCATCCAAACAACTAAAATCATTAAACACATACTAAAATTGGTGATAGGCCACCTAAGAGCAATAGTCCGCACTTATGGGGTCGTTGGAGTCTCGAACCGACCTAGGAAAGCTCGGATTTGGGGGCCAGACGGCTGAAATCCCTAGAGCATGCAATTGTATGTTAGAATCTTGTGTAAATCCCTCCTTAGATCATGAGATTCAAGAAGAAAGAGATGGAGGATCTTACCTATGAGATCGGCGGACGTTTCCTAGAGTTTTGATGATGGGTTTCCCTTGGAAGAGGATAGGGTGTTGATGCTCTTGGGCCCCACACGAATTTGGAGTCCACCTTGACTCTCTTCTTGCTCCTTTCCTCCCTCTTACTCTTCTCAATCATTGGAGAATGGTAAGAGCTAAGAGGAAGAGATGTGTTGTTAGAGATGGAAGTAATGAAGAAGGGGCTTTGATTGTTAGAGGATGGTAGAGTAATGAGGGAGGGTTTGTTGTAGTAAAGAGAGAAGTTATGAGGGAGAGAGAGAGATAGATTGAGAAATGGGGAGTGTATGAGATAGCTAGGGTTTTATCTCTAGGTTTGGCCTATTTGGCTATAAGTTTCCCAAAATCCCTAAAATAGCCGCCTAGGACAACTTGTTGTGTTAGGGGTAGTTCTATCACCCCCCTGCCACCAAATTTGGTGTGTGGATACCTCATGGCCCAATGAGGGGCCATATAAAATTTGAAAACAATCGGATGAACGGATATGGGATTTGAGTAAGCGATCCCGATTTTTAAATGGCCCTGTGGGGTCCATTCTGGTCGTTGGGGCAGTTCTAGTGGTCTTCTGGCCATGAAATTTATAGGATAGGTGGTCCATGGTCAAATGAAGGATCATATAAATTTTGGGGTCGATCGGATATTTGGTTTGATCGTACGGGTCCGATTTGCGATCAACGGTTATCGTGTCATGATCGGGTTCCAGATTTTGTGGACGGGCGTAGGAAAATACATTAGACCTTCGCTGTAAATTTAAAAAAAATTCGACGGTTGAAAAGCCTAGAGTCTCGATTTCATTTGCAAGTGCCAGATTTCAATTCTGGTATTGGTGGGTTGCATTTGACAAGTGTCAGATCCCAATTCTGCGGTCCACTGGGTCTGCAATCCACGATGGACCACAAGCCCAGTGAGATCTATGATTTTCTAAATTTTTAGATTTTTCTAACCCTCTTCAGTCGTTGGGTGGCCCACACGGGCTGTTGTTAAGTGTAAATAGGCCATCTGGCTTGGCGGCTCGCACTAGGCCCTATCATGACCTGTCCGGTCTACTCTAATGAGCTAATTATATGTCAATCAACTTGTGGACCCCACCACGAGTGACTTAAACAAATGGTCCTACGGCAAATCCTACGTGGACGCCTTAGGACGCTGTGCTGGTTGGACGAGACATTAAAAGGGTTGATTTGGTCTACTGTTAAGATCCGGGCCTCATCTGACTCGGCTTTGGTTAGATCTTTAATTTAGTTATGCTCGTCTTGATTAGTTAGGGACAGGTTGGTTAGATTTGGGTCCTATGTGAGTAAATCATGGGGCTACACCTGATGTTCAAGTGATCGGGCGGATTCGGTGGTTTCCTACTGTTGATTAATCGGTCTTGTGGGGTTTTTTATTGATACCACCCCTATATAAATTAATATTGAGTGCTAATGGTCATTAAGTGATATTATAAGTTAATTAATAAAAAAAAATTAAGAATTTTTGGAAATCCAAAACAGTGAAAAATTCAAGATGTTACACATGAGCAACATTATGAGAGAGAGAGCCAAACATACAACTCCATACAATCCCATCAACATACAATTCCTAGGGTTTTTAGATTTTTCACATATAGCATCCAAGCAATAAAAATCATTAAACTCATACTAAAATTGGTGCTAGGCCACCTAAGAACAATAATTCGCACCTATGGATCGTTGGAGATTCGAAAAACGACCTAGGATTGAGGGATTGCGGTCGATCGGCCGGAATCCCTAAAACAAGTTCTTGCATGTTAGAATTCCAAGCCAATCTTTCTTAATACATGAATTTTCCAGAAGAAGGGGTGAAAGATCTTACCTAGACGACCCATGGACGATTGTTGAGGTTATGGAAGAGGGTTTCCTTTGGAGAAAGGATAGAGAGTTGAAAGGGTTGATTCTCTTGGGCCCCACCTCGATCTAAGGTCCACCTTAGCTCTCATTCACTCTCTCTTTCACTCTTTCTTCCTCTCTTTCTCTCTCTTTTTCTTTCTTTCCGTAGGGCAAAAATCGTATGGGGAGAGGGGTGCCCAAAAGAAGGCCTTTTTATAATATCAAAATTGGTGTAAATGACCCTAAGGGCTAAGTTTTTACTATACTAGACCTATGGGAGGGTCTTTCTAAGATCTAGGGCCCACTATGGGGTGTACATATTGATATATACTGTAGGATAGGTGCTCCATGGCCCGATGAAGGGCCATACAAAATTTGGGAACGATTGGATATGGGGTTTGGTCGTACAGGTCAGATTTGTGATCAACGGTTGCCGTGCCACGATCGAGTCCCAGATTTTGTAGACGGGCGTAGGAAAATATATTAGGCTTCCACCGTAATTTTGAAAGAAATCCGACGGTTGAAAAGTCTTATATCTCAGTTTCATTTACACATGCCAGATTTCAATCCTGGCATTAGATGGGTTGCATTTGGTAAGTGCCGCTAGAACGACACGGATAATTAAATTCTGAGCGTCCACTGAGTCCGTGGTCCGCGATGGACCACAAACCCAGTGAGATAGACATTACTAAATAATTTTGTAACTAGTGGCCTACTAACGAGCGGTTTAGAGCTTGTTCGAAAAATCGGGGCATTTCTGTAATGAATTAGGTATTGAGATTTCTCGTGGGTAATGATTAGGGTTTGGATTAACTATGTTCATAGTGTGGCCTATTTATAACTAGTAAAAGTGGAGATTTAGTCATGATCACTCTAAACTGTCGGTTTTAAGCTAAAAGAGTAACGGGGTTGATTTGGTTTATTAGTCAAGATCCGCGCCTTATCTGATTCAGCTTTGGTTGGATTTTTAATTTAGTTATGATTGTCCTGATTTATTAGCGATGAGTCGGTTAAATTTGGGCCCTATGTGAGTAAATCATAGGGCTAAACTCGATGTTTGAGCGATCGGGCGGATTCGTTGACTTCTTACGGTTGATTGATCGGATTTATGCGGTTCTTTACTGGTACCACCCCTATATAGACTAACATTGAGTGCGAATGGTCATTTAAGTGATATTTATAAGTTAATTAATAAAAAAAATTTCAAGAATTTTTTGAAAATCCAAAACAGTGAAAATTTAGGACGTTACACACACGTGTGGCCTTGTTTGATTGAATTGACAACAACAACCGCTAAGTGCATGTCCACCATACACATGAGCACATTGTTGATACTTCGAAACAATCCAATTATTAGTTACATCATTAAAATCACACCAATAGAATGATTCAAACTATTCAAAGGTTAGTCATCTAAATAAATGGTTAAAAAATATTAGTGAGTTGCGTGTTTGTAATTTGATGTTCATCGCCAACCCGAGCCTCAAAATTTCCTTATTTCTAATAAAAATATATTATAATGGGCTTATTATAATCATTATGTTAAATATCACACATGTAAATTATTTATGACAATAAAGTTGATTTAGGATGTCACTAATATTCGTATGAATATATTAAAATTTTTTAATGTATTTTAATTCCTCTCATTTACTCCCATCCAAGTAGGGTATTTGAATTTCAAATGCATTTTATTTACTGGGTCCAAACAAAACCAAGTTATTTTCTCTGCATTTATTTATCTCCTATATCACTTCTCATTTACCTCTATTCACAAAGTCGCTGGCACAATAGATGGGCCAAGTAAATATAACAAAGACATCGTCGGGGTCCATAGAGCTAAGGGTTACAGGAAATTCTGTTCGAGAAGCAGCATCTGAGTTTTTCAAGCCCAATGGCCCACCCACCGTTCTTTTTTGACCGCACATTACAGCTCACGCCCAGCTTGGAGAAGGTGTTTGTTGGATGTAGCCCACAAGGCTACATGTTCAAATAACCAAATCGTCCATCACGCACCACCACCGTGGATGGTTTACACCTAAGTCATGCTGATCGATGATCCTAACCATCTGATTTGTTGCATTTAAACGGGCGACTGGAAACAAAGCTAATCAACGATCATAATTCAACTGGAAGGATTCGTAGATTGAAGTGTACAATCGTCATGAGTTTTGGATCATGGATCATCCACGGTTGCCCTGATCAGATGGAGCGTTCTGATCATCGGATCATGGAGATATGCGGAATCCATCCAACCATGAGTGGCAAACTCACGTAGAGCTACTAGCTCTTGTTTGCCCATGCACGGTAAAGATGTTCCCCACCGGCTACATGACACGTGGGAGTGAATCTTGACTGAATATAGACCGTATATCTCATGAGTCCTTGACAGATAAGATGAAGTGCGGGAATTCCTGGATTGCATACCTACGTAGCATGTGTAAGCCAGCACGTGCGGTAAATGAGTCTGCATGCATCCAGCAGGCCCTCAATAAAGAGGTTCTCTGCTGGATCCATTGCAAGTAAAGATAAGATGCAGTGATTGTATGTGGCTTTTTATTCTTTTATTCCACCCCTTTTGGTAGAAAGATGAGGGGCCCACATCTGCTGAAAGCATGGGCGCGGATTGGGTACTGTTCCTGTCAGGAAATAGCTATAGACGGACAATCCTGTCAGGTCGTCTGTGGGGGCCACCGTGATATATGTGTTTTATCCAAGCCGTCCATCCATTTTGAAAGATCATTTTAATGCATGAACCCAAAAAGGAGGCAGCTTTAAAGTTCGAGTGGACCACACCACAGGGAGCCTCACCGTTGAAACCTTCTAATATGAAATCGGATTGCGTACTTAGTTGCTCAGTACGCCCTTATTGTGAACTCATATGGTTCATCCATGCCGACCATCCATTTCTTTTAGGGGTTGAGCCCAAAAATAAAGAATATCGAAATCTCAAATAGGCCCAAAGGAAACAGTGGAAGAATTGATTTCCACCATTGAAATATTTCTAAAGCCCCAAGTGATGTTTATTTGTCATCCAAACTGTTCATAAGACCACAAAGACATGGATGAATGGAAAACACAAATATCATCTTGATCTAAAACTTCTGTGGGCCCCCAAGAACTTTTCAACGGTAGACTTCAATTTACACTGTTTCAGGTGGTGTCCACTTGAGCTTTGGATACGATTGATTAATTTTTCGTTTAAAGCCTTAAAATTATATGATAAAATGGATGGAAGGATTTAATAAAATGCATGAATGACAGTGGGCCTCACAGAGTTTACTCAGTACGCTTAGCACACTGAGTTACTCAGTACGTTCAATGGTAGGCATTCAATCGTCACATTTCTTATGGTGTAATATGCTTGAGCTTTAAATATGCCTCAGTTTTAGGCTCATCACCTAAAATAAATTTTCAAAATGGATGGATGAGGTGGATAAAATACATACACCACGGTGAGCCCCATAAAGCCCCTTACAGGACTGTTGGGTATTACCCAATCCCCGCCCTGAAATCATACCTAACAAAAAGAAATATGGTGGGCCCCACATATAGGACCAAAGACATTGTAGGGCCGTTTAGATATGAGTAACTAAAGGTTAGTGGGAAAATTAGAAGTAAATGGAGGTAAATAGTATATGATGTGTTTGGATAGAAGTAAATGCATGTAAATGAAATAAAATATATGTAAATGAGTGTGTAAATGAAAACTTCCTATTGGAGGGAACTTGGAAGTAAACGGGAGTAAAATGACTTTTTGAGTTCCCTTGGAGAATCACACAAGTAAACAAAGGTGGTGCTATGCACATATCCGCTGTGGCATGATAATGATACTCCAAAACAATTAAACTACCTGCTATGTTACTAGAATCACAGTAGTAGAATGATCCAACCGTCTAAAGGTTGGTCATCCAAATGGATGGTTAAAAGTGTTGACAAGTTATTTGTTTGTGGTTCTTGCATTGTGTCCCACTTGGGGTTCTTTTTTTTTTTTTTTTTTTCAATCTTTTTTTTTTCAAACGTATATATTTCAATAGGCTTATTACAATCATTATGTTAAATATCACATATGTACACTAATTTAATATGTTAAAGTTGATTTGAGATATTATATATGTTCTTACAGATATTTTAAAAATTTTGACTACATTCCAATTCCTCCCATTTATTCCCATTTATATAGAATATTTGAATTTCAAATGTATTTTATGTACTTCTATTCAAACACAACTAAGTTAAGCCATTTACACCTAATTCATTTACCTCTTATTCCATTTCTTATTTACTTCTTTTTACAAAGCTCTCAATCTAGCATAACCCTATTGCTTTTCAACTATAAGGGTTCAACTCACATGGAACACTTGAGCTTTGGATTTGCCTCATTATTAGGCTGATGACAGTGCATATAAAACACATATATCATGATCGATGGAGCCCATGCACCTTTGAGACTAACTAGCTGGCTGGTGCAGGGGTCATCTTCCAAAATGTATCCCTTTCGCTTTTTACGCCATGGGAAAGAAATAGAAGGTCTAAAATGAATTTTTGCTAGCCATCCAATTGTTGTGTATGCCTTGGCCCACATTTGGAGCATTCTTGCCTTGTGTTTGGAGAATATGATATAAAAGTTGTGGCACACATAGTAGATGTTATGGGTAAAATTGAATTGACCAAATGACTGGAATAAAATGAAAATATGAAAGCAAATAGTTCGGATGGGAGGTCGGGTAAGAGCTTGATTTCAAATGTTGATAGCGACCTCTGTGACCTAACCAAGTAGTGACTATGAATGGCGGCCTCGGCCGCCTAGTTGACATCCCAAAGTCTTGACCTAGGGGATAGCTTGTTATGCCGACCTTGAATGATGACCTCAAGGACCAACTTTGACCAAGGGCCCAGGGATTGACCCTGGCCTTCAACTTAGAGGTCAGCCTTGTCTTTCGACCTCGACCTCAAACACCAACCGCTACCATGGGAGGAGAAGGAAGACCTCCTCCGTATAAGGGTAGGATTAACCCCCGAGATCCTTGCCGAGGACCACGCCAGGATAAGTGTGATGTTTCTGGGGAAAGACCCCTTATGTGATGTGTATCTATCTAACAGATTCACTGTCAAATATGTAGGCAGTGTGGAAAGGTTATAAATAGCAACTCTCATGACAAGCAAAGGTACGTACAACTACCTTAATCCTTCTATGCCCACCATGTGCCTATCCTGACTTAGGCATCGGAGGGTCCTAGGCTACAACCAGTGCCCTTAGGGCCCGTTTGGCCACTTGCATTAGGTGAGATTTAGTGGGATTGCACTCTGCCGCCTGCCATATCCACCGTACGTTCCTGTTTGGAAACCATATTTCATCCCGAGATATTGAACATCGGGTCTCCCGCTAATACCTCGTGTCAACAGGAAAGGTTTTGCAATCCCGTGGGCGACGCTTCGTATTCACCACAGGCTAGACCGACGTCACTCTTTACGCTGCCGTGCATAAAGAGTAACGTCCACGTGAAGGAAGCCATTTGGGTATGACGCATGAACGTGGGCCCCTAGTGCTGTATGTGATTACATCTACTCCGTCCATACATTTTAGAAGATAAGTTTAGATCATTACCCATAAAACTGAAAATTTTCCAAAGCTCAAATCGACTACACCATCGGAAACAGAGTGAATTGAACATCTACCATTGATAATTTTTTGGGGACCACAGAAGTTTTGTATCAATCTGATATTTGTGTTTTCACTTAATCAATATCTCTGTGATATTATCAACAGGTTTGATGATAAAAAAACATACATGTAGGCCATAGAAAGGTTTCAACGGTGGAAATCATTATTCCATATGATATGGTCCACTTGAGATTTATATATGCCTCATTTTTTGTCTCAACCATTAAAATGATCTCAAAAAAATGATGGACGGAGTGGATAAGACAATACACTGATGGTGGGTCCAACTAAGTGTACTCAGTACGAAAAGGATGTACTGAGTAAGTTAGGACGATAAAAAGTGGGTACCAATTCGATTTAACATTTTTGTTCCTGTGAACGCGTGACAGATGGATCCACGTGCAAACGATAACTAGCTGGGTCCCACAGTGATGTTTATGGGAAATCCACCACGTTCATCAGATTTTAAACAATATGTTATGACATTGAACCAGAAATAACGAAAATCTTTTTCACATATGGGGTAAACGACTGATGATTGAATGTCCACCATTGACACATACGTGGGGCCACATAACATTTGAAACATGATAACTTATAACTTTTCTAAAACATGTGTATAGAATTTACTTCGTGAATGGTATAGATGGTATAAAAATACACGGTGGACCCAGGAATGTTTCAACGGTAGGAATTTACCTACATACGTTTCTCTTATGTATGGTCCACATGAGTTTTGGATTTTGATCATTTTCGGGCCCGTCGGCTAAATTGATATTGTAAACCTGTTGGGCGTGGTAGATTTCCTATACTCATCACGGTGGGTCCCACTGAACTTCACATTGCATGAAGTTCTTGCATAAGTGGTTCAGAGGAAATGCGCATCCATATCCAGGAGATGCAGATGAATTTTATTTGATGGTTGGATCGAAATGTTACTCCTTCTCACAGCCAGATAGGCGCAAGTCTTACTTCGGCCGGATTTTTGCAATCGTCTCTTTCCCAAACAGGATATGGCTCCAATCCTGCGGGATAGTCTTCCAAACGTGCCATTAAAAAGCATAGGATACACCCAATCCAGAGACAATATCTTACACATGCATTTAATGCTACTTTTTCAATTCCATCCAGCTTAATCCCACCTAATGTAGGTGGCCAAATGGGCCCCTAGTGTCTCTTTGTTTTGCAAGTGTGTGACGAGCTAGCTGGAGGGCGAGCATGACCAATCGAAAAATTGTAACAGCAGTAGAAACCTTAGATCTTTCACACACGCTCCATGTCATCACGTGTGCTTGCTTGTACATAGGGGTGTACATTGAGTCGAACCGAGTCGAGCTGACCTTAGCTTGGCCGCTAGCTGAGCTCAGCTTGAACTTGGCTCGGCTCGGTCCTCGAACCTGACTGGCTAGTTCGGCTCGGTTCGGTCAGCAGCTTGGGCCAATTCGAGCCAAGTTCGAGCTAAGATCAAGTCGAGTTCGCCTATGCAACATTTCCACAAATGCCTGGATTGCACCTTCAAAATCCCATTGTATGTAAAACAACAACAAAGGTTTTTCAGGTATTTTATTAGGCACCTTCTAACCAACATAAAAATTAAGAAAAAAAGGATATTTGTTTCATATATATACCTTCCTTGACACCAACCACACTTCGTTGAGTCATTTCATCTAACACTTGGTGAGCAACATTAATATCAAAGTAACCAAGTCACCGAACTGGTTCGATCCAAGTTCGATTCGAGCTGGGTTTGATTTGAGTTGAGTCGAGCTGGGGCTAGCTCGAAGTCATTTTCAAGCTGAAAAAATCAGCTCGAACTCAGCTTCGAATCGAGCTGAGTTGAGATTTTCCAAGTTGAGTCGAGGGAGCTAAACTCGGTTCGTGTACACCTCTACTTGTACATGAGCAGGATTGAGCACGCATGCGGGCTCAGCAAACCTCAGTAAAATGCCAAAGCATTCCCGTAGGAAAGATTGTTCCACTCACAACTTCCCACGTGGCATAACGGTGCAAGATCCGGGCCGTTTGAAAGGTAGAGCCCACCACTAGCATTTCTTTATCCAATTCGCAGTTTGGTCTGCTCGTCCGGTGGGCCACACTTGCAAGTGGCATATAGACAGTTGGTCACTTTATTTCTAGCTGTCTGTCTATCATATACGTGCGGCAAACCTGGAACGTGACCAGTCTGTAGTTCGGCCAGATCCTGTTCATGATTGGCCCACATGATGAATCGTCCCGATCTTACACACGTGTTTATTCAAGATTGAAACACGAAAGTTTGGTTCAATGGGGGAGGGTGAGTACCGTTGTAGGTGGACTGATCTGGGCTCTGGTTTAAAGCACTGGGCCTCAGGACTAGAACCCTTCTCATTGCAAGCTAGACCCAAACGAGCCCTACAGTTCATTAATAACTAGGGTGGCTAACCGCTAGCTTATCCCGGCTCAGATAGAGTTAGTCTATTTAGGCTGGGTTTGGACAGAGTCTTGAGGCCGTGGTTAGACCGGGCCCATAATAATTGCAGCTGTGTTTATTGCTTGAATCTGCCTTATGTTGGGGGCCTTTCCCATCCATGATTTAGGTGGGCCACACCAAGTGAAACAATTTAGACGGTGGGGGCCTCCTGCACCATTGTTTCCACACGTGTGGTCCACCTGAATGATAGATGTGGCTGATATTTGGGACTTGGGCCTAACATGGACTGGGCAGATTGGGTGCTACCCACACCATGACCTAGGTGGAGACGGATGGTCATGTCAGGGGCTCCGTGGGACCCACCCTGATTTATATGTTTTATCCACGCCGTCCATATGTTTTGACAGATCATTTTAGTTCATCAGCCCAAAAAGGAGGCAGATCGAAGGCTCAAGTGGATCACACCACATGAAGCAGTGTAAATTTAAATTCTACCGTTGAAAACTTCTTGGGGGCCACAGAAGTTTCGGATCAAGCTGATATTTATGATTTTCCTTCATACAGGTCTATGTGACCTTATGAACAGGTTGGATGGCAAATAAACATCAAGGTGAGCACTAGAAAGTTTTCAATGGTAAGATCAATTGGATAAACTTTAGGCACAAATATCATCCTGAGGTGACAGACGTTCAATCCCCAATGTTTCGTGTGGTATGGCTTACATGAGTCTTGGATCTGCCTGATTTTTATATCCCTCTCTCTTGCCTTGGTCTCTCAAAATAGATGAACGGAGTGGATTTCTCACGGACATCACTACAGGCCCCATACAGCCCTGGGCAATCTGCTATTCACATGGAAAGTACAATCAATAGATCTAGACCGTCCATAAAAAAGTCACACTTATCTGACCATCCAATCCATTTTTAAAGCCATGGTTGGGATGATTATTACAACCTAAAAAAATTGATTCTTCGTAATAATAATTAATCCGTGATCAGCGGAATAAAATAGATGGTTCAAATTGTTGATTGGACCTATTTTGTTGTAAATGGTCTTCACGGTCGTATTACAGGCCATTGAAATGTTAAAATTTGTGAAATAGTGTGATGATTAGATGATAGCTCATGATATATGTGTTGGACCTCATAAATAGTCTAGATGTCCAAAAATATATATATAAAAAAACAGAAGAAGACTACTAAGAGGAACACATTATACTTTAAAAGAATTTCAGGTGTAATTGGTTTATACGCTGTTCTCGTTGGGCTTTTAAGTGATAATTTGGTCATTGGTAAACAGATTGTAAAGTGTTTATAGTGAATAAAGTAGGTATTATTACTAGAGAGCTTCGGCAGCGAACGTTCCAAAATCTACAAAAATCATGTAAGAAAGACTTTGATTTTTTTAAATGCCCTAATAAGGCATTAAAGCATGTACACACTAAACCTATTGGATGTCTTTCACCCATCACAATGGGCCTCAAAAGTAATCTAGAAGTTTTTAATGGTGGATGTCTCATATTCCTTGCCTGGTGTGGTCTATTTGATAATGGATGAACTGAATTTTTAGGGCTAGGGGAGGGCATCAAGGGAAATACATGATGTATAGATTGGATGTACCATACATATTATGGTGGCCCCACATATCATGAGTTTATATTAACCCTTGTGTTCTAACAGGGATTATGGTGGCCCCTCTATAACGGATGTTTCACGCAGAGCCTAAAACACCCAACTCTATGGGCCCAGCATGTTATGTAAAATCCACTTCGTCTATCAGATTCTACCCATGTTAGGTCGTAAAGCAAGAAATCAACTACATCCACAACTCACATGGGCCATATAAAATGGAACAATGGGATGGGATGCTAATTATAAGTTTGTGTGTGGTCCACAATTAGGGCTGAAAGTCGGATAGTTCAACCTGACCGACCTGTGACCGACCCAATATTGCGTTGGGCTTGGACAGGATGTATCAAGTTTGGTATCGAGCTTGGATTATGTTGAGGGTCAAATATTGCATATTAGAACCCAGATATTATCTGAATTTATGAACATAATGCTATCTAATGGCTTGTTTTCTCATTCTTGTGTTGCAAGGTGATTTTATGAGCATGGATGGAAAAAGGACGTTAAAAGTTGAGATTTAACGATCTGATAACGCCAAAGGCAAGGGACACACTCCAGGGGACCAAGATTGACAAATATACACGGTCAGAAATCCGAGAAAAGTAAGAAATTGAAGCTCAAGTGGCCTGAAGGACGTCCAGAATGCAAGATCACGAGGTTCTCACCATCCGTTCGGCTCGAAACTTCATACGTCGCCTGAGGACCATAAATTAACCGTACACGTCAAATTTCAGCCGTTAGATCTCTCTAGAAGTTGCCCAACAGTCAAATCATCCCATAAATTCTCAATTTTGGGGCCCACCTGCTATCTGGACCTGCTTTAATTTTAGCCTCAACTCCTTAAATGAGGTGAGGAAGTGGATGGACGGATTGGATCTTGCATGAACATCAATGTGGGACCCACCTTACATGTGCATGTGCACGGCCCATGCATGACCGCCGGTGCACCAATTCTCTAAAAACGGGTCAGCAACGCTGACCCGTATCTCCTTCTTCTTCTCTGTTTTAAACAGATGCAGCCGCGATCGCTGATTTCGCTAGTGGGACCCACCAGTGACACATCTTGATAATCCGGACCGTCCATCAGATCCCTAGGGAGTTTCTCAACACTGCCTAGGTGGCAGACCTCCAAAATATCGCGAGGAGAGAAATCCAGCCGTCTAAACACAGGACAGACGGTGGAATAAAAGATCAAGCGGGCCGCACTGATTTCACTCAGAAAACACCCCTTCCTGGACGGTTTTTCGTCCTGAAGCCAATGTACGGTGTGGATTTTTGAAAAGAAAGCTAAGTGGACCCCATCGATCATCACAGCGGAAGAAAATTCCGCTTTCGCACCGCGTAATGCACGGCCGCCGGCCGTTTTTGCGATCGACTATGGGCCCCACACGTGCCCCATAAACTCAATCTGATCCGTCCACCGTGTAGAGGGCTTCGATCACTACAAAACCATGTTATCACTTTTTACCCATGCGTGCACACGTGTGAGATACAGAGGCCACAAAAGGGCTGCTCGGTAACGTTCAAAACTGATTCTTCTGTGATTTCTTCTCTGGGCCACGTCAATGGACGTTCAAAACCACCTATTCTTGACTGAAATTTCGTTCTGAATCCAATGGACGGGGTGGATTTTCCAGAAAATGCTTCTGTGGGGCCCACCGACCACAACAGCGAAATGGTGCGAAAGGTTTCGCACATCCGCGAAAACCGACTTTTTCGGACAGTTTTGGCCCACCATCTTTGATCATATGGCAGATCTGAACCGTCTATCATGTAGAGGACCTAAGAAAGTACTAAGAGACGGTGTTTCTTTGGAATTTGAGCGAGGAAAGTGGCGTGTTTCATGGTACCGAACTTGGCTGCGAAAATTGCACTCCGTGTCCTGCTACAACTTTGTCACTGACTCCAGCCTTCCAGCAGCTATATAAGGAGGCTTTGGACATGGGGAGCATGCATTCAAGGTCTTAGGAGGAAGAACAGAGGGCTCGAGCTTGGGTTTCAACGTGGGCAGAGGAGAGAGAGAGGAGCTTGGTTTTTTTTCTTTCCCTTTTCTTTTCCTTTCATTTTTCTCTTTATTTATTTGGATTGAGCCCATCCATGGCAGGCTAAATCCTCCTAGCTAGGGCTAGGAGGTGAAGCTTGTAGTGAGATGAGAGATTATATGCTTTTAATTTAATTTTAATTTTTGAATTGAAGTTGGTTTTAGTTTGATTTTAATGGAAATATTTTTGGTCTTTAATGGTCTGTTGTGACTGAAATTACAATGGGTCTGCAATGCTTTGAATATTTTCCGTTCTCTTTAATGTTTATGATGTCAGGAAGCCCTGTTGTTCACCATAGTCTCCTGGGCATGGTTGGATGACGGTACCCTTCTTAACCTTCATACATATGAAAGGTGGTATTTAGTTTAATTCTGTTGTTTGCCATAGTCTGTGGGCATGGTTTGGTGATGGAATCCATTCTAATTCATACGCCTTTCATCTCTTTGAAAACTAGATCAACGGCAGTTCAGTAAATTTCATGATTTTTGATGCAAGCATAAGTTCTCCCTGATCTCTACAAGTGGATCCTCTGAATCCCTAGTTTCTTATCTCTGAGTTGTTTCCTAAGTTTTAGATTAATTATTCTACAAGTATTTCACCATTGCTAATTGATTTAGAATTCATCTTAGCCTAGTTCTAGTTCTAGTTAGTTTTAGATAACGTACAAGTTTCAGTCCCTTGGGATTCGACCTCGGTCTTACCGAGTTATTACTACATCACAACCCTGCACTTGGGGAGTGAACAAGTTTTTGGCGCCATTGCCGGGGACTGTCGGCTGCGTTTTTCTGAAATTAATTAGTTTTGGGATTAGTTTAAGATTAGATTTTCTTTAGAATTTTTAATTCTAGGTTTAGAAGTAGTTATTTTCCTTGTTAGAAATTTTTCCTAACGTTAGAAACTTACTATTCTTCATTCTATCTGATTTTTAGAACTAACCTAATTTTTTTCTGTTTTGTAGGAAACTTCTAATTTAGTAAGCTCTTTCCAATTTCTCTTTCTTTAGAATTTTTTTTTTTTTTTTTTCTAGAAATTAGTTTACTCTTAATTAGGACTTTCTATTCTTAGAAACTAACTTATTTTGTTTTATTTTGCAGATTCTTAACCTAGGACTCCAAATTTGGTAACTTCTTTCCATCTTTCCCTTTTATTTTCTAGATTTCTTCTTCCTCTTTTTTAGGTTTAAATTAGAATTTGAGGGCTGAGTGTGTTTTATGCCCCATTGGGCACGCGACAACACTCGACGTCTCGTGACTGAAGGAGGATTAGTTGAGGGGTTGACTGTCCATCGCAGGACTAGACACCACTTGGATTCTCCTGAGTTAGAAGACGTTATGGCTGAAAATCAACCTCAAGCACTACCCCAACCAGGGGTTGAGGAAGTACATGATGAGAATGAGGTGCATCAGGCACCCCCGCCTCGTACTTTACGAGATTATTTACAACCGGCGGGGGTGAGTACGCCCTCATGCATGATTTTTCCTGAGAATACAGGACATATGGACATCAAGCCAGGGGTTATCCAACTCCTTCCTAAGTTCCATGGGCTTGAGTCTGAAGAACCATACTTGCATCTGAAAGAGTTCGATGAAATCATAGGCACCTTATACTTTCCTAATGTATCTGAGGATACTATTAGGCTGAAACTCTTTCCATTCTCCTTGAAAGAAAAAGTCAAGACGTGGTTACATTCATTGCGTCCTAGATCCATTGGCACATGGAATGATATGCAGAGGGAATTTATAAAGAAATTTTTCCCACATCATAAGACAATTACCCTCAGGAGAGCGATCATGAACTTTGCCCAAAAGGAAGATGAAACATTCTTCCAATGTTGGGAAAGATTCAAGGATCTGGTTAATGCATGCTCACAACATGGCTTTAAAATATGGCGCATTACAAATTTTTTCTATGATGGGCTAACATCTTCCATGCGCCAAATGGTCGAGACAATGTGTAACGGAGAATTCATAAATAAAAATGTCGACGAGGTATGGGATTACCTCGATAGTCTCGCTGAAAAAACACAATCATGGGACTATTACCCAAGGACGAACACTACGTCTAGGCCGACTCATTTAAGGGAAAAAGGAGGAATATATCTCCTGAAAGAGGATAATGATCTTAACGCTAAGGTGGCCAATCTCACCAGAAAATTTGAAGCCATGGAAGGAAGGAAGAAAAAGGTTAATGAAAGTGTTTGCGGCATCTGTGATTGCAACATTCATACTACTGAAAATTGTCCTTCAATACCTGCCTTTCGAGATGTATTGAATGAACAATCTAATGCCGTAAATAACTATCAAAAACCTTTCAATGGACCACCCTCTAATACATACAATCCTGGCTGGAAAAATCATCCGAATTTTAGTTGGAGGAACGGACAAACTGCTACCCCTCAAGGTTTCTTCAATCAAAATCCAAATCAGGGGAAACCTCAAGAAGAATCGGTTCAATTTTCCATACAAGAGCTGGCTCGGACAATGCAAGGAATTTCAGATTTTATGCAAAAAATAGATTCACGTATGACGGCTATGGAAAAAGGGATGCTCCCTGCACAATCACTCCCTAATCCGAAACCGCAATACGAGACAGGTGATCCCAGCTCTTCGAATCAAATGGGGCACGCTAAATCCATCACCACTCTTAGGAGTGAGAAGGTTATTGATAAAACCCTTCTGGTTAGGCCCGAAAAGCCTCAAGAACCAGAAGAGGACAACAATGATGGATCTAGTGGCGCCCCACAAAAATTTGAACCGGAACCTCTAGAAAAGCCAGTTGCTCCGTTTCCCCAACGGTTGGTTGAACCAAAACGTCTATCTAACTCTCAGGACATCCTAGAGGTGTTGAAACAAGTAAAAGTCAACATTCCTTTGCTTGACGTTGTAAAACAGATTCCTTCATATGCTAAATTTCTAAAGGACTTATGTACTACCAAACGACGGAAAAGTGTTCAAAAGAAAATCTCCTTGACTGAGAAAGTGAGTGCCGTCCTAAAACAAGATGTGCCGCAAAAATTCAAAGATCCCGGTTGCCCAACCATATCATGCGTAATCGGGAACTATCGAATTGATCACGCACTTCTTGACTTAGGAGCGAGCGTCAATCTGATTCCCTATTCGGTATACCAACAGTTAGGGTTGGGTGAATTAAAACCCACTCGAACCACACTACAACTTGCTGATCGTTCTGTTCGTGTACCAAGAGGGATCATCGAGGATGTGTTGGTCCAGGTGGATAGATTCTACTACCCTGTTGATTTTATCATCTTGGACACCGAACCCATCAACGACACGAGCACTCAGATTCCCGTCATTCTTGGTCGCCCATTCCTGTCCACTTCAAATGCAATTATCAATTGCAGGAATGGTGTCATGACTATGTCCTTTGGAAATTTGACATTGGAATCGAATATCTTTTTCAATAACGGCAGCAACTCAGAGGATGATGACGATTTCCACGATGTTAACATGATTGATTCTTTTGTGGAAGATAGAACATCTCTCACCTTATCCTCTGATCCTCTAGAGACGTGCCTGGCCCACTCCCACGATCTTGATGATGATATAATTAGGGAGACGTGTGCTATGCTTGATACTGCACCGGTACTTGAAGTTAACCGGTGGAGGCCACACATTGAAGAATTGCCCCAAACATATGTAGTGCCTCTACCGTCTAACCTCAAGCCACCGAAGCTTGACCTAAAACCTTTGCCCTCCGATTTAAAATATGTCTATTTAGGTCAAGATGAAACATACCCGGTGGTGATCTCTGCCCACCTGGAGAAAGAACAGGAGAGTATGCTGATATCTACTCTCATTGAGCATAAGGGAGCTCTTGGATGGACGATAGCGGACCTCAAGGGAATTAACCCATCGATTTGTACTCACCGTATATATCTTGAGGACAATGCAAAGGCTGTTCGGCAATCACAACGTAGACTAAATCCAAACATGAAGGAAGTGGTTAAGGCCGAGGTTCTCAAACTATTGGAAGTGGGGATCATTTACCCCATATCCGATAGTCAATGGGTGAGTCCAACTCAGGTAGTTCCTAAGAAGTCCGGGATCACCATCGTAGCCAATGCCAATAATGAACTCGTGCCGACCAGAGTTACTACTGGTTGGAGAATGTGCATTGACTACAGAAAGCTGAATACCGTCACAAGGAAAGACCACTTTCCTTTGCCCTTCATTGATCAAATCCTAGAAAGGCTAGCTGGTCATTCCTATTATTGTTTCCTTGACGGGTATTCAGGTTATAATCAGATTGAAATCGCCCCTGAAGATCAGGAAAAGACCACATTTACATGTTCCTATGGCACCTTTGCTTATAGAAGGATGCCATTCGGGCTATGTAATGCCCCTGCCACCTTTCAGCGATGCATGACGAGTATCTTTTCTGACATGGTGGGGAAATATCTAGAGGTCTTCATGGACGATTTCTCTGTTTTTGGTTCATCTTTCAGCGAATGCTTAGCAAGTCTTAAATGTGTGCTGAAAAGATGTGAAGAAAAAAATTTGGTACTTAACTGGGAGAAGTGCCATTTTATGGTTCAAAAGGGAATTGTCCTTGGGCATATTATCTCGTCCAAAGGAATCGAGGTAGATAAGGCAAAAATCGATCTTATCTCTAACCTACCTCCACCCAAGAATATCAGAGATGTGCGATCCTTCTTAGGACATGCAGGCTTTTACAGACGATTCATAAAGGATTTTAGTCTCCTCTCTCGTCCTTTATGTAATCTTCTTCAAAAGGATACACCATACGAGTGGACTAAACAGTGCCAAGAAGCTTTCACTAAGCTTAAGGGCATGCTAACCACTGCACCTATCATGCAGCCACCTGACTGGAGTCTTCCTTTTGAACTTATGTGTGACGCCTCTGATTATGCTCTTGGAGCGGTTCTAGGCCAGAGAAAAGATAAGCGGCCTTACGTTATTCACTACGCAAGTAGGACTCTAAATCCTGCCCAAGTGAACTACTCGACTACGGAAAAGGAACTCTTAGCCGTAGTGTTCGCTTTGGACAAATTTAGGTCCTACCTGATCGGATCCAAGATCATCATTTACACAGACCATGCGGCCCTTAAGTATCTTCTTTCTAAGAATGATTCTAAGCCCCGCCTGATACGATGGATCCTTCTACTCCAAGAATTTGATTTGGAAATTAAAGATAAAAAGAGAGTAGAGAACGTAGTGGCCGATCATTTTTCTCGCCTTAATACTTCTGATTCCCTTGAGGCGACCCATATCAATGACATGTTCCCTGATGAACAACTGTTTAGAGTCTCCCATTCACCTTGGTTCGCTGATATTGCTAATTATCTTGCTACAGGTACCATACCGACACACTGGACGTCACAAGATAAAAAGAAATTCTTTACCAAGGTGCGTAACTTTTTCTGGGACGATCCATATTTGTTTAAATATTGCCCAGACCAACTCTTAAGGAGATGCATACCAGACGATGAACATCAGAGTGTCATCTCCTTCTGTCACTCACAGGCCTGTGGTGGTCACTTTTCTGCTAAAAAGACCACGGCCAAGATTTTACAATGTGGCTTCTACTGGCCCACTATGTTCAGGGACACTCATGAGTTTTGCAAGGCTTGTGAGCGTTGTCAGAAATTGGGAGCATTGTCCCGTCGAAATATGATGCCCTTGAATCCCATCCTTATTATAGAAGCATTTGATTGTTGGGGCATTGATTTCATGGGACCATTCCCCCAATCATTTGGATATCTGTATATTTTGCTCGCCGTAGACTATGTCACTAAATGGGTCGAAGCAATTCCGTGCCGCAAAAATGACCATCGCACGGTCATTAAATTTTTGAAAGAAAATATCCTGTCGCGGTTCGGAACACCTCGAGCCATCATTAGTGACGGGGGCTCACACTTCTGCAATAGACCATTCGAGAGTTTAATGAAAAAATACGGTATCTCGCATAAGGTGAGTACCCCATACCATCCACAAACAAGTGGACAAGCTGAGATTTCCAATAGAGAGATCAAACATATCCTAGAGAAAACGGTTAACCCTGATCGTAAGGACTGGTCAATCCGATTGACCGATGCCTTATGGGCGTACCGTACTGCTTTCAAAACTCCTATTGGAACATCTCCCTTTAGACTTGTCTATGGGAAAGCCTGTCACTTGCCTGTGGAATTGGAACATAAAGCATACTGGGCGATCAAAAATCTGAATTTCAATCTGGACAACGCTGGCTCGCTACGCAAACTTCAGTTAAATGAACTTGAAGAAATCCGGAATGATGCGTACGAAAACTCGAGAATTTACAAGGACAGGATGAAGGCGTTTCATGATCAACATATTCTACGGAAATCATTCACGCCAGGTCAGAAAGTCCTCTTGTATGACTCTCGACTACATCTCTTTCCGGGTAAGCTTCGATCTCGTTGGACCGGTCCTTACATTGTTGTTACTGCTTATCCTCATGGGGCCGTCGAGATAAGAGATCCCGACAATGGCAAGGAGTTTAAAGTTAATGGACATCGATTAAAGCCATTTGTTGAGACATTTGATTCAGAGGACATGTCCATGCCTCTGATTGCTCCTGTTTACCAGGACTGATCTCCTAGTCTGATGGAGGTATAGGTAGGTTTATCGCTTTCATAGGTTTAGGATAGTCACTTTCATAGGTTAGTTAGTTCAATGTTTATGGGTAACATTACTGCAAACCCTCACGAGACTACAACTCGTCCGCTAGGGGTAACCTAGGGGTTTAAAGGCTTGTTGCATACGCTAAATGCAATCGAGAGCACCTGCGAAAGTGGTATAGGTAGGATTTTATTTTTTTTATTTATTTTTGTTCTGCTTTCTCTCTCATGCTGATAAGCTTCCATGTCGTGATCTATTGGAAACTCTCTTGATTCGTTATCCAGGTACTATCTTCCCATCACTTCTCATTTACTTTCATTGTCCCATATGCATTGCATACTCATATATCTTTTATATTGAGGACAATGTAGATTTTAGGTTGGGGGTGGGGGATTAGGTAACCTCATCAGTATTTTCTTGGTCTTGAGCAACAATTGTGGAAAAAAAAAAATTTTCTGGAAATTTTTATGAATTCGAAGTGATTTTGACGAATATCCTTGATTTAAAATTGTGAGATATATGATGTTGATAATTTATGACTCTTGGATTCCGTATCGGTGGCATTCTGCAGTTAAGATCGAGTTGCTAAGCCATGATTAGAAGCTTTAAACATTGATCGCATCAGGATTTCACATGTCACATCTCGCTTTCACGTTAAGACTTCATCTGATATTGAAGGGTTAATTTGGTAATCACTAAGCACGAAAGGAACCAGTCTGAAATATCTTGCCATCATGGTATAAAAATTGAAAAGGTTGGATAATTAATCTTCACCATAGGTTTGCTCCCTATAGGTGTAGAATTAATTCCCCATGAATGATATGTGAAAAAGAGTCAGGTGTACGATCTTCACCATAGGTCTGCTCCCTATAGGTGAGGATTTGATTCCCCTTCCTTGGCATTACTTTGAATAGAAAAATCAAAAGTTAATAGGCTAATCTATGAGGCAAGTTTTGGATTAGGTTTTAGTTATCATGAATTTTCTTGTCGGTTACCAATGATTTCATGAAATTGACGATTGGATCTCTTAATGATGATAAGCCGAGATTAGACTATACATCCATGGATCTCAATGTTTAAAATTTTTCTGATTGATGGATTAATACTTTACACTTGATTATGAAGTCTACTGTGCGCTTGAGTTCAGGAGAAAATAATGCCCAATATTCATGAATCGTAGAATTCTAATGACTGGATTATTTCTCAAAAATCATTCGGCTTTACAGAAATTTTTATATAAGTCTCAACTTATTTTTCGCATATTTTGCTCGGGACTAGCAAAATGCTGGTTGAGGGTTGTGTTGAGGGTCAAATATTGCATATTAGACCCCAGATATTATCTGAATTTATGAACATAATGCTATCTAATGGCTTGTTTTCTCATTCTTGTGTTGCAAGGTGATTTTATGAGCATGGATGGAAAAAGGACGTTAAAAGTTGAGATTTAACGATCTGATAACGCCAAAGGCAAGGGACACACTCCAGGGGACCAAGATTGACAAATATACACGGTCAGAAATCCGAGAAAAGTAAGAAATTGAAGCTCAAGTGGCCTGAAGGACGTCCAGAATGCAAGATCACGAGGTTCTCACCATCCGTTTGGCTCGAAACTTCATACGTCGCCTGAGGACCATAAATTAACCGTACACGTCAAATTTCAGCCGTTAGATCTCTCTAGAAGTTGCCCAACAGTCAAATCAGCCCATAAATTCTCAATTTTGGGGCCCACCTGCTATCTGGACCTGCTTTAATTTTGGCCTCAACTCCTTAAATGAGGTGAGGAAGTGGATGGACGGATTGGATCTTACATGAACATCAATGTGGGGCCCACCTTACATGTGCATGTGCACGGCCCATGCATGACCGCCGGTGCACCAATTCTCTAAAAACGGGTCAGCAACGCTGACCCGTATCTCCTTCTTCTTCTCTGTTTTAAACAGATGCAGCCGCGATCGCTGATTTCGCTAGTGGGGCCCACCAGTGACATATCTTGATAATCCGGACCGTCCATCAGATCCCTAGGGAGTTTCTCAACACTGCCTAGGTGGCAGACCTCCAAAATATCGCGAGGAGAGAAATCCAGCCGTCCAAACACAGGACAGACGGTGGAATAAAAGATCAAGCGGGCCGCACTGATTTCACTCAGAAAACACCCCTTCCTGGACGGTTTTTCGTCCTGAAGCCAATGTACGGTGTGGATTTTTGAAAAGAAAGCTAAGTGGACCCCATCGATCATCACAACGGAAGAAAATTCCGCTTTCGCACCGCGTAATGCACGGCCGCCGGCCGTTTTTGCGATCGACTATGGGCCCCACACGTGCCCCATAAGCTCAATCTGATCCGTCCACCGTTTAGAGGGCTTCGAGCACTACAAAACTATGTTATCACTTTTTACCCATGCGTGCACACGTGTGAGATACAGAGGCCACAAAAGGGCTGCTCGGTAACGTTCAAAACTGATTCTTCTGTGATTTCTTCTCTGGGCCACGTCAATGGACGTTCAAAACCACCTATTCTTTACTGAAATTTCGTTCTGAATCCAATGGACGGGGTGGATTTTCTAGAAAATGCTTCTGTGGGGCCCACCGACCACAACAGCGAAATGGTGCGAAAGGTTTCGCACATCCGCGAAAACCGACTTTTTCGGACAGTTTTGGCCCACCATCTTTGATCATATGGCAGATCTGAACCGTCTATCATGTAGAGGACCCAAGAAAGTACTAAGAGACGGTGTTTCTTTGGAATTTGAGCTAGGAAAGTGGCGTGTTTCATGGTACCGAACTTGGCTGCGAAAATTGCACTCCGTGTCCTGCTACAACTTTGTCACTGACTCCAGCCTTCCAGCAGCTATATAAGGAGGCTTTGGACGTGGGGAGCATGCATTCAAGGTCTTAGGAGGAAGAACAGAGGGCTCGAGCTTGGGTTTCAACGTGGGCAGAGGAGAGAGAGGAGCTTGGTTTTTTTTCTTTCCCTTTTCTTTTCCTTTCCTTTTTCTCTTTATTTATTTGGATTGAGCCCATCCATGGCAGGCTAAATCCTCCTAGCTAGGGCTAGGAGGTGAAGCTTGTAGTGAGATGAGAGATTATGTGCTTTTAATTTAATTTTAATTTTTGAATTGAAGTTGGTTTTAGTTTGATTTTAATGGAAATATTTTTGGTCTTTAATGGTCTGTTGTGACTGAAATTACAATGGGTCTGCAATGCTTTGAATATTTTCCGTTCTCTTTAATGTTTATGATGTCAGGAAGTCCTGTTGTTCACCATAGTCTCCTGGGCATGGTTGGATGACGGTACCCTTCTTAACCTTCATACAGATTACATAAATACCAACTCAATTAAACTTGGGTCAAGCTCGGGTTGAGGTCTCGAGTTGCCCAACCCAACTTGAACCCAATCGATATATAAACTCTTTATAAATTATAGTTGAGTGCAGACCATTTTTGTTGAAGGCATGAAAATTTTTAATGCAACTAGGTTTCATTGGTCCACATCATTTATAATGACTCAAGATAACAAGATACATCGGATTTATCTTCCAAATAGATTGTTTGCTGCACAACACAATTTTTAAAGGAATAATTGTCCTATTTTTTAGCTTATTTATTTAGAAAAATATGAAATTCTTTAAAATAAATAAATATGTGTATAATTTATAAAATTATAGGTACAAAAATAAGACATATATTAAAAATATAATGGACTAATATAATAACAAAAATATTAGCTGACATCCACCCAACTAACCTAACCTAACGTGCTTGGGTTGAGAATTCCCAACCCAACTATTGAAGTATAGGAACCTTGGGTTAGGTTAGGGTTGACCACCAACCCTACCCAACCCATAGACTTTCAGCCCCATCCACAAGGGTGCGTATCTTTCATCAAACCCATTAATGAGGAGTAACTCATCAGGATGAGGAGAGGATATAAAAATCAAACTGATATGGACAAAATGGCCTATATGAGTTTGTACTTGGCTCATCTTCCATATAAGCTGTCAAAATAATGGTTCTACCTCACGGACAGTGAATTTTACTTGTGATATAACGTGGGTTACCAGGGAGGAACTAGCTGGAAAGGAAAGGATAAGACTCCTTTTTGTACAATTCTATAACAGTGAAATGAGGTGGATTAGGTGTTACCCTTACGTATAGGCCTTTTTTAATGATGGGTTGTATATCCATGCCGTCCATCCTTTTTTAGAGCCTAATTTAGGATGTGGTCCCAAAAATTAAATAGATCCAAATCACAAGTGGACCACACTGTAGGAAACAACGGTGATTGAATGCTCACCATTAAAAACTTCCTACTGCCTACAGTAATGCCCCCTGTAATTTTTGTTTTTCATTGAACCCATTGATGACCTAGATGAAAGGAAAATATAAAAATCAGCTTGATTTCAAACTTTTCTCGCCCATAAGAAGCTTTTAATGATCATTCACCGCTATTTCTAACGGTGTAGTCCATTTGAGATTTGAATCCGTTTAAGTTTTGGCATCACATCCAAAAATGATCTGAAAAAACGCGTGAACTGGCATGGATATACAAAAAATAAATCAAAGTAGCCCCACACAGTAAAAGTAACACCCATTTAGGTGATACCCTGTAACACCTAATCCTTTTCCCCGGAGAAGTGGATTAGCCTAATGAAAGCACTTCCAGCCAGAAAAAGTGGATGGCGGTAAAAACCACGGGAAACTAACTACTGCTAGAAGGTGTGGTGCTTTTATAATTATTAGAGGGAAGCGGACTGCGTGGAAATTAGGTATATTAAAAGATCAAGTGGATGATATATTACATAAAATCCTAGGGATAATGATGCGAACTGTTGAAATCTTCCCAGGGCACATTGTGATATTTATTTTTCATCCAATTTGTTTCTAAGGTTACAAAGACCTGTACAGAAAGAAAATATGAATATCAGCTTGATCCAAAACTTCTATGGCCCACTAGAAGTTCTTAATGGTAAGTGTTCAATCTCTATTGCTTTTTGTGGTGTGGTCTACTTGGGCTTTGGATTTGTCTCATTTTTGACACCATGCTTAAAATGATCTCATAAAATAGATGAATGGCATTGATGTATCATATATATATATATATATATATATATATATATATATATATATATATATATATATATATATATATATCATGTTGGGCCATGAAAGTGGCATCATCACACCAATGGTGGAACTATGCAATCAACTCCCTTGCTGGAGGGCCAGTTGGGATGGCTTTATCAGGTAAGAGGTTTCGTTGGAATGAAAAAAAATAAAAATAAAGTGCTTGGGAGTTCAAAGGGAGCAGATTAGATGGACCTATGGAGGTGGGTGTAACTCTTGACTATGGGGCTCACAGTGATGTATTTGCCTTAAATCCATACCATCCAATCCAACCATTTTGAAAGCTCATTTTAGGGCTTGATACAAAAAATGAGGCTAACTCAAATCTTAAGAGGTCCACTCCATTGGAAACCGTTATAATTAAATGGCATCATTAAAAAATTTATAGATTCCACTGAAATGTGTTAGATTTTGTAATTCTTTGTACACAACGGAGGATAGAAGAAAATGATAACGAAACGATCAGATTTATCGGGTTCAAGGCTTGACTTGAATAGTCAATTTCTCAAGACAGATTTGCTGCCCTTTTTCTGGAATTTCCAGCAAGTGCAAATGAAGGAAATCTACAAATTGTCTTCAGGATACAATGAACTCTCAATCCGATTTTCAACACGAAAATTTGCACATTTAAGTGTTGAACAGATCTCTAGTTTAAACACTGATATGCCGTAAGACGTTCAGAAAAAATTCAGTAAGAGATTAGATCGAGAGTAATTGCTCAGAAGATGATATAATCTTAAGGATAAGAATTACTTCATCTGGATTATAGCATCCAGGATTTATATCAATTGAAGGGTTATGGATTTCTTCCTGAAGAGGTACTAAAGAGACTCTTCAAGAAATCCACACCCATTCACAGCAAATAATTGCCTTCCATGAAAGGACATGACCTTTTGTCCTATGGCAGTTATTTCT
This sequence comes from Magnolia kwangsiensis, assembly GCA_037074715.1. Lineage (NCBI taxonomy): Eukaryota > Viridiplantae > Streptophyta > Magnoliopsida > Magnoliales > Magnoliaceae > Magnolia > Magnolia kwangsiensis. The sequence continues at coordinate 201,469,633 of CM073571.1, forward strand.
GTACCCATTCAGACAGAAGCAGTTATCCAACAGGAAAAACTGTATCCACATAAGCGACACATGGCATAGGTGCCACATGTACAATCATGTCATAATTACTCTTAATCAACAAAAGATAATAAATCATCAGGGTTCAATTCCATGACCCAAAAAATTTGAACCATGTGCCAAAAAGACTAAGTGCTAAGTGCGCCTAATAAAGCGCCAAAAATCGCCCAAGCAGCCCTACAGCCCACGCCACGCGCGCGCGTGCGCGGACGGTGCTTCGCACCGTCCTCGAGGAGATTTGAACCCTTGTTGCATAAGCAAAAACCCCTCATCTCTTACCGACAGGCTATTCATACTATTTATGGAAAGTTTTAAATAATTAATATATTTATTTACTTTCTAAAAATAACTTTATTTTTGAAATTTATTTTTATTCTAAAAAACACAACAAGTTTATGTGCCATCCAACTTATTTATTTGTAAGGTCACAAACAACTATATGAAGAGACCACACAAAAATTATCTTGATCCAAAGCAAGCTTTTGTGACCCCACGAGAAGTTTTTAAGGGTGAAGCTCTATTATTTCCTGTACTATAGTCCATTTAGTGGTTGAAACTATTACATTCTTTAAATCATGCCCTAGATTGAGATTTCAATACTAAAGGACTGTGAATAGTCACACATCACATTTTTAGCATATAGTCAGGTTTTCACTCGCCACAGCGGATCGGAGGTCTCACCAACTCCACTCGTAGTTTAAAGCATCAGTGGATTAAGTGTCACCGGACATGACGCTTTAGCATTGGTGCACCGCTTTATCATTGGCCTGTAGAAGCTGTCAGAGTAAGGCTAACAACTTTCACAGGTTGAGTATGTATGTGACCCTGTTTCGACATGCGTGCTGCATGCCAAAACTAAAAAGGCCCTTAGTCTGGTAATGCCTAATCCACTAGGACTTAAGCAGGTGAAGGAAAAATAGTCCTCTTCCATTAATAATTAGAGTTTCTGTCGGAGTTTCTCTGTATTTTTCCTTGATTTTTAAAGTGAAGGGCTATTTTTAGTATGATTGGGCTTACCTGGTTTAATAGTTCATCGAAGAGGACCATCTAATGCATTTCTAAGCCTATAATGATGTCTGAAAATGTGGGCTTATGCATGTAAGGGATACGGAGTTAATTCAAAGGTGAAAAAAATAAATAGAATCCACGGTGTTGAAATTCGAGATATATATATATATATATATATATATATATATATATATATATATATATATATATATGTATATATATATATATATATATATATATATATATATATGTGTGTGTGTGTGTGTGTGTGTGTGTGTGTGTGTGTGGGGGGGGGGGGGGGGGGGGGAGGGGGGAAAGGTACCATGCACTTGACCTGATGATAAGTTCCTGTGAGGTTGAGCTGTGTGGGCCCCATCGTGATGTGTGTCGACCATCAACACCGTGCAATTGATGGGTCCTCTTTAAATTATAGGATATCCCAAAAATCAGCTGTATATGGAACTCGGGTGGACCACACCATCTAAAATCATGCGAAGACACCATTAAAACATATAAAAGTACTTGGTGGGGCCCACTTGAAATTTTTATGCATCTGAAACTTGGTCTGAACCCTCATCGAAGTGGGACACACATAATGGATGGGCTGGATTTGCAAACTACACTCGGTGGGCCCAAAAAATGATTATGAATGTTTTAATGGTGCACGGCCCCTCTCCACTTTTGTATGTGGTGTGGCCCACAAAAGTCACGAATTGACTTGATTTTTTAGACCTATGCCCACGATAAAATGGTACATCTGACTGATGGGGTAGATGTTCGAAACACATCACGGTGGGGCCCACATAGCTCGACCTCACGGGACAAACTCGTGAGGTCGAGCGCGTGCGCGTGTGTGTGTATATATATATATATATATATATATATATATATATATATATATATATGGAAAAGTTACTATGCGATTCGACCTCACGATGAGCTCCCATGAGGTTGAGTTGTGTTCGCTCCATCGTGATGTGTATCGACCATCAACGCCGTGCATTTGATGGCTCCCCTTTAAATTATGAGATATTTCAAAAATCAGCTGTATACGGAACTCAGGTGGACCATACCATCTAAAATCATGTGAAACATTGTTAAAACATATAAAAGCACTTGGTGGGGCCCACCTGAGTTTTGAATGTTGCTGAAACTTGGTTTGAGCCCTCATAAAAGTGGGACACACATAATGGATGGGCTGGATTTGCAAACCACATCTTTTGTGGGCTCCAAAAATGATTATGAATATTTTAATGGTGCACGGTGCCTCTCCACTTCTGTATGTGGTGTGGCCCACAAGAGTCACAGATTGACTTGATTTTTGAGACCTAGGCCTACAATGGAATGGCGCATCTGACTGATGGGGTAGATGTTCGAAAGGCATCACGGTGGGGCCCACACAGCTCAACCTCATGGGACGGACCCATGAGCTCGAGCGCATAGTACCTTTTCCCACTGTTCAGATTTTGGATCCACATCACATATGATGGGTTCTCAAAAAAGTTCGTACATAATATGTACGAACTAGTTCGCAGGTAAGCGTTCCGCTCTATATATATATATATATATATATATATATATTGAAAGTCGAAAGATATCCAATGTTTCTATTCTAATAAACAAGTGTCCACCAATCAGCAATTAGTACATCTCCACCAATCTGATTTTAGGATTTTAACCTAGCTGCATCAAGTTTAACAATTTAGTTGATTTAATTTGAGTTAATGTATGCCAGTGTATAAATTGTGAATGACTGTGAATGAAGCATGGTACCCTGCCAGAGCATATCAGGTAACTCACCGTCAAATCAGGTAGGGCTGTCAACAGGCCGGGCTTGGGGTAGGCTCGGCTTGGATTTTAAACTGTTTCAGGCTGGCTTTATTCAAAATTCTAATTTTTCAGGCCCTAACCCACCCCATTGACACCCCTAATCAGAGAAAAAGAACCTTTGACACTCTTTGAAATAAGCAACCACTTTGGAATTACTCAAAAATTGCAAACGTGGAATAAAGTAATTCAGATAAACGGTGCAGATTATGCGTCCCAGTTTAGATATATTAGGCACCAAAACCTAAGACCATTTGATTATCCGACGATCGGATTGAAGGACATTAAAAAGAAAAATATCCAACGGTCCTATTTGGCAAACATGTGTCCACAAATCAGAGGTTAGGATTGCAGTATTTTAGGGCCAATGATATTGTGGTCACTTATGTTGAATTTCAATGTAAACGATCATCAAAACAGGTACCGTACGTCTTGATCAGATGATCACCATGCCTGGGCCAATGGGGAAGAGTGGACCCCACATCTGACGAACAAATTAGGCGTGGGGCCCACCAACCTAGAATTTTTTGGGGCCCTTAACATGTGATGAACTTGAGAAGGACAACGCATCTCTTATTTTAAGGGCCCATGCATCAGGTGAACCCCATCAGGTTGAAGGGTTATGACAAACCCGAGTCGGGGTGAATCGGTTCAACTCAGCTGAAAGAGGGTCGACTCACCATTATGAGTCCTGCTATAGAACCAGATTGAGTCCGAGTCTGACTAAGTCCAAGTTGAGATTGCGATACACCTCATTTTTTGTGTAATGCCATAAAATGGTCTAGAAAAATAGATGGACGGCATTGATGTAACACATACATCATGGTGGGGCTCACAGAACACCGACCACTAGCCATTGGCTGGTGGCAGGGAGAGTAGCCGATCCATTTCCATCCCAACCGGCCCTCCCATAAAGAAGCTGATTGTATAGTTCCACCTTGGTGGTGTGTTGATGCCACCAAGTTTTATAAGCCCCACCATAATATATGCATTCCAACCATGCCATCCATCCATTTTATAAGATCATTTTAGGGCATAAGTCCAAAAATGAGTCAGATTCAGAGTTCAAGTGGATTACACTGTAAAAACTAGTGGGGATTAAACACCTACCATTAAAAACTTCTTGAGGGTCACAAGCATTCTGTATAAGCTAATAGTTGTATTTTCCCATCATCCAGATTTGTCCCTTCCCTCCAATAAAAGCGAAAAACACTTCCACCGGTTAGCTTTGCCATCGTTTCCACCCATGCCCTCATGTACTTTTTTCAACCAGTAGTACTTTTTTTTTTACCTTAATGACCCTTGGTCTTTCATTCACTATTTAAAGGCCTAGACCAGTAGAAATGTACGAAAAAAGGTCTTATCCTCTCTTTTCCAACTAACTACTTCTTCATCGACCGACATTACATCACATACGCATCTGCTCACACATCACAGGATCACATGATACCAACATGCAAGTAAATATCTTAAATCACAAGATCACATACCAACATGCAAGTAAATATCTTACTTTATAACCTGAGACATTGGACTGTTGCTACCAACCATGAATAGACCACCTTTAGCAAATAATAAATAAAAAATAAAAAATCTATATTTGACCTTCAACTCTTGTTTATAAAGAAAAACATATCAAATACATACATCCAATTATTATTAAATACCATGGGTAAGTTTTTATAATACTTGAGATTTACTTTATTACTGTCTTTGGACATGGGAAGCAACTTACTAATGGTCCCATTCATCCAAAAAGGAACCCAACTTGTCAGTATGTTGCCCTATCCCTCGCAACGAAAGCTTATTATAGTAAGCTAATCAAAATCCTGTACAACACCTGTTTTACAATGACACTACATAAAGTACTGAATCTCTGTAGAATATTACACCATGTTGCATGGGTAAAACTAACTTTCCATTAGGTAAAAACTATTATTTTGACTGTATATACGGAAGATAAACCCAAGTACAAATTCACATGGGCTATATGAATGACAACAACGTAAAATTACTCTCAAAATTCCTTAGTTTAGACAGTCTGGGCCATCTAACTTCTGTATCAATATGACTTTTGTGTTCTCACTTTTTCCTAGTGAATTACTATTGATTAACGTGTTTAATGAAAGATAAAAACCATAGTGACCCCATGCAGAAACTTATAATTGATCCAGGCATCACCCAGCTTCCTATCCCTGGGCTTCAGTTTGGTGCCCCGGCCAATGATGAATGGCCCACCTCAATTTGGCATCCCCCTGAGATGATCTGAAAATGACTAATAGCATGTGATATATATATATATATATATATATATATTGTTGTGAAAAAGGGAGAGAGCCTTCATTATATTGAATGCTGTATTTTAAATTTTTTTTTTTTTTAAACATAGTGGAGTGGTGTGAATTTGTGACCATACTAAAAGAGAACTATATCAATATATATGTTATATTTTGCATAATAATAATAATAATATTATTATTATTATTATTATTATTATTATTTATTTTTAATTATAAAATTGTTGTTTATGTGGTTAAGAAGAGATCTTTTGCCAACACAAGCAACTCAAAATTATATTGTTCAAATTATATTATCTATTAATTAGATGTGCCATTAACTAAAAACATTACTCTTAAATAATTATCTAAATAGTACATTTATTGGACAGCTGAAAATGAAAATATGCAATGGTTTTAATCTGAAAAATAAGTGTCCATAAATCAGAGGATGGGATTCTTCAAGCAATCTAAAGTTTACCGTGTTAAGTAGAGATAGTGGGTTCCTTAGTTTAGTAAGTTTAATTTGAGTTAATATATGCTGCATGTACAACTTCCAAGTGGGTAGCATATTAAGTACCTCCAAAATAAATATAGTGATTTTTCGTCAATTTTCATAGATGAGTGAGATAGGCTTGTTGAGCTGCATACCATTGCAAGATTGTAAAGCCTAACGAGACCATGTTGCTATCTTTAAGACTAGTTTCTCCCAACTCAAGTACAGTATGGTTAAGATTTTGTAGGCTTGTTGAGCCTCAAGACTCTTGCAAGATTATAAAGCCAAACAAGACCAGGTTATAATCTTTAGGAATAGTTTCACTACACTGGTTAAGATATAAATTTTTTTTATAAAAAAATTCCCATTAAAAAAGTTTAACTCTAACTCTAATTGCACTGTTGGATCAAACCTAAAAATTTAATGAACGGTCAGATCAAACCTAAAAATTTATAACGGACACTGGTTTACAAGAATTTTAAATAAAAAGGTTTTTAGAAAGAGAGCAGATGCTAAGATTTTTATGTCTTTAGTTAAACTTTTCTAAATAGTTTTTTTTTTTTTTTTTTAATTTAAATAAATTAATTTGTTATTTTTCAATACACATGTCCATTTACACACACCGCACACCGAGCACTCAAAATCATGATTTAATGTCTACCACTAGCCATACATTAAGACTCCTTTTGGGGTTAATATATAGAGTAATAATTCTCATTCCCTCTACCTAATAGAAGCAACTAAAGGAATTAATAGAAAAACCACTACAATTTTGAAGTATTTAAATATTAAAAAAACTTAAAAATTTAAAATTTTGACAAAACATAAATAATAAACACATGCAAACCAACTCATTCCACCACACTCCCTAGCCTGGCTTAGGACGGCTTAGAGTGCATACATGAAAAATGGCTTACGGTGTGTACACCCTAGGCACCTCAAAGCGTAATCTCCAGAAGGTACTCGAGGGAGTACGAATTCTTTTATAAAACTAAAATTATCTTCCTTAATTAATGCAAGATAAGACAAATTTGTCAAAGCATGCATTTATTTATTTTGAAACTTTTACAAACACGGATTGGACACTAACACTGACACTACCAGTTACAACGTCCCACCGGACGTTTCTCCGTTGTTCCATCGTAATGTATGTGTTTTATCTATACCGTCCATCCATTTTGAATAGCATGATCCTAAAACTTAGATAAATCTATAACTCATGTAGACAACACCATCTAAAATAACGGTGATTGAGTGCCCACCATTAAAACCTTCTTAAGCACGTTAAAGTGTTTATTTGCCATCCAACCTATTGATTAGATCACATTAGCCTAAATGAAGGAAAAACATATATATCAGCTCGATCAAGAACTTTTTCCAATCACCATGCTGGGTTTTATCCATACTGTTCATTTATACCCTTGAAAGTTTTCCACGGCAGGTTCTCAATCACCATGGTTTTCTATAATATGGTACACCTGATATTTGTATCTGCCTTAATTTTTTTTAGATAAATGAACAGTATGGATAAAACACATGCATCATGGTGGGACCCACAGAGGGCTAGTGGCCATGCCAATCAGTGTAGATGATATGCAGGCATTCGATGGATACGGAGCAGTATCGTCTACAATACCCTTTTTAGCACATAAAACATTCTATCCTTATAGGGTCCATCATGTCGTATATGTAAAATCCACTCCGTTCATCAGGTGATAATCATTATTTGGACCATACATACATTATATAAACCTAATTTAGCACTAATATGGACCCCGCGTATGGAAACAATGTAGAATTTCTCTCAAAACCACTAAGTTCACACAACATGGCTTCCTCGAATTTGTTATCAGGATACTTTTTATTTCTTATCTTCATCTTGGTGAGTATAACATGATTAACGGTTTTGATGAAAGATACACGCCATAGTGGCCCCCACCCAAGCCTATGCTTAGCATCTCATCCATATTTTTCCATGTGGTGTGGACCACCTTAGCTGTGGATCCAGCTGAACTTTAGTGCTAATATCTAACATGGAGGATAAAAACCCACTAGATGGTGTGGATTCTACATATTCAACATTGGTGGTCCCCACAAATTTGTGTGTTGTACGCATTCCGTAGTCCCTAAAATAAGTGTTGTAGAGGATTCCAGTTCAGTGCATGTTAATAACAGAAAATAAAACTTGCTGAGCTGTGGAACGGTCCATTTCTATCAATTTCTACGTCACAATCTCAAATTCAGACGTGATGAAAATTCCTAGCCTCGCATTCATTGTCACCGGTTTGGATTTTTTGTTTTTTTAACCATCAAATAAATGTCTTCCAATCCGACGGTTAGATAATCAAATAAAAGAAAATTCTAGATTTTGATACATCTAAACTGGCCCCATAATTCGAATGGTTTAATTTAAATTACTTGTATACACCTTAAGCAGTTTATAATTAATTTGTAAGTGCCTGTGTCTCATCTATTGTACTCTGCCAGAGTATCCTGATGAAGATGTAGTACACTCAATTTTCAAATTTTACAAATGGGATCCAGAATATTCCATTGATCAAAACCGTTGGTTTCTTGATATCCACTGTGGATGGACCTCTTCCCAAAAATCTCCCAGAATAAAATATCATACACACAAATCTTGGGCCTCCATCCAGTTGAAGCTGGACCATTGATCTGTTTAACTTCTCCCTGGTTTATTTGCCCTCCATGAAATGGAAGATTAAGGTTCTTGTATCAAGAAGATTTTCAGTGCATCATTAATCCACGATGGCACCCAAAAGATCAACTGTCCAGATAAGTGAACGGTGGGCCCCACTTGTCATAAACAAAAAATAAAATAAAAATGAAGAGTCTATTTTGCATTGTCCATAACCTACTCTGATTGAAGATCATAGGATTCTCCTTATATCCAATTCATTGCATGAGTAAAAGAATCCAAGTGAAATAGGTGGATGATAGTGATGGGCCCATGTAATATTCAAGCTTCTGATCAGAACAATAAAGCAGTGGCTGTGGAGCCTCTGAGCCAAAAGGCCCAGTCCTTTTCTGCAAAAAGTCAGTGAAACACATCTATGTTTGTTTCATACACCTCCTTCTCATGTCTAAAATCTTGGGGCCCACTACCCTACCCTATCCTGCCACCATTAAGACGAGGACAAGTACCCCGCAGGAGCACCCAACAGTATAGCTCGCAATGATAAATGGGCCCTGACCGTGGGCCCATCTTGTATATCCACTCCGTTCATCTTTCCCAGCTCATTTTAGGGGATGAGCCCAAAAATGAAGCAGATCCAAAAATCAGGTGGACCTCACCACAAGAAACAGTGGTGACTGACCATTAAAAACTTTTGTGGGCCACGCAAATTATGGGTCAATCTGATATTTGTTTTTTTTCCCTTTATCCAAATCTGTGTGACCTTATTAATTGGTTGGATGGCATATAAACATTATCGTAGGCATTACCATGGGCCCCAAGAAGTTTTTAATGGTGGACGTTCAATAACCATTGTTTTTTATGGTGTGGTTTGCCTGAAATTAGGATCTACTTCTTTTTTGGGTATCATGCTCTAAATGAGCTTGAAAGTGGATAGGCCGCATGGATATAATATACATACATCAAGGTGGGTCCTACGGTCAGGGGCGCACCTAATCCGCTCTGGACGTCTGGACTCTATTTCTCTGAACCTTCAAGAAAGCAGTTCGGGTTCAGGTCTACCGTTTTAGAACCTATTGAATACAGGTCCAGTATGGTTAGTTCGGCCCACTGTCTCGGACCGGGTTAAGACGGGGTTAGGTACAGGTCTGGATTGGCAATGCTTAAGTGCTCGCCTAAGTTTAGTTTGACAGTCCGATCAATTGATCTGAACTGTCCATTGAATCCAATGCCTTTTTCTCGAGCTACTGTGAAAAAATCACACTGATCAGATGATCCAGACCATCGTTGATTTGGCCTTATTTTCTATATCCGTCCTTTTTTTCCAAGCCATGGATGGGATGATACGATTGCCTAAAGAAAATATTTTTTAGAATCATATGCAATCCATGATGGTTTCTAACCAATAGATGGATCAGATTGTTGGTCGGACCTATTTTTAGGTAAATGATCTTTGCTGTCCAAATTAAGGCCACTGATTGAATGGTTAATATTTGTCGTATTAATGTAAAATTTGCATGGTTTCTCATGAAATGCATATGGGACCTTGTGAACGGCCTAGATCAATGGATTGGACGGTCTAGGTGCCTCAATGCAACTAAATACAGCTAGAAGCACTATAATTTATAGTGCTATGAGAGCATCAGAGCATTTCTGATAATATAATAAATTAATTATTCAACCAATGGAATAAGGCTTCCTCAGCCAAATGCTTATAAGATGCGTGTTAAAGTGGTGCACGTGCGTGATCAAGTCCATCTAATTAGGTGAGCCTGATCATCTACATGCAATGTAGACCCGACTTGGTCCAAGACTCTAAAATCAAGGTCCAAACACAGTAACCAAACCCAATCAGATCCGGGTCGGGGTCCATAGCTAGGACCCGGTTGAACGCGAGCCCAGATATGGATTGACTGTGATGGAAAGAACCACTAGTTGAACAATCTGGTAGCTCATGCTCACTCAAACAAGCAAAAGCCCATAACTTCAACGGGTACGATTGACAGATCGTGGTGGAGTTAATGCTGTGGGACATCATATAAGAGCCATTGGATGGCACGGGTGGTGTGGACTACGTAATCGAATATTCGTACACGCAACTAAAAGCCAGGAAGCGTATTGCGTCCTACCCCCAACGGGACAGATCAGGTCCAGGCAGGGGTTCTGTGGGGGCCCACAGTGATCTATGGGGTTTATCCACACCGTCCATAAAATTTTTCAGATTATTTTATTGTATTAGACGAAAAATTTGAGGTAAATCTAAAGCTCAAGTAGACCACACCAAAGGAAGGAACGGTAATAATGACTCTTACCTTTGAACCTTCCCAGGGCCCATTGTGATTTTTATTTTCCATCCAACCTGTTCATAAGGTCAAAAATGACTGGATAAAGGAAAACTTCAGATTGATCCAAAACTTCTATGCCCAAAAACAAAATTTTAATGGTGGGCATTCAATCCCCACTCCCCACTGTGTAGTCTACTTGACCCTTGGATCTTCCTAATTTTTTAGATCATATCCAAACTGATCTGAAAAAATGGATGAACGGCGTGGATGAAATCCATACATCACATTGGGTCCCACAGAGCCCCTGACTAAACCGAGTCCGTCGACGCCGGGCCACACGCAATGCACTCCCAAAAGCTGGTCCTTCGCCATTTATTGTGGGGAGAGGGGGTCCTACCAGATAAATGGTGCTAGCTTTATTCCCTCCCCTGCCAATTTGAATTCACCAAGCAAGCTTGTTACTTTCAGTACATTTTAAGGCCGAATCCAATGCAATCGTTTCCATGATAAGCTTAACGTACAAATCTACATGCAGGGCCCACCTTTATGTTTTAACGATATCCAATCCATCTATATCTGAACCCCACTGATGTTATGCTTGAGTCTAAGAAATGGAAGCGGATTGGGTAGTGACCTGAACACCACCCAACTAGGTAGTGTTAGGTTCTCTCCTACCCACCGTGGTATATGTGTTTAATATCCATGCTGTTCCTACGTTCGCTGACTCATTTTATGCTTGGGTCTAAAAATGAAGCAGATTTGAAGCTCAAGTGGACTTTACAACATGAAATAGTGGGGATAATGACTTTCATAGTTACAATGTTTATAGGGTCAACTGTCATATTTGTTAAAGCCATACACACATGAATGGCAGAAAAGCTCAAATATCAGCTCCATTCAAAGATTTTGTACGCAATATTTTACCAGTAGTGGTTCAATTAACAGTAATTGCTTTGGTGTGGTCCGCTTGAGATTTGAATATGCTCTAATTTTAGATTCATGCCTTAAACTTAAAAAGAGTTGAAAAAATAGATAAATGATACGAATAAAACACATATATCATGGTGGGCCCACCAAGCCTCGTCATTTGGTATGCAAGTGGGGATGGGTTCACCACCCAATCCACTTCCCACTCCAGATGGTACATTTGGGTGCAGATTGGGTACGTCCCCCACCAAGGAGGTAGCAAGAGGCTTATTGTCGTGTTAGGGGCTGTGGGGTCCCATGTTTAGTATGTTTTATCCTTACCATCCATCTATTTTGACTAATCATTTAGGGAATGGCCCAAAAAGTTAGGGCTTGAATATTTATAGTTGAAAACATTTAAGTATAAATTATGATATTTATTGGCCATCTAACTTGCTCTTAAATCAACATAAAAATGAAAACATAAATATTAACTTGATTCATAACTTTTGTAATTCTCAATAAGTTTCCACAGTCAGGCCTTAAATCCCGTAGTCTAGCCAATTTGGGCCTTACATCTTCTTCTTTTTGAGCTCATGCCTTAAAAAATGTCAAGTTAAAATAGATAAAATATATAAATATATCCCACGTGAGCATCTGTCTCTACTTACCTCATGGCAGGAGTAATACCTAATCCACGCCCGGCACTGTTGGGGTGGTTCCCCTCCATTAAAAACTTTCCAGATTGAATGCGAGAGCCACCTGTTTTCATATGCCATCTAATCAATTCAGAAAATGTATCCAATCAGGATGAATGGACAGTCAGAAATTAGTCCCTTTCAAGAACCCAAGCTGGCCACAACTTAAAGAGTTCTCTTTTTTTAAATAATAATAATAATAATAATATTAATAATAATCAGAAGTTTAAGGCCTGATTTTTGATTACCAAGGAGAACATTATAGGGCCCACATGATGAACAGATTAGATTTCATTATCACATATCGTTGGGGCCCACATGTCAATTTATACATTAAGCTTATTTTAGAAACGTTTGCGTTGGATCCATCCTCTTTTCAAGAAAAACTACCCTTGCTAATATGCACCGTATGTGACACAGCTCTTTTCTCAAATTAAATAAAAAGCATAAATGGTAATAACCACTAATAAATACATGAAATAGGTGGGCCACATACAATCAAAGACGGTGAAAGTGCAATCTCCACCGTAGGAATTTTGTTTAAGCTCAATGGCTAGAAAACACTCAAGTTCACATGGCCAAATCACAGCCAAAAATAATTGAGATTATCTCTTAATTAACCTAAGAACCCGGTTCGGCTCCACACCGCGTTCCGTACACGGCTCATATCCCGACCCTTGAGCGTGCGGCCCACCCCCTCGAACACCGACGTGGCCGCCATCTTGTGGCTCTGAGCATACTCACGTGCCAGATACTCGTGCGGTGGGACCCACTCAGCATCATCATCATCATACTCCACTGTCCCATTCTCATCACCCAATGACTCAACTGACTCGACTCGGTGTATCTTAGGCCAATCAGGAACGTTCATAGGCGCTGACGTGGCCATACCACGCTCTTTCGATGGTTCCATACTACTATCATGTGGACGAAATTGGTGTACGATCCTCGCCGTCGCTTTCCCCGATTCCTCGAATGCTAATGACAGTCCCCCCAATTGACGGTCATCTCTCGTGGCCCACTGCCTCGATCGAACCGTCGAATCCAAGCCGTTCTCCCTTTGTTGATTACTTCGTCTAGTGATTGCACTATCCGAATCGTCGTGGTCGATCACGGACCACACATCTTCTTCGACTAGCTCCGATATATCCGTGCCGTTAACCGTATGACCGCGACCATAACCGTAAATCCCCAACAGACGGTCACGATAGCTCGATCCATATTTCCGACCTTTCGCCATCACGACACTTGTCTTCAAGACCATCAGCATATTTCCGGTCACCGGATGTATGGCCGGCAGATGACCCACGTCGGAGAATTGGAGCAAGAGCACATGGAGAAATTGTCAGTTATGGCCATGACTCATACGTAACAAATGACATGAAACTCGTCTCATCTACTCTCTATTAATAGTAATACCCGGACTCGCATCTAATTTGCATTTCGTTTCATTTCATTTCGTTTGCATTTCGCCTTTCTTCCGGTGCTGCACACGTCACGAGTACCGTGAAAATAAGAGGATGTACCTTGCCACACGTCAGATTTTCGTTCGACGGTGGGTCCCACCAACGTTTTGTTGACTTCGTCAAATCCCTCCAATGGTGGTGGGCCACACCTCCACGTGGGTGGGAGTCGAAACGTTCCAACTGCTCATCACTTCATGACCCTGGGTCCCACCTTTTCAGCAAGTATCTGACGCCACGTGGCACTCCTACAACCAGTCCTGGAGTTAATAAGTTGGCTTTTTGGCGGGTGTCTGGCAAGAGTACTTCAAAATGTAGTCCTCCGTGACATCCATCCAAAACTTTCAACCGTTCATCTAGCAGACCCCATTGTGGATGGACCCTAATGTATAAACACACACTAAAAAATCATCATAAGGGATCTAAGCTCGTGTACTTAAGTGACGGTTCATATTCAAGAAGAAAAGGGTTTGTTAATTGAATGATCAGGATAATTCAGACAGTCTGATTTGTGCAAGGTAAGCCATTCATGTAAATACCCACCATATGAACGGTTTTGAGGGCTCATGATGGAATGTATATTGAGTTTTAGGTCTGCAAACTACAATTAGGATGGTCCCTCTGGCTACTGAAACCGCCCCTTCTGTCACATTTCCAATTAACAGGCAGCATCCAATGCTCGGCTCCGGGATTTGTACAGTGCGTTCCAGCTTTAACTTCTATGCCTGCCCATGGTTCAGAGTTCCGAGCCGCTATCATACAATAAGCTTAATTTGACGCATGGCATTGAGAAGGATTAGTTGAGATGAGATTAAAAAAATATATAATTATTACGTGTGCCAGGAATGTAAACTTAATTTGATACAATGTTTGTAATATGATAGTATATTGAATGGATATACCTACTATCAAATGATGGTATGTTAAATGAAATATAGTTTGGAATAACACATATCTATCGTATCTAAACTGTTTTTCTGTTTTGTAATCTTATTTTATGGCATGGGCCTAAAAATTAAGTAGATTTAAAACTTATGTGGCCTTAAAGAAGTTTTCAACTATATGTATTCAATTCCTGCTGCTTTTTATGTTGGGGTCTATTTGAGCTTTAAATCTACCTGATTTTATGGCCCATGTCCTTAAATAATCTCAAAAAATAGGTTCATGGGGTCGTTATAGCCCACACATAATGGTAAAACCTACATGACTTGCTAACATTGAGTGATATTGGAATGTATCCCATGCCAATCTAATTCTAAGCTTTTTCCTTCTTCGGATCATTAAGTAGAAATAACACGTGACCAAATTCAATCCCATCCCACCAAATCCCATCTTATACCATGCCCAAACACTCCCTTGAGATGATGGGCCTCACCGTGTAACGCCCCATGAACGAAAAATCTGAGCCGTAGATTATTTTGCTTTTAGTTGGATGAATGTGTGGTTTACTTATTTTCTTTTCTAAACGTATATTAATTGTCCAACTATTGAAGAGGTTGGATTTTTTTTTTTGTACGAGAGGATTTTCAGTATATGATTCATCCATGGTGAGGTCCATCAAATCAACGATTCGGATCACTGTCCCACAGCTCCACTAGTACAAACAAAAAGCCACTTACGAAACCCCCTCAATCATTGAAGGTAAGCGTCATGCTAATTCCGCACGCGCGTAGAACCAGAACCCATACACACGCGGTCACACGTGCAAATATGAAACGCATATGAAATCTGGGCTTTCTATGAGGTTGGAAATTTGTTTAGATATTATCCATAAAAATCAGACAGTTTCACTCTTCAGGTGGGCCACAGTATAAAAAGTAGATCAACGGCTGCAAATCTTTTCCATCCACTCATCTATTTTGATATACAGTAGCCCATCTGGAGTGTGGAATGACCCAGAATATATAAACGGTATAGCTCACCGGCTGTGTATCTCTGATATCACACACACGTCATCTTCTGACACATAATCTCCGCGTGTGGATGTGTACGGATCCCACGCGCGCGTGTACTTAACAAGCATCAAATGAAGATTACATGCATGTCACTCATTGCCGACAAGGCTCAAGTTCATCCAGTTGGACCACAAGCTTTCGTCCACCCAGAGAATTACTTTCAACATACTATGTTTATTTGAAATCCAACCCTTCCAATATTTTTTCTCCACTGTTGTAATCTTATTTTAAAAACTTAGCCCCATATTATGATCAGATGGACCACATTATAGAAAATAATTTTTGTCCTTTGATAAATAAAAAATATATTAATAAGCATCTCAACCAGTAATTAGCTTAATTTTAAGACAGGTGGTCCCAATGCTAGTTCCAACCTATTGAATGGGTTGGATGTCGCACAGGCATAAAAGGTTTGAAGTTATACAGTTGGTATACTGTCACTTAAGTACAACTGGTTGTTTTGAGACCTTCTCCTGATTGTTGGGGATCATAAACTAATTTATTAATCTAATCCAATTGGGTGTTGAGAAAACAGCTCAGCTCACGGCACTTTGGACGGCTGAGGAGAAGAACAGGTCAGTGTGTGGCCCACCAAAGCTTTGTCCTTTATGATCCAAACAAAAAACTAACGTCATTACAACCCCTTCTCTACCAATTTATTCATGCATGTAACTTATTGCTGAGAAGGCTCAAGTTCATCCAGTCGGACCACAAGCTTTCGTCCACCAAGATAATTACTTTTAACATACTATATTTATATGAAATCCAACCCTTCCAACTTGTTTTCTCCACTGTTGTAATCATATTTTAAAAAATTAGCCTCATATTGTGATCAGGTGGACCACACCATATAAAATAATTTTTGTCCTTTGATAAATAGAAAAATATAATAGTGAGCATCTCAACCAGTAGATTAGCTGAATTTTACCACAGGTGGTCCCATGCTAGTTCCAACCTATTGAATAGGTTGGATTTGGCACAGGCATGAAAAGTTTGAAGTTATACAGTTGGTGTACCGTAACTTAAGGGCCTGTTTGGATTCATTTATAGTATTGTATTGTATTTGGGTAATGTTCATGTATACATTGGACAATTTTCATAATACATCCAAATCAATCAGATACTAATTAATGTTTGGATATGAGGTATTGTTTGGCATAGTATACAATACGTTATACAGATCAATGTTTGAATATGACGTATTATGTCGGCGTATTATATAATCTTAATTAAGTTGGTTGGCTTGTTTGATGTATGGAACTTTCTGATTTCTAGCTCAAATGATTTTCACGTTGAAATGTACCAAATGAACGGTCTCAATCTTACACCGCATAGGTACTAGATATCTTGTAATCGTACAAATTTCAAATTTTTATCCGCTGCTGAATATAGCGCAATAAATACGAAGTATTGATGGCAGCAGATTCCACTGACAATACTCTACCGTCATTTCAAAAATTTACTTAGAGTTTGTATTCACACGCATGAGATTCAATTCCTATTCACTCTAATTCAAACACGGTAAACGTCATGTCATAACTTCTAAAACGATACAAGACATCCCAAAACGTGTATCCAAACAGGCCTTAAAGTATAATTGGTTGTTTTGAGACCTCCTCCTGATTGTTAGGGGATTATAAACTAATCTATTAATCTAATCCAATTGGGTGTTGAGAAAAGAGCTCACGGCACTTTGGACGGCTGAGGAGAAGAATAGGTCAGTGTGTGGCCCACCAAAGCTTTGTCCTTTATTATCTAAACAAAAACCTAACATCATCACAATCCCTTCGCTATCAACTCCCTTGGCCTTTTTCTACAACAGTGACTCTCAATGCCACTGCAATTCTTACTACTTATTAACATATAGTAGCTGTAGGAGCCAGTGCCGTTGGTGGTGGCATTATTGATACGTCTGGGCCCCACACCACAGAGGTGGGATGACAGAGGTGGGCCCTTCTCACACCACTCGGACAGGTCCATGCACCCATCACCTCCATCGGCGTCAGACACGTCGGTGGGACCCTGGCCGAAGCTGACAGTGCTTTCTATATATTGCATTAGCCAGCTAAAATGCCATCTACCATGATGGATTTTGCCTTGTCATCTTACCTGTAGTACTGGATGAGCCAGAGGTGGGCTGAGATCTTATTACATCGATTCAGATCACAATCTCACCTGCCACACAAAATGCTACGTGTATCTATTATTTAGTTGGTTTTGGTACAACTTCTTAATTAAAATCATACTCAATGTTAATTTACTTTTTAAAGTTTCTGTATTGAAAACTTGTCTATATCGAAAGCAGATTTGAAATGTGATTTTTGTAATATCTTTCTTATATAATTATTACTTAAGATTTCATTAAGTAAATGATGGTTGAGCCAAAAAAAAAAAAACAAGTGGTCCAACGAGGTGTGTTGTACGGTGCATGTGAGTGGGCTGCTTGGTTGCATTGGCCCTTTTAAGTAGAGCTGGGCACGGGACGACTTGAATCAGCAAACTCGACTTGTTTGATTTGTTTGGACCCGACTCCATCCAAACTAAGTGGGTGAGTCGATCCGATCCGAGTTGACTTCCTCCAATTCAAACTTAAACTGAGTCAAGTTCGGATCACCCAGTGACTCGACTCGACTCGACTTGAAATTCAACTTGGTAGTAACTCAACTCGATCCAAAATGCAACTCGGTACTAACTTGACTCATACATATAATAATAATAATAATAATAATAATATTATTATTATTAGATCTGATGTTTTAAATATGAGATGTTATGTAACTGATGGAGAGGCTGTAATTTTGACAAGTGCGCCTAGGTTTTGAGTTATGATTTTAGCCCATGGATACCCACCACACCCGACCCGACTCGGCGCCGACTTGACTTGACTTGGTACTTGCGACTGGGTTGAACTCGGTCTGGATTAATCTAGGCCAGACCTAGACTTGGATTAGGTTAGGCGTGTTGGACTCAGTACCAAGTTGGGTTGAGTTCGGGTTAGGCTTATTTCAAAATCGAGTCGAGTCGAGTCAACCCTTGTAATCCCTCAAAAATTGGCACCTGAGTATGAAAACTTTGATCTCGAGTTTTCGAGTGTTAACCTAACAAAAAATGCACATGTGTCCTTATTCAGATTTACATTCGTTTTATACACAAATAATCAAAGTAATGCATTTCAACTTAGCGGAACCAAATCGAGTTAGAGATATCCAAATCTGAAAATATAGAGCTACCACCTAAAAGTTACAATTCCGAAAGTGGTGATCACTCATATGTGAATTATATGAATCACAATAATTGCAAAAGGAATAGAAAAATAACTACACAGCGAGAAGAAACTAGAGATCTACTGGGCGCCCCGAGCGCACCAATGACTGGTTCTATACTTAAGTTATTTGCTTATATCAAATATAAGGCATCAAATGCCAACATAGTGAAGAAATATCTCCAAGATTGCTACTTGGATTATTTTAGTAAATAACAGTTTCACAACGAATACATATTTATACATGTAGTACACTTAAGTATGTTACCTTTAATGTACAGATACTAACTAAGTTACACATGTTATCAACACAACCGAGTGCAAGTAATGATGACATAACAAACAAACAGTTTCTTAATATAGTTGGTATGAATATTAATGCTATGATGAAATGATGCGTGCTCCTTACAATCCACTACTCTCTCACAAGAGACTTTAACGCTTATTTTACAAATGTCAGCACTCCCTCACAAGCGACTCCAACACTAAATCTCAACCTATCTTAGGATATGCATGATTAGTTAAGTGATTATTAATCCTAATTTATATAGCAGGTTGACGAAGCTAGGATATTACTGTTATATCATGAGTCATTAGTCGGATCACAGGGCTTGTTGCAGCACGTGGTAACTCCTCACTAGTGTCCCTTGATCCAAATTAAAGGATCAATATGGTATGGGCCATCACCCAACACTGAATATGAACAATCAATTCAGAGGTGTGGGCTTGTCACTCAAAACTAAATCTATATAAAGGAAAGGGCTCGTCATCCAATCCTATTCACGCCTGATCATTCGAACCGTAATCTATCACAGAACTATCGACCGGGTAATTTAATGGGGGCTGTTTAAACAACATTTTATCACACTTATTAGCACTCATTAGTCATTTCGGGGAGGCTTGTTACCCCAGCATAAGCCGACAACTCGAACATGGTGTCCTATACCACAATGCTCGACTTATGAGTTTTTGTGAGATCGTAACGCACTAATGATTATAAGTAGATTAAATCAATGGTAATGGTGATATTTTAGATTCTATTGAATGTTATACAATTACAAAACATAAGAATGATCGAGCCTGTATTGGACTAATGCAATTGACTACGAAGGACCCTGACCAAATCAACATTAGGTACAAAGCATCCAGTATAATTTCAACTAGTATCGATCATCCTTGTTCAACTTCGGTCGGTTGTATAAGTCTGGGATGCCTCCCTAAAGTAGGTTATCCGCATATTTAAATAATTTTCGAAGCTTGATCAGCTAGAACAACAATTTAAATTTATCTACTACATAAATATGATCGCAAGAAAATTCAACACCACACTATGGTATACCAATTGAACACATGTATACTAATTCAATTTACGTCAACACAATTCAATCATATTTATGTTTCTTAGCATTCGACATCGAAGAGTTCTAATCTTAAGAGTTTCAAGCTATTCAAGCATTTCATCGAGTATGTTATTAACTAAATAGAAAATAAACACATTTAATTATTCTAAAATGTCAAGTAGAAGCTTGATGGTAGATCTTCACCTTAGAATCGAAATCCTCAACTCAGATGCTGCCTTAGCATCTCGAATTTGGGAAAAACACTTCAAATCCTAATTCATCGGTGATTTCATCGTTAGTATCGTGAATTCTAATATAATTATATTTTAATTAAGGGTTAAATATTTTACCTAACCTAGTTTGAATAAACCCCAATTCGATTCGATGAGTCGGGGCCCCAAGTTTTAGCACGATCAAACCTTAGAGTTAGGGTTTTCAAGAAATGATGAAAATAAAAAGGGAGTTTCTAATACTAATGGCTCAAACATGCAGGAATTGAAAGAAAGAGATGAAAAAGGCAATTAAGGAAACTCTTACCTAGCAAGGGATAAAACATATAACCCAAAATCTTAGGATTTTGGCCAAGGAATGCATGAAAATGAGCATAGATGTGAGATTTGTAAGATTTGACAAGCATGGGATCAGACAGCGATGATCCAGCACTGGGCTCATCGTTTCTCTTGTCTCTCTCCTCTCTTTCTCCCTTTCTCTCTTTCTCTAGGGTAAAATTGGATGAGAGTAAGGGTTGCCACCAAATGCCTTAATTATAGCACCAGAAATGGTGAAAATGGCCCTAAGGGCTAGGTTTTCATTATACTAGTCTTATGGGAGGGTGTTTCTAACATTTGGGGTTTCACTATGGAGTGTAGGGGTCATTATACATTGTAGAATATTTGTCCCTAATGATTATTTACATATAGATACGATCGGCCTACCATTTAGATACGATAATTGATAAGTATGATAAAAAATCAGTTCGATGGTTATTGATGGTCAAAGATCAGATATAGATAATTAACTTAAGTTCTCGATTAATTTCAAGAATATTCACACATCTCATGCATTGACCTTGTGAATCCAAATTGAGCGGTTCGAGACACGATCTCGGCTCGATGTCCCGTGATGGACGTTAATCCCGCTAGGATGAATATCTTTCTATAGTCTCGGGTTTGGTGGCCCACTAATAAGCGGTCTAAAGCTCTTTCTTGTGCCCGATGCTTACGGTTTGGATTAACTAAGTTAATAGTGTGACCTATTCATAATTAGTGGAAACGCAATTCAGTCCTAATCACCATATATCGTTGGTTCTAAGGCTAAAGGAGTAAGTAGGTCTTTTTGGCTTGTTAATTAAGATCCAACCTCTAGTTGTCTCAGCTTTTGGTATGTCTTTATTTAGTTACGGTTGTCTTGATTAGTCAGTGATAGGTTAGCTAGATTTACGACCTATATGAACAAATCACGATGCTAAAGTCGAGGTGTAAGTGATCGGACAGATTCGATGACATCATACAGTTGATTAATCAGATTTGTTTGGCTCTTTACTGGTACCACGCACGTATAAGCTCACTTTGAGCATTAAAGGTTAGTCAATAACAACGTGAGTTAATTATAGCAAAAATTTTAAAGAATTTTTTAAAATCCAAAATAGCAAAAATCTAGAACGTTACAACCATAACTCGGTTCGATTCAACTTGATGCTCGAGTCTACTTTTAAGGCCCATTGGTGCATTGCATTTCATTATATGGAATTAACATTGTTACACAATAATTGTATGTAAGGAAATACCATGGCATTTTGACAGTCAAATCCCATGTTTAGGATTGAATCATTCCTTTAGAAAAAAAAAATTATTTTACATGAAACAAATGTTGGATGGATGCTTAGAATTGTCATCAATGGACTAGATTTCACAACTCATGCCGTCAGAAATACTCATATGTAACTTGAGTGTCATGTATAAAGGGTGTATATAGATGGATTGAGTGGATAAAACACATGTATCAACATGCGGGCTATAAATATAGTGGATTTTGAAATCCATCAAAACTCATGCTTTATTTCCTACTAAGACTGAAAGTTTAAGTACCAAATTTCAAATGCTAGATGAAATTTATATCCCACAAAATGGAATATAACACCATGCAATTCTGCATACTAAACCAGCCCTACACATAGTGACAGGCCAAACTAGGCTATTAGCCTCTATCATAATTTATTTTTTCTTAAATGGATCACTCAAGCTTGGTGAGATAGAGAAAAAGGTCAAGCCCACTTGAGTAGCTAAAGGGTCTTTAAAACCAAAAGTTTCTACAAGTAATTGCATTGAACTATGTATTTTATTAATTGCATAGTTAACCTCATTCTATAAGAAATAGAATAAAATAGGTGTTTGAATTACCTCAATTTACATCTTCTTTCATTTCTACTTATTTTAGAAATCTAAAATAGGTGTTTTTATCAAGTATATTTTGCTTGCCTGAAGATTTGATTAAGTTAGGCATAAGAGGTATGCATCTTTAAGCAACTCTCCACATTCTCTAAGTACAACAAGGATGTTTTCTATGTTTTATTTCCTATATCAAGTGGGCCATTGCATTTGATCATGGATCAATTAATGTGGATGAGTTGGTACATAGGATCCAATACACTTTATACATTTTGTCATGAGAAATTTTCAACTGTACGACCACTATATGGCCCATTCTCGAGACGAAGCCCACCCCGTTTTACTTTCCAAGAATACACCCCAGGTGTACGGACGCCTTCCCAAAGGTCCAAAATGCCCTTACTTTTTCCTTCAAGCAGATCGGCCGCTGCTCGAAGACGAGCGCTGACGCTCCTCGAACTCCGAGTTATACAAAGGGTTCAAAAGAGATCAACGTTACATGGGCCCCACAGTTATGTATTTATTATATCCACAATGTTCATCCATATTTCGAGATCATTTCAGAGCATTATCCCCCAAAAAAAAAAATCATATCCAAAGATCAACTGGACCACACCACAAAGAGCAACAGAAAATTGATTTTCACCGTTGAAACATTTGTAGGCCTCACCATAACATTTATTTTCCATCTAATCTATTCATGAGGTCACAAAGACCTAGATGAATAGGAAAAACAAATTTCGTAATGATCCAAAACTTTCGTGACCCCTAGAAGGGTTTCCACGGTAGACGTTCAAAGCAGAATGGGAAAGTCATTTGCTATGGTAAGATTTATGGCTACGGATTATAACCGTAGCCATAGATATGATAATTTGTAGCAATAAAGTCATTTCGGGGTGGGCGCGCCGAACTAGCAGCCCCCCGTGGCAATTGCTGGCCTGTACGGCGCGGCCACGCCGATCTGGCGGGGCCACGCCCATAGGGTGGTCCCTATGACTATGGATAATAACCGTAGCTAAACTTCATAGCAATAGGTTTTTTGTGTTTTCTTTGTGGTTTTTTTTTTTTTTAGTACATTGAGAACTTTATTCTACCTATAATTTTCTCTAACACATATTTATATAAATATGCTTATATAAGCATATAAAATTTTTTTCTCTTTTTTTTTTTCCATTTCTTTCTTTATTCATTTAACAAGAATATCTTCTAAACTAAACTTAGTCACTTGATGTACCTTATATGATTTTGGGGTAGGAGAAACTACTTTAACCAACCAACCTGGTTATTTTCCAAGATTTCATCAGCTCGATAATCGAAAATCCATTTCATTCACTTAGCGGTCAATTTCGTTCATTTCGTTTGTATGCATTTCACGGTCATTTCGCTTTAATTCATGATCACTTCCATGCATTTCACTGTCATCTGAAACATTTTTGTGTTGATTCACGGTCATTTCGAGGCATTCACGGTCAAACTCCTTCACTTCACATTCATTCGCATGCATTTCATGGTCATTTCTCTTCAATTCATGATCACTTCCATGCATTTCATGGTCATTCGAAACATTTTCGTGTTGATTCACGGTCATTTTGAGACATTTCACGGTCAAACTCCTTCACTTCACGGTCATTTGCATGCATTTCATGGTCATTTCTGTAACACCCCGAATTTTGGCCAACCTGGGATTAAACGTCCTTAGGCAATGGATCGACTAAAACACCTGGGAAATCGCTCAGAACCAAATTCCATAGCCAAAGAAATCACTTAGGATTAATTCCTTTAGAAACTAAGTGTAAGTTAGCTAGCGCAACGCTGGAGTAGCTGAAAAATAGTCCCTGACCGCTTTAAATACGTTCTATAAGACCCAAATCGAGTAGAACCAATGATGCTATAATACTCTAAAACCTCGGATCAAACTCTAAGCCGATTTGTTCTCTGGACCTCTTTGAAACTTTGTATTGGATCTAAACCACGCGTCAAAAGTCCGATACCTACAATCTTAGACCGTTATAACCGCCTAGTTGGACTTAACAATCATTTCAAAAATCAAGTCCAACCGATAATCATAGGCTATTTCATTGAGTCCGGACTGAAAAGAGTAAGAATAGGGACAGATTTGGAATTTAAAATTCAAATCTGGCACACGACTTGATACGTCAGTATTGAGCGTTCTGACCATAAGAATTCAGCCAAATTACACCCTCGGATCAGGAAAAATTTCTATTTCATATCATGAGACTTGCAGGCCTGATCTACGTGCGGTGACCGCTGAACTGAAACTGGACCGCCACGTGCGATCTACGAATACTGATGGACTGAAAATGGGATGTGAGCAACATCCGACGAGCATAAACTTAAGTCCAATCACGTTCGGCCAGGGAACCACCAGAAATGGTCTTTTGGACCGAAACAACCCCGATTTGGATATACCTCAAGTATATTTTGTTCCTGAGCCTACTTTGGGCACTTTTAGGCTTATAAAAGGGGTTGAAACCCTCACTCCTCTCTCCCATCTGAATTTGAGAAAAACCCTAGATTGGAAGAGAGAAAAGGTGAGAGTTTGTGAGAGAGTGTAGGAGAGAATTTTTCTGCCGTTGTGCTACCTGTTGCACGTGCTTTAGCAACACGCTCCAATCACTTGGCCAGTGATTTCTCCGCATTTTCAGGTAAGAAAATACCCTAGAAAGTTACTGATTTAGTGTTCCTTTCGTTCCATATTATGTTAGTTGATAGATCTTGTAAATCAGGTTGTCTAGTCGCCGTAGACGAAGCGTATACGCTCCGTTCGAAACGATACACTTCTAGGAGATAAGGTACGGATTTTAGACGCTTTGATTGACTGTTTCCAACGCTTTCAATGTCGTTTAATAGTAGATTATCGACGACAACGCCGTTTGACATGTACAACATGCTGTCCGTTTCCTGTTTCGTAAATAGACGAAGAATATGAGATTTAGGGCATTTTAGTCATTTGTAGAAAGTACTATTTTCATTCATATTTTGCTGATGTGATTGACATGGCTTATTGTCGCATTTGAATACTAGGAATACATGCATAATTATTTTGGCGAAGAGATTCGCCTAAATGCGCACTTCGGGTCGACATACTATATGTAGACTTAAGTGTGTAGTGTAAGTGTTTGTATAAATGATTGTATTAGTATGTATTGAATTAAATGGTGTTATGGATTAGTTTGAGATTGATTTCTCAATTAATATGCTGATGTAAATGATTTCCTACATGTTAGTTATATGCATGATTTCATTGTATGTATGAAATGCATGTGCTTGATGATTTACTTAAGTTGTATGTTATAACATGTGTTAACATGCTCACATGGTTGTATTTTATTTTCAATACTCTTACATGAATTGCTGCTGTGAATTCATATGTGTTCGGGACTATACCTAGTCCAGGCAGTCGGTAACCGAGCGAATTCGTGGTTGGCTTATCTTGGCCACGAACGACGCGTCGATGAACGCGAGTCGTGTTCTAGAGTTGGCGGCAGTGGTTAGGCCACACGAAGTGTTTTACGTACTTCATGTCGTTCGACTTGAGATGCGATCGTGCTAGTCGAGCCCGTCCAGTAACCTGACTGGCCGTTGTATGTTCACCTTGTATGAGTCATAACTGCTTGAACCTAGGGTACTGAACTTACCATTGTAAACCCTGTTAACCATGGTACCTTGATCCACGAAGACTCATGAGCCGGGCATGGTGCTATGGGACACTGTGGTCGAGCTGTCGGCGTACGCTGGGGCCACAAACCTCCCCGTAGTGACCAGTGAGCACCTATGTCTCGTGAGCAGATTATGGTGGTATGAGACACTATATTCTTGATGTCAGCCTACACTGATCAGGCGACGAGTCCTTTGTAGTGACCGCGAGCGTATTCTGAGTCTACGGGAGGCGACGACCCTTCCGTAGCAGTGAGAGTACAGTAGGCCTGTATTGATAAGGTGATGGGGGAGCGGTGCAACGAGTGCGAGCAACAGCCCTGACAGCCCTTGCAGCGACCTATAAAATATACTTCGTATGAGATTACTAGGCGTGACGACCCTAGACAGGATCTATGTTGGGATTGATACAAAGAAAGTACCTTAGTTTCCCAATCCTGCTGTTTGAATGGACTAATAACAACTCAGAAATCATATCACCATTACATTGCATGTGCCTGGAAGATGTGGAGCACTTGAGGGACGATTGCATGCCGCAGTCGTAAGATGGTGCCGTATGAGGGAGATCGTCGGTGAGGGCATACATCACGTCATGTCATAT
The DNA here is from genome assembly GCA_037074715.1 of Magnolia kwangsiensis. Classification (NCBI taxonomy): domain Eukaryota; kingdom Viridiplantae; phylum Streptophyta; class Magnoliopsida; order Magnoliales; family Magnoliaceae; genus Magnolia; species Magnolia kwangsiensis. Next base: position 201,496,519 of record CM073571.1, read on the forward strand.
TGCATTAACAACAGTATTAGGATTGTTTGATTTATTGTTTTACTATTATCGCATGATTGATTTGAGAACATGTAAATCCTTGCTCTATTATTCTACTGAGTTAGCTACTCATTTCCACGTTACGGGATGGTATTTTCAGACACCCACCAGTCCCTATTTTGGTTGCAGATGATGGCCCTGCTTGAGAAGCGGAGCTGGACTTGATAATGATGAGGAAGATCTCTCCTTTATGCGTGTTCTGATTGACGGGATTACAGGGAGGTTGATTAGATACCTTGACACTTGTCATTTTATATTTTTAGAGCACTCATGTATATTCTTTCTGTTTACTTTTGGAGTATACATGTATATATATAACTTGGTCACATGTTCACACTCTGGAGACATACAACAGTTTATATATGTTATACATACTATCACAGTCTTCCGCTTGTAAATTTAACTATCTGTGGAGTATGATATGCTGTTCTGGCTTAATCTCACTCATGTTTAATACATTAACACAGACAACATTAAATCATACATATCTATGTTGCATAAATAACATTTTGAAACTCGGGATTTGGGTTTTTACTCGACCCCCCGATTTTTGGGATGTTACAGATGGTATCAGAGTATGATTTGGATTAAACCGGGCTTGTGTTATGGTCACGCGACGTACGCTGTCGCTTCCTTTGATTTAGGTGGGTGCGAGAAGGGTCTAGAAATACTTATAGGATCGCAGATTCGCCAATAGGCGAAGTCTATTCGTATCAATCGTGCGATCGAGTCCGTAACGCATATAGGGTCGCGTGAAGCGACCTGGGTAGCTCTTAGGTTGTTGGAAGGTGGGTTGAGATGTTCTTTGAACGATTCTAAACCCATAAATGTGAATCCTTGGACTGTGGGACAACCACGACCCTTACATTCAATCGTCAGGGCTTAAAAATCCCGTTTCACCTAAAATCTTCAAAATTCTTCCTCTCACCACTCTATTCTTCAATTATTTCTTATTATTTTCATGTTAGGCATTGATCCTAATGTGAAAATGATATAAAATCATACTTTGATAAAATTTTACAGTGAATAGTAAAATTTCATGAAAACTGGTCATTAGGCCATTCTAAGTTTGCAATATTTAGTAAATAATGGGCTAGATGGATTTATTAGCTCCTTCTACCCTAAAATCATATGCTGCATGATAGGAGATTGTATTCAGGTTTACAGATTAACCCTGAAAATCCCCGAACACATGTTTGGGCCTATATAGGGCAATCTAGAATGAACCAAGGTGGGGCCCATAGTTTTTTGGGGTCCCTGTACCATGGGGGACCAGACCCATATGGTCCCACAGACCGACCAGAGAGATGGTCGGCGATGCCATCGCCGATCCGGCGATGCATCGCGGTCCAACATGGCCCACTTAATATGAAATTCGGGATCTGGGGGTATTTTGGGTAGTGTACACCCTCCATGTAGGGTCCGACCGTAGAAAACCCTAAAAAGGGGTACTTCCTTCACAAATAGCCCCTCCCCTAGCTCCATTTTCATTTTTCAGCTACCTTATCTCAAATCTGTGGCTCCAAATCGTTCCTAAATCCATTTCCTGCTGAAAACGACCACACTCCATCACTCCATAGTAATTTGCAGCCCTCCCTCTTGCAAATCTCGTCGTTTGGAGCTCTTAAAACCCCCAAATCGTGCTGAAATCGTGAGGTGCTCCATTCCCCTTTTTCATTCTCTTTTCTCTCTGAAAATACATCCTAGGGGAGCTTGAAGCATCCCTCTACAACGCCTAGATCTCCCTTTTCCAGTTGGGACAGCCATTTCTTTGCATTTCCTCCATTTTTCATGGCTTTTGTTGAAGCCATTTTGGGTCTTTTGTCTCTCTCCTCCATCCTCTCTTTGATGGGAAAGAGAAAGACCGCAGCGGATGAGGCTGGGCCTAGTCGCCCTGCTCAATCAAGAAGACCGAGGGGTGGCGCTACTAACTCAAGCGCCGCTGCAAGTCCAAGCATAGCCCGAGAGTTTCATACAAAGCGGGATTTGGATCTCCATACTCAACTTGGGCGAGTGATTTTAGCAGAGATACCTCACGGCACATACACTGATCATAAGGTGTTGTTTGAGGCAGACGTGGAAGGACGAATCTTCGGTGAATTCCTGTTGTTCGAGCGCATTGAAGCTGTGCATTAGGGTCCGCTCTTTGAAGCTCGTTCTCGTGCTAATATGAGCACCGTTCGTGCCTTTTACGCTCGCATCCAGAATCCTACACCGGAGCCATTGTAGTTCAAGATTCCTTTTGGTAGAGACCGGATGGCTACGATCGATGTTCGGTTGATTGCGTGACTTCTGAACGTACCTCTTGGTGATGTTCATCTTAGTGCGAAGAAGTTAAGGAGTAGGCGTGAACGAGATCGCCGTACCGAGTTTCTCTGTGGTAAACTGGTTCCATGGTAGCCTAATAATAGCCTCAAGGCGTCTTATATGTCTGATGATTTACGCCTGCTGCACCACATTTGCACGTTCAACGTGTATCCCAGGTCAACAAATCGCATTGAATGTACGCGCCTTATGGTTGATTTCTTGTATCAGGTGGCCCAGGGAGAGAATGTGTGTATGGCCACTTTCATCTTGCGACAGATTATCCTCATAGAAAAATTAAGAAGAACGTCTGAGTCGCTTCCTTTTGGTCGACTTATATGCAAGATTGCGCTTGAGTTTGCTTACAGACTTGGGCCGGAGTTGCCAGTTCTGATTCACAGCATTGATGAGTCTACCATGGTCAAGATGAAGATCGGGTCTCAGTACCGTGAGACTCAGCTTGAGGAGGATAGCAAGGACGACTTTGATGATGAAGAGGATCCAAGTGAGGGAGAACCTGGAGCAGAAGTTGAGGAAGAAGTCTAGGAAGAGGTAAAAGAGGAGGCTCAGGATACAGATGAGAGCCCTCCTTCTGCTCAGGCTAATGGTGATGATCGCATCGCCCGAATTGAGGAGAGTCAGGTCGCCTTGCGAAGGGAAGTTCAGGAACTTCGGACTGAGGTCGAGGATACTAAGGCCGTTATGAAGAGAAAATTCGGCAAGGTGACTCGTACTTTGAAGGCGATCCTGTGCTGCTTGTAGGATAAGGGTGCTCCTCCTCCGTCACCCGACTCAAATTAGCGATGAGATCTTTGATGTTGTTATTAGTAGTTAGTAGTTTCCTGCTTTAAGTTGTGTAAGCCTGTTAATGCTAGTAGTTTGCTTATGTTGTTGTTGTAGCTTTAATTGTCTTAGTTCCCATGTACTTCTTGTCATGATGCCTGTAAGGAGATATCCCTGGTATTGTGGCAATTTTAATTTAATGAAATGCATGGCGTTTTTCGGCTTGTTATGTGAATGTTTGTGTTGTGGTTTGGGCTTAATATACCCGAATTTGCTTAGATGGAATGCATGTCATTTCGTTCGCTGTAAGGTATTGTCCCTAGTTTGGGTGTATCCTATGGTTTCCACTGCCATATTGTAAATCCCGGGATTTAGCCTATAAAATTAGTTTTTATCCCACCCCACCCTCCTACCAAGCATGCCACTGCCTATCCCAACCTGGGATTAGGAATGCAGTTCCATTTAATACAATTTAATGCTACTGGCCATATAGGCCCTTGGCGTTTTGGTCCTAGAGTTAGCACTTCTAGATTTGAAGGGTCTGACGACATAAGAAATCCAATTCCATTTAGACAATCTTGACCCTAAGCGATAGAACAATTTCCTGTAGTAGCAATGGTATGGAACCATTTAACGTATAAACTTAGGCTTTGGATTATAGCTACTGAGTTACAGACTAGGCTACTAGTTGTTTTAGGCAGTGTAAAGCCTGTATATGCTAAGGAATAGTAAGTTAGATTTACTTGGAATGGGACTCCCTTCCTTGGATAGATCCTCATAACATCCATAGACTCCTTTAGTAACTCTTAGGAAGCTTATGTAACTTAGAACCATTTACTCTCAGGAAAAATGTATGAATCCCTTAGATTGAACTTAGGATGAATTAGCATGCCCCTTAGTATTGCCTTCCCCAAGGGCTTATTGCATTCGAGAACACGGAGTAAAGGAACGGTATATGTAAGCGATATATTCGCGGTTTGAATTGACTTCTCAATCCTGGTAGTTGCCAATAAATCCAATGCTCTGATCAAGCAGAAGATCGACATTGTCTAGGATTAAGAACTGATACAGTAAATTTCTGTTCTAGGCAGAAAGTATATGTATCCGGCTTAGACCCACTACACAACTTTTCTTCCGTGTTGGCCCGACCACCTACAACCAAAAGTTATTTCTTTGCCCTTGGTAAATGTTAAGAATTTAAAGCTAGTAGAGAATTCGACATCTTGCCACCAACTCATACTTGCCCCTGAACTCAACCACAATAGAGATTAGGCTCATCTCTATCGCCATAAATACCAATGCCATAAAATGTATCATTAGCAAGGAAAACCATGTAGAGAAAGGTTGTTTCCATTTTTTGTCAAGGACAGCCCCTAAGTTGCGCCTCGTTCCGATATACGAAGCGATGCAAAGATTCTTGGATTTTAAGTAGAACCAAGTTTTAAGGGAGGTAGAACGTATTGAGTCCAATCCAATTAGGTTAGTCAACGCTACCATTTGATCAGAGCGGCGCAGCGGAGGCGTGGTTGGCCTTTTCCCTACTGGCCCAGGATCGAAACATTTGAGTTAGGATGTATGTACGGTTAGGTCATTAAATAGGATTTGAACCTTCCTTAGAATGTCAAGACTAAAGTCTTGCTAGATACTCTTTACCCTTCACCAATTTCGGGGACGAAATTGTGTTTTAAGGGGGGTAGATTGTAACACCCCGGATTTTGGCCAACCTGGGATTAAACGTCCTTAGGCAATGGATCGACTAAAACACCTGGAAAATCGCTCAAAACCAAATTCCATAGCCAAAGAAATCACTTAGGATTAATTCCTTTAGAAACTAAGTGTAAGTTAGCTAGCGCAACGCTGGAGTAGCTGGAAAATAGTCCCCGACCGCTTTAAATATATTCTACAAGACCCAAATCGAGTAGAACCAATGATGCTATAATACTCTACAACCTCGGATCAAACTCTAAGCCGGTTTGTTCTCTGGACCTCTTTGAAACTTTATATTGGATCTAGACCGCACGTCGAAAGTCCGATACCTATAATCTTAGACCGTTATAACCGCCTAGTTGGACTTGACAATCATTTCAAAAATCAAGTCCAACCGATAATCACAGGCTATTTCATTGAGTCCGGACTGAAGAGAGTAAGAATAGAGACAGATTTGGAATTTGAAATTCAAATCTGGTACACGACTTGACGCGTCAGTATTGAGCGTTCTGACCGTCAGAATTCAGCCAAATTATACCCTCGGATCAGAAAAATTTCTATTTCATATCATGAGACTTGCAGGCCTGATCTACGTGCGGTGACCGCTGAACTGAAACTGGACCGCCACGTGCGATTTACGAACACTGATGGACTGAAAAAGGGGTGTGAGCAACATCCGACGAGCATGAACTTAAGTCCGATCACGTTCGGCCAGGGGACCACCAGAAATGGTCTTTTGGAATGAAACAACCCCGATTTGGATATACCTCAAGTATATTTTGTTCCTGAGCCTATTTTGGGCACTTTTGGGCTTATAAAAGGGGTTGAAACCCTCACTCCTCTCTCCCATCCGAATTTGAGAAAAATCCTAGATTGGGAGAGAGAAAAGGTGAGAGTTTGTGAGAGAGTGTAGGAGAGAATTTTCCTGTCGTTGTGCTACCTATTGCACGTGCTTTAGCAACACGCTCCAATCACTTGGCCAGTGATTTCTCCATATTTTCAGGTAAGAAAATACCCTAGAAAGTTACTGATTTAGTGTTCCTTTCGTTCCATATCATGTTAGCTGATAGATCTTGTAAATTAGGTTGTCTAGTCGCCGTAGACGAAGCGTATACGCTCCGTTCGAAACGATACGCTTCTAGGAGATAAGGTGCGGATTTTAGACACTTTGATTGACTGTTTCCAACGCTTTCAATGTCGTTTAATAGTAGATTATCGACGGCAACGCCGTTTGACAAGTACAACATGCTGTCCATTTCCTGTTTCGTAAATAGACGAAGAATATGAGATTTAGGGCATTTTAGTCATTTGTAGGAAGTACTATTTTCATTCATATTTTGCTGATGTAATTGAGATGGCTTATTGTCGCATTTGAATACTAGGAATACGTGCATAATTAGTTTGGCGAAGAGATTCGCCTAAATGCGCACTTCGGGTCGACATACTATATGTAGACTTAAGTGTGTAGTGTAAGTATTTGTATAAATGCTTCTATTAGTATGTATTGAATTAAATGGTGTTATGGATTAGTTTGAGATTGATTTCTCAATTAATATGCTGATGTAAATGATTTCCTACATGTTAGTTATATGCATGATTTCATTGTATGTATGAAATGAATGTGCTTGATGATTTACTTAAGTTATATGTTATAACATGTGTTAACATGCTCACATGGTTGTATTTCATTTCTAATACTCTTACATGAATTGCTGATGTGAATTCATATGTGTTTGGGACTATACCTAGTCCAGGTAGTCGGAAACCGAGCGAATTCGTGGTTGGCTTATCTTGGCCACGAACGGCGCGTCGATGAACGCGAGTCGTGTTCTAGAGTTGGCGGCAGTGGTTAGGCCACACGAAGTGTTTTACGTACTTCATGTCGTTCGACTTGAGATGCGATCGTGCTAGTCGAGCCCGTCAAGTAACCCGACTGGCCGTTGTATGTTCACCCTGTATGAGTCATAACTGCTTGAATCTAGGATACTGAACTTACCATTGTAAACCCTGTTAACCATGGTACCTTGATCCACGAAGACTCATGAGCTGGGCATGGTGGTATGGGACACCGTGGTCGAGCTGTCGGCCTACGCTGGGGCCACAAACCTCCCCGTAGTGACCAGTGAGCACCTATGTCTCGTGAGCAGATTATGGTGGTATGGGACACTATATTCTTGATGTCGGCCTACACTGTCGGCCTACACAGATTATGGTGGTATGGAACACAGAATCTCACTCATGTTCAATACATTAACACAGACAACATTCAATCATACATATGTATATTGCATAAACAACATTTTGAAACTCGGGAGTTGGGTTTTTACTCGATCCCCCGATTTTCGGGATGTTACAATTTCGCTTCAATTCATGATCACTTCCATGGATTTCACGGTCATCCGAAACAATTCTGTGTTGATTCACGGTCATTTCGAGGCATTTCACGGTCAAACTCCTTCACTTCACGGTCATTTGCATGCATTTTACGGTCATTTCACTTCAATTCATCAACACTTCCATGCATTTCACGGTCATCCGAAATAATTTCGTGTTGATTCACGATCATTTTGAGGCATTTCACGGTCAAAATCCTTCACTTCAAGGTCATTTGCATGCATTTCACGGTCAATTCGCTTTAATTCATGATCACTTCCATGCATTTCACGGTCATCCGAAATAATTCCGTGTTAATTCACGGTCATTTCGAGGCATTTCACTTGCATGCATTTCACGGTCATTTTGCTTCAATTCATGATCACTTCCATGCATTTCACGATCGTCCGAAACAATTCCATGTTGATTCACGGTCACTTCGAGGCATTTCACGATCAAACTCCTTCACTTTATGGTCATTTGCATGCATTTCACAGTCATTTCGCTTCAATTCATGATCACTTCCATGCATTTCACGGTCGTCCGAAACAATTCCGTGTTAATTCACGGTCATTTCGAGGCATTTCACGGTCAAATTCCTTCACTTCACAATCATTTGCATGTATTTCATGGTCATTTCGCTTCAATTCATCATCACTTCCATGCATTTCACGGTCGTTCGAAATAATTCTGTGTTGATTCACGGTCATTTCGAGGCATTTCACGGTCAAACTCCTTCACTTCACGGTCATTTGCATGCATTTCACGGTCATTTCGCTTTAATTCATGATCACTTCCAAGCATTTCACGGTCATCTGAAACATTTTTGTGTTGATTCACTGTCATTTCGAGGCATTTCACGGTCAAACTCCTTCACTTCACATTCATTCGCATGCATTTCATGGTCATTTCGCTTCAATTCATGATCACTTCCATGCATTTCATGGTCAAACGAAACATTTTCGTGTTGATTCATGGTCATTTCGAGGCATTTTACGGTCAAACTCCTTCACTTCACTGTCATTTGCATGCATTTCACAGTCATTTCACTTCAATTCATGATCACTTCCATGGATTTCACGGTCATCCGAAACAATTTCGTGTTGATTCACTGTCATTTCGAGGCATTTCACGGTCAAACTCCTTCACTTCAGGGTCATTTACATATATTTCACGGTCATTTCGCTTCAATTCATCAACACTTCCATGCATTTCACGGTCATCCGAAATAATTTCGTGTTAATTCACGGTCATTTCGAGGCATTTCACGGTCAAGCTCCTTCACTTCACGGTCATTTAGATGCATTTCACGGTCATTTCGCTTCAATTCATGATCACTTCCATGCATTTCACGGTTGTCCGAAACAATTTCGTGTTGATTCAAGGTCATTTCGAGGCATTTCACCGTTAAACTCCTTCACTTCACGATCATTTGACTTCACTTCACGGTCAATTCACTTCACTTCACGGCCATTTTCATGCACTTCGCGGTCAATTCACTTCACTTCACCGTCATTTCCATGCATTTTACGGTCATTCCTAGCGATTTCGTGTTCATTCACGGTCCATTCAACGCACTTCACGGTTAATTCACTTCACTTCACGGCCATTTCCACGCACTTCGTGGTCATTTCACTTCACTTCACCGTCATTTCCATGCATTCACGGTCATTCCTAGCGATTCCATGTTCATTCACGGTCAATTCGACGCACTTCACGGTCAATTCACTTCACTTTACGGCCATTTCCACGCACTTCGCGGTCATTTCACTTCACTTTACCGTCATTTCCATGCATTTCACGGTCATTCCTAGTGATTCTGTGTTCATTCACGGTCAATTCACTTCACCACTTCGCGGTCATTTCACTTCACTTCACTGTCATTTCTATTCATTTCACGGTCATTCCTAGTGATTCCGTGTTCATTCACGATCAATTCGACGCACTTCACGGTCAATTCACTTCACTTCACGGCCATTTCCACAACCTATAACCTAAACGAAAACCAAAACCTATAACTTAAACCAAAACCAAAACCTTAACCTAAACCTATAACCTATAACCTAAACCAAAACTAAAACCTATAACCTAAACTCGAACCCATTCTCAAATCCCAAAACCTATAACCTAAACCAAAACCTATAACATAAACCCGAACCTATTCTCAAATCCCAAAACCCAAACCTAAACCTAAACCTAAACGTAAAACCTAAAACCTAAACCTAAACATATAACCTAAGCTCAAATCCCTAAACCTAAATCTATACCTAATCCTATAACCTAAACTCAAATCCCTAAACCTAAACCTATACCTAATCCTATAACCTAAACTCAAATCCATAAACCTAAACCTATACCTAATCCTATAACCTAAACTCAAATCCCTAAACCTTAACATATAACCTAACCTAAACCTATACTTATAACCTAAGACTATTCTCAAATCCTAAAACCTATAACTTAAACCTAACCTTTCCCTAAACCTATAACCTAAACTCAATTCCCTAAACTTAAACCTTAGCCTAAACCTAAACTCAAATCTCTAAACCTTAACCTATAACCTAACCTAAACCTATACTTATAACCTAAAACTATTCCCAAATCCCAAAACCTATAACCTAAACCTAACCTTTCCCTAAACCTATAACCTAAACTCAATTCCCTAAAGCTAAAGCTAAACCTAATTCTAATCTCAACTCCCTAACCTAAACCTATAACCTATAACCTAAACCAAAACCAAAACCTATAACCTAAACCCGAACCCATTCTCAAATTCCAAAACCCATAACCTAAACCAAAACCAAAACCTATAGCTTAAACCTGAACCTATTCTCAAATCCAAAAACCTATAACCTAAACCTAAACCTTAACCGATACCATTAACCTATAACCTAAATCGAAACCAAAACCTATAACCTAAACCCGAACCCATTCTCAAATCTCAAAACCTATAACCTAAACCTAAACCTATAACCTATAACTTAAACCAAAACCAAAACCTATAACCTAAACCCGAACCCATTCTCAAATCCCAAAACCTATAACCTAAACCTAAACCAAAACCTTAACCTAAACCTATAACCTATAACCTAAACCAAAACCTATAACCTAAACTTAAACCTTAACCTAAACCAAAACCTTTAACCTAAACCAGAACCAAAACCTATAACCAAAACCAAACCTCATTCTCAAATCTCAAAACTTATAACCTATAACCTAAACCAAAACCAAAACCTATAACCTAAACCCGAACCCATTCTCAAATCCCAAAACTTATAACCTATAACCAAAACCAAAACCATAACCTATAGTCTAAACCCGAACCCATTCTTAAATCCAAAAACCTATAACCTAAACCTAAACCTTAACCTAAACCGTTAACCTATAACCTAAACCGAAACTAAAACTTATAACCTAAACCCGAATCCATTCTCAAATCTCAAAACCTAAACCTAAACCTTAACCTAAACTTATAACCTATAACCTAAACCAAAACCTATAACCAAAAACAAAACCAAAACCAAAACCTATAACTTAAACCCGAACCCATTCTCAAATCTCAAAACCTATAACCTAAACCAAAACCTATAACCTAAACTAAAACCAAAACCTATAGCCTAAACCCGAACCCATTCTCAAAATCAAAACCTATAACCTAAACCCGAACCCATTCTCAAATCCTAAAACCTATAACCTAAACCAAAACCTATAACCTAAACTAAAACCAAAACCTATAACCTAAACCCGAACCCATTATCAAATCTAAAAACCTATAACCTAAACCTAAACCTTAACCTAAATAGTTAACCTATAACCTAAACTGAAACCAAAACTTATAACCTAAACCTGAACCCATTCTCAAATCCTAAAATCTAAACCTAAACCTATAACCTATAACCAAAACTAAAACCAAAACCAAAACCTATAACCTAAACCCGAATCCATTCTCAAATCCCAAAACCTATAACCTAAACCAAAACCAAAACCTATAGCCTAAACCCGAACCCATTCTCAAATCCAAAAACCTATAACCTAAACCTAAACCTTAACCTAAACCATTAACCTATAACCTAAACCGAAACCAAAACCTATAACCTAAACTCGAACCCATTCTCAAATCCCAAAACCTAAACCGTGAAATGAACATGGAATCGCTAAGAATGACCGTGAAATGCATGGAAATGACGGTGAAGTGAAGTGAAATGAAATGACCACGAAGTGTGTGGAAATGGCCGTGAAGTGAAGTGAATTGACCGTGAAGTGCGTCGAATTGACCGTGAATGAACATGGAATCACAGGGAATGACTGTGAAACGCATAGAAATGATGGTGAAGTTAAGTGAATTGACCGCGAAGTGCTTAAAAATGGCCGTGAAGTGAAGTAAATTGACCGTGAAGTGTGTCAAATAGATCGTGAATGAATATGGAATCGCCGGGAATGACCATGAAATGCATGGAAACGATGGTGAAGTGAAGTGAAATGACCGCGAAGTGCATGGAAATGGTCGTGAAGTGAAGTGAATTGACCGTGAAGTGCATCGAATTGACCGTGAATGAACACGGAATCGCTAGGAATGACCGTGAAATGCATGGAAATGACGGTGAAGTGAAGTGAATTGACCGCGAAGTGCATGGAAATGGTCGTGAAGTGAAGTGAATTGACCGTGAAGTGCGTCGAATTGACCGTGAATGAACACGGAATCGCTAGGAATGACAGTGAAATGCATGGAAATGATAGTGAAGTGAAATGACCGGGAAGTGCGTGGAAATGGCCGTGAAGTGAAGTGAATTGACCGTGAAGTACGTCGAATTGACTGTGAATCAACACGGAATTGCTGGGAATGATCGTGAAATGCATGGAAATGACGGTGAAGTGAAGTGAATTGACCGCAAAGTGCGTGAAAATGGCCGTGAAGTGAAGTGAATTGACCGTGAAGTGTATTTTTAACCATCGACCCGATGAAATCTTTGAAAATTACTATGTTACTTGGCTAAATTAGCTTCTCCTACCCCAAAATCATATATGGTACGTTATGTAACTCATTCTAGTTTAGAAGATATGCTTGTTAAATAAATAGATAAATAAATGAATTAAGAGATAGAAAAATATTTTTATATACTTATATATACATATTTACATAATTATGTATTTGAGAAAAATGTAAGGGAGAAAAAGTTCTCCCCATAAAAAAAAAAAATCATAAAAAAATACAAAAAAAAGAACCTATTGCTACGGATTTTAGCTACGGTTATTATTTGTAGCCATAGGAACCACCCTATGGGCGTGGCCTCGCCAGATCGACGTGGCCGCGCCGGACATCCCAACAACTGGCGCGGGGGCCTATTAGTTCGGCGCGCCCACCCCGGATGGACCGTATTGCTAGAATTATGCTATGTATGACTACGGTTATAATTCGTAACCATAGGTCTAACCGCAGCAAATGACATTGCCATTCTGCTGTGATTGTCTACTTTTTGCTGCTCTTTGTGGTGTGGTCCAGTTGATCTTTGGATATATATATATTTTTTTGGATACTGCTTCGAAATGATCTCAAAATATGGATGGACGTTACATAACTGATGGGCCCATGTAACGTTGATCTCCTTTGAACCATTCGTATAATTGGGAGTTCGAGGAGCGTCAACGCTTGAAAGAAAAAGCAGGGGGCACTTTCAACCTTTTGCAAGGCGTCCGTACACCCAGGGAGTATTATTGGAAAGTAAAATGGGGTGGGCTTCGTCTCGGAAGTAGCCCTATAATGGTCGCACAGTTGGAAATTTCTCTTTTATCATTCTTAAGTGCATTTAAGTATGTCTAAGTGCCATGTAATTGTGTGTCTAAGTGCATGCAAGCATATTGCAGGTAAAATGAAATCAAATGCACTTAAAATTTGTATTTATACATGCTTAGATGCATTTAAACACACTTAAATGCACTTTTTTACCATACAAAGCTTTGTACTGGCTCAGGCCATTTCAAGATTAATATATATTTAGATGGGTGACAATATGATGACATCTCACCAATATTTTCAAAATGGTGGTGACCCATAAACCGTACAAGTGGCATGAATTTCCAGTAATCTGGTCCGTCCATATTACGAGACCCGTATCTAGTTTCTAATTGCATTTGGACAACCTGAACCATCTAATTGATATTGACTAACTAGGTGATGCTTGGGATTGCTTTCAGTGTGTTCTTTTGGGCTATATGGTTCATTTAAAATGGGCCCTGATATTTGACGGACAGACTTTCGGTAAATGTATGCCACGTGTACACTAGATGAACCTCACTAGAACTGTAGGACCCATAAGCTATGATACGACTGGTAGTGTTTATATCATGCTTTTGAATTTGATATGATGAGGGTAATTATAATTTATCGCTGAAATAGAAGCTAATCACTCTCGACAGGAATCTGTAGGCCCTTAAGATCGACGGTCTAGATCAGTGGACCACCGGCCGGATCATTTGTGCGGAGTAGTGCATCAAGCCCACTTCACTTTCTCTGCATGCATGCCTTTATAGCTGTCAGGATGTTGGGCACTGGCTTCTGATGCTTTGGGTGATTTGGCACAGAGTGGTGATCAAGCACGTGCATTCGCACGTGCAAATATAATGAGGCCTATTGTAAGTCATTGTCAGTCAGTTCATGCAGGTGGATCAGGACATTACATATACACGAGCCTATGTAGACCATCCATTTTGTAGGCTATAGATCAGATGGTTAGGCTTGCCTGTTTAGAGACATGAAGCAATTGAAGGTTGGTCCAAAGGCTGTACGGTCTAGATTGATACTTAGACCTGTTTAGAGACCTTTTATTGAAGGTTGGTCCAAAGGCTGTACGGTCCAAAGGTCCAAAGGTTGTATTTCTTAAATCGTTTGTCTTTAATCTCCATTGCTACTGCGACAGATCAATGGTCTTGATCCATGGACCATTGTGATCAGGAGTAGAAATAAATTCGTCCACAAATTCAATGGGATGATTCGATGGCTAAGATTGTCTTACCAATGTGATTTTTAATCTTGACGGGTTATCAAACATGTATGCATAGATGTGTTGATTAGGAGCCATCATTTAATAAATGGTGTAAAAAGCATAGACTAGTATATCGTTCAATAATCTTTAGAACCGTAGTTCCCTGTTTCCATGGAAAAGTGAGCTTCCCTGTTGTACACCTAGTTTGTGCATCTGGGCCCCACGTTTGATATATCCAAACCATTGATCTGATGGACCCCATCATGGATGGACCATGTCCAAAATGTTTTCTAAAATGGTTAGCATTAAACTCTCCATTGATAGCATGTAATTACATGGTTAAGAATAAATTCACCACCAAGACGCATCCAATGGAGCAAAGACTAAATATTGGATGGCTAGGATCTTCCATTATTGGAGATTTGGGGACCATGGTCCATCCATGATGGGTGACTTTAGCTGATTTGGCTGGATAAACCAACAACCGCGTACCCCATGTGTACGAAATCTGTGTGGAAGCTACCTATTTCTCACAGGCTGGAACTCGTCCTATTAAATCAGTAGCGGATTAGGTCAGACCGCGGACTCACCCGATACGGAGCGTCCCTTACCGTGGGGCCCACCTTGATGTATGTATTATGTATCCAATCCGTCTATCTGTTTTTCATATCATTTTGGGACACTATCTAAAAAATGAAGGAGATCCAACTATCAGGTGAATCATATTACCATAGAAAACAGTGGTGATTGAATGCCTACCATTGAAAACTTCTTAGGGATCACTCCAATCTGTTGGTGAGGTCACATAATCCTGGATGAAGAGAAAAAAACAAATATCAGCTTGATCCAAAACTTTTGTGGCCCATTAATGGTCAATCACCAGTGTTTCCTATGTTATGGTCCACCTGATATTCGGATCTGCTTCATTCTTGGAATGATGCTCTAAAATGATCCGGAAAAACGGATGGACGGCGTGGATACAAAATACATATATCAAGATGAGCCCCACGGTGGTGAGTCAGGGGTCTCACCGAATCGGCTCCCTATTACATCTTACTAAAGTCAAAATGATGAGACCACGGCTATAGATGTGAGTTTTCACCTTTTAGAGAAAAAAAGAAAAGAAAAAGAAAAAAGATTTTGATCTCCAAATGTACACTTGGCATAGCTTTCATACAATCCAGACCATCCAAATGGCTGAGCCTACTGCTGATGGACCATAACTGTAAAGCCGCACCGAAAAGAGAAACTACTTTACTTTGCCCTTTAAAATTGGATCACTCACTATGCATGATAGTCATCAATTGAATGGTTAGGATTGCTTGATTCTTAGTTTAAAAACTTGAAACTCAACTCCCTAAGTTCATCTGATTAGGTCGACTCAAAGATTAGAACGGAATCAACTGGACCATTGATAATTATAAATTAAAAGTATCAAGAATAATAGAAAAATGTTAAATGAGGATGTCATTAATGTCCAGCCTTTCATGTGCATGTGATATCCAATCCCTCCAATAGGTTACCCCTTCCAAGAGTACCATATATGCTATGCAAAAATCAGCTACATCCATTTCATTGGGTGGGCCACACTTCTATTTTGTAATTTATCAATGGCTATAAATCATTTTCTATGGTGTGGTCCACCGATTGAGTGATGTGTTGATTTTTGCATTAGGTGATCCTCATGGTGTGGCCAACATATTAAAAGGGTCAGATGTCACATTTCCTAAATAATCCACTGGAAAGACCTTCCAATGTTAAATTGCATCCCTACTAAGCTATATAAAATAAGAAAATACAAAGTCTTCATAGCTTGCTAGCCCACTACAACTAGCTTCTAGCAGTTGCTGCAAATTGGATCTTCATTGGATGGAGTTTCTTAATTACTCAACTCAAAATCTAGCAAATCAAAGCTCACTCAAGCAGTTTCAAGTTAAGTAAGCAAATATTATGGCTATGATTTCATCAGTTTAATTTTAGGGTTTGTTTTAATCATCAGTTATCGCAACAATGTAAAACAAAAAAAAAAAAAAAAAAAATTATTTTCATTATAACTTTACCAGTACCATTAAATTAAAGATACGAGTTATTGATAAAATAAAAATATTTTTTAAATATAAGTAAAAGAAAATTTAATTATTATTATATTTTTACTGTGAAAATCTCAAATCTAAGTAATGATAACATATGAATGTAATGCTTTAACATTAAAGTAATTCAAAAATACAATCAGTATGATTTTTTTTTTGTTGAACGGACGCGAGAAATGACAATCAAATGCATGTCGTACGGAAACAAGTAAAAGCATTTTGTAAGTATAATGTTAATTTTAAGTAATTACATTGATGCAGACACATTTTGCAAACCAGTCTGTTCAGCTCAGGACTCGCTTGAATGAGTCAGGCCAGGCGAGTCATTAGATGATTGGGATGGGAAAATTAGGACCCATGACGTCGTCAAGCAATTTGGCTGGTTTCCAGCTGTTGGACAACCCATTCACTCCTTTGATGAAAAGACCCCAAGCATGACTGACTAATGTGATATCTTCCTTTAATGTGTCCCCATCCTGTCAGCCTCGTACAGGATTACAAAGCCCCTCTAAATCCTAGAATATCTCCAGACAAAACGATCCTCCTGCCCTAACAATTGTTCGATAGGCAATTTCCAATTAATATAAGAAATTCTTTTATATATATATATATATATATATAAACTGCTCTCCTTTAGGTAAACTATTCAAATAAGGTAAAAGTTGAACTTCATAAGTTTCACGGGGTGGTGCAACACATAGATCATTTAAATTTTAAACTCAAAAACATGTGATGAGTTTTCAAACTGTTCTCACGAGACCAGGGTGCATCTTAGCTCTCGGCTATATATGTATATATATTCTTTCTTTTCTTGTATAGTCATCTCCTTGTAAAAGGTTAGCATAAGAAATATTTTTTCATTTTCTCTGCATTTATTTCTTTTTCATAAAAATTTTCCATGGTATCTCCTAACGAAACGTGGCATAATTTCTGCGGTGAAAAGCTTTTGCAGGACACAACTTTGCTTGTGCTCTAAGGCCCTAATAAATGACAACAGGGTAGGCTGTGCAGAAGCTGTCAGCCCTGTGGCTTAGGTAGTGAGACCTGTTCCATCAAGCATGGTGCTGCGATGCGGTGAGATTTGATTGATGGGTTATATGTTGTCGGAGATGAGATAAGTACGGTAGAACAACCTTAAAAAAGAGAGAAACCAAGCCCACCTCTGTTTTTTCACCGGGTATGTCCTTCCATCTCTATTTTTCTCCCCAGTGTGTCCTTAGCCCATCTTTAACGGCGTACAACCCGTCACCACACCAACTATGTTCGTGCACATTCAGCAGTTGGCTTGGTTAGCTCTGACAAAGATGTTGCATGTAGCTATTGCAAGAGTTGACATATGGGTGCTGTTCAATCCGTGGCTATTGCATTGTAATTTTTCCTACGTAGAGAGAGGTCTCAAACCTAACCAAGACCTCCTGTTGAAACTCCTCAGAGTCTACCACTGAGTAGAGACTCGAACCTCTTCAGTGAATGTGACATCCAACTCTTCCAATAAATTCGCCATCAAGATGATCACCTAGTGCAAAAACCAGCCCCACCTACTTTTCAAGTGGACCATAGGAGGAAATAATGTCTAGCCATTGCCAGATAGCAAAATACAAGTGTTGTCCAATCAATCAATGGATGTGGTTGATTTTGCATAGGCAATTCTTATGGTGGGCACAACCTACTGGACAGATTGAATATTTAAGGAATGTAAAAGATTGGAAGTTATCCAGAGGGTGAACCGTAACTTGTGGTCTGATGGGTTTGACTTGAGACATACACATGACTTTAGGTTGTTGGAAATATTTCAAAATAGAAGGAAAGAAAAGAAAATACTTTTTGCCCAAAATTTCCTTGGATTAACCTTCCATGCTTACCAAAACGTTACTCTCATGGCATGGATCAAGGATGAAGAGTCAAAATAATCTTGATGCGGAGATTTTTCCATCTTTCTCCTGTTAGCATGAGAAATTAGAAGCTATATTGGCCCTAACATGTTATATTACTAAAAATTCAATCCAATCACTAGTTGCATGACCTAATTTTAGGTGTAAGCATAAGGAGCCCATCCGTGGAAATATATAGTATACATGATGATGCCCACCCTCCAAATTATTTCAACTTGTACTGCCCACATGAATCATAGATTGCCCTAATTCCTGGGCCTAAGCTTAAATGGTTTATTTATTTATTTTAATTATTATTTTGGAATCTAATGGTTGGAGTAGATTTCTTATAATCTTCACCATGGGCATGTATAAAATCAACATTGGGCAACTTCCTCAATTGTTTTCTCTGGTGTGGCATCCTCTGGCAATTATTGCTTGAAGAGACTTAGGAAACGGCTTGTGTGGTGTGCTATCTTTGGTCATAGGTTGACTTCAACATGTTATGTGGGCCCGACTATGGTGTATGTGTTACATCCACACCATCTATTCATTTTGCGAGATTATGTTAAGGCATGTGCCCAAAAATGAGACAAATACAAATCTGAAGTGGACCATAACTACGCAAAGCATTGAGGACAATGACAACCACTGTTAAAACTTCCTAGGGCACTTTGTGATGTTTAATTGCCATCCAACCTGTTCATAAGGTCACACAGACATGGATGAAGGGAAAACACAAATATGCTTGATCCAAAACTTCTGTGCCCCTTATGAAGTTAAGTTTTCAATGGTAGGTATTTAATCCCCATTGCTTTTATGGTGTGGTCCACTTTAGCTTTGGATTTGCCTCATTTTTTGGCTCATGCCCGAAGATGAACTCATGAAATGGATGGATGGTGTGGATGTAACACATACATCATGGTGGGACCCATTACACAACATGCAATCCGCTTCTATTGATATAACTTTCATACAAGCGATGACATCTAGGGCTGTCAACGGGTTGGGCCTGGGGTTGGTCTCAGCATTGAATTTGTACTGTTTCGGGTTGGGCCATCTGTCATACTTTGAAATTCAACAGCCAAGTACAGAGACTCTAATCTCGAGTTCCTGAGTGTAAACCTAATAAAAATGCACGTGAGCAAGTTCCTACATGCCTGCATAGTCCAGTTAACATTCACATATGATCAAAATCAGAGTAACTTTAAATTTATTGTATCAAAAGTTAAACAGACGTAACTAAACTTAAAAATATATGGCTAATATTCAAAATGTACAATTTTAAAAGTAGTATTAGCCCAAATGAAAATTATATAAGCCATAATATACATACCTAAAACGATCAAAGTGTAAAGTTTTTTATTTTGTCCAAATCCTCCAAAACATAACAGTGGTGGTGCATGCCAATCTAAGTGTTGAAGGTCAAATATTGCATATTAGACCTCAGTTATTGCCTATTTTACAAACATGATACTGTTTAACGCCCTATTTTAATTGTGTTTGTGTTGCAAGGTGAATTTAAGAGCTTGGACTGAAAAGGGTATTAAAAGCACGGATTTAATGGTCTAAAATCACCAAGGTAAGGGATGGATCTTAGAGAACTGATATCGAAGAATTTACACGTCAAAGATCCGAGAAAATCAAATGATTAAAAAAAAGAGGCCTGAAAGACATTCTGAATGCAATATCACAGGGTTTCCACCATCCGTTTGGCTAAAAACTTTATATCTGGCATGAGGACCCTAAATTAACCGTACACTTCGAAATTCTGCGCTTGGATCTTTGTGAAAACGGCCCAACGGACAGATCAGCCACTAAATTATTGATTTGGGGCCAACCTGATATCTGGATATGCTTCCATTTTGGTCATGACCCTTTCAATTCGATGAGAAAGTAGATGGATGGAATGGATTTCTCACGAACATCATGATGGAACCCACATGGAGACCTATGCGCATGTAGTGTACGTGCATTGGACGTGCACCGGGCCGAGAGTCTTGTCAAAGAGAGGGTTGACCCTACACATCTCTTGCTTTCGCATAGCGTCCGCTGAGATTGCGTAGTGGGCCACCACCATCAGTTGTTTGGACGATCCAAACTGTCTAACGTGTCCAGAGGGTGGTCACGACCTAAGCCAAGCTTCATTTTTGTCTCATGCAAGTACATACACGCAGATCGCTATCAAATGCAGGATGAACGACGGGGTGATTTGATACAGTGAACAACACCAAAACTCGACCAAAATCACTCTTTTCCGACTGATTTTTCACTAGGAATCCAATTAACGGGGTAGATTTCTCTGTCGACTCCAATCATGAGACCCACCAAACATTAGCGCAAGCTGATTTCCATAGGGACGTGTGTCCGTAAAAATTGACTGTTGTGGGCTACTATGTGATCAAGGGAACGATCGAATTTGTGATTCAAACTGTCTAGGAGAGGAAGAGGGGGGTCTTGACCCTTGCCAAGGTATCAGAATCAGAGTTTGGGACAATTAGCGTCCTAAAACTTGGTTCAAACGCAGCTGCTTCTCGTTTCTGCTTACTCTGCAACGAAACAGAGTCGTTCTCCACCGACCGACTTCCACTGCCTTCCTAAGCCTATAAAGAGAGAAGAGAAGACAGGGAGGGGGAGCCAAGCAGCCGTGGGGGCATCTTGTGCACGTGGGAAAAACAGAGAGAGAGAGAGAGAGAGAGAGAGAGAGAGAGAGAGAGAGAGAGAGAGAGAGAGAATGTGGAAGTACAGCTGGCCAACCACTCCTCCTTCCTTCTTCATCGATTTTTTTTCTTCCTTTTAATGTTATTTTTATAGAGACTTTAGCCCTACCATGTCTTTGATGGGCTAAGAGGTGAAACTTGTAGTGTGATGGGAGACTTTTTGTTTATGCCTTTTGATTCATGTTTAAACTGAACTAATTTTCATTATAGTTTGATTATAAGGAATGCCTTTAGTTTTTAATGGTTTGTTGTGACTTAAATTACAATAGATCTGAGATAGCTTTGAGTATGTTTTTTTTCATTATTATGATTATGAAGTTAGGAGGCCTTGTTGTTCACCATCATTTCTTAGGCATAGTTGGATGATGAAACCCTTTCTAACGTTCATAACTCCCTGAGATTAGCTGTGGATTGGTTAAATTCTTTGCTTTGTCTCATGGGCATGGTTTTGTGATGAAATTAATTCTAATTCTCACACCTCTCATCTCTTGAGAATGGATCCAAGGAAGTTCAGATTGATTTTTAATGAAATATCTTCCAACTAGATGAAGATAGGACTGATTCTAATTTTGTTCGTGAATCAAGCATAGATTTCTCTAATCTCTACAAGTGGATCCTTTGCACCCTAGTTTTTCACCTTTGAATTTCACAAGTTTTAGTTAAATATTTCATCATTATTCTCTTCTTTTTTTTTTATTTAGATTACATCTTATTCTAGTTTTAGTTTTAGTTACTTTTAGATGTGGATTCGACCTCGGTCTTACCAAGATTCTTACTACATCGCAACCCTATACTTGGGGTGTAAACACTAAGTCTTCCAGTCTAAGATCTCGACAATACCTATATCGATAATATCGACTGCTTGGTATTTTAAAACATCGTCCCAGGTGGGAGCGAGTAACTAACCCAGTGGCTTCATTTTTTAAGTTACTCATGTTATTAACACAATCAAGCATAGGCAATGATAACAATACAAAACAAACACTCCTAAGCTAATTATTTAAATGCATGAATCGCTTGATGACATGCGTAATGGTTGGCCCACAACACAACCCAGTAATGTTTAGCATGATGAATCCGGGAATAAAATAGTTGTAATCTTTCTACATTAGCGCTATTGCTAGTGAAGACGTCAACATATGTACAATGGTTGATTCTCAGCACAACTCGACAATGTAATGATATGCATGATTAGCCAAGATATTATTATTTTCGGTTCAATCAGCAAGTTGGCGAAGCTACGATACCTCGATTTTATCTATAGTCGTTAAATAAATTCACGTAGCTTATGGCGGCACATAGCAGCCCTTCACTAATATCCATTGATCTAATTTTAGGTATCACCCATTATATCTCACAAATCAATAATTTTAAAAGTACGACATGATATCCAAATATATGAGAATCAACCTGAGATGAGTCGTCACCCAAATACCAAGTATGATTACTTAGTTCAGAGGTACGGACTTATCACATAAAAATAGAATCAACATGAAGGGCTCATTACCCAATTTTATTCACGCTTGAGTAGTTCAAACGGTACTCTAACATGAAATCATTGGTCAGGTATTTGACAGAGGCTGTTTGAACAATAATCTTTCACCTCCATTAATGCTCACTAGTCAGTATAGGGAGGTTCATCATCTAATATTTTACCAACATAGCGACCTCGTCACCTAATATTTTGTCTATGTGACAGACACGTCACCCTAGCATAGGCCGACAGCTCGAACATGGTGTCCCACACCACCATGCCCGACTCATGAATCTTTATGGGATCGTAATACACTAACGGTTATAAATGAACTTAATTCAATGGTAATAGTGGTATAATAGATTTCTTTGAATGTTATACAAATACCAAACATAAGAATGATCGGGCCATGCATTGGACTAATCCAATCGACAATAAGAGACCCTGGACTAAACCGAAATTGGGTGTAAAGCAACTCGTGTAGCTCTAATTACTGTCAATCAGTCGTGTTCGACATCGGTCGACTGTATAAGTATGAGATGACCAACCTAAAGTGAGCCATCTACTTAACATTTGTAGGGCTCGATTCACATGATTATAAATCAGATTATCATATACATAAACAAATCACACAATCACTTAATACTATAACAGGGTGTATTAATTAAATACATGAGTGATTCGGCACCAAATAATGAATATCAACGTAGAACCACATATATCATCGAACAGTATGACATTTTATATTGATCAGGCATTTCATCAAACATGTTAACTATTAACAACACATAACAATGGAATTACAATAATAAAGCAATTCAAATATAAATAGCATATGGATTTTATAACAACCAAAATAATTATTTATCATTATCAAGGGTTTATAAAATGAAACTTAAAAGAATGGTCTGCACATTAAGAAAGAATTTCTGATTTTTGAGCTCAAAGGATTAGGGTTTTATGTAAAAATGAATCCTACACCAAATTTAAAAGAATTATGTGAGATTCACGCAATCAATCCTATAGTAACTTATGTTGGGAAGTAGGTTTTGTTTCTTACCTCTCAATCGCGAGTGTCGTGGATTTGATGAAGGAGAACAATCAAGGCTTGGGCTTTGATTAAAGGATTCAGTGAAGGAGACACAAACTTCCCCCTCACTTGCACTTTCTCTTCTCATTTCTCTGTTTCTCTAGGAGAAATTGGATGAGAGCAAGAGTTACCCCAAAATGCCCTATTTATAACACCAGAAATTATATAAATAGCTATGAGGCCTAGGTTTTTATTATATTAGCCCTATAGGAGAGTGTTTCTAACCTTTGGGGTCTACTATGGAGTACAGGGGTCGATATACACCATGGGATAAGTGGCCCTAGTGATGATCTACGCATGGATACGATTGGCCCACCATTTGGATGCGCACGACATTAATGTACTTTTTTATCATTTCTTAATTCTTACATTTAAAAGTGTTGATTTTGATATATGTGAGCCTTGTATATATGGTAAACAATCATGACTATCTTTTTAATCAGGAAAGCATGTTAATAAGGGTACTATAGATTATGTGCATTTTGATATATGACTGTCATCGCCCCTAGTTTCTAGAGGAGGATTATCATTCTTTATATAATTTATAGATAACTACTCTAAAAAGGTTTGGGTGTACTTTATGAAGTACAAATCTGATGGTTTTGTCACCTTTAAAGTATGGAAGACAATAGTAGAAATATAGTAAGGGCGAAAGTTGAAAAGTTTGAGGATGGATAATGGTGATGAATTTACTTAGAATGAATTTAACCAATTTTGTAAAAATAAGGAGGTTGTATGGCATTACACTAGTGAAGAATGGTATAGCAAAACGGATGAATCAAACTCTGTTGTAGAAAAATCCCAAAGTATGTCGAGCAACCGTGTGTTAGGTAAGGAGTTATGGATTGAGGTTGTTAACATGACTTATTACTTAGTGAATAAGTCTTCGTCTACGTTAATTGGTTGTAAAATTCAAGAAGAAGTGTAAAGCAATCATGAAATTGATTACTCAGGGTTGTGAGTATTTTGTTATGATGCTTACTTTCATGTATCAACCATTGAGAGATATTAGCTATACCAAAGTGTGAAGAATTGTATCTTTGTTAGTTATGGTGATGATAAAGCGATACAAGCTATATGATTGGGTCACACAAAAGATCATGATTAGCTGTGACATCGAATTTAATGAGATTCTTTGTTCTATAAGGAAGAACATAAGGAACCAGAAAAATCAGCGGTGATGGATGTTGAAATTGACAAGGGTGAAACACAGGTTGAAGATGAACCGCAATAACAAGAATAAGTGTAAGTAGAGTAACCACCTCTTAAGAGAAATTTACCTAGAGATAGAAAATTGCCAACGAGATACTGAGATGACTCACACATTACATTTACCCTTATTATGGATGAGAGAGATCCGTCTACCTTCGAGGATGCACTAGATGATACAGATGCTGAGAAGTGGATGACAACGATGTAAGACGAGATGAACTCTCTATATAAAATGAGACATGGGAGCTGGTAGAGCTTCCCATTGGGCGTAAATCGATCGAGTGAAAGTGAATTTATAATAAGAACAAGATATGTAAAAGACAAGATTGGTTGGAAAAGGGTATGTGTAGAAGAAGAGTGTCAACTTTAGCAAGATTTTCACGTCAATAGTCAAAAATGTATTTATCGAATTTGTATTAGCACTGCTTGCCTAATATAATCTGAAACTGGAACAAATGGATATGAAAACTGGTTTTCGACATGGAGAATGTAACACCCCGAATTTTTACCAACCTAGGATTAGACGTCCTTAGGCAATGGGTCAACCATAACGCCTTGGTAACCTCTCAGAACCCAATTCCAAAGCCAAAGAAATCACTTAGGATTAATTCCTTTAGAAATTAAGCGTAAGTTAACTAGCGCTACGTTGGATTAGCTGTGAAATTATCCCTGATCTCTTTAAATACGTTCTGCAAGATCCAAAACTTGTAGAATCAATGACGCTATAATACCCTGAAACCTAGGATCAAACTCTAAACCCGTTTGCTCTCAGGAACCCTTTGAAACTTTGTATTGGATGTACACCACGCGTCGAAAGTCCGATACCTACAATCTTGGACCGTTATAACCGCTTAGCTGGACTTGACAATGGTTTCAAAAATCAAGCCAACCGACGTTCAGAGACTATTTCATTGAGCCTGGAGTGAAGAGAGTGAGAAATGGGTTAGATTTAGAAATTTTAATATAAATCTGGCACGTGACTTGGTACGTTATTATTAAGCGTTCTGACCGTTAGAATTCAGTCAAATTATACTCTCGGTTCAGGAAAAATTTCTCTTTCATATCATGAGACTTGTAGACCTGATTTAGGTCCGATGACCGCTGAACTGAAACTGGTCCGCCACGTGTGATCTGGAAACTCTACCGATCTGAAAACTTGATGTGTGCTAGATCCAGTATCCATGAGCTTAAGTCTGACCGCGTTCGGCCAAGGGACCTCCCGAAACACTCTTTTGGATGAGAAAAGTCCCAATTTGGTTATAACTTAAGTATACTTTGTTCCAAAGTCTGTTTTGGTGAAGTTTTAGCCTATATAAGGGCTTGAAACCCTCTCATATCTCTCCCATCCGAATTTGGATAAAACCCTAGATTGAGAGAGAGAGAAAGTGAGAGATTTTGAGAGAGTAGTGGGAGAGAATTCTCGCCACTTGCTGCAGCTTTTGCACGTGCCAAAGCACCGCACTCCAATTACTTTCCTGGCGATTTCAACGCACTCCTATGTAAGAAAAACCCTAACTACTTGCTGTTTTGGGATTCTTTCGATTCAAATATCGAAATAGCTTATGTATCTTATGCATTAGGTCGTATTTACGCCGTTGACGAAGCGTAGACGTTCTAATCGAAACGATACACGTCTCGGGCAAAAGGTGAGGATTCTAGACGCTTTGATTGACTGATTTCAAAGCTTTCAATGTTGTTTAATAGTAGATTATCGACGAGCACGCCGTTTGACATGTAGAACATGCTGTCCGTTTTTCATTTCGACTGCGTATGGAAAATATGAGATTTAGGGTATTTTAGTCATTTGTAGGAAATACTGTTTACATCCACATTTTGCTGAAATGTTTGTCATGGTTATTTATCGTGTTAGGATACTAGGAATGCGTGCATGGTCTGTTTGGCGAAGAGATTCGCCCTAATGCGCACTTTAGGTCGACATACGCTATGTAGACTAAAGTGTACAGACTAAGTGTTTGTATAAATGCTTGTATTAGTAGGTATTGAGTAAATGGTGTTGTGAATTAGTTTTGAGATTAAATTCTCAAGTAATATGCTGATGTAAATGATTTCCATCATGTTGGCTATATGTATTGATTTCATTATATGTATGAAATGCATGTGTTGGATGATTTGCTTAAGTTGTATGTTATAACATGTGTCAACATGCTTACAATGTTGTATTTCATTTCTGTTACTCACATATGCTTACTGATGTTGATACACAAATGCTTGAGGCTATGACCTAGTCCAGGCAGTCGGTAATGGATTGAATTCGTGGTTGGTTTCTACGTACCACAAAGGACGCGTCGATGAACGCGAGTCGTGTTTTGGGTTGGCGGCAGTGATTAGGCCACACGAAGTGTTTCATGCACTTCATGTCGTTCAGCTTGATATGCGCTCGTACTAGTCGAGCCCGTCAAGTAACCCGACTGGACATTATATGTTCACCATGTATGAGTCATAACTGCTTGAACCTAGGGTACTGAACTTACCATTGGAAACCCTGTTAACCATGGTACCTTGATCCATAAAGACTCATGAGCCGGGCATGGTGGTATGGGACACCGTGGTCGAGATGTCGGCCTACGCTGGGGCCACAAACCTCCCCGTAGTGACTAGTAAGCACCTATGACTCGTAAGCAGATTATGGTGGTATGTGATACTATATTTTTACTGTCGGCCTACACTGATCAAGTGACGAGCCCTTTGTAGTGACCACGAGCGTATTCTGAGTCTACGGGAGGCGACGACCCTTCCGTAGTGACGAGAGTACATTAGGCCTGTATTGATAAGGTGATGAGGGAGCGGTGCAACGAGTGCGAGCAACAGCCCTGGTAGCCCTTGCAGCGACCTACAAATATAACATCGTATGAGATTACTAAGAGTGACGACCCTAGACAGGATCTGTGTTGGGATTGATATAAGCAAGGTACCCTAGTTTTCCAATCTTGCTGTATGAAAAGGACTAATAATAACTCGGTAATCATTATACATATCGCATTGCATGTGCATGGGAGATGTGGAGCACTGAGAAACGTAAGCATACCGCGGGCATAAGATGGTGCCGTATGAGGGAGTATGTCGGTGAGGGCATTCATCATGTCATTTCATGCACGTATTAACCACAGTATCTAGGAATGTTTGATTGACTGCTCTACTATTATCGCGTGATTGATTTGATAACATGCTAATCTTTGCTTTATGATTCCACTGAGTTAATTACTCACTCCCACGTTACGGGATGGTGTTTCGGATACCACCAGACCCTTTTATAATTACAGATGATGGCGCAGCCTGCGAGGCGGAGCCAGACTTGATGATGATGATGAGGATCTCTCCTTTATGCGTGATCTGATCGACGAGATTACAGGGAGGTTGAGTAGATGTCTGGACACTTGTCATTTTATATTTTTGGAGCACTCATGTATATTCTTTTCTTTCCATTTTTGGAGTATACATGTATTTAATTAACCTGGTAACATGTTCACACTCTGGAGACTTACAATTAATTATATATTTTATGTATATATTACAGTCTTCTGCTTGCTAATTTAACTGTCTCTGGAGTATGATATGCTGTTTTGGCTTAGTCTCAATCTTGTTTAATGCCATTCTACAGACAACATGCATTTATCATTATCTATGTTACATAAGTGACGTTCTGAAACTCGGGAGTTGGGTTTCTACCCGACCCTCGATTTTCGGAGTATTACAGGGAATTAGAAGAACAAATTTATATAAAGCAAATAAAGGGGTTCAAAGAAAAAGGGTTCAGAAACTAAGGTTTGTGAATTAAGGAGGTCATTGTATGACCTGAAATAGACACTTAAGTAGTATTATAAGAAGTTTAATACTTTATTAGTGAGTGATTAGCAATTTACTAGGAGTGAATATGATCATTGTGTCTCCTTCTAGACACTAAGTGATAGATAATTTATTAAACTGATATTATATGTTGATAATATGCTTATTTCTAGTCAAAGCATGTTTGAAATTAATATATTAAACACTCAATTATAAGGGACATTCGAAATGAAAAATTTTGAGGGTTGCAAAGAAGATTCTTTGTATAAATATACACAACGATAGGAAAAAGAGTAGGTTACAATTACGTTAGGCATAATACATTGAGAAGGGTTTGGTGAAGTTTGGAGTGGACAAGGCTAAACTAGTTAGTACACTCCCATGTTGTTCACTTTAGGCTTTCTTTAGAGCAATGTCTCATTACCGATGAAAAAACAGGTTATGTCTCGTGTATCTTATTCAGGCGCAGTTGACAGTTTAATATATGTCATGGTCTCTATGAGTTTAGATATTTCACATGTAATCAGTGTTGTGAGAAGATATATGTCAAACCCCAACAAGCAGCATCACGATGCAGTGAAATGGTTACTTCATTTTTTACGAGTTGCAACTAGAGGTGGGCATTTCTAACCCAATCAGGTGGATCTGACCTGATCCGAAGGCCTGGATCGGTGCGGTTCGAGTTGGATCAGTCAAATCCGACTGTTCATCCAATTGAGTTTCGATCGTGATCAATCCGGACCGATCTGAACCGAATAGATCTGATCCGGTCCGGAGTGATTCTTATGAGTATTTATCACATATATTTTATCTTATGAACAGGTTGGATGAAAAATAAATATCACTGGGGCCTTATAAAATTTTCAATGGTGGAAATCAATACTTCTACTTTTTCCTGTGGTATGGTCCACTTGAGCTTTGGATATGCATCAATTTTGGGTTCAACCACTAAAATGATCTGGAAAAATGAATGGACGGCGTGGATAAACCACACGCATTCACGGTGGGCCCCAACAGAGTTTACTTAGTACGATAAGAACCGCCCACTTGCAATTTCATGCATAGCACGTCAACAGACAAACATAAGTGCGGATTAGCTACTGACAAGTTGAGTAGAGAGACTAGCTACTAAAGTGACGTCAACAAATTCTGTGGGCCCCACCATGATGTATGTGTTGTATCCACACCTTCGATCCATTTGGAGAGATCATTTTAGGGCAATATCCAAAGAACGAATTAAATTCAAAGCTCTAGTGGACCCCAACACAGAAAACAGTGGGATAGTGACACCCACCATTAAAAACTTCTAAAGGCCACGAAAGTTTTAGATCAAGCTGATATTTGTGTTTTCCCTTATTTCTTGTCTTTTTTAACTTTTAAACAGGTTGGATTTCAAATAAACATTATGATGGGCCTTAGGATAGTTTCAACGGTGGGAATCACTCTCCCCACTATTTTCTTTGGTGGGGTCCACGATAGATTTTTATTTGCCTCATTCTTTGGTTCATAGCCTAAACTGATATATAAAAATGGATGGACGATGTGGATATAACACATACATTAAAGTGGAGCCCACAGAACTTGGTGACGCCACTTCAGTAGCCGACTTGCTACTCAACCTCTAATCCGCGTCCCGTAAACACAGGCTGTAGCCTGTAAACATTTCGCGCATAGTACGTCAACACAGGCTAGAGTAGATACATGTCGTGCAAAGACGAGCGGAGATGCTCCTCGAGCTCCGAGTTGTACGAACGTCTCAAATGAGATCAAAATTACATGGGTCCCACAATTGTGTATTTATTATATTCATACCGTTTATCCATTTTTCGTGATCATTTTAGAGCATTTGAAAAAAAAAATGAATCATATCTAAAGCTCAAATGGACCACACCAAAAATAGCAGCGAGGATAATGATTTTCATCGTTAAAAAATTTGTAGGGCCCACCATAACATTTATTTTCCATCTAATCTGTTAATAAGGTTAAAAATACATGGATGAAGAGGAAAACAAATTTCATATTAATTTGAAACTTTCGTGATCTCCAAAAGGGTTTCAATGGTAAACGTTCAATCCCCCACGGTTTTTTGCAGTGTGGTCCAATTGATCTTTGGATCTGTCTTATTTTTCGGCTCAAGCCTTAAGACGAACTCTACAAATGGATGGACAGTTTGGATATAACACATACCTCATAGTTTGACCCACAGACCCAACCCGATCTGAATTGTACCCAACCTGATCTGACTCGCACTACCAAAAAATCGAGCAAAGGCTACGGATAAAAACCGTAGCCATAGACCTATGGCTACGGTTTTTATCCATAGCATGGCCGTTGCCGTAGGTGCCATAACAATAGGTCCAAAACCTATGGCTACGGAGTTATTCCATAGCTATAGAGTACAATAGCTACAGTTAAAATCCGTAGCAATTTTATCTATAGCGAAAACTTCAAACTGCTATGGATATTGTTTGTAGCTAAAAGCTTGTTGCAATATACCTAAATTGAAAAGGCTACACCTGTCAGATTCATGGATATGGATATTATTCATATCTAAAGTCCGTAGCAATATGCCTAAATTGAAAAGGCTACACCTGTCAAATTAATGGCTACAGATATTATTTGTAACTGAAAGTCCGTAGCAATATGCCTAAATTGAAAAGGCTACACCTATCAAATTAATGGCTATGGATATTATTTGTAACTGAAAGTCCGTAACAATATGCCTAAATTAAAAAGGCTACACCTGTCAGATTAATGGCTATGGTCAATAGCCGTAGCTATTTTGTACCTTACAAAATTATATATAATTATTTGTTCATTCAATTACCACCTGTACAACTATTTATTCATTCAATTACAATCACTTATTCATTCATTCAATTATAATCAAATTACAATCCTTCATTCAATCAATTACAATCAATTACACTCCAATTCATTCAATCAATTACAATTACAATTACAATAATGCTGAAAATATAAATCTTTGGCTTCATTAGAGAAATGTGCTCGACTCCACCCTGAAATTTTAACATCTTCGCATATTCCATCATCCTACAAACAGTCATGTCATACATAAATTAGAATACCCATTGAGAAAAAGAAAGACAAAGTGAAAGAAGTGCATCATGTATAACAACTTTTTTATTCCTTAATGAATTTTTAAAAAAAAACTCGAAGAGGAATGAAATTGACACAAAAGAAATGATCTCACCATATGATTATAGGTTTTGGTTTTGGTTTAGGTTATAGGTTTTGGTTTTGGTTTAGGTTATAGGTTTTGGGAAAGGTTAGATTTAGGTTATAAGTTTTGGAATTTGGGAATAGTTTTAGGTTATAAGTATAGGTTTAGGTTAAGTTATAAGTTAAGGTTTAGGGATAAGTTATAGGTTTTGGTATTCGAGAATGGGTTCGGATTTAGGTTATAGGTTTTGGTTTTGGTTTTGGTTATAGGTTTTAGTTTAGGTTATAGGTTATAGGTTTAGGTTTAGGTTTAGGTTTAGGTTATAGGTTTTGAGATTTGAGAATGGGTTCGAGTTTAGGTTATAGGTTATAGGTTTTGGTTTTGGTTTTAGTTTAGGTTATAGGTTTTGGGATTTGGTTTTGGTTATGGGTTTAGGTTTTGGGATTTGGATTAGGTTATGGGTTTTTGTTTTGGTTTAGGTTATCGATTTTGGTTTAGGTTATAGGTTATAGGTTTAGGATAAGGTTTAGGTTTAGGTTATAGGTTTTAGGATTTAAGAATGGATTCGGGTTTAGGTTATAGGTTTTGGTTTTGGTTTTGGTTATAGGTTTTGGGATTTTAGAATGGGTTCGGGTTTAGGTTTAGGTTATAGATTTTGAGATTTGAGAATGGGTTCAGGTTTAGGTCATAGGTTTTGGGATTTGAGAATGAGTTCGGGTTTAGGTCATAGGTTTTGATTTTGGTTTTGGTTTAGGTTATAGGTTTTAGTTTAGATTATAGGTTATAGGTTTAGGATAAGGTTTAAGTTTAGGTTATAGGTTTTTGGATTTGAGAATGGGTTCGGGTTTAGGTTATAGGTTTTGGTTTAGGTTATAAGTTTTAGAATTTGATTATACGTTTTGGTTTTGGTTTAGCTTAGAGGTTTTGGGATGAGAGAATGGGTTCGGGTTTAGGTCTTAGGTTTTGGTTTTGGTTTTAGTTTAGGTTATAGGTTATAGGTTTAGCTTTAGGTTATAGGTTTTTGGATTTGAGAATGGGTTCGAGTTTAGGTTATAGGTTATAGGTTTAGGTTTAGGTTATAGGTTTTGGGATTTGGGAATGGGTTCGAGTTTAGGTCATAGGTTTTGGGATTTGAGAATGGGTTTGGGTATAGGTCATAAGTTTTGGTTTAGGTTATAGGTTTTAGGATTTAAGAATCGGTTCGGGTTTAGGTTATAGGTTTTGATTTTGGTTATAGGTTTTGGTATAGGGTTTACGGTTCGGGTTTAGGTCATAGGTTTTGGTTTTGATTTGGTTTTGTTTTAGGTTTAGGTCATAGGTTTTGGTTTAGGTTATAGGTTATAGGGTTAGGATAAGGATTAGGTTTAGGTTATAGGTTTTTGGATTTGAGAATGGGTTTGGGTTTAGGTTATAGGTTATAGGTTTAGGTTTAGGTTTAGGTTATAGGTTTAGGTCATAGGTTTTGGGATTTGAGAATGAGTTCGGGTTTAAGTCATAGATTTTGGTTTAGGTTATAGGTTTTGGGATTTGAGAATGGGTTCGGGTTTAGGTCATAGGTTTTGGTTTTGGTTATAGGTTTTGGGATTTGAGAATGGGTTCGGGTTTAGGTCATAGGTTTTGGTTTAGGTTATAGGTTTTAGTATTTGAGAATGGGTTCGGGTTTAGGTCATAGGTTTTGGTTTAGGTTTAGGTTATAAGTTTTGGTTTAGGTTATAGGTTATAGGTTTAGGATAAGGTTTAGGTTTAGGTTTAGGTTATAGGTTTTGAAATTTGAGAATGGGTTCGGGTTTAGGTCATAGGTTTTGGGATTTGAGAATGGGTTCGGGTTTAGGTCATAGGTTTTGGTTTAGGTTATAGGTTTTAGGATTTGAGAATCGGTTTGGGTTTAGGTTATAGGTTTTGGTATTGATTTTGATTTAGATTATAGGTTTTGGGATAGGGTTTAGGGTTTGGGTTTAGGTCATAGGTTTTGGTTTAGGTTATAGGTTATAGGGTTAGGATAAGGATTAGGTTTAGGTTATAGATTTTTGGATTTGAGAATGGGTTCAGGTTTAGGTTATAGGTTATAGGTTTAGGTTTAGGTTATAGGTTATAGGTTTAGGTCATAGGTTTTGAAATTTGAGAATGGGTTCAGGTTTAGGTCATAAGTTTTGGTTTTGGTTTAGGTTATAGGTTTTTGTTTAGGTTATAGGTTATAGGTTATAGGTTTACGATTAGGTTTAGGTTTATGTTATAGGTTTTAGGATTTGAGAATGGGTTCGGGTTTAGGTCATAGGTTTTGGGATTTGAGAATGGGTTCGGGTTTAGGTCATAGGTTTTGGTTTAGGTTATAGGTTTTAGGATTTGAGAATCGGTTCGGGTTTAGGTTATAGGTTTTGGTTTTGGTTTTGGTTTAGGTTATAGGTTTTGGGATAGGGTTTACGGTTCGGGTTTAGGTCATAGGTTTTGGTTTTGGTTTGGTTTTATTTTAGGTTTAGGTCATAGGTTTTGGTTTAGGTTATAGGTTATAGGGTTACGATAAAGATTAGGTTTAGGTTATAGGTTTTTGGATTTGAGAATGGGTTCGGGTTTAGGTTATATGTTATAGGTTTAGGTTTAAATTATACGTTTAGGTCATAGGTTTTGGGATTTGAGAATGGGTTCGGGTTTAGGTCATAGGTTTTGGTTTAGGTTATAGGTTTTAGTATTTGAGAATGGGTACGGGTTTAAGTCATAGGTTTTGGTTTTAGTTTAGGTTATAGGTTTTGATTTAGGTTATAGGTTATAAGTTTAGGATAAGGTTTAAGTTTACGTTTAGGTTATAGGTTTTGGGATTTGAGAATGGGTTCGGGTTTAGGTCATAGGTTTTGGGATTTGAGAATGGGTTCGGGTTTAGGTCATAGGTTTTGGTTTAGGTTATAGGTTTTAGGATTTGAGAATTGGTTCAGGTTTAGGTTATAGGTTTTGGTTTAGGTTATAGGTTTTGGGATAGGGTTTACGGTTCGGGTTTAAGTCATAGGTTTTGGTTTTGGTTTGGTTTTATTTTAGGTTTAGGTCATAGGTTTTGGTTTAGGTTATAGGTTTTAGGATTTGAAAATAAGTTCGGGTTTAGGTCGTAGGTTTTAGGATTTGAGAATGAGTTCGGGTTTAGGTCATAGGTTTTGGTTTTGGTTTAGGTTATAGGTTATAGGTTTAGTATAAGGTTTATGTTTAGTTTTAGGTCATAGGTTTTGGGATTTGAGAATGGGTTCGGGTTTAGGTCATAAGTTTTGGTTTAGGTTATAGGTTTTGGGATTTGAGAATGGGTTCGGATTTAGGTCATAGGTTTTGGGATTTGAGAATGGGTTCGGGTTTAGTTCATAGGTTTTGGTTTAGGTTTTAAGTTTTAGTATTTGAGAATGGGTTCGGGTTTAGGTCATAGGTTTTGGTTTTGGTTTAGGTTATAGGTTATAGGTTTAGGATAAGGTTTAGGTTATAGGTTTTGGGATTTGAGAATGGGTTCAGGTTTAGGTCATAGGTTTTGGGATTTGAGAATGGGTTCGGATTTAGGTCATAGGTTTTGGTTTAGGTTATAGGTTTTAGGATTTGAGAATCGGTTCGGGTTTAGGTTATAGGTTTTGGTTTTGGTTTTGGTTTAGGTTATAGGTTTTGGGATAGGGTTTACGGTTCGTGTTTAGGTCATAGGTTTTGATTTTAGTTTGGTTTTATTTTAGGTTTAGGTCATAGGTTTTGGTTTAGGTTATAGGTTTTAGGATTTGAAAATAGGTTCGGGTTTAGGTCATAGGTTTTGGGATTTGAGAATGGGTTCGGGTTTAGGTCATAAGTTTTGGTTTTGGTTTAGGTTATAGGTTATAGGTTTAGGATAAGGTTTAGGTTTAGGTTTAGGTCATAGGTTTTGGGATTTGAGAATGGGTTCGGGTTTAGGTCATAGCTTTTGGTTTAGGTTATAGGTTTTGGGATTTGTGAATGGGTTCGAGTTTAGGTCATAGGTTTTGGGATTTGAGAATGGGTTCGGGTTTAGGTCATAGGTTTTGGTTTAGGTTATAGGTTTTAGTATTTGAGAATGGGTTCGGGTTTAGGTCATAGGTTTTGGTTTTGGTTTAGGTTATAGGTTTTGGTTTAGGTTATAGGTTATAGGTTTAGGATAAGGTTTAGGTTTAGGTTTAGGTTATAGGTTTTGGGATTTGAGAATGGGTTCAGGTTTAGGTCATAGGTTTTGGTTTAGGTTATAGGTTTTGGGATTTGTGAATGGGTTCGAGTTTAGGTCATAGGTTTTCGGATTTGAGAATGGGTTCGGATTTAGGTCATAGGTTTTGGTTTAGGTTATAGGTTTTAGTATTTGAGAATGGGTTCGGGTTTAGGTCATAGGTTTTGGTTTTGGTTTAGGTTATAGGTTTTGGTTTAGGTTATAGGTTATAGGTTTAGGATAAGGTTTAGGTTTAGGTTTAGGTTATAGGTTTTGGGATTTTAGGATAAGGTTTAGGTTTAGGTTTAGGTTATAGGTTTTGGGATTTGAGAATGGGTTCGGGTTTAGGTCATAGGTTTTGGGATTTGAGAATGGGTTCAGGTTTAGGTCATAGGTTTTGGTTTAGGTTATAGGTTTTAGGACTTGAGAATCGGTTTGGGTTTAGGTTATAGGTTTTTGTTTTGGTTTTGGTTTAGGTTATAGGTTTTGGGATAGGGTTTATGGTTTGGGTTTAGGTCATAGGTTTTGGTTTTGGTTTGATTTTTTTTGAGGTTTAGGTCATAGGTTTTGGTTTAGACTATAGGTTTTAGGATTTGAGAATGGGTTCGGGTTTAGGTCATAGGTTTTGGGATTTGAGAATGGGTTCGGGTTTAAGTCATAGGTTTTGGTTTTGGTTTAGGTTATAGGTTTTGGATTTGGTTTTGGTTTTGGTTTAGGTTATAGGTTTTTGGGTTTGAGAACCGGTTCGGGTTTAGGTTAAGGGTATGGTACCTGCAAATACAAATATAAATATGGCCTGTCCAAATAGTCAGGCCCTTCCAAAATACGGCATGTCCAAATGGTCAGGCCCTCCCAATGCTATCCATAATAAATGCACAGCTTCATCATGGTCATAACAGCGGTTCCCACCTTCTAGGGATCCCCGCTCATCCGGATAGCTCCGACGCACACCCGGATATGCTCCATTAATTTCAAGCTAATATAAAAATACGGCCTGTCCAAATGGCCAGGCCCTTCCAATGCTGTCCGTAGGAAATGGACAACTTCATCATGGTCATAACAGCAGTTCCCACCTTCCAGAGACCCCCGTTCTTCCGGATAGCTCCGACGCACATCCGGGTCTGCTCCATCAATTTTGAGCAAATACATAAACACAGTCTGTCCAAATGGTCAGACCACTCCAACCATATGCATTCTTAAGTCAAGAGACGTACCAGATTCTTGAATCTGAAATATGCATTTAAACATAAAATGGTATTGGGAATCGCTTCTCAAAATTGCAGACTGTTTTCTTTTGAAACTCATTCATCTCACCTGAAAACCTGTCACATGATGAATAACTATAACCATAATGATAACTACACATGTGCATTCTTGACAAGAGACGTACCAGATGCTTGAATCTGAAATATGCAGCTCCAATCCTCCCACATGCAACATCCACCTGAAAGAATGCACATAACCATCATGCTTGAGTAATCAATACAGAAATGTACAAGTAAAACCATAAAACTAGAGATACTACATTTTCAGGATCTCCATAGTTAACGATCTCATTCTAAAGCCCTTCTCCCTCCTTTACCCGGGCTTGGGACCGACAATGCAAGGAGTTGCATTGGCGGAGTTAAAAAAAGGGCTTAGGCTCCATTTGATTTTCAAAAAAAATATTTTCATAAATACTAATGTGATGACCAAATTGAATATTTGTTTCTTTAGCAATTGAAGTGCATTGTGAGATTCTAGATCTTAGGAGAGTTGTTGTCATGCCAGTATCTTGAGCATATGCAAGATCAAGTGCCAGGTGACTGGTGTCTTATGGATAGATGGGGGAAGAAATGGACCGAAAGCTTTTCACAGAAAGATGCACAAAAGGTTAAAATGGATATCACTGATGAAAACAATCTTAACCATTTGATCGATGGCCTATAAACTGAAACTAGATAAACAGGTCAAAGCAAATGCAATCAATTTGAATAATGTGACAAAATGAGGCAAGTTTCAAAGGCTGAATTTCCACCAAACAACATTGCACCACTAGTTAAGTTTCAAAGGAAAGAAACAGATGAGAGTCAGAGTCATGACTCCAATACTGCTTCAAACTGGATGAAGGAAAAACCACATTGAAAGTGACTCCAATACTGATTCCAAGCATAGGCATCGGTTGGAAAAGCAACGCCAAGTCGTTGTCTATGAAGGGCATATCTAGAGTTGGATGCCTTAGCTTAAGATTGTAGTAGATAGTTGAGGCTACTGCTCCCATGATCATACATGTTCAAACAGAGGCTAGGACCCCAGCACTTGCATTAGGCAGTTCAACAAATATCTCTAGCCTGAAATTTGGATTGAAAGATCTTCCATCTATTTTTTATGGTCTATTTAGGACTGGTTACCTAGAATGGCTCAAGCAACATACAAATAAAATACCTATACAAAAACCCAGTACATTTAGGTCCATTGGGGACTGAATACATAAAACTGGTTACATTGATGGCAGAAGCCATGTCTTGCATCTAGAGAAGAGGCTGACAGATTGGCAGATATAGATCAAACTCACTTGGCTTGTAGATGTTTATAGAATGACACACTTCCCCTTCCTTCATGAGTTAAGATCAACATTGGCACCATCTTCCTCAACTTCATCTTAGATCAAAAAAGTCAATGAATAACCATTAAAATGCTTCATCTTCTAGGTTCATTTCCACATCTTCTAGATTCATTTCCAAGATCTTATATAAGTTCATTTCCTGCAACATCCTTTTGATTCTAAAAATCATTAATTAGAAATGGAACCAATTCTCTGCAAAGAACAAAGGTTAACATAGATACTCTTGAACCATGTAAGAAACACTTCAAATACATGAATACTCCAGCTCCAGCTTCTTGGCATTCATGATGCATTACATTCCCTAATAAAGGCTGCCTACACTAGCTAACAAATCAAATATTTAAAAATGATTGCTTCTGGATGAATAATTGCCTGTGGAATCATGAAAGATTTGAAAATATTCAAACATATAAGAGAACTATTCTTCTGTTTTTGAGGTAGCATTTGGAGTTACTGGCAAATCATGGATGACAGTTGGTAGGGCTTTCAGCTACCCACCCAATCATAATCATAAACATTTAAAGAATAAATATCAAAATATATAAGAAAAAGAAAGAGATAATGATGTAAATGTAAGTTAACTTAGTGAAACATTTTTTTCCAAACATGTCATCTTGGCCTTTGGATGAGATAATGATTTAAATGTAAGTTCCTAAGCACACTTCCTTCTTAGGAACTTGCAAGCTCTACAAGGAGATCCAAACCCTGTCATCTTGGCCTTTGGATGTTTGTTTTTGATATCTTTTCCAGACCAGTGCAAGCACTATCACCATGTTTATAAACACTAGAGAGATAGAAGGTGGGCCACCTTATATGGATATTTAAGTACACCTGGTCTGCTAAGTGGCCTTTTTTTTTCCTAGGTCGACCTTGTCGACTTGCCAAAAACCAATCAGCGAGTGGATTTTTTTAGCTCCCATTTCACCAAGTGGTGACCCAACAGAGTTGGCAGAAATGAATCCATGGAGGTTGGCTCAAAACAGCAATTAGCCATCAAAATGCCCCTTTTGAGGATGCATTGAAACAGGCCCTGAATGAGCAAATATGCATGTCCATGTGTTGATAGACAAGTTTCCATCAATGTTTCATGCATTCCAATCATTGAAAAACTACAAACTAGTGTTGATAGGCAGGTTTCTATGGATGTTTCTTGCATTCCTATAACTGAAAAACTACAAACTACGACTATCCCACATCTACAATCAAAGATTCACCACCATTTTATAAATGGTCATGGACTATCACATTAGTCTAGACCCATTTTCATTTGCTTCCTCCATGGGTCTTGCTTTTTAATAAGTTAGCCCTTTTTTTTATAATTTCTAGTACATTTTCCAGGAAATGTTTGCACTTATGTCAAAATTGTATAAAAGCTCTACAAAGATATCTAAATATATTTGGGTTTTGGGGTCTAGTCAATTTCCAGTGATACGTACCCATTTCGGATGATACTTGTAACTTTGGTTGCACGGGACTCAGCTGAGTCCTAAAACCTTGCTACGAACACACGTATGCAATTAGTGGATGGTGCTTATACGCATACATGCTACTTGTACAGGTATGCATGGATGGTGCATGATGGGTACAAATCAAGGGCACATGAACAGAGAGAGAAAAAAAAAAAGAAAAAAAGAGTTTCAGTTGTACCAGGAGGAATGCCAACATATAGCTCGCCTTTGATGTTGAGTGGGTGAATGATTGCTTCTTCTAGCACATCTTGAAATCTCTTCCCAGATGAATGTTGTTCCACCCGAATGCATTATCTTAAAAACACAAACACACACACACAAAAGTAACTTGAATTAACTAACTAGCCAAACTAAGAGCCAAGGATGGGAAAAGACGCCAAGAAAAGAAATTACTAGAATATCTCAAATCAATGGCATGGAGCCTTTAAAAAAAAATAATAATAATAAAATAAAACCAGGAGCCTAACCATTGTAAATACTCCCATAGTAATACTTCCACTGTGATTTTCTTATTATTTGGAAGTTCGGAGCTTTTCAACTTTCTTCTAAGAAACCATAAACATTATCATATGGAAGCAGGTATGTACAATCCTTTTGATCCATATACCCTTACTTTCTTCATTGTTAATAGAATAGTACACTTCAGAACTATTGCAACACCAAAAGCGGGAAGAAAGGATGTCTGTATAAAAAATAAAATTAAAAAAATTAAAATTAAAAAAAAAAAAAAACACAGGTGTACATGCCATTTCCCTTCATGTTTGCAAACCAAAATTGGGCCTAATTAGAAATCCTTTCTAATTTGAAGAATTGACGTTATAAAATTGTAAAAGAATCGAAGGTAAATCTTCATACAATTTAAGCATGCTAAAGTAAGAAGAGGAGATTACCTCTATAATTCCACCACAAAGCCAACCAAAAGACAAGTAGTGATATAGTTGCTCGCGCCCAGGTTCAGTTTCAGGGGTTTCTTTAGCAATACGATTCACCATTGAAATTCAGGTTCCTCAGCAATTTAAAAAGCTTCTGCTTTTCCTTGGCAGATTGTGCTCCATAACCCTAGCAATTATGTTCAAATTTAAGATAAATAAAATAAAAATAGAAAAGGAGAAATGATATTCCAGTTTCTGGGTTAATTTAGAACCATCATCACATTCAAAAGGGTTTATAGCTATGACAGGTAGAGCAGAGGCATGCCCACCCATCATTCAAATTGTAGAACACCTGTGTCAATGCTAGAAATGCTAGCAGATGCTGTTAACTAGAAGCGGCAAGGATAGCAACATGGCTTACAATACCATCCCATATCACACATATCCACATTGTCAAAACGATACAATAAGTATGAAATTCAAACTGATACCAAGTACACACAGTGTATCAACCTGTACATGCCAATACACATTGGATACAAAACGTTCTGACATGTGCAGCAAACAATAAACATTCTGATTCAATTAAAGCGACTATTCTGCTACCAAATTCCTAATTGAGCAAAAATTCCTATTTTGAAGTTCATGTAAAACCACCAGTGCACTCAAATGGTCCTATAATCATGAAAGGTGAATATCTGCAAGAATAGTATTCCAAATTGTAGAAGAATGTGCAATGCAATAGTAAGGATAGCAACATCAACATCAAGCACACAAATAATTCCAGAAAATAATTAAATAAAAAGAGACAGATCACATAAATTGATGCAGCATGACAGCAAAACCATAACCAACCCATCAATGAAAATTCAATTAAAAACCAAATAAATTCAATAATTTCATAAATCTAGGGGGGAAAAGGAAGAGGAAAATGAGGGAAAGTGTTATACCTGCATGAGGAGATTGGGAAGGAGGCAATGGTTGATCCCAGTCAAGGCCAATTGAGAAGCCAGATGCTGCAACCCTGTGGATTGGAGCTACCGTGCCATGACCGCATCAACTGTGTCACTGCTCGCAGGCCCCGCATCGTACAGAGCGGTCACCGCTGCAGCATTGCTCTGATGCATCTGGCCACCCATGTGGCGCTATAGCGCCTGGCGTTGCGGTGCCAATTTTCAGAAATCAAATGAAACCACTGCAAAAATTCAAAAATTAAAAAATATTCAAAATGAAAAGGACAGAAAAATCTCAGATACAGCAAAATCACGACGCGATACACACAGAGGAGGTGAGAAATAAGAGATCGAACAGAACAACAATTTTTCTCCAAAACCTCGAGATTTAAACCCGCCACATCTGCGAATTCGATCCAGGAGACGGAAATGTAAGAGATTCGATTCGAATCTAGTCCTAATCCAGAAATAAACAAAAATGCACACAAAAGAAAAAGGATCGGAACCATTCCAAAGAAAAACGTTACCAGATTCTCGTGATCGATCGAAGTATTTTCAGAGATCTGTGAATCTTCAAGAATCTGAAGCAGATCGGAGAGAAATACGAGGAAAAGGAAAAAGAAACCCTAATTTCACTGAAATGCGAAGGGTTTTCAATCCTCTTTCTTTCTCTCCTTCGCTCTCTACAATTTCTAGAGAGAGGATTGCAGAGCCTGCACGCCGGAGTGGCAGCAAGATTGAGTGAGCGAGCACGAGAGAGCGAGAGGGAGAGGGAGATGGCGAAGGAGGACGAGAGAGCGAGAGCGAGGGTTTTTTTCTTTTGGAGTGAGAGGGAGAGGAGAGAGAGGGTTTAGGCGGCGAAAATTGCAATAACCGCCAAAACAGTTTCAAGGGCAGGTGTTCAATCCTCCACTGCTTTATACAGTGTGGTCCACTTGATTTTTTGATCTGTCTTATTTTTCGTATCAAGCCTTACGACGAGGTCGCCAAGTGGACAGATGGTTTGGATATAACTCATATGCCATGATAGGACCCACAACTTGATAACGTCAACACACCAAATCACGTGTGTGCGACAACAGCCAATCCGCTTCCAAGGCCTATATTTTGGACGGTGATCTTTGGGGCTACGTGGGGGCCACCATGATGGATGTGTCTTATCCACGTAGTCTATTCATTTAAGCAACCATGGATAGGACATGAAACTAAAAATGAGGCAGATTGAAGGCCCAAGTCAACCACACCACTCCAAAATAACTTTCAATAATATGCACATAATTTCAAATGTTTACTATTGTGTGGTCCACTTGAGGCTTCAATATGCCTCTTTTTTTGAACTTATATCTTAAAATATGATATCAAAACAGATGGACGGCTTAGATAAAACAAATACATTATGATGGGCCCCACTGAGACCCTTATCAGACTGTAAAGTGTGGTGGTGGAATGCAGCCTATGGCTACGAATTAAATCCGTAGCTATAGACCTCTATAGTTTGTAGCCTTTGCTTATTTTTTTAAAGTGTGTGTTTCCAGACCTAGTCGGACTCAGTTCGGGTCTGGAAAATTGTACATCAGGTTTGAGTCAAATGTCCCGGACTCAGTCCCGGATCGGATCGAGTTCGAGTCAGCTCACGTAAATTTCGGACTGAATTGAGTTGGACCCAATCCAATCCGACTTGGTCCCATGCCTAGCTCTAGGTACAACGAACTATGTCTTGACATTTCAAAAATCAG
Source organism: Magnolia kwangsiensis (assembly GCA_037074715.1). NCBI lineage: Eukaryota > Viridiplantae > Streptophyta > Magnoliopsida > Magnoliales > Magnoliaceae > Magnolia > Magnolia kwangsiensis. The sequence goes on from CM073571.1 coordinate 201,539,950, forward strand.
AGGGAAAGCTTGTATACTATTTTGATTCAGATTACATAGGGAATGTGGACAATTGAAGGTCGACTTCCAGTTACTCGTTTATATTAGTAGATGGAGTGGTCAGTGTGATTTCTCTTTACATAACAAAAGTTGAGTATATGGCGGTGATGAAGGCATTCAAGGAAGGTGTTTGGTTGTGAGGAATGATGAATGAATGTAGGCTTCAGCAAGAAGCTATGCTGGTTAATTGTGACAATAAAAGTGCCATCAATTTGGCTAAGAATTTGGTTTACCCTTCTAAAACTAAATATATTGATTTTCTTCATCATTTTATTCGACAGACACTTGAGGAAGGAAATATCACTCTTGGGAAGATCCACACGAGCGTGAATCTAGTGAACATGTTGACGAAGGTGATTCCTGCAAAGAAGTTCCAATTGTGTTTGACTTATCTAGGCCTGGTGAAAAGTTGATGAAGACGGAGTGTACACAAGAAGCTATAGTGATGGAAAAGCTAAGATAGAGACAAATTAGAGATGTAGATGTGGTTCGTGAATGGATATTAAAGTCATGATGAAGATTGTTATGATATGTCTTAAATATGTAAATGAAATAGGGGTTTGATCGATCGACCACCCTGGTCGATCGATCAAGCCAATCTTGAACCATATAGATTAGTCTCTGGACAATTTTGGACAGTCTCGATCGATCGAAGTCTCAGCTTGATCGATCGACATAATTCAGAAATTATTTGTAAATTCTTTGGATAGTTTTAAGTATGTTCGATTGCTCGAACATGGGTGGTTGATTAATCAAAGGTGATCGATCTCGATCAATTGATGCTTAGATAGATTGTCCGTGTAATTTTGTGTAATTATGCGATTTGTTTTCTATTTCAAGTACGACACTATATATGGGTGTAATTGTGAGATTAGGGTATTCCAATCGATTGATCACCCTGTTTGATCGATCAAGCCAGTCCTGAACCATGCAGATTAGTCTCTGGACAATTTTGCACAATCTCGATTGATTGAAGTCTTAGCTTGATCGATCGACATAATTCGAAAAATATTTGTAAACTCTCTGGATAGTTTTAAGTATGTTCGATCGCTCGGACATGGGTGGTTGATTAATCAAAGGCATGCTTGATCGATCTCGATCAATTGATGCTTAGATAGATGGTCTGTGCAATTTTGTGTAATTACGCGATCTGTTTTTTATTTCAGGTGCGACACTCTATATGGGTGTAATTGTGAGATTATGGTATTCCAATTAAGGCCTAAACGTTTGTAGAGTTTGGGGAGGAGAGAATAAGGGTTTTCCAACATTTTAAGTTATTCTATTTCTTATACTTTTGCTTTCATAGTCATTTATTATTGCTTTGTGCCATGGTGTTTTCAATAAGAATTTTTTCATGTATAATTCGTGTCTGTTTGTGATTACCTTGTTGACGTATGATCCGAATTCAGGATTTACTTTCACAAATTCCCAACATACCCTACATCATGTTGGCCAACATAGGTGTAGAATAAACTTATTCTAAAAGCTAGTAATAATGGCCAACCGTTTGACCACTCAAATGAATCGTTTCACTTTTTCCATCTTGGAAAATGCCAAGACCGTTGTATTGATCGATTTCACCTTAGAAGAGGTTTTGCAAATTCCCATCCACATTCCACCACATGTGGAAGCAGGCAGACATGCAATATCCAAGCCGTCCATCAGGTAGCTCTGACCTTGAAGATACTCTAATTATAAACCACGCTAGTCCACTCATCAGGTTGCCCACAATCTTAGAACGGCTTGGGAAACCTTTTTTTTTTTTACCGCCTACATATTGCTTTGGTAAAGTCTGGCCCACCTGATTAATGGGCCAACCATATTCTTGGGCCAGGACATCGACTTAGTGAAACCCTCATGCTAGATGGATTGGATCCCCTATATGTCATGCTATTAATTGTAGTCACGTGATTAACGCCCCACAAGGATTCAACTTCCATGAGCTGGGCCTGCGCTTCGGGCCAGGTTTGAAATTTGGATTTCCCTTTGCCCAGGCCCGCCCATTGACAGAAGTCTTGACAATTGAACTACCACCCAAATCATGAATATGGGCACGTTTGCTTGCACCAAATATTACGAAATTTCATGATTAATCTAAGTTGATACAGAATTTCAAATATTTCATAAAATTTGAATGTTATTATATAACAATGTAATCAGCCGTGAGAAAGAGAGAGAGAGAGAGAGAGAGAGAGAGAGAGAGAGAGAGAGAGAGAGAGAGTCGACTTGAAATCCAACTGAGTTGGGTTTTGAGTCGAATTGACTTTTGCCAGAGAGAGAGAGAGAGAGTCGACTTGAAATCCAACTGAGTTGGGTTTTGAGTCGAACTGACTTTTGCCAGAGAGAGAGAGAGAGAGAGAGAGAGAGAGAGAGAGAGAAAGAGAGAGAGAGAGAGAGAGATGGTTAGTTGCTAATAAAAAAACATGAGAGTGCAACTTGGGTCATCAATGGTCCTCTGAAATGCTCTCTAGAGAAGGCTTCCAGCATCTAAGATCGCCATTCCCGCTGCAATTTTCTACTTCAGCGATCCTCCTTCTGCTTGTCCACACCACATCCAACAACTGATCCAAGCTCATTCGATCCTTGTCGCGGCTCAAAATCTGATTCAATTCTTGGGTACTCACCACAATTCGCAACCGTACGACATCTCGGGTCTTAACACCACTAACATTATCACCACCAGCATCATCCCCCAACCTGAATCGCACCACCTTTTTCTTACAACTCGTTGTTGCATCCATCGACGGCCTAGACAGCTTCGATAATGTAGGCGAAGCCATGCGTTCGATCTTCTCTACTTCATCGAAAGCTCCTGACGTCTCCTCCTCGAGCGTAGAATTTTTGTGACACTTCAAACAATTCCCCATTTGGGTTACCACCCAAGTGAAATTAAAGCTCAAGAAATGGAACCAAAGCAGGAGATGAGCTGATTGATGCAAGGAGTAGGAGAAGAGAAGCCTAAGTAGATTTATATAAGTACATGCAAAGAGAGGAATAGAGATTTGAATGTCTAGAAGCATAAGAAAGAATAAAAAGAGTTTGAATGTTGAAGGAGAAGAAAGAAAGAGAAGGTGTGAATATGGAGAAAAGCGGTTTATAAATAACATGCAGATAATCACGTAAGTATTGTAACATTGTACATAGCCACATATGTGACAAATCCATGAATTAATATAATCAAGAGTCATGATCTAATGGGCTTTGTGCATGGGAACTTTCCTTTGCACATGGTTGCATTTGGACTTGTTGGAATTCGCATTGTCTATCTGGACTGTCCATTATGTCTAGTTTGATTTTGTTAGGATGCTTTGAAAAAACCATACTGAATGGATGGTTTAAACTGTACAATAGGTGGAGTACTGCGAAAATGGATGAACAAGGTCCATTTGTTGAGGATAGCTTCGATCAGTAATTGTTGTGATTTTTGAACAGTAGAACAAAAAGAGTTGGCTGGACCTAATGGACGGTCCAGATGGGTGATTAGAGTTCGAACGGGTCTAAATTCAGCTATGTGCATGGGAAAACTTGCACGCGCCAAGCCCACTGTAGATCATTTCTTGCAAAGACAGAAACACCGGCACCCACATGGGGTTCCTGTTATGCCGCCGTGTATTGATACAACGGGAAATAGGACGTAGATATTCTTGGAAGTACATGTGCAGTGGGTATCTCACCAACATTTTAAAATGGTGGTGAGTCATCCATCGCAATGCATGACGTATATGTAATTCAATCTCTGATTGTGGGCTGAGTGTGGTTGCAGCGCAGAGCAGAACGGGCTGTTTGGATGATCTTAGCCATTGATTTTGGTTGAACTTAGATGGAGGGACATTTTTGCTTAACCGTTTAATTGATTGGCACCAATTGGATAATTAAGATCATTGGATTAGCATGATTTCCGTGATATGGCTATCCATAACAGGCAAATCAATTTGTATGGTCTGGATTGATCTACGTGGATCCCATGTGCTGTTCGGATGAGTCACCACCATCTAAAAGAAATGTGGTAAATGTCATTAAAGTCTTGTTCACCACGTAGATTCTATTCATTCATGACTGAATACTATAATCCCTCTACACATGGTACAGTAGAGAAGATCAAGATAATTAAAAATCCTAACCATCCAATTAAAGGACTTTGTGAGCTCATGATTGGACAGTTAAGATGATTCAGAAAGTGGGAGTTTTGAGCTGTTGACCTGTATGTGAAGGCCCACTTGATGAACGGTTCAGATCTTGCTAAGGTTTAGGTTTTTGCCTCTTTTGGGTGTCCATATTTTAATAAGAGGTTTGCTAACCCCACACGCACTGCGCTCCACATGCACCCCCCCTCCACGCAGCAGACTGGCCACCCTTGTAAGTATGTGGGACATCTGAACAGAACATGAGGTGGGCCCCACCGTGAAGATGAACATATGCAGAAACTAAGATAGTCCACTCATCAGGAAGGATACCCCTGTAAAGAAAAGATTGGATGGCAAAGAAGAATTTGTTTTTGGTACCTGCAAAAAGTGGACCACCAGCCTGATCTTTTCATGTGTTCATCTTCAAGGTGGGTCCACTTGAAATTATCTACGACTGGATGATATTTAATGAAGAGTCGATGATAACTCGGTTTTGTCATGACTTAGTCAAAGATCAAAACATATGTAACCTGGTTTAGGGCGGAAAAAAACGATGACAAAACCATCCATTACAACCTACAATGTTAGAGGTACTTGAAAGGATATTTCAAATATAGCCGCCTAAATAATAGTTATTTACAAATATTTGTATGAATATTGCTAAAAAATAATTTTAAAAAGTATTTATTTTTTAATTTAAATAAGTACGCATGTATATTTCTAGTAGTTATCAATAAATGTAATAAAATATTTTTTACTACATCTAATAAAAATTTATTGAAGAGCAAATGTGTCAAAGTGAATGAGTCCTAATGACTCGAAATTCCTTTATATATTAGAAAAATATTAACAAGATTTCTACTTTTCAAATTTATATTTTCTAAATAAGGTACTATACCATGAAAAGTTATATTCTTAGTAGATTTAGTATTTATATAACATAATCTATCATGCCATAAAGAGATAGAACACATTACATAAAAAGTAAAATGAATTAGTGTTCAATGTAAACATTGTTCATAATATGTCTAGCCATTTTTTCACACAAGATCTATTCTTCATTTTTACAATTTGATCAAATTCATAAACTTATTTTAACTTAAATTTATTCAAAAGGTAGCCTAAGACTAAGTTTTTACACATATCTGAAACTTGCTGCATATTGACTAATGTAATAGCTTTTATCATGGTAAACGTAAGTTATTCCTTTCCACGGCCTACAAAGTCTGCAGTTACTATATATACACTTCCCAATCTAAAATTTTCTACCAGCGGTAATCCTAGGACCTGAACCATGAAATTAACAGGCGTGCTTATTAGCACCTGTGTTAATCCACCACCTATCACATAGTTCTACGTGAATATTGTTAATCTCCGTAACCATCGTCATGATTTGAGGTTCTTCGATTATATTTGCTTGAGGTGTGGGTGTTGTCTTTTATTTTTCTTTTCTTTTTTTTTTTTATTTCTTACAATGATACTTTCTTGCAAAATGACACAACTTTCCACATATATAGCAACCAACAAATTTATTCTGATTTTTAGATTTTCGTTGATATTGTTTTTGAACTTAGGCTTAGTGGTTTTTTTTTTTTTTTTTTTAAATTTAATTAGTTTGATTCAATTTTAGGTTGGAGGGTTTTCCCTTAAGGTAGACTTCGTCATTTGTCAAATTAATTTTAGAAAATTTCTTTTTCAGTTCTTCACTTTCATCCCGAAGTCTAGTTTTTTCTTCAATGCGAAGATGAGCAATAAGACTTTGCATAAAATGCTCTTTGATTTTGTGTTGGATGAAGTTTTTAAAATCATTTCAAGAAATATGTAATTTTTCTATAATTGCCACCACTTGGAATAACTCATCCATCTTCACCTTTTAGAGATGATCTCATGGGGTATTAGATTGAACTCACTAGTGTGCCAAATTACAGATTTTTCATCAACAATTTAATATTTAAAATACCTACTAACCATGTATTTTTTTTCACCCGCTTCTTCTATCTTATATTTCTTTTTCTATGCTGTTCATATTTCAGCAGAAGCTGGAAGATCACATAATATATCATAGGGTTATTTAGAGAGAATTTTCTACTTTTGTTTATAAACCATTGCAGGGTTGATGGTAGGACCAATCTTTGCCCATTCTCAGTTGAATATGTACCTCTAACCTAATCCTCTTCTCAACCGTCTATTTTCACTCATCAAATTGAAATATTACGACAACCATATGAAGAAGATTTTGTCCACGGGGAGGCCCAACAGATCAATGGTCTCGATCACTGAACCACGGCCCCTGCTTGCGCAAACTTGAAAACACAGGTATCAGTTGCATATCCTTGGTCAAGGATCCCAGTATTCTCCGGATACAAGCAAGCAGATGCAATGGCCCTCTCTCTCTCTCTCTCTCTCAATTGCTTTCTCTGCAATGCAGTCAGCAGCAGCCCCATTTTCTTCCCTAAAATATGCTAGAAGTGTTTCTTTTTTAATTTTATTTTTGTTAACCTCCTCCCAGTAGTCTACATATGGAACATGCCCTAAAAATATATGAGTTTGGAACATAGCGTCGAACCGAAATTTGGACCTTTTAGACTCTAGTAGTTGAATGTGGACTGTTTTTTGTATTTATCATCTCAACCGTCTATCAGTAGGCCACAAAATGAAAGGTTAAGAAAGTTTTCGGAGAATTTCTTTCCACGCAAAGTTGATGCTTGGTGGGGCGCAATAGACCAACGGTCCGGATTGCAGAATAAAGGAGCCTAGTATTCCGTACAGGTAAATATTGTATAGCGTGTAAAAAAAATGCAGGCCAGGTTACATATAATCCCCTTTACGTTAACCTAGTTTTGAGTCTGCACTCTTTCCTTGCAATGTTTCAAACGATTAATGACAGCCGACGTTTTGAATAAGAACAATCTTCATTTCTACTGTTCATATTTCATTCAATAAACACAAATGAGGAACGTTATTTGTAAGCACGCATCTGCACGCTGCAAAGGCAAGTGACCAGCAGGTGAGGATGTACGAGATCCAAACCATTCATTGGAAGTACACATGATGGATCTGTCTCTCTGTAGAAAAATCAGGCCCGTCCACGAATTGGGTGGGCCACACTTTTAAATTGAATGTGGACCAGTGATTATTCATTTTCATAACCGTTCATTTTTTCCATGCACATGTAGGGTACCTGATGAGCAGACCCGCTGGAGTTCTAGGCTAAGTAACATCCGGTCTGGGCCCACCTGCTGAAACAGCTAGATTCTTATAAACGTGTGGCATTTCAGCACGTGTGAGGTGTTTGTTTGTAAGCGTGTGTAGATGTGTAGTAACAAATAGAGGTTGCTTGGATGTGGGGAGACTTAAACAGTGGAAAGAAAGGAGTTTCATTAAATAGAATATCCGGTGAAAGACTTTCCGTTGTATCATGTTTGGATTAGGATACTTATTTCTTGGATTGGTTAGATTAGGTTGGGATGCTAGTGTAAGGTGAAGAAAGATTGGGAAGTAAATCACATCACTTAATGTTCACCGTCATATAGCCATTAATGTTCAAAGATATTATCATATATTGTTAAAATCTCAGCAATTTTTAAGTTTTTGTTATTTATCATGAAACTATCACAATTTTAACAAAATTAATATTTAAAAGTTTAGACTAATTCAATTTTACTAATATCTAAAAATTTAAAATTGTTTTTTCATTTAGTATAATATTTTCTGTGAGATTTTCCTAACAATATTGCGTGAAAAACGTCAAATCGAAAAATATCCTAGTAATTTCTCATGTCAAGAAATTGCCAAGAATGAGATTTTTCACTGTGATTGAATTTACCCACATAATGCTGGGATTTTCATTTGTTCATCCAAGTTTCACATATGTTAGTGGTGGATGATTCTCAGTACAACCATGTAAACAAAGGAAGGGAATAACTCGAAGAAACTCTAATTTAGTTGTTTATAATAAAAAAATATTTATACAGGATTTGTATTTTAAAAAAAATAAAATTTCAGTCCTTCCCTACAATCCAAATATAAACTCAAGATTTTATAGAATCACAATCCCATCAACCAAAAATATTAAATATAATATCATTGCATTATTATTATTATTTTTTTAATGTCTCTTTTCACCCATTCTAATGGACGACTGAAACATTTATTATGAATGGTCATGGACCATGGGCTTTGATTGTAAGGGGAATGTAAAAAAATATGCTAATTTTAAAACTTTGAAGAACAAAATTATCTTGAATGTGTAAACATGATCGTCTTCTTTATTGCACACAAACATGTGTGGAGACGAAAGAAAACCTACTAGAAATGTACGTAAAGTCTAAACCACACAGGAATATAACACCGTACACATTATAGGATCTCTAAATGGAAGTCTCGGGTTTAAGGGAAGGGATTTCGCTAGGACTAACGCTTGAGAGAGAGAGAGAGAGAGAGGGAGAGAGAGAAGGGTCTCAAATTAAAGTACAATACCCATATTTATAAACCTCCATCCTAAAGAAGTCCAAGTAAAGACTACCTCTAATATCTTTTATATTATGTTGGTAATTAGGTGTAAACAATTAGCACTCTCGTTCCTAATTAGAAATCCATTTTGCACCCACTAATCAAGTTGATCCAACATGAGACTTCTAAGACTATAATCCTCTCTAAGAGATGGCATTGCATGCACAAAATCCATGAGTTGACCAAAAATGAATTGCTGCAATCTCTAATTGCTTCACCGTTGATCTCATCACAATAAGTAGATCAATTATAACAATCTTTAACTGTCTGACTGTTGATGTTGATCTGCTCAATCAAGCACATTTGATTCCATATATGTACGTACATATATATGAATGCCCCTATCATGATGAACATTGAATGAATTTTATCTTCACAGAGTTGAACGGTCAAAGCTCATTGAAAATTTTAATATAATAATATAAATGTATATTTTTTTTAAACAGTTCGAAACAAATCCAACTATCCATTTGATCAAGCCCTTAGATAAGTCCATTGTGCATCATCACAACCACTAATCTTTTTCTATACTATTTGCATGACCTGATCTCAATTTGGTTGCTTTCTTAATGTACTTCTAACCTTAGCTAAATCAGTTCATATGTCATTGAGAAAGCACACCAAATTAACGTCACATCACCACAACCTTGTCATGTAGTCTAGAGTAATAAGGACATCACAACCTTGTCACGTAGTCTACAAAAATAAGGACATAAGAGTTACCTACAGAACTAACATACTCATACAATAACTAAAATTGCGTAGATTGTCTACCACGACACATGGAAGTATAGTGGAGTTTAGAATTATGGGTAAATCCTAGAGGGAGAGTGAATAAAACCAATTAAAAATTATTTACCTAATTAACTAATTTACTAATTCAAATCAATAGGACAAATAACACTCGGGATTCCAAGACAAGTTGGTCTAATTATATGAATTACAAATGATGCACGAAGTTGAACAAATAGTTTATATATTGGTTTGGCTACTTGTCTACTCCACTCCCTGCAGAAGCATTCTTCTTGAGTACACTAGATTTCACTATCTTAGGAGTTTTCAATACGTTCAAACTAACCTTTACGGTCTTACACAAGGACCCAACATATACTCCCGTCGGGGCTCCCTCGGAGACTTGGTTGGCTTTTTATTAGCTAACCAACAATTAATATGGTCCTAATCTTAGGATCTACATTTACTCTTACCAAAGGCTCTTATGGAGATTAACACATACACAACCGTATCTGGTGAATTCGGTCCCACACAAGAACCTAGATCTTTCACAAGAACCTAAATCCTACACAATAACCTATTTGAGTTTGGATCATAAACTCTATATTTAATCCTATACGGTAAGGGAATATATATAGACTCTAACAAATGACCCTTACTTGGCAGTCGAATTAAGCTCTGTTGTTGCACCTTCTTTAGATGCTTCTTCAATACTCTCCCGTGCTTGAATCAACTTCTCATTTTTTCTCACGATTATTGATGCAGATGGTTCAGCTCCATGATCAAATACCTTGCATGCGATGTACTTATAAGGTGGCCAAGGTAATGGAACTTAGAATTAAATCTCCTACACCTAATCATTTTAGTTAGTTCCTAGTAGGGATTCTCCTAAATGAGTGTGTTCTAAAGATTTTAGACAATAATTTACCTATAGATTTAATGTCTAATATCTAAAAAAGAGTAGAGTTCATCTACATCTTCATAATGGAACTTGAAATAGTTATTAGAGTGATTAATCACAAGAAGATTGCCATGAAACTCCTTGGTATAGAGTCTAGGAGAAAAATATTGAGTGGACAATCACCTAAGCTCTACTTGTACAAAAAACCTGATCAAAATATCTAAAAACCGTAAACCATTTATAAAGAGAAAGTTTGCAATGGCTAGGAAAATTAATAGAAAACGGCTAGTTCGATTGATCGAACTAATTCGATTAGAGGTAGAAAACTCGTTGGACGTTTCTGGCCACCGTCGATCAATCGATCAACATTGATTAATTGAGATCAATCGAGCTTTGATTGATCTCTCCTGAGAGTCTGCTGTTTTGGGCTATACGATTTATAACATCTTAAAAACTCTTTTGGCCAATTTTATCATCTTTCCATTGAGCTCCTGAGGCTATATGATTATCAAGTAAGGGTCTATCTATTTGGGAATAGATCATCTGGAGGTTAAGTTATTTTGTGTCAAAGGTTAGGGCTTCTATGCCAAGGCACTTCGATTTACTTGTTCCTTCACTCCCTGATGCTTCATGTTTTCATGTGTCTTCTGTCTTCAACTTTCAAGGATCCAACTGACACATTGACCCACGTAATTGACAAATATGTACACAATTAAGTACACTAACAATTAGTCTAAAATTAATTTATTGTTTGTAGGTAATTAGTCTCTCAAGAAATCATCTATGAAATCATCATGCAGGATACGTTCAATCAAATAAGGATCCACCCTTGTTGTAATACATAGGCTTATATAATCTCATTGGGAATAGAGCTGATCATTCTAATCTGAATGAAATCTACCTAGCTCATCTCATAAATTAAGGAGGAAATACATTTCAAAACATGCATCTCAATATGCACCACTCATGTTTTATATGCACCATAGTTTACATTGTGTGAGAAGTGGACAAAGCCTTTAATCAATGAATGTTAGTCACATTTTATTACGATGGTCAATTTGAATATATATGTGTGTTCATTATAATGAAACAATCACATCCTATAAACAACCAACCCAACCATGAAATGATTAATCGCACTGGAATCAAACGAATCACAATCATCAAGGAACTCAAAACCCTAAACCATGTTCAAGCCCATATAAGTTCGTAGAGGCTATCCATCCTGGAACACCCTTAACCCAAACCAAACCAACCTAGTGCCTTATCAAAGCCATCTAAGCACCAAAACAACACAAAAATGACATTTCGATGCCAATGGAAATACAAATTCCCCTAGCACCCTTTTGCACCTATGAGCTAACATTGTCCTTATAATGAACAACAAATTGATTATGCATCAGAATTCGAGTAGGAAGTAGGTAGTAGAAATTTAATTTTTGCTACTCATTTTTCTCTCTTGAAAGTTGTTGAGTACTCCTGAAATGAACAACAAGTCAATGGTGCTTCAAAATTCAAGTCTAAGGAAGATAGTTGAAATCCAATTTCTATTATCCGTAATTTTCTTCAAAAATTATGATAAACTTCATAATCAACGGTTAATCAATGTGGTGTCAAATCACCATTGACGGATATTGGATTTTCTTTTTAATGGCTAAAATATAACATCATTTCTAAAATTTTCAAATTTCTTTATTATATCCATGCTTATCATAAGACTTTTACAAACTATTTTTGAAAAATCATAAAAATATATATATATTACCTTTTTTTTACTTCAACTTTCATGTCAATGACCAATCCTACCACCCCTATTAGTCAATGAGAGTATGTCATGTCCCAATGGCTTCCAAAAGTCAATTTTAATAAGTCATATAGTATTTTACCCCTTGCCTTTACCTAAATCGCTAAATATCATCACTTCCACCTATTTAAACCCTTCGTCTCTCTCATTCTATGCACAACAAAATTATCTCATTTATCCCATATCCCATATTAACCCTAGTTATATCTTAGCTCAACCTTAGTCATATCATAGCCATCCCATAGCCAAATTCTAGCCATCTCTTGGCTAACTTCAAGACACACCTCATACATATCTAATGCTTATAAGACAACACTTATCCATATCTAAGCCCACCATTAAGCCTCATATAACCTTTCCCATAAAACCCTTTTGGTGGTTCAATTGGATTGAAGAACTTAGTCATCTTCTTCAATGGAGGCTGTGCTAGTGTTCTTTGTTTCCAGCTCACATCCTTTCATCATGCAATATAATTCCATAGAGTAGGGACAGAGATTTTAGAACTCCAATCATCTATTCCTACGGAAGGGTGTGTCCGTGTTCTTCCTTCCCAACTCATATTTCTAGCACCCTTGGCCAATTCGAGTGGTTTCTTTTACTGCTTTATTTATATTTATCTACATTTTTATGCGTTGGTATATTTTTCTTCTCATAAATCCTTGTTCTATATTTTAATGTTTTAAATTTCTTTACTTAATTTCAAGCAACAATTCTAAGGTTGGAATCAAACATTTTCAAATCCACAAAGTAGAAACTATATGTTTATACGGCAAGAGAGGGGAATCTAACTCATTCCCTCTCCAAAATAAAGACCATTAAAATCTAAGGATGCAGACCACAAGTGAAATCATTTAAATCCAGAGCGTTCATCTTGACCCTTGGGTCAACATGGTTCTATGGTTTCTAACCTACCATTGTGTAGACACTCCACCCCAACAAACCATGCACCTATCTTGAACTAGAACAAAATGACTTATGTGCTAGGGACCCCTTACGAAGCCAACCCAATCAACTTGAAACCCAATTCACAATAAGGCCAATGGCCCCACTTGGGCCACTAAGCTTCATAAGTAAATTTGGAGAGCAAAACGTCATTTGGGTGGCAATATTAATAACGTTACTCTGTGTCCTTTACGATGACAATAGCACGTCAAGGAATTGCAATAGTCACACTGTAACGCCCCAAAAAATCGGTGGTCGTGCATAAGCTCGACTCCCGAGTTCCCGAGTGTCACTTATCATCAATTTTATGGTTTTAAGATTAATAAAGTTTAAACGCGCTGCCTGGAATTACTTGGAGCATGAAATGCAACCACAACTAGTCTACTGAAGTGAAAGAGATATATATATATGTACAAGTCCAAAAGAATATATAGGGGTCGCCAAAGGCGTTGCCCAACAAAAATCACAAGAGAAACATATGTTCAAAAGAATGATGCGCTGAGCCCACGACTCACACCCCAGAATCCAGTCTCCTAAGCCGATGGAGAACTGCCCATCAACCGGAAGTAGGAGAACTCGTCCTCCTCGCTTAAGCTTGCGCCGCACGGCTCATCGAACTCAGCACAACTTGCAGCTACTGAAGAGTCTGGGTGATGTTTTAAAACACCGTCCTAGAGTGGGAGTGAGTGATCAACTCAGTGGGTGCTATTAATCTTAAGTTACAACAGACATCTATTATAATATGAATTTAATGAAACGCAGTCAATCATCAACAACTAGCAACTCTTATTAAAATGCATGCATTGGGAATGATATGATGCATGCCCTCGCCACAACGCTCCCTCGAGTGACTCCATCTAACGATCGCGTATGTCAGTACTCCCTCATTGCGACCTTGACTTTCGAGTCACCACCCTAACTAATGCGATGCAATGCGATCGTGTTAGTTGATTTATTAGTTAAGTCCATTCATCCAGCAGATTGGAAAATCTGATGCACCTCACGTATCAATGCCCTAAGCCGGTTGCGAGGCCAAGACCCCCCAATGCGTGAGGCCGAGACCTCACGGTCCGTGATCCCGTCGGGTTCCTCATCCCCAACTTCAAGAACATGAGGAGTGCCAAGAGAAAGGGATCGCTCGCGGTCACTACGGGGAGCACGGCATCCCAGCGTAGGCCGACAGGTCATACACAGTGTCCCATTCCACCATGCCCGACTCACGAGGCTGTGGACCAATTTCAAGTGAGTTATTAATGGGCTACAACAGTTGCAGGATGGTTCAGGTTTCAAACATATGTCAGCAATCAGGGTTAACAATCAAGGTTGGTCAGACTGTAGACTAAACCGCAAGAGTCAAGCGAGTGTGAGACGAGCGACATCGGGTACAAGAGACCCATGCAGTTGAACTACAGCCGCCCAAACACACTCACCCAAATTCATAGGTTTAGTCTCCCAATGGTCCTACCGACGGGACGACCTTCACTCTCCTCATGATTCTGGCCAACCCAAGGGCATAAATAGTTATCCATAGCATGCCGACTAACAATGTATCAATAGAACAACAAATGCATGTTCTCATACATATCAACATACAATTCATATTCTCCTAGTAAGCTAGGCCAACCATATCAAGAAACAAGTACATGTGAGTTTGTGTGTGAGGGTGTGTGGGTGAGGAAGTTAAGCACTCCCTCCATTTTGAGAAATCATGTGTATAAGAGGAAGGAAATCATACATACTACGAAGCAACTATACATGAAAAAGAATTCAACAAGGTATGAGCATACACCATCCATACACAACATCATATGAGAAGCAAAAACAACATCATGTGAGTCAAACACACATTCCACACCATTTCAACAAACATGCAATTCTTAAGAATTTTTTAGGATCTCCAAAGATGTCACCCAAGCAATCAAAATCATTAAACTCATAATAGAATTAGTGCTAGGCTACCTACGAGCAATAGTCCGCACCTTTGGATTCGATGGAGGCTTGGAAACAACCTAGGGGATGTAGATTTCATGGTAGATCGGCCGGAATCCCTAAAACCAATCCTTGCATGTGAGAAATTTCATGTCAATCCTTTCTTATTACTTAGATCTTAAGAAGAGGTGGTGAGAGGTTCTTACCTAGATGGCCAACGGAAGAATTTGAGGGTTGTGGCGGAGAGTTTCTTCTTGAAGGAGAGATAGAGAGTTGAAAAGGGTTGATGCCCTTGGCCCCACCTCAATCTATGGTCCACCTTGCTCTTCTTCACCCTCTCTTTCTCTCTTTCTTCCTCTCTTCCTCCTTCTCTTTCTCTTTCCCTCTCTTTCTCTCCCTTTTTCTTTCTTTCTTTCTTTCCGTATGGTAAAAATTGTATGGGGAGAGGGGTGCCCAAAAGAAGGTCTTTTTATAATGTCAAAATCGGTGTAAATGGCCCTAAGGGCTAAGTTTTTACTATACTAGACCTATGGAAGAGTCTTTCTAAGATCTAGGGCCCACTATGGGGTGTATATACTGATATACACCGCAGGATAGGTGCTCTATGGCCCGATGAAGGGCTATGCAAAATTTAAAAACGATCGGATATGGGGTTTGACCATATGGTCCCGATCCTAAGCGACCCAGCGGGGTCTTTCCCGGTGATTGGAGAGGTTCTGGTGGTCCCCTAACCATGAAATTTATAGGATAGGTGGTCCATTTTCCAATGAAGGATCATGTAAATTTTAGGAGCGATCGGATATTTGGTTTGATCGTACGGGTCCGATTTGCGATAAATGGTTACCGTGCCATGATCGGGTTTCAGATTTTGTGGACAGGTGTAGGACAATACATTAGACCTTCACCGTAAATTTTAAAAAAATTCGACGGCTGAAAAGTCTTATATCTCAATTTCATTGACATATGCCAGATTTTCATCCTGGCCTTGGGTGGGTTGCATTTGGCAAGTGCCGTTGGAACAGTGTGGATAATTAATTTCTGGACGTCCACTGAGTCCATGGTCCTTGATGGACCACAAGCCCAGTGAGACAGATATTGCTCTATAATTTTATAACTAGTGGCCCACCAACGAGCGGTCTAGAGCTTGTTCGGGAAATCGGGGCATTTCTGAAATGAATTAGGTAATGAGATTTCTCGTGGGCACTGATTAGGGTTTGGATTAACTATGTTTATAGTATGGCCTATTTATAACTAGTGAAAGTGGAGATTTGGTCATGACTACTCTAAGCCGTTGGTTTTAGGCTAAAAGAGTACCGGGGTTCGTTTGGTCTATTAACCAAGATCCGGGCCTTGTCTAACTTGGTTTTAGTTGGATATTTAATTTGGCTATGACTGCCTTGATTTATTAGCGATGGATCGGTTAAATTTGGGCCCCACGTGAGTAAATCATGGGGCTAAACTCGATGTTTGAGTGATCGGGCGAATTCGTTGGCTTCCTATGGTTGATTGATCAGATTTGTGCGCTTCTTTACTGGTACCGCCCCTGTATAAACTGACATTGAGTGCTAATGATCATTAAGGGTTATTATAAGTTAATTAATAAAGAGAAAAAAAATTCAAGAATTTTTAAAAATCCAAAAACAGCGAAAATCCAGGATGTTACACACACAACTGTCAATAATGCCACCAACAAGGCCCATATAAACAAGGCCATGCAGTAAATGGTGCCCCCAAAGTCGTTGGGACAAAAAAGTGCAAAAACTATGCATAGGTAGTAATGTCATTGCCGCCTAAATCTTTTGCAAATTCAAGCCAATCTTAGGATCTCTCCTTTTTTCTGGATAATAGTAAAGGAAAATGAGCAATCAGGCAGCAATGTGATTGTCGTCTAGGGATAAAATAGCCATTTCACCTAGCTCCGAAGGATGAAATTGATAGGTTTTTTTGACCCGTTGTCGACCGGTCGTGGCTGGTGTTCAACCAGTTGTGAGTTTTACGACTCAAAGTCCAGCGAGTGCGGACTATTTTTTTCGGAGGGTGCTCGATCGGTCGTAGGAGGTCCACGACCAGTCGAACCTACATAGATTCGTTCCACGATTTTGCACGAATTTTGTGTCGCAAGTCCTTTCGCAACTGGGATGTGGAAGAAAGTTTCCTAAAACTATAAAGAGGGGTCCCTAGGGTTTTTCTAAAGTATGTTGTATAAAGAAAAAGCACAAGATGGTTTCCTAAAGGGTTTAGGGATATCAAAGGTGAGAGAGAGAGAGAAAAAAGAGAGAGAAAGCTTGTGGAAGGGAGTCGTCGTCTCATCGCTTCTACGTCCTCGTGATCGGTGAGATCCCTTTGTTTTTTCTTATTCTCTTATTGTTCATCCACTCCTTCGTGAGTGACGAAGGTTGTAAACGTTCTACTTCATAGTGGATTGTTGATTTGCACGAGGTCCCGTGGTTTATACCTCTTTGAGGGTTTTCCATGTAAAAATCTCTTGTGTGGTGTGTGATTGATGCTTTGATTTATTTCATTGCTTTTATTATCTCATAATTCTAGTTTGTTCGGGAGGCTAGATCCTAAGGTTTTGTGCAAGGCCCCCAACAAAATGGTATCAGAGCGCTGAGTTCATTGAACGGGTAGGATCGGTTTGAAATTATGGAAGGTGGCTCATCAAGGATGATCAGCCTCAATGGTTCTAACTGGACCATATAAAAGGCTAAGATGGAGGACTTGCTTTATTACAAAGATTTATATTCTCAAATTTTAGGCATATTAGCCAAAACTAAGGATTTGTCTGATGAAGATTGGAAGAAATTGGACCGGAAGGCATTGGGGTTTATTAGACAATGGCTGGATGATTCTGTATTCCACCATGTGTCTACAGAAACCTCAGCCGCTAGCTTATGGCTGAAACTACAAGGGCTGTATGAGAGGAAGACAGTCGGTAATAAGATTTTTCTGATAAGGAGACTTATGAATCTCAAGTTCAAAGATGGTGGTTCTGTGGCCGAGCACATGAATGAGGTCAGCAATATAAGGAACCAACTCTCTTCTATGAAGATGGTCTTGGATGATGAATTACAGGCTTTGCTTTTGCTTAGTTCATTGTCTGACAGTTGGGAGACATTGGTGGTGTCTCTAAGTAACTCCACGCCAGACAGAAAGACATCTATGAAACAGGTTACCAGTTGTCTTTTCAATGAAGAGACAATGAGGAAGTCTCAGGGGTCTACTCAGCAAGAGGCCCTTGTGACACAGGAATGGAGGAGAGGAAAGTACAGAAAGGGTGGGAAGGCCTGAGATAAATCAAAAAGCAAGTCAAGTAACAGAAAAGATGTTAAATGCTAAAATTATGGCAAGAAGGGCCACTATAAGCATGAATGTCGTAAGGTTAAGAACGACAAGAAAGGAAAAGGAAAGGAGAAGGATGATGAATCAGATTTCACTGCGGTCACTTCAGATGGTGACGTCGTAGTTATTCTTTCTACAGATCATGATGTATGTCTCACGGCTACTAATCAGGACACCGACTGGGTGATTGACTAAGGAGCTTCTTTTCATGCGATTCCACGCAGGGACTTCTTCACAAGCTAAAAGTCAGGTGACTATCGGACCGTGAAGATGAAAAATTTTGGCATATCGAAGATCGTGGGAGTTGGTGATATTTGTGTGAAGACCGATGTGGGCTGCACATTGGTTCTCCACCTCAACTTGATGTCGACGAGAAGGTTTGATGATGATGGCTATGAAAGCTGATTTGCTGGTGGGTGCTGGAAGCTCATCAAGGGTTCGTTGATCGCAGCCAGAGGAAAGAAGTGTTACACCCTATACAAGGCAAGTATCAGTGTATGCAAGGGTGGGTTGAACGTAGCGGAAGATTCAGTTATTGACATATAGCACAAGCGTCTAGGCCACATGAGTGAAAAAGGGCTTCAGCTACTAGGGAGGAAGCGTTTCCTTCCAGATGTGACAGGTACGCCTCTCAAAATCTATCTTGATTGTTTATCAGGGAAACAACATAGAGTTTCATTCATTAAATCTGTTTCTCATGTTAATAAAGAGCATGTATTAGATTTGGTTTATTCTGATGTGTGTGGTCCTATGAGGACAAAAACCTTGGGTGGGGAATTGTATTTTGTTACTTTTATAGATGACGCATCTAGGAGGGTTTGGGTTTATGCTTTGAAATCTATGGACGAGGTCTTTGGTGTATTTAAGTTGTTTCATGTTATGGTCGAGAGAGAGACAGGTAGATCATTGAAGTGCATCCGCACTGATAATGGTAATGAATATATTGGCGACTTTCATAAGTACTGCAAGTCCCTGGGTATACGGCATGAACAGACGGTTCCTAAGACCCCCCAGTATAATTGTGTAGCTGAGCGAATGAATCGTACCATTGTTGAGAAAATCATATACATTTTATCCCATGCAAAATTGCCCAAGAGGTTCTGTGGAGAAGCAATACACACGGCGGTGTATCTGATAAACAGGTCACCATCAGCCCCATTGAATGGAGAAGTACTTAAGAAGGTGTGGACTGGACAGGATCTATCGCACAGTCATCTCAGGGTATTTGGATGCAGGGCGTTCGTTCATGTACCAAGAGACGAGAGGTCCAAGCTCAACATGAAGATCAAGCAGTGTGTGTTCCTGAGGTACGGTGATAAAAAGTTCGGTTATAAATTGTAGGATCCGATCGAGAAGAAGCTCGTCAGGAGTAGAAATGTAGTTTTCTTTGAAGATCAGTGTATTGAAGATATTGGTAAGCCAGAGAAGAACCAGCTTAGTTCAGGTGAGCTAGAGGACATGGATTCGGTTATTCCTCCCGTGGTGATTGATGACGGGGGAGTACAGCAATGTGCAGAGGACGAGAGAGTTCCTTCAGAAGATGGACCATGTGAGCAGCCCCCACTTGATCCACCTATTAAGCCACAGGTGAGGAGGTCATCTAGGGACAGATAGCCGTCCAAAAGGTACCCGCCGCATGAGTACATTATATTAACTGATGGGGGAGAGCCAGAAGATTATTCTGAGGCCCTAGCCAATAAGCATAAGGAGGAGTAGTTGAAAGCTATGTAAGAGGAGATGAAATCCTTGCATAAGAACCACACCTATGATATGGTGAAACTGCCTAAGAGCAAGAAAGTTTTGAGCAACAAGTGTGTGTTCAAAAAGAAGGTTGAGCAGAAGAATTCACAGACGAGGTTTAAGGCCAGACTTGTGGTAAAAGGGTTCGGTCAGAGGAAAGGCATAGACTTCGAGGAGATATTCTCACCAGTGGCGAAGATAACATTCATACAGGTGTTATTTGGGTTGGCAGCTAGCATGGATCTGGAGATAGAGCAGTTGGATGTTAAAACTGTTTTCCTCCATGGTGATCTAAAAGAAGAGATCTACATACACCAACCAGAAGGATTCGAAGTCAAGGGCAAAGAGCATATGATGTGTAGGCTAAAGAAGAGCTTGTATGGGCTGAAACAAGCTCCATGGTAATGGTACAAGAAGTTCGATTCGTTCATGTTACAGCATGGGTATGACAAAACGGAGTCGGACCACTGTGTGTTCACGCGCAAGTTCTCAAATGGTGATTTCATAGTTCTACTCTTATATGTTGATGACATGCTCATCATGGGAAATGACATCAAGAAGATCGACAGGCTGAAACAAGAGTTGGGCAAGTCCTTTGCAATGAAAAACTTGGGCCCGACAGATCCTAGGAATAGAAATAACTCATGACAAAAGTAGAAGGTAGCTTTAGCTGTCACAAGAGCGGTATATTGAGAAAGTCTTAGAGTGGTTCAATATGAATGCAGCGAAGCTGGTCAGTACTCCACTAGATGGTCACTTCAGATTGAGTAACAGGCAGTGTCCCAATACGAAGGCAGATGTGGAAGAGATGCAGAAGATACCTTACGCGTCAGCTGTAGGAAGTTTGATGTATGTTATGGTGTGTACGCGCCCAGACATAGTATATGCGGTTGGAGTTGTCAGCCGATATCTTGCCAATCCTGGCAAAGAGCATTGGGCAGCGGTGAAGTGGATACTACGGTATCTAAGAGGCTCATCCAGGTTGAGCCTATGCTATGGTGACAAAAAACCTGTGATAGAGGGCTACATAGTTGCAGATATGGCAGACGACATAGACTCCAGGAAGTCTACATCGAGGTTGATGTTCACGTTTGCAGGGGAAGCGATTTCTTAGCAGAGCAAGCTATAGAAGGTCATAGCATTGTCGACGACAGAGGCTGAGTACATTGCAGTCACAAAAGCATGTAAAGAGATGCTTTACATTTGAGCAAGAATCCAAGTCAGCATTCCAAGTCGAAGCACAAAGAGATTCGGTATCACTGGATCAGAAATACTTTGGAACAGAAGGTGTTACAGCTTGAGAAGGTTCACACGGACGATAATGGGTCAGATATGATGACCAAGGCTTTGCTCAAGGAAAAATTTGAGGTTTGTAGAAACCTGGCTGGCTTGAAGAAGGAGGATTCCTCCCGAGTCAAAAAGGGAGAGATTTGATGGGTTCTTTTTGACCCGTCATTGACCAGTCGTAGCTGGTGTTCAACCAGTCGTGAGTTTCACGACTCAAAGTCCAGCGAGTGCGGGCTATTTTTTTTGGAGAGTGTTCAACCAGTCGTAGGAGGTCCACGACTGGTTGTAGGAGGTCCACGACCAGTCGAACCTACGCAGATTCATTCTACGATTTTGCACGGATTTCGTGTCGCAAGTCCTTTCGCAACTGGGATGCGGAAGGAAGTTTCCTAAAACTATAAAAAGGGGTCCCTAGGATTTTTCTAGGGTATGTTGTGTGAAGAAAAAATGCAAGAGGATTTTCTAAAGGGTTTAAGGATATCAAAGGTGAGAGAGTGAGAGAAAAGAGAGAGGAAGCTTGTAGAAGGGAGCCGTCGTCTCAGCGCTTCTACATCCTCGTGATCGGTGAGATCCCTCTGTTTTTCCTTATTCTCTTATTGTTCATCCACTCCTGCCTGAGTGATAAAGGTTGTAAACGTTATACTTCATAGTGAATTGTTGATCTGGATGAGGTCCCATGATTTTTACCTCTTTAAGGGTTTTCCACGTAAAAAATCTCTTATGTGGTGTGTGATTGATGATTTGATTTATTTCATTGCTTTTATTATCCCATAATTCTGGTTTGTTCGGAAGGCTAGATCCTAAGGTTTTGTGTAAGGCCCCCAACAGACATTACATGTTTTATCACTTATCAAAGCCTATCCAAATTACATGTTTCCTCTAACCATTCAGATCATGCCACATAGCATGTTTTCTCTCCAAGTTGCTACAAAGTACCTGAAACTAGTCCAACATATATAAATAAAGGTTCATCCATCTCACTAAAAAAAAAAAAAAACACACCACCTCAAGCAAGAGCAAGAGTGAGACTGAGATTGAGAATAAGAGTGAGAAAAGAGAAAGACAGTGTCCTCCATCCAAGCCTGCCAACTCAGTTAATACTAGAATTTGAGCGATCTATTCAGTTCAAGATCGATAGAGTAAGGTCAAGATTCGAGATTTACAATCATCTCCCATAAGAGTGTCCTAACTCTTATTTCCTTCTCCCATATCTCCACGTGCACGGATGGCAATTTGGCCGTCCATTTACATTTTTTGTTCACATTTTGCATATTTCTCCTCTCCTTATCCCCCTGCTTAGAGTTTAAGCAACATTTGATTGTATACTCTACACCTTGTTGAGCTTTCGAATCTTGATGTATCAAAAATCAAGTGTTGCTTGATCCTTTTTGTCATTTTTATCACTCACATATTGTATTTATTTTCCTTTTTCTAACAACTATTATCTCAAGCTCATCCTAGGTTGAAACATCGTAATCTCCTTAATGGTAATTTGAGTGTATAGTGGCATATTAGTTGTTATTTATTGTATTATTCATATACTGCATTTTCCTTTCTTTATTTGTAGCTACAATCTCCTCTGAACACAGCTAAGTTGAAATATTATAATCTCCTTAATAGTGATTTGAGCAAGTAGTGGCTTACTACTGGATTTCTAACATTACCATTAACTAGCTAGTCAAGTAATATAAGGCTTGCTAGAATCTAAAAAATTTTCAAAAAAATCCCAAATCCTGTAAAATGGAGACTATACATAAGTGTGGCCAGTTGAAGGTGGTTAACCCATTCCCTCACCGTCGCCGGGGTTCTTACCTAGAACCCTCGATCACGAACCTTATCCAGGAGTTATTTCAAGTTGGGGAGTCTCCGATTCCCCAATCCAAGGTGATTCAACGAGTCTAGCTGACCGTATATTCTAGGCTTTCATTTAGTGACAACTCCAAGTCATTTAAACACATCATTTTAAGCCCATATCATACTAACAACAAAACGAGATGCAGTACCATCAAGTGCATGGGGCTAACGCCCACACTTAAATGATGAGATTATTGGCTAATAGGCATGTCCAAAACCATCGCATGTATCATTCCACGCACAAACTCACCCTTTGGAACCAAACATCCAAATATTTGCGCATATAAATTCAAACATGAAAATATCCAAATATAATTTAATGAATAAATTCGGACATAAGTCGAGTCTAATACGGTGCACATAAATGATTAGCTCTACTATAAGATGTTTGATATTCATGGTATAGGTGCACTACATCTATGTCACTAGGTGCATACAGATGGTGACCTTAACCATAGATTTTGTGCTCCCATCATTGAAATTACACTTGTTATGGGTAAAAATGGACTGACCAGATGTATGAGACATATGAGCTGAGCAGCCGGACTGGATGACTATGAATTGCTTAAAGGCCGAAAAATCACCCCGACCTTTGGTGTCAGATATTTTCTACCTCAGCCTCAGATAGTACCAACCTCTGTCTCAAGGGATGACCTCGTCCTCGGAAGTCGGCCTCGGGTACTAACATTGGCCTCAGAGGTCAGCCTCAGATATCGACCACTAGCTCGGACAACTATGCACGACACGAGGAGGTTGACCAATGCCAATCATGACCAAGGAGCTCCTCAACAGCCAAGGAAGAGCATTCTGCTCTACCTCACTCACGGAACGATCCCAAACTCCTCCACGATTGTATCCATTTCAGAGTTGCTACTCGGAACATCTTTTGGCGAGGGCCCCCGAAGTATGACCCCGCGACGTATGACAAAATGAAGAGAATGGTCATCCCGATAACTCGTCTATATTCTACTAAAGAATGGAGTTCCGCCTCAGTACTTGGATACAACTCACAAAGGCAGGTCAGCAGGTCAGTAATCTATTCAATCATAAAGGAAAACTTGACCACAACTCACTAGAGAATCCAAGTTGATAAAACCCCTCTTCGGAACGACCGCCCAACTCGGACTCTTACCACGTGCCTCTAATAGTTCTGACTTGGTTCTGACTGTATCTAATCGAGATCTCAATCGAGGATTACGGAAGATGATCGCAACACGGATCTGCCCGAGATCTCCGTCGAAGATCTTGGGAGATACCCATGACACATTTAGGATACGAATCCCTCTATAATACGCTCATGCTAAATAAGGAAATCATCTCCTACGCCACCATCATCTCTCACGTATAAATAGGAGCATTTCTAATGATGAATTGCATCACAACACTAATTGGAGACCATTGTTCAATCAAGTGGAAATGGACAGCAGAAATAGCATGGATGGTCTACATGAACTACATGAAACAGGGAGCTAAGATGGTCCACTTGAATATCGAGGATTACGGAAGATGATCGCAACACGGATCTGCCCGAGATCTCCCTCGAAGATCTTGGGAGATACCCATGACACATTTAGAATACGAATCCCTCTATAATACGCTCATGCTAAATAAGGAAATCATCCCCTACGCCACCATCATCTCTCACGTATAAATAGGAGCATTTCTAATGATGAATTGCATCACAACACTAATTGGAGACCATTGTTCAATCAAGTGGAAATGGACAGCAGAAATAGCATGGATGGTCTACATGAAGTACATGAAACAGGGAGCTAAGATGGTCCACTTGAATATCGAGGATTACGGAAGATGATCGCAACACGGATCTGCCCGAGATCTCCCTCGAAGATCTTGGGAGATACCCATGACACATTTAGGATACGAATCCCTCTATAATACGCTCATGCTAAATAAGGAAATCATCCCCTACGCTACCATCATCTCTCACGTATAAATAGGAGCATTTCTAATGATGAATTGCATCACAACACAATTTGGAGACCATTGTTCAATCAAGTGGAAATGGACAGCAGACATAGCATGGATGGTCTACATGAAGTACATGAAACAGGGAGCTAAGATGGTCCGCTTGAATATGTTGAAGTCCATAAACCAGGTAGCTAGAACGTCCCATGGATGATTCCATGGACAAAGCCCAAATGTAGTGGGTCCATTGTATAAATTGTGGAAAACATTATAAACCCTGGGCACACATAAATGGAATTAAAGGTGGTAATTTGGGTTTTAAGACTCAGAAATCCGAGTCAACTCACCTGAGGACCAGGGACGGAGCGTTTTGGTCCAAGTCTCTAAGCCTAAAAAGCCTAGAAGTCAAACCCATGCCCGACCCATTAACCCACGTCCAATGACTTACGCGGCATGGTTTTTAGGTCCGGTCATCTACATGGTGTGGCCCACCTAATGCATGGCTTGAATCTGCCATGTTAGACCACACATAGAGGCCTATGTGGGCACATACCTAATCTCACCTAAATTAGGTTTCTGCCAGTCATAAAATCATTTTATACATCCTTTTACCAAACGTGCACATGGTCATGGTCAGTTTCTTATGAAATCATGGAACCTAGTAACATGGCAAAAGGATCATTTGATGCCCTAAACCTAATTTAATAAGTGCTACATATAACGGTCAAGATTCACATGGGTCTTGTTTAATTTGGGCCCATGTTTGAAATAGTGGGGACCACCTTCTGGACTGGCCCATTTATAGATTTCACTCAGGATCCATGTCATAGTGATCAGAACCATCCATCTGATAGGACCAACATTTGAAATAGGTATCTGATTTTCGGCCCACAAGTGAAGGGTTAAAATGAAATCAAAGCCAACAAGTTATAAACAACCAGAAATGGTGGATGGAGTTCTGATATATCACCATCAATTGTAGGCCCCGCCAAATGAACGGTCTAGATCGTTGGAAGATGGGTCCCAATTGTACAGGAAAGAAGCCTGGATGAAAACTCCTTGGAGGCTGAAGCTACTGAGCATCTTTGTGCGACACATGGGACAATCCTATCATAAATCAGACCATCCATTCATTGAATACCACCATTGGTGGGCCATGATGCAAAGACGACACGAATATAACAATCCGAACCATCTGATCAATAGCACGTGGAACTGGATGGCCAATATCGCATCTTTTTCTTATGGGCCTCACATCGAATTTCTTGTGATTCGCAGGAAGCACTTTGGTCAGATGATGCCAGCCATCAATTTTTGGTTGATAGCACAAACGGTTACAAGAAAATGACCAACAATCAAGGGTTAGAATCGTCTTATCTGATTGATTTTTTAATCTTGGCCTTTGTATCGCATGAATGGACAGTCCAGATCGGCAGTTGGACAGGTCCAAACCGACCAAAGGTTCGACAATCCAGATCTTCCCACGGTGACCCTACTTCCATCAGATCACATTTCAAAGATCACTATATGTAGATGACCATAGCTATCTGATCAATGGACCATTTCTTGTTAATCTGGACCGTTGAAATTTCGTTTGCACCGTACTCTTGTATGAAGAATGCACACACATTACTAGTTATTAGTATTGTGAATTTTTTATTTGCATTGAGAATGGTCCATGTACCAACTGCCACCGTCGGTTCACATCAAACCAGATGGTCACACGGGCCTTCGTTTTGTCGAGGTGGGGCCCACAGTTCATTTGATCACGACCTTCCAGTCTGACGAACCCATCCTAGATGGACCATGCTCTTACAACCTCCAAGAATGTATAAGATAGTTGAAATTCAATGTTCGACCATTTTTCAATTGGATTGGACGGCTCTTGTATTTTCTTTAACCTTTTATTTGCAGATGACCAAATCAAAGGGTTGGAATGGTCCCATTGTAGAAATTTCTAAGGTATGGTACATCCACTATGAAACTCATCAGATCAACGGCTAGAGTCACCGAACCATTGGCCCGTGGTTCAGTGACCCAAACCACTGGCCTGATGCATCCTGCTGTAAATGGGCCCAGCCACAAAATCTCCGTAGGTTATGATGCTTAACAGACAGTCCAGCTGTGTGGGGCCCACCTGTAATGTTTATGTAGAATCCAAACCGTGCAACTGGTGCTCCTCCTCGTGTTCACTGTACATCCCAACAATCATCCTGAAATAAAACTCAGATGGGACACACCACAGGGAGCAATGTACGATCACGCCTAAAACCTTATTCGTGTGGTGTTGCCCACCTGAGTTTGGTAACGGCCTGAGTGTTGGAGTGTCCCTTCATCCAGGTGCCACACGTGATGACTGGGTCGGATGACATATACACAACACGGTGGATCCCACATTCCATCTGGAAGTTTTTATGGTGAGCATCACCCGCCCCAATGTCCCCTATTGTTCCTTTTTGTGTGGTTCACCTGAGTTATTGATTAGGATGGATTTTGAGATCTAGGCCTAACACGGTAGGGTGCATCTAATGGATGGGTTGGATGCCACTCATACGTCAGGGTGGGCCGAAACGTATGTTATCACTCTCCCTCTTCTTAAACAGGTTACTCTTGTCCAACAAGGAGAGTTTTGGGCGACCCACAGGCAGAACAAGTCAACTTCTAACCCATGGGCCGTACTCGTCCATTCTGAAAACCTGAGGGGAGCGGATTAGGTGAGACCCCTGACTGTGGGGCTCACAGTGATGTATGTGCCTTAAATCCACACCGTCCAACCATTTTCAAAGCTCATTTTAGGGCATGATCCCAAAAATGAAGCATACCCAAATCTTATGTGGGCCACACCACAGGAAAGAGTCGTGATTAAATCCCCACCATTAAAAATTTCATGAGTCGACCGGAATGTTTATTTGCCATCCAACCTGTTGATAAGGTCAAAAAGACCTATATGAAGAGACTACACAAATATCATCTTGATCCAAAGCTTTTGTCGCCCACAAGAAGTCTTTAATGCCCAATTACCACTGTTTCTTGTACCATGGTCCATCTGAGATTTGGATCTGCTTCGTTTTTTTGGATCATACCCTAAAATGAGTTTTTAATAAATATGGACAGCGTGGATGTAGTCACATACATCAAGGTGGGCCCCACAGTCAGGGGTCCCACGCACCTCGGATCCACCGAAGCCGCGCCCAAACCTGAGTGTGCGGTCAATATCCTCGGCTCGACAATCACATGCTTCCTTCGTAAAAGGGCCCAGCTGTAAATATGAATGTGCTCTTTTGATTGTTCTCATGTGATCCACAAGCATGCATGATCCCAACCATTCAATAATTCCTTGTTGCTGCATAAAAGTTCTATGCAGCTCCTTCGCCACAATACAGCTGGCAAACCTCTGATGAGTATTGATTTGGTGGGCCAAAACATGGACAGTCTACAGACCAGAGATCATGGGGATGGAACACCTCTGATCATAAATTTGTTGTGGGTTTTTTCATGGCTGAATGCGGATGGTGTTTCTAACCGTTCGTTTTTCAGGCCACTCATCAGAGCTCTACCTGAGTCCAATCCGCTTCATTTTTGAGACATGTCCCATCCATTCGCTGACCCACCATAACAACAGTGGTAATCACTGGAGAGATCTGGCACATATACGTTAGGAGGGAATGCATAGACACACCAGAATTCCTCTCTTGTACAAGTATTTAAAGTCTTTTTATTTTATTTTTTTGTTCAGTCAACAGCTCACGTGAAACCATTACATGCCATGGAGCCGTTGATCTTTTATTAATTAAATCCATCTTTCTACAAAGAACTTTGATAATAAATGAAAGGGTTAGATCTCACAGATTTCTCTTGGAACTTTCAATCCATGTTTTAATAACTACTTACAAACCTCGATAAGAGTATCTTTTCCGAGCAAATTAGAGCTCTTTTTAACTCCTATGGGAATGCCACGTGTATGAGATCCAAACCGATAATCAGGTAGGCCACATCCTAAAATTCACAGTGATTCTCTGAATTCTAACACTTGGATTGGATGAGCTTTTATGAAAAACGAGGGGGGGTTGGTTCTGCCTGTCCATCCATTTTCGTTCTGCAAAAGCCATCAAACTGAATGGTCTCGATTGACTGAAACAGTGTGATCTTATGGACCCATCAGATGAAGCGACTAGCCAACGATCATGCAGATCTCTCTACAAGTGTAGGAAAGTTAATCACTAATGATTTATAAAGGAAAAAAGCTAGCCCTGGCCCACCACGAGAAGACACCACGGGCTGATGAAGGGCAGAAAAAAGAGAGAAGATGAACATGATGTCCTTGGACGCCTAGGTGGGAGGCCTGATTTAGTGGGACCCCTCACTTGATAATGGACATAATCTCATAGAGGTCGCCAAGCCCGCCTCCATCTTGCACGGGTCATTGAAGTCCTCCATATTCTCTCAAACCGTTGCCTACATACTCATCCCTCCGCATGTATTGGTGGGAATGGTGTTTTCATAGGATATTGCATAGCCAAAAGACCGACCTGATAGCATGATGGCATGTCTGGTGATGACTGATGTGTGATGAAAGCCATGGGCCCATTTGGGTTGTGGTTGAGCTGGGGTACATGGCATGCAAAAGGCTGTTACTTGACTTGGTGCTGTTTAGATTGGTATGAGCAAGATCACCATTAAAAGCAAAGTGGGTCCTCATTGTGATGTGAGTGGGCCCAGTTTGGAACAGATGGTTACGAGGAATCGATGACACTTCTGTCCAAAAGATTTCAATACTTACTGACAGTTAGTCCAAGCTCTTGGAATGAGAAGTGCAACTTGCATTGCAGTGGGACTGGAACAACGTCAACCAACAGGGCAATGAGAATGTTAGGTTCTCAGCAAGAATACAAGACAGAAGAATATGTCGGATGGCAATAGGGCCACCAATCGATCAATTGGACCTTGAACCAACTTGGATATGAACTCAATCCTATTAAATCATATTCGAATAATTAATTGGATCTATTAGATTGACATTTGGATCCTGAAATAAGAACCATTTATAATCTGATTGGATTTGGATGACAACAATTTGATTCAATAAAAGATCCAATCTGTTTATGATGGTGATGCTTTAAAGTAGTAGTTAGGTTTTGATGGGAGGTAAATAGTTTAGGAGGGAAAACCCCCATTATTCTTTTAATGGATTATTGTATAAAGAAAAGGAAACAAATGCATTAACAATTTAACCGGATTGAATTTCAATCGAATTTCAATTTTCAAACCTAAATTAAGCGAATTCGAATAGTGTTTTTTAGGATCTGCTGAAATATTGAATCGAAAACTCAGATATTGGTTATTCTTACTAGGATCAGATCCATTTCGAATTCGATCCGTTCACAGCCCTAAATGGCATGGCGCCTTGTCACAGGGTGGTTGCATAAGCCGCGTGGGTGTCGGATCTTGTGTCATTGACAATCCAATGTGTGTTGGAAGAGACCATTTTCCATAATCAAAGTGAAGTGTATAGGCAAGTTACATTCGCTGGCTTGATGACAGACAAGCCAAGAGAATTGAAGATACAGCAAGCAAAGGAGCAAAATACGGATTGGGAAGCAAAAATGATGGAATCCACAAGGCAAAGATGATCTAATTAGAAATGGGCCTACATGGGCATAGAATATCAGGAAGATTTAAATGGTAGGAAAGAGTGATGCCTATAAGTGCAATGGAAAAGAAAATAGTAATGCAAGAGAATATGTTATTCTGAGCAAGAAAGATTGCAAAACTACTAATCATCGTTGTAAAGAAAATTGCACTGCTGTTCATGCAAGATTGAAAGAATAGTTGCAGGGAAATGCTGTGTGAAAGGATTCTTACCTAAGGGGTGAAATAATCCATCATAGTAGTACAAAAAAGTAGATAAGTGGGCCAGCCCACCAGTCCAACCGAATGTTGTTTACAGATTTCTCAGCATCCATCTAGCCACCCCATCCCCCCAATGACAGATAAGGCATACTTTTACAAACCGCTGCTTAACCAAGACAGATCATATTGAGATGAAGGAACTCGAATCAGACACGCGTTATTTTCAAACGATTCCATTGATTGATGTATCAGACAAGAGCTTGAGAGAGACCCAAAAATTCCATGCTTCTAAATCTTCTGTTTAAGAACTTGGCGCAACTGAATCTTCTGGCTTTCCAACCTTGCTTCCAAAAGCTTTGCCTTCAAACTGTTCTTCTGGATTCCACGTGGCCACTCGATGCACCCTTTCATACCTCGGGTTATGTGAGGATTCCCTGAATCAGGTGAGCTCCACTGCCCCAAACTTGGGGGGCTGAGCCCCCCAGCGGACCCCCCGTCTGGAGTCGCCGTCCCATTGGAAATCCTTCCGTTTGAAAGCCTTCCATTCATCATATTAGCTGAGACTGCCTTGCAATTATCGCCATTGTTTGGATATGATCTCCAAAGCCTCGATATGGATGATGCCTTCTTCCTTGATTGAGTCACTGATGCAGCATAAACTTCGCTGATTTCAGTATTTAGCATGTCATTATCTGCATTTTCCTCCCACTCCGTTCCGCTCTCCGACATATTACTCTCTTCACGGAGCCCATTAACAGATGGGTCACTCCCTTCGGGTGAATTACTAGAGCCCTGTTCCTCATCATGGGTTACAGTTTCCCAGCCACTACCATCTTCTTCCACATCACCATTTCCATCTGCATGCATGTTCGTATATCTCTGCATGGGGTTCTCAATAGGCCCATCAATCTCAGGACTCACGGTGTGAATTTTCGAGGCACGACTAGCAGGACTGTAGCCATAGCACGGCTCGATGTCTCTTTCATTAGCCTCACCGGACTGGAGTTCTTCGAAAACTGAGAAGATGTCCTCTGAAGTCGGAGGCTGATAGGAGAACTCCTTGATGTCTTGAACCTTAACCAAGCTAGCCGCATCCCGTAGCAACTCTGCTTCCCTCAATTCCACCGAGTCGGCAGTAGTACTTCTTGATTTTAGAAAAGCCTCTAGATCCATTATTAGTTTACTCAACTGGGAATGCTTCTCTTCAAGCATCAGTTTTGCATCAATCAACTTCATCTGAACCCTTTCTTCACGCCATACCTCAGCCATCTGCAGCATCTTCCTCTCTTCTTCCACTTCCTCGCGGATTTTCATGGATTCCCGTTTCAGTGCTTCAACTTCAGCTTTATCATCTCCGATTTCCTTCGCCAGCTCATCACAGACCTCTTCCATGAGCTCTCTGGCCTTCCGCTCTTTCTCATAGTCTTGCAAGAAGCGCTTCGCAGATAACTTGGCCTCAGTGAGCTCAGTGACCAGTTTGGAGTTGACAATTTCCATGCGTTGACGATTTTTCCTCTCTCTGTTCAAGTCATCTTTGACATCATCGATTATTGCACGTATTTTCTCATGTTCTCTGCTCCGCCATGTAGCTCTTTCCTCTGCTAGCTTCCTCAAGAAGTGATCAAGCTTCTTTTTGGAGGATCGCCGCTCGGTCTCAAGCTCATGAATGCGGGTTCGGGACTGCTCAAGTTCAGTCTGGAGAGTGGATATGACCGAAACAGTGGTGATCTGTTGATCTTCAAGAAACTTCAAATGTCCATAAAACCGGTAGACGTCGTCTGATGTTTTCGAACATCCAGGGTCCCATTTTGTCGCTCTCTCCATTGCAGAATTATGGAACTTTGCAGAAGGCTCAAGCTATATCATAGGGAGGAAATGGTCGGGTGATCAGATCAGGAAAAAAATTTTAATAATGGGGACTTCTTTGAACAAGCATTCAGATGCTCTGAAAAAAGGAAGTAATGTACCTTATACAAAATACCATTCTTTGGATGAGGGACAGAAAGAGGACCCGGTGACGGTTCCTTCACTGCTTGATCATATTCTGCGATATTCGGGTTGCAGATATCTGAAACCCCTAAGTGCCCGAGAACAGGCTGCAACACAGGACAAACCAATGAGCATGTAATACTGCCAACTTGGGTGTGTGTTTGGGTGTTCTTCAAATCTGTTCAATCTGTAGTGGAACAGATGTTTTTCCATCCAAATCAAATTAATCAATATCAGTGCAACATCAGGTTGAACCTGAGCCAACTGGATGTAAGACCACGATCATTTGGGGCAGAGTCATCTTGGCTGACTTTAACATGTAATATACACATCCCAAATAAACCCCCAAAACGAAAATTGCAGGGGAATGACATTTCACAGACTTTGATTGGTGCAAGAAGGCTGTTCGAGGGGATAGGATTTTATTTTTTTTTTCTCTAGAGAAATTCAACATGCAGGACATAATGATTAGGAATCTGCAATTAGTTATTAGTGATTAGATATAACCATCCAAATGCACTAAAGAAATGGCAATTTCAACTTGAAGACTTGTGAGACAATTTAGATGGATCTGGACCCAAAAACGGTTAATTTAGCAATAAAGAAGAAAGAGAAAACAGCAAGTATTCGGTCAACGCAATCTGCCAAAATGCCTTCAAAACAGAATAAGAATTTGGCAATAATACAATTTTGACCATTCCACAAATGGGATGATCTCTACGCCAAATGAGATGTATACACTTTCTTCGACAAAACCTTAAGACAGAGATCATAGAAGGCATTGGAGAGTTTGGATATCCACCAGAACTGGGCATTAAGCAGAACCAGCATTTTTCTAGATTCAAGTTCAAAAGAATTGACATTTGGCAGCAACTTTCTTTTCTTTTCTTTTTTCTTTGAACCCACAGTTCAGCAAAAAATCATGAAAAAATTTGGGCAGAAATGCATCAGCCGAGTTCATGCTAACAATTCCATGCAAACAGACCCTGAAGGATCAAAGTGAAGAATCATCTGGACCTGAGCCTTAGCAAATATATGAATTTGATGAGACACCCAATTCCATATATGTGGGACCCTTTTGTTTTTGAAGGATTGTGGGACCCATTGTTAGGTAACTAGAGCATTGATCTGATAGACCACACTGTAATGAGGATACACGCCCTTTGATCAGTGGCCAAAATATAAACAGTTAAGAACCACAACACTGCTCCATGATCAATGGAATGGAAAATGAGGGTTAGGATCTTCCATCTGCAGTGGGGACCATCAGATCAATGGTCAGGATTAATGAAACCCAGTGCGCATATGCATTTACGGACTCCTCATCTCAGCAGCCACGACATCTACTGAGGTTGACCCTATACTTCCTCAAGATCAAACATTAACAACGAATTCCACCATGCTAACCCTAAAACACATAATATACAGACGCTGAAAAATCAAATCCCACTTTCCTGATTGTATAGAGCCATGCATTCATCAAATTTCTCAACAAACCTTTAAAATCAAAGATCCCATACTATCCAGAGGAAATAAAAATAAAAATCAAATCCGTACTAATTTCCAAACACTAAAGCACCCAAGCAACTAAAAAAGCTTAAAAGATAGAACATAGAGATCGAATTTTTGAAAGAAAAAAACCCTAGAAATCATAGATCTTGGGAAAAGAAAAGCTACCTCCAACCCTAACCGATCGTCTGCCCTCTTCGACACCACTCGACCACTGTCGCCTCCAGTGGAACCTTCCGGAAGCTGCAAATGCCAGAGAGCTGCAGCGAGCTTCCTCGCAGAGACGAAAACCTCTCCAGCATTCTTCTCTTTCCGGCGAGATTTCTTCCCGGACTCCGACGCTGTCTTACCACCAGCAACGGAAACATCTCCATCATCGAACTTCCACCGCAGGAGAGGAGTCGCCGGACTGGTGCGTTTCGCAGCTGAAAATCCACTGTCCTTTTTCAGCCGGATTCCGGGAGGGTTTCTGGTTCTCCGACGTTGGGGTTTCCGGTCATTTCTCCGGTCAGGGAGATCGGAGTCGGGGGATGGCGTAAGGTTTTTAGAGGAAAGGATTGCTGGAATCTGACGTCCGCCCGATTTCGTCATCTTTTCCGGCAAGATCTCGACGCCATTCCGAGGAGAGAGAGAGAGAGAGAGAGAGAGAGAGAGAGAGAGAGAGAGAGAGAGAGTCGCAGTGCTTTTTTTTGGAGTTTTCAGCGATTTTGTAGCTATAGAGCGACGCGTATGTACAGAGTATTTGTACGATTGTATCTACATATACGAAGCGTGATGGAGAGCGTAGATCTGGTGTTGGATTCGACAAACGGGACTCATTTGATACTCTGGCTGCGTATGACGTTTGATACGTAGGCACTTATAAATAGTACACGTGGCATTTATTAACTCAAACTAAACCGATTAACTTGTGAAACCCATTGTTCATAAGTTATAGTCCAGATTGGTTGAATAATCCTGAGCTCCAATTTTTGGACACCTGTTCGGAAATAAAACCATTGGATTTTTTACACTCTTAACCGTCCAATAAATTTCCAACAATCTGATAGCATGATAGTAAAATAAATGCAAGTTTTATTTCATGATACATCTTGACTGCTATCTATAATTTTGACGGTTTATTTTGAATTATTTGTACGCCACGTAAGCAACTTTTAAGTAGCATTAAAGTGCGTGCGTAACAATAATCACATTCCGCGAGATTATTGAAGTTTTTACTTTCGCCCCAGTCGCATGAAATAGACGGAAGAGATTCGCGGAATGCTTTCTGACTTGAAAAGGCGTGCATGATCTGGACCACTCATCGGTCAGGGCAACTAGGATTGTGTGATGCTGGCATACTTATTAGGAGGGTGACATTTGTAATAGTAAACGCACATCCGTTCAAATCCAACCGTACGATTTGTGTACTTGATGGATAGATTTTGACATGATATTTATTCTAGGCCTTGCCTGATGGATGGATCAGATCTTGTGTCCATCTGTCATGAAAAACCCTCAGTCACCTACTGAAAGAAACAAGGTTTACTCGCGAGAGTACGAATACATCCCTACTGCCACGTGTGCAAAAGCAGGCCAGCAAGCGCCTGCGCACATGTTCCATTGTTCCCAGGCATGCCGATCTAATGAAGTTCGCCGCATCTGTAAATTGAATGCAGGCGGTTGATCACATGATCAGACGTATGGTAATTACCGTACATTCGAGCTTTTAGGGTCCCACCAGTGATGTGTATATAGGATCTAAACCGTGCACTAGTGATGTGTATATATATCTGAATCGTCCAGTATTTTTTCCTTTCGTACGGCCCACCAGAATTATGGATTAAGTTATATTTTGAAATGTAGGGCTAACAATTGGGGGTGCATCTAATGGACGGGTTTGATGGGACACACACGTCACGTGGGTCCCTCCACAATTCGTGTAATCATTCCTCCATTCTTCTCGCACACATATGGTCCACCAGATGAATGGACCAGCTTGATTTTCTTTTCAAAGCATGCTCAGATCATCGCACCTGGCCCGGATCTCCCTCACGTGAGCCATGTTGGCTTGGCACCTCTGACAGAACTCCCGTGTCCATTCAAAGCGCGCGACTAGACTTCGTGCTCTTCGTTGAGGTTTGTTAGAATACATCGCGCTGTATTTGACAGGATACGTCGGTTATTTAGCCTTTGAATCTGGGTCATCTTTCAATCATCCAAACGGTTTATACGATGGACCACAACCTTGAACAAGGATAGATGAGATTCAAAAGCTCAGGAATATTTTAACCTTTCATGATCCTTTGAATTCTTTCTTTACAAATCGACGGTCCATAAATTTTGAATAATCAAACGGTTGAAATATCTAAATCGAGAGTTCTTTTCAGTGTACCCCCATCAATGGTGAGGCCCACCGTGTAAATGGTTTGATTCATGGAAAAGGACCCTGATCGAAAAGCTACAGTCATTATGTATACTAATAAATTACTACAGCCGTTAGATCAAGGATCATGTCCGGTGACCAAAACGGCATACAAAACGAGGTCGTAGTTTCACTGAGGGTATATGATGGTGAGACCCAGATAGAATATTTATCATTTTTTTTATTTCAACTCTTTTATTTTCAATATCGACCGTTTCCTTAACTATTGTTTGTGAAGTCAATTGAGTGAATGTTTTCGGTCTTAAAACCTTCTAGGTACCATCAATTGTGAGTCTCATCAGAATAACGGTTTAGATCATCGGAAATGATCTCAGATGTAAAAGGCTATGGTCCCGATGTATCCTACCTCCATATGATGGGATTAGGGGCGCACATTTAACCGGTAAAACCGTGGAACCGGACCGGAACCGTTGGATCGGTCCGGTTTGGTCCGGTTCTAGTATGCTAACAGTCCAGTTCCGGTTCCAAAAATCCAAGAACCGTTAGGAACGGTTCGGTTCCAGTTTAAGAGCATGTAGAACCAACCCGAACCGTGGACCCGAACCGTGGAACCGATCCGTTGAACCATGGATCTGAACCTTGGATTCGAACCGTTGATTCAGAACCATTTCATTTTTTATTTTTTATACCTTGCTTCCTCGGCTCATTTACAGCCCTACTAATCCCATCGTTCATGTATGACTATCTCTGATGAGGCCCACCAAGCCAATAATATGTGAGATTTTTATTGTGGTGATTCAAGTGTGGGAAAAGGAGTCACTTGAATACATGGAGCCATTTCAACATCTCCTTTTCCCCGTCATTCATGAGATACGTGTAGGCTTAAGGGTGTCAGGCTTAGGTTGGGCTAGACTCAGGCCTTATTCATCCATAATCATCACAGGCTGGGCCAGGTCGGTGTTAGATCTGGATATTACATTGCATTCTGGGCTTAGCCCATTGACAACCCTACCAAGTCATACTTGGGTCCAGGATCTGCTGTTGTCTAAGATAAGGCCATGGCCAGGCCCACATATTTGTAAGACTTAAAGATTAGGCCCAAGCTCCACCATGTGGCAGGCTCAGATGTGCCTGTTAAAAACTGAGATGTGAAAGGAAGACATGACATACCAGATACATGTACTTGTTGTGGCCCCATGACATGGTGATTTTGTAGAGTTTACATATAAGATACATGTACTCGTCGTGGCCTCATGACATGGTGATTTTTTTTCACCTTTTTTTTCTTTTGTTGAATTTTTTTAAAACCCAGAACCGTGGAACCGAACCAGTTTTCACAATCCGGTTCTGGTTCGGTTCTAGTATGCTAATGGTCCGGTTCCGATTCCAAAAATTTCAGAACCGTTAGTAACAGTTCGGTTCCAATTTTACCCCAGAACCGGACCGAACCGAACCGTGTGCACCCCTAGGTAGGATGCATAATAGCAAACCTTTTGTGATGGAGTTCCTTCAGCACCGAAGCGGATTGTGTCCTACCCCCGCCCGTACTATAATCCTTCCAAGCAGGGCTCTGTGAGGCCCACCGTGATGTATGGATTTCACCTGCTCCATCAATCAATTTTCCCATATCTTTTTAGTATATGAACTAAAAAATGATGTAGATACACGTTCAAGTGGACCACACTGTTGGGATTAAACGTCCACCATTAAAAACTTCTTGGTAGCCGCAAAAGTTTTTGATCGAGCTGATATTTGTATTTTGCCTTCATAAAAGACCATATGACCTTGTTAATAGGTTGGATGGAAAATAAAGATAACGGTGGACTGTAGTAATGCTTCAACGGTGGATGTCATTATCTGAGCTTGGACCTGCCTCGTATTTGGGTTCTTGCATTAAAATGATATGGAAAAATGAATGGACGGTCTGGATAAAACTTATACATTATAGTGGGCCCCACAGAGCCCCATCCTGAACGGATTATGGTCCAGGCAGTGTAGAACGCAATCCGCTTCCCTTAATCACAACCATCTACTAGACATTGAATGTGGACCGACCGTTTGTCAATCTCTCAGACAATCAATTCATCTCATAAACGTACCCGAAGAGGACATGCAACTAAATGGTGGGACTGTCTCATGAACGGACCTTGTACACATATTCACCACTAGCATTTATTTTACGTTCTAATCTTACTCCTAGTATGAGGAGAACTTGCGATTAATTAGCCGTTTTCGCTTCAGTAAAACTGAGTCATAGAATTCAAGTGCAGCATACTGATTGGCCCACCTTTCTCTGTTCCATCCGTTCATCAGGTAGAACCCACCCCAGATTGCATCACTCCACAGAATGTCCTTACCAGAGAATCCTACCCATTGAGAAGATCTTTCTCCTGGTTGAGTGTGGACCACTCAACGTAGGTACATTTTTAGACCATAAATCAGAAGAGGTCAAAACCACCTGGTGGAGGGTCATTTTCGGGCGTGGCTCATCTATAATAGACGCGGAGGATTGTATAGCGAGGAGCTCACCACCTTGTAGCTTAGTGTGGATTCCGTGGGGCTCACCATGATTTTTGTTTTATCCACGCCGTCCATCAGTTTTTTTAAGCTTATTTTAGGGCATTTACTAAAATTGAACCATATGCAAAGCTTAAGTGGACCACACCATAGAAAACAGTGGGGATAATGATCGTCCACCATTGAAACATTACTCGGCCCGCATTGATGTTTATTTGCCATCCAACCTATTCATAACGTCACACAGACTTGGATGAAGTAAAAACACAAATATCCATTTGCTTGATCCAAAACTTGTGTGCCCCGAGAGGTTTTCAACGGGAGCGATCAATTCCCACTATTCATGTGTTGTGCAGTCTACTGTACTTTCCATATGCTGAAGCTCATATTCAAAAATGAGCTGAAAAAACGGATGAACGGCTTACAGGGATGTATGTTTCTTAAATCCAACCGTGCATACATGTTCAAAGTTCATTTTAGGGCATGACCCAAAAAAGAAACTTAGCCAAATCTTAGGCGGACCACGCCACAGGAAACAGTCATGATCAAATCTCCACCATTAAAAATTTCATGGAGTCCACCGGAATGTCTATTTGCCATCTAACCCGTTG
Organism: Magnolia kwangsiensis; assembly: GCA_037074715.1. Taxonomy (NCBI): domain Eukaryota; kingdom Viridiplantae; phylum Streptophyta; class Magnoliopsida; order Magnoliales; family Magnoliaceae; genus Magnolia; species Magnolia kwangsiensis. Next base: position 201,579,923 of record CM073571.1, read on the forward strand.
ATAAGGTCAGCAAGATCTATACGAAGAGACCACACAAATATCAACTTGATCCCCTCCAGCCGCAGTAGAATGACGTGGCAAGATTTGATTGGCCCGCTGTACCGTGGCCTTTTGTAAAGCTTTCTGGCCGGGTACGTACTCTTTGCATGCAGTACGTCAATCAAATCTACTCATGGCATTTCACTACTATTGGAGGTGGTGTGAGTTTTACTGGTCGATCCGCATCCATCTATAACGAGGCTTGTTAGATGAACGGTCTGGATCATCAAAAGGTACGCCCCCACATGTACGGGTCCCAGGCTCGAACAAAAAACCACAATCTGGTTCGGGAGATACGTATACTCCATTCCTACCTTCCCACACATGCCAATTAAGCAAAATTTTGTGAGATCTGGACCGTCCATCTATTGGCCTATCCCATGGCTCATAAATCAGGCCAGTGCCGTCGTTGTTTTCCCACACGTGTAAGAAAAATTGACCGTCAGGTTCTAAATATTCAGACCATGGAACAGAATCATCACGGTCTGTTTGTAAAGAACGGTCTGGATCTTTCAGACACGAGCCACAGAATACTCGTTGGATTTTAGCGGACTGGAGTTCCGGGAACAATCACAGTCGTGCATGAACATGAAAATGTCGGTAGAAATGCTGTCTCGGTGAATTATTGGATGTTATCGAGTGAGAATTGACAGAAAAGTCCACTTCAATTTTCTCAATTAACTGAAACGAGGCCCATCGTCAAGGACAATTCGTCATTTGGCAGCGCTTGTTTCGGAGTTAAGGCCGTATATAGTTTCAATTCTACTCAGTGGGGCCCATTGCTCAGCGATCTAGAATATTTTCCTGTGGTGACCCAACATGGATGGAGTATGTCTTCAAAATATACTAGATAGGGAAATCTCAACCGTTCCATTTTGCCCTACAGATAGTTGAATTGCAAGAGAAATGACCCTTATCCATATTCAACTGAAAAGGGTCCTAATATAGGGGATTGTAGGCGATTATATCCATCTACGGTGGGACACAACAGACTAATGGTTTGGATTAGTGAATGAGATCTCTGTTTATTAGAGTGGAGAAGCTTTATACACCGTGTAAAGATGTGGGCCATCGTACCATACATATGCTCTTAATATATTTTAACAAGTTCCTAATTAGACGGTTTAACTGTCCACTCCATCAGATTTTGTGAAAGATTTATCGATGCGGGAGACTTAGATGACACGTAATGATTGGATGCGTTCCCACGTATTGGTAGTTACCATACATTCCAGCTGCGTGGGACCCATCGTGACATATGAGTGCCATCCAAACCGTCCATTAGGTGCGCCGCCAGATCTTTGCCTATCCACGGATTCCTGCTCGAGTCGAACATGGAGCAGATCAAACATTGTAAGTCTTATTTTCTGGACGGTGGTAACTGGAAACTCATCTTCCTTACACGTGCCACACTTGTACTGATATCTATTCCATCCCGACTATTGGAAAAGTTGTAGATGGAGCATAGCTTGAAAGTCCCACTGATTGAGAAACCTTAGCCATCCAATTGTGGTCTTTTAAATGAAGGGTTAAATGTGAAATGATGAGTTACTATCATTCGTACGGTGCGATGGTTTATCAATCCATGGTCAGACGGAATTGGACGGTCTAAATTTTCACCCATGACTTCAAAACCGTGGAGAACTGTAAATAAATCCAGCCAGCCGAACATGGGGCCTTACAGAACCCTGATCCAACCAACTCGCTTAAATGGGCCCCATATATCATTGATAATGTACTATCTTAGCCATCAGATACTTTGTCAGTTTTGAGTCGTTGCTGCATTTTTTTCAACCGTTTATACGTAGGTGACCGTTTCGAGAGTTAAAAAATATCTAATTTAGAATACGTGTAAGTACTCTATCCATCAAAATCAACGGTTTGAGTAGCTTAATCACGGCCACGTTTTTATATATTAGTGCAGCGAAAGGCCTTGGGCGATGATGTACCAGATGGGACCACCAAAATGGTTGTACCGCATAAATGTTCGAAATTTCTTTACTCGACGAAAATAGCCTCTCGTGGTGTCCAGATTGGGCTTCTGACTTATGTCAGTGGGCAGGGGCAGTTCGGTCAGTGTTTTTGTATTTAATGTTTGAGTGGAAAGGCATCCGAGGAGCGGTGTCGACGTGGAATTTGGCAATATACACGTGGTAATGGTCTAGGCGTGACACGTCATCCTGCAAGATGCTAACTACGCGACCAAAAGATCATGAATGACGGTGGGACACTACACGAGCCGAGGAAAATGCCGCTCTCGATCTTGAGAAACTGTAAATGAGGGAATCGCGGCATACGTGCCGACTTCTCACTCGTGTGCAAGTGCGAGTCAGCGGCAGGTGGGCAGACGGTGAGATTTTTTTATACAAATAAAAAGGTTTAGTCCACTCATCAGGTGGGCCATACATTTACTTTAATTTTAGACACGTCACTTTTTCCTAACCGTCCATTTTTGTTATATTTGTGTTGCTTACCTGATGAGTGGACCAGGTTAAACTTTGGGTGTGCCCGACTTGATGAATGTTATAGATCTTGAATACATGTGCCTGGTTGGCAAGTGGGTAGACAATGACCGTTTTTTTCCTGGCCCACTTGATAAGTGGACCACGCTGACTCCACTTGATGAGGCGCGGCTTTGGTGAATAGCTCCCTACGTGTAGAGCCCACCGTGATGTATATGCCTTGCATCCATAACTCGCATCCGTCTTAAAATCTCATTTTAGGGCATGATCTAAAAAATGAAGCAGATCCAAAACTCAGGTGGGCCACACCACTGGAAACAGCGTTGAATGAATACCCACCATGAAAAAACTTCTCGGGGCCATTGGAATGTTTATTTTCCATTTAATCCGTTGATTGATAAGATCACAAAGATCTGGATGAAGGGATCACACAAATATCAGCTTGATCCAAAACTTCTGTAGCCCGCTAGAAGTTTTTAATGGTCATTTACCACTGTTTCATGTGGTGTGCTCCACATGAGATTTGGATATGATTTGTTTTTTGGGATCATCACTAAAATGAGCTTTCAAAATGGATGGACGGCATGGATGTAAGTCACATACATCATGGTGGGCTCCACAGTCAGCGCCCACTTGATGAATGGTATAGATCTTGAATACATATGCCACGTTGACAGATGGGTAGATAATGGTCCCTTCGATCGCTTCCGGATGATTTTAACCATAGAAAAAAGGAACTCAACTTGCTTCGACGTGGCAGGTGGAAATGGATCCAGACCGTAGATCTAGTTGGTCCTATCTCTGGACAGATTCTGATTGATAAGAAGACCTACTCATTGATCCTAGAGATCTATTTCTTCATACCGAGTATAAAGCAAAAGGGTCAGTGGTCGAGGGTCTGGATGGTGGACTGAAATGGTCCAGCTAGCACCTTGCGTCCGTGATGGTCCATATCCATCAGCTAATCATAATCACTGACCTAAGATGTTGACGGTCCAAAGATAGGTCAACAATGTACCACCACTTGGACGGTCTAGATTCGTCGCCATGTGCACTAACAAACGATTCATGGGACTGCTGCGATGATGCTCGGAATAAGATTAGAATCAACGGACTGGATCGACTATATGCCAAACTCTCACTGTGGATGTTCCCCGCAATCATGCAAGGGGATGCAAGTAGAAAATGACCAAGATTAGAATCAATGGACTGGATTGACTATATGCCAAACTCTCACTGTCGATGTTCCACACAATCATGCAAGGCGATGCAAGTAGAAAATGACCAAGATTAGAATCTACGGACTGGATCGACTATATGCCAAACTCTCACTATCGATGTTACACACAATCATGCAAGGCGATGCAAGTAGAAAATGACCAATAGCCAACTCCCGTTGATAATGTCTAATATCAAGCGTGCTAAAAAAGCAAAGCATGCGCGTCCAGTTCCTTTCTAAGTCCCTGGACCAGCAGCTAACCATACAAGCTGGAGGTGTGGCCCACCTGATCAAGCCATAATATCGACTACTGGGTGATTTTGGAGGGTTATCTATTGTTGTCTATGCTGTGGCCCACCAAAGATTTGATAGGCTTGATTTTTTGGGACGGATTTGGTGCAAGCTAAGCCTCACCCAAGACGGTGCAGCCCTTGCTGCAAGGCCCATCTTGATGCAAGTATCCTATATCTACACCATCTATCCGTTTTTTTATTTCATTTTAGAGCATGAGCCCAAAAGCCAAGCAGAGTCAAATCTCGGATGGACCATAGGAAACAGTGATGATTGACCATGAACAACTTATAATGGATCACAAAGTTTGGATTAAGCTGATATTGTATTTTACCTTCATCCAGGTTTATGTGACCTTATCAACCGGTTGGATGGTAAATAAACATTACAAAAGCATTACGGTGGGCCCTAGGAAGCTTTTAATGGTGGGATGTTCAATCACCACTGTTTCATATTGTATGGTCTACCTGAGATTTGGATCTGCTTCATGTTTTATCATCGTGCCGTAAAATGATCCTGCAAAATGGATGGACTGTGTGGACATATAATACATGCATCAAGGTGTGGTCCACGGTTAGGCCGTACCGTCTCCGAGGCTGGGGTGCACCTTATCTGTTCTCTGATTTTACGGGGAATCCCTACTTCCGGACGCAGTTTCCCAGTGAAAGCCTTCCGCAGAAGGACGCGGATTGCGTACTATCCCCGCCCGTCCCTAGCTCGGAACGGGGCAGTTATGTGGGCGGGCCCACCGTGATGTATCTGTACATCCAAGCTGTCTATCTCTCAGATCATTGTAGGGCATCAAAACAAAAATGAAACAGATCCAACGGTCAAATGGACCACACCGCATATGGCTCTTGCATTTAATGTAACTGACATTTAATGCTTTGTGCATTTTAATGCAACCAAGCTTATTATTTGGTGTGGTCCACTTTAGCGTTGGATCTACCTTAGTTTTGTTTTGATGTCTTAAAATAATTTGAAAAAAGGGATTGACAGCTTAGATGTACAGATACATCACGGTGGGCCCACCCATAGAACCGCCCATTCCGAGCTAAGGACGGCGGGGTAGTACGCAATCTACGTCCTTGGCACAGGGATATTGGGTGGGCCATCACCATGTTTTTGGGAAATATATTTTGTTCATCCGTTTTGCATGTTAATTTTATATAATATTTTGGATTTTTCACTGTTTTGGATTTTCAAAAATCCTTAATTTTTTTTAAATTAATTAACTTATAATGTCACTTAATAACCATTACCACTTAATGTTAGTTATACAGGGGTGGTACCAGTAAAGAACCGCACAAGTCCGATTAATCGACCGTATGAAGTCAACGAATCCGCCAGATCACTTGAACATCAGGTGTAGCCCCATGATTTACTCATGTAGGACCCAAATCTAACCGACCCATCGGTAACTAATTAAGACAATCGTGACTAAATTAAAGATCTAACTGGGGCCAAATCAGTTAAGGCCCGGATCTTAACTAATAAACCAAATCAATCCTTGTAACGTCTTGTTCAACCAGCATAGTATCCTGAGTCGTCCACGTAGGATTTGCCACAGGACCAATAGTTTAAATTGCTCGTGGTGGGGTATCACAAGTAAATTAACCCATGATTAGCCCGTTAGAGTAGACTAGACAGGCCATGATAGGACCTAGTGTGGGCCTCCAAGCCAGATTGCAGTTTACACCTGACGACAGCCCATACGGGCCCTATAACGACATGAGAAGGTCAGAAAATTATAAAACTTTAGGGAACCATAAATTTTATTGGGCTTGTGGTCCATCGCGGGTCACGGACTCATTGGGCGCCCAGAAGTTAGTTGTCCGAGCCGTTCCATCAACACTTAACAACCCACCCATGGGATAATGAAACTAAGACTCCGGAATTTTCAGCCGTCGAATTTCTTCAAAATTTATAGTGAAGGTCTAATGTAGTGTCCTACACCCGTCCACAAAATCTGGAACCCGATCATGGCATGGTAACCGTTGATCGCAAATCGAACCTGTACGATCAAACCAAATATCCAATCGTCCCCAAAATTTACATGGCCCTTCATCGGGCCATGGTCCACCTATCCTATAAGTTTCATGGCCAGAGGACCACCAGAACCTCTCCAATCACTGGAATAGATCCCACAGGGCTACTTAAGGATCGAGACCATATGGTCAAACTCCACATCCGCTTATCTGTTTGATCCCAAGTTTTGTATGACCCTTCATCGGGCCATGGAGCACCTATCTTACGGTGTATATCGATATATACACCCCATAGTGGGCCCTATATCTTAGAAAGATCCTCTCATAGGTCTAGTATAGTAAAAACTTAGCCCTTGGGGCCATTTACATCAATTTTGACATTATAAAAAGGTCTTCTCTTGGGCACCCCTCTCCCCATACGATTTTTGCCCTAGGAAAAGAAAGAAAGAAAGAAAGAAAGAAAAAGAGAGAGAAAGAGAGAAAGAGAAAGAGAGGAAGAAAGAGTGAAAGAGAGAGTGAAGGAGAGCTAAGGTGAACCTTAGATCGAGGTCGGGCCCAAGGGAATCAACCCTTTCAACTTCCTATCCTTTCTCCAAAGGAAACCCTCCTCTATAACCTCAACAATCGTCCATGGGTCGTCTAGGTAAGATCTTTCACCCCTTCTTCTTGAAAATCCATGTATTAAGAAGAGATTGGCTTGAAATTCTAACATACAAGAGCTTGTTCTAGGAATTCCGGCCGATCGACCGCAAGCCCTCAATCTTAGGTCGTTTTCCAAATCTCCAACGATCCATAGGTGCGGACTATTGTTCTTAGGTGGCCTAGCACCAATTTTACTATGAGTTTAATGATTTTGATTGCTTGAATGTTATGATTGGAGAACTAGAGAAACTCTAGGGATTGTATGATTGTTGAAATTCGTATGGGAATGCATGTTGGTTCTCATTGGGTGTTGATTTTGCCTTTCACATGATTTGATATATGGTGGATTATATGCTCATGCCTATTTGATTTTTTTATATACATTGTTGCTTCATAGTATGTATCATCGCCTTACTCTTGAGCATGTGATTTCTTAAGATGGAGAAAGTGTTTAACTTCCTCATACACACACACACACACCTCACATGCACTTGTTTCATGATATGGTTGGCCTTGCTTGTTATGAGAATTGAAATTGTATATTGAGATGCATGAGAATATGGAATTGCTTAGGGTAGATGATACTTGGTAGATGACATGCTATGAATCATTATTCGTACCCTTGGATCGGTCAGGAACATGAGGAGAGGAACTAATCCCGTTGGTAGGATTATGTTAGGGTTAGACCCGTGGGTTTGGGCGGGTGTGCTCGGGTGGCTGTAGTTCGACTACATGGGTCCTCTGCGCCCAATGTCACTTGTCTCACGCTCGTCTAACTCGTGCGGTCTAGCCTACGGTCTGACCAACCCTGTTTGTTAACCATGTTTGCTTACCTATGTATGGAACCTGAACCACTCTACAACCGTTGTAGCCCATCAATAACCCACTTGAAAACTGGTCCACGGCCTCGTGAGCCGGGTATGGTGGAATGAGACACTGTGTCTGAGCTGTCGGCCTATGCTGGGGTGTCGCGCCTCCCCGTAGTGAACGCGAGCGATCCCTTTCTCTCAGCACTCCTCATGTGCTTGAAGTCGGGGATGAGGAACCCGACGGGATCACGGACTGCGAGGTCTCGGCCTCACACATTGGGGGGTCTTGGCCTCACAACTGACTTAGGGCATTGATACGTGGGGTGCATCAGATTCTCCAACCTGCTGGATAAATGAACTTAATTAATAACTCGACTAACACGATCGCATTGCATCGCATTAGTTAGGGTGACGACTCGGAAGTCGAGGTCACTCTGAGGGAGTGCTGACATGCCCGATCATTAGATGGAGTCACTCGAGGTAGTGCTGTGGCGAGGGCATGCATCATATCATTCCGCATGCATGCATTTTAATAAGAGTTGCTAGTTGTTGATGATTGACTGCATTTCATTAAATTCATATTATAATTGATGCCTGTTGTAACTTTAGACCAATAGCACCCACTGAGTTGATCACTCACTCCAACTCTGGGACGGTGTTTTAAAATACCACCCAGACTCTTCAGTAGCTACAGGTTGTACTGAGTTCGACGAGTCGTGCGGCGCGAGCTTAAGCGAGGAGGACAAGTTCTCCTACTTCTAGTTGATGGGCGGTTCTCCATCGGCTTAGGAGACTGGATTCTGGGGTGTTGAGTCGTGGGCTCTTCGCACCATTCTTTTGGACATATGATTTTCTTGTGATTTTTGTTGGGCAACGCCTTGGGCGACCCCTTTATATTCTTTTGAACTTGTATATATATATATATATATCTCTTTCATTTCAGTAGACCAGTTGTGGTTGCATTTCATGCTCCAAGTAATTTCAGGCTGCGCGTTTAAACTTGATTAATCATAAAACCATAAAATTGATGACAAGTGAAACTCGAGAACTCGGGAGTCAAGCGTATGCACTACCCCCGATTTTTCGGGGCGTTACATTTTAGGACAAGAAAAAAAAATGAGGTGGATCGAAGACTCAAGTAGCCTCACCTAGCATCCTTGCGCAAGGAACTTCCGACGAAAGGCTTTGGCAAGAAATTCGTGTGTTGCGGATTGTGTAATACCCCCGTCCTAGCTCCAAACGGGCAATCTATGGATAGGCCCATAGTGATGTATCTATACATCCAAACCATCTATTTCTTTTCTTAGGTTATTTTAATGTATGAACACCAAAATGAGATAGATTCAACGATCCAATGGACCACACCATAGATGACTCTTGCATTCAATGCAACTGACATTTAAGGTTTTGTGCATTTTAATGCAACCAACTTATTATTGGTGTGGTCCACTTGAGTGTTGGATATGCCTCATTTTTGTGTTCATGCCTTAAAATAATCTGAGAAAAGGGATAGACGGTTTGGATGTACAGATACATCACGGTAGGCCCACCCATAGAACTGCCCGTTCGGAGCTCAGGCCAGGCTGGACGTGTAGCTCGTTGACTGGTAGAAAGTGGTTATGTAAGAAGGCAGAGGACATGTAAGCAAACAAATACGCCCGTGTGTCTCCTCTTTTTTCATTTTTTTACCACGTGGATTTCTTGAGAAAGCTTTTCGCAGTGGGAACCTAGGTGGGACCCATTGTGATGTTTGTAAGAAATCTTTCCCATCCATGTAACGCCTCGACTTTTCAGGACCCGAGTACCCAACCCGTTTTCCAAAAACCTGAGTGTTAACCTTAAAGGATGGTTAAATTCGAGTGTACTTTTTTTTTTCCTTCATCAGAGTAAGCAATGAGCGTAGTGTGGACAAATCGACATAAAGAAAAATTCCATTATCATTCAAATATACAAAAAGCTGCCCATAATGACTTATACAAACTAATGTCTCTGAATTTAATAAGTACAAGATTTACAAGAATTTAATACATGAAAAATAACAGAAAACATATAAATATAAGCCGCAAGACCACGCGGCTCCTCCAGGCAAATACAGTCATGCATCCCTGGCGATCGTACCCTGCTCCTCATCAAGTCTGAACATGCATATCACTTAAGCGACCTGTACTACCTGTACGGTTGTATATTTGATGAATGAGTGGCCAACTCAGTGTGAATTCTCCTCAAGATTACACACCGCCGCGTTAGGTAAGCATAATTATAGATCAAAACATACAAAATAATACATGATGCAGGTCTTATTAGATGCATGGATGTATGGAATGCGTTCACGCCCCGGGGATGCTCATCCGTGTGGACAGGGCCGCCGCCCATGCAAATGCGCAATCAACGCCTCGGGATCAATCGTGCGGAATGCGAATCACGACCTGGGAAAAACATCCAGTCGGATAGAGGCGAGTCGTCAGCGAAAGCAGACTAAGTGCGGCGTAACGACTGTCCATCGTACGAGACTGTTCGTCAGCAAAAGCATACTAAGTGCAGCGTAACGACAGCCTAGCGATAGACGCTGGTCTGTGCCATGTATGCATGATTAGTCAAACCATTATCTGTCCAGTTACAATCAGCCAGTTTTAAATAAGCTCAAGGTCACTATGGGGAGCACATGGCCCAGCATATGCCGACAGCTCGAGCATAGGTCCCATACCACCATCCCCGGCTCATGAGACTACCATCTTAGGATGTTTAATGGAAACCCGTCGACTAGTGGCCAATCATATTACAATACATGAGGCTTACCATCACATGGTTGCATGATATAAAACATCAAACCCATATAGAAAAAACATCAAAACCAAACCATGTAGGCCGGGTATCAAAATATGCCCCATAGGGCGAATATTAAAACTATATGGTAAAAACCATCATTTCAAACTATTGGATACAACAACCCTGGATGGTATGCTCACATCAATGATCCATCTAGACCACCACTCAATAACCACTAGTCGAAGGTCCATTTTAATCACAACCAGTTAGGTTACATCCTTAGTATGGATGTACATGTATAGGTAGGGGTTTCCCACCAATGTGTCAGTTCAAAGTCCATAAGCAATACACAAATAATTCACAAGCATAAACAAATATACAGAATGAACATTAAGTAGGCAATATAGCAATTCAATTTCCACCAGCTAACACATGTGATTATAAAGGGAGATCAATTTAAATAAAAACTATAACTTAAGCAATGAGAAGATGGAAAGCTCAAGGGGAAGAATCATCACCTCATAGTTCGCATCGCCTACAAGTATCGCTAGGCAATGTGCGTTCCCCTAGAATCAAACCCTATCATGAATTGTAAAGTTATACCGTTAGATTTAAGCTTTACATACTATTCTTGGTCAAAGTCTTAACCTAGGGTTTGGATTATCTTGGTTTTAGGGTTTTACCCAAGAGTCTAGGTCTAAACTTGGACCGTGGGGTTTGGACCCTAGTAGTTGTATAATTAATTAAAGGATTAATTTAATAGTCACGAGATGCTTATTAACATTAATGATTAATATTAGCCAATATGGTAATCATAATCGTTATGATAGTGACAACTAGTACAGTCCATTATTAATGGTAATATTTAGGGAGGGTAATTAAAATATTATTATTTAATAATTATAATTATGTTTACAATATTTAATATCAGTGTAAATAGTTTACCAATGGCTAATCATGCCTATATAAAAATTTATTATGATAATAGTAATATGGGTGGTAGTTGTAAATCGGGCCTAGAGTTTATCTACAGCTAAGGCTGGAATTGGGCCTGACCTAGCTGCCCAATTGCAGCCCAACTTGGGCCTGATTAGAGCCCCTAATTGTTATCCCTAGATGGCCTAAAAATTTGGGCCCTGTTGGGCCTAATCACTGGACCCAAACTAAGTACAAGTGGGGTTGGCCCACTGTACCTTACGGTGAGGCCAATAATCTTGAGGTGGTGTGGCCCATTGACCCCAAACGTCTCAACGGTAGATGCTTTAATCCTCCACCGTTCTTCTGCGGTGTGGTCCGCCTGATAGGCGGATCTGCTTGATTTTTAGTCCCAAGTTTCAAAACAATTTCAAGAAATGGATGGACTGTCTGGATGTAATACATACATCAGAGGGACCCACAGAACTAGCTGTCGTCCCTAAAAACAGAAAGTGTGATAGGAAAACTTGCATTGGAGGGTCCACAGCATTGCACCGTCCAGATGGACGGTGCAGATATAAAACATATACATTCACGGTGGGCCCCTTTAACTGTAGGCTGGGCCCATTTACGGTCTTGCTAAGGCTGTTTAATGGCCTGTTTTCATGGCCTGATCTCGACCCATTTCAGAGACAGTTTCTGGCCTAGGTTTCAGCCCATTTTGAGCTAGATTTTCAGCTCTAAATATCACATTTACTGGTCTCAGATCTGACCTTATCTGCGCCTATATCAAAGCCACCACAGGGTCTTAGTTTCGGTCCAAGACTCAATCAAAACCGGGAAACCAATTTGGAGTTTATTTAAGTCAAAAGAAATGGAAAATGGAGGGGTGTGTTTGGCGTTGCCTGGCTTCTCCTTGCATTCCCGGAGGTGTCCCTAGCCAGATGGAACTCTGCACTTGACCGGAAATTGCCTGATGTCCCGACGAATGAGGTGGAGAAGAAAACCCGTCATTAATGGCAGACCTTGCTGCATTGAGTTTCTCTTCATTTTGTTTCCACTGGACACCTCAGATTGGTCCACAGGAGCTTGCGGGGGTGATTTTTCAAAGGTTTGTGGAGATTTTAATGGTGAGTTCGAATGGGGAAGAAACGGCTAGGGAAGAGCTTATTTTCAGCTATTGGTTTTCTTCCCAAGGCCTTGGCTCCTTAAAAAGGTAAATGGACGGCTAGGATGGCCTCTTTGTAGAAGGGTTTAGATCGCCCCCAAACACCCCCACAAGGATCGTGCCAGCTGGAAGAAAAACAGCTTCCATTTTTGGAATTTTTGTGTTTTTGGGCTTGTTTGCACCGAGAATCGTGTGCAGGAAATCGTGCTGAACCACCTAAAACTTGTGGATATGGGGCTCACGTGTGTCCCCCGTTAGATGGACGGTTCGGATCGTGCAGAGGGATGATCGTGGTGGGCCATGATTGAAGCAGATGCGTCGTCCGCCAGAAGGAAGAAAAATGAAAGAGGGAGAGACTCCCTCCATTTGCAGAAAGTCACGGGTTAAACCCGTTTGACCAAGTCCTTGGTTCCATGCACCGCATGTGCACTTTCTCAGGTGCATACACGAATGGCTGTGGGGCCCAAGAAGATGTTTGTGATAAATCCACTCCATTCATCCCACTTAGTGGGCCTTGCCATAGCTTTTGACAAAAGATGGGGCGAATCTAAATCCTAGGTGGGCTATACACCTAAACTTCTACTCCCAACGGTGAATTTCTGTCAATCCAATGGTCGGATCCCCTCAAAACTGAGCGTCAATGGCTAAAAGGGTCCAAGGGACCACCTAAGCTAGAATTTAGTGGTTGGACTAATAATCAGATGTCTAATATGCATGATTATGATATTAAGTACCCTTTTTTTTTATGTATAATGTTTTTAACATCATTTATTATTTTTATTATTATTATCATTATTTATTTCCGTTATATATTTTGCCATATATATTTTATATTACCATAAATTGTTAATATACATAAATTATATGAATATCAGAAACAAAGATTGATATATATATATTATTTGTATTTTATTTGTATGGTCATCTATGTGCTAGGTCTTAAATTTTATATATGTCATTGAATTTTTTCAGTATATTTTATTTTAATGTGTTACGAATCCTATGGTTTGTAATTTATATTAATGATGCATATAACAGGGATTATATTTACATATCATTTTAATACGAAACTTTAAATATTTATAAAATTTATAAATAACATTTCATAGTATATGTATTCAAGTTGTATTATTATTATTATTATTTTATATTATATTAAATTACATGGTAACACCCGAGTACTGAAAAGTACGGGGTGTTACAATCCAATAGTTTTGTGATTTCATTTTAGGACATGATGCCAAAAATGAACCGTATCCAATGCTCAAGTGGACCAAAAATGTGATAATTGAACGTATACAGTTGAAATATTCATGGGGCTACGGAAGTTTTAAACCATGCTAATATTTTTATTTTTAGTTCATCCAATTGTAATTACGTTATTAACGGTATAGATGACATATAAGCATCACTGTTAAACCCAGGGAGGTTTCAACGATAGGAATTTCCCTAAACATCTTTTACTTTATTACAACCCACTTGATCATTGGATACGGTTCATTTTTGACATGATGTCCTAAAATGAAATAAAAAAACGGATGGATGGGGATGATTTCTTAAAAACATTACACTGGGGCCTCACCTAGGTTCCCAACGCAAGAACTTCCTGTGAAAGGACGCGGATTAGGTACTTCTAGACCATCCAAATTGTTGAGCTTAACGGTGTTAGACATTTTCAATTGTTTAACCCCATTTAAATCTAGACCGTCCAAATTGTTAAGCTAACTTTTGATAGAGTATAATTGTTTAAAAAAGTACATTGAAATGATAATAATACCCATGTTATGTTTACTGTCCAATTTTTAACTATTCACTATTTTGCCTTTAACCATCTATTTTTCTACCAACTAAATTGATGGTAAGAATTGCTTCATCATTATAAATCGAGAAATATGCTCCATCCATAATCGGATGCAACTTAAGCCGTCGGATTATCACCCTTTTAACATTGGTCCCACAACTTGAACATTTTATTTATTTTTATTTTTTTTTGAGAAATTGTAACCATTGTGCACAATTTTGTGAGTGAAACCTATCCACTTACTTGTATTTGGATTTCGTGGAATGCACATTATCTATTTAGTGCGTGGATGGGGTAGATGAAGTGATGTAACTCGGTTCTATGGGCCCCACCATGATGTATGTTTTGTATCCACACTGTCCATCGAGTTGGAGAGATCATATTAGGGCATGATCCAAACAATGAGTTAGATCCAAATCTCGAGTGGACCCTACCACAGAAAATAGTGGGGAGAGTGACGCCCACCATTAAAAAGTTCTAAGGGCAACAAAAGTTTTCCATCAAGCTAATATTTGTGTTTTACCTTCTTTCATGTCTGAGTTAATACATGAACAGGTTGGATCTCAAATAAACATCATGGTGAACCTTTAGAAGGTTTCAATAGTGGGCGTCACTTTCCCCATTGTTTTCTATGGTGGGGTCCAGTCTAGCCTTGGATTTACCTTATTCTTTGGATCATGCCCTAAAATGATCCCTCCAAATGTATGGACGGTGTGGATTCAACACATACATCATGGTGGGGTCCACAAAACTTGGCGAAGTCACTTCAGTGGTGAGTCTCGCTTCTCATCTTGTCATTATCAAATCCACATCCAGGAAAAAAGGATGCCAATTTCCTGTGAAAGCCTTTCATATAAAGTTCCTGCGCTTGGAACCTAGGAGGGGCCCACTGTGATGTTTTTGAGAAATCATCCCCATCCATCCATTTTTTTAATTTCATTTTAGGACATGATGTCAAAAATGAAACGTATCCAATACTCAAGTGGGCTGTAATAAAGGAAAAGATGGTTAGGGAAATTCCTACTGGTGAAACCTCCCTGGGTTTGAAAGTGATGTTTATATGTCATCTATGCTGTTAATAACATAATTACAACTGGATAAACTGAAAACAAAAATATTAGCATGATTCAAAACTTCCGTGGCCCCATGAATTTTTCACATTTTCAGTCCACTTGAGCATTAGATACAATTCATTTTTGGCATCATGTCTTAAAATGAAATCACAAAACTGATGAATGGAAAGGATTTCTCACCAACATCATAGTGGGTCCCACTTGGGTTCCTAGTGAGGAAGGCTTTCACAAGAAATCCGCGTGGTAAAAACCGGAAAAAGAGGAAATGTATGGGTTAACGTCTCGGTTTGCTTACATGTCCTTCGCCTTCTTACCACTTTTCGCCCGTTAACAAGCTGCACGTCCAGCCCATCCTGAGCTACAGACAGGCGCCCCAAACTGGCTGATGGGTTGACATCAGCAAGTTATGTGGGTCCCATCATTAGGTATGTGTTATATCCAAACCGTCCGTCCATTTGGTGAGCTCGTTCTAAGCCTTTACACAAAAAATAAAAAAATCCAAAGATCAAGTGGACCACACTGAAAAAACCCGTGGATGATTGAACATCTACCATTAAAAGCTTTTTGATAAGTTTTGGATCTTGTTTTATGTCTGACCTTATGAAGGGATTGAATGGAAAATAAACGTTACGGTGGTGCTTACGAATGTTTTAAAGGTAAGAATGATTCTCCTAACCGCTATTTGTGGAGTGATCCACTTGAGAATTGGATATGACTCATTTTGGAATCATACTCTATAATAATCTCTCCAAATGGATGAACGGTGTGGATATAATAAATAGATCATTTTTGCTCCATATAACTTTGATCTACTTTTGACTGTTTATATAGTTCGGAGCTTGAGAAGCGTCAGCGCTCGTCTTCCAGCAACACGTACACGTTACACACATCGCAGGCCATCAAAATAAACGGTGCAGGTCTCCAGGCTTAACAGGTCCATTAATGAGCCCGGGTCAGGACCTTCTTGTGGTCGAGCCCCATTTGTGGCTATTAATGGTCCAGGCCCAGATCTGAATAAATGGCCAACTAAATTAACGGCCTAATCTATGATGCATGTGCTTTCCTTGGTTCACATGTGTGTGTACCTGCTGATAATTGGAAATTCCTAAAAAAAGAAGAAGAAGTATTGGTCAGATTTCTTGGGACCATTTAGCCTATCAATTGAACGGTCCAGATCTGATATATATCACTTGATCAAGGAATAATGGCATGATGTGTTGTACAACTAAATGTATGGTGCACCCCATCGTTCCTCCATATCCCTACATATGATAATTAACCCGATTATTCAATAGTTGTGGAGAATCTTGGATGGGCCACCTTACAAATAGAACCCGACCATGATGACCTGATGGTCCGAATTTCATATGCAAGTTTTACATGTTGTTAACGGTGAATAAAAAAGGGACACTAATCGAGTGGTCAGCATCTCTGCTTGATTAAAATTTTGACCCATAGACAATCCAAAAGGTGTCCTGTCTACCAAACGGTCTAGATTGGGCAGTAGAATAGGAAAATGTCATAGAAACCGAACTGCTACAGTTGCTGGCTCCATTGATCAAACCAGTTAAAAATTAATATATTTAAATCTTCAAAATTAAAGTTAATTATCATAAGAAATTAGGACACAAAAAATATTTATGGATTTTTATTGCAATACTCCTCTTGGAATTGGATTTTACCAAATAGTGGTGCTTTTAAAGAGGAGAAATTACATTATGGACTCATCCAACCCACCCGACACATGCAAACCAACCTTATTGTTATATAAATGAAAAATATAATAGATCCAATTCTTAGGTGAGTCAATCCTTAAAATAATAATGTACATTAATATTTAAAATATCCCAATTGCAGTGTATCCCCTCCGATTGATGTGATGTTTGGTTTTTGTTACAACCGTAATGTGGTGCATACATTTAATGGATTGAATGTTATATACATACCACGTGGGTCTTACAAATCCTCACTTTTACTATTTTTTTAAAGAAAAAATAACAATAAATGAGAGTATTTTTGTAATTTCATCCCTCCAAAAGTATTTTTAAGGGTAAAAGCAGTATTTGTTAAAATATTAATTTCCAAGAAACTCACTTTTGCATTGAGCTTGTACATGTAGCTCCCATGGTTGGTTTATCTAAGCCATTGATATCATGTTCCATCATGGAAGACCACGGCTGAAAAATCTGTTCAATTAGTCAATTTTAAAATTTTCATTGTTGGCATGTAAATATATTGTTACTCAGACATTGAATGGTCCCCCTCATGCACTATTGAAGTAAAATCATGTTTTTTTTTGGCATTTGTTTTATTATCATGCATTAAAAGCTCCTATTGGGAGCTTCTGTAAATGCCATGTGGGTCTTATTAGGTATTTGAAATTGACAAACCATCAATTAGATGCACTCTTTTATGGACAACATGTACCGAAAATTCAAATCAATTCATGATGACAGTTGAGGGTAAATACCTAACCATCGAAAAACCTTCATGAACATTTATAAGACAACCTGCTGAGATAAATCATGATAACAGTTGAGAGTGAATACATACCCATCGAAAAACCTTCATGAACATTTATAAGACAACCTACTGAGGTAAATCATGATAATAGTTGAAAGAGAATACCCACCCATTGAAACCTTCGTAAACATTTATATGACCTGATATGTGATTCAGGCATTCAAACATCCATTGTATCCAACTTACATGAGGGGTAACACCAAGTTTCAGATATATTCAATGCTTAGGTGGGCCCCACCAAGTTTCAGACCTACTAAGTGGGGCCTACCGTGATGTTTACAAGAAATCTACCCTTCCATTTATTTTGCAAGCTCATGTTAGATATAAGTCCAAAATTTGAGTGGGCCACAAATAGGAAAAAGTGGGGATTGAACGTCCATTGTTGAGACATTCGTGGGGCTATAAAAAAATTTGGATCAGGCTAATATTTTTGTGTTTTCCGTTTTCTCAGTGGAAATCACCTTATGAACGGTTTGGATGGCATATAACATGACCGTGGACTACGGAAAGCTCTCCATGCAAGGCATTTCCCTTCCCACCTTTTCCTGCGTGTGGCTCACTTGAGTTTTGGTTGTCTCATTTTTGGGCTTGTGTCCTAACATGAGTTGTCAAAACAGATGGATGGAGTGGATTTATTACAAACTTTAGCGGGCCCCACCTACCTTCTAACCATAGGAACGGTCCCAGGCAAGACACCGATCAATCTAAAATGAAAGAGTTTGGCTTGAATTCATCTGAGCCCTTGAATATGGGTCATCTTTCAATGATCCTAAGTGTTTATACGATGGATTTCACTTTGTACAGTGGAGGACAGTGATTAAAAGCTCTAAACTGAGATCCCAGGGCTTTCTTTGTGCATCCCTGTCCAAGGAAAGCCCTATCAAATAAATGGTATGTGTCATTGAAAAAGACATGAATAAGCTAAAGTCCCAACTTATCATATGATGGCCATTGATATGAACGGCCAAACCATATGATGGGCCAGGACAGATATATAGCATACATGCAGCACATTGATGGCCTGGATCACCTTGGTTCATCATTTTTTGAGATAATTTGTTGAAATATGCAGTTTTTGAAAAAAATAAATTCAAATTTTCAAAATTTTGGAATTTTACCACCAAAAACGATTTTTGAGAATTTTAAATAGGAAAAGTGTCATGTATGTTTTCGTCTCCTATCTGAAATGATAGAAAGAGTTATGAATTGTTCCTAAGTAGACCTATTATGATTATTACATGCTGGATTTAGATAGACTTGTTTAATCCTGAAAGCAATTTGCCTATAACTCAACAATAATTAATAAGAGCATGAATCACACTTTAAGAACAATATATCATTTTACGTGATTCAACAAAACAATTGAAATATATTTTATTTCATTTTATATTTATTAGTATATTCAACACAATTTTTACTAACATCATCACATGATGAAAGCCTGACAGGCATGTAATCCAAAACTGTTGGGGGCCTTGTACAAAACCTTAGGATTTAGCCCTCCAGAACTAACCAGAATTATGGAATAATAATGCAATGAAATAAATCAAAGCACAACCACACAAGAGATTTTTACATGGAAAACCCTCAAAGAGGTAAAAACTACGAGACCTTATCCAGACCAACAATCCATTATGTAGTAGAACGTTACAACTGATCATAAGCACACATTTCTATGATCAAACCTTCACTCACGCAAGAGTAGATAAACAATAAGAGAAACAAAGAAAACTGAGAGATCTCACCGATTACAAGGATGTAGAAGCCCTGAGATATAGTAGATCACCTCCATGTACATGAACTTCTTTCTACAAGCTTCCTCTCTTTCTTTCTCTCTTTCTCTCTCACCCCTTTGATAGCCCTAAACCCTTTAGGAAACCCTCTTGTACTTTTTATTCACATAGTATACCCTAGAAAAATCCTAGGGACCCATTTTTATAGTTTTAGAAAACTCTCTTCCACATTCCGGTTACGAAAGGACTTGCGACACGAAATTCGTGCAAAATCGCGAAACGAATTTGCATAACTACAACTGGTCGTGCGCCACCCACGACCGGTCGAGCGCCACCTATGCCAATCATGACCCTCCTACGACCGGTTGAGCTCCTCGGAGAAAAATAGTCCAAGCTCGCTGGACTTCGAGTCGTGTCAAGGCTCGACTCTCATGACTGGTTGAACACCAGCCCACGATGGGTCGAGCAGGGCTCACGATCGGTCGAAAACAGGACAAAAATCTCATCAAATCTCTCTCTTTTTTACCCAGGAGGAATTCACCTTCTTCAAGCCAGCCTGGTTTCTACAAACCTCAAACTTACCCTTGAGCAAAGCCTCGGTCATAATATCTGACCCATTATCGTCTGTGTAGACCTTCTCAAGCTGTAACACTTTTTGCTCCAAAGTATCTCTGATCTAGTGATACCAAATCTTTATGTGTTTCAACTTGGAATGTTGACTTGGATTCTTGCTCAAGTGTATAACACTATGATTATCGCAATAGACCACGTGCTCCTCTTGCTTCAGGCTAAGTTCCTGTAAGAACTTCTTCATCCAAAGCATCTCTTTTTATGCTTTTGTGACTGCAATGTACTCGGCCTCTGTCGTTGACAATGTTAAGATCCTCTGTAGCTTACTCTGCCAAAAAACTGCTCCCCCGACAAACATGAACAGAAACTCCGATGTAGACTTCCTGGAGTATATGTCACCTGCCATATCTGCATATGTGTAGCCCTCTAACACAGGTTTCTAGTCACCATAGCATACGCTCAACCTGGATGAGCCTCTTAAACACCGTAGTATCCACTTCACCGCTGCCCAATGCTCTTTGCTAGGATTGGGAAGATACCGACTGACAACACCAACTGCATATACTATGTCTAGGTGTGTACACACCATAGTATACATCAAACTTCCTACGGCTGACGCGTAGAGTATTTTCTACGTCTCTTCCACCTTTGCCTTCGTCTTGAGACTCTGCCTGTCGCTCAATCTGAAGTGACCATTTAGTGAAGTACTGGCCTGCTTCGCTGTATTCATATTGAACCGCTTTAGGACTTTCTCAATATACCATTCTTTTGACAGCCAAAGCTTCCTGCTACTTTTGTCATGGGTTATCTCCATTCATATGATCTGTTTATCGGGGCCCAAGTCTTTTATCGCAAAAGACTTTCCCAACTCCTATTTCAGCCTGTCTATCTTCTTGATATCTTTTCTCATGATGAGCATGTCATCAACGTATAACAACAGAACTAAGAAATCACCATATGAGAACTTGCGCATGAACACATAGTGGTCTGACTCCATTTTTTTATACCCATGCTGTAACATGAATGAATCAAACTTCTTGTACTATTGTCGTGGAGCTTGTTTCAGCCCATACAAGCTCTTCCTTAGCCTACACACCATATGCTCTTTGCCCTTGACTTCGAACCCCTCTGATTGGTGCATGTAAATCTCTTCTTCCAGGTCATCATGGAGGAAAGCAGTTTTAACGTCTAACTGCTCTATCTTCAGATCCATGCTAGCCGCCAACCCAAGCAACATCCGTATGGATGTTATCTTCACCACTGGTGAGAATATCTCCTCGAAGTTTATACTTTTTCTCTTACCAAACCCTATTACCACAAGTCTGGCCTTAAACCTCGTCTGTGAATTCTTGTAACATTCAGTCTAACCAGTATCGCGACCTGGGGTGTCCACGTAGGACTGGCCTCAGGACCGTTCGATTAAAGCCACTCGTTGTCGAATACCACACTTAAAATAACTTAGGATTAGCCCTACAGAGTAGTCTAGGCAGGTCATGATAGAACCTAATAGGGACCGCCAAGGCAGATGATCGTTTATACTTAGCAACAGCCCGTGCGGGCCATACCGCGACGCAGGAATGTCAAAAAATTACAAAACTTTAGGGAACACTAGATCTCATTGAGCTTGAGGTCGATCGCGGACTCAGACCCTATGGACACCCAGAACTGGGATCTGGCACGGGCCATATGCACCCCACCAATGCCAGAATTTAAATCTGGCACTTGCAAATGAAATCGAGAATCTGGGCTTTTTAGCCGTCGGATTTCTTTTAAATTTTCGGAGGTCTAATGTGTGGGCCTATGCCCGTCAACAAAACCTATACCCCAATCGTGGCACGGTAACCGTTGATCGCCCATCGGGCCCGTTCGATTAAACCAAATATCCGATCGACCCCAAAATTTGTATGATCCTTCATCTGACCATGGACCACCTACCCTATAAATTTTATGGCCAGGGGACCACCAGAACTATCCCAACGACTGGAATGGACCCTACAGGGCCATTTACAGATGAGGATCGCCTACTCAGATCCCATATCCATTCATCCGATTGTTTCTAAATTTTATATGGCCCCTTATTGGGCCATGAGACACGTGCACACCAAATTTGGTAGTCACAGGAGTCTTGAGACCACCACAACACTAAAAGTAGCTCTAAGAGTCTATTTTGAGAAATTATAGAAACATAAGGCCAAGGGGCCCAACTCTAGGGAAATAAACCCTAGCACTTTCTCATAACTCCTCCATTCTTCCAACAACAACCCTCTCTCCCTCATAACCTTCTTCAATTCTCAACAAACCCTCTCTCTCCTTCATAACTTCCTCCAATCTTCCACAACCAAGTCTTCCATCCTCATAACTTCCACCACTATCCAACAACAGGCCTCCCTTCGTAGCTTCCACCTTTCTCTAACGGCCAAGGAGAGCAAAAGGGAGAAGGAGAGGGTGGAGAAGTGCATGTGTGGACCCTAAATCAAGGTGGGGACAAAGACATTAACCCATCCAACTCTCAATTTTTCCTCCAAGGAGGAACTCTCCGCCTCAATCATCCAAACCCGTCCGTTGAGCATCTAGGTAAGCACCTCTCCCCATCTCTTCTTGAGATTCAAGAATTAAGAAGGGATTGGCATGAACTTTCTTACATGCAAGGATTTGATTTTAGGAATTCCGGCCGGTCAACCCTCAAATTCCATTTATAGGTCGCATCCGAGCCTCCAACGAATTCAAGGTGCGGACTATTAATCCTAGGTGGCCTAGCACCAATCATAACATGAGTTTAATGATTTTGCTTGTTTGGATGAAGCATGTGTGGAATCTAGAGAGACCCTAAGATTTGAGTGTTTGATGGAAAAGTATGGAATTGCATGTTGTTTAGTTCTTTCTTCCTCATGATTGTATTTATGCTTCTCATATGTTTGATGATATAACCGATGCTCACATGCTCATATGTGGTGTAATTCCTTCTTATGATGATGCCTATGACATGTATGATATTTTGTCTTTGGATATTTTAATTCCTAGGTGCGTAGGAGACGTTTCGTTTCTTCATCCACTCACACTCCTCACATGCGCTCTAATTACGGTATTGTAACATGCTTGTTAGGAACATTGATATGTATGATAGGATGAATGCATCATGGTACTGTATGTTGGATAATAACCTTGATGTTAGTATGCTATGAATCATCGTTGAACCGTGGATTAGTCAGGAACATGAGGTTAGACGGTAGTCTCGTTGGTTGAACTACCCTGGGACTAAACCCGCGAATTGGGCGGCAGTAGTTTGACTACATTGGTCTATAGTACCCGATTTTGTTCATCCCGTATTCGCCTGACTTGTGCGGTTTAGCCTACATACTGGAAAATCCTGATTGTTAACCATGTTTGCTCACACATGTATGGAACCTGGAACACCCTGCTACCGTTGTAGCCACCGATAACCACTTAAATTTTGATCCACTGTCTCGTGAACCAGGCATGGTGGAATGAAACACTATGTCCGAGCTGTCTGCCTACGCTGGGGTGACGTGTCTCCCCGTAGTGACCGCGAGCGATCCCAGTCCTTAGCACTCCCCATGTGCTTGAAGTCGGGGATGAAAAACCCGACGGGATCAGGGGTCGCGGGGACTTGGCCTCACACATTGGGGGGTCTTACCCTCGCAACTAGTTTAGGGCATTTGATTTGTGGGGTGTATCAGATTCTCAAATCTGCTGGATGAATGGACCTAACTAACAACTCGACTAACACGATCGCACTGCATTCATTAGTTAAGGTGGGGACTCGGAAGTCGAGGTTGCAATGAGGGAGTGCTGACATATGCGATCGTTAGACGGAGTCGCTCGAGGGAGCGTTGTGGCGAGGGCATGCATCATATCATCTCGCATCCATGCATTTAATTAAGAGTTTCTAGGAATTGATGAATGCCTATATTTCATTAAATTCATATTATAATTGTTGCCTGATGTAACTTAAGACTAATAGCACCCACTGAGTTGATCACTCACTCCCACTTTGGGACGGTGTTTTAAAACACCAACCAGACTCTCTCGTAAATGCAGGAGATGCGGAGCAGAGGGAGCATGACGATGCTACTCTCGACGAGGAGGAGGAGCTGATGGATGGTTCTCCGCCAGCTTGAGTGGCGGGTTTGGATTGCTGAGAGTGGACTCAGCCTTATATTCTTTTGGACCTATGTATTCTTTTATGATTTTGTCTGGGTGATGCCATGTGCGATCCCCTTATTCTTTTGGATATGTATATACACGTATATTGATCTCTTTCATTTCAGTAGACTTGTGGTTGTGTTCCATGATTTCAACAAATTCCACATTGCGCTAATAAACCGGATTAAACGCTTAATAAAGAAAACGGTTATAAGTGACTCTCGGGAACTCGGGAGTTGAGCGTGTGGGCGACCCCCGATTTTCAGGGCGTTACAATTCTTCTACTCAATCTTTTTTCTGAACACCCACTTCTTGCTCAAAGCTTTCTTGCCCTTAGGTAGTTTCACCATATCATAGGTGTGGTTCTTATGTAAGGATTCCATCTCTTCTTGCATAGCTTTCAACCACTCCTCCTTATGCTTGTCGGCTAGGGCCTCAGAATAGTCTTCTCACTCTCCTCCATCAGTCAGCATAATGTACTCATGCGGTGAGTACCTCTTGGACGGCTGTCTGTCCCTAGATGACCTCTTCACCTGTGGCTCAACAGGTGGATCAAGTGGGGGCTGTTCCCCCAGTCCATCTTCTGAAAGAACTCCCTCATCCTCTGCACCTTGCTGTACTCCCCCATCATCAGACAGCACGGGAGGAATAATCGGATCCATGTCCTCTAGTTCACCTGAACTAGGCTGGTTCTTCTCTCGCTTACCAATGTCTTTTATACACTGATCTTCAAAGAAAACCACATCTCTACTCCTGACGAGCTTTCTCTCAGTCGGATCCCACAATTTGTAACCGAACTTTTCATCACCATACCCCAAGAACACACACTGCCTGATCTTCATATTGAGCTTGGACCTCTCGTCTTTTGGTACGTGAATGGATGCCCTGCATCCAAACACCCTGAGATGACTGTACGATAGATCCTGTCCAGTCCACACCTTCTCAGGTATTTCTCCATTCAACGGGGCTGATGGAGACCTGTTTATCAGATACACCGCCGTGTGCATTGCTTCTCCTCAGAATGTCTTGGGCAACTTCGCATGGGATAACATGCATATGATTCTCTTAACAATAGTGCGATTCATTCGCTTAGCTACATCATTATGCTGGGGGGTCTTGGGAATTGTCTGTTCATGCCGTATACCCAAGGACTTGTAGTACTCATAAAAGTCGCCAACGTATTCACCACCATTGTCGGTACAGATGCACTTCAATGATCTACCTGTCTCTCTCTCGACTATAGCATGAAACAATTTAAACATACTAAAGACCTCGTCCTTAGATTTCAAAGCATCAACTCAAACCCTCCTAGATGCATCATCTATAAAAGTAACAAAATTGTAACATCCTAGATTTTTACTGTTTTGAATTTCCAAAAATCCTTAAAATTTTATTTAATTAACTTATATTATCACTTACTGACCATTAACACTCAACGTTAGCTTATATATGAGTGGTCCAGTCTGGTCATGATCAGACCGTGTACAGGCCATCAAGTCAGATAATCGGTTTGTACTCGGCGATAGCTTGTGCAGGCTGTGCAGCAGCCGTGGAAGGTGAGAAAAATTTAAAAATTTAGGAAAACATAGATCTCACTGGGCATGTAGTCCATCACGGACCACAGACCCAGTGGACACCCAGAAATAAACTATTCAGGTCGTCCCAACGGCACTTGCCAAATGCAACCCACTAATGCCAGAATTGAAATCTAACACTGTTAAATAAAACTGAGACTTCAGGCATTTCAGCCGTCAGATTTCTTCCAAATTTACAGTAAAGGTCTAATGTATTTGTCTACGCCCGCCCACAAAATCTGGATTCTGATCATGGCACAGTGACCATTGTTCGCGAATAGGACCGGTGCGACCAAACCTCATATCCGGTCATAGCCCTTCATCGGGCCATGGAGCACTTATCCTATAAGTTTCATGGCTAGAGGGCTACCAGAACTGCCCCAACAACTGGAATGGACCCCATAGGGCCATTTAAAGATTTAAACCCTATGATCAAACCCCATATCCATTCATCTATTTGATATTAAACTTTGCATGACCCCTCATCGGGCCATGAGACACCTACACACCAAATTTGGTGGCCAAGGAGGTGTTAGGGCCTCCCTTAAGCTAATAAGGAGTCTTAGAGGGCCATTGTGGGCATTTGGAAAAACTTAAGGCCAAAGGGCCCAAATCTAGGAAATAAAGCCCTGGCTCTCTCATAACTCCTCCATTTACTACACCCACCAAAGAGAGAGAATGGAGAGTAAGAGAGTAAAGAGAGAAGAAGGAGAGTGTGAAGGAGAACAAAGGTGTACCCTAAATCGAGGTGGGGCCAAGGAAACCCAATCTTGCATCTCCCTACCTCTTCTCCCAGAAGAAATCCACTACCACGACCATTCATTCGTCCGTTGATCGTTAAGGTAAATCTCTCATCTCCTTTTTCTTGAAACTCATGTGTTGAGAAGGGATTAACATGGATTTCTAACATGCAAGTGCTTGCTTTAGGGATTCCGGTCGATCGACCTTAAAGCCCTCATTCTTAGGTCATTTTTCAAGCCTCCAACAATCCATAGGTGCAGACTGTTAACCTTAGGTGGCCTTGCACCAATTGTATTATGGATATAATAATTTTGTTTGTTGGGTGATGCATTTGGAGAATTTAAGGAGACTCTAGGAATTGTTGGGTAGTTTGGAATTGTAGGTCACGTTGATTCTCTAATATGATGTTATTCTTGCCTCTCACATGATTTAATGATCTTATGTTTATGTCTTGTTTGGTTTTCTTCATATGTTGTGGCCTATAGTATGTATGCCTTATTAATCCTTGTGCAAATTGCTTCTATGAGATATATGGGATGTTTAACATCCTCACTAACCCACACACCACACATGCACCTCTATTTCATAATTTTATTAGCTTGCTTGTGGAACTTTTGAATTGTATGTGAGAAATATGGATGCATGACATCACCTCTACTGGTTGATAACGCCAATTCTTAGCATGTTATGAATAATTATCAACTCTTTGGTTGGTTAGGAAAATGAGGAGAGTGAGGGTAGTCCTGTTGGTAGGACTACCTTGGGCTAAACCCATGAGCTTGGGCGAGTACAGAAGGACGACAGTAGTTAGACTACATGGGTTGTTGTACCTGATGTCGTCTGTCCCGTGTTTGCTTGGACTTGTGCGGTATGGCCTGTTACTGACCAATCTTTCTTGTTAACCATGATCGCTCACATATGTATGAAACCTGAAACACCCTACAACTGTTGTAGCCCATCGATAACTAAATTGAAAATCGATCCACCACCTCGTGAGCCTGACATGGTGGAATGAGACACTATGTCCGAGCTGTCGGCCTACGTTAGAGTGATGCGCCTCCCTGTAGTGATCGCGAGTGATCCCTTTTCCTTAGCACTCTCCATGTGCTTGAAGTTGAGGATGGAAAACCCGACGGGATCAAGGATCGTAGGGTCTTGACCTCACACGTTGGGGGCCCTTGGCCTCGCAACTAGTTCAGGGCCTTTGATACGTGAGGTGTATCAATTTTCCCAACCTGCTGAATGAATGAAATTAATTAAG
The DNA here is from genome assembly GCA_037074715.1 of Magnolia kwangsiensis. Lineage (NCBI taxonomy): Eukaryota > Viridiplantae > Streptophyta > Magnoliopsida > Magnoliales > Magnoliaceae > Magnolia > Magnolia kwangsiensis. The sequence goes on from CM073571.1 coordinate 201,607,662, forward strand.
AACTTGGTTAACATTATCATCGCATTGTACTAGCTAGGTTAGTGACTCGGCAATCGAGGTCGCTCTGAGGGATTGTTGGTCATATGCGATCGTTAGATGGAGTCGCTCGAGGGAGTGTTGTGTAACACCCTGAAAATCGGGGGTCGTGTATAAACTCAACTCCCGAGTTCCAGACCGTCACTTATGCAACAAAAATGGATATGATTCATTGTTGTCTGATTTAAAGCATTCACATGAGTAAAAGTATACCAAAACTGCAATTCATACTTCAGATCCAGTGATAAAAGCAAGCGGAAGACTAAACAATATATATATCACTGTATGGAAAAATAAAGTAAATCTCATCTGTCTCCAAAGTATGACTACATCTCTGAGTCTCATATACATGTACATAAACAAAAGAATAATGTTCAAAAAAAGTTCCACTGAAGTCCCCTCGATCCAGGTCGCCTACGGGAAGCCGTCGTGATACTGCATATACGAGAACTCATCCTGGTCCTCGTCGATCTCTGGCTCCACCTCCTGGATCTCGGCCTCACCTGCATCTACAACAGGGTCTGGTGGGTGTTGCAAACACCATCCCGTAACGTGGGAATGAGTGATCAACTCAGTGGAATCATAGAGCAAAGATTAGCATGTTCACAATTCAATCACGCGATAATAGTAAAGCAGTAAATCAGACAATCCTAATACTGTTGTTAATGCAAGATGATATGACGTGATGTATGCCCTCACCGACGATCACCCTCATGCGGCAACATCTTACGACCGCGGCATGCCACACTCCCTAGAGTGCTCCACATCTTTCAGGCACATGCAATGCTATGGTGATATGATTTTCAAGTTGTTATTAGTCCATTCAAACAGCAGGATTGGGAAACTAAGGTACTTTCCTTGTATCAATCCCAACACAGATCCTGTCTAGGGTCGTCACTCCTAGTAATCTCATACGATGTGTATTTCGTAGGTCACTGCAAGGGCTGCCAGGGCTGTTGCTCGCACTCGTTGCACCGCTCCCCCATCACCTTATCAATACAGGCCTACCGTACTCTACCGCAACGGAAGGGTCGTCGCCTCCCGTGGACTCAGAATACGCTCGCGGTCACTATAAAGGGCTCGTCGCCTGATCAGTGTAGGCCGACAGCTAGAATATAATGTCCCATACCACCATAATCTGCTCACGAGTCTAGGTGCTTACTGGTCACTACGGGGAGGTTTGTGGCCCCAGCGTAGGCCGACAGCTCGACCACGGTGTCCCATACCACCATGCCCGGCTCATGAGTCTTCGTGGATCAAGGTACCATGGTTAACAGGGTTTTCAGTGGTAAGTTTAGTACCCTAGGTTCAAGCAGTTATGACACATACAAGGTGAACATACATCGGCCAGTCGGGTTACTTGACGGGCTCGACTAGCGCGATCGCATCTCAAGGCGAACGACATGAAGTACGTAAAACACTTCGCGTGGCCTAACCACTGCCGCCAACTCTAATCACGAATCACGTTCATCGACGCGTCGTTCGTGGCTATGACCAGTCAGCCACGAATTCGCTCGGTTACCGACTGCCTGGACTAAGTCTAGTCCCACACATCTATGGAATCACATTAGCAATATATGCAAAGGTATTGGAATTGAAATACAATCATGTGAGCATGTTAACGCATGTTATAACATTCAACTTAAGCAAATATTCAAGGCATACTTTCCATGCATGTAATGCAATCATGCATAAAGTCAACATGTAGGAAATCATTTAGGTCAGCATATTAATCAAGAAATCAATCTCAAACTACTACATAACATCATTTAATTCAATACATACTAATACAAGCATTTATACAAACACATACACTACACACTTAAGTCTACATATAGTATGTCGACTCAAAGTGCACAACTAGGCGAATCTCTTCGCCAAACTGATTATGCAAGCATTCCTAACTCCCTAATGCGGCGACAAACCATGTCAATCACGTCAGCAAAATATGCATGTAGACCGTACTTCCTACAAATGACTAAAATGCCCTAAATCTCATATTCTTCGTTAATTTACGAAACAGGAAACGGAGAGCATGTTGTACATGTCAAACGGTGATGCCGTCGATAATCTACTATTAAACGACATTGAAAGCGTTGTAAACCGTCAATCAAAGCGTCTAAAATCCTCACCTAGTCTCTTACGGAAGCGTGATTTTGAACGAAGCGTGTACGCTTCGTCTACGGTAGTAGGAGGACCTGATTTATGAAGTACGTTAGCTAACATGCCATGAATCTAGGTAAACCCTAAATCAGCAAGTTCTAGGGTTATTTTATACCTAAAAAAGTGGAGAAATCACCAGCCAGGTGATTGGGAAGAGTTGGTGAAGCAGCAGCAATCGGCGGCTCGGAAGCGGAAAAAATCCCTTCCAATCTCTCTCTCAAACTCTCTCTCCTTTTCCTAGGGTTTGCAATTTTCGGATGGGAGAGAGAAATGAGGGTTTCAACCCCTTTTATAAGCTTAAAAACGCCGAAAATAGGCTCCGGAACGAAGTTTACTTGGTGCCTATCCATTTCGGGGCTGTTTCGGTCCAAAAACTGCTTTCTGGTGGTCTCCTGGTCGATTGCGATCGGACTTAAGCTCATGTGTACCAGATGTACCTCGTATTAAGTTTTCAGTCCGGCAGGGTTCGCAGATCGCACGTGGCGGACCAGTTTCAGTTCAGCGGTCACCGCACGTAGATCAGGGCTGAAAGTCTCTTGATAATAAATAAAAATTTTTCCTGATCCGAGGGTGTAATCTGGATGAATTCCGACGGTCAGAACGCTTAATACTAACGCGTCAAGTCGTGTGCCAGATTTGAATTTGAAATTCCAAATCTGTCCCTATTCGCGGTCGCTTCAGTCCGGGTTCAACGAAATAGTCTGTGATTATCGGTTTGACTTGATTTTCGAGATGATTGTCAAGTCCAGCTGGGCGGTTCTAACGGTCTAAGATAGGAGGTATCGGACCTTCGACGCGCGGTCTAAATCCAATATAAAAATTCAATGTGGTCCAGAGGACAAACCCGCTTAGAGTTTGATCCGAGGTTATAGAGTATTGTAGAGTTGTTTGTTCTACTCGATTTGGGTCTCGTAAAACGTATTTAAAGTGATCAGGGATTATTTCCCAGCTACTCTAGCGTTGCGCTAGCTAACTTACGCTTAATTTCCATGGAATTTAATTCTACGCGATTTCGGGTCGAGTTGGTACTCGAGCCCAAGTACGGATTTTTCACGGGCGTTACAATCTACCCCCCTTAACAAATAATTTCATCCTCGAAATTTGTACCTTTTCGTACTCCTCGAGAAGCTATGGGTAGTTCTTTCTGATCTCGGCTTCTGTCTCCCAAGTAGCCTCCTCCTCAGAGTGATGCGTCCATAGTACCTTCACAAGGGGAATCACCTTGCTACGCAGTACCTACTCCTTCCTGTCTAAGATGCGTGTCGGTCGCAGGATATAAGTAACATCCTCTCCTAACTGCACCTGCTCCCATCTGATGATATGGGAAGGATCAGCAACGTACTTCTTCAGCATAGAAACATGAAATACGTTGTGGACGCTCGCGAGGGGCGTGGGTAAAGCCAATCGGTAAGCCACTGCTCCCACACGATCGAAGATCTGGAATGAACCAATGAATCGCGGTGCCAGCTTCCCCTTCTTCCCGAACCGAAGGACTCCCTTCATAGGGGAAACTCGCAAAAACACGTGATCCCCGACTGTGAACTCTAGTGGCCGTCGTCTCGTATCGGCGTAGCTCTTCTGTCTGCTCTACGCTGTATGAAGCCGACGTCGAATAATATCAATCTTCTTTGACGTCGCCTGCACCAACTCTGGGCCAATCAAGCTACGCACACCGACCTCTAACCAGCAATGCGGTGCGCGACAAGGTCGCCCATACAGCGCCTCATAAGGTGCCATGCCGATACTCGCCTGGAAGCTATTGTTGTACGCAAACTCTGCATATGCAAGACAGTCATCCCAACTATCCTTGAAGTCCAATGCGCAAGCTCGCAACATGTCCTCCAGGATCTGGTTCACTCGCTCCGTCTGTCCGTCCGTCTGTGGGTGGAAGGTAGTACTGAACTTCAACTTCACACCCATAGCCTCCTAAATGGGAGTCCAGAAAATAGAAGTGAACCGCGTGTCTCTGTCCGACACGATCTCCACCGGAACTCCATGCAGACGCATAATCTCTCGGATGTACAATCTAGCCAGCTCGTCTGCAGAGTTCGTAACTCTGATCGGTAGGAAGTGCGCCGACTTCGTCAATCGGTCGACGATCACCCAAATGGAATCATGCCCCTTCCTCGTCTTCGGCAACCCAGAAATGAAGTCCATGGAAATGAAATCCCACTTCCACTCTGTAATCGGCATAGGCTGCAAAAGTCCAGGTGGTCGGCGATGCTCTGCCTTCACCTGCTGACAAGTGAGACAATGGGACACGAACTCAGCTATGTGGGTCTTCATACCTTCCCACCAATACGTCCTCTTCACGTCACGATACATCTTCGTACTGCCTGGATGCATCGCGAGTCTAGTAGAATGCGCAGCCTCGAGAATCTCTCGTCTCAAGTCAGGGACATCTGGGACGCATAGGCGGCCACGGTAACGTAAGCCCCCATCCATACCAACTCGCCAGTCGGCGTCAGCATCATCACTGGCCTGCTCTCGAAGCTCAGTAAGATGCGCATCGTCCCTCTGTGCCTCGATGACTCGGTCATCGATCTGAGATCGCACCTGTACGTGTGCGATGAACTCAAATGGCTCATCTACGGTGAGTTTCTGCTCAAAGTCTGGTAAAAACTCAACCATATCCCACTCGGCAACCATCAGCGGAGCCGCAAACTCTATCACCTTTTTGCGGCTCAACGCATCAGCCACAAGGTTTGCCTTCCCAGGATGGTAAGAGACTTCAAACTTGAAGTCCTTCAGCGTCTCCATTCATCGCCGCTGCCTCATATTCAAGTCTCGCTGCGTGAATATGTACTTAAGGCTCTTGTGGTCGCAAAAGAGCTCGAACTCCTCTCCGTAGAGGTAATGTCTCCAGAGTCTCAGTGCGAATATAACGGCTGCCAACTCTAGGTAGTGTGTAGGGTAATTCTCCTCGTGCTTCCTTAATTGTCTCGAGGCATACGAAATTACCCTGTCCCTCTGCATAAGGACACAACCCAAACCAACGCTAGACGCGTCAGTGTATATAGTGTATCTAACCCCTTGCTCTGGCAATACTAGCACAGGGGCGGACGTAAGTCTGTCCTTCAGCTCCTGAAAAGCTGACTCCGCCTTATCATTCTAGGCGAACTTCACGTCCTTCTGTGTCAACTGAGATAAGGGTCTCGCGATCTTCGAGAAGTCCTGAATGAAGCACCGATAGTAGCCAGCGAGACCCAAGAAACTCCTCACCTCAGTGACAGAACCAGGCTGCTCCCAGTCCTGCACCATAGCTACCTTAGACAGGTCAACTGCCATGCCATTCTTGGACACCACGTGTCCCAGAAACTTCACCTCCTGTTTTCAGAAGTCGCACTTCTTATACTGTGCGAACAACTGATGCCGTTTGAGCGTATCAAGGACCAAACGCAAGTGCTCCTCATGCTCCTCTCGACTCCTAGAGTACACCAAAATGTCGTCAATGAAGACAACGACGAATCGATAAAGGAAAGGCCGAAATACCCGGTTCATCAGATCCATGAACATGGCCGGTGCGTTCGTGAGACCGAACGACATCACGAGGAACTCGTAGTGGCCAAAACTGGTCCTGAATGCTGTCTTCTGCACGTCCTCATCCCTGACGCGCAGCTGATGATAACCTGACTGAAGATCAATCTTCGAGAAGTACTGCGCTCCTCTCAACTGATCAAACAAGTCATCGATCCTGGGCAAAGGGTACTTGTTCTTCACCGTGAGCTGGTTCAGCCTGCGATAATCAATACACAATCGCATCGAACCATCCTTCTTCTTCACGAACAAGACCGGTGCTCCCCAAGGTGACACGCTAGGCCGTATAAGGCCAAGCTCTAGCAGACCATCAATCTGCGTCCTCAACTCCTCCATCTCACATGGTGCGATACGATACGTCGGCAGTGAGACGGGTGTAGAACCAGGAACCAGATCGATAGTGAAATTGATCTCACGTCGGTGCGGCAAACCAGGGATCTTCCTGAACAGATCTCCGAACTCAGAAACAACTAGCGTCTGCTCAAGTACCTGGGCACCAGCGTCGCGCAATAGAGTGGCGTAGCTAAGTATGCGGAAAGGAAGATTTACCCGCACTGGAAATGTGAAGGATGCACCCTCAGGCTCGTACGCTGTGACTATACGAGTCTCGCAGTCAATCTCGGCTCTCGCTGCAGTCAACCAGTCCATGCCAAGAATGACGTCGAGATAAACAAGCGAGGGATCGACGACCAGATCAAGAGTCATCGTCCTGCCTCCCAGATTAACCAAACAACCCTCACACATCTGGGTGACATCCGAATAATCTCCATGAGCTGCAAAGACTCGCACGCTATCCATAGTGATAGTTTGTAACCCAAGACGTCTGACTACGGCACGCGATATCAAAGAAATCGTGGAACCAGTGTCCACCATGACAAGAACGGGAGTACCTCCAATATGGGCCGTGACCTCGAAGGCTGAATGCTGGAAAGTCAGAGTCGCAGCTGCCTCAGCTGTCAATGCATGAACCCGAGCCTGCTGTGGCCGGTTCGGCCGCTGTGTCAAGGGCCGTGGAGGCTGTCGGATCTGCGATACCGTAGGTCTGAAAGAAGGATGCGCAGGAGCTGACCGTATAGACGGTGCTGATATCGCCTGCGGACGTACACGGTCAATCTTCTGCGGCGGCGAGAACCCATTGTCCCGCATCCTCGAAAAGCAGCTCTGCGCCAAGTGGCCCGTCCTCCCACAGTATGTACATGTCAAATCAGGGCGCCGAAACGGTGGTACAGGCGCCGTAGTCCTAGTAGGAGGATCAATGCGAGGCCTCTTGCTCGCGAAGGGCCTGTCTGACAAATCCGGTCGTGGCCTAGAAGCAGCCGGGCCTCGAGATCGCGCAAGTCGATCCACGTCCTGCTCTGCCCGCATGGACATGTGAATCAACTCCGCATAGGAGGGAATGCTAACACAGCACATCTTCGACCAAAAAGCGCCGTATGCGCATCAGCTCATCAGCTAGGATCGTCGGGACGTACCTGCCCAACTCTGTGAACCGATGCTCATACTCGGTAACTGTCATCGCTGCCTGTCTGAGACGGAGAAACTCATTCTCCCTGTCGTGCCTGTAGGTCTGGGGATAATACTTCTCATGGAAGCGGAACTCAAATGCTGCCCACGTCCATACAAAGTCTACGGCAACAGTCCGCAGTACGCTATCCCACCACATGCTGGCGCCTCTCTCAAATAGGAAGGTAGCCAGCTCTACCTGCTCGGCCTCGGTGCAGTGCAACATCTGCAAGATCTTCGACACCCGGTCGAGCCAGTACTCAGCCTCCTCGGGTCTGTGAGAACCCGTGAAAGTAGGAGGCCGCAAGCGCTGAAATCGCTCCAATAGGCCCCGTGTGTCGGCAGGATTCCCCGCAGGGAAAGCAGGCGGCGCAGGATGAGCCATGCCCTCATCCTGGGCGTATGTATAGGCATCCTCAGCTGGATGCGCATTTGGTGCAGGTGGAGTAGATGTAGTCGCACCCCCACCCTGGGCTAATGTCCCCACTATGGTGGTCAGAAGCTGCTGCTGCTGCAGCATCATAGCCATCATCTGCTCGAATCTGTCAGGGGCTGGAGCAGGCAGTGGCGGATGCGGTGTGGAAGTAGATGCGCGATGTGGCTCTCTGACTGATGGCGTAAATGGTGGTGGTCCATCTGTAGGACCAGCGGCAGGCTGAGACGATCGAACCGCTTCAGGAATCGGGCCCACAGCAGGGTCCACATGGGTGCCAGACTGCGAAGGAGTCTGATCCATATGCTCTGACAATGCAAGCCGAACCGTGCTCCGCGTAGTCTTAGGTGGCATTCCCTATATTCAAAATAGGGCGCAACCTTGTCAGTCTCAATTGCACAAATACACCACAATCATCCACATAAAGAGTCAAAGGCATTCCATGCATTTCAATTAATCAAAATTGTCACAATACAAGGGATATATCCTTACAAGCATCATGACTAGAATTACATAAAAATTAAGACAATTAAGCAACAGCAACATAAGCAAAGCAGTAGCCCTAACAGGCTTACACACATAAAACAGGAAATGACTAACTACTGATAACAACATCAAAGATCGCATCGCTAGTCGGAGTCTGGTGACGGAGGAGGAGCACCCTTATCCTGTAAGCAACACAGGATCGCCTTCAAGGTGCGAGTCACCTTGCCAAATTTCTTCTTTGTAACGGCCTTGGCATCAGCGACTTCTGCGCGAAGTTCTTGGACTTCCCTTCGCAAAGCGGTCTGACTCTCCTCCATCCGAGCAATGCGATCGTCGATAGTAGCCTGCGCAGAAGGAGGAGGGCTCTCATCAGTATCCTGAGCCTCCTCTTCTGCTTCTTCCTGAACTTCTGCTCTAGGTTCTTCTTCGCTTTGATCTTCCTCATCATCAAAGTCATCCCCACTATCCCTTTCAAGTTGATTTTTACGGTATTGTGACCTAATCTTCATCTTGACCATTGTCGACTCATCGATGGTGTGAATCGATACCGGCAATTTCGGCCCAAGTCTATAGGCAAACTCAAGCGCAATCTTGCAAATAAGTCGGCCAAAGGGAAGCGATTCGGATGTTCTTCTTGACCTGGCTGTGAGAACTATCTGCCATAAGATGAAAGTGGCCATACATACGTTCTCTCCCTGGGCCACCAGAAATAAGAAATCGACCATAAGACGTGTACATTCAATGCGGTTCGACGACCTGGGATAAACATTGAACGTGCAGATATGGTGCAGCAGGCGTAAATCCTCAGACATGTACGTCACCTTGAGGCTATTATTAGGCTGCCATGGAACCAACTTACCGCACAGAAACCTGGTGCGGCGATCTCGTTCACGTCTAGTCCTCAGATTCTTCTCACTAGGATGCACATCACCTAGAGGCACGTTGAGAAGTCGCGCAATCAACCGAACGTCGATCGTAGCCATCCGATCTCTACCAAAAGGGATTTTGAACTGCAAAGGCTCCAAGGTAGGATTCTGGATGCTAGCATAGAAGGCACGAACGGTGCTCACATTAGCACGAGCGCGAGCTTCAAAGATCGGACCCCAATGCGCAGCTTCAATGCGTTCGAACAACAGATACTCGCCGAACAATCGTCCATCTACGTCCGCCTCATATAACACTTTGCGATCAGTGTATTGGCCATGAGGCATCTCCGATAGAATTGTTCGCCCAAGGTGTGCATGGGGATCCAAATCCCGCTTTGTACGGCACTCCAGGACTGCAGCTGGACCTGCGGCGGCGCTTGAACTTGCGGCACCACCCTGCGGTCTTCTCGATCGAGCAGGGCAGCTCGGCCCAGCCTCGTCTGTTGCGGTTTTCCTCTTACCCATCAAAGATATGATGGATGAGAGTGATAACAGGCCTAAAATGGCTTCCACGAAAGCCATGGAAAAAGGCAAAAATGGGAAGAAGTGGCTGCCCAATCTGAAAAAAGGAAATCTAGGCGTCGTAGAGGGATGCTTCAAGCTTCCCAAGGCTATAATTTCAAGGAGAAATACAAAGAAAAAGGTAGAATGGAGCACCTCACGATTTCAGCTCTATTTGGAGATTTTTGGAGCTCCAAATGGTGAGATCTTCAAGAAGAGGGGCTGCCAACACCCAATAGTGATGGGTGGTGGTCGGTTTTGGCCAAGGAGGGACCTAGGAGTGATTTGGGACGCCGAAATTTGGAGATGGTTGCTGAAAATCAAAAATAGGACTATGGGGAGGGCTATTTGTGAAGGAGGGGTATAATTTAGGAGTTTTCGTGAGATGGGAGCTACCTAGGGAGGGTGTACACCCCATTTAAGGGCGTGCGCCCGAAAAACAGCACCAATGGACCCCACCGGTCGGCGATGCATCGCCCGACCGGCGATGGCATCGCCGGCCAACTTCTAAGTTGGCCGGTGGGACCACATGGGTCTGGTCCCCCATGGTCCAGGGGTTCCAAAAATGTATGTCCCACCCCCTAGTTCATCGTATTTTGGTCTGTATGAGCCCAAATATGTGTTCGGGGCTTTCCGGGATCACATCGCAATCCCGAATATCAAACCATATGATGCACCATATGAATTTGGGGTATAAGGAGCCAGTACATCTATCTAGATCCTTAGTTGCTAAAGAAAGTGAAGTTAGAATTGCCTTATGGCCATTTTTCATGAAATTTTACTATTCACTGTAAAATTTTGTGAAAGTACTAATTTATGTTATTTTCATATTAGGTTTGATGCCTAACATGAAATGGATAATAAAGAAATGAAGGTCGGAGTGTTTAGAGGAGGAATTTTAAGAATTTTTGGCAAAACGGGATTTTTAAGCCCTGGCGATTGATTACAGGAGTCGTGGTCATCCCACGGCCCAAGGATTCACTTTTGCGATTTAAAACCGCTCGTAGAACGTCTCAACCTAACTTTCTATAGCTTAGAAGCGATTCGGGTTGCCTTACGCGACCCGAGATGCGTTACAGACTCGATCTTGCGATTGATTCTAATAGACTTCGTCTATCGGCGAATCTGCGATCCTAGAAGTGTTTCTAGACCCTTCTCGCACCCTCTTAAGTCAAAGGAAACGACAGCGTACGTTGCAAGACCATAACCCAGGCCCAGTATACTCTTATTCATGCTCTGATACCAACTTGTAACACCCTGAAAATCGGGGGTCGTGTATAAACTCAACTCCCGAGTTCCAGACCGTCACTTATGCAACAAAAATAGATATGATTCATTGTTGTCTGATTTAAAGCATTCACATGAGTAAAAGTATACCAAAACTGCAATTCATACTTCAGATCTAGTGATAAAAGCAAGCGGAAGACTAAACAATATATATATCACTGTATGGAAAAATAAAGTAAATCTCATCTGTCTCCAAAGTATGACTACATCTCTGAGTCTCATATACATGTACATAAACAAAAGAATAATGTTCAAAAAAAGTTCCACTGAAGTCCCCTCGATCCAGGTCGCCTACGTGAAGCCGTCGTGATACTGCATATACGAGAACTCATCCTGGTCCTCGTCGATCTCTGGCTCCACCTCCTGGATCTCGGCCTCACCTGCATCTACAACAGGGTCTGGTGGGTGTTGCAAACACCATCCCGTAACGTGGGAATGAGTGATCAACTCAGTGGAATCATACAGCAAAGATTAGCATGTTCACAATTCAATCACGCGATAATAGTAAAGCAGTAAATCAGACAATCCTAATACTGTTGTTAATGCAAGATGATATGACGTGATGTATGCCCTCACCGACGATCACCCTCATGCGGTAACATCTTACGACCGCGGCATGCCACACTCCCTAGAGTGCTCCACATCTTTCAGGCACATGCAATGCTATGGTGATATGATTTTCAAGTTGTTATTAGTCCATTCAAACAGTAGGATTGGGAAACTAAGGTACTTTCCTTGTATCAATCCCAACACAGATCCTGTCTAGGGTCGTCACTCCTAGTAATCTCATACGATGTGTATTTCGTAGGTCACTGCAAGGGCTGCCAGGGCTGTTGCTCGCACTCGTTGTACCGCTCCCCCATCACCTTATCAATACAGGCCTACCGTACTCTACCGCAACGGAAGGGTCGTCGCCTCCCGTGGACTCAGAATACTCTCGCGGTCACTACAAAGGGCTCGTCGCCTGATCAGTGTAGGTCGACAGCTAGAATATAATGTCCCATACCACCATAATCTGCTCACGAGTCTAGGTGCTCACTGGTCACTACGGGGAGGTTTGTGGCCCCAGCGTAGGCCGACAGCTCGACCACGGTGTCCCATACCACCATGCCCGGCTCATGAGTCTTCGTGGATCAAGGTACCATGGTTAACAGGGTTTTCAGTGGTAAGTTCAGTACCCTAGGTTCAAGCAGTTATGACACATACAAGGTGAACATACATCGGCCAGTCGGATTACTTGACGGGTTCGACTAGCACGATCGCATCTCAAGTCGAACGACATGAAGTGCGTAAAACACTTCGCGTGGCCTAACCACTGCCGCCAACTCTAATCACGAATCACGTTCATCGACGCGTCGTTCGTGGCTATGACCAGTCAGCCACGAATTCGCTCGGTTACCGACTGCCTGGACTAAGTCTAGTCCCACACATCTATGGAATCACATTAGCAATATATGCAAAGGTATTGGAATTGAAATACAATCATGTGAGCATGTTAACGCATGTTATAACATTCAACTTAAGCAAATCTTCAAGGCATACTTTCCATGCATGTAATGCAATCATGCATAAGGTCAACATGTAGGAAATCATTTAGGTCAGCATATTAATCAAGAAATCAATCTCAAACTACTACATAACATCATTTAATTCAATACATACTAATACAAGCATTTATACAAACACATACACTACACACTTAAGTCTACATATAGTATGTCGACCCAAAGTGCACAACTAGGCGAATCTCTTCGCCAAACTGATTATGCAAGCATTCCTAACTCCCTAATGCGGCGACAAACCATGTCAATCACGTCAGCAAAATATGCATGTAGACCGTACTTCCTACAAATGACTAAAATGCCCTAAATCTCATATTCTTCGTTAATTTACGAAACAGGAAACAGAGAGCATGTTGTACATGTCAAACGGCGATGCCGTCGATAATCTACTATTAAACGACATTGAAAGCGTTGTAAACCGTCAATCAAAGCGTCTAAAATCCTCACCTAGTCTCTTATGGAAGCGTGATTTTGAACGAAGCGTGTACGTTTCGTCTACGGCAGTAGGAGGACCTGATTTATGAAGTACGTTAGCTAACATGCCATGAATCTAGGTAAACCCTAAATCAGAAAGTTCTAGGGTTATTTTATACCTGAAAAAGTGGAGAAATCACCAGCCAGGTGATTGGGAAGAGTTGGTGAAGCAGCAGCAATCGGCGACTCGGAAGCGGAAAAAATCCCTTCCAATCTCTCTCTCAAACTCTCTCTCCTTTTCCTAGGGTTTGCAATTTTCGGATGGGAGAGAGAAATGAGGGTTTCAACCCCTTTTATAAGCTTAAAAACGCCGAAAATAGGCTCCGGAACGAAGTTTACTTGGTACCTATCCATTTCGGGGCTGTTTCGGTCCAAAAACTGCTTTCTGGTGGTCTCCTGGTCGATTGCGATCGGACTTAAGCTCATGTGTACCAGATGTACCTCGTATTAAGTTTTCAGTCCGGCAGGGTTCGCAGATCGCACGTGGCGGACCAGTTTCAGTTCAGCGGTCACCGCACGTAGATATTCTTTTGGGCATAACATTGTTTTTATGATTTCGTCAACGCCATGTGCGACCCATTTATATTTTTGGACCTGTATATATATATATATATATATATATATATATATATATATATATATATATATATATATATATGTCTGACATCCTTTCATTTCAGTTAACGTATCGTGGATGTGATTTATGTTCTAAGTAATTCCAGGCTGCGCATTTAAATCTGATTAAACGCAAATTAATAAGAAAATTGGATATAGGTGATGTCTTAGAACTCGGGAGTTGAGCGTATGCACGAGCCTCGATTTTTAGGGCGTTACAAAAATACAATGCCCCACCCAAGGTTTTTATCCACATAGGATCACAAACATCAGAATAAACCAAATCTAATGTATGTACTTTATTAATATGAGAAAAAGATTTAACAAATGAAACTCTATATTGTTTCCCTGATAAACAATCAAGACAAGTTTTAAGAGGCATACCTGTAACGTTTGAAAGGAGGCACTTCCTCGCTAGTAGCTAAAGCCCTTTTTCACTCATGTGGCCTAGACGCCTGTACCACATGTCAATAGCTGAATCTTCCGTTGCGTTCAACTCACCCTTGCATACACTGAGACATGCCTTGTAAAGGATGTAACACTTCTTTCCCATGGCTGCGATCAACGAACCCTTGATGAGCTTCCAGTGCCCACCAGTAAACCGGCTTTCATAGCCATCATCATCCAACCTTTCCGTCGACATCAAGTTGAGGCGAAGGTCTGGGATATGCCTCACATCCCTGAGAACCAATGTGCAGCCCACATTGGTCTTCACACAAATAACACCGACCCCTATGATCTTCGATACATAAGAATTTTCCATCTTCACGATCCCATAGTCACCTGACTTGTAGCTTATGAAAAAGTTCCTACGTGGAGTCATATGAAAAGAGGCTCCCGAGTCTATCACCCAATCGGTGTCCTGACTCGTAGCCATGAGACATACATCATGATTTATAGAAAGAATAACTACAACGTCGCCATCTGAAGTGATCGCAGTGGAATCTGATTCATCTTCTTTCTCTTTTCCTTTTCCTTTCTTGTCGTTCTTAGCCTTACGACATTCATGCTTATAGTGGCATTTCTTACCACAATTTCAGCAATCAACATCTTTTCTATTACTTGACTTGCCTATTGATTTATCTCGGGCCTTCCTGGTCTTTCTGTTCTTTCTCCTCCCCCGTTCCTGTGTCACAAGGGCCTTTTGCTGAGTAGACCCTTGATACTCCCTCCTTGTCTCCTCATTGAAGAGACAACTAGTCACATGTTCTATGAATATCTTTCCGCCTGGAGCGGAGTTACTTAGAGACACCACCAATGTCTCCCAACTGTTAGGCAACGAACTAAGCAAAAGTAAAGCCCGCAATTCATTATCCAAGACCATCTTCATAACGGAGAGTTGTTTCACTATATTGCTGACCTCATTCATGTACTCGGTCACAGAACCACCATCTTTGAACTTGAGATTCACAAGTCGCCTTATCAGAAATTTTTTATTACCGGCTGTCTTCATCTCATATAGCCCTTCTAGTTTCAGCCATAAGCTAGTAGCTGAGGTTTCCGTAGACACATGGTAGAAAACAGAATCATCCAGCCATTATCTAATAAACTCTATCGCCTTTCGGTCCATCTTCTTCCAATCATCATCAAAATATCCTTAGATTTTGCGATATGCCTAAAATTGGAGAATATAAGTCCTTGCAATAAAGCAAGTCTTCCATCTTAGCATTCCATATGGTCCAGTTAGAACCATTGAGGCTGATCATCCTTGATGAGCCACCTTCCATAATTCCAAACCGATCCTACCCGTTTAATGAACTTGGCTCTGATACCACTTTGTTGGGGGCCTTGTACAAAACCTTAGGATCTAGCCCTTCAGAACAAACCAGAATTATGGAATAATAATGCAATGAAATAAATCAAAGCACAACCACATACCACACAAGAGATTTTTACGTGAGAAACCCTCAAAGAGGTAAAAACCACGGGACCTTATTCAGACCAACAATCCACTATGGAGTAGAACGTTGTAACCGATCACAAGCACACATTGTTATGATCAAACCTTCACTTACGCAGGAGTGAATAAATAATAAGAGAAATAAAGAAAACTGAGAGATCTCACCGATTACGAGGACGTAGAAGCGGTGAGATACAGTAGATCACCTCCACGTACATAACCTCCCTTCTACAAGCTTTCTCTCTCTCTCTCTCTCTCTCTCACCCCTTTGATGGCCCTAAACCCTTTAGGAAACCCTTTTGTGCTTTTATTCACACAACATACCCTAGAAAAATCCTAGGGACCCCTTTTTATAGTTTTAGAAAACTCCCTTTTACATCCTAGTTGCAAAAGGACTTGTGATACGAAATCCAAGTAAAATTGCGGAACGAATATGGGTAATTACAATTGGTCGTGACTCTCCTACGACCAGTCAAGCGCTACCTACGACCAGTTGAGCGCCCAGGAGAAAAATAGTTCAAGTTCGCTGGACTTTAAGTTGTGTCAGGGCTTGACTCCCACGACTGGTTGAACACCAGTCCACGATCGGTCGAGTAGGGCTCACGACCGGTCGAACACGGGACAAAAATTCCATCAAAAATATCATCCCACCGTTGATGGGGCATGACCTAAAAATCTCCTCTATCGATAGATCGTAGGAATCTAATATTTGAGGATCCACATTGGTTGTACACGTATTGCCCACCATATGATACCAATCAGTTTGCTTTTCACACTTATGAGTCACTCTATCACTCTTATTAGGACCCATATCTTCGCGGATGTGGACTGTGGTCCACTAGAGACACCCAATTAATTCCATATATGTGGGACCCTCTTGTTTGTTTGTTTTTGTTTTTTTAAGGATTGTGGGACCCATTGTTAGGTACCCAGACCATTGATCTGATAGATGAACCTATTCATAAGGTGATTCCCATCAGAATGAATGAAATTAAAAAATAAAATAAAATCAAATATCATCCTAATCCATTACTTCTATTGGCCCACTTGAGTATTGGATCTAGTTCACTTGTGGGCTCTCATCTTAAGGACCGGTGAGGCTGATGGACAGATTGGACTTCACGAGGACAACATGGTGGACCCCACAAGGCTTATTGCAAGCAATTAGTGTCCTTCAAAAAGAGAATATGAGAAGAAGCTAATATTAAGATGGAAGAGGAGATAGGAGGGCCCAAATGAGAAAATGAGACTCTCTTCTTGAATATCAAGTATGGTTAGATGAGAAGGAAAAACAAAAGGGAGGGAGACGTTGGATCACCTATCATGTAAGCGCTGAAGTTAGTAATAATTTCATAAAAGTTATACCCAATATTTCTACCTTTTAGAAAGGTGGAGTAGCTAGACTTAAGAGGAAGGATGATCTGCTTATTTCTATCGGCAATAATTTTGCTAACAAACATTGCCATGTTTTTGTGACAAGTAAAATGAGCTATATTATCATGTTAGTATCATGTGATGTCCAAGATCTCATAAGCTTTCAAATTTTTCTAATTTTTTAATGAGAATTTAGATAAATATTCAATATTTTGAATATATACATGCATATAATTTAAAATATTCATTAATTAATAAGACTGAAAAGGTACTATGAGGTCCAGCTCCGTGGGCTCCCTTGCAATGTGACATCCACCTTATCAATTGCATATGATGTACCCATTAGTGGTGGGCCATGATTAGAGCTGTACATGAGTCAAACTGAGTTGAGCTTGGTACGGCCTGCCCAATAGCTAACCCTAGCTTGAAGTCAGCTCGGCTCGGTCCTCGAGCCTAATTGGCTAGCTTGGCTCGGTTTGATTCCAATTAATGCCTGTCCGATATTTTCTCAAGCACATAAAGAGTGCATCTTAAATTTCTCAAAACAATAATAATACTTTACAAGTATTTCATCAAACACTCCAGGAGCAACGTTAAAATCAAGAAATAAGGGGACTCTTATAATGTAAAGTATTTTTGTATCGATTTGTTTCGTATTCATTCCCTCCTTGCCACCAACTGATCTTGCGGAGAATGTATGCACTTAAAACAACACTTCGTTGAGTCATTTCATCAAACACTTGATGAGCAACATCAATATCAAAATAACCGAGTCATTGAGCTGATTCGATTTTAGTTGATCCAACTTGAGGTTCGATTTGAGTCGAGTCGAGCTCGGACAAGTGTGAACTCGGCTTGAAATTTTTTTGAGCTTTAAAAATTAGTTCAACTCAGTTCGAATCCAATTTCAAGCTAAAGCAAGTTGAGCTTTTTTCGAGTTGAGTTGAGTGAGCTGATCGAGCCAACTCGACTTGTGTACAACTCTAGCCGTGAGCTTAAAAATTAGGCCAATTCATGACTTAGATGGGCCACATCACAAACATGAGTTGAGAATAGATATGCACCCATTGAAACCCTCGTTATCATTTATAGGGTCCATTGAGATGTGGCTTAGACATCAAGACCATCCATTATGTGAGGGGTCACACCAAGTTTCAGCTGGATCCAAACTCAAGTGGGTCCCACAAATGCTTTTGGATATTTTAAGTATGATATCACATGGTTTTAGATGGTATGGCCCACTCGTGTTCTAAATATGACTGATTGTTGGGATATCCCATAACTAAGAGGGGGGCCACAACCAACATAGATAACGGTGGGCCCCATAGAGCTGAGGTCCCATGACGTGGACCTATACTAGCATTTCCCCTTGATAATAAATACTTTTAATTATTTTATTTCTTTGAGATTATTCTCATATTATCTTAAGAAAAACCACAAAATTAAAAAATCTCTCAAAATAATTTACGAACCAAGAAATTTTCAAGAAGAAGGTTTCCAACCATGCCATTAAATGGAGAAATGAGCCTAAGTTGTACTAATAATCTACTTTGATCAAGAAAGGTTTGCTAGAATGCATCCTGATATTTGCGACTTCAACCGTTAGTTTGGAAACCTTTTATAGAGTAGTCCTCATCACTAGGTGTGGCAATGAGTGCCCAACTCTGAAGGGACAAAGCTTGAGCCACTAAACTTGTGATGTAGAGCGGGTCGCGGACAATTTCATGGCTAAGATGGATCAGAAAAGGCACGGTCGGCGACAGAAGTGATTCGGACCATCGGACCTTAGATTGGGCGTATCTCACAATCCGGAATGAGTTATCCGACGTAAAATATATGATTTTGGGGTAGAACGAGCTACTTTAGCCAACCAACCCAGCCATGCCGGGTTGCGCAGCCCGGATTTGCGAAAAACCCCCTGATCGACGGTCGTTTCCTCGTTTTAATTTTGTTTTTACTATAAATAGTAAGTTTTAGTTTGAGTATAACTTTTCATCCGTTGGGCTTTAGGAGTTGTGTCCAACACGAAAAGTGCTTAGGATAATTAGGAGAACAGTTTGTTGAAGCCAAATAGGACACTTACTATTTTTGGCCGAAAACCTTGCGCACTAGTAGACATCGTGACCGTCTATAAATAGTAAGTTTACTATTTATAGTAAGTTGCGAATTCTAGGAGTTTTAGTTGTAGTATGAGTCTGATTTCTTTCATGTTGCTTGGTTCCCTTATTTAAAGGGGTGTAAACTCGTTTTTAATTATTCATCAATCAATTTCGAATTTATTAGAATTATTGCTATTTTCCTGCTTTCTTTCCTCGTGGATTCGAGAAGTCTCTGTGAGGAGTCCAGAGAAGCTCCGTGGATTCAGAGTAGTTATCCTTGAGGAAGACGGTGATCGACCTCATCACGTTCATCCCTACGTCAATTTGGTATCAGAGCGAGGTTTTCCCTCGGGCCGATGGCAAACAACGAAAGTATGAATCAAAATCCTGTGGACGATGATCCAGGGATTCGTTATCTTTCGGAAAGAATGGAAGCTTTCCATCGGGAGAGTCAGTTGACCATGCAAGGGCTGCAGGCAACCCTCGACCGTCTTGCGGATGCGCTACTTCCGTCCCGAGCCCTAGGCAGTGCTCCACCACCTATGGTCGCGCCACCACCCGTGGTTGCTGTACGACGTGACCCTGATTATCGCAGAGCACTACCAGCGGTAAATCGTAGGGCTACACTAGATGATTCTAATTCCAGCGACGAGGACATTAATGAGGGTTTTGATCGACGACCAGTCCATGGAGGCGATCGTCTAGATCGTGCTGAAAGAGACTATCGAGGTAAGGCTGAACTTCTTAGTTTTAACGGTTTATTACGTATCGAAGATTTTCTCGATTGGCTAGCCGAAGTAGAGAGATATTTCGATTATATGGATGTGGCAGACCATAAAAGGGTGAAGTTGGTAGCGTTTAAATTGAAATCTGGTGCTTCTGCATGGTGGGAACAATTGTAACTCTCACGAGCCCGCCAAAACAAGGCGCCCATCGCAACATGGCCTCGGATGAGACGTTTTCTTCGTTCACGATTTCTCCCCAGTGATTATGAGAAGATATTATTCCAGCAATACCAGAATTGCTGACAAGAAAATTGAACTGTTACAGATTACACTGAAGAATTCAAGTGGTTGGCTACACGAAACGATTTATCAGAATCTGAGTCACACAAAGTGGCACGATTTATAGGTGGGTTGCGACTGGTAATTCAGGATCGAGTTCAGATGTACCCAGTCGGGACCGTAGATGAAGCAGTTCAATTGGCAGGAAGGACAGAAACGCAGCTTGCAAGAGCTCCTGCTCGTCCCTATCCTTCAAATCGACCCCCTATGACAGGTCCCACACAGGATCCAGTGCTGGCTCGAGGAAAAGATCCGGTAGGAGAACGTCCTCAACCTCCTCCACCCGCGAACCGTGATATGGGGAGCGGACCATCCAGACCTCAACGGGCAGCACCCACAACAGCGGGCCCTAGTAGGATTCCGAATCCTTATGCTCGGCCAAGGCCGAACAATTATTACCGCTGTGGCCAACCAGGCCACTTATCAAACACGTGTCCTCAACGTCCGGCAGCGTACTTGACTATAAACGAAGGGGGCACTGAAGATGAGGCCGTGGAAGAGGATCATGGCTTTGATGAATATGAACAAACCACTGAAGAAATAGCAGGTGGCGATGAAGTGATAGGCGAAGATCGTGGTGAATCTCTCGTTGTGAGGCGACTACTGTATACCCCACGAAAGGAATTACATCCACAGCGGCACAATATATTTCGTACTCGGTGCACTGTCAGCGGAAAGGTCTGTGATGTGATCATAGACAGTGGTAGCAGCGAGAACATCGCCTCAAGAGTGATGGTGGATAAGTTGCAGCTACCAACGACGAAACATCCTTCCCCATACTCAATAGGCTGGATAAAAAAAGTGAACGAGACCAAGGTAACTGAACAATGCACTATCTCGTTTTCAATTGGTAAACATTATAAGGATCAGATACTTTGTGACGTGGTTGACATGGAAGCCTGCCATATGCTACTCGGTCGACCCTGACAGTCGGATCGTGATGCGACCCATCGGGGGCGAGACAATGTTTACATATTCGTCAAGGATAGTTGAAAAATAATCCTTGCCCCTATGGCACCAGAGAACCACCCTGAAGCCTCTAAGTGGAGGGGAGTTCTCTCTTGACCATTCGAGATTTCATAGAGGAGTCCAAGGAAACCGACGAGGTATATGCCGTAGTGGTGAAGTGCGAGAAGGAGGAACCCTCAAACATCCCTCCAAGCTTAAGACTGTTACTAAACGAATTCAAAGAAGTCTGGCCTGAAGATTTACCTGATGGATTGCCCCCCATGAGAGACATCCAACATCACATAAACCTCGTCCCTGGGGCTAGCCTGCCCAATCGCCCTCATTATCGGATGAGTCCGAAGGAGTGTGAGATACTTCAGGGGCAAGTGGAGGAATTGATCTGTAAGGGTCTATTGAGAGAGAGCATGAGCCCATGTGCTGTACCAGCATTATTAACGCCAAAAAAAGATGGAAGCTGGCGCATGTGTGTCGACAGCCGAGCAATTAACAAAATTACTATTAAATATCGGTTTCCAATACCACGGTTGGACGACATGCTCGATATGTTAGAAGGGGCTAAAGTGTTCTCTAAACTCGATCTAAAGAGTGGGTACCATCAGATTCGTATTCGACCCGGCGATGAATGGAAAACGGCATTCAAGACAAAGGAAGGGTTATATGAGTGGCTAGTCATGCCTTTCGGCCTATCGAACGCACCAAGTACTTTTATGCGTTTGATGAATTAAGTTCTAAAACTGTTCACTGGTCGATTTGTGGTAGTATATTTTGATGACATATTGATATATAGCCAGGATGAGGCGGAGCATAAGAAACATCTCAGGCAGGTGCTGCAGGTCCTACAAGATAATAAGTTGTACCTCAACTTGAAAAAGTGTAGTTTTTTAACTAACAGCCTGTTATTTTTAGGATTTGTTGTAACGTCCACAGGAATTCGGGTGGACGATGAAAAGGTACGAGCTATTAGGGAATGGCCGATTCCGACAAACATTCATGAGGTGAGGAGTTTTCACGGATTGACGACTTTCTATCGTCGATTTGTGTGAGATTTTAGCACCATAGTCGCGCCAATAACGGACTGCATGAAAAAAGGGCCGTTCTAGTGGACCGATAAAGCTGATAAGAGCTTTCATGAGATCAAGCATCGTTTGTCTACAACACCGATCTTGGTGCTTCCTAATTTTGATAAATTATTTGAGGTGGAGTGTGACGCTTCATATGTCGGAATAGGAGGAGTATTATCACAGGAAGGCAGGCCGGTAGCCTTCTATAGCGAGAAGCTCAGTGAAGCCCGAAAGAAGTGGTCGACTTACGAGCTTGAGTTGTACGCAGTTGTTCAGGCGCTGCGACATTGGCGGCATTATCTGATTCAGAGGGAGTTTGTTCTGTACACCGACCATCAGGCATTAAAGTTTATTAATAGTCAGACTAACATGAATCGTGTGCATGCTAGATGGGTTGCGTTTTTACAGAAATTTACGTTTGTTCTGAAGCATAAGTCAGGTCAGCAGAATAAGGTGGCTGATGCACTTAGCCGTCGTGCGTCACTACTTGTTACGGTGAGCAATGAGGTGGTCGGCTTTGACTGTCTCAAGGAGCTATATGCCGAGGATGAAGACTTCAAAGATTCCTTGTTGAAGTGCCAAGAAGGTCACCCCAGTGACTTTCATATACAAGATGGTTTTCTCTTCAAAGGGAATCGATTGTGCATCCCCCAAAGTTCTCTAAGGGAGCAAATTATTCAGGAACTACATGGAGGTGGCCTCGGTGGACACCTTGGGCGAGACAAGACGCGAGCTCTTGTGGAAGAGCAGTATTACTGGCCGCAATTAGTACGTGATGTGGGAAGAGCCATACAACGTTGTCATACTTGTCAGACCTCCAAGGGACAATCTCAGAATACGGGCCTCTACACTCCGTTACCTGTGCCTGACGGTCCTTGGGAGGATTTATCAATAGACTTCGTACTTGGTCTTCCACGAACACAACGCGGCATGGATTCGGTGTTCGTAGTGGTCGATCGTTTCTCCAAGATGGCGCACTTTATCCCATGCAAGAAGACCCTTGATGCAACACATGTGGCGAATTTATTCTTCAGGGAGGTCGTACGGCTACACTGGGTCCCTAAGACCATTACTTCTGATCGTGACACGAAGTTCATTAGCCACTTTTGGCGGACTTTGTGGACTCGATTCGATACACGACTTCAATTCAGCAGTGCTTACCACCCACAGACTGATGGGCAGACCGAAGTTGTGAATCGCACTTTGGGAAACCTCTTTCGATGTATTTCAGGAGAGAAACCGAAGCAGTGGGATTTGGCCTTGTCTCAAGCGGAATTTGCATTCAACAACATGGTGAACCGCTCGACAGGAAAATCTCCGTTCCAGGTTATTTACGGACGAGTACCTCGCCACACACTAGACTTGGTCCCTCTGCCCAAGCTCCCAGGCATGAGTATTGCAGCAGAACATATGGCAGACAGGATCATGGGTATTCCTGCGGAGGTGCAGACTAAGCTACATGCCTCGAACGAAAAGTACAAGGAACAAGCGGACAAGCATCGTCGACAAAAGGTGTTCGAGGTGGGCGACCAGGTAATGGTCCATTTGCGAAAAGAAAGATTTTCGACCGGGATGTACAACAAGCTGAAGAATAAGAAGATTGGACCGGTACCGATCATCCGAAAGATCAATGACAATGCTTATGTTGTTGATCTTCCAGATGACATGGCGATCTCACGGACTTTCAACGTTGCGGACCTGACCGAGTATCATGAACCAGCGCAGGAGGAGAACTCGAGGACGAGTTCTTTTCAAGTGGAGGGAACTGATGTAGAGCGGGTCGCGGACAATTTCATGGCTAAGATGGATCAGAAAAGGCACGGTCGGCGACAGAAGTGATCCGGACCATCGGACCTTAGATCGGGCGTATCTCACAATCCGAAATGAGTTATCCAACGTAAAATATATGATTTTGAGGTAGAACGAGCTACTTTAGCCAACCAACCCAGCCACGCCGGGTTGCGCAGCCCGGATTTGCGAAAAACCCCCGATCGACGGTCGTTTCCTCGTTTTAATTTTGTTTTTACTATAAATAGTAAGTTTTAGTTTGAGTATAACTTTTCATCCGTTGAGCTTTAGGAGTTGTGTCCAACATGAAAAGTGCTTAGGATAATTAGGAGAACGGTTTGTTAAAGCCAAATAGGACACTTACTATTTTTGGCCAAAAACCTTGTGCACTAGTAGACATCGTGACCGTCTATAAATAGTAAGTTTACTATTTATAGTAAGTTGCGAATTCTAGGAGTTTTAGTTGTAGTATGAGTCTGATTTCTTTCATGTTTCTTGGTTCCCTTATTTAAAGGGGTGTAAACTCGTTTTTAATTATTCATCAATCAATTTCGAATTTATTAGAATTATTGCTATTTTCCTGCTTTCTTTCCTCGTGGATTCGAGAAGTCTCTGTGAGGAGTCCAGAGAAGCTCCGTGGATTCGGAGTAGTTATCCTTGAGGAAGATGGTGATCGACCTCATCACGTTCATCCCTGCGTCAACTTGGCCCCCCTTTGACATGAGGGCCCAGCTCAGACTTTAAATTTAAGTTCGATTTCTCAATCGCCCTAAGTTAGGGCCATGATGAATAAATAGTACGCCCAGTGTATATTATACAATACATGTGTATTAGTATTGAAGACCATAGTATACTAGTATATATAATAATATGTGGAACTTTGTCATTTATATGCGGCGGATGATACACTTATAAATTATTTAAATTGTGAACTCAATTTAGATGCTAAACTATAGCGTGCCACATAAATATCTTAATTCTTTAGAAGAGTTTGATGATTAAAAAACATGCATTTATGAATTATAAACTAATTCCACTTGTGGCATATCTAACTTATTTTTAACTTACAGGGCAATCGTAATTGGGCACGACCCTATCTTGGCCCTAGCCCAGCCCTTGCTTAGAATGGCTCTCTAAAGTGAGAGTGGGGCTGGGTGTTAGGAGGGCCAACCTAAACCAGTCCCATTGCCACCCCACTCATTATAGGTTTTTTTTTTTCCTCTTAAAAGAAAAAAAATAAAATTGGATTGAGCTATTTTAACTTTATGATTATTTAAAATTTAGAAGATCATCTTCATACAAATAAAGTGTCAAATGATGAAATGGTTGAAATATTTCAATAAAAAAATATTATTTTTATCTCTCCCCATCCAAGATTTGCCCACCATGTACATGGTTTAGAATACTAAAAAGATGACTCAAGTCAATGGTGTAGTCCTGACATGGGCCTGGCCCATTTTTTTGCTTGGTTTCGCTTGGAATACTAGGATTGAGAGACAGGTCCAGACTTAAAATGTAAGCCCACTAAATGATTGATGATTGAACCAAGCTTGGGATTCATTTAGGAGCTTGTAAGCCTAGCACAAGTCCAGCCCAATAGGCTGGTTTAGGGTTTCAAGGGCATTTTTGTCATATATCATGCAAGATTGGACACATTAATGAACAGCTATAATGACTAGAGTCTGGGCTGGACTCAGGCTCAGCTGTGCGTAATCATCGAAACTGGGCTCAGACCTGTTGGTTTTACCCAGTCACAAGCCTGGGCCGGGCTCCAGCATGGGTTTTGTTTTGAGGGCTAGCTCGGACAGACCTTAGCCCCACACGGGCTCGGCCAGCAAACATTTGAAGAAGGTTGCATTAAACCCATCAGGCCCACTTCCTGGTGGGACACCACAAAGGTTGCTACCAAAAATCTGAATGAACCCATGTGGCCCACATGTACGAGATTTGGACGGTTCATTTGGTGGTCCTGAATGTCTTTTTTCACATTGAACAAGGAATATTGCCTGGCATTGATTTGACAATTTTGGTCATCCAATAGGCAGTGGGGACCACCAGATGAACGGTCAGGATCATCAAACGCTTAGATATAGGATCTCCAAACAATGACTTTTCCTGTTCTAATTCTTTATGTTGTACCATACGCTACTTGCATGCACGTGAGATGCACATGGGTGTGGGATAAAAGAGGCCCTCTTTCAACATCTTAATAAAGAACATCCTTAAAATAGCTATCTCTTCCATTATTTGTCTCTATCCATGTTTTCCATACACATCTCCCTATCTCTCTCATTTATTCCTAGATGCATGTATTATCATGAACCAGAGTGCCGTGAAGGAAAAAGGTGGGCCACATCGTAATGATTATATGGTACGAAAATCAAGCTGATCCATTCATTTATGTGGGCCACGCCAGTACGCCATTGGGAGAAGGTTCATTTATTAGACGGTTAGGATAGTCCAATCAAATCAAGATTTTATTGGTTGTCAATTAATGGTGGTCCCCACAGGATGCCCGGTCTGGATCACGATGAAAATGTGCCACGTGTATACTATATGATCTAGAGGCACGTAAATGCTCCACCTCTGGAGCAAAACATGCATGTTGATTGAAGACAGCTGGTTGTCGTTTTTGTAACCGTCCATTTCCTCATATATGCATGGCCCACCTAAGGAACTGATTAGAGTTTTGGGCTAAGGAACACTCACCAAAGGACCACCGTATAACGTTCCTGGGTCTTGTACATTGGTACATGTGGTGCGTTTGTATTTGGCGCTTGAAGATGGTGCGTCTGTCATTAGCATTATCGAGGAAAAGCGTGGATTGCTGAGTAAATTTTGTGGGGCCATCGTGATGTATGTATATTATCCACGCCGTCCATCCATTGTTTCAGATCGTTTTTACACATACCAGAAAAATTACAGCATATTCAAAGCTCAAGTGGACCACACCACAGGAAAACTTCTTGGGGCCAGCCATGCATATAGTTGCAATTGGACTTGTCATCATTCAAATTATCTATCTTGTTCGTCCATTACTTCTAGGCTAATCTCTTTCTTACCGTGAAAAACTGCATCAATCAGATCGTCCTAATCATCCACCACTCGACCTGTCTTTAATGAACAATATTGCCCATCAATTTCTAGAAGACACTGAATGGAAGGCTCGGATCATCTGAACACTATGATTTATTGAAGGTTGCCAAGGAAGAGTGAACTCAGCCTGATGGACGGTCCAGATGGGTGATGTGGATGTCAACGATTCCAAATGCAAGTATATGCATGGTAAGGTTCTGGTGCACTCGGCCCACCAGACAATTACTAAATGTGACCCGGACAAAACCATTTTGGAGGAGTGCGAGAGACTCGCGCATCTACATGTGGAATGTTTATTATAGGATTTTGCTACCATGCGCTTGTGGTCGGGAGAACGTTGCCGCACATGGAACGGTCTGGTCAATGGTTATCAAAATCCACACTACGTTTGATTAAAATGATTAAGATCCGACAGTTGACGAATTCGTCATATGCTTGGACGAACCGTATGATCTCCAAGCGGGCCCACCGATCAGTAATCCGAGCCGTCATTGAACGGCCCGGATCAGTCAAAATCAGGTGTCCATCTACTCATGCCACGTGTCTTCACTTGAGCATGTACTAAGTGTTCTTGTGTATATGTAGGGACATGCGTGCATGTCATCTGCCATGCCATACATTCTTCCAGGAGTGGATTAGGTGTTGCCCGGCCACACCTTTGTGGGTGTTACCCTCACCGATGAGACCCACCTTGATGATTTTTTTTTTTTTTTGAATATCCACTCCGTCCGTCCATTTTTCCAACCCATTTTAAGATGTCATCTCAAAAAGTAAGCAGATATAAATCTCAGGTGGACCACATTACAGGAAAACAGTGGTGATTGAATGCCTAGCATTCAAAACTTTGTAGAGCCCACCGTAATTTTTCTTTGCCAGGTTAAGGTCAACCAGAATTGGATGGAGGACAAAAATCTGTGGTCTACCTGAGATTTGGATCTACTTAATTTTTGAGATCACGTCCTGAAATGAGTTGGAAAAACGGATGGACGGCGTGGATATGCAATGCATTCATCAAGGTGGGCCCCACACGGTAAGTGTAAGGTGTTACCCGCGTAATACCTAATCCGCTTTGCTTTCTTACGTTACATGCTCAATGATGAGGTGTCATCCGCACCTTATGTTCACACGTGGCGCACTATAATTACATCTGAATGATGAGGTGTCATCCACCCTTATCTTCACACGTGGCACATATCCAGGTGAGCAAGTGGGGGACTCGGATTCGGTGGTGACCCTCCGGTACTCAGCTCGGTACTGGTCAAAGCTCTGTGGGTCCCACCATAATGTATATGTTTCATCCACGCCGTCCATCCATTTTCCTATGCCATTGTAGGCCATGATTTAAAAATGTGGCAAATCAAAAGCTCAACTGGAACACACCAAAGGAAACGGTGGGGATTGAAAGTCCACCATTGAAAACTTCTTGTGGGCCACATAGGATTAATATCAAGCTGAGTTTTATGATTTCCCTTCATCCAGGTTTATGCAACGTTATTGGATGACAAAGAAATATCGTGGTGGGCCCTAGAAACGTTCCAATGGTGGGCATTCAATTCTTACTACTACATCTGGTGTGGTCCGATGTGGATAAAGGACATACATCACAGTGGGGCCCACGGAGCTTTTCCAATCCCATTGAGTACTGCTGTAGAGCGGGTTGCATACTGTTTGATTGAGGTAATAGTGATTCAGATGGTGAGGGCCTTAAAATGGGCATATCTTAGTCATTCGTGATTTTAGAGTATACTTTAGCCACCCAATCCTATTAAGCTAGGTTGTGCACACCAAATTTGTGAAATTCCACCGTATTGATAGTTGAATTACTATTTTATTTTCATTTTTATTATTTATAGTAAGTTCCAATTAAGTTATAACTCTTCATCCATTAGGCTTTAGGAGTAGTACCCAACATAAAAAGTGTTTCGAATAATTAAGAAAACAGCGTGGTAGAACCAAATAGGACACTTACTATTTTTAGCCAAAAACCATGCACACTAGTAGGAATCACCATTGTCTATAAACAACAAGTTTACTATTTATAATAAGTCACGATTTCTAAGAGTTTTAGTTGTAGTTTAATTCCGAAACTCCTTCCATGACTTGGTATCCCCATTTAAAGGGGTGTAAACTCATTTATTAATTTATCAATTAATTTATAAATTTTTTAGAATATTATTTCTATTTTCTTACTTTTTCTTTGTGGATTCGAGAAGTATCTATGAGGAGTTCAGGTAAGCTTTGTAGATTCGAAGAAGTTATCCTTGAGGAAGATGGCGATCGACCTCATCATGTTCATCCTTTCGTCAAGTACCCAGCTCGGTATTGGAAGGGTAAGTGGATTGGGCTGGGTCATGTGGGGCTGGGTGGAGTTAACCCGAACTGGATCTGACCTCAAGAGACCCAAGCTGTGACCCAACTTGAACCCCATTAACATTACGAGAACCCCACCTGCATCCCAACTTGACTGGTCTTCCATCCCGGGATGTGTAGCTCGATCCAAAACCACACCCACATTTCATGCATTCACACCCACGATACATGCGCATTTGATTTCATAATCTCAATGTTGAAATAGGGTTTATCACTGCAGAGTCATGATACCAAACCCAACCCGATACATGTTATTCTAACTGGTCGAATTTGCTCAACTTGTACTGCACCCTATTTTAAATTAGGCTAGGGTTTTTCAATCTTAACTTGATCCGAGGATCTTGACAACCCTACTTAAATTTGTGGGGGTTAATAGGGTTGTGCCTTAGCAGCAGAACTGAAATCTAAGAAAAAAACACAAACTGATATAATACTAAGCGTATGGAAATCTTCAGATGCACCTAGTTGCATTCGGACACATTGGCATCTGTCTAGTCTATTCATCATAAGTTGCTTTGAAAATTCACACGATCGGATGATCCAAACAATTGGTGGAATGCAAAGCTAGATTAACAATATGATCTTTCTTAGACGGTGGTCCAATTACATAGGCTTACAAACTTCCAATTGCTATGGTTTTTACTTGAGTGGAAGGAGTAGACCTATTAGTGATTAACATCCAGATCCATAGCTCAACTGGTAGACTGAGTGGAGATACCTCGTTTCAACACTTGAGGTCTTGGTATCAATCCCTAATGGGGGTGGCTAACATGGTGTGTGTACTGACATGGGTGTGCACTAACAAGCCAACTGAAGAAAAGAAAAAGAAGAAAAAAAAAAAGACCTATTAATGAATAGTCTAAACAAGTGATTCCAATGCCAATGATTCCAAATACAACTAGGTGCATAGGAATGTTTTTGTACATTGAACCTACTACTACGAATTTATGTTAGTGCTTTGCAGGTTTCTCTAATCTTAATTAGAGATATTTAATCGTTCTTCATTTGGTATCAAAGCCAGTTAAGTAAATGTAAGCATGGGAAGTTAAAACTCTCTCTCTCTCTCTCTCTCTCTCTATATATATATATATATATATATATATATATATATATATATATATATATATATATATATATATTCGTTGTCTCCTACGAACTAGTGTGCAAATACTTCATAAGGGGAGAGAGACTTTCGAAGATCTCCTGTGTTGGGACACCGGTTAACATGGGTAGTTAGTGTATGATTGGAAGTTAGGTCGTTTCAGAAAATGCATGAAGTGATCATGAGATCGTTGATCTCATTCATGGATCCACCAGATGTTGTTGGCTGGTCATATATAAGATCTCTGCTTTACATCAATCAATCATCTAGATTAATTGAAACCATTGATCTGGTGGGCGGGCCACCACATTTACATTAGCAGTATCATAAGGGACTATAAACGAACCTAGTCGTTGCTTTAGTGGTGTCCAAATGCATAATTCAATATTCCCGAGAAAAGATTAGAAATGGTACACATTCAATGGCAGGAATAGATTGGCTTGGAATTAGGGGTGTCAATGGGCCAGTCTGGGTTTAAAAATCAGAAATTTGGCCCAACCCGGTCCAAAACAGTTCAAAACTGTGCCGATACCTACACTAGGCCCGGCCGGTTGACAGCCCTACTTGGAATGTCCAAACTGTTTTATTTTTGAGTTATGTTGCATGCATGTGGCAGCCCACCCTACCAAGAGTTTCGGTGGACCAAGAAAAGTAATTTCCCAATGATCAACGAAGATAATAACAATGAAAAGTGGGCCATCCTGCATTTGTCATGAGCAATGCTGAGCCTGTAAGGTTTTTGTAGACTTCGATCTCCATTAAGCAGATCTTCTTTGTCAACATGGGAGTTAATTTGGGTCGATCCGTCAAATAGACTACTCTCCCAGCTACGGCTCCGAACTGTTGGCTAGTGGGCTGGCCTTTGACATGGGTCTTATAAGCCCAATGGGCTCGATAGATGAACAATGGGCCCAACTTTTTCAAACTAAAAAAGCCAACATGTGAACTGGAATTGGGATTCCCATCTGCATAAAGCCAGGCATGTGACTGAAAACACAAGTAGAGCTTTCCACCAACTCCACCAGAAAGAGTTGGTCGGGTTTTGGAACTATGTAGCCCAGGCCATGCTGTTGGCGCATCTCACAGCACAAATGACATCTACCTAAAAAATATATGGTTACCAACAGAAAAAGAAATATGTTGTGCACATGTGGCCCACCTGATGAACTGATTTGCCTGATTTTCAGGCCATGAGTTCCCGACACCAGATAATATAATTAATCATCTATACTTCTGTCTTTGTTTTATTTCAGGTCTTGTCGGATGGAGTCATCTCATCCAACTCATAGCTAAACCATATGGGTGGGTTGAATCACAGAGGAATTTGATTCAGCTTAAGTCCATCCCATTTACTCAAAGGGGTTACATTTCTGGCTTGAGCTCGACCCACACTTATTAGCTAGCTTGTGTTCATCCCCATTATTGCCATCCCTTGCGATAACCAATTAAGGAGAGTTATGTATGATTTGTACTGATACATGGTGCATTTGAAGATATGCAGATATGTACGGGGTGTAGCTAGAGTGTATCAGATGGTGCCATGTATTGCTTAAGCGACTAGAGCGTATCAGGTGCTGCCATGTATTACTTAAGTGATCGGTGAAGAAGCAGTCGTGCATGAATGATTACAGGGCATGTGGCAAGAGCAGAAGCAAAGGAATTCCAATAGTGGGGAGTAGTTATGATAACCGTTGGAACATGAGAATGATCCAGATGGTTAGATCAAAGATACAAATAGCAAAGCAAAGCAGCAAGGAAAATTATCTTATACCAACCCAAACTAATCAAATGTATCTTTTAATTATCTTGTCAATTTACTTGTCAAAATTACATTCCATAATGTAATTCTTTACTTTCCTTATCAAGCAAATTACATACTATAGTATAATTCTTACTTTTCTAGCTCGCCATTTACATCTTATAGTGTAATCCGTAACAGTAATCAAGTAGTCGGTATTTTCTACCTATAATT
Organism: Magnolia kwangsiensis; assembly: GCA_037074715.1. NCBI lineage: Eukaryota > Viridiplantae > Streptophyta > Magnoliopsida > Magnoliales > Magnoliaceae > Magnolia > Magnolia kwangsiensis. Next base: position 201,639,980 of record CM073571.1, read on the forward strand.
TGAATCCATGCTCGCATGCTGGCTTCAGTTCATTAATTGGAAAGGTTGCAGCTGCTTTTCATGATCGATTGTTAGAATTCTTTTCTCATTTTCATTTTATCTATATCGAAAAGTACTTTCGTATGAAAGGTAAAGGTGCAAACTCATCATCAAAGGACGAACCCCACACCCTGAATATCGCTTGATATGATTTTACGCATTGAGTGAGTGATTGTATAGGCGACCAATCTTTTTAGCTTTTGGTCGTATATTACGTGTCTTCCTCCCTTGGCACTTGGGGTCATTAGTGTTCAGTTTGAATTAAAATCACGATTTCAATTCTGGCACGCCTGTGCACTTAGTGTAGGAAACAACAGTAACAACCTGAATCCACTTCAAATGCAGGATGGGCTAGTTGATCCGCAGGCTGAACTGGCCCATTGCCACCTTGCATGTAGACATTTGGTTTTCGTTTCTTTAAATGTCTATTTCTTTATGCATGTGACCCAAGTGATGAATGAATGAATAAGAACATTCACCTACAGAAGTACGTATTTGATCAATTTTCAGGCTCGGCTAGTCTGGGTCAGGGATGAACCAATTTCCCTCTCGGGCCTGATTGCTAAGCCCTTACACTTATAATGTTCGGCCAGGTTGGGCTTATCTGGACGAGCCCAAGCCCAGCTCATTGCCGCTTCCACGTGCACATGAAACGTTGGCAGGCAAAAGATTCAGCTTGCAATGACTGCATATGATCATTCTATTATTACACCCTCTGTGTGTGTGTGTATAGAATAATGATTTCATGGTTTTGACTGGGCCACATCTATGCCATGTGAAAGGGAGCGTTTACATGGTCTCATCATATTCCATGTTGTATCACGTAATTCCTGTTTCTTCTCTAGGAAAAATGTAGTATTATAAAAAAAGGAAAAAAAATCATATAGACGGTCCACATTCAACAGAAGAGGGTCAAGATTTCAAGAGTGAGGCCCTTAATAAATGAGATATCTGTACTTTCCAATTCACACTAGGTCCACTGAATCAACGATCACCGTGGGCTTGTCATGTATGAAATTCAAGACTCCAAGGTTCACAGTTCGCATTTTTAACTAAAATCTACTAATTATTTACAAATTTTGATTAAATCCTGAGTCGACTCATAGGACGACTCGACTGAGTTTCAAATCATCCTGACTCAGCCGGACAGTGAATCTAGTTAGATTTTTGAGTTCTAGAATTTACACGCCTGACATATCTACAGCTCGGATCATTCAATCATGGGCCCCAAATGTCCAATTCCTACACGTGAGCAAACTTCATTTGTTGATGAGCAGGTCGCTGAGAAAGGAAACGGGTCAGATGAGTTCTTGACTTTTGAATGAAAAATGAACGATGGCGCCTTTTTTTTTTTTTTCTTTTCAATATTCAAAACTGAAACGTCACCCGAATGCGAAGTACCACGTGCAGCCCAATTTTTCCTGCCCACGTGTCACTTGTAGAAGTTATCTGATCCATCCAAAAGGATGGCCATGGCAAGAATATTGTATCAAACGGAATTCGTGCGTGTCTACGCATATGGAGGCTCACAAAATCAAAGTCAATGGAAATGCATGTGTGGTCCACCTAATGAGTCTATTTCCCCGATTTTAGTATCACGTGATCTTAACCAGGTTGCCTACATTTTGAACGACTCAGATGTCCTACAAGCATAATCTGTTGGCGTGAAAGACCGGTCATGTGCGGAATCATTTTCTTTCTCAATTACTAAAGTAGTAAGATAGACATAACGTAACACTCAACATTAGTGAATCAAAGTCACACGTGAGGCAAGCATCTTATGTAATCATTGATTGGGACTCAATAGCTATCCATCATGAAGAAATCTAATGCCACCGTGTGAACCATACATTTCGTCCACGTGTATGATGATCCAAACCACTCATCCCGTGGGCTCTTCCATTTAATATTGGACAGGAACCAAATCTAGGTTACCTGCATTGTACGCTGATTATGTGCTGACGTTCTGAGATGTGATTGGTAGGGGGGGCACGCTGTCAAAGATGGCCGGCACAATAATAATAATAATAATAATAATAATAATTATTTTTAATTTTTGCTGAGAACGTACTCAGCCTATCTTTTGACAACATACTGTCCCACCAATCATAATTCACTACGTTACCATACCACCGTTGAAGATGGTGTGGGAATAACTACCCTAGCCAACATCCACCTGCGTGGACGGGTCGAAAGCCCTAATAAATGCATGGGAAAGAGGGTTAGTTTAACTTCGAAAAAAGTGATCCAAAAATGAATTTAACCTAAAGAGTTAGGGTCATCTGATCAAAGATTTTACCGACCCAATGATGCATGTGGCATGGGAACAGGAATACGGATTGCTAGTGAACCTTGACCTAGCCGGAAGTTCCTTTGTTCAAAAGCCAGGTGAAACCCATAGTGATATTTGTGAGAAATCCATTCATCTAGAATTCTAGAATCTCTGCAGGAGTCCAAAAAAGCTTTGTAGATTCGGAGTAGTCATCTCAGAGGAAGATGATGATTGACCCCATCACATACTTTCCTGGCCTCAACTCACAATTCAGATAACTGGATTCCAAACACGAAACGATCAAATAATTCTAACCGTGTAATAAATGGAACTCAAAAAAATAAAAAAAATAAAAAAATAAAATCCCATTGAATATGAGCCATTGCTGTTTTTTCAGGCATGACACCGATGAAGGGTTATAAGGGTTACGATCATCCAAATAGTGTTGGACCTACAGAATGAACGGTTCAATGGCATGGACCCATCCAACACATTGTAAATTCTCAATGCTCATGCTTATCCACACCATCGGCATTTTACTGGTTTAAAATCTAAACAGATCTCATGCGAAGTCAAAACGAGTAGCGCCAAACTCCAACAAGTTGCAGTCTTGATTGGACGGTGATAAGATTCATGTATAGTGAAATTTTGATTGCAGGTGCATTCACATTGGATAGGACGATGATAAGGTTTGTGTACGGAAAAATTTCATTGCAGCTGCTTTCACTTTCGTATTGGGCGGCGATGAGATTGACCTACAGTGATATCTCATTGCAGGTGTATTCACATTTCATTGCTCTCTCTCTCTCTCTCTCTCTCTCTCAAAGCAGCCTGGATGCGACTTCAATGTAGGTCATAAGGCTCACTCATTAAAACAGTGAATTCAGGAAATTACAAGAAGAAAACTAAATCTGAAGGGAGGAAATGACTAAAATTTCTTGTAAGACGAGGTTGCTTTCTTTGAGATGTGTCTTGCCCTTTGAAATATGATCTGATGAAAAAGGTTTCCTGGCATGTGAAAATATGCCTGCTAAAGCCTAGGATGTTGAATTTATTCTTGCTTATATGGGTTAGAGCATAGTGCAAGTGTTTTTAAAATTCAAGTATTAAAAATAAAAAAAGATCCTGAAATTCTTTATAATTGTTGTGGAAAAACACCCTCCGACAATTAATGCAAGCAATGCAAAATTATAAAAGAAAAGAGACCAAAACCTATAACCCAAAAGCCAAAAAGTAAAAAAAAAGAAAAAGAAAAAGAAAAAGAAAAGGAAAATGTTGTGGCGGTGGCTATTCATTATACTGAGGCAATGTGTATACACGGTCGTTTCCATTTCCAAATAGGAAACGTCTCCTCTCTTCTCTTATTTATTGTGCATGATGACACATGCTTTTTCTATGAGTGCATTTATAAAAGAAGAACATAGGTAAAGAGAGTATGATCCTTTGACGTATTTCTTAGTAAGAGATTAGTTGTACAATGAAAGAGTGAGAGGGTTATTCTTTGTATTTTAAGTCTTTAATTTGTTTAGTAAAGATTAAAACTCTACGTTGTTTTCTTTTGAACATATGTACGTTTTTTAACTATGTAAATATTTGTGCCTGTTAATATTTATTTTTCTCTTCAACTTTTGAGTTTTCAATTTAATTATTTTCTTTTTTGATTTTGATATGCTTGTTTTGACTGTCTGCACATGTTTTTTGCAATAATAATCACTTGCCATGCCTTGTCCCTATTGCATTTGAGACTAACTTTTCACATTTAAAAAAAGGCAAAAAAGACAAGAAAAAGAAATTGATGATATAAAGTCAATTAGTCCAAATGCATGTTACGCTTCTCGCCCACTACCAATGGATGATGAGAGATTATCATCCACTAGCTCCTCATGAACTCTCTCTCTCTCTCTCTCTCTCTAATCACTTATATATACCCATGCACTCACACTACAATGGAATTTCACCACATTGAGTACTCGAATCCATGACCTCACATTGAAACTCATGAGTCTTCTATTGCAGCATGAGTAAGGACCCAAGTTTTTCATGTACTCATGGCACACAAATTCTTTTTCTAAAATTTTGATACCTAAGCTGTAGATGATCATGAAACGATGAATTGTAGCATGCAACAAGTTGTAAGTTGTAGGTGATTATTCCTCCCAATATAGACACTTCCATCGATGCAACATCAATATATGACACACGACAACTCATATCTTTCTTTAATAAATCCCAACAAAAATATCTCCTAACACCTTCCAAGAGACTATTACAATAATACTAAACAATGATGACTTCGTGAGAACTGGCTCCGAACGTGGCACCTGATACTGATATTTTATTTTATAGCTTTAACTAGTGTGATAAGCAAACCCTATATTTCTATTAAGGTTGGTTATATGATAAAAAGTGCGCGGATATACTATCTATTTTTCTCATGTGGTTGGTAAGATATTGTCACATGGCATGGACCCTTCTTAAGCATTGAACTGATAGCGTAAATGGACAAATTGCTAGAAGATTGTATGATTTTAAGCTTCAATAAAAATTGCTTCTTGGGAGGTTTGCTAATTCCATATGATTGTGGGACCATACACATTCATACATAGGAAAACTTGTAAATATGAAACACATGTACGAGATCTAAGCTTTCCATCAGGTGGGCTACATTGTTTAGACCTTCTAGCATAAAAACCCAGCCATTTTAAATTGCTGATGGGCCACGTGATATCAAAACAAATGAATGGCTAAGAAAAATGTTCTAACTGTAAGTTTACTTTATATGTTGTGGCCCGGATAAAAGTCAAATTATGTAATTTTAGGCCAAAGATCTTAGCATTATTTCCAACCTTATGAAAAAAATCAGATCTCAAACATGTGCTTAATATTTGCCAGTTTGCCCGCCTCTAGGTGTGTACAGCCCTGAGGAGAGAGAAATCATTCAATAAAAAATTGCGATTAGATTATCTAATAGGGGGGGGGGGGGAGAGAGAGAGAGAGAGAGAGAATGACATTTACTCGGCCATCAGGTGTGCCCTCTAATCCAATATTCAGGTGGGCCACATGATAGAAAATAATTGGGAGGTGATGCCCACCAATAAAACATTCCAGATTCTGCATGGCCCCACCTTGGTTTGCATATGCCATCCAATTCGTTCATTTGGCACACCCCACCAGGATGAAAGGGTACTAAAAAACTCAGGACATTCTGAAACTAGGTTTGGCCACACCATTTGAATTTAGAGATTCTAGGCATGATTTTACATTATTTCTATGGTGTGGCGCATTTAGTTTTGGATCGACTTGATTTTGGATTCTGTAGTGAACATAAGGGTAGGCATGATGGACGGAGTCGATGTCATGATGGGGCCCAGCGGGCTTGACGCTGCCATAAGCTTACACCATCGGTTCATTCTTCATTCCAGAAATCACATGCTCAATGCTCTGAGGATGGCCCGTACTGTGTTGATGTATTGTGATATAAACAGTATCTTGATGTGCCAATTCAGTGATGATGACCATTGATCTGATGGGCCCCACCGTGGATTGACAGCCTAATTTCCATTTTATTTTATTTTTTTAAAATTTTTTTATCAGGGTCCTGCAAATATACGATTAAGAGAAAAGGCCAAATATTAGATCACTAGGATATCCATTGTTGGGTGGTTTTCCATGGTGGGCCACCAGATGATGGTATGGATCAGTGACCTATAGCCCGCACTGGGATTGAATGAGCGTATCCAGACACTGTTTGTATGAGCGATGATTTGATCCTGAGTAGCGGCCGAGGCAAAACGATCTCCCAACAAATATTATATGTGGGGCCCAAGTGGGCCTACCAATTTCATCTTGATCAGATGATCCCGGCCATTCAAGTAGTCTCTCTCTCTCTCTCTCTCTCTCTCTCTCTCTCTCTCTCTCTTACTGACAATTTTGCTTGACCTTGATTGTATGGTCCACAAAACTCTCCAATTGTCCTCGCAGATCCAGATCGATGGATGGTCCATTTTGGTTATGACCACTTTTGTGGTCCACCGTGAGAAACTCATATTGATTGGAGGATGCTAAGCGTCCAAATATTAGCCCCTCCATTTATAACCGTAGCTTTTCCCAGCCAAAGATGGGATGGTTATGAGGTCTGATCACAGACCATCGAATGGACTAAGTTTTATTATTGGACCTTCTTTGATCCAAACCATCCATTTTTGTATGGCATCTCACCGAAAATTTCCTTTTATTGGTGTTAAATTTTCAAGCTGGTGGACCATGAAAAGTGGATCAAACCTAATTCATTGTACAGATCTAACGATTGACTGTCCACGCCTCCAAAAAACTACGACAAATGAGTACGTGTTCAAATCCCCGAATTTTAGTATTTCTTTCCTATTAAAAGACTACCATTTCTATTGAAAGATTACAAAACAGAAAATCCAATTTTCAATAACAATTCAAGGTAGAAAAAGAGGTTTCAAGTTTCAACAATATGATAATGAACTACGTACACACATGAGAAGAATAGCTAGCTTTTATTGTATGATGAGCGGCCCATCATTTCGTGCAATATACTCGGGTTTTCAATTCTAACAAACGGATCCAAAGTTTCAATCATCCAGGCCGTTCATCTTTGGGGCCATCTGTGGATAGACTTTGTGTAAAAAATCTCCTTAATAGAACGGTCCTAACCTCTAGATTTATGTCCTAAGCATGGACGGTCAATAAAGGAATGAAACAACAGTCCACGTTCAATTGAAAAATGTTCTTCAATTGATGCTCACAATCAAGGAAAATTTTAAAATATGGTCCATCCAAGATCGGATATGACAGACCAATGGTCTGGATTATCCAACCATGAGCCCCACTCTCTTCTTATGAGATCATTCACATCCCAGAGTAAAAATATCTGGTCGGGTGACGCATTGCAGGGTCCGGTCCCAAAAGGTGGTTGTTCAGAGACATGAACGGGTCTGATTGAAAGATTATTCTTGCTTGACTGAATCTTTGACCACAGAACAAATTCCGTTTCTTAGTTAATCTTTCAATAAACAGAGATCTTTTTAGTATAATCCTTTCAGGAATTGTACAATAGTCGAACTGAGTGTTCATACAGGTGTGGACCATTGTTCAATAATCCAAACCATTGATATGATGAGATACACTGTGGAAGGTCCATCCTTCCAGATGGAAATAATCCTAATCCTTTATTAGGTGGCCTAAAAAAATATATATGGTTAAGAAAAAAAATAGCCAAATATATATAATTAGAATCTTCCAGACAGGGATATGTTTGGTTCAGAGGCCATCAAGGGAGAGGCTAGTCATATTAACGGTTTGGGTCAATCATCGACCTCACTTGTATCTTGATCCTGAGCAATGTACAACAATAATGCAACGTTTGTATGCAAAAGTTAATAGAATTGTAAGATCTAAAAATGTAAGCGACAAGGCAATCCAACCGTCTGATATTTGAGAATCATATCAATCAACTTCATCAAATGTAAGCTTCTGATTGCACGAAGGCATTGGCCCAATCACACTCAGTATCTTAACTTGTGGCCCATCGACATAACATCCCACCTAATCGACTGCTCACCTAAGATATTTAAGCCACGATTAGATGGAGATATTTAGATGGACCCATATAAAATTCCCACGAAAGTTGTTGGATGGATGATAGTTGATGGATGGAGTATGACCCTTGCTGCCCTGGTCACTCAATGGCCACAGATCCTCTATGTGGCACGTCCTTGTCCCTAGATCTAGCCATGAGAATGACAAGATGAAATGGATAGGAGATTATGTTAGTGATTATTTGAAATTGGATTTCTTACGTGCATGGACGATCATTGACATTTTTGCACCATTTTATCATGAAAGGTACCACAACTTGTGGTACCCTTACCATTTTTTTCATCGACGTGAAACTCATGTAAGATCAATACCATGAAAACAATATTCCCCACCATGAAGATCACCTGACAAAAAAATTGGGGCAGTTTGATCATAAGTTGTACTACAACGTTGAAATTAATGGACAACCGTACAGGTGTCATCTAGCTAGTGTGTGGAGGCATCAGAAAAATAGGTACAGTTTTACTCTCCTTTTGTTAGCATACAACCACTCTCAATTAATTAATAGTAATGGTATTTGTTTATGAGACTGATTAACACCCAGGAAGAAAATATCTGTGCTGGGTCCCACATTGTGGGGTCAGGTCATCAATGACGGTTGAGTAGTTCAACACGAATGGGCCAGCTTATACAATTACGATTACATCATTTCATGAATTTTGCTTGGATATGTTCACACGTATATTACAATACAGTATGTTGGGACTAGATACGTTGGATCTGAGGCCGTCTCCGTTATCCATGCTGTTGATCTTACTAAAGATAAGGTTGAAGGTGGCTGCCTCAAAAATCTTCTAGATTGGGAAATCTTAGACTTTCAAATCAATGACCCACAAAGCAACGGTCAAGATAACGGTCCATGTTCATCAGAAATATAAATAAATAATAGAAGTGCTTAGGTATTCCAATCAAGAGTGTTTTTATAGGATATCTTACACCTGCATTCAGGCCAATCTTATAAACGGTTTAGATCACCTAGCACAACATCATATCCAACGGATATGATTCTGACATACTGTATTGTAATACACGTAGGATGTGTTGAAGCAAACCTCTCATTTTATTGGTGTTAATCGGGTCTCATTGGCTGTGTTTGTGACCGTTTGACCTAAGTAGGATAATCTGTATAAGCTTAAGATAATTTTTTAAACAAAGAAAGATATTCTTGTTCTTCATAGTATCTTTTATGGCCCACCACCTTTCCAATCCCTTTCACCGTTGATCAGGGAGAAAGGGTAACTGACGTCGCACGTGTGGAGACAAATCACATGCCTGTATGAATGGATCCGCTTATTGGATGGGCCATACATGTTTTGGACAGGTGTGGCAGCCTTGACGTTCATGGAGGCTTGGTGTTTAAAAGATATAGCATGCAGAATCTTCCATTCTAGATGATTTTCAATACAAACCTTGTCAATCCTACGGCCCATAAGATCGACGGCTATGTCACCAAGAGATAGCCCTACGTCTGAATACCACCGGCGGATCCTCATAATTCCTAGTATATGATATAGACTTCAGGAGGTAATAAATAAAAAATAAAAAATAAAAAAGAAGCCTGGATGGTATTCAACATACATTGGCAATCATATTTGATTACTGTTTTATAGCTATAGCATTTGGTATATATGATCGGTCAAGGAAAATAATTTAATATAAATATTAAGCTCATTTCGTGATTTTCTAAAATTTTTAGCTACCGAAAGTTTCATACTTAATAAATAAATAAAATATAATTCTATGTGTAGAGAACATCGCAAGCTTATCATGTGGGAAAAAAATGTTTATACATAGTGGAAGTAAAATTGAATACAAATTTAAAGATGCAAGAATTCATATCATGATGTATAAAAATGTAAAAGTTAATATACTAAGGAAGAAAAATCGAATACTAATTTATTGATGCATGAATTAATGTATATGTAAAATGTACTCTCAATAGAGGTAAACTTCATACTCTTTGTATAATGATAGTAGGTTTTAACGTGGCATTTTATCAAAATTGAATACTTGATAGTGATGCTATTCATTGTACGTATCATCATAAATTATGGTTTATCACATATGAATTACACTTGACCACCTATTAATGGAATCAAAGATCCCTCGAAAAGTGTTATTTTGGAGTGATAATTTTACAATAACTTTGCACATCTTTTAACCTATCTTATCATGTTTAAATTTAGCTCCTAAGTCTACCTGATGATCAACCAAGTATTTATCTATTTGAGAATGGATCATGTAGAGGTTAGATTGTTTTGGGTTTAAGGTTAGGGTTACCATGACAATTAAATTTACCTATTTTTTACTCATTAATGCTTCATGTCCTTTTGTGTCTTCGATTTTCAACTTCTATGGACTCAACCGATTCATTGACACACGAACCTACGTGATTGACAAATAGGTACATAAATAAGTGTACTAACAATATTATGATGGATAATGAAAAGAAATTTACTTCAAATGAATTCCTTAGGGCCTGTTTCATTACCCATAAATGCATGAAACTGGCAGTAAATAAGTAGTTATGACTTTCTTTGGTATTTACTATGAGTAAAGACATTGACATGTAGTGTCCTTGAAATGAGATTGGACCGCCTCACCTAAACTCCATGGGGCCTACCATGATGTGCGCGCTTTATCCATGCCATTCATTCATTTTGTCAGGCCATTTTAAGGCATGAGCCAAAAAATGAAATAGCACTCAAGAAGTTTTCAATTGTACACATTCATTCTCTACTATTTTCAATGGTGTGGTCCGCTTGAGTGTTGAATATGCCTTATCTTTGGATTTATGAACTAAAATTATTTGAAAAAAAAATGTATGGATGGCATATATATAACATATACATCATGGTGGGGCCCACCTATTAAAGATTAAGTTCTGTTAGATTTTTGAAGTGAAATTTAGACTCTAAAGCAAATAATAGACACTTTCCATAATTATCAATTTACCACCATTTTGCATACATATACAGCTAACCAAACAAGTCCTAAGTTTTGTAAGGATGAAGAAATCAAGCGACAATTTGTAATATACTCCTCAATAAAATGGTGTAGTTGAAAGAGTAAACCTTACATCGATAGAGCATGTTAGAAGCATGTTGGCTAATGCAATAATTGAAGAAGAAATGTGGGTAGAAATTGTATCAATAGCTTGCTACCTTATTAATCGATCACCATCAATGGCTTGAAAACACCTCATCAGAACTCATTGTTATTCATAATTAAACATATTTGTTTGTAATGCATATATTTTAATTCTTAGTTGTCAAAGAAAAAAATTTGAACGTAAATTCAAGAAATGCATTTTTTTGTTGGTTGTGCAAAAGGGTAAAAAACTAATTGTTTGTGGGATCCGATAGCTAAGAAAATTATCATTAGTCAAGATGTTTATTTCGATAAATCTCATGTGGTTAAAAGAGGGTCAAAACATCAAAATAGGATAATTACGCTCAAATTAACACAAAACATATCCATAGGTTTACAAAAAAGGCCTCTCTCTCATAAGTCTTTGAAGCCAAACTGCTTCCTTACAAGCTTCTGTTGTCACCTTGTAGTCCGCATCCCTAATCGATAATGCTATTATTCGTTGAAGCTTTGACATCTAACTTATAGGACCTTTTGTAAAATGAAATATGTATCCCATAGTCGATTTTCTCTTATCGAGATCACCAATAAAATTTGCATTAATAAAACCATGCATCACCTCTTCACCCATTTGTAATATGTAAGCATATAATTACTTGTACCTCTCAAGTATTGAAGTACCCATTTTGCCACCTCCTAATGTGGTTTTTCGAATTTTCATAAAACAGCTAAACACCCTAGCTGCATAAATGTTCAGCCTAGTATAGACCATTGCAAACATCAAACTTCCAACCACACAACTTGCAGATGGAACCTAAGCCATATATTCTTTTTCTCCTTTCAAAGTTGGATTTTGTTTAGAAGATAACAGGAAATGTGCATCCAATGAAGTCTTTATCAACTTTGCCTTGCTCATGACAAACTTGTGAAGCACATTTTCAGTGAACTTCTTTTGAGAAAGTGAAATGTTTCTACTTTGTCTATCCCATTATATCTCCATTTCAAGGATTGACACGTTATATCTCCATTTCAAGGATTTGACGTGCCACCCTTAAATTTTTTATTTCAAAATTTTCGCTTAATTGGTTTTTCAACTCATCAGCCATTTTCTTATCTTTGCTTACCAAAAACATATCATCAACATATAAAATAAATTAGATAAGAAAATTTTTATAACCAAGAAATTTGAGATGCAAGCAATGGGCATAATTACTTCATTTATATTCAAAATTCAAACTTTTTATACATGCTTACCTTTTTTTTTTTTATTTTTTTTTTAATTTTTTAATTTTTTGATTTTTTAATTTTTTATTTACACATGCATGCACACCTCACACACTCACGCTAGTGGAATTTCACCACCTATGGGTACTCGAACCCTTGACCGGGAGTTGAAACTCTTGAGAGTCTACCACCCGGGCAAGAGTAAGGACCCACATTGATGCTTACTTGATGTTATATAATGATTTCAACTTGCATATAAGATTCTCCTTGCCCTTTATAAGTAACTCTTTCAGTTATCACATATAAACTTCTTCTTGAAGGTCTCCATGTAAAAATATCATTTTTACATACATGTACTCGCGTTCTAAGTGTAACAATGATACAAGTGCAAGAACAATCTGAGCCAACCCATTTACTTAAATAGGTCACATTTTCAACCCGAGTCCAACCCACACTCATTAGCTAGCCCAAACCCACCTCCAAAGCAGGTCAGAATAGTTGACAGGCAGGTGGAACCGACCCATTGCATGCCCCCCTACATTTTGGTTTTCATTTCTCTAAATGTCTATTTCTTTATGGATGGGTGGTCAATAGATGATTTAAGAACTGATTTGATCAATTTTCAGGCTGGGCTAGTCTGGGTCGGAGATCAACTAATTTTCCATCTTGGGCCAGCTTGCTAGGCCCTTGCCCCTTATAATGCTGGACCAAGTTGGGCCCTGGACCAGTCCAAACCCAGTTCATTGCTGCTCCCATACGCAAATGATACGTTGGCAGACAAAAGATGCAGCATGAAATGACTAGTCTTAACATATTCTATGGTGTATCACGTAATTCCTCTTTCTTCTATATGAAAAAAAAAGGTGAAGTTAAAAAAGAAGAAGATATCATATAGACGGTCCACATTCAACCGGAAAGGTCCACTGAAACAACGATCATCATCGGCTTGATATATATGAAATTCAAGACCCCAAGGCACTGTTCTCATTTTAAACTAAAATCTATTTATTATTTACAATTTTTATCAAATACCGAGTCGACTCATAGGACAACTCGACCGAGTTCCGATCATCCTGACTCACCCGGACAGATTTTTGAGTTCTAGAATTTACACGCCTGGCATATCTACAGCTCAGATCATTCAATCACTGGCCCCAAATGTCCAATTCCTACACGTGAACAAACTTCATGTTCTGATGAGCTGGTCGCTGAGAAAGGAAACGGGTCAGATGAGTTCTTGACTTTTGAATATAAAATGAATGATGGCGCCTCCTTTTTTCAATATTCAAAACTGAAATGTCACCCTATGTGAAGTTCCACGTGCAGCGCAATTTTTCCTGCCTATTTGTCACTTGAACAAGGTATCGGATCCATCCAAAAGGATGGCCATGGTGTGAATATTGTATGAAACGGAAGCCGTTCATGTGCATATGGGGACTCACAAAATCAAAGTCCACAGAAACCCGATGGTCAGATTCCCATGCATATGTGGTACACCTATTGAGTGTATTAGTCTGATTTAACATCACGTGATCTTAACCAGGTGGCCTGCCTTTTCAACGACTCAGATGTCCTACAATCATAATACGTTGGCATGAAAGACCGGTCATGTGCTGGATCTTTTTCTTTCTCAATTACTTAAACAGTAAGATAAACATAACGTGAAGAAAGTTCCACGATACTGTGAAGAAATCTAATGCCTTCGTGTGTGTACCGTACATTTAGTCCACGTGTATGATGATCCAAACCACTCATCCCGTGGGCTCTTCCATTTATCGAACAGGAACCAAATCAAAGCTGCCTGCATTGGAGGCGGTTTGTGTGGTGGCGTGCTGAGATGTGATTGGTGGGTCTTCACGCTGTCTAAAATGAGGGCAACGATTTATTATTTTTTATTTAGTTTGCGTCTGAGTACATATTCAGCTCATATCTATAATATATGGCCCCACCCATCATAACTCAGCATGTTATCATACCACCATTGAAGGTGGTGCGGGCCTAACTAAACTACCCAATCCGCATTCACGTGCATCAACAGATCCATGTTCTATGGTATGAGAATAGTTGAACACTGACGTAACCTGATAGAAAGTTCCTCCGGTCGAAAGCTAGGTGGGCTCCTAGTGATGTTTGTGAGAAATTCACCTGTATATCTATTTTGTCATCATATGTTAGGACATGAACTAAAAAAATAGATCCAAAACTCAATTGGGTTACACAATATAAAAAAGTAGCGAGGGATATTCCTACCGATGATACCTTCCTTGGGCCACCGAGATGTTTTTATGTATCCAAATCCATAATTAGGTCATTTCCAATATGAGGTGGTAAAATGGATGGATGGGATGCCCCTCTTAATGGATGGATTAGATCCTGGACCTATAGCTGGTGTGAGGCCAGCACATGTTGCAGTGCAAAGCTCTTCTTATCTACGAATTAATATTGCAATTTATCTACGAGAAATACTCCTATAATTAGCTGTTTGTTCAACTCATTAGCATGTGGGGCCCACCATAGTGTATGTATGACATCTTCCCCATCGAACAAGGTTGTCCTGCAATGAAAATAGGACACCCAAAAGTCAGGTGGATCCAACTACCAGGTAAGGCACCCCATAGAAGACAACGAACCACCCCAAAAAACTTCATATTCACTCACGTGGTGGCGTGCATAGATATGATTATTATAGATCGGCATGCATATTCTTACATGCACACATGCACAAGCTGTTCTATAAATTAAAGTATTAATCTATAGGTCTTAATATACACAGACATTACAAGCCAATATAATTATAGAAAGGTAATTTTATATGAGTAAAAACAGCGATCCAGATTGCAAATGACTCACAATTAAGATCGCTGGATTCAGCGATTTAGGTACCGTTGAACAAAACAGTACCTGGATCAAAGAATCCTAACCATGTAATAAATGAAAGTTTTTTAAAAAAAATCCCATCGAATATGGGCGATTGCTTTTTTTTTTTTTTTTTTGTTCAGGGTCCTCGTGTATGACACCGATTAGGGGTTATGATCATTGAATGAGCGGTTCAATGACATGGACTCATTCCACACCACTGGCATTTAACTGGTTTAAATAGACAGATCCCATTAGAAGTCAAAACGAGTACCGCCAAACTCCCAACAAGTTGCATTCTTGATTCGATGGTGATAAGATTCACGTATAGTGAAATTTTGATTGCAGGTGCTTTCACATTGGATAGGACGGTGATAAGGTTCGTGTACAGTTAAATATCATTGCAGCTGCTTTCACTTTCTCAATGGGCGGTTCTGAGATTCACCTGCAGTGAAATCTCGTTGCAGGTGTTTTCACGTTTGCTTTCATTGCAGCTGCTTTCACTTTCTCATTAGGCGGTGATGAGATTCACCTACAGTGAAATCTCGTTGCAGAAAAATCAAGTCCAGCCTAGAGACTGAGACCGGCCTGTTTATGGCTTGAGTGTCCCTCCACCCTTGCCCAATATGTCCCGTGCGAAGTTGTAAAGCTTAATATATACACCATTCTTTGATGACCCGAGCCTTTAGAGCAAGTGATTATTTGACAATCCTTTTAGGTATATTTTGATAAGATATCCCTTGTATAAAGTGAGTGGGAGATAGATATCCCCCGTATTTTTATTTTCTTTAGTGAAGAATAAAGCTAGTGTTGTTGTCTTGTGGACATACTTGAATCATGTAAATCTCTACTTTTATTTTTTATTTTCCTTTTCTATGCATTGCTTTTATTTTTTATTTTTATTTTTATTTTTATTAAGGATCCTTTCATTCTCATTTGCAAAATTACAAGGAAGGTTTTTAGGCCCTAACAAGAAAAATATCTGTCAGGGCCTATCGTAAGAGCAAATACCACAGACATGTACATTAACGGAAAGGGACTCAACACAACCTAAATGGGTCAGCCCGTCAGCCGAGCCAAGTTAGGCAGAGGAGGTCCTTTCAGGTCCTAGCCGAACAGCTCCAAGGCCTACTTTGTCTAGGAGTAGGCTGCCTCTGACAAAGCGTGGGAGGAGAGAAAAACTTGTGATGAACAACGATTCTTGAGAGCTACTACCGAGACGGGCCATCCCGTCTGCAGTGTCGTTACCCTCTCTAAAGATTTGGGAGAAAACCAGTTGAGAGTTGGATATGAGTCTCCTGATACGGGCTACTTAGTACGCCCATTTCCAACTAGGATGTACTACCCCATTTAGGAAATCCACTAGTAATTTGGAGTCTGATTCAACGATAACCTTCTGTTGGCCAAGAGTAGCACGGTAGGAGAGCCCACCATGAATGACTCTCAGTTCCTGTGTTTACTGAGGGTCAGGTTGGGTCTGGGCTCCCTGTTCAACGTCTGTTGGGGGTAGCTTTTGTAATACCATTTCACGATAGGTGTGGCCCATTCTTTTTGTCTGGCCATGCCCGAAGGGCTGTACAAACTCTTTTGGAGTTTATGGAAAAAAAGAAAGAAAAAAGAATTGACTCTCAATTCTGCAAAAATGGTTGAGCCACGCCCATACCCAGTAGAGAAACCGAAGATAAAATCACTTGCATTGTTTCTACTAATGCCCCAGCCCGCCAAGGGGCTTGGGTTTCCTCTCGCTGAACCATCGACATTTAGCTTGAACCATCTTAACGGTGGTTCGTGCATCTTCTATGCACTGCTTATTTCAACTATGTTTCTCTTTATATATATATAAAACAATAATCACTTGCTACACCACCTCCCTTATCCATTTGGGATCACTTTCCCAAAAAAAAAAAAAAGTGAAAACGAAATTGATGATAGAAAAGTCCATCTCAAAATGCATGTTCCCGCCCACTACTAATGGATGGCAAGAGAATGAGCATCCACCGGTTCTCCACGAACTCCTGGCACACAATCGTTTTCAAATTTGATATCCAAGGCGTAAATGATCACAAAACAATGAATTGTAGCATACAACCAGTTGTAAGTTGTAGGTGATCATTCCTGCCAATATTATAGACAAATTCATCGATGCAATATGAGTAACTTCAATGTAACTCACTGCTTTCTTTAATAAATCCCAACAAAAATATCCCACTACACTTTTCAAGAGACTATTAAAATAATACCAAATAAGGACGTGCTGGCCCCCAACGTTGCACCTGATACCGATATTTTATTTTATAGCTTTAATTAGGTAGTATTACAAGCAAACCTTATATTTCTATTAGGGTTGGTTATATGATAAAAAGTGAGAGGAAACACTATTTATTTTTCTCATGTCGTTGGTAAGATATTGTCACATGCCATAGACCCTTCTTACACATTGAATTGGTAGCGTAAATGCACAAACTGCCAGAAGATTGTATGATTTTAGGGTTACTTCTTGGGAGGCTTGCTAATTCCATACGATTGTGGGAACCGTACACATTCAGACATAAGCGGACGAATAAATATGAAGCACGTGTATTTTTTTCATGAAACACGTGTATGGTATCTGAGCTTTCCATTGGGTGAGCTACATTGTTTAGACCTTCTAGCATAGAAATCTGATAATTTTATACTGCAGATGGGCCACGTAATAACAAAACAAATGAATGGCTGGGAAAAATGTTATAACTGTAAGTTTACTTTGTATGTTGTGGCCCATATATAAAGGAAATTATGTAATTTTTAGGCTAAAGATCTAAGCATTATTTCAAACCTTATGGAAAAATCAGATATCAGATATGTGCTTCATATTTGCAAGTGTGCCCGCAGCCTCTAGGTGTGTACAGCCTTGCACGCGTGTGAAATTGGTGAACGTATGCTTATGAGAGAAGGAGAGAGAAATCATTCCACAAAAAAATTGCTCACGGAGAAGGGGAGAAATCTTTCAACAACAGATTGGATTATCTTGAGAGAGAGAGAGAGAGAGAGAGAGAGAGAGAGAGAGAGAGAGAGAGAGAGAGAGAGAGAGAGAGAGAGAGAGAGAGAGAGAGAGAGAGAGAGAGAGAGAGAGAGAGAGAGAGAGAGAGTAGGGGATTGAACGTGGTGCATTGAGTTTCCGATCGACTTGAATTTGGGTTCTGTAGTTAACATAAGGATAGGCATGTTGGACGGAGTGGATGTCATGGTGGGGCCCACCGGGATCAACGATGCCGTAAGTTGACACCATCGGTTCATTCTCAATTTCAGTAAATCACATTTTCAATGCCGTGAGGACGGCCCCGTCTTGTGTTGATGTATCGTGATATAAACAGTATCCACGCATCAGTGATCCTGACCACTGATCTGATGGGCCCACCGTGGGTGGGCAGACTAACTTCCGATGTCTTTGATCAGGGTCTTGCAAATATACATACGGTTAAGGGAAAAGGCCAAATATTGGATCCCTAAGATATCCAAACCGGATGGTTTGCTTTCACCCCATCCCTGGTGGACCACCAGATGATGGTATGGAACAGTGACCCATGGCCCACATATCAGGACACCGTTTGTATGAGTGATGATGTGATCCTGAGTAGCGACCGGGGCAAAACGAACTCCCGGTTTAGATCAGGAGCGTTCGTCTGGTGGGGCCTCATGTGGATAGGCGATAACCCAAAATTTGCAATCACTAAAGGCAATCCGAATTTTGCCCAAGTAAATGCTACCCATCCAATTGTACACTAACCTTGAAATTTTGGTATACCAAATAATCGTAAATTTAATTTTAAATTAGTAGCAAAAATAAATTATTTAACTTACTGCGACAGACACTTCAGTGGAGAGATCGGGGGATTGATTCATGTTACCATAAATATCAGACGTATCGATTATTCTCATGCATCCAGGTCATGTGATATGTTTACCATATATGGGAGTCCATTTAAATAGCGGACGCCTATCTCCAAAAGAGAAATAGAGGAACTGGCGTGCGTGACAACTACCATGGGCCATTCACGTTTACTGTCTTCGTCTCATAGCCCAAGAAATCAACGATGGCCCTACATACATGCCATGTTTAGGAGGGGATATTTATGTTGGCGATCATGTAACTACAAGAAACATGCACATTCACGTCATGTGCGTTGGACGGATGAGGTTGATGGGCTATGACATTAGAGGGTCACGTGGCCCCTTGCTGCCTCCAGATCAAGCCACGAGGAAGGCAACACGACGTTGATGGGAGATTGGATCAAACAAACGTCTTTAACAATAAGGGGATTAAATATCAACTATCATAGGTGCAAGGCATGAACAACGAGCGAACGTGGCCCACTCAATGGATTCTTGATGTAGAGCGGGTCGCGGACAGTTTCATGGCCAAGATGGATCAGAAAAGGCCTGGTCGACGACATAAGTGATCCAGACCGTTGGACCTTAGATTGGGCGTATCTCGCAATCTGGAATGAGTTATCTAACGAAAAATATATGATTTTGGGGTAGAACGAGCTACTTTAGCCAACCAACCACTACGCCGGGTTGCGCAACTCAGATTTGCGAGAAATCCCCTGATCAACAGTCATTTTTCTATTTTATTTTCATTTTTACTATATATAGTAAGTTTTAGTTTTATTATAACTCTTCATCCGTTGGGCTTTAGGAGTTGTGTCCAACATGAAAGTGCTTAGAATAATTAGGAAAACGGTTTGGTAAAGCCAAAGAGGACATTTACTATTTTTGGCCGAAAACCTTGCGCACTAGTAGATATCATGATCGTCTATAAATAATAAGTTTACTATTTATAGTAAGTCGCAGATTCTAGGAGTTTTAATTGTAGTTTGATGCTGACTTCTTTCCTATTGTTTGGTTCCCTTATTTAAAGGGTTATGTACTCGTTTTTATTCATTCATTAATCAATTTCAAATTTTATTATAATTTATTTCTATTCTCCTGTCTTCTTTCCTCGTGTATTTGATAAGTCTCAATGAGAAGTCCAGAAAAGCTCAGGAAGACGGTGATCGATCTCATCACGTTCATCCCTGCGTCAATTCTCTTATGTTGGTTGTGTTTTCTTTCCACGTTATGGTGTGAGAGCCATGGACCATTAGTGTGAATTTATGTTTCGCGCCCAAGTGGGCCTACCTAAGATCAAATCTGACCATCGGATAGGATGGGTCTATCTTGGATTGCACATGGTCCCAATTTCATCCTGATTAGATGATCACGGCCATTCAAGTAAGGGCCTGCAGAATGGATGTTATGACTTTTTTATTTTCCTCTCTCTCTCTCTTACCGACCTTTCTGCATGTCCTTGATTGTATGTTGGTGATTAACTCATCAAGATAGTTTATTGATCTGTGCTATGTATGGTGCACAAAACTCTCCAAATGTCTTTGCAGATCCAATAGATGAATGGTCCATTTTCGTTATAACCGCTTTTGTGGTCCACCGTGAGAAACTCATGTTGATTGGACGATGCTAACCGTCCAAATATTAGCCTCTCCTTTTTAACTGTAGGTTTTCCCAGACAAAGATGAGAAGGTTATGTTCGTCTGATCGGAGCCACAAAGTGGACCATCGAATGTACTACTCAGATTGATTATTGGACCTTCTTTCATCCAAACCATCCGTTTTGTATGGCATCGATCTGATGGAAATTTTCCCTTTATCGGTGTTATAATTTCAAGGGGGAGTATGAAAAGTGGGTCAAACCTAATTATTTATACGGATCGAATGAATTGACTGTCCACGCCTCAAAAATACAATGATAAATGGGTTTTCTCCCATTTTTAGTATTTCTTTTTTCTATTGATAGAATACAATTTCTATGGAAAGACTACAAACACAAAATCCAAACCCTTTTGTAGTTTTGCAACTTTTGTTACATTCCACTACATTCCACGTAGAAAAGTAGACTTAGCATGATAATGAACTACGCAAAACACGTGAGAAAAATAGCTAGCTTTTATTGTATATGATACCTGGCCCACCATTTTCCGCAACATACTTGGGTTTTCAATTCTAACAATCAGATCCCAAGTTTCAATTATCCAGGCCATTCATCTTTTTGGCCATATATCTGTGGATGGACTTTGCCTCAAAAATCTCATTAATAGAACGGTCCTAACCTCTAGATTTATGGCCTAAGAATGGACGGTCAATAAAGTAAGCTCATAATCAGATTTTTTTTTTTTGAAGTATGGTCCATTCATGATCGGATATGACAGACCAATGGTCTGGATTACCCAACCATGGTTCCCACTCTCCTTTTATGTGATCATTAAATTCCAAGAGTATAAATATCGGTGTAGGGGCAACGCATTGCAGGGTCCGGTCCTCAAAGGTGGTTGGGTCGGAGACATGAACGGGTCAGATTACCAGATTATTCTTGTTTGACTGAATCTTTGACCATTGTAGAATACTAGAACCGAGTGTTGGTACAAGTGGGGACCATTGTTCAGTGATCCAAACCATTGATATGATGAGCTACACTGTGGAAGGCCTATCTCAACAGATGGAAAGAATCCTGACCCTTTATTAGGTGGCCTAAAAATATATGGTTAAGAAAAAAAATATGGCGATGTTTCCCATTCAGCCCAGACAGGGCCAATTATTATATAGTTAGGATCTTCCGGACAGGGATGTGTTTGGTTCACGGGCCACCAAGGGAGAGGCCAATCATATCAACGGTTGGGATCAATCATCGACCTCACTTGCAAGAAGAAATATCTTGATCCTTGAGCAATGTCCAACAATAATGCAGTGTTTGGATGCACAAGTTAATAGAATTGTAAGATCTAAAAGTGTAAGCTCAAGGTAATCCAACCGTCTGATATTTGAGAATCATACCAATCGATTGCATCCAAATGTAGGCTTCTGATTGCATGACGATAATGGCCCATCACACTCAGAATCTTAACTTGTGGCCCATCGACATGACATCCCACCAAATCAACTGCTCACCTAACATATTTACGCCACGATCAGATGGAGATATTTAGGTGGGCCCATCATGTAATTCTCACTAAAGGTGTTGGATGGATGATGATTGATGGAATATGACCCTTGCCGTGGCCTGGACACTCAATGGCCACAGATCCGCTATCTGGCTAGTCCTTGTCCCTAGATCTAGCCGTGAGTAAGACAGGACGTGAAATGGACAGGAGATTATGTTAATGGTGATATTATTTGAAATTGAATAACTTACGTGCATGGACGACCATTGACAATTTGCCGCCATTTTATCATGAAAGGTCCCACAACTTGTGGTACCTTAGCTTGTTTTCCATCGACATTGCCACCCTCGCGTAGAATCAGTACCATGAAAACAATAGGCCCCACCGTGAAGATCACCTGGAAAAAAAAATCAGGCAGTCTGATCATCAGGTGGGCCAACGTTGGCATTAATGGAAATCCAACGGCCTAACTCAGCATACAGCTAGTGAGCGGATTTGCAATGATACAATTCAAGTGGAAAAAGGGTCCACGGCACATGGACGTGGACTATGGCATAAGAAAAATAGGTAGAGTTTTACTCTCCGTTTTTTAGCATACAACCACTCTCAATTAATTAATAGTACTGATATTTTTTTATGAGACTGATTAATACTCATGAAGAAAATATCTGTACTGGGTCCCACATTGTGGGGTCAGGTCATCAATGGCGGTTGAGTAGTTCAACACGAATGGGTCAGCTAATACAATTACGATTACATCTTTATTTTATATCATGTTATGAAGTTGCTCGGATACGTCCTGATGTATATTAGGATGCAATGTGTTGGGATTAGATGCGTTGGATCTGGGGCCGTCTCTGTGATCCAAGCTGTTGATCTGATGAAAGAAAATGCTGAAGGTGGCTGCCTCAAAAATATTAAAGAATGGGAAATCTTACACTTTCAGATCAATGACCCACAAAGCAACGGTGAAGATAACGGTCCATGTTCATCAGAAAAAAAAAATTAAATAACAGAAGTGCTTAGGTATTCCAATCATGAGTGTTTTTATTAGATGTCTTTCACCTGCATTCATGCCAATCTTATAAACGATTTTGATCACCGAAACACATCAGATCCAACGGATATGATTTTGCTGTACTGTATTGTAAAACGTTGGGGCTGTGTTCAAGCAAACCTCTCATTTTATTAGTGCTGATCATGTCCCATTGACTGTCTTTGTGACCGTTTGGTTAAGAAAGATACTTTGCTGTACTGGATAAACTTCAGATATATATATATATATATATATATATATATATATATATATATATATATATATATATATATATATATATATATATTAAAACAAATTAAGAAAGATATTCTTGTTCCTAATCTTCTTTTTTATAGCCCACTACCTTACCATTCCCTTTCACCGTTGATCAGGGAGAAAGGGTAACCGAAGTTGCACATGTGGAGAGAAATCACATGCGTGTACTTGTTGGGTGGGCCATACATGTTTTGGACAGGTGTGGTGTCCTTGATGGTCACAGAGGCCTATTTTTTAAGACATAGCATCTACACCTTTGGGATCGCCTGATGAACGCATCTGATCTCTTACACGTGTGATATGATCGAGTGCTGAAGACAGGGCGTACGTCCCGATATACAATTTTGCCGATGTATAAGATTCCGTACACATGGAACCATCTTCGATGATCCAAACCATTTGTTAAATGGGCCACTGTGGATTGAGGTTTCCCCTAAAATGTCGACTAAAAAACCCCATCAAAGTGTTGTTGGACCATATTATAAATATAAAGCGTTGGTCTATTTTTCCTTAATTAACCATCTAATCGTATCACTTTGATCAAAGAGATAGAAATTTCCATTCTACGGATCATTTTCTATACATACCTGTCCATACTTCGGTCCATAAGATAGATAGTTATGTCACCGACAGATCCTCATATTTCCTCGTATATGATATATATATATATATATATATATATATATATATATATATATATATATATATATATATATATATATATATAAAGGCATGGACGGTATTCAACATACATTGACAGTCATATTTGACCACAGTTTTATGACTATATATAGCATGTGGTGGATATGTTCGGTCAAGAAAAATTTAATTAATATAATTATTAAGTTCAATCCGAGTTTTTCTAAATCTTTTAACTTTCATACTTAAAAATTAAAATACCCTTATGCGGAGAGAACATCTTAGCCTTATCATGTATGAAAATAAAAATATTTATACATAGCCAAGCAAAATTGAATTTAGATTTAAGATGCATGAATTATCATGAATGAAAAAAGAAGTTTATACATACACACTGCAAGCAAAATCAAATACAAATTTTAAGATTCTAGAATTAATACGAACCTAAAATGTACTCTCGATGGAGCTACGAAGATCGTTTTCCAAGAATATGAAACTGCTGAAAACAATAGCATGAGAAAAATTCAAACTAAAATAAATCCAAGAAATATACAACAGTGCACTTGTTTAAACGATTACAAAAGTAGTAGCTTCGATTGATGAAATGTTGGACGGTGCACTTGTTTGAAATGGCGCAGATCCTTTGTAGAATTTCTTTGGCACAGTAGGCTTTTAGTGCATTATCTCTAGAACACACTTGCCTAACTATGGCCTTGACAGTGTGCACGCCTTGTGCATAACCCAATACAAAAAACATCACTATACTTTCTTCACACGACACACGTACATGCTACATGTGGTGAAATGAGAGACGGTTCACGTACGTAGAGATAGATTTGAGAAAGTAGGCCACATCCTATAGATTAATCAAATCACCGAGCTTTGTAGGCCCCACTATGATGTATGTATTTCATCCACACAAATTTGCTTCATTATTTATATTCATTTAAAGTTTGCAGAACAACAAAGTATCAATGATAAAAATTATCACTGTACCTTAAAACTGTATTGTGGGACGACCTCGATGCGATCACTGTGCGACCTTCAGCCTAGTGAAATAATTTTCATAAATTTATTTTTATATTTTTGGTGTATCCAAACATCAATTTCTAACAATCTTAAAGCGTGATTCGATGGATATCGAAAGTATTGCATCAGTTAAACTGATGAACCAGGATCGGTCCAATTGATGGTTCAAATTTCACTAGATGTCAGGACAAGCTGAAATTTTTGTTGACCGCTCTAAAGATCTTCTACATCCTGGACCCGACTCTCCAGCCTCTGTATGAAGCAAAGGACACTGACACTCCAGAACAGGTTGCTGTTAGGATCGAGCGACAAGAAAATGAACTGTTGTGTACTGGGCATATCCTCAATGCTCTCTTTAATCAGTTGTACGATTTGTACACAAGAATCATATCAGTGAAAAAAATTTGGAGCGCTCTAAAATATAAGTACAAGGCCGAAGAGGAAGGTATACAGAAATTTTTAATTGTCAGGTATTTCAACTTCACAATGGTAAACAATCTACCGCTGCTTGTCCAAATTCAAGAACTGTAGCCTATTGTAAACAAAATAAAAGACATAAAAATTGATTTTTCTGAATCCTTTCAAGTCGGAGTTATAATTACAAAATTGCTTTCGAGCTGGAAAGACTATAGGAAGAAACTACTGCATAAATCAGAAGAGTTCATCCTGGAACAAATCCAAAAGCATGTTCGAATTGAAGAAGAATCTCATAACTGAGACAAAAGGGATGACGCTAATGGTGCATCCTCATCTAAGGTGAACGTAGTAAAACGACTATCCCAAAATAATTCCTATGAGAAAGCTGATTCCCTTAAACCTAATAAATATTAAGAAAAATTCAAGAAAATAAAAAAAAAAAGAAAAATGGCAAACCTAAGGGAGCTAACTATGTCTGCGGTAAGACCAGACATTTCGCCCGAGTCTGTAGGGACCGAAAAAAGCCTAAGAAAGAGGCTAACACAGTATACGATGAAATCGTAGCCATGGTCATAGAAGTGAACCTAGTTCAAGAGAAAATTCTTGATTGGTAGTACGATACAAGTGCCACAGTTCATGTATGCAATGATCATTTTTCCTTTAAAACCTATGAAGACAAGACTAATGGTCAAGAGGTTGAAATGGAAAATGAAAGACGATCAAAAGTTGCAGGCAAAGGAACCGTGGAATTACTCTTTACCTCTGGAAAGAATGTAATCTTGACCAACGTACTGTATGTCTCAAACATAAGGAGAAATCTTGTTTCATGGGTTCTCTTAATTAAGCAAACTTGGGATTAGAGTTGTGTTTGAATCAGGCAAGCTGATCTTATTTAAGAATGAGAACTTTGTGAGTAAGGGTTATACTTGTAATGAGATGATCAAGCTTTCTTTAAATAAGAAAAATTCTTTTGCTTACATAATTGAGTTTGTAACGTTATGACATGGTAGACTAGCTCATATTGCTACAGTACCATAAAACTCATGGCTAAGAATGACATAATATCATACAATGATAGTGACAAAGATAAATATGAAGTTTGCATACGGTCTAAAATAATTAAGAAACAATTTCCTAGCGTTGAGAGATCATTTCAAATATTAGACCTAGTGCATCCTAACATATGTGAACTAAATGACGTTCTACCTAGTGCATCCTGACATATGTGAACTAAATGGCGTTCTACCTAGTGCATCCTGGCATATGTGAACTAAATGGCGTTCTTACTCGTGGAGATAAAAGGTACTTTATAACATTTATAAATGATTGTTCAAGATATGTATATGTGTATTTGTTAAAATCAAAAGATGAAGCATTTAATGCATTCAAGATCTATAAATCTGAAGTAGAAAATCAATTAGTTAAAAATATTAAAATCCTTCGTAGTGACCGAAGAGGAAATATTTTTCTAATGAATTTTCTAGCTATGGTGAAGACCACAGTATAATACATCAGTGCACAACACTTTATACACCATAATAAAATGGTGGAATAGAAAGAAAAAATAAGACATTAGTAGAAATGGTCAACTCAATACTAATACTTAAACCTATGGGGAGAAGCACTGTTAGCTACATGTCATGTTTTAAACCGAATTCCATCTAAGAAAACCAAGACCTCTCCATAGGAAATATGGAAAGGAAGAGAAACCAAACATAGGGTATCTTAGACTGCGGGGTTGTCTTGCATACTCCAAAACCTAAAAGAACTAAGTTAGGACCAAGAATTATCAAGAGCGTCCTTGTAGGATATGCACAACAAAATAAGGCTTATAGACTTCTAAACTTAGACTTCAATATAATCATAGAGTCTAGAGATGTAGAGTTCTTTAAAAATTCTGTATTCATAGAGAAAAAGAATGCTGAGATTCAATCTCCTAATGAAACTACAAAAGAAACACACATAGAAGAAAAAACTCTTAGTGAACCTCGTATGAGTCAAAGAGCAAGAGTAGAAAAGAGTCTTGATCCTGATCAAATAAACTCTCAGTGACTCTCTTTTCATCTAGTTGAGGGTGATAGAGAGAAGGTAATTAGGAAAATACCTATGGTTTTAACAATAGAAGATAAACCTAAAACCTTTAGTGAAGCTATGACTTCAAGAGATTCCGCTTTTTGAAAAGAGGCCATTAATGATGAAATGAATTTCATAATATCTAACCAAATATGGAAATTGATAGATATACCTCAAAGTTCTAAACCAATAGGTTGTAAGAGTGTTAACACCCCGGATTTTTGCCAACCTGGGGTTAGACGTCCTTAGGCAATGGGTCAACCATAGCACCTTGGTAACCTCTCAGAACCTAATTCCAAAGCAAAATAAATCATTTAAAACCTAATTCTTTAGAAATTTAACGTGAATTAGCCAGCGCTAAACTAGACGACCTGTGAAATTGTCACCAATCACTTTAAATACAATTTATAAGACCCAAAACCTATAGAATCGTTGACGCTACGTTATCCTAAAACTTAGGATCAAACTCTAAACCTGTTTGTTCTCAGGAACCCTTTGAAACTTTATATTGGATCTAAACCGCGCGTCGAAAGTCCGATATCTACAATCTCAAACCATTATGACTGCTTAGTTGGACTTGACAATCATTTCAAAAATCAAGTCCATACGATGTCCTGAGACCATTTCCTTGCGTCCGGAGTGAAGAGTGTGAGAAAAATGAATTTATTTAGAAATTAAATACAATTTAAATAAATCTGGCACATGTCGCTTGCGCGACATTTTTTAAGCGTTCTGACCGTCGGAATCTGACCCAAATACACCATCGAATCAGAGAACATTTGTCACTCAGATCAGTGTGCTTGGAATCCTCGATCGAGTCTCAGTGACCGCTGAACTGAAACTGGTCCGCCATGTGAGATCTGGGAACACTATCAGGCTGAAAACTTAATGTGATCAGGATCCAGCATCCATGAGCTTAAGTCTGACCGCATTCAGTCAGGGGACCTCCAGAAATGTCCTTTTGGATCGGAAAAGATCCGATTTGGCTATAACCCAAGTGTACCTTGGTCCTAAGTCTATATAGGTGAGTTTTTAGCCTATATAAGGAGCTTAAACCCTTAGCCTTCTAACCTATACGAATTTGGGAAATACCCTAAGAGAGAGGAGAGAAAAGAGAGAGAAAGTGAGG
The DNA here is from genome assembly GCA_037074715.1 of Magnolia kwangsiensis. Classification (NCBI taxonomy): domain Eukaryota; kingdom Viridiplantae; phylum Streptophyta; class Magnoliopsida; order Magnoliales; family Magnoliaceae; genus Magnolia; species Magnolia kwangsiensis. The sequence goes on from CM073571.1 coordinate 201,668,659, forward strand.
GAGAAGTTGGAGCTTTCTCCTGGGATTCTTCCTTACTACTCCACGTGCCAGATCTTTCCACCTGCATCGCTATTCTGGCGATTCCAAAACCGTTCTAGGTAAGAAAACCCTAACCTCAAGCTATTTTAGGGATTCCATCAATACAATTAGCAAAGTAGCTAATTTATCTTGTGATATAGGTCGTCGTACAGGTGTTGACGAAGCGTAGAGTTCCTATTCGATTCGATACACTTCTACGGCGAAAGGTGCGGATTTTAGACGCTTTGGTTATCATTTTTTAAAGCTTTCAATACCGTTTAATGGTAAATTACTGATAAGGATGTTATTTGACATGTAGAACATGCTGTCCATTTTTTATTTCGAATACGTACGTAGAATATGAGATTTAGGATATTTTGGGTATTTGTAGGAAATACAGTATACGTACGTATTTTACCGGTATGATTGCCATGAGTATTTACCGTGTACCTATACTAGTTATACATGTATGATCTGTTTGGCGAAGAGATTCGCCCTAATGCACATATTGGTCGACATATGCTATGTAGACTAATGTGTGTAGACTAAGTGTTTGTTGAAATGCCTAAATCAATATGATTTATGCCTGCCATATGTTCTGAATGTAAGAACATGATTGTTGTGTATTAGACAACTTCTTGATATAAGGATCTGTCATATTATATGTTAGAATCAACATACGTCAAGTACGTTGGAGTTGAGTAGTCTAAGTGTTTGTATAAATGTATGTATTAGTAAGTATTGAGTAAATGGTGTTGTAGATTAGCGTTGAGACTGAATTCTCAACTACTTTGATGATGCACATGATTTCCTCCATACTTGTTGTATTTGGATTGATTACCTTGGGCGTGAAATACTCGTGTATGGTTAACTGCTTATGATGTACGTTATAACATGCTGGAATTACTTGTATTTCAATTCTGTCTCTCTCATATGAGTACTGATTCACATTACATGTGCTTGGGGCTATACTTTAGTCTAGGCAGTCGGTAATAGTTCAGAATTCGTGATTGGATTCTATTCACCACGAAGGATATGTATGACGAACCCGAGTCGTACTAGAGTCATCGGCAGTAGTTAGGCCACACGAAGTGCTTATGCACTTCATGTTGATCGATTAAACGTGCGTTCGTGCTAGTCGGACTCATCAAGTAACCCGACTGACCATTGTATGTTCACCTTATATTCGTCATAACTGCTTGAACCTAAGGTACTAAACTTACCATTGGAAAGCCCCTCTAACCTTGGTACCTCGATCCCCTAAGACTCGTGAGCCGGGTATGGTGGTATGGGACACTGTAGTCGAGCTGTCGGCCTACACTGGGGCCACAAACCTCCCCGTAATGACCAGTGAGCAGCCTACTCTGAGCAGATTATGGTGGTATGAGACACTATATTCTTGCTGTCGGCCTACATTGATAAGGTGATGGGGGAGTGGAGCAACGAGTGCGAGCAATAGCCCTGGCAGCCATTTGTAGTGACCTTGAGTTTATCCTGACATCGCATGGGGGCGACGAGTCCTAATGCAGTCTTAAGGATATAAACTAGGCCTGTATTGATAAGGTGATGGGGGAGCGGAGCAACGAGTGCGTGCAACAGCCCTGACAGCCCTTGTAGCAATCTAGAAATATATCATCGTATGAGACTACTAGGAGTGACGACCCTAGACAGGATCATTGTTTGGGTATTGATATAAGGGAGGTACCCTAGTTTTCCAATCCTGCTGTATGAAAATGACTAATAACAACTCGGTAATCATATTCATATCGCACTGCATGTGCCTGAAAGATGTGGAGCATTGAGGGAAGAAAGCATGCCGCGGACGTAAGATGGTGTCACATGAGGGAGTATGTCTGTGAGGGCATCCATCATGTCATTTCATGCTTGCATTAATCACAGTATTTAGGAATATTTGATTTGTTTGCTTTACCATTATCGCTTGATTAATTTGATAACATGTTAACCTTTGCTCTATGATTTCACTGAGTTAGCTACTCACTCCCACGTTACGGGACGGTGTTGCGCACACCAACCAGTCCCTATTTTAGTTTCAGGTGATGGCGCTGCTTGTGAAGCGGAGCAGGACTTGTTTGATGATGAGGAGGATTTCTCCTATATGCGTGTTCTGATCGACAGGATGACAGGGAGGTTGATTAGACGCCATGACACTTGTCATTTTATATTTTTTTGAGCACTCATGTATATTCATTTTGACTATTTTTGGAGTATACATGCATATGTTTAACCTGGTAACATGTTCACACTCTGGAGACCTACAACAACTCATATATTTTATATATCTATTGCATTCTTCCGCTCGCTAATTTAACTGTCTCTGGAGTATGATATGCTGTTTCGGCTCAATCTACCTCATGTTTTATGCCTTATGCTGATAACATTCATCCATCTTTGAAAAATGTTGCATAAGTGATGTTTTGGAACTCGGGAGTGGAGTTTCTACTCGACCCCCGATTTTCAGGATGTCACAATTTAAGAAAAAATATCATAAAATGGTACAGTTCAAACCTTTAAGGTAAGGTTAGTTGCTAAGGGTTTTCGACAGAAAAAAGGAATCGACTATTTTAATACTTATTCACCAGTAGCTAGAATAACATCGATTAGGATCTTATTCGCTCTAGCATCCATACATCATCTTCATATCTATCAAATAGACGTGAAGACAACATTCCTGAATGGTGATCTCGATGAGGAGGTATTCATGGAGCAACGAGAAGGGTTCGTTCTACCAGGAAATGAAAGAAAAGTGTGTACACTTGTTAAGTCTTTGTATGGATTAAAGTAAGCACCAAAACAGTGGCATAATAAGTTTGATTCTAAAGTTTTGTCTTATGATTTTGAACATAATATTGTTGATAAATGCATATAAAAAAAAGTGTATAATGATTATGTTGTAATCATATGCTTGTATGTAAATGATATGTTAATAATCAGTAATAAAATGGAAGGTGTAACTAAAACTAAAAAGTTTCTCTCTTCAGTTTTCAAAATGAAGAATCTTAGACAAGTGGATACTATATTAGACATCAAAGTTAAAAAATATAGTGAGAGTTTTGCACTATGTCAGTCTCATTATATTGAGAAAATTTTAAACAAGTTTAATCACTTGAAAATTAAAGAGACAAAGACTCCATTTGATCCAAGTATCAAGTTAAAAGAAAACAGTGGAAGAGCAGTTGCACAAATAGAGTATGCTAGTGCTATAGTGTAAGACCCGTATCCTAATCCGTACTATTCCGTCAACCCCCGCAATCTTTCCCGTCAAAGTCCGACAATCCGCGACCTGTAATCGACATTTGCCCACGACCGTAAGTCGTATCATATACATTTGAGTCGGCTTAATCCGAGACTTGTATCATTGCGACTGCACCGTCGCCGCGACTCACGCACCGATCCGATACCCAGATGAGGTGATGTGCACCCACGTTCAGTTCGAGCAAAAACACCGCGCGTTGCAAATCCTAAGGAAATCTCTACAACACGTCCCATCCATCCCATCAATCACCTCTCATGTCAACTACAAAGCACCCATGCTTCCTTTCTCTACAAGTCAAGCAACCACCAAGTCAACTCTCATGTCAAGTACACCATCACCTCACCCATCACTCACATCCATCACCCATCTCTCACATCTCCTTACAACCCTCTCTCTCTCCCCTATTTCCGAAGCAACAAATCCCAAGCAAGAGAGAACTCACGTCCAAGCTCTTCCCATGAAGAGAAAGTGATTTTTAGTGGCCCACTTTCCCATCTCAAACCCATCATCCTAGCCATCCATTTCTCATCTCCACCATCAAAGTGAAGCATAAGGAGAGTGGCTTCCCAACGGACCAAGAAGATCAAGTGGTGAGTGCTTCTATAGGCTAGTTTTTCATGTTTTCATGATGGGCCAAGTGAGGCATACCGATCAATGGTTTGGATCTCACTTGGGACCCTAAGATGTGGCCGATGACCCACTTTGATCATCATGATCATTCCATGATGGGGCCAATCTCCATAGACCCCATCATGATGTTTACTTTCCTTGCATTAAAGAGGTCATTTAGACCGTCCATTTTTGGTGGAGAAAGATCTCCACCGTTGATCTTTGAATTGATAGGCCCACTTGTATTGTGACCCACTCGATATACGATTGAATGCAAGGGAGGGCTCATAGTGGCGGAGCCCTCCATCACACGTGTTCCACTCTCTCTCTCTCTCTCTCTCTCTTTATTTCTCTTCATGTGATGATGTGGCTGTGTGGCCCACCCGGATGGATCCCACCATAAGGCGTGTATTTTATCCAAACCATCCATAAGTGAGGCCCACTTTATATATGTATTGTATCCACGCCATTCACCATTTGGTGGCCCACCTAAGCAGGGCCCACCTCATGGATGTCATTTGCCCAGACCGTTCAGCGTCCAGGGACGCTGGACGTCAAAGTAAAACACAAATATTGGCTTGTTTCAAAGCCTTTGAGAAGGGCCATTCACATAGGCCCCACCTTGATGTATGTATTCAATCAAAGCCATCCATCCTCTTCCCCAACTCATTTTAGGCGTTGAGCCAAAAAATGAGGATGATCCGAGTATCTGGTGGGCCATAGTTTTAAAAACAATATCATTACCATTGAAGTCCACCCAGATTTTTCTTACACGAATATTGGTCTTGATAGACTTTTCTAGGGCCATGGAAGCTAATGGATGGGGTGGATCTACCTGATGCGGGCCCCACGTGAGAAAAACCCCAGAAAAATGGGTTTTCAAAAAAAATATATAAAATAAACAGCAGCTGCTGCTGCTGTTGTCAGAGGCGCTGGCCATGCCAGCGGCTGGAGTGTGGGCGGAAGGAGGCAGACCCACGGCTCCAGCCGTGGGCCCCACCCTGATGTTTATTTCCCATTTAAACCGTTCATATTGTGGGTCCCCTTCTCAAGTGGGTCCCCTTCAAGTTTCAGCCACGTCTGAGACTCAGGTGGCCCACACCATTTGAAATAGTGTGATTGAATGTCTACCCTTGAAAACTTCTTTGGGGCCCACAGAAGTTTTGTATTTTCTCTTCATCCAGGTCTGCGTGACCTTATCAACGGGTTGGATGGCACGTAAACATTATAGTGGGCCCCACATGGGGAGCCCACAATGATGTATCTGTTGTACTCCCACCGTCCAGGCTGGATGGTGGAGCCCATTATGATGTATGCGTTTATCCGCGCTGTCCATTGTTTGGACAGTGGGACCCACTATGATTTGTGTGTTCTGTCCACTCTGTTCACGTATTTGGATGTTTTATATATATATATATATGTGTGTGTGTGTGTGTGTGTGTGTGTGTATTATATAATATTGTATATATATATATATATATATATATATATATATATATATATATATATATATATATATATATATATATATATATATATATATATATATATATGATGGTGGGCCTTTATGTGGACCCCACATGATGCATATGTTGCATCCAAACCATCCATTTATTTTGTAAACTCATATTATGGCTTGAGTTAAAAATGAGTCAGATCTATAGTTCAAGTGGGCCCACCTTGGTATGTGTATAGGGCCCATGTTAACTTATTTGTGGCCATTTATTGAAGCCCACCTTGGCGTACATATAAGGCCCATATGACATATATAAGGCCCATGCGATCAGGCCCATTTGACATGTATAAGGCCCATGGGATTAGGCCCATGGGATCAGGCCCATTTAACATGTATAAGGCCCATGGGATTAGGCCCATTTTGATGTTTTCCAAGGCCGTGGGTTAAGGCCCATTGTGATGTACTCTAAGGCCTGCAGGTTATAGCCCATTGCAATATACATCAAGCCCATTAATGCGGCCCACTTGCTTAATAACCAGAAGGCCCATATGATATTGCTCATTTGATGTATTTAAGGCCTAAAGGGAGGTACTTAAGGTCCATTACAATGTGTGATTCCTCTATGGTTTGTGTAATGATATTTATGGTGGGCCGTGTCTTAGGGAACAGTGATGACGTCCACATTGTAATTACAATGTTGGTTAAATGTCCGCATTGTAACTCTCCATAGGGCCCATTGATAGGCCCATACTCGTTTATATTCATCACTTTATAACATGCTTAGTATAATCACATGACTCATGCCCATACGCATCATATGTATGATTGATATGAGTAGTGACTGATCATAACATACGCCATTGGGCAGACCATTTTCGGGACTCGTTATGAGACAGAGTGCCCCATATAATCGCACAGTACGCGCTGAATTTCTGCATGATTTGACGGTGTGATTCATGCATCTCGCATATGTGTGACTTGATCACTGCATGCCCTAGTGACATCAGGGCCGTGGCACCACAGGTATATCGTAAATGGCCGTATCGGATACCGAAAATACTTAGTTCTAGCACTGTGGGCACTGAGGATGTCCTTGGGTGAAAGTCCTAGAACCTTTTTGGTATCAGGAGATGCTCCAACATCTAAACTGAGTGGATACATGAGCGCTCGAGTACCGAATACCAGTAGGACGCGTCTTCCACTGTGTCGTGGTCGGTTGGAAGGGGGTGTGGCCTTATCCGCCTGAGTGAGGAGGCTATAAGCTAGACTGAGTTTGACCAGCTCGCAAATGAGTCTACTATCGACGAGTCAGATAGGTATTGACAGACTACTGGTCAGGCGGATAGTGAGGTCTATTCCGCTTGCTTGACTGTGCAGCTAGAGAGGTGGAAGTCATTGCGAAGTGTATTAGACCCCGGTGATATCCAGAGAGGAACTGTATTGATATGTGTACTTGATGAGTACTGACATGCTTGTTTTGCATCTCATATGACATTTGGCTACATAGGCCTCGCATCGTATGACCTTGGTATGGCCGATAGCATTCATGCCTTGCATCACATAGCATGGGTGTGGTTGGTTTTATTCTTGGACTTACCCGCATACTTCCGCATTACTTTGATATTATATACATTGGCACTTGTCTTACGCATATACTTACACCATCCTCTAAGCTTTTGTAAGCTTATGCACGACTGTTGCGTGCAGGTGTCGTTGGACAGCAGCAGTGCTGAGGCAGGAGCGCGTATCAGGCCATTTTGGAGCTTTTGATCATCTTGTATTTTCCCTTCCGCATTGATCTTAAAGTTTTTGATATAGTGGATATGTGGTGTTATTGCTTTGTGACTTAGTTATGCTTGTGGTTATGCTCTATTACAAAAAAAATTATTCTGAAAATCCTCCTTCTAGGATTCCAGGATTGGAATCTGGCATATGATTGTCAGGAGCCGAAAATGGGATACTACGGAGGCTGTCGGCACTGGATTCGGCGATCGGGATTCATGTGAATCTGATTTTCGGGTTTGGGGCGTGACATATAGGCAGTCTTATGTATGTAATGCAATGCACAAGACTGGATATAGCATACGCTGTGAGTAAACTAAGTAGGTTCACGAATAATCCAAGTGTTGAATACTGAAAAACAATAAGTATAGTTCTAGGTTATCTTAAAGAAATCATAGAACAAGAGCTATTTTACTCAGAATTTCTAGCAGTATTGAAAGGATATACCGATGCAAGTTGAATATCGAGTGCAGGGGACAACAAGTCCACTACATGGTGGATATTCACCCTAAGAGGTGCAGCTATGTCTTGGGGATCCAAGAAATAAACTTACATAACGCACTCAACTATGGAATCTGAGTTCATAGCTTTAGTTGCTACAGGCAAAGAGGCTGAGTGGTTAAGGGATCTTCTATTAGAAATTCCATTCTATGCGAAGCCTATACCGGCTGTTTCACTTCATTGTGATAGTGAAGTCATTCTAGCGAGAGCTTATATAAGGTAATTGATTCAATATGGAATCATCGCGATCTCATATGTAAAGTTAAGTAATAATTTAGCTGATCCTTTTACTAAACCTCCGACGAGAGAGGTAGTAAGGACAACATATAAATGGATGAGGTTGAAACTCTTTACTCAAAGTTTCACGAGTGAAAGAAACTTAAACCCAAAATTAGAAAATCTCTAAATATTAGGTTTAATGGTAACAACAATTCACTGATAAGTGAAAAGTTTCAGTACTAAATAAAATTAAATAACCTCATCCAGGATGATAGTGCTGGCCGTTTTAAAAGAGGGATGAGTATTAAACTCTTAATGAAGTCAAGTCAAATAGGACAAGTGTTTTAATGGAAACACTGGAAAGATTTTACTTATGTGAACATAGAAGTGGTGCCGCTTCTCATGAGAGTTAGAATTATCTTGGGATCGTCCATGAAACAGAATAGTACATGACCATTAAAAGTGTTAAGCGAGATTATGAAGGAACACGTAACGCAGGAGTTATTATGTGTGTGGTATTTTCAGTTATATCATATAGGAATAACTGGTTTAATGCTGCGGCAACCAGAAATTTCGAAATAACTTTAAAATACTTTACTAAGGAAAGATTCAAATCGCAAAATATCTTTCTTTATGCATAATAACTGTTATTATTCTGGCAGAGTTTTCATTGTTTTAAAAAATCAGTCGGGGATTGTTGAAAATTAGTGGTTTTTGATAAAATGAAAATTCAAAATTTTCAAAATTTCAAGATTTTGCCTCCAAAACGATTTTTCAAAAATTTCAATTCCAAAAAGTACGGTGTGTGTTGTGTCCCACATCGAAAATGGTTAAAATCCTTTTGTGGTTTATATGTGGACTTGTGAAGAGTATTCTTACTTAGAGTTTTTGGAGGAGGTGATACTCGGGCTGCATGTTCCAGTGCGTAGCACTGGAACACACGCACGCGCGAGCGCTCTCGGGCTCGAGCACGGACACGAGCAAGGACTAGGGCAAGGGCGTGGGCAGTGAGGCAGTGTGACTATAATATCGCTAGACGGCACACTTTACACTTCGCACGTGCGCATCGTGTCGTAGAGTGGTCGCTCCCTCAGGAACCGGTGCGATAGGTTTGGTCAAAGCCTTAGGGCGGTGGATCTGAAAATTTGAAATGAGCCTGAGTTTTATAGGTGACTGAGAACGGTTGGATCTTAGATCCGAAACATCCAGCTATTTCTAAAAACAGATAGCTACCATGAAAGCCACAACGGTCTGAAAACGGACGGGCCAGGATGATCCAATGGTCGGATCTTCTGATCTGACGACCAGAACCATCTGAGATTAATTGACACCAAGTAGAAACGTTTTTCAAATGTTCTGGACCATTGCCATAAAGCAACGGTGTTATACCTGATGCCTATATAAACTGGACCATTCCAGTCTGATTTCATCATCTCAAACACACCATCTCTCCCATCAAATCAGATACGATCCAAATCTCCATTATATAATACTTTTAACATCTCTACCATCCGAGTGTGTCAGAAGAGATCTGCTGTGTTAAAACTGTTCCATAATAGACATATCGTGATTGTTGCATGCTGGATCCAGATAAGGCGTCTTATCCTGGAAGCAATTCTCCTGTAACCTATCAACAGTTTATAAGGGGTCAGCCGTTGATAAGTGGGCGAATCATGTTTTAAAGACACCGTATTTTATACGTGATTCATCCTAGTGAAATAATTTTCGTAAATTTATTTTTATATTTTCTGTGTATCCAAACTTCAATTTCTAACACATAAGACATGGTTGGGCCGAGATCATGCTAAATGACCCAAATTAGGTGAAGCTGAGTTACTTAGCTCATGCATAATTTTAAAATAATAATAATAAATAAATAAATAAATAAATAAATAAATAAAAATCGAAAAACTCAACTTGCCCAAGACTCAACGAGATTAATTTTGCCTAAACTCACAGAAAAACTTGATCTGGTCACGAGTCTATCAAAATTTGAGAAAAACTCAGCTGGACTCCTAAAAACTCGGCATACCTCAGCATCATTTATATATTATTTATACTTTTTAAGTACTAAAACAATCCTAGAAAAATTCATACGGGTTTTTCAAGCCACTTGTCAGCTGCCTTTTGAGTCTGAGTGAAGTTTTCATGTTTTTTAAAACTTGGATTCACTCCTTTGCTAATGGGTTAGGCGTAGACACAACTTGGACTTGGATCCATTGGCCTCTTCCGAGTCAACTCAGACTGGATCAGACTAGATCCAGTTTGATGCCACAAAGTCACCCTCAACTCAGGCGGGTTGTGACTCACCTTAGGACCAAATGAGTCTTTTAACCATGCACCCTACTCCTATAAAACAAAAACTAACATAAAAATATACAATCCATGCAGCACCTGTTCTTCAATGGACCACAAATGCTGACCGTTCATGCGCTCTGAGCTGATGGGCACGCCCCACCAACTATCATGTGGTCCTTGACTGAGTGGTAGGAAACTCCCATATTTTGGACCTAGAATTACTCACAATCTGACAAACTAGCAATGGCATTCGGAGGGTTGTTAGATGGGAAAAGGATATAAAGGAAGCTCCAACGATCCTTCTCATGTGATTCTCAGTCCATGGCCTCATTTGTCTTTTTGGACCATTTTTCCATTTTTGAATTGATACACACAAAGTTACAAAATCCCGGAAAGGTTGCACGTGGTCTTCTAATTGCAGTTTTTCAATTAGAGTTTTGCTCCTTCACCTAACAAAGCAGAACAAAAGGTGTTAGCTGAGCTTTTGACTCATTTATCTATCATTGATTATGTTCGGTGGGGTCCACATTCATGAAAAATCATATAGTCCTCGTGGAAGAAGTGTGGGGCCCATGGCTGAGTAAACCCTATAAACCAGACCATTAATCTGAGGGGACCATTTAAATCCCCAATAATTGCAAGACTGTAGAATGTGTAACTTTCGGTAATTCCCCATTTAACACTGGGGCCCTTCAAGTCAATGGTGTGGATCACCCGAAAGTGGGTCCCGCACTTGTACAGAAAGCTCGAGGATACTGTGCATTTTCCTTCTGCTCGAGACTCGCATTTCCTCCCTTTCTTACGTGAATGGAGTTACCGCTTTTGTGCATGGGCAGTATTAGATACCTAGACGGAATGGGACGGTGTATACTCGGGCAATTATCCGAAAATATGACTATTTTTAATAAAAATAAAACTTCTGAAATTGAGGAAACTTTGTAGATAGACCATCATCCCAAAATAGGACTATTTGAGTAATACTAACCTCTGATTACTGGACACTTTGCTGGATTTGGATCACCTGATTGTTTTCATCTCAACCGTCAAATGCCTACCAATCGACTATTTAGACGATTAAGTCAGTTCATTTTTTATTTATTCTCCACCTAAAACTGTGCCTCTCTGATTGGTCAGTGTAACTTGAGTTTCCTGTATGCCATGTCGACTGGTTTTCAGCGCTGGCTTATCAACTAGCACATTCCGGAAGAGTATCACTGCTTTTTTGGCGTATCTTTGGCGTGTTGTAAAATATGAACATGGATTGCATGGTGAGCCTGCCCAGCTCAACCCCGTGGTGGCGGGACCGTAACAACTCAATTTTTTTGGAACCAACCCCACCTTCCATTTGCGTGTGGCCCACCTGAGTTTTAGATCAGCTTCATTTTTGGCCTTACATCGTCTCATGGCCACACATTTGTGTGTGACCCACTCTCTCCCTCCTTCTTTTTCGTATGATAATGGGCACCAAATCCTTTCCCCAAATCAAAACTGTCCAGTAATCCCTACTCTTCCATTCCGTTACTCATCTCTTTAAAAGAAAAAGAAAAAAAAAAATTTAATTTAAAAAGAAAGAGAACTCTGTAGATCAAGAGAGAGAACTCTGTAGATCAAGAGAGAGAGATTGAAGCATGGCCAGATCTTCAAATTTTTTAAGGTAGGTGATCTTAACTTAAAAGTTTAACATTTTAGTCAATTATTTTGTTATTTTGTTCCAAAATTTTAATAGATTTAAGATTTCAAATCTTAACTTGATCATCAAATTTTAATAGATCTTAAGGTATGTTAATTGTTATGTTATTTTATTCTAAAATCTTACTTATATTAGATTAAATAATAAAATTATTGAAAGTATAATTTGATAAAAAAAATAATCTAATTTTAATTATAAACTTTTAGAAATTAATAATTCAAATAAATTTTGTTATTAAAATAATCAAATTCATTAGTTTTGAAATTTATTTAATAAATTAAATTGTAATTTGATTGATTTAAATCAATTTCATCTAAAGTTAAATTTAAATATAAATTAATTCTTAAATTAACCAATACTTTATTTGTATAATTTATTAAAATTTAATTTAATATCATATATATATATATATATATATATATATATATATATAGAGAGAGAGAGAGAGAGAGAGAGAGAGAGAGAGAGAGAGAGAGAGAGAGAGAGAGAGTAGTGGTCTCCTGCAAACTGTATAGCATGAGATTTCGTGCGCGCTAAGGCATTCATATAAGCCGTAAGAGACTTCATACACATTGAGGCCAGCTTACTAGCTTATAGGCTAGGGGTGGGCCCACCACAATAATTTTGTGAAATCCACTTTGACCACAAGGTCTATGATGAAAATTTAGCCACATAATTCAAAACCCAATTAGACTCATGATTTAGGTGGGCAACACTAAAGGAAAAAGTTAGAGAAGAGAATACTCACCGTTGAATTTTTAAAAGGCCCACGAATCCACTCCAACCATTGCCTGTTTCATGAATATTCATGCATGGTTATAAAAAAAAATAGGCATATATATAATTTATGTGGGTTACAACAAGTGAATTAATTTGGATGGTAATCATCCTCCCACACTATTTCCATTAATGTGCCCTACCTAAATTATGGATCATGCTGATGTTTGATCCCTGCTGATAATTTTTTATTACTCACCTCATGGCTGGAGTGGATTTCACATACACGTCGAGGTGGGCATCCCCAATAAATCCTATTGGCATAGGATGGTAGGACTAGCAGGACGTGAATTCCGTTATGCATGTGAACGTCTACCATTAAGAATTTCTTAGGGCCACGGGAGTTTTGGATCAAGCTTATAATTGTCTTATTTCCCTTCATCCATGTCTTTAAGATCTTACGATCAGGTTGGATGACAAATAAGCATCACTGTAAGGCCTAGAAAGGCTTCAACGGTGGAAATCATTATCCTCACTTTTTCCTGTAGTATGAATAACTTGATCTTTGGATATGCTTCAATTTTGAGTTCAACCCTTTAAATTGGATGAAAAAATGGATAGACGACGTGGATAGACCACATACGTTCAAGGTGGTCTCAAATGAGTTTACTCAGTAAAATAAGAGTGTACTGAGTAACTCAGTACGCAATCTGATTTCGCCAATACTGACCTTGTTATTAGTTGTGCTTGTGGCCCCCGCAATGATCAATGTGTTTTATGCAAGTCCGTCCACTTTGCTAGCTCATTTTATGACATAAGCTCAAAAAATGAGGTAGATCTAATCTAAGGTGGACCACACCATAGAAAATAATGGTGATTAAACGCCGACCATTAAAAACTTCCTAGGGTCCACTATAATGTTTATTTGATATCCAACTTGTTGATTATGTCATACAGACTTAGATGAAGGGAAACACAGATATTAGCTTATTCTAAAACTTTTGTAGCCCCTAAAATTCTTTTAAGGGTGGGTTCAATAACTATATTTTCATGTGGTGTGGTCACATCAATAGTACATACATATAAATTTTTCATTCCTCTGTATGAATTTTAACAAGGCAAATAATAGTTGGAATGGATTTCACGAATGAATCATAGTGGGGTCCAACCTCAACCGACTATCTAAGTAAGCCAGCCTTAGTGCACACGAAGTCTCGTGCGGTACGGTTCATAGAAGACTTTGTACATAATTAAAATAAATTTACATTTTAGAATTTAGTGAATAAAAATAAATAAATTCTTAAATTGTAAAAATACTTATATAAATTTATTAAATTTTAATTTAATATCAGAATTATATATATATATATATATATATATATATATATATATATATATATATATATATATATATATATATATATATATATATATATATATGAAGTTTATATGATAATTGAAAAAAATAGAATTTAGTGAATGAATATAATAAATATTTTTATGCTAATGTTTGATATTATTTAAGTAAAAATTCTAATTTGGTTATATTTCTTATATATTATTAAATCAATAATTTCAAATTTAATAATAGTAAAAATAATATTTATTTAAATGTTTTAATTATTAAAGTTTTAACAAAATTGTAACTAGAATTATTAATCAAAAATAAAAAAAATAAATTATATTGTTGATATTTTCGATTGTGAAATAATGATTATTTTACATCCATGTTTAACATTCATTAAGCATCGATTTTAATATGTTGGATGTAACATAAGCCAATAGGGCGACTGTGTCCCTTGGGTGTAAGATCCTAAAGCCAACAAGTAGGACGATTGTGTCCCTTGGGTGAAAGACCCCACAACTCATTGGATTCTTTGGAGTTTTCTTTGTGTATGGCATATAAGCACAATTGTGTACGCGGACATACGTCAGAGGTACAACTGGAGCAGTAGTTTGACTAACTAATGTATAAATGGATTCATCACCATGAGGTACTAGTGTGTGAGCATTAATGCAACATGACCATCCACTTAGGTACGGTGTTATAAGAAATGATATATATTGTTTAGAGAATTCATGGAAAGTATCATATGCATCACAGTTCTACAATTCTATTGCTTAAATTTATATTATTTTATTATCTGTATTCTATTTTCCTCCATTATTTATAAAAAAATTATATAATTCGAACATGTTAAATTTTGGGTAAGAAATGACATTACTGGGCTGTTATGCTCACGCTACTATAAAAATGCACAGGTGCAGAGCTAAAATACTACGAGCAGGCGGGCCTCTACTATTAGTTTTTTTTTCTAAAAAATTAAGTTTAGTTTAAATTCAATTCAGTTTTTGTTGTTTAAGTTTAGTTTACATTCCAAATTTCGATATAGAAAAAAAAAGTTAATAATAATAAATGAAAGAAAAATTATTAAGAGAGTTGAATTTAATAAACATTTCAGCAGTATTTTTTTTTAGATGACGTTGATTATCTATTAAATTTGATTAAATAATGTATATTGTAATAAATAATTAATATATTAAAACTCACGAACCTCGATTTTAGGTCCTGATCCCTATTCGGATACCGAATGTCGGGGCGTGACAAGGACTCTATGAGTCCCATGGTATATGTGTTTTATAGGGACTATCCAACTGTTTTGTCAGCTCATTTTAAGACATGAGCTCATAATTAAAGTATATCTAAAACTTTAGTGGATCACACCACAGGAAATTGTGGGGATAACGTTGTTCGCGGTTGAAACATTCTGGCTACAGTAATATTTATTGGTCATGAAACGGCGGAAATCATAAATATTCAGACTTCCGTGGACCACAGGAAATTTCCAATGGTAGGCGTTTAATTCACGCTGTTTTATGTGATTTAGTCAATTGAGCTATTCATATGCTTTAATTTTAGACTCATGCAAAAGTGATACGGAGAATCGGATGGAGGTGTGGATAATACACATATATCACAGTGGGCCCCACAGAATTTACTTACTCAATAAGCAATCCGCTTCCTACAATGTAGGCCCACAACTCGGACTGCCAATGTTTCGTTGGTAAATGTTTTTGGTCCTCGGTCAAATGACGGCTAAGCAAATTACGTTGATTCAACCATTCACGTTCCACATGGCAGACATGCACGCCCATCTAGACCGTCAAAATCATGGGGTCCATTGTGGATGGATCACGACCTAAAAATCACATTGATCGAACTATCTTCACCGTCCGATTTTAAACCCTTAAATTGGCGTCGGGCCATTGTTGGTAACCGTTCATTTGATGGCCACCTAATCACCTATTCAGGATTATCCGCTTAGCGTATCGAACGGTATACAATGCATCTACAACGACGAGCGTATCTCTGGCCAATGTATAGCGAGGCACAGTGAGTTGACCATTTCCTGTTTCACAACAGCCCACATGTATGGATAACATAGGGCAGGCTACCAAAGTAGATAGTCTCGCAGCTACCAAACTTTTGCTAGTCGGATAAAGATAGAGGCGGCCAGCCATTTCCTGCCAAGTGTATTGACGGTGACGTGGGTCGACTTGGACACTTGCGCTACGCAGAAAGCGTCCACTCCTCGCAAGTGCCACGTGGCATAATTTGGTAGCTAGATTCAAGCATGGGAAACGAACGTGAACGTGCAGGAGCCAACTTAGACTGGCAATCATTTTAAAATTAGAATACACTATAGCGGGACGCGGAATAGATACTGACAGGTTGAGTAGGGAGTCGGCTAATGGAGTTACGTTACCAAGGTCCGTGAGCCCCACTATGATGTATATGTTATATTCATATCGTCCATTTATTTTGAGATATCATTTTAAGATACGGGACAAAAGATAAAGTAGATAAAAGTCTATAATGGATCCCACCATAAAAAAATGTGGAGAGAGTTATTCTCACTGTTGAAACTATCCTAAAGCTCATCATAATGTTTATTTGAAATTCAACTTGTTCAAAAGTTTAAAAAGACATGGAATAATGAACAACATAAACATCAGCTTGACTTAAAACTTTTGTGGTCATTAGAAAATTTTAATAGTGGCCCTCATTTTTCTTACTTTTTTTGTGCTGGGTCTACAGGAGCTTTGGAGTTAACTCATTATTTGAATATTGTCTTAAAATTATCTCTCCAAATGGGTGGAAGGTGTGAACATAAAAAATATATCATGTCATGGCCGATGGAACCCGGTGATGTCAGTAGCGAGTCTTGCTACGCAACTTGTCCGTAGCTAATCCGCCCCCACTACAGTGATACTCCACCCTCATTTTTAAACGGTGGTGACTCAGCCACCATTCAACATATACGTCGTGCAATCTGGACTGTCCAAATTGTGGGGCCGGCTGATGATGTATCATAGATTGGGCAATCTTAACCATTTAATTTGTCCTGTCGAATTTCCGACCGTTAGTATAAATTTTCAGACATTCATTTAT
This sequence comes from Magnolia kwangsiensis, assembly GCA_037074715.1. NCBI lineage: Eukaryota > Viridiplantae > Streptophyta > Magnoliopsida > Magnoliales > Magnoliaceae > Magnolia > Magnolia kwangsiensis. The sequence goes on from CM073571.1 coordinate 201,685,676, forward strand.
TTGATAGCTACTATTGGATGTTCAATATAACCTAATTATTGTGATTTCGAGGCAATGGGTCCCATAATTTGGATTTCCAGATCACAATAGGTGTACAGACACGAGGCACCGGCATTTCAAAGAGGCACCGGCATTTCAAAAAAGATGGTAAACTATCAAACTAGGGTATTAACTAAAGAGAGGTGTTCATATAAAAAAATCATCCCTGAACATCCGAGCCGTGCAATAGGTTGGAAGATCATAAATATCACCTGGGGAGAAATTTAAGGGGGTCCGTTTATACGAATTTCTTCACAGATGAAACCAATGGACGGATGACAGTCTGACTCAATTTATTTGTGTCTCCAAATTATATCGTTCTGAAGTTTTAACCACTTCATCTTCATCGTGTGGTCCACCATATCTCACGGCTTGGATTTTCCACTAAACTGACACACCAGCGTAAAAATAAAAAAGTTGCATGTGAAAGTTAATATACAACTTTGTATGTTCACATTTAACCAATAAAGAGATACTTAAAATTTAAAAGAAAAAAGCTCCGTCTCCGTACAATCACATGAAAAGGTCCCCACGAGTTATCTGATACTCCGGCAGCGCATGACAGTTGATACGCAGGCACTAAAAATTCTGTAATCAACATAATTAATTCAAAATAAACCGATTAAAATGTAGGAATAACTGACCCGATGCAGCACTCCCAAAATCAGATTTTTTTTTATAATCCTGAAATCTAATTCATGGATACTTGTCTGTTGAAACAGGAACGGGATATTTTCATTGTCAACCGTTCAATACATGTCCATAAATCCAATACCAAGATAATTTAAAAAAAGTGCAATTTTTTCTTCACATACATCTAAAATGGATACAAAAATTTGAACAATAATTTTAATTATTTAAATTTCATATTTTCAGTTTCTAAGTAAATTCATAATGACAGAGTATCATCCATCACGCTCTGGCAGAGTATTAAAGTTTTTCTCAAGGGGGACACGGCGAAGTAAAAAGATTCGATTTGAGGAGATGTGTTCACACCGCCTTTTGCGAGACCAAGATTCCATCTCGAACCGCGTTCACACTTTATGTGGCTTTTGAGCTGGTTTCCACTTCGATGGCTCAAGCGTGCCGATTACACGTATACCATGGAGGGGCTCACTCCTGAGTAGGTGAACAACCGGCTCGACTCGGCTTAGCTCAGATCGAACCCCATCGGCTCAGGTTTTGGTGCGTCTAATACTATTTTGATGAGGGTCATAGCGATCCTGACCGTCCAGTTGATACGTGACGTATTAGATTCCCATGGCCCAAAATACATGGGTTGGTTGTAGATGAATATGGACATTGAAGGCATGATTATGGATGGGCCACTCAACTACCGGATTTGATGAGTCCCCTGATGGATGGACCAGGTAAAAAAAATTGGAACAATTGGACGGTTTTGATGAGGACCAAGAAAATCCCTACTTTCGCCGTCCAATTAAAGTTCACAAGCCAGACAACTAAGACTCCCACCTATGATGGGCCATCTACCGTACGGTTCATCGGATTGACGTTCTGGCTTCATCTATCTTTCGCTTGCACTTAACGGACGCTGATTACTCGTTTCTGGGACGGGAAGCTAGGTGGGGACCGTCGTGCTGCTTGTGAGAAATCGACCCGTCCATCCGTTTTGCCATATCAGGTTACACATGGGCATAAAATAAATCAGATCCAAAACTAAAGTGGACCACACGATAGGAAATATTAACGATTGAATTTACACCGTTGAAATATTCATGGCCCGTTGAATTTTGGGATCAATCTAATATGTTTGTGTTTTCAGTTCATCCCATTAGGATATCAACGGTATGGATGGCATGTAAACACAACGGTCGATTCCAGGGAGTTTTAACAGTAGGCACTTCCCTACCTACATTTTTCTGCATGCGGCTCACTTGAGTTTTATATCTATCTCATTTTTGGGCTATGTTTTAACATGATCTTAAGAAACGGATGAACGGATTAGATTTCTCACAAGAATAACGGTGGCCCTGCTAGCTTACCGTGTCGTAGGAAGTTCCTCAGGCTAGCAGCGTACAATGCGCCAGACCGGAGCCGATTCGGTGCACCGACCCACTGTCCAACCGGCTCGTAACGGCCGACTACCGCAGCCGACGCGTGACGACATATGTGGCGCGCAAACCCATTCCTAAAGAGCTGTGCTGACAGTGCAGACGTGGTCAACCACCACGCCATGTCGGAGAAAGCGATCCTACGTGGTAAATGGATTGGTTTGAAGCTTTCTCACGCCTACGTTTCCAATAGTACCTATCTCTCGTTTCACAAATCCTATGTGCAGCCCCTATCCACACGCGCTACGCTTGACACGTGGTCTAAGATCCACTACGTTCATCAGTCTAGGCCCATCGTGAGTGTTCTCATGGTACAGTTGTAGAGAACAAATCTATTGACCATCCCACCTGATGAACGTTCTAGATTCGAATACGTGTGGCGCTTGTGTTTGGTGCATGTGCATGCACAAATGAACTCATATTCACCTCCTCACATTTCCTCATCTATATATACCACATTGCTATCCATGTTTCAGATCTTGCTCTCTGCACACAGAAACACAGAGGGGGAAAAAAAAAAACAGGGAAGAGAGGGAAATGGGAAATTGTCTTAGACACCAATCATCCATGACATGGGCTGGTGAGGATTGGGGTCCAATAGGGACCGATCAAGACCGTTCAATTAATGGGCATTATGAAAGTGTTCAAAAGATGGGTGAGACGGAAGAAGATAGGTTGTTGGGTGAAAAGAAGGGAGCCTCCTCAACAGAGGTGAAGATCAAGATTACTAAGAAAGAATTGGAGGAGTTGCTAGGGAAGTTAGATATCCAAGGGATGTCAATCCAGCAAGTCCTGACCCAGTTGATGGATGCGGGTGGCGAGTGTCATCTAAGGCACCGGTCATGGCGGCCGGCTCTCCAGAGCATTCCAGAAGTGAATTAACAGAGATGATGGTGGTTGCATGATCTTGGTGTGGTGGTGGTGATGATGGTGGTGGTGGTGGTGGTGGTGTTATGATGAGGGTATTCTTCTCGCTCCTTTCCCCTGTAAGGCTTGTGTATGATAGTTTGTGTAGAGAGAGAAACGGGGTTAGAAGGATTTTCCTAGAAATATTTTTCTAGGGTGCATTGTAAATAATATAGGATCAGTGGATTTCGTTGTATATACTTGTGGAATTCCTACCTCCTTATGGATTTACACCACTTAGTTTCAAATGCATGTTTAAATGCATCTCTCTCTCTCTCTCTCTCTCTCTCTCTCAGTTGGGCCATGATGAGTTGACTCGACTCGAAACTCGGTTGGGTTTGAAGTCGAATTGGCGACTCAGTTCAAATGGGAATTAAAGGGCTTTGTGTGTTTGTGTTTACTGAGTCTTGTGTTGTAGTTTTTACATGAACCAGATTTCCCAAGTCCACAAGCTTGTGGACACCTGCCCATTTACAATCAGGCAATGGTGCCAGAGTAGGACACGTGCGTAAGATCCAGCCTTTCTATCAGGTGGGGAAACCTTGTAACATCTTCTTGCAAGAAAATCACGCGGTTTTGCTTTTCAGGTGGCCCATACTGAACTGGAAAACGGACGGCTAAATTTTTTTAAATCTAGCCATCCATTTGTTGCTAGAAAATTTTCCTGACCATCCATTTGTTTTGTACACTATAACCCACTTGAGTTGAAAGAGGCTGATCTTTGCACCCGGGGAGGTAAACAGTGTAGCCCGCCTGATGGAAAGCTCAGATATCACACGTGTGTTCCTTGTTCGCACGTGTGCGTTGAATGGATGGGTTGGCGCAGGGCTTAGTAACTTTTTCTTTCTTTCTTTCTTCCTTTCGGAATCGGATTGCTTACTTCAACTAAGTACGGCAAGCGTACTGAGTAAACTCTGTGGGGCCCACCGTGATTTATGTATTTTATCCACTCCGTCCAACCATTTTACCAGATAAATTTAGTGATTGAACCAAAAAATGAAGCATATCCAAAGATCAATTGGACCACACCGCAGGAAAAAGTGTTAATTGAACATCTACAGTTGAAAAATTCTTGGGGCCCACGGAAGTTCTGCACCAAGCTTAGATTTTTTATTTTTTATTTTCCCTTCATCCATGTTTGATCTTATGAATAGGTTGTATCATAAATAAACATCACTGTGGGACTTAGGAAGGCTTCAACGGTGGAAATCATTATTCCACTATTTCCTTTGGTGTGGTCCACTTAAGTAATTTTACGAGCTTAAAATTTAGGCTCAACATCTAAAATGAGCTGGAAAAAATGAATGGACGGCGTGGATAAACTACATACATTCACGGTGGGCCCACCAGAATTTACTCAGCACGACAACAGTACTGAGTAGCTCGGGACGCAATCTGATTTCCTTTGTTTGTTTGTTTGTTTGTTGTTTTTTTTTTTTTTTTTTTTTTTTTTTTTTTTTTTTTTTTTTTTTTTTTTTTGCATTCATGTATTAGTACATAAATGAGATATAAGATGTATGGCCCCACATGGGTCACACGGTATCCAACCGTTCATGAGGTGCACCCTTCATCCTGGTCGGAAAATCAGGTGGGCCATCCTAAGGGAACAGTTGGGAGGGGAAGCCCAATGAATAAAACCCTTCAGAGTACTGTGACATATCTATAATGATCCAAGCCATGCATACTGTGGGCCCCACCGCCGGTTAGCCACTAACCAAAATTGGAATCTATGAGACTGTTCTAACCATGTGCTTTTCTTCACTTGAATGTTAGCGATCGATGATTTCTGTCTTTCGGTATAGTTTATGCCACCGATTTAAGGGCGTCTAGATCTATGGTCCACCTACTGAATGAACGGTTCAGATCTCATCCATGAATGCTCCATGGGTTGAAATGAGTTGACCCGAGCTAGACAGACCTTTCATTTCGAGTTTTTGGGTGTGTGTTGGCTGAGTCAGACTCAAACCTTGTAGCAAATTGTTCCAACCATTAGGGTGCGTTTGGTAACACCAGAATATCATGATTCACCAAATTATACTGCTATTTCGTGATGTTGGGTTCAACCCAACGCACTCTTATATAGTATGATACTAAACGTTACCGTTTTACCGTTTTACGTAATCAGGTTAAGATCCTATATTTGTATCCTGACCGTTAAAGGTTGGGCCGCCCCTTTCAATTTATGTAACCAGGCGAAGATACTATGAATGGATCGGACGGTTAGGATGTAAAAGTGGAGATATTGCGTCTTCCCACAGCAAAAGCTATGAGATTCATTCAAAAGCGACGTGATCATCATTCATCTTCAAGCTTAAATTGGAAGACTGGTAGGTAGTATCCGTTAAAAGATGGGAAGCTAATTTAGGCTAAAAGTGCGTGAGATCCAGGCCACAAACAGGTGGCCCCCACCTTGTATATAGTTTAGAATTTGGAAAGCCAAGCTGGTCCAGTTGTTAGGTGAGTCACGTGTATACTGAAGTGAACTATTGATCATTTTTTAAGCCTTCTTTATACACGTGTGGCCCACTTAACGACTAGGCTGACCACTTCTTTGGGCCATGATATATATATATATATATATATATATATATATATATAGAGAGAGAGAGAGAGAGAGAGAGAGAGAGAGAGAGAGAGAGAGAGAGAGACAGAGAGAGAGAGAGAGAGAGAGAGAGAGAGAGAGAGAGAGAGAGAGAGACGTGGATTTCCTGCCAAAGCCTTTCGCATGAAGTTCTCGCCCACGGATCCTGGGTGGGGCCGACCGTCATGTTTTTTAGAAATAATATTGTCCATCCGTTTTGTTTTGTGAGGTCATTTCAGGACATGCGTTGAAAATTAAGGTGGATCCAAAAATCAACGGGAGGAAAAATTGATGAAAAAAATTTCTACGTTGAAACCTTCCTAGACTCCAACTGGACGTTTATATGCCATCCAAACTGTTTATAAGATCAATCCGGCTGAGATGAAGTGAAAACACACACACGAAAAAAGAAGCCCAGTACCAAACTTTTATGGCGGAAAGAATGTTTCAAGGGTGCTCACTAAATTCCGGTTGTTTTAAAATGACCTCACAAAAAGGATGGACAGAGTTAAATTCTCAAAAACATGGTGGCGGCCCCACTCAACATCCTTGCACGGTAATTGTTATGGGAAAATCTAAGTTGAAGTCAACAGATGTAGACTTGGATCGGTTGATTGGGTAGTTGTGCCAAGACAGGTATACTCCGACCTTAAGTGAGAAAAGTCCGACTCAATCGGTGAAGGAGATCGTCATAGCAGGATGGGTGACAGAAGCCGATGAGCCGAGCAGAGCCTCGGACTGATAATAATCGTCCACACCGACCTAATCATAACAATCTAGGTTAAGTTTCCAAGTTCTTTTGCAGAACTTTGACACTGACCTGGAATTCGGAAGAAGCCATTACACATCTTGCTCGATCACTATAATCGGACCCTTGTCAGTAAGTGACTAAAGCCGACCTGATTATGGGCTTGGATTGTAAGGTTCGGCTTAGAAGAAGGAGCGTCTAATAATTACGCTCAGGAATCAACTCCTGTAACACATGTCTATAGCAACATTCAGTGCACGAACTCCTGATAACGGCCAACATCAACACACACACTATTCTCGTTCAATGACAAGGATTGTGCCAAGAATGACAGGCAGGTTCATCTCAAGAAAAATGTATAAATATAAGACTCATTTGCATAAATAGGTACGCAATATCTGATACCCTAAGCCTACGCTACACTACTTAGACCTAGATTCCTAGACTGACTTTGGCATCGGAGGGTCTCCTACTTTAGCAAGGGTCTCCTTTGTCATTCTCTTATGCAAGCTAACAGGATTCAGTTCAAGTGTTCATAGCTCAGCGAAGGGTGAACCAGATTTTAACATCAACATTTTGGTGCCATTTATGGGAAATATGTGACAAAAATGTCTTAGTGACTTTACCAAAAGTGGTGAGGGAAAAGAAGAAGGCACTTCTAGTAGTAGTAGCAAAACCTGAGCCTACTGGACAATGATGCTCGTCTTTAATACTTCATGCTGAATCAACTCCAATGAGGCCATCTCAACGAACTCGAAGTTGAGGAGGTAAGTATCGTGCATTGCAAAATAAAGTACAAACGCTGGTCAACGAGATCAACTAGATGAAATAGTAGCAAGCGGCAGAATAACAGCCACCCCCTGATTAAGGGGAGGTGGCTCCAATGGGAGCAGAGCAGCCAGTTCTCCTAAGTTCACAAGCTGAGACATCCTAAAGCATGTCAGCTCAGGCACCAAATCATGTACGAAATGCAGCAACCCAAGCGTCGACTTATGTGTCTAAGACCTTGGCATTAACCCCTATTAACCTTCGACGTGAATTGCAGAGGAGAAGAAAGGCCAAAACACCCGAGGTCAAGGTTTCTCACGAAACTGTCGTTGAGAACAGAGACCCATGGGAGGCCCAACTTGACAAACTTCGAAACCAAATTAAGAGCCTACAACGGGATCATTAGGCGCTGACCCCAACTGCAGTAAAAGCAATGATGGAGGAGACCGAGCATTCGTTTACTAGTGACTTTATGGGCGCAACAATGCCTCCAAGGTTCAGAATGCCCCCTATCATTCAATACTGGGGTTCTGGAGACGCGACAGAACACATGAAGTCATACCGCTCTTAGATACAAATCCAGTCAACATCAGAAGCGATGATGTGCAGAGCATTCTCCATAACCCATATAGGTGCCGCGAGAAGTTGGTTTTGGCAACTTAAGCCGAGATTAATCAATATGTTCGTCGAGCTCAGTAGGACATTCCTAATGTAGTTCATTGTTGGATAGAAGAATCGTAAGTCTTCGACTCACCTACTCACCCTAAAGTGAAAAAAGTGGAGAATTATTGAAAAATTACATCTCTCGTTTCAACAAGGAGACTCTGCAGGTCAATGACTATGACAAAATGGCTCTGACCGCGATGATCAGCGGGCTCAAAATGGAAGGTTCCTTTTCTCGATAGGGAAGAATACTTTAACTACGCTTGGAGAGCTCATAAGTCAGAGTATACGAATGTTGAAGAGTTCTTCTGCTAGTAGAAGAATAACCAAAGCTTAAAACATTCATCCAAAGAAAAGAGGTGGAAGGATGAAGTGTCACCACAAGCAAAGAAAAGGAGGTCGGACGACAATACCTCTTGTGATTAGAGGCTGAGCAGAAGACTGGAAAGAAAATTCAACTCATATACTCCCCTCAACATGTCTCCGAAGTAAATCTTGTTAGATAGTTGAGATAAAAGGCTGTTGCATTGGCCAAGCTTTATGAAGACAGAAGTAGGCCAATGGGACAAGCACAGATACTGTCATTTTTATCACGATCATGGGCACAATACTAATGATTTTTTCGACTTGAAAGAAGAAATCGAAACTCTCATTCGCAAAGGACATCTACGACAGTATATGAAAGAAGAGAAACATCCTGGGAAGGACAAATTTTTTACCGAAGCAGCGGACTACGCCGTCGAGATCTGAATGATATATGGGGGGCCATCAGGAGGTGGGGATTCAAATCAGGCTCGAAAAGCCCATGCTCGTAATACTGACCTCAAGCATTACATCTATCTTTCCGATAGGCCGAGCAAGGAGCCTCAGATGAGCCTATGTAGTTTGACATTCACAGAAAATGACGCGCAAGGGATTCAACACCACCACGATGATGTGCTAGTGGTCACAATGACCATTGCCAATTGAAAAGTGTAATGAATTCTGGTCAACACCGGAAGCTCGGCCGACATCTTGTATTCCGAAGCATTCGACAAGATGAGGATCAACAGATCACGCCTCCAACTCATCTGGACCCGATTACATGGCTTTATTGGTGATAAAGTAATTTCAGAGGGAGTGATCTCCCTCCCAGTCACGGCTGGAGAAGGTTGGAACCAGGTCACCCTATTGGTCGACTTCCTAATAGTAAACACGCCCTCGGCATACAATGTCATCATTGGGTAACCTTCCCTCAACTGCATGAGGGTGGTAGTATCTACATACCACTTAATGATGAAATTTCCTGCGTTAAGGGGAATCGGGTACCTCCAAGGAGATCAATGGGATCTTGTGGTCCTTCCTCTCGATGACACGGATCCAACGAATATAGTTCAGCTCGGATTGTCATTATTCGACCACCACCGAATACTGAGGATCAACTTTCTTAAGTAGCACAGGGATGTCTTCACTTGGACTCATCACGATATGCCAGGTATCTCTCCTGAGGTGATCGTCCAAAGCTAAACCTGGAACCAGGGCATAAGCCAGTGAAACAGAAAAGAAGAGCCTTCGAGCCAGAGAGGTATGCTGCAATTGCCGACGAAGTCTTTAAACTCCTGAGCGCTGGCTTCATCGAAGAAATTCATTAGCCAGATTGGATCATGAACGTGATGCTCGTGAAGAAGGCTAATGAAAAATGGCGGGTCTGCGTGGATTACTCAGATTTGAACAATGCGTGCCCCAAGGACAGTTTCCCCCTCCCCTGGATTGACCAATTGGTTGATAGCACAGCTGGGCATGAGCTCCTCACTTTTATGGACGCATACTCCGGCTACAATTAAATAGCAATGCATCCCCCGGATAGATAGAAGACAACCTTTGTCACCGACAAAGGGATCTACTATTACCGGGTCATTCCCTTTGGCTTGAAGAATGCTAGTATGACATATTAGAGGCTAGTAAACCAAATGTTTACCTGACAGATTGGTTGGATTATGGAGGTCTATGTCAACGACATGCTCGGAAAGAGCATCCAACCATATATCAGACCTCAGAGAGGCCTCCTCAATCCTGCGGAGGTATTGTATGAAGTTAAATCCAACCAAGTGCATTTTTGGCGTGGGGTCATGTAAAGTCCTTGGTTTTCAAGTCAGTTAGAGTAGAATCGATGCAAATCCCAATAACAGCAAGGCTCTCCTCAACCTGAGCTCGCCTCGGACAATGAAGGAGATCAAGTGCCTCATTGGGAGGGTCGTTGTAATCAGTCGTTTCATCTCTAGAGCCATTGATAAGTGTCTCCCCTTCTTTCAACAATTGAAGCGTCACAAGAAGGCAGAGCAGACCGCAGATTGCGATATTCGGGGTTGCCACCATTACTGTCCAAACCAAAGGAAAGAGAGCCCTTGCTCCTTTACTTGGCAGTTTTTGCGTCTGCAGTCAGCTCAGCCCTTATCAGAGAAGCTGGAGGCAAGCTGCACCCTATTTACTATACTAACAAGGCACTGGTTCCAGTAGAGATGAGGCATCCGAGTATGGAGAAGCTAGCCTTGAGTCTAATTGTCTCTACATGAAGGCTACATCCATATTTCCAAGCACATTCCATCATTATCATCACAGATTTACCACTTTGATAAGTACTCCAAAAACCTGTATCCAAATGCTTGACCAAGTGGGTTGTTGAGATCGGAGAGTTTAACATATGGTATCGACCGAGGACTGCAATCAAAGGCTAAGTAGTTGCTAACTTTATAGCAAAATTTACTAATCCAAACTAAGGTCTCGGAGGAATTAGAGAGGTACCAGCAGACTCAGTGACGAACCTTGCCGTTCCCTTAGTTCCTTCACCCCTCGAGGATGTCGGGGTAGAGATAAGGTCTGATAAATGGACCTTGTTCGTGGATTGGTCATCCAACTCAAAATGAGGAGGAGCAAGGATCATCCTGATCACACCCGATGCGACCACAATTAAGTACGTGACCAGGCTTGGCTTCAAGGCATCAAACAATGAGGCAAAATATGAAGCACTGTTGGATGGGCTCAGGTTAGCTGTCAACCTAGGAGTCCAGCTCATCGATGTCTGGTGCAATTCCTGACTTGTTGTGAATCAGGTGTCAATAAAGTACGAGGCGAAGGAGGCGAGGATGATAGCCTACTTAGGCGAGAGACGAAAAATAATGAAAAAAATTCAAGGAATGCATCGTGAGTCAAATACTGAGAGTTGAAAACTCCTATGTCGATGCCCTTGTGAAGATGGCCTCAACAACTAAAGGGAACATCCTGAGAATTGTCCCTGTGGAATTCCTGGATACGCCAAGCATCGATCGAGCTGACCAAGAAACCATCAACTTGGTGCGAACAATTACGAGTTAGATGGATCCTATAGTTAGATACCTCATGATCGGCGAGATCCACTAGGATAAGTTAGAAACTCGGCATCTGAGAGTCGGGGTAGCACGATACACAATCATAGGTGACACTTTGTACAAAAAAGGGTACTCTTAGTCGTACCTAAGATGTTTATGACCCGATGAAGTAGAATATGTAATCCGAGAGACACCTGAAGGAATATGTGGGAATCACTCCGGCAGCTGTGCTTTGACACATAAGATAATTCATTAGGATACTTCTAGCCAATAATCTAAGAAGATTCTAAGGTTTTCGTTCGAAGATGCAATAAGTGTCAGAGACTTGCTGCTGTCTCGAGGAAACCAATGGAAGAGCTGACCCCCATGAGTGGACCGTGGCCATGTGCGCAATGGGGGATTGACATCATTGGGCCTCTTCCTCGAGGCAAGGGGCAAACTAAATTTGCGATCGTGGTGATGGATTATTTCACCGAATGGGCAGAGGCTGAGCCTGTGGCAAAGATTACTGAGCAGAAAATGAATTTCGTCTAGAAGAATGTGATTTGTCGGTTCGGCATCCCACACACCATTGTGTCCGACAACGACAGATTCAGGGGCAGGTGCTAAAGGCTCGACTTCATCAATGCCTACTCGTCACCTCGTCAGCCTCAGTCTAATGGCCAAGTGGAAGCTGTGAATAAAATCATTAAGTATCATCTTAAGACAAAGATGGAGAAAGCTAAGGGTAATTAGGCTTAAGAGCTTCCATTTATTTTGTGGGCAAACAGAACCACGGCTCGGTCAACTATAGGAGAGACCCCATTCTCCCTCTTATATGGCTCAGAGGTTATCGTCTCGGTCGAGATAGGACTCTCCACTGCGTGGGTGCAAACCTATCAAGAAGAGCAGAATACCGAGTTGATCGTGATAAGCCTCAACTTGGTCGAAGAATTGTGAGACATTGTCGGACTACGGGTTGCGACTCGACACCAGCAAGTCGCACATTTTTACAATTTTAGGGTTAAAACGAGACGATTCCGATAAGGAGATCTCGTCCTTCGCCGTGTGTTTTAGAATACAACAGAACCCAGGTTAGGGTCCCTAGGACCAAATTAGGAGGGACCCTACTAAGTAGCTGGCTTGGCTAAATCGGGATCTTATTGCCTGGAGGATTTAGAAGGGCAACCATTGCCACATTCCTGAAACGCTAAGTGTCACACCCCAAACTCTTGGTACAAAGTGTGCACCCTCAGACCCAAGTTTCGGTTCGTAACTCATATACAAAGTATACTAACTTAATTCTTTAATCGGTTTAATCACATGTGATAATTACATTCAATATAAGATCCACTATAATCTTAATCATACATACATACCACTTAGCACCAATCAACCAAGCATATATAAACCTTAACGACCCTTAAAATAAAATAAACCTTAAAATCATTTATTTATTATACCATTATACTATAATGATGTATATTTCATGTTAACATTGTTTCAAAAAAATAAATCTAAATAATTTCTTAAAGTCTCAAAATCAATACTAATATGCATTATATGTTAATCAAACTATACTAACAAATAAAAAATATAATAAAAAATTATTTAATGCCGCCACTTCATCTTCAGATAAGTATGGTCATGTTTCAGGTGGGTCGTGTTCAGGTACAGTAGATTCTTCTAGTTCTTGCACCATATCATCTACTAATGGTTCCTCTTTACGGTATTTCCATCAATAAAAATATAAGTTGGTTAGGCTTAGTGATATAACTCAGTATGGTTCATAATCATAATAATTAAAATAATACATAAATACATGTACAATCATATGAATGTAAAATGGTGTATGAATGTATCAGATGAGATGATCGTCCATCTGCTTAGGTTGGAGGTCGTCAACCCGCATTCACCTGTTAGGTTAGCTTCCACCTTTTGGTTGGCTTAGGCATAGCCCGCATCTAATAACGCTCTACCAGGATTGACATTTCTTCCAAGGAGGGCCTCTAGGATCGACCGTGTATTATGCAATGCAATGAATGATGAATAATATGTAAATGCATATTTTTCATATTTGACATAGTTGTCTTGATCAGAATATTCACCTATGAATTTAACATACAATTATCATATCAAAATACTTAAATCAGTAAATCAATCTAACAATAATAAAAGATATATTTTAATTTTAAAGAATTATGAGACAAGTTGAGTTCCTCACTTGAGTTTGGTAGTATTGACTCTACAATGTAATTAGGTTGATTTAAATTCCGACGTCCTATCAATTATATCAACGATATTATTATTCATTTATTTGTATACATGGTGGGGCCCACCTTTGATCAACATCCTAGGTGGCCAAATCTAAAATAATCAAATAATTAAAATTTTTATTCTATCTTTTATTTTCTCTTTAAGATTATAAAATTGAATGGAAATTACTTGATTGGAGTGGCCCATCGAATGGTCAGATTATTCAAATTCTTAAGGTCTTATCATGTTTTACCTCTATGCATTGGAGGCATGGTGTGGATCTAACCACACATACATCAATGACCCATCTCGATCTTCTACGCCAAGTGATACTAACACTTGCACAAAATATCTAAGATTCTTTTATCAAAAACTTTTAGATCTAACTAATGTGGCCCATCTGATGGTTAGATTGATTTGAATATTAGGGCCCTTGTATATTTTGGCCTTAAGGATCATATGATCTGTACAAATCTAATCTAATTTGATCAAATATACACCAACTACAATTACATAATTTTAGATCCTCCTCACCTTTAAATGTCATCTACCCATAATTTAATACAATAAACGTGTGACCAATCCACACTATTCATTGCATACAACGAATCAAATTATATTTAATATATAAAAAATACTAAAAGGAGAACGATATATATACCTGATCTAAGCACTCCGAAATTCTCTTTCTCCCTTTCTTTGTTGTTGCAGGTAGCATTTTTGTTAATATTTAAATTTAACTAGAACTCTTTTACGACTGAGTGTTTGAATCTTGAGAGATGCAGGGGGGTTAGAGGTATATTTAAAGTATACAGTTTAAGATAGGAGATAAGATTGATTTAAAATAAATCCAAAATAAAGATAAGATAAAATATCTTTTATTATTATTATTATTATTATTAGTAAATTTTCACGGCCGTTACACTGAGCACTTGAAGATCTACTACTCGTAAAGGGAAATAATGTATGGGTCGGGACCACTTGTTATGACAACAGTTTAAATAAAGAATATAATTCTCTACATGAAGTTAATCTACATAGGACTCCTCCCGATGAAGAAGATCCCGATGGTGAGCCAACCATTTAAAGGATGTTCGCCTCGCCATCTAAGTACACTACAAGAGACCATTTCTCACATGTAGAAATGCAATCCTTCGACGAGCTGACTCTTATAGAAGAGGTCGGCTCGTCATTCGACAATTTGATAAATTCAAAAAACGCAATCCATAATCAACTATTTGAATTATCACCCAAAAAGTTAGATTAAAAGTATAAATTGCAAAAGCACTAGTGTTGTACTACAAAAAGAAAATAAAATCATTCTCTCTGAGGAGGAGAATCGACCGCGGGGTTAGGAGGTTGAGCATCGGGAGTTCCTTTAGTCTTAGTAGTGACAGGAGCCTTCTTGGCATTAGCAGCAGCAGGAGCATCTTCGGCCTCATCAGTAGTCAAAATGTCGATGTCCAGGTTTGGATAGAGACATCTAATGTCACCCAAACAGGCATTGTAGGCGGAATTATAGGCATAGTAGTAGACCTTATTCAGCTCGGTTGACCTCTCCACTGATGACTTGAACTCCTCAATGGCCACAACAGCTCGTGAAGCAGTCAAGGCTTCAAGCTCGGCACGTTGCTTAGCTAACTCCTCGGCAACGTCACGTTTGGCATACCCAAGTTCAGCTGTCAATTGCGCGTTGTCCTCCTCCACTCGTTCAAGGAGAGCTTTTGAGCTCGTTAGTTTAGACTCAGCTAAATCTAAGTGAGATTGAAGCCCATTGACCTCCCTTTGAGGCATCAGATCCCTTAACTAGCCTTCCCCTACTAGGCCCTTCAACTTCTCCTGCTTCACGGTCGAGGTCTTTAGAAGTCCTTCCAACTTGGCCTTCTCCCCCTCGATTTAGGTCGTCGCCTCTAGTCGATCTCTCCCAAATCAAGAGAAACATCGACAACCCCTGAAAATGCAAGGGACTAGAGAATAGAAAATGACAATCAGAGCCAGTGAGTCACATTGAAAGCTTACCATATAGTAGGCCAAGGTGTAATCATTGACAAATGACTCGGGAAGGTGGGTGAGAGTTTTAACGATCGACGTCACGGGCGCATGTTTGGCTGCCCAATCGGTAAGGAGAGACATGTGATAACCGGGCAAATATGCCTCTAATCTCGAGGTAGGAACTGGACTAACGGCTTTCCCAATGCCACTAGCAGTTGAGGAGGGCACGATAGCACCTCTGATTAAGGTGTCTGTTCTGCCGGTCAAAAAATCTGCCTCAGCTGTTATGAGGATGATGTCCACGGCTCCACCCAAGACGTCTCTATCGCGGGAGAGACTTACAACAGTTGTCTCTCTGACCACCTCCCTCTGGATCCTAGTCAGGGGTGTGGAGTAGTTGGAGGAGCCTTGGGGGCTAGAGTAGGAACTGCAGCAAGTTCGACTGTAGCTAGTTCAGCCGTGGTAGGTTCAGCCACAGAGGGGTAGTCTTCTTCTTCTTCACTGTGATCTTCACACGGGGCTCTGAAGCCATTATTACGTTAAGAGGGGGACACAGCACCGATTCCCTCTTCCTCTTAGAACTTAACGCCTCGTCCATACCTGGTCATAGGGGCTTAGCTTAAAAATGTGTATACAAGAAAAACTAAAGTTGTATACAAAGCCGTGAGACTCACCTAGGGAAGTGGGGAGATGCTTGAATCTATAGAATTTGGATTGAAGAAGGTTATCCTGACTGATGATACTATGTCAGCGCATTGTTCTTCTTTGAGCACTTGAGCCCTGACAACTTGGGCTCAGAGGAAGGAAGACAGCTCGGGAGGACCTTTCAGATAATCTATAAATAAAGACAAAGATTAGAATAAAGAAAAAACTAGAAATATAAAGTGCAACATGGATCTCAAAGGATTCAACCTAGGTTGAAAATTTTAGTGGGTACTCTGACCCGCAGATTGCCGAGCTCAAATGCAGGTGCTTCCCACTCTCTCGAGGCTCAGAACCATTTTTTCTTTCTTGGAAGAGGGGAGCCTGACTACGAGGCTCGGGGTACATTGGGCCCTTGCTGAAAAATAATACCAGCACAGCTTGGACGAGTCATGGTTGGCTTGGTACATATAAAAAATTCATCTAGCATCAAATCCTAGTTCTTGAGTTGGCGCCAGATGATGTATGAGTAAACCAAAATTTGCCAGGCGTTAGGGACAAGCTGACCCGGCGCCAATTTCAAACATGCAGTTATCACGCGCACGAAAGGATGAATGGAAAACTAAAGCCTGCATTGGAGGGTGTAGATGAAGATAGCGACATCCCCATCAGTCGGATCTCCTAGAGTGTTGAGGGGATAAGGAGTTCTGATGTGCACAAAGTTGAGGATCTATTACTCATCGCTGATTTAAGCCATTTGGGACTCGACCAAGACCGAGCCCTTAGGGACGACCACCTCGGATCTGCCTCTCGAAGGCCTGGCCATGGCCCTTCCAGTCAGATCCCGAGGTATTCTTTTCGATCCTTTGGCTTGACCTTTTGTTTTTAGGCCCATAGTTTTCTTTACTGGAGGACGGAAGGGAATTGTCACAAAAGGGACCTTCCGAGCCCTTGCGCTCGGAGTCCATACTCTCTGGCTTGGATTCATCTCCACATGTTCAGACTACTTAAACCTTGTCCAATCCATTCGACATAATGAATTTAAAAGAAATTGAAAGAAAGTTTGTGAAGGAGAGAACTCACAGGGAATCGCTCTCCGGAAGATGACTGACAGCGTAAACTCTTTAAAAAAATGATATGCATGAGGATCCAAATGGAAGCAGATGGCGAATTTTATAGCCTTAGTCGGCCGGTGTTCACTCCCCAAGTGCAGGGTTGTGATGTAGTAATAAACTCGGTAAGACTGAGGTTGAATCCCAAGGGACTGAAACCTGTACGTTATCTGAAACTAGGTAGAACTAAAACTAGACTAAGATGTAATCTAAATTAAAATAGAATTTAATGAAGAATTGTGAAATAATTATCCAAAACTTAAGAGAATTCAGAGGTAAAGAAACTAGGGATTCAGAGGATCCACTTGTAGAGATCAGGGAGATCTTATGCCTGCATCAAGAATCGTGGAAATTAACTGAACTGCCGATGATATAGTTTTCAATAGATGAAAGGTATATGAATTAGAATGGATTTCATCACCAAACCATGCCTAGGAGACAAAGCAAATAATAGAATTAAACTAATTACCAACCAATCAACATGCTATGAAGGTTAGGAAGGTTACCGTCATCCGACCATGCCCAGGAGACGATGGTGAACAACAGGGCTTCCTGACGTCATAAACATAAAGGAAAGGAAGATGCTCAAAGGTATCGCAGACCTATTATAATTTCAGTCACAACAGACCATTAAAAACTAAAAACATTCCCTTAATTAACTAAAATTAAAATTAATTTAAATAATATAAATTAAAGCCATAAAATTCCTCCCATCACACTACAAGCTTCACCTCTTATCCCTAGCTAAGAGGTTTAGCCACTCATGAACATGATGAGGCTATAATCTCTAGAAAAATTATAGAAAGGAAAAAAAATAATAAAAATAAATTATAAAACTGTAATACTCTCTCTCTATCTACTCTTGACATCCCAGCCGTGCATGTCTAATTCCTCCTTTTCTTTTTCCTCTCTTTTCTTTATAACAGTAGGGAAGACGGTAGAAGGGAGTGTTAGAGTCCATATAGAAGGTTGGTGGAGGGATTTTTACGCACCACTTGCATTTACGCAGCTTCGTGTGCAGGAACACATGAGAATCCGAAATTTCTGCCTTTTACTGGTATTCGCGTCATCCACAAACAACGTAAAGAAAATGTACCTACGGGCGGTTTTGACCCCTATATACGATAGACGGTCTGGATTAAGTCCCTGATGAACGATGGTGGTCCACCTGGATCGACCGCAACTTTATTGCAAAACAGAGCTTGCGCAGTCTTACGCTGCCTGACGGTGGAGCCCATGATCGATTCCATTTAAGAAATCCAGTCCGTTCATTTGATTTCTCACTAAAAATCGGTCAGGAATGGTGAGATTGGAGTGATTTCTCTATGGCTCACAAGTCTATCAACTCCACCATCCATCTCGTGTTGTACAATAGCCCACATTCGTACACGTGCATGGTTACACATGGGCAACATGGATTTAATCTTTTTCCTCCCCTCTGCATGGTGAAGAGCTTGGATTAGCCACGTGGACCATGATGGTGTCCCACTAGCTTTTGTAAAATGGACGCAGTCCATTCGTTACGTAGCAACGAGAGTTCGAACAGGAGTTGGTCAGCGTTCGCTGACCGACTTGCACAGTTTCGGTGGGAGGCAAGTAATGTACCCGCTAGCACACGTGTCGCATGTGTGGGTCCCATGATGATGTGTATCCAAAATCTGATCCTTCCATCCTCTTTTTCATACAATACTAGAGGTTGAGACCAAAATTAAAGCATATCCATAACTCAGGTGGGCCCCACTTAAGGATTTAAGGGGCTAATTTGTTTGTTGGGACACTTCCACGACGATCCAGTGGATGATTTTTGATGTGTACGGTTAATTTATAGTCCTCATGCCACATATAGAGTCTTGAGTTGAACGGATGTTGGGAACCCTATGATCTTACATTCTGGACAAATTTTAGGCCACTTGAGCTTCAGTTTCCTGATTTTCTCAGATCTCTAGCATGTAATTTCATCGATCTTAGTCCCCTGGAGTCCTATACAATGCTTTGGTAATCATCAGAGCGTTAAATCCAGGCTTTTAGCATCCTATTTCAGTCCAAGCTTGAAAATACACCCTGCGTCACAAACACGATGAAATCGGGTCGTTAAGTAGTGTCATGTGCGTAAATTCATGTAATAACTGGGTCTGATATATAATATTTGACCCTCAACACAACCTCCAACCAGCATCTTGCTAATCCCGAGCAAGGTATGCGAAGAATAAGTTGAGAGTTATTGGACAATTTTTATGAACTCGAGTGATTTATTTTTTTTTTTAGATTCATAAATGTTGAGAATTATTTTCTCCTGGACTCAAGCACATAGTAAACTTCATAATCAAGTTTAAGGGATTAATCCATCAATCAGAAAAATTCTAAACATTGAGTTCTATGGGTGTATAGTGAGCTCATCAACATTAAGATTCAATTTGTTATTCCATGATATCACTGGTAACCAGCAGAGCATTCAGGACACCCAAAACCTAAACTAAAACGTGCCTCATAGATCATTCTTTCTCTTTCTTTCAGCCTTTGATTTTTCCAGTAAAAGTGATGCCAAGAAGGGGAATCAAATCTCACCTACAGGGAGCAAACCTATGGTGAAGACTATACACCCAACCCTTTCCTCGTATCATCCATGGGGAATTAAATCCACACTTATAAGGAGCAAACCTATGGTGAAGATTATTCGCCCAACCCTTTTCAAAGGTATCTGTTCTTTCTTTTTTTAATATGGGTATTTTTTTTCTATAATTGATCATGACGGACAAATTTTCCAGGTTAGTTCCTTACATGCTTAGTGATTACCAAGTTAACCCTTCAATATCAAACTGAAACCTTAATGTGAAAGCGAGATGTGACATGTGAAATCATGACTCAATCAATGTTTACAACTTCTAATTCTAGATTAACAATTTAAACTTAACTGTGAAATCTAATATATACTGAATCCAAGAGTCATAAATTACCAAAATCACGTATTTTAAAATTCTAAGTGCCCTAGGTGACCGTCAAAATCACTTCAAATTCTAGAAAAATTTTCACAAATTTTGCTCGAGACCAAGAAAATACTGATTACATTGCCTAATCTCCCACCCCCAACCTAAAATCTACATTGCCCTCAATGTAAAAGACATAACATGCAATGCATGTGGGACAACGAAAGTAAATGAGAAGTGATGAGAGGATAGTACCTGGATAACAAATCGAGAGAGATTTTTCAAAAGATCGTTGGGAGAGAAGGTTAGTACAAGAGTGAAACCAACAAAAATAACAAAAATAAAATTCTACCTATACCACTTTTACAAGTGTTCTTGATTGCATTTAACGTATGCAATAGGCCTTTAAACCCCTAGGTTGCTCCTAGTGGACGAGTTGTAGTCTCGTGAGGGTTTGTAGTAATGTTACCCACAAACATTGAATTAACTAACTAGGAAAAAGAAATGGAATAAAAAGCTGGGTTGCCTCCCAGGACCGTTAAGTTTACCGTCTTTAGCCAGACAATTAAAGTAAACTACCCTAGTCTTATGAAAGTGATAAACCTACATATACCTCCATCAAACTAGGAGATCAATCCTGGTAAACACGAACAGTTAGAGGCATGGACATGTCCTCCGAATCAAATTTCTTGACAAATGGTTTTAATCGATGTTCATTTACTTTAAACTCCTTTCCATTGTCGGGATCTCTTATCTTGACGGCCCCATGAGGGTAGACAGTAACAACAATGTAAGTGCCGGTCCAACAAGATCAAAGCTTACTTGAAAAGAGATGTAGTCGAGAGTCGTATAAAAAGACTTTCTGACCCGTCGTGAATGATTTTTGGAGAATATGTTGATCATGAAACACCTTCATCCTGCCCTTGTAAATTCTCGAGTTCTCATACGCATCGTTTCAAATTTCTTCAGGTTCATTTAATTGAAGTTTGCGTAGCGAGCCAGCGTTGTCTAGATTGAAATTCATATTTTTGATCGCCCAAAACACTTTATGTTCCAACTCCACATGCAAGTGACATGCCTTCCCATATACAAGTTTAAAGGGAGATGTTCCAATAGGGTTTTAAAAGCAGTACGGTATGCCCATAAGGCATCGATCAATCGGGTTGACCAATCCTTACGATCAGGGTTAACTGTTTTCTCTAGGATATGTTTGATCTCTCTATCGTTCATACACTCGACTCCCAAGTTTTCGAGTGTCACTTATCATCAATTTTTATAATTTTATGATTAATCAAGTTTAATTGTGCAACTTGGAATTACTTGGAGCATGAAATATAACCACAACTAGTCTACTGGAATAAAAGGGATGTACATATACAAGTCTAAAGGAATATAAAAGGGTCGCCCAAGGCGTTGCCCCACAAAATTCATAAAAATATCATGTCCCAAAAGAATAGGGCTGAGTCTGCTACTCAGCAATCCAATGCCTCGCCTACTAATCCGACGTCATCTGAAAGTAGGAGAACTCATCCTCTTCCTCGAAGCTCGCATCGCCAGTCTCCACATAATCTACATCACCTGCATTTATGGGCGAGTCTGGTTAGTGTTTTAAAACACCGTCCCAGAGTGGGAGTGAGTGATCAACTCAGTGGGTGCTATTAGTCTTAAGTTACAATAGGCATCAATTATAATGTGAATTTAATGAAACACAATTAATCATCAATCTTTAACAACTCTTATTTAAATGCATGTATACGGAATGATATGATGCATGCCCTCACCACAACGCTCCCTCGAGCGACACCATCTAATGATCGCGTATGTCAACACTCCCTCAGAGCGACCACGACTTTCGAGTCGTCACCCTAA
This sequence comes from Magnolia kwangsiensis, assembly GCA_037074715.1. Taxonomy (NCBI): domain Eukaryota; kingdom Viridiplantae; phylum Streptophyta; class Magnoliopsida; order Magnoliales; family Magnoliaceae; genus Magnolia; species Magnolia kwangsiensis. Next base: position 201,707,571 of record CM073571.1, read on the forward strand.
TAAATGTGATGCAATGCGGTCGTGTTAGCCGAGTTATTAATTAAATCCATTCATCCAACAAATTGAGGAATCTGATATACCCCACATATCAAACGCTATGAACTAGTTGCGAGGCCGAGACCCTTCAACGTATGAGGCCAAGATCCTGAGATCCTTAATCCCGTCGAGTTCTTTATCCCCGACTCTAAGCACATGGGGAGTGACGAGAGGAAGGGATCACTCACGGTCACTACAGGGAGGCGCGTCACCCCAGCGTAGGCCAACAGCTCAGACATAGTGTTCCATTCCACCATGCCCGACTCACGAGGTAGTGGATTGATCTCAATTTGATTATCGGTGGGCTGCAATAGTTGTACAATGTCCCAAGTTTCAATACATATGTGAACAAACATGGTTAACAATCAGGATTTACTAGTAAGTAGGCTGAACCGCACGAGTCAGGCGAGCATGAGACGAAAGACATCGGGTACAATAGACATATGTAGTCGAACTACTGCCTCCCATACGCACCTGCCCAATTCGTGGGTTTAGTCTTAGGGTAGTCCAACCAATGGGACTACCTCTGACCTCATGTTTCTGACCAATCCAAGGGTTTGACAATGATTCATAGCGTGCCAATATCAAGGTTATTAACCAACATACAGTATCATGTTGCATACATCCTAACATACAATTCAATGTTCCTAACAAGCATGTTACATTATCATAAATAAGGTGCATGTGAGAAGTGTGGGATAGCGAGGAAGCGAAACGCTTCCTTCGTCCCAAGGAATCAAAATGCATAAGGGCAAAGCATCATACATGTCCTAAGCAACATCATATGAGGAAATCACACAACATATGAGCATATGATTATCTACTATATCATCAAGCATGTGAGAGGCATAAATACAGTCATAAGAAAGAAAAACTAAACAAACATGCAATTTTGCACATCTCCAACAAACATCCAAATCCTAGGGTCTCTCTAGATTTCACAAATGCTTCATCCAAGTAAGCAAAATCATTAAACTCATGACATAATTAGTGCTAGGCCACCTAAGGTTAATAGTCCGCACCTTCGGATTCGTTGGAGGCTTGGAAACGACCTAGGAGATGTGGATTTCGGGGGTTGATCGGCCGGAATCCCTAAAACAACATTTAGAGGTTAGGTTTCCATGTAAATCTCCCTCATCATAAGGGTTTCAAGGAAAATAGGTGATGGATCTTATCTAGATACTCAACGGGATGAAAGAATGGCCTTGGATGAGGGTTTCTTCTTGGAGGAGAGGTAGGAAGTTGTGGGGGTTGCTCTCCTTGGGCCTCACCTTGATCCAAGGTCCACCTTTGCTCTTACCTTCATTCTCTTTCTTCACTCTCCCTAGCTCTCTCTCTTCTCTCTTTACTCTCTCCGTCTTTCTCTCTTTCTCTCTTTCTTTCTCTAGGGCAAAATCGTATGGGGAGAGGGGGTGCCCAAATGAAGTCCTTTTATAATGCCAGTTTTGGTGCAATTGGCCCCAAGTGTTGGGTCTTTACTATATTAACCCTATGGGAGATTTTTCTAGCCTCAAGAGCCCACTATGGAATGTACTAGTCGATATACACCGTAGGATAGTTAGTCCTAATGATGATATATGTATGGACACAATCGGCTTGCCATTTCGACACGTCGATCGACAGATATGATTAGAACTCTGTTCAACGGTCACCGCTGGTCGATCGGGGCTGCGGCTATACGGATATGAGTAGAAAAATATCCTTACTCGATGTGTGAAGTTTGGTTGCAAACCGACGGTCCGAAATCCTCAACTTTGCATAAGAGTGGATGACCTAATTCACTTAAGTTCCAACTCCTTTCATTAGGATATTTGCACTTCTCATGCACTCGTCCTTCAGTTCAAGTTAAGCGGTTCCGGATAGTACCCAGGTCTGACTCCCACGATGGACTTTAAGCCCAAAGAGACGGACATTATTCTATAGTTTTGGAACTAGTGGCCCCACCAACGAGCGGTCTAGATCTCATTTGGAACATTGGCGTATTTCTGTAATGAATTAGGCATTGAGATTTCTCGTGGCCAATGATTAGGGCTTGGATTGACTATGTTTATAGTGTGGCCTATTGATAACCAGTGAAAGTGGAGATTTAGTCGTGATTACTATAACCCGTCTGTTTTAGGCTAAAAGAGTAACGGGGTTGCTCTGATGGGTCCCTCGTCACAAAATTTATAGTACATGTGCTCCATGGCCTGATAAAGGGCCATGCAAAATTTAAGAACAAACAGATGAACGGATATGGGGTTTAATCATACGATTCTGATCTTTAAATGGCCTTATGGGGCCCATTCTGATTGATGGGGTAGTCCTGTTTTTCCTCTGGCTATGAAATTTATAGGGTAGGTGATCCATAGCCCGATGAAGGGCCATGCAAAATTTGGAAATGATCGGATATGGGGTTTGGTCACACGGGTCCGATTTACGATCGACGGTCACTGTGCCACGATCAAGTCTTAGATTTTGTGAACGGGCGTAGGACACTACATTAGACCTTCACCATAAATTTAAAATAAATTCGACGGCTGAAAAGACTGAAGTCTTAGTTTCATTTACTCGTGCCAGATTTCAACCCTAGCCTTAGGTGGGTTAACCAGTGCTGTAGGAACAGGTTCGATAATTAGTTTCTGAGTATCTAATGAGTCCATGGTCCGTGATGGATCACAAGCCCAGTGAGATTTATGGTTTCCTAAAGTTTTATAATTTTCTGACCTTCTTCGGCTGCTACATGGCCTGCACAAGCTGTCGCCGAGTACAAACCGATCATCTGACTTGATGGCCTGCACACGGTCTGATCGTGACCAGACTGGACCACTCGCGTATAAGCTAACATTGATTGCTAATGGTCAGTAAGTGTTATTATAAGTTAATTAAAAAAACTTAACGATTTTTTTAGAAATCTAAAAATAACGAAAATCCAGGATGTTACAATCTACCCCCCTTAAAAATAATTTCGTCCCCGAAATTCCCTAAGGGTAATAAGTATAGATGTTATCATTTTATTTGCTTATGTTGGTTGGTTTCGGGTTAATATACATTTTAGGATATATAATAAATACACTATCCTAGCTCATTGTGATCTACCCCCCTTTAAAAAAAAAATTTACCCTTAAGGTTTGAAAATAAATGTCAAAATCATGATTATCATACTAAGTGTTTGCTGATAAAGTTTACTTAAGAGTAGTATATTCTACTCTTTATGATCAAGCTAATATGAAAAAAATGGTTGTGGTATGCTCAAATCCGATATGTCGATTGTCTGCCTGACCAGGGCCGACAACTCATTATATCCCTTCTGAATCCTGAGGGATCCTGGTCTTCTGCTCGGTCAAAGCAGTGAGTCTGTTGGTAGTCGCTCAGGATTGAGAATTGGGTCAAGCCACGAATGCTTCGCAAGTATATAGTCCCGTAATTTCATAGTTTGATCAACCTAAATGCTTAGAAAATGGCCATTATTGACAAGTTTAAATCTCCTATTTATAAGGTTATCCTTTGGGTCTTGGTCTACGGGAGTCCTCATTTTAATTTTATAACCAAATTGGGGGTCAATAAATTTATCGATATGCCTATGGTTAGAGAGCATCCTAAAAAGTTTCTAAAGGCATGAAATTTTATATAAATTATCATTTCAATCTTAAGGCTAGTAGGTTATGAGTGACTACACTTGGTTTCATAAGTTCAAGAATGAAGGAATGGTTGAAAGTTCTAGGGTATTCTGGAGGTTTGGAGTTCTAATACGCTAATAAGGATGTAGGAAAGGAAAGATGAAGAATATCATTTTCCGACATTGTTTGAACCTTGAGTCCATAAGAGAATGGAAAAACTTGATACATTTTACTGTAGTCCGCCCCTAGTCATGAGCTGATAGAGCATTAAACTATGAAACTCAATCTTATTTAAGAGTACTAACTTAATTACCCAAACAATCAAACAAATATATATGTAATCAAATTTAATCACGGAATGATTCCTAGTACGATTACAAATAATTCCTAAATAGACACCCAATGTTAAAGTTTAATATGAAAAGACACGACTAGTCTATTTGCAACCCTTACATTCATGTTGAATTTAAAATGCCATTAGAATGGCCAGTTACAACCTGCAATATGGATTACATGCGTTACTAGGCACCCCGAACATACAGAAAATACAACCTAATCAAAGCGAAAGTTCTAACCATCCTCCAATACATGGAAATAGTCATAATTGACTCAAAATAAACTACTAATTATCCGTACGTTAAGCTACTATTCTTCTAGGACGGACGAGGGTGGGGGTGCTTCCTCCCCAAATGACACTCCCAGTATTTTAGACAATTCCTCAACCCTAATGTGGATGTTCTTGCCACGTACTATAATGTCAAATTCCAGAGGCGTGAACTGAGGGTTTCTAATTTGATTGTAGAATGCCCTAGTCTGCTCTTCATCGGCTTGTTCACTTCCATAAAACATAGAGCCCCAATCCTTCTCCATAAGTCGGTTGAGTAGAGAGTAATTACCTAGTAAATGTTCCTCCACGGAGGCTTTGAAGGCGACGTTCTTGCTGCGCCTTTCTCGGCTCAATCTCGGCTTGGCGGGGGTCGGTCTCTTCTTCCCCATGAGGGAAAGGATCACCGGAATGGAGAAGAAAGAGGCAACGGTTGCCAAGAGTGTCATATCCCTTGGCTAAGATGGATTGGGTGTGAGAAATGTAGGTGGGTCATTGGAGGGGAGATTTTTACGGGCGATTTTGAGAAGACTTGAGAATGAGTTTAGGAATGTATTTGATGAAGGTTTGTTAGGGATGGATCTTAGAAAAATGGGTTGGAAATGGATATGGAAGGATAGATGTGGGAACGGATTTGAGAAAAAAGGATTGATGTTGGGCTTTATGAATGAGTTTTGGTGAATGGGTTTTGTGAATGGAAGTAGAAGTGAATGAGTGAATGGAGTGGGATTTTGAGGATGGGTGTTGAGATGGGTTGGTTTTGTAAAGGAGAAGAAAATGGGTTTGTGGGTGAAATTTGGAGAGGGTTTAGTAAGGGATTTGAGAATTGACTAACTGAGTGGACTGAAGTGGAGAAGGACAGAAAATAAGAGACTCGCAAAAGAAAAAAAAATGCAACGGAACTATGCTTACTAATCTCGTAAATAAAGTCCTATTGTATCTCAAATGCATAGTAGAACTCTGCAACAAACTCGGCTGCCCTATGCATCATCCCATTCTTGAAGCAAACATTCACCATCATTGTAAAAGTAAAAATAAAAATAAAATCAAGCATGATTCCAACTTGAATTATCTGATCATATACATAAATCGCTACACGGGCTTCATGGCTCATAACCAAATTATTGAAAAGACTGTTACAAGATCTCAAAATAGGCCTCATTCACACCTCCCCATATTATGGAACATGTAGAGTGCATTCTTTGACATGCCATTTTCCACATATGCCTCAAAAAATATTTTTAGTGGTGGGAGTTCAGTCCTCACTATGTGGTTCACTTCAGCCATCTATTTGTTTGGCTCATACCCTAAAATAATTCGAAAAAAACTGAATGAACAGCATGGATACAATCCATACATGACATTGGCCCCACGGAGCCCTTGGATTTGAGAGAGGTGAGTGGAATAGGGAGGAAATGGGGTGGGATTTGGAAGCCTAAGGGCCTATCTGGTTAGTGGAATTGAATGGTGTTGAATTGTATTAGATGGGATTAACATCATTATTTCATAATGATTGCATGTCTGGAAATACCATGGTATTGTAGCCATCTGTTCACTCCCCAAGTGCAGGGTTGTGATGTAGTAATAAACTCGGTAAGACCAAGGTCGAATCCTAAGGGACTGATACTTGTACGTTATCTGAAACTAAATAGAACTAGAACTAGAGTAAGATGGAATCTAAATCGAGTATTTTTAAGAGAATAATGGTGAATAATTAACTACAATCTAAAGAACTCAGATGTAGGGAAACTAGGGATTCAGAGGATCCACTTGTAGAGATCAGGGAGATCTTACGCCTGCTTCAAGAATTATGAAAATTAACTGAACTGTCATTGATCTAGTTTTCAAGAGATGAAAGGTATATGAATTAGAATGGATTCCATCACCAAACCATGCCCAAGAGACTATGGCAAACAACAGAATTTAACTAATTACCAACCAATCAACAATGCATGAAGGTTAGGAAGGGTACCGTCATCCGACCATGCCCAGGAGACGATGGTGAACAATAGGGCTTCCTGACGTCATAAACATCAAAAGGAAAAGAACATGCTCAAAGTCATTGTAGACCCATTGTAATTTCAGTCACAACAGACCATTAACGACTAAAAACATTCCATTTATTAAACTAAAATCAATGTCAATTCAGTCTAAATAAAAAGCACAAGCAAGTCACTCCCATCACGCTACAAGCTTCACCTCTTAGCCCTAGCTAAGAGGATTTAGCCCGTCATGGATGGACTAATCATCTTAAAAGGAAAAATAAAAAATAAAAGAACTTAAAAAATATTTTACTCTCCTTCTCTTCCCCTGATCCACGTCCAAGCCAACAGCCGTCTATCTCCACATGATCCCTCGCCTCTCTCTCTCGTCTCCTTTTATAAAGACTTGGAGTCGGATGGTGAGAGTCGGCTGCGTAGCTTTCCTTGTGTGAGTTGGTTTACACAATCAAGAAGCGGGCATACCCAACTCCCTATTTTCCTCGTCGATCAGCGACAAAATTGCCACTTCTTGGTCAGATTTTTCGTCCCTACGAGATGGATGGTGCCTATTCTTCTCAAACGTTAAAGCAGAGGCCCACAGCAAGCCTTTACGCAGCAGGATTTTCAAATGCGCATTCCTTGTGTAAACAGGTTACGGTGAGTGCTGTGGGGCCCATGATCAATGCTCTCCATGAAATTCACTCTGCCCATTATCTTTACAATGAAATTTCAGCTGGAGATGGCCCATTTTTGAATGTTCTTGACGCGGCTAGAGATAGTAATCACGCCGTAATCAGTATAGTGCTGTCTGTTGGTGACCGTTGAAACAAGCACTTGTGCGTGCATGAGTACACAAAATCAACATGGTTCTGACATTATCGCTCCTCTATGCATGATGGACGGCTCAGATTTATCGTTTGGTCCATTATAATGGCCCACTGAGATCATTTGCGGCCTCTGTTTCACAGACAGAAACAGAGAACGCAATACTATTTGAGTCGGTGGTGTTTGTGGGGTCCACACTCCAATGTGTGAGAAATCCACTCCACTCAGTGTGTTCCACTCGAAAATCAATTGGAAATAGAAGAATTGGAATTATATTTGGTGTGGTCCACCATTCTTTCCACTTAACCGTTAATCTGCCCTTTGAACGGCTAGATTTCTCTCCTCGTGATGTTTTAGAGTTCTGCCACCTAGGAAGTGTTAATAGTATTCATGGAGATCTGATAGAAGGTCCGGATCGAACTTTCAAAGCATGATGGTGGCCCACAAAGAAGAACCGGCGGACGCTGGAACGTCCGCTGGAGCCGTTTCTGTTTTGAGAAGATGAGTTGGTCAAGAGACGGTTTGACCGTCTCTTTGTCATCGTGCACAGCTAGTGCAAGAGTGCACTATGTACACTCAACATAGGCGGGGTCCACGGTGATGATTCTGAGAAATCTGATCCGACCATCTGTTTTCTTATATTATTTTAGCAGTTGGGATCAAAATTGAAGCATATGCAGATCTCAGGTGGGCCCCAAATCATGATTTCATGGGCTGATCTATACATTGGGCCACTTTCACAAGGCTCCAGGAGCTAAAATTCAACTTGTACGGTTCATTTATGGTCCTCAGGACATGTATGAAGTTTCATGTTAATTTGATGGTGGCAACCTTGTGATCTTGCATTCTACACCAATTTCGGGCCATTTAAAGGTGAATGGCTGGAATTTCTCTGTTTTCTTGGATCTCTGGCGTTGATCTTGGTCCCTAGGAGTCCTTCCCTTGCCTTTGGTGTCATCAGAGCATTAAATTCATGCTTTTAGCACTCTTTTTCAGTCTATGCTCATAAATACACTTTGCAACACAAACACGATAAAACGGGCCATTAAATGGTATTATGCTCGTAAATCCAAGTAATAATGGGGGTCTAATATGCAATATTTGACCCTCAACACCATCCAATCCTATGTTTGGGGGAATTTATTTATTTTTTTTGCCACAGAAAACACCGGATTAAGATAAATCATGTTTGGTGGACCATGATATTTGTAATCAACAGAGCAAATTCACAACGGATTTCGTGCATTTGTCCACGTATATAATTATAATGTCACATTTAAATGGTGCATATGGATGGATGGCATGGTTTAATGCATGCCTCAATGTGGGGCCAACATGTGTAGTAGATTTCAAAATCCATGGAATTCAAGCATGGGATCAAATGCAATTTCATGGAACTAAATGTAATGCCATCCCACCTAACCCTATCAAATACCATGTGTTAAAGACCCTTTAAGGGCTTGTGTAAGACCCGTATCTTGGTCCGTACTGTTCCGTAGACTTCCGCAGTCTTACCGGTCGAATTTCGGCAACCTTCGACCCTTAAACAATATCGACGCGCGACCCTGATTCATGTACTGACAACCCGAGTCGACTCAACCCGAGACCAATACCATAGCGACCGCGCCGTCGTTGCGGTTCCGATACCGCGACTCGCGCGCCGAGGCGATACCCTGGTCAAGAGATATGGGCCAACGTTCGGTGCGAGAAAACGCCGCGCGTTGTGAAAACTAAAGGAATCTCTACGATGTGTCACATCAATCAAATCAATCCCATCAAGCCATCACATGTCAAAGTACACATCACTTTCATCCATTTTCCCAAGCAACCACAAAAGTCTTCACCACCCATACCTCTCTTACACAAAAGCCTCAAAAGTCAAGCTTTTCTTACAGAACCATCACTCACCCATCCATCCATCACTCTCTCTCTCTCTCCTTTACATCACTCTCTCTCTTTATCTCTTTCTCATTTCAAACCTCCAAGCAACTTTCAAGCTCCATACGTATGGAGTTTCTCAAACCCTCCTAAGCTCCAAGTGGCCCACCTTCCTACCCCAATATCTCCCATCTCAACCCTCCATTCTTCATCTTAACCATTGAAGTCGAAGCTAAGGTGCCAAGGAACCTCTAGGAGCAAGAAGATCGGACGGTGAATGCATTTATAGGGTAGTTTTACTTATTTTTATGGTGGACCAAGTGAGGCCCACCGATCCATGGTGTGGATCTCACTTGGGGCCCTAAGATAAGGCCGATGGCCTACTCGGATCATCATGATCATTCCATGATGGGGCCATTCTCCATGGACCCCATCATGATGTTTATTTTCTTTAGAAAGGTCATCTAGACCATCCATATTGGTGGGGAAAGGATCCCCACCGTTGATCTTCAGTTTTGATGATCACATGTGCAAAATGACCCACTTGATGTATGATTTCATGTAAGGGAGGGCCCATAATGACGGGGCCCCTCCATCACAAGCCGTGTCCCACTCTCCATGTCTCTCTCTTTCTTTTATTACTTTTATTTTATTTTATTTTATTTTTTATGCTATAGGATTGTGGCCCACTTGAATGGATCCCACCTTGATGTAATTATTTTCATTCTAGTGGGGCCCACCTTAGATGTTATTCCCATGCCACCCATCAGTGGTGGCCCACTTCATCAGGGCCCACAAAAAAAAAAAAAATAATAATAATAATAATCATAAACTGTCCAGCGTCTGGGACGCTGGATGTTTCAAATGAAAAAAGAGAAAACGGAAAGAAGTAAGGGACTTTGGGTGGTCCACTTGGTTAGGCCCCACCGCGATGTATTTAGGCAATCCAAGCCGTCCATCCCTTTCACCATCTCATTTTAGGCATTGAGCTAGAAAATGAGATTGAACGGAGCACCTGGTGGGCCATAGCGTCAAATATTGCGTCCTCACCATTCAAATGCTATTACTTATGATATTTCACTTTCCAAGCGTCAAAAAAATCCAAACTCTGGACTCATTTGGACGGCCTCGGGCCACTGATCGCAATAGTCGGGGCGAATTTCATTTTAGCGGGCCCCACACGTGAAAAACCCCAGGAAAACAGTTTTTTCCAAAATTCAAAAATTCATGAGGCAGAGGACTCTGCCTCCTGTGTCAGCGCCCAGCGCCTGCACGCAGGCGCATGCAGCCCTGGCATGGGCGGGCGGACGGACGTGGGAAGGTGGCCCACGGCCCTATGTGTGGACCCCACTATAATGTTTATTTCATATCTAAGCCGCTCATGAGGTGGGCCGCCCCAGTAGCGGGCCCCCCTCCAAAAATGAGACAGATCCAAGACTCAGGTGGCCCACACCACGTGAAACAGTGTGAATTGAATTCTTCCGTTGAAAAGTTTTTGGGGCCCACAGAAGTTTTGGATCAAGACGAAATTTGTGTTTTTCCCTCCACTTAGGTCCACCTGACCTTGTGAGCGGTTTGGATGGCAAATAGGCATTTCTGTGGGGCCCACATGGGACCCACAATGATGTATGTGCTAAGTCCACCGTCCAGACGGACGGTGGCACCCCCCACGGCTGCACCCACTTGAGCATAAGTGGCCTCCACCATCCAGCGGACGGTGGGGCCCCTTTGTGATGTATGTGTTCTACCCGCAATGTCCACTGGACAGTGGGACCCACCATGACGCACGTGATGCATCCAGACCGTCCATCCGCTTGGTGAGATCATTTAAAGCATGAGTGGCTGATTGGGTGGGCCACTCATGTATGGGTTAGGTCCATTTGACTTGTAACAGGCCTGTGAGCTAAGCCCATTTGAAATTCAAAAGGGCTATGGGCTAGGTTCATTTAATTTGAGAAATGCTTACGGGCTGGGCCCATTTGATTCATTTAAGGCCTAAGAATTTGGGCCCACTTGATATGTAAAGCCTATGGGCTTAGGCTCACTTGATATTTAAGGCCTATGGGCTAGGCCCATTTGAATTTCAAAAGGGCATGGGCTAGGCCCATTTGATTTATAAAATGTTTATGGGCTAGGCCCATTTGATTCATATAAGGCCTATGGACTTAGGCCCATTTGCTGTGTTGCAAGTCCATGGGAGTAGGCCCATTTGATGTACTTCAAGGCCCATGTAATTAGACCCTTTTGTTGAAATTTAAAGCCCATGGAAGTAGGTCATTCGATATATGTAAGGCCTAGGGGTTTAGGCCCATTGAACTCATAAAGGCCTATGGGTTGAGGCCCATTTGATGTACATGTGGGTGCCCAATTAGTGTGGCCCATTGGTCACCTATTAGACTCATGAGACTAAGCTCATTTGATGCAATCCAGGGCCACGGGTTTTGACCCATTGCAATGCACATAAGACCCATTGGTGTGGCCCGTTTATGTGGCCCATCTAATGAATAAAAGGCCCATAGGATAGAGCCCATTTGATATATATATGAAAAGCCCAATGGGATGAACCTAAGGTCCATTGCAATGTGTAATCCCAATACCGATTATGTAGCGATGTTTAAGAAGATTTGTGCCTTGAGGGCAATATTGGTTTGACGTCCACATTGCGAGTGTAATGCTGGTTGGATGTCCACATTACGACTCTCCTTAGGGCCCATTACTGGGTCGTACTTATCGTGTATAGGCCGTCCAGGTCCATCTACATTGTAAGATAGTTCATTTTATTATAACATGTTTAGTACAGTTTCATGACTCATGATCATATGCATCATATGTATGCTTGACGTGAGAATTGTCTGATCATAGCATTTACCTTCGGACAGGTTGTTTATGGGCTCCCGGTTAGGCGGTGTTGCCCTACATGAGCGCACGATATGCACAGGATTTGTTGCATGACTGGATAGCGTGAATCATGCATTTCGCATTTGTATGACATGGTTATTGTACGCCCTAGTGACATCAGGGTTGTAACTTCCACAGATGTATCGTGGTTGGCAGGATTGGATACCGAAAATCTTGTTCTACATGGGGTACTATAGATATCCCTGGGTGAAAGTCCCTAAACCCTTATGGTACCAAGAGGTTGCTCCAACGTATAGACCGAGTGGGTAGATGAGCGTTGAGTACCGATTACCAGACGGTTACGCTCTCCACTATGTCGTGGTCGGTTGGGAGGGGGTGCGGCCTTATCCGCCCGAGAGTAGGGGACAATGCTAGGCTGAGTTTGACCAGCTCGAGGAATAGGTCCGCTATCGACGAGTCGCGCCCGATATTAGCAGACGGATAGTGTGGTCTCTTCCACTTACCTTATTGCGCGTGATGTGGCGGCAATCTGGTTTAGAGTGTACTAGACCCCGGTGATATCCCATATTTCTGCTGTATTGATGTATGGACATAGATGAGGATCTGTATGCTTGAGTTGCATTGCACATCGCATGGCCTTGGGGTGGCCGATACCATTCATGTCTTGCATCGCATAAGCCTTGGTACGGCTCATGATATCGTAGATCTATCTGCATATTTTGCTTTACTCTGATATTGCATGTTCATATTGTCACGCCCCAAACTCGGAAACCGGGCTCACAGAATTCCCGATCGCCGAATCCGGCGCCGACAGCCTCCGTAGAACCCCATTCTCGGCTCCTAGCTCCCATTCGCCAGGTTCCGATCCTGGGATGCTACGAGGAGGATTTTCAATGTCAGTTTGATTCGTAATAAGCATAACCAAAGGCATAACCCACAAACAACAACCAAGCACTCCATTACATTTCCACTATGATCAAAAATTTTTACAAGTACATGAGCATAAAGGGAAATACAATGGTAAATAACAGAAAACTCCAAAATGATCAGCGACGCGCTCCTGCCTCAACGCTGCTGTAGTCCAACGTCACCTGCACGCAACGGTCGTGCATAAGCTTACAGAAAGCTTAGAGGGTGGTGAAAGTGTGTGCGCAAGGTAGTAATATGAATGCAATGTCAGAGTAATGCGGAATATGCAGATGGAACCAAAACGTCATGAGCCGTACCAAGGCTATGCAATACAAGACATGAATGGTATCGGCCATCCCAAGGCCATGCAATGTACAATGCAACTCAAGCATACAGATCCTCATCAATGTCCACATATCAGTACAGCTCAGAGTATGGAATATCACCGGGGTCTAGTACACTCTAAACCAGATTGCCGCCACATCGCGCGCAATAAGGTAAGTGGAAGAGACCTCACTATCCGTCTGCCAATATCGGGCGCGACTCGTCGATAGCGGACCCATTCCTCGAGCTGGTCAAACTCAGCCTAGCATTGCCCCCTACACTCGGGCGGGTAAGGCCGCACCCCCTTCCAACCGACCACGACACAGTGGAGAGCGTAACCGTCTGGTAATCGGCACTCAACGCTCATCTACCCACTCGGTCTAGACGTTGGAGCAACCTCTTGGTACCATAAGGGTTTAGGGACTTTCACCCAGGGATATCTATAGTACCCCATGTAGAACAAGTATTTCCGGTATCCAATCCTACCAACCACGATGCGTCTGTGGAGGCTACGGCCCTGATGTCGCTAGGGCGTGCAATAACCATGTCACACAATGCGGAATGCATGAATCACGCTATCCAGTCATGCAACCAATCCTGCACATACCGTGCGCTCATGTAGGGCAACACCGCCTAACCGGGAGCCCATAATCAACCTGCCCGAAGGCAAATGCTATGATCAGTCAATCCTCATACCGAGCATACATATGATGCGCATGATCATGGTTATACTAAACATGTTATAATAAAATGAATTATCTTACGATGCAGATGGGCCTGGACACAGCAAGTACGGCCTGGTGATGGGCCCTAAGGAGAGTCGTAATGTGGACATCCAACCAGCATTACGCTCGCAATGTGGACGTCAAACCAACATTGCTCCCAAGGCACGATCGGTGTGAACATCGTACTTAGTCTATGATGGATTTACACATTGCAATGGACCGTAGGTTGTCCCCATTGGATCTTATATATATATATATATCAAATGAGCCATATCCTATGGGCTTTTATTCAACAGATGGGCCACATAAATGGGCCATACCAATGGGTCTTATGTGCATTGCAATGGGTCGAAACCCGTGGGCCTTGGATTGTATCAATTGGACCTAGTCATATGAGTCTAATATGTATCAAATGGGCCACACCAATTAGGCCCTCAAACGTATATCAAATGGGCCTCAACCAAGAGGCCTTATATGAGCCGAATGGTCCCAAATCCCTAGGCCTTAAACAATTCAAATGGGCCTAATCCATGAGCTTGTACGTATGTCAAGTGGGCCTAAACCCCTAGGCCTTACATATAACAATTGGCCTACCTCCATGGGCTTGCATGCATATCAAGTGGGTCTAATCCCATGGGCCCTTTTTATAAACAAAAAGGGGTTTAGTACCATAGGTCCTACCATATATCAAATATCCTACTTCCATGGGCTCTAAAATTTCAACAGAAGGGTCCAAGAGCATGGGCCTTGAAGTACATCCAATGGGCCTAGTCCCAAGGACTTGCAACACATCAAATGGGCCTAGATCTAGGCCTAAAATGCATCAAATGGGCCTAGCCCATAGCCCTTTTTGAAATTCAATGGGTCCCGACTCATGGGCCTTACAAAACATTTATTTCCATCCAAGCTAATCATAGGGACACATGGTCTAGGGCCCACTACAATTTTTTTATAATATAAAATATACATTTAAACTACATAATATACATAAAGATATAATGGTGGGTCCCACAGAAAATAATATGGGTAGCTGGTAGTGGGCCCCATCATCAAGACAGGTGGACGGCGTCTGTAAAACACCTGCAACAGGGTGAGTCTCACCGTCCACGGGCCGTGGACGGTGCAAATGAATCACACGCATCACCGTGGGTCCCACAAATGTGGCCCACCTTAATGTTTATTTGAAATCCAACCCGTTCATAAGGTCACTCAGACCTGTATGAAGGGTCAGTAAAAATTGCAGCTTGATCCAACCCTTCTGTGGGCCCCAAAGAGGTTTCTAATGGTAGGCATTCAGGTCCACTGTTTTCTATGGTGTGGGCTGCCAGAGCCTTGGATTGTCCTGAAATTCGAAGGGGGCCCACCTGAGATGGGGACCCACCCAATGGACGGCTTGGATATCATACAAACATCAAGGTGGGGCCCACGGCTGGAGCCGTGGGTCCCTGCTGCACGCCCGCTCGCCCGGGCGCTGCACGCTGCCGCGTGCAGCGTGCAGCAGCTGTCAGTGGCAACGTACCACCCTCTCTCCCTTTCTTCAAAATTTCGTTTTTCTGCCAAACGTCATGTGTGGGGCCCGCTTCTTGAAAATCCATCCCATCCTTAGTGTTCTACAGCTCGCAACCGACAGAAAGAGTCCGGAGTTCGAATTTTTTTGAGGCCTAGAAACACCAGGAAAATTTTCAATGGTAACCGTCCATGTTTCCCATGCTGTGGCCCACAAGATATTCGGATCAGTCCCATTCTTTTTCTTGACGGTTGAATCGAAGTGAGTAAGGGAATGGACGGCTCGGATCAAACATATACATCAAGGTGGGGCCTACACTAAGGGACCACCCAAACCCTTCATTTTCTTTCCCTTTTCTTCCTTCCGTAAGACGTCCAGCGTCTGGACGGTTTTAAGGTTATTTATTATATTTTTTTTTTTTGAAAGTGGAGGGCCCTGATGAAGTGGGCTCCACTGATGGGTGGCATGGGAGTAACAGCCAAGGTGGGCCCCACTTGAATAAAATAAAATATATCAAGGGGGATCCATTCAAGTGGGCCACACCCTCCCATTGCAATAACATATAATAAAATAAAATAAAATAAAATAAAATAAAAGAGAGAGAGAGAGAGATGGAGAGTGGGACACGGCTTGTGATGGAGGGACCCCGACATTATGGGCCCTCCTTTAAAAGCAAATGATACAAAAAAAAGAGTCCCTCAACACATGGGACCATCAAGATCGAGAATCAACGGTGGAGATCCTCTCTCCACCAAAATGGACGGTCTAGATGACCTTTCTTAAAGAAATAGACATCATGATGGGGTCCATGGAGAATGGCCCCATCATGGAATGATCATGATGATCCAAGTGGTCCATCGGCCACAAATAAGGGTCCCAAGTGAGATCCACACCATTGATCGGTGGGCCTCACTTGGTCCACCATAAAAACAAGAAAATCTACCCTATAGAAGCACCCACCGTCCGATCTTCTCGCTCCTAGGGGTTCCTTGGCACCTTGGCTTCAACTTCAACGGCTAAGATGAAGGATGGAGGGTTGAGATGGGGGATTTTGGGGGTAGAAAGGTGGGCCACTTGAAGCTTAGAGGGAGGTTGGAAATCCTCATACGTGGGAGCTCCTTGCAATTTTTGTTGCTTGGATATTTTTGGAATGAGGGAGAGAGTGAGAGAGAGAGTGATGTAAAGGGAGAGAGAGAGAGTGATGGATGGATGGGTGAGTGATGGTGGTGTAAGAGAAACTTGACTTTTGTGTAAGAGGAGTATGGTTTAAGAAGACTTTTGTGGCTTTTTGTGTAAGAAAGGTATGGGTTGAGAAGACTTTGGTGGTTGCTTGGGAAAAGGGATGGAAGTGATGTGTACTTGACCTTTGATGGGTTGATGGGTGATTGATTGATGGGATTGATGTGATTGATGTGACACATCGTTGAGATTCCCTTGGTTTTCGCAACGCGCGGCGTTTTCTCGCACCGAACGTTGGCTCATATCTCTTGATCCGGGTATCGCCTTGGCGCGTGAGTCGCGGTATCGGAACCGCGGCGACGGTGCGGTCGCTAAGGTATTGGTTTCGGGTTGAGTCGACTCGGGTTGTCGGCACATGAATCCGGGTCGCGCGTCGATATCCGTTAAGGGTCGAAAGTTGCCGGAATTCGACCGGTAAGACCGCGGAAGTGTACGGAAAGGTACGGACCAAGATACGGGTCTTACAGCTCTCCCCTCCTTATAAAAATTTCGTCCTCGAAATTTACACAAGCGTCGCAACTAAGCATAACTCGCGAGGAATAAGAAACATAACGTCATCATATAGAATCAGGGTCAACGTACAAAATACAATACACGATCATCAACCATCAAAGAAATGAGGATATCGCTCTCGAATCTCAGCCTCACGCTCCCAAGAAGCCTCCTCTACCGAATGGTGACCCCACTGCACCTTCACCAACGGAATGACCTTGGTTCTGAGGACCTGCTCCTTCCGATCAAGGATACGGACTGGCTGCTCAATGTAAGAAGCGTCCTCACGAACCTCCAACGGCTGCCAATCAATAACGGGAACTATGTCTGACCCACACTTCCTCAACATGGAGACGTGAAACACGTTGTGGACGCCAGACAACTGTGATGGTAAGGCAAGCCGATAGGCCACGGCGCCAACGCGCCCAGTGATCTCAAAAGGTCCTATGAATCTCGGGGCAAGCTTGCCCTTCGCTCCAAATCGAACTACGCCCTTCATGGGCGAGACCTTGAGATACACATGGTCCCCTACATCAAACTCCAAGGGACGACGCCGACGATCAGCAGAACTCTTCTGTCGGCTCTGAGCTGTGCGCATCCTCTGCCTGATGATGTCAATAGCCTCTGAAGTCTCCTGCACAAGCTCGGGACCTAGGAGACGGCGCTCTCCAACCTCGGTCCAACAACTCGGTGATCTGCATGGTCTGCCATATAGTGCCTCAAAAGGAGCCATGCCGATGGTCGCCTGATAGCTGTTATTGTACGCAAACTCAGCCAATCGCAGATGCTCATCCCAGCTACCCCTGAAGTCAATCGCGCAGGCCCGAAGCATGTCCTCAAGTATCTGATTGACCCTCTCGGTCTGGCCATCGGTCTGCGGATGGTACGCGGTGCTGAGCTGCAAATCAGTCCCCATCGCACGCTGGAAGCTCCCCCAAAACTGAGATGTGAACCTCGAGTCTCGGTCAGAAACGATCGAGACTGGAACACCATGCAGTCTCACAATCTCCTCGAGGAATAGTCTCGCAAGCCGGTCCATAGACCAAGTCGCACGCATCGCAAGGAAATGTGCCGACTTCGTCAGACGATCCACAACAACCCAAATGGAGTCATGACCGCGCTGAGTCCTCGGCAAACCCATAATGAAATCAGTCGACACGTGCTCCCACTTCCACATCGGGATGCTCAACGGCTGCAAAAGACCAGGAGGTCTCTGATGATCGGCCTTGACACGCTGGCACGTGTCACACTCGGCCACAAAACTGGCGATCTGGCGCTTCATCCCCGCCCAAAAATACTGTCGCCTCATGTCACGGTACATCTTCGTCGAGCCCGGGTGGATAGAAAATCGCGATCGATGTGCCTCGGTCATAAGATCTCTGCGTAACTCTGGGATATCCGGGACACATAATCGGCCTCTGAAGCGAAGTCCACCGTCTGTACCGATCTGCCAATCTGCCTGACCCTCAGATGCCGCCTCAGCCATATAACCCTGCAACGACTCATCAGCCTGCTGAGCCTCGATCACCCTAGCGACAAGAGAGGGTTGAATCGACAAGCTCGATAACTGTACAATGGAAGACTGCAGGCCGAACTCAAAATCATATGCAGCAATATCCTCAAGCATCCGCCACTCCTGAATCATCATGTGCGCCACTAGGCCTCGTGGCTGACGGCTGAGGGCATCTGCCACCACGTTCGCCTTGCCCGGGTGGTACTGAAGGTCGAAATCATAGTCCTTCAGGAGCTCCATCCAGCGCCTCTGTCTCATATTCAACTCAGACTGCGAGAAGAGGTACTTCAAGCTCTTGTGATCAGAGAAGAGCTCGAACCTAATCCCGTAAAGGTAGTGCCTCCACACCTTCAGTGCGAAGACAACGGCAGCCAACTCCAGATCATGTGTAGGGTAGTTCAGCTCATGGACTTTGAGCTGACGAGACGCAAAGGCCACTGGTCTCCCGTGCTGCATCAGGACAGCACCCAAACCGATATGCGAGGCATCGGTGAATACAATAAAGCCATCACTCCCAGAGGGAAGAGTGAGGACAGGAGCGGACGTCAGACGGTCCTTCAACTCCGTAAATGCTCGCTCGCAGGCGTCACTCCAAATAAACTCTGCCCCCTTCCGAGTCAACCTGGTCAGCGGGGCTGCAATACGAGAAAAACCCTCGATGAAACGCCGGTAGTAGCCCGCCAAACCAAGGAAACTACGGATCTCTGTCGCAGTCGTGGGCTGGCCCCACTGACGCACTGCCTCGACCTTCGAGGGGTCCACTGCGACACCCTCCCTCGTCACCACGTGACCGAGGAACTTCACCTCCTCCTGCCAGAACTCGCACTTCTCCAGCTTCGCATACAGCTGGTGTGCGCGGAGGGTCTGTAGAGTAATCTCCAAGTGCTGCTCATGCTTCTCACGGGTCCTCGAATAGATCAGAATGTCGTCGATGAAGACTACAACAAACTGATCTAGATATGGGCGAAAAACCTCGTTCATCAACTGCATGAAGACCGCGGGTGCATTGGTCAGTCCGAAGGACATGACCTGAAACTCAAAATGACCGTAACGCGTCCTGAATGCTGTCTTCGGAATGTCCTCATCTCGGACCCGAATCTGATGATAACCAGAACGCAGGTCAATCTTCGAAAAGAACTGTGCACCCTGCAGCTGGTCGAACAAATCATCAATCCTAGGGAGCGGGTACTTGTTCTTGATCGTGACTTTGTTGAGCTCGCGATAGTCAACGCAGAGCCTCAACGAGCCATCCTTCTTCTTCACGAAGAGTACCGGCGCTCCCCACGGCGAACTGCTCGGACGAATAAAACCCAACTCACGCAACTCGTCCAACTGCTTCTGCAGTTCCCGTAACTCCAACGGTGCCATGCGATACGGGGCCTTCGAAATAGGCGCGGTACCGGGCACGAGATCGATCTGGAACTCGGTGAGTCGACGAGGCGGTAATCCCGGAATCTCCTGGAACACATCGGGAAAATCGCAAACTATCGGTAAATGGTCGATGCAAACGGCGACATGCTCCTCTATGGCACACGACATCAAACAAGACAACTGCTCTCCTCTGGCCTCTGCAACGAACTGAAACTGTGGCACGCCGGGTATACAGAACGTGACGGTCCTCGCGGCGCAGTCCAGAATGGCATAGTACTCGGCGAGCCAATCCATGCCCAAGATAACGTCGAACTCGGACATCGGCAAAACAAACAAATCAGCAGGCAGGAAGGTATCCCCAACTAGAACGGGACAAGACGAACAGAATCGTCCCAACGCTGCAGTCCTTCCCAAGGGAGTCGATACTGATAGACTCTCACCAGCGGACTCTAACGGTAAGCCAGCCGATCGACAGAAGCTCTCGGCCACAAAGGAATGCGATGCACCAGAATCAAACAATACACGTGCAATGCATGCAGAAACTGGCAGTATACCCTCAACGACTCCCCCAGATGACTGCGGATCCTGCTGAGCCGCATAAAACCTAGCCTGAGCTGGCTGGGGAGGTGCCTGTCCCCTCTGAACGTGCTGCTGCTGCTGCTGAGGTCGCTGAGGTGGTCGAAACTGCTGCCTCTGCTGCTGTGGCCTCTGAGGCTGGTGCTGATGCTGGTGCTGCTGCTGAGGTGGCCTCGGTGGTAGAGGCTGCTGTCGCTGCTGCTGTCGCTGCTGCTGTGGGGGTCTCTGCTGCTGCGGTGGAGGTCTCTGCTGCTGTGGACCTCTCTGCTGCTGCTGGGGACTGGGACACTCCCATGAACGGTGTCCCGTCGCACCGCACCTGAAGCAAGTGCCGTTGAACTGTCTCTGAGGTGGTGGTGGAGGTGCTGCTGGTGCTGATGGTGCACGGAAAGCTGGGCGACCAGTACGCCTCTGCTGCTGTGGTCGACCCTGCTGGGAATGACTGGAAGAAGCCTGCCTCTTCCGGTCTCCCCTCTGACCACGATCAGACTGAGAACCGGCCCACTCAGTCTCGTATATCTGAGCCTTCCGCACCACTGCCTGGAAGGTAGGAAGCTCATGCCCAATAACGCGACCTCGAAGGCCGTAACGTAGGCCGTGCTCGAAACGGCGGGCCTTCCGCCCCTCATCATCAACCATGTACGGCGCAAATCTCGATAGTGCCATGAAACGGGCCGCGTACTGTGCCACGGTCATGTCTCCCTGCACCAGAGTCTCGAACTCTAAGGCTCGCTGACGACGGATGTGGTCAGGGAAGTACTGCTCCTCGAATCGCTCCACAAAGTCC
Source organism: Magnolia kwangsiensis (assembly GCA_037074715.1). Lineage (NCBI taxonomy): Eukaryota > Viridiplantae > Streptophyta > Magnoliopsida > Magnoliales > Magnoliaceae > Magnolia > Magnolia kwangsiensis. The sequence continues at coordinate 201,728,797 of CM073571.1, forward strand.
TCCCATGTCCAGACATAGTCAGGTCCGGCGACACGGGCGACAGAGGTCCACCAATGCTCGGCCTCACCGTGGAAGAGAAATACTGCTAACCGGACGCGCTGCTCGGTCGTGCACAACATGGTATCGAATATCTTCTCCACATCGGAGCGCCATCTCTCGGCTGCAGTCGGATCCGGCTCGCCCTGGAAACGAGGGGGATCATGCCGTCTAAACTCACGAAGTACGGCGCTCGCGCGCTCCTGCTCCGCCTGAGCTGGTGAAACAGCTGGGCGTCTACCCTGTCCCTGTAGTGCAGCTGTCACAGCCTGCAACATCTGCTGTAACTGAGAGGCACTCACAGTCACAGTCGGCTCCTCATCAGCCTCGGGTGGAGGAATGTCATCCTCATGGGAGGAATCAGGGATCTCTGAGGGTGGGATGGGAGACGCAGGTGGTAGAGCTGGAGTCTCTGATGGTGAGGTAGAATCCTCAGGTGGTGGTGCGGGAGTCGATCGAGTAACAGGCGCCATACCCTACAGGAAAGAGCGAAAGCGCCTATCAACTTCAAAACTCTCGAATGTACGCATGTTAATGGTCTGATTCGGAAGGTCGTGAAGTTATCCGAACTTCAGAACTTAGCCATTCTTCACTCATAGCAAACATGTAATGTTGTTCTCGGTTATTCCCAAGTTATGCTCTGATACCAACTTCTGTCACGCCCCAAACTCGGAAACCGGGCTCACAGAATTCCCGATCGCCGAATCCGGCGCCGACAGCCTCCGTAGAACCCCATTCTCGGCTCCTAGCTCCCATTCGCCAGGTTCCGATCCTGGGATGCTACGAGGAGGATTTTCAATGTCAGTTTGATTCGTAATAAGCATAACCAAAGGCATAACCCACAAACAACAACCAAGCACTCCATTACATTTCCACTATGATCAAAAATTTTTACAAGTACATGAGCATAAAGGGAAATACAATGGTAAATAACAGAAAACTCCAAAATGATCAGCGACGCGCTCCTGCCTCAACGCTGCTGTAGTCCAACGTCACCTGCACGCAACGGTCGTGCATAAGCTTACAGAAAGCTTAGAGGGTGGTGAAAGTGTGTGCGCAAGGTAGTAATATGAATGCAATGTCAGAGTAATGCGGAATATGCAGATGGAACCAAAACGTCATGAGCCGTACCAAGGCTATGCAATACAAGACATGAATGGTATCGGCCATCCCAAGGCCATGCAATGTACAATGCAACTCAAGCATACAGATCCTCATCAATGTCCACATATCAGTACAGCTCAGAGTATGGAATATCACCGGGGTCTAGTACACTCTAAACCAGATTGCCGCCACATCGCGCGCAATAAGGTAAGTGGAAGAGACCTCACTATCCGTCTGCCAATATCGGGCGCGACTCGTCGATAGCGGACCCATTCCTCGAGCTGGTCAAACTCAGCCTAGCATTGCCCCCTACACTCGGGCGGGTAAGGCCGCACCCCCTTCCAACCGACCACGACACAGTGGAGAGCGTAACCGTCTGGTAATCGGCACTCAACGCTCATCTACCCACTCGGTCTAGACGTTGGAGCAACCTCTTGGTACCATAAGGGTTTAGGGACTTTCACCCAGGGATATCTATAGTACCCCATGTAGAACAAGTATTTCCGGTATCCAATCCTACCAACCACGATGCGTCTGTGGAGGCTACGGCCCTGATGTCGCTAGGGCGTGCAATAACCATGTCACACAATGCGGAATGCATGAATCACGCTATCCAGTCATGCAACCAATCCTGCACATACCGTGCGCTCATGTAGGGCAACACCGCCTAACCGGGAGCCCATAATCAACCTGCCCGAAGGCAAATGCTATGATCAGTCAATCCTCATACCGAGCATACATATGATGCGCATGATCATGGTTATACTAAACATGTTATAATAAAATGAATTATCTTACGATGCAGATGGGCCTGGACACAGCAAGTACGGCCTGGTGATGGGCCCTAAGGAGAGTCGTAATGTGGACATCCAACCAGCATTACGCTCGCAATGTGGACGTCAAACCAACATTGCTCCCAAGGCACGATCGGTGTGAACATCGTACTTAGTCTATGATGGATTTACACATTGCAATGGACCGTAGGTTGTCCCCATTGGATCTTATATATATATATATATCAAATGAGCCATATCCTATGGGCTTTTATTCAACAGATGGGCCACATAAATGGGCCATACCAATGGGTCTTATGTGCATTGCAATGGGTCGAAACCCGTGGGCCTTGGATTGTATCAATTGGACCTAGTCATATGAGTCTAATATGTATCAAATGGGCCACACCAATTAGGCCCTCAAACGTATATCAAATGGGCCTCAACCAAGAGGCCTTATATGAGCCGAATGGTCCCAAATCCCTAGGCCTTAAACAATTCAAATGGGCCTAATCCATGAGCTTGTACGTATGTCAAGTGGGCCTAAACCCCTAGGCCTTACATATAACAATTGGCCTACCTCCATGGGCTTGCATGCATATCAAGTGGGTCTAATCCCATGGGCCCTTTTTATAAACAAAAAGGGGTTTAGTACCATAGGTCCTACCATATATCAAATATCCTACTTCCATGGGCTCTAAAATTTCAACAGAAGGGTCCAAGAGCATGGGCCTTGAAGTACATCCAATGGGCCTAGTCCCAAGGACTTGCAACACATCAAATGGGCCTAGATCTAGGCCTAAAATGCATCAAATGGGCCTAGCCCATAGCCCTTTTTGAAATTCAATGGGTCCCGACTCATGGGCCTTACAAAACATTTATTTCCATCCAAGCTAATCATAGGGACACATGGTCTAGGGCCCACTACAATTTTTTTATAATATAAAATATACATTTAAACTACATAATATACATAAAGATATAATGGTGGGTCCCACAGAAAATAATATGGGTAGCTGGTAGTGGGCCCCATCATCAAGACAGGTGGACGGCGTCTGTAAAACACCTGCAACAGGGTGAGTCTCACCGTCCACGGGCCGTGGACGGTGCAAATGAATCACACGCATCACCGTGGGTCCCACAAATGTGGCCCACCTTAATGTTTATTTGAAATCCAACCCGTTCATAAGGTCACTCAGACCTGTATGAAGGGTCAGTAAAAATTGCAGCTTGATCCAACCCTTCTGTGGGCCCCAAAGAGGTTTCTAATGGTAGGCATTCAGGTCCACTGTTTTCTATGGTGTGGGCTGCCAGAGCCTTGGATTGTCCTGAAATTCGAAGGGGGCCCACCTGAGATGGGGACCCACCCAATGGACGGCTTGGATATCATACAAACATCAAGGTGGGGCCCACGGCTGGAGCCGTGGGTCCCTGCTGCACGCCCGCTCGCCCGGGCGCTGCACGCTGCCGCGTGCAGCGTGCAGCAGCTGTCAGTGGCAACGTACCACCCTCTCTCCCTTTCTTCAAAATTTCGTTTTTCTGCCAAACGTCATGTGTGGGGCCCGCTTCTTGAAAATCCATCCCATCCTTAGTGTTCTACAGCTCGCAACCGACAGAAAGAGTCCGGAGTTCGAATTTTTTTGAGGCCTAGAAACACCAGGAAAATTTTCAATGGTAACCGTCCATGTTTCCCATGCTGTGGCCCACAAGATATTCGGATCAGTCCCATTCTTTTTCTTGACGGTTGAATCGAAGTGAGTAAGGGAATGGACGGCTCGGATCAAACATATACATCAAGGTGGGGCCTACACTAAGGGACCACCCAAACCCTTCATTTTCTTTCCCTTTTCTTCCTTCCGTAAGACGTCCAGCGTCTGGACGGTTTTAAGGTTATTTATTATATTTTTTTTTTTTGAAAGTGGAGGGCCCTGATGAAGTGGGCTCCACTGATGGGTGGCATGGGAGTAACAGCCAAGGTGGGCCCCACTTGAATAAAATAAAATATATCAAGGGGGATCCATTCAAGTGGGCCACACCCTCCCATTGCAATAACATATAATAAAATAAAATAAAATAAAATAAAATAAAAGAGAGAGAGAGAGAGATGGAGAGTGGGACACGGCTTGTGATGGAGGGACCCCGACATTATGGGCCCTCCTTTAAAAGCAAATGATACAAAAAAAAGAGTCCCTCAACACATGGGACCATCAAGATCGAGAATCAACGGTGGAGATCCTCTCTCCACCAAAATGGACGGTCTAGATGACCTTTCTTAAAGAAATAGACATCATGATGGGGTCCATGGAGAATGGCCCCATCATGGAATGATCATGATGATCCAAGTGGTCCATCGGCCACAAATAAGGGTCCCAAGTGAGATCCACACCATTGATCGGTGGGCCTCACTTGGTCCACCATAAAAACAAGAAAATCTACCCTATAGAAGCACCCACCGTCCGATCTTCTCGCTCCTAGGGGTTCCTTGGCACCTTGGCTTCAACTTCAACGGCTAAGATGAAGGATGGAGGGTTGAGATGGGGGATTTTGGGGGTAGAAAGGTGGGCCACTTGAAGCTTAGAGGGAGGTTGGAAATCCTCATACGTGGGAGCTCCTTGCAATTTTTGTTGCTTGGATATTTTTGGAATGAGGGAGAGAGTGAGAGAGAGAGTGATGTAAAGGGAGAGAGAGAGAGTGATGGATGGATGGGTGAGTGATGGTGGTGTAAGAGAAACTTGACTTTTGTGTAAGAGGAGTATGGTTTAAGAAGACTTTTGTGGCTTTTTGTGTAAGAAAGGTATGGGTTGAGAAGACTTTGGTGGTTGCTTGGGAAAAGGGATGGAAGTGATGTGTACTTGACCTTTGATGGGTTGATGGGTGATTGATTGATGGGATTGATGTGATTGATGTGACACATCGTTGAGATTCCCTTGGTTTTCGCAACGCGCGGCGTTTTCTCGCACCGAACGTTGGCTCATATCTCTTGATCCGGGTATCGCCTTGGCGCGTGAGTCGCGGTATCGGAACCGCGGCGACGGTGCGGTCGCTAAGGTATTGGTTTCGGGTTGAGTCGACTCGGGTTGTCGGCACATGAATCCGGGTCGCGCGTCGATATCCGTTAAGGGTCGAAAGTTGCCGGAATTCGACCGGTAAGACCGCGGAAGTGTACGGAAAGGTACGGACCAAGATACGGGTCTTACACATATTACTACCTTGCGCACACACTTTCACCACCCTCTAAGCTTTCTATAAGCTTATGCACGATCGTTGCGTGCAGGTGACGTTGGATCGCAGCAGCGCTGAGGCAGGAGCACGTTGCTGAGCGTTTTGGAGTTTTTGGTTCTTTACCATTGTATTTCCCTTTATGCTCATTGTACTTGTAAAGTTTTTGATCATAGTGAAAATGTAATAGAGTACTTGGTTGTTGTTTGTGGGTTATGCATTTGATTATGCTTATTATGAATCAAATTGACATTGAAAATCCTCCTCGTAGCATCCCAGGATCGGAACCTGGCGAATGGGAGCTAGGAGCCGAGAATGGGGTTCTACGGAGGCTGTCGGCACCGGATTCGGCGATCGAAAATTTTGTGAGCCCGGTTTCCGAGTTTGGGACATGACAGCTTGTTTGGTCGGTGGCATTAGAATCCCCTGGATTCAGAACCCCCATGATTCTCTCAATGTGTTTGAACAGTGGTATTAAGTGGTATCAAATGGGATTACATTACTAATCCCACTTTTAAATTGGAAATGACATGTTTGGAAGGAGTTTAAGATGGGATTAAAATTAACTTTCTAGGTTGTGGAAAATGAGCCTTGTGTTGGAAATGGTGAGATGGGCTTACCAATCCCATGGATGATGGATTTTTGCTTCATCTAGTTCAATTCAAGTGCTATTGAAAGTAAATCCTTACCACTTTTAGGTACTAAATTATTATTATTATTATTTTAATTTTTATAGTGATTCATTATTAATTTAAATTTTATTCTATAAAATTTTATTTTATTTCAAGCTTCATAAAAAAATTATGACAATTCCAGAAGTACTAGCCATCCAATACCAATGATTTTTATTTTATTTTTTTGTTTCTAAAATACCTCTATTTCTGGTAATGTCTTTCATACTTACAGTAACTAAATTTTTTTCAAAATTTTTATAGTAAGTTATCAGTAAGTTTACTTATATATTACAAAATTTCATCTCATTTTGAGTTATAAAAAAATTATTAAAACCTTAGAAGTGACATTAACATGGGACTAACGATTTTCTATCGGATACTAAAACGTATCTAATTCTTGTACATTTTCTTAAACTTTTAGTAACTAAATATTTTTTAAAATTTTTTATTATATTTCATCACTAAGTTTAAAGTCATCTCACAAAATTTCATATCATTTGGTCATGTAAATAAATTGTTAAAATTCTAGGAACAATAGCTGCCCGAAAAAAAATAAAAAATAAATAGTCGACAGAACATCTTAATTTTAACTATATTATAATTTTTATTTTATTTTATTTTTTATTTTTATATAAAACTAGAATCATCAAGATTCAATATAAATTTTGAATCACCTAAAGCAGAGTTATAACGAAGGAGATATAAATTCGCAGGAATTTTCGGCGGGGTGACCATGCCGGTTCGGCGGGGGCAACGCGCCCCGCTGAACACGAGAGGGGGTAGCGGCGAGGTGGCTCGGGGCTCTGGTGGGGTGGCCATGCGGGTGGTGGGGTGACCACGCCAGTTGGCGGGGGCAACGCGCCCCACTAGACATGAGAAAGGGCAGCGGCGGGGTGCACTGGAGGGGTGGCTCGCGAGTGGCGGGGTGACAACCCCAGTTGGCAAGGCTACTTGTCGGGTGCTTTTCTGGGTTCCGGTAAGGTCCCCTTAGACATGCCATATATGATTTTGAGATAGGAGAAACTGATCTACGCAATGAGCCTAGTAGCTTCATGAGATTCCCCCCGTTTAGGGGTCAAAATCCCATTTTTCTTCAGTTTCACCATTTTTAATCAAATTGTCATTCGCCCCAAACTAATTGCCCCCAATTGGTTCAGATATATTACGTTAGGCCTGGTATTACTCATTCAGACTTGCACGAGGGCTCCAACTGTCCAATCACTCTGTTCCGGTTAGGGATCAAAATCAAATCCTTCCACCGTTTTCCTAATTTCGGTGAACTCTCGTTCACCCCTACATCTCTATCTCGAATGGGCCGGAACTACTGAGTTTGGCCCGGTATTCGCTTATTTGGTCTAAGATGGCGGGTTCAAGCGTCCCATCTTACGAATTCCGGCTCGTTCCTAACGTTGAGTCGACACACTGAGAGACTCTCATACCCAATTATTAGCATCACTACACTCTCTCGCTCCCCCGATTCTAACTCATTGGAAGTCTTACCTTCCATTTATAATTCATCGGTTCAAGGTCAGAGGTGGTTCCTAGCGTTCTAAGTCCTTATTGTGTTATCTAATAAGTATCCTCTCAAGTCAGCAGACGCGTTAGTGGGTTCATGACCCATGGCCCAATAAATTCTAAACCATTGCTCTGATATCAACTTGTAACACCCTGAAAATCAGGGGTCGTGCATACACTCGACTCCCGAGTTTCCGAGTGTCACTTATCATCAATTTTTATAATTTTATGATTAATCAAGTTTAATTGTGCAACTTGAAATTACTTGGAGTATGAAACATAACCGTAAGTCTAAAGGAATATAAAAGGGTCGCCCAAGGCGTTGCCCCACAAAATTCACAAAAATATCATGTGCCAAAAGAATAGGGCTGAGTCTGCTACTCAGCAATCCAACGCCTCGCCTACTGATCCGATGGAGACCCGCTCATCATCTGAAAGTAGGAGAACTCGTCCTCCTCTTCAAAGCTCGATCGCCAATCTCCACATAATCTGCATCACCTGCATCTACGGGCAAGTCTGGTTGGTGTTTTAAAACACCGTCCCAGAGTGGGAGTGAGTGAGTAACTCAGTGGGTGCTATTAGTCTTAAGTTACAACAAGCATCAATTATAATATGAATTTAATAAAATACAATCAATCATGAATCCCTAGCAACTCTTATTTAAATGCATGTATGGGGAATGATATGATGCATACCCTCACCATAACGCTCTCTCGAGCGACACCATCTAACGATCACGTATGTTAACACTCCCTCAGAGCGACCTCGACTTCTTAGTCACCACCCTAACAAATGCGATGCAATGCGATCGTGTTAGCCGAGTTATTAATTAAATCCATTCATCCAACAGATTGGGGAATCTGATACACCCCATATATCAAATGCCCTGAACTAGTTGCGAGGCCAAGACCCCTCCAACGTGTGAGGCCAAGACCCCGCCATCTCCATCCCCGACTCAAAGCACATGGGGAGGCCGAGAGGAAGGGATCACTCGCGGTCACTACGGGGAGGCGCATCACCCCAGCGTAGGCCGATAGCTCCAACACAGTTTCTTATTCTACCATGCTCGACTCACGAGGTAGTGGGTCGATCTCAATTTGGTTATCGATGGGCTGCAACGGTTGTACGGTGTCCCAAGTTCCAATACATATGTGAGCAAATATTGTTAACAATCAGGATTTACCAGTAAGTAGGCTGAACCGCACGATTCAGGCGAGCACGAGACGAACGACATCGGGTACGATAAACACATGTAGTCGAACTACTACCGCCCATACGCACCCGCCCAATTCGTAGGTTTAGTCTTAGAGTAGTCCAACCAATGGGACTACCATCTAACCTCATGTTCCTGACTAATCTAAGGGTTTGACAATGATTCATAACGTGCCAACATCAAGGTTATTAACCAACATACAGTATCATGTTGCATATATCCTAACATATAATTCAATGTTCCTAACAAGCATGTTACATTATCATAAATAAGGTGCATGTGAGAAGTGTGGGTTAGCGAGGAAAGAAACGCTTCCTACGTCCCAAGGAATCAAAATGTGCAAGGGCAAAGCATCATACATGTCATAAGCAACATTATATAAGGAAAGCACATAACACATGAGCATATGATCATCTACTATATCATCAAGCATGTGAGAGGCATAAATACGGTCATAAGAAAGAAAAAATAAACAAATATGCAATTTCATACATCTCCAACAAACACCTAAATCCTAGGGTCTCTCTAAATTTCACAAATGCTTCATCCAAGCAAGCAAAATAATTAAACTCATGATATAATTAGTGCTAGGCCACCTAAGATTAATAGTCCGCACCTTCGGATTCATTGGAGGCTTGGAAACGACCTAGGAGATGTGGATTTCGAGGGTTGATCGGCCGGAATCCCTAAAGCAACATTTAGAGATTAGGTTTCCATGTATATCTCCCTCATCATAAGGGTTTCAAGGAAAATAGGTGATGGATCTTACCTAGATGCTCAACGGGACGAAAGAACGGCCTTGGATGAGGGTTTCTTCTTGGAGGAGAGGTAGGAAGTTGTGGGGGTCGCTCTCCTTGGGCCCCACCTTGATCCAAGGTCTACCTTTGCTCTTACCTTCACTCTCTTTCTTCACTCTCCCTAGCTCTCTCTCTTCTCTCTTTACCCTCTCCCTCTTTCTCTCTTTCTCTCTTTCTTTCTATAGGGTAAAATTGTATGGGGAGAGGGGGTGCCCAAATGAAGTCCTTTTATAATGCCAGTTTTGGTGCAATTGGCCTCAAGTGTTGGGTCTTTACTATATTAACCCTATGGGAGGGTTTTTCTAGCCTCAAGTGCCCACTATGGAATGTACTAGTCAATATACACCATAGGATAGTTAGTCCTAATGATGATCTACGTATGGATACAATCGGCCCGCCATTTCGACACGTCGATCGACAGATATGATTAGAAGTCTATTCAACAGTCACCGATGGTCGATAGGGGCCGTGGCTATACGGATATGAGTAGGAAAATATCCTTACTCGATGTGTGAATTTTGGTCGCAAACCAACTGTCTAAAATCCTCAAGTTTGCATAAGAGTGGACGACCCAATTCACTTAAGTTTCAACTCCTTTCTTTAGGATATTTGCACTTCTCATGCACTCATCCTTCAGCTCAAGTTAAGCGGTTCTGGACAGTACCTAGGTCTGACTTTCGCGATGGACGTCAAGCTCAGAGAGACGGACATTATTCTATAGTTTTAAAACTAGTGGCCCACCAACGAGCGGTCTAGATCTCGTTTGGAACATTGGAGCATTTCTGTAATGAATCAGGTATTGAGATTTCTTGTGGCCAATGATTAAGGCTTGGATTGACTATGTTTATAGTGTGGCCTATTTATAACCAATAGAAGTAGAGATTTGGTCGTGATTACTATAACCCGTCTATTTTAGGCTAAAAGAGTAACTGGGTTGCTCTGATGGGTCCTTGTTCACGATATTTATATTACATGTGCTCCATGGCCTGATAAAGGGCCATGCAAAATTTGGAAACAAACGGATGAACGGATATTGGGTTTGATCATACGACTTCAATCTTTAAATGGCCTTGTGGGGTCTATTCTAATTGATGGGGCAGTTCTGGTGGCCCTCTGGCCATGAAATTTATATAGGGTAGGTGATCCATGGCCTGATGAAGGGCCATGCAAAATTTGAAAACAATCGGATATGGGGTTTGGTCACACGGGTCCGATTTGTGATCGACGGTCACTGTGCCACGATCGGGTCTTAGATTTTGTGGACGGGCGTAGGACACTATATTAGACCTTCACCATAAATTTAGAAGAAATTCGACGGCTGAAAAGCCCGGAGTCTCAGTTTCATTTACTAGTGCCAGATTTCAACCCTGGCCTTGGGTGGGTTGACTAGTGCTGTAGGAACGGCTTCGATAATTAGTTTCTGGATGTCCAATGAGTCCGTGGTCTGCGATCGACCACAAGCCCAGTGAGATTTATAGTTTTCTAAAGTTTTATAATTTTTTGACCTTCCTCGACTGCTGCACGGCTTGTACAAGCTGTCGCCGAATACAAACTGATCCTCTGACTTGATGGCCTGCACACGGTCTGATCGTGACCAAACTGGACCACTCGCATATAAGATAATGTTGAGTGCTAATGGTCAGTAAGTGTTATTATAAGTTAATTAAAAGAAATTAATGATTTTTTTGGAAATATAAAAATAGCGAAAATCCAGGATGTTACACTCTATTGAAAATCTCAGCTTGTCCACTTGTCAGTGGATGGTATGGGGTGCTCATATTATGAGAGATACCATATTTCTTCATTAAACTCTCGAATGGTCTATTACAAAAGTGTGAGTCCCCGTCACTAATGTGGCTCGAGGCATTCTGAACCGCGACAGGATGTTTTCTTTTAAAAATTTAATGACCGTGCGATAGTCATTATTACGGCACGGAATTGTTTCAACCCATTTAGTGACATAATCTATGACGAGCAAACTATACAAATTTTCAAAGGATTGAGGGAAAGGTCTCATGAAATCAATGCCCCAGCAATCAAATGCTTCTATGATAAGGATTGGATTCAAGGGCATCATATTTCGATGGGACAATGCTCCCAATTTTTTACGATGCTCACAAGCCTTGTAAAACTCATGAGTATCCCTGAACATGGTGGGCCAATAAAAGCCACATTGTAGAATCTTGGTCGTGTTCTTTTAAGCAGAAAAGTAACCACCACAGGCCTGTGAGTGACAGAAGGAGATGACACTCTGATGCTCATCGTCTGACATACATCTCCTTAGGATTTGGTCTGGGTAATATTTAAATAAATATGGATCGTCCTAGAAAAAGTTACGCACTTTGGTAAAGAATTTCTTCTTATCTTGTGCAGTCCAATGCGTTGGTATGGAACCTGTGGCAAGATAATTGGAAATATCAGTGAACCAAGGTGAATGGGAGACTCTGAACAGTTGTTCATCAGGGAACATGTCATTGATATGGGTCACCTCAAGGAAATCAGAGGTATTAAGGGGAGAAAGGTGATCGGCCACTACGTTCTCTACTCCTTTTTTATCTTTAATTTCTAAATCAAATTCTTGGAGTAGAAGGATCTATCGTATCAAGCGGGGCTTAGAATCATTCTTAGAAAGAAGATACTTAAGTGCCGTATGATCTATATAGATAATGATCTTGGATCTGATCAGGTAGGACCTAAATTTGTCCAATGCAAATACTACGATAAGAGTTCCTTTTCTGTAGTCGAGTAGTTCACTTGGAAGGATTTAAAGTCCTACTTGCATAATGAATGACATAGGGCCTCTTGTCTTTTCTCTGGCCTAGAACCGCTCCAAGAGCATAATAAGAATCATCGCACATAAGCTCAAAAGGCGGGCTCTAATCGGGTGGTTGCATGATAGGTGCAGTGGTTAACATGCCCTTAAGTTTAGTGAAAGCTTCTTGGCATTGCTTAGTCTACTCTTATAGTGCATCCTTTTGAAGAAGATTACATAATGGACGAGAGAGGAGACTAAGGTCCTTTATGAATCATCTGTAAAACTCTGTGTGTCATAAGAAGGATCGCACATCTCTGATGTTCTTGGGTAGAGGTAGGTTAGAGATAAGATCGATTTTTTCTTATCTACCTCGATTCCCTTGGACGAGATGATATGCCCAATGACAATTCCCTTTTAAACTATGAAATGGTACTTCTCCTAATTAATTACAAAATTCTTTTCTTCACATCTTTTCAGCACACATTTAAGCCTCTCTAAGCATTCGCTGAAAGATGAACTGAAAACAGAGAAATCGTCCATGAAGACCTTTGAATATTTTCCCACCATGTCAGAAAATATACTCATCATACATCGCTAAAAGGTGGCAGGGGCATTACATAACCCGAATGATATCCTTCTGTAAGCAAAGGTGTCATAGGGGCATGTAAATGTAATCTTTTCCTGGTCCTCTAAGGCGATTTTAATCTGATTGTAGCCCGAATACCTGTCAAGGAAACAATAATAGGAATGACCAGCTAGCCTTTCTAAGATTTGATCGATGAAGGACAAAGGAAAGTGGTCCTTCCTTGTGACGATATTCAACTTCCTTTAGTCAATGCACATTATTCAACTTCCTTTAGTCAATGCACATTCTCCAACCAGTAGTAACTTTGGTTGGCACGAGTTCATTTTTGACATTGGCTATGATGGTTATCCCAGACTTCTTAGGAACCACCTGAGTTAGACTCACCCATTGACTATCAGATATAGAATATATGATACCCACATCTAATAGTTTGAGAACCTCGACTTTAACCACTTCCTTCATATTTGGATTTAGTCTACGTTGTGATTGTCGAACAGTCTTCGCATTATCCTCAAGATATATGTGATGAGTACAAATCGATGGATCAATTCCCTTAAGGTCCGCTATCGTCCATCCCAGGGCTCCCTTATGCTCATGGAGAGTACCTATGAGCATACTCTCCTGCTCTTCCTCCAGGTGGACAGAGATGAAAGGACCAAGCTATATGCCCTAGAGGGGGGGTGAATAGGGCAATGCCAAATAAAACTTAAAACAACGGAATAATAAAAGAAATAAAGCACAATGCTGAATTAAAAGTAATCTCAATAACCTAGAATTAAGAGAATAATAGTATATCAGTTCTAAGGACAACCTTACACCAAAAACCAAAGGTTTAAGGTAAGACAACCTTATTTCTAGAATGTCCTTTGTATCACAAACTAATAACAAATAAAAGGCAAGGAAACCAAAATAACTTGCAGAAATAAATCCTAAGTTATTACAAAATTCCCCACACTTGCTTGAAATAAAATGATTACAACATTCATCCACAAATGCAATCCACAAAATTGAATGAATAAAGGAATGAAAGAATAAAGCACATTCATAACACAACGATATATAGTGGTTTGCCTGTGTGTACACCAACTGTTATCCAACAGCCACACAGAATGCTACTCCACTCTTAATATCCTCACACAGGGGATATTAGCATGCACTATCAAAATAGGTTTCACAGGTTCACCTAAAACCTTCACAGTTGTGTCTTTTTATCATGGGCTTACACAATCCAAAAACCCACACAGTCTGAGTTTTCTGGCTCTCCTCAGATAACCATACAATGAGATTTTTCTAGCAAATCTCAAACAAAATCAAAGAAAGTAAATTACACAAATGTAAAATACCTGAATCTCCTTTTGAAGTAGCCCGGTAGAACCAATCGGAGTAGAAGTTCGATTCAACATTCAAAGTCCAATACTCACTTTAAGAATGGTTCTAAGTCTAATTGATTTTAAATAAAAGGGCTAGTTCTATTTGATTTTGAATCCAAGAAGAAGGAATATCAGAAATTCCCCTTTTCAAATAAGATTGGAATGTAGATCAAAATCAAATAATAAACAAGCTAGCAAAAGGAATATTAAATGAGCACAAAGTAGCTTAAAAACAACACAAACTTATCTCAGAGTATAGCCTAAAGAATGCTTGAATAGAGTTGAATTGAATTGAAAAATTCTGAAGTTCGTGCTCTATTTATAGCCTGAAAAATTCCATCTATGACTGGTCTTAGGATCTTAGGACTGGTCGTAGCTTCAAAGATTTTCAAAGATTTCCGTGGGATAAGAATTAGTTGTTCCATAACTGGTCTTAGGTAGCCTACGACCGGTCGTGGGCCACCTACGACCGGTCGTAGGACCCCCAATTTAGTTGCTGGAGTTTGAGTCATAGGACTAAGACTGGTCGAAGGACGAGTCGTACAGCTCACAGGACTGGTCTTAGAACAACCAAAACAAGTATATTAAAATATACGAATTATGTATACAGAATGACGTACAGTAAAGCCCATCCTAAGGTCAATCTAAGGTCAAATAAACCTTAAAAGTGAGATGGACATTGAAAGTCTGTACACTCAGATGACCTTTAAGAGAAGCTTGAGAATATACGAATCTTGTAGTAGGCCTTCTCGAACTTGATCCTTTCTTGAGTTGACAAAGTCTTTTACAATACTTGTACTTGGTTAAATCTTGAACATGCATACTTGGAGACTTCTATTCTTGAATTCTTCATCCATGACTTGAAACTTTCTTCATTTAAGTTCTTGTCTTGACATACGATGTTTTAAAGCAATGAATAGTCTCAACCATGAAACACAAGATATACAAGACATAGATATAGGTTTTGGCACCACAAAATTTGACAACCAAAGGGATATGAAATCATAGCACTTACAATCTCTCCCTTTGTTAAATTTGTGACAAAACACATAGCATAAAAGATAATAAGGAATCATGAGCCATAAAATCACAAATTACTCTACTCCCCCTAAGTAATACAAATACTGCTCATGTAAACAATAAACAACATCAATACTCCATATATTCAATCCACATATCCTTCTCAATCAATCAATTCAAACAAATTACTCCCCCTTTCTATACTACTACTCCCCTTTACCATACTACTCTCCCTTTTTGTCACAAAATGATAAGGGAAAGGCAAGCCACAATAACATAGAGAGTAATAATAAGCAGATAATGAGAAAGAAATATGGAAGGACATAGCATATTTCAAAATATAAACCAGAATCATCAAGTCATAACAAAGTTAATATAATATCCAAAATAAAAGATAAGATAGAGTTATACAATCCAAAAGATAATTCGCCTAATCAGATCCAGAGAAGGGAGCAGGGATAGTAGGATCAATCTGGTGTAAGCCTCTATTGATGCAACAAAAATATTTTCGCATATATTTAAACTGCATATCATGAGCTATACTCATGTTATCAACCTTCTCCTCCAAAGCATGAAGGCGTGCATCATGATTAGATGGATCGTAATCAGGATCATTTGGCGAATCAGTTTTTATATCATCAAATATCTCATCCATATTAATATCCTGTTGAGGAAGATCTCCAGCTTCCCCTTCATTTTCGGCTTTACCACCATCACCACCAACACCACCTTCATCTACTTGGCCAAGAAGCAAATCCAACTTCATCTTATTAAGATTGGAATTGTTGAAAATAAGATGATGAATTGGTGCCTCATTAATAGGTTTATTGACAAGCATGTGAGTGGCTAGCACAGTCATAAGATAACCAAACGGAATATTACTATGACCCGGATGGAGATGAAACTGAATGATAAAATGACAAATCAAAGAAGGAAGACAGACCATGGTACCAGAAGTAATAGAATGCAACACACGAACCATGAAAGAAGTCAACTCGGTTTTATTACCAGACTGAGGATACAGATTTGAAATGAAAAAATGATGTAACACTCTGTATCTAGGTAACAGATACTTTGAAGGGAGCGCATTCCTTTTGTATGTCCATTGCGCATCAATTTTGCATAAGTCTCTTGTTAGCATACGTTTTCTGATTCAGATGGCTTCTCGTATAGAGTATGAATCGGTGTACCTTCATCATTAACGGGTAGATCCATAATACCCAATATCAAATGACGGTCTACTTCAAATTTTCCTTCTCTAGTATCAATTGAAAAAGTTAAATTATCAAGAGAAAATTCTGAGATGCATGCAACAATTGATTGTGCAATAAACTGGTAAGCAGGCCCACTCCAAAGCAAAATGTTAGTCCAGCCAACAGATTCAAGGAGAGGAACAATACCATATGGAGTAATGTGATTGAGATCAGTGGTATACTCAATGATAACATTACGGACACGCAAATCCCGTACATCTTGAGGATCATCTTCGAGTGACCGAAGGTGCCATTTTGTTATCGGAGTAGATCTAGATGAGGATGGACCATGAGATGTTTTCTTCTTCCCTCTAGCATCCATCTTCAATAAGATATACAAAGAGTAAGAGAAATGCACAAAAAGGATGAATTTTCTCTATATCAACAATTTGAGAAGAAACCCTTAAAAAACCCAACAAAAAGATAAAATCCTACACAATGATCAAATCAAAGAATAGAGAGCATGAATCTTCAAAAAAAATGATGAAATAGGACTCACCTTGAAGAAAAATAAGAAATCCTATGACTGGTCCAGCCACGACTCGTCGTAGGTCAGAGTGAAAATGAAGAAGTAGAGGATTTTTCCCAAATTATATCATGTACATGAGCTCCACGACTGGTCGAGTGCGGTGCACGACCGATCGTACCACGACTGGTCGTGTACAGCTACGACCGGTCGAGTATCGACCAAAAATATATTTTTAATGTAAAAAATTAAAATTTAAACACAAATAATACTAAATATAGTACACTATGATACATGCAAGTAAGAATATTCAATGTAAAATGCACATACCAAGATCAAATTTTAATTTATTAAATCTGCTTTTGTCGAGCGATTTAGTAAATATATCAGCAAGTTGAGTTTCGATTGGTATATATTCCAAGGAAATAATTTTTTCTTCAACCAACTCACGAATGTAATAATACCTAATGTCAATGTGCTTAGTACGTGAATGTTGGATAGGATTTTTGAAAATATTTATAGCACTAGAATTATCACAATGTAAGATCATTGAATCTTGATTAATTCCATAATCGCTTAGCATGCGTTTCATCCAAACTAGTTGAGTACATGCATATCCAGCTGCAATATACTCAGCCTCAGCAGTGGAGAGCGATATAGAGCTTTGTTTCTTGTTGAACCAAGAAATTAAGTAATTTTCAATGTAAAAACAACCACCACTGGTTGATTTTCTATCATCGATATTACCGGCCCAATCAGCATCTGAGTACCCGGCTAATTGAACACTAGTATCAAAAGGATACCAAAGACTCAGATTTATAGTACTTACGACATATCTAATAATCCGTTTAATAGCAGTAAGATGTGATTCCTTAGGATTAGACTGATATCTCGTACAAATACCAACACTAAATGCGATATCAGGTCTACTTGTAGTTAGATATTACAAACTATCAATCATACTACGATATAGTTTAGGATCTATATCTTTACCTGTAGAGTCTTAACGTTGCACTCATAGGAGTATCAAAGTTCTTACCATTCTCAAATCCAAACCTTTTAACCAAGTTTGAAGCATATTTGTTCTGGAAAATGAAAATTTCATCAGGTTATTATTTTACTTGCAACCCTAGGAAGTAATTTAGTTCATCAACCATGCTCATTTCAAACCTTGATTTCATTAACTCTACAAACTCAATAGACATATTAGAGTAAGTTGATCCATAAATAATATCATCAACATAAATCAAAATATCATTGTTATGCTTCTTAACAAAGAGCGTCTTATCAACACTTCCTGCTTGAAAGTTATGACTAAGTAAGAATTTAGTCAATTTCTCATATCATGCCCTGGGCGCTTGTTTTAGACCATAGAGAGCTTTTTTGAGACGAAATACATGGTCAGATAACTTGGGGTCTTCAAACCCTAAAGGTTGTTCAACATATACCTCTTCATGTAAATCGTCATTCAAAAAAGCACTCTTTACATCCATCTGATAAATCTTAAATTTTCTAAAGCATGCGATGGAAATAAAAAGTCTGATTGATTCAAGGCGAGCGACTGGAGCAAATGTTTCATCATAATCGATGCCTTCAATCTGAGTGTACCCTTGTACAACCAGTCGAACCTTGTTTCGTATTATATTTGCAAGTTCATCAGACTTATTTTTAAAGATCCATTTTGTCCTAATAATGTATTTATCTTTAGGTTTAGGAAAAAGATACCAGACATCATTACGAACAAATTGATTAAGTTCATCCTGCATAGCAATTATCCAATTTTTGTTAGAAAGTGCTTCTTTCACATTGACCGATTTTATTTGGGATGTAAAACAAACATAATTACATATGTTCTCAAGTTGTTTGCGAGTATGAACTCCAGTGAGAGGGTTTTCAAGAATTTGATTGGTTGGATGATCTTTGACAGTCCTTGGTTCAAACTCTTTTTGACTTGATGAGGTATCTTGATTGTCAATAATAGGAGCTTCATCATCATCTGAACTCGGAGCTGGTGTATTCAAATGATCATCAATGACCACATTGATGGATTCTTGAATCACACCAGTTCTCTTATTTAGAACCCTATAAGCTCGACTGTTCAAAGAATAACCAAGAAAAATACCTTCATCATTCTTCGTATCAAACTTTTTCAAATTTTCACGATCACGTAAAATATAACACTTGCTGCCAAAAACCTGAAAGTATTTAACAGTAGGTTTCTTTCCAAACCATAATTCATAAGCAGTCTTATTATCAGATTTACTGGTATAAACCTAATTAATAATATAACATGCGGTATTAACTGCTTCAACCCAAAGATTTCTAGAGAGCTTCATGCTATTCAACATAACATTAGCCATATCCTGAAGCACTCTATTTTTTCTTTCAACTATACCATTTTGTTGCGGTGTTTTGGACGTAGAGAATTCATGCGATATTCCCTGATCGCTACAGAATTTCTCAAAACTAATGTTTTTGAATTCGGATCCATAATCACTACGGATCTTACTAACATGAGAACCTTTTTCATTTCGGATTCGTTTAATGACCTTATTCACTTCATCCAGGGTTTCAGTTTTGTCTTTTAAGAACGATACCCAAGTGAATCTAGTATAGTCATATACGATAACCAAGATGTATTTTTTACCACCTTGACTCTCCGTTCTGATTTGTCTAATAAGATCCATGTGGAGAAGCTCGAGTGGTCTAGATGTGGTATTGGAGTTCACTTTCTTGTGAGAGCTCCTAGTCTATTTTCCCAACTGGCATTCACCACATATTTTGTCTACTCTTTACAATTTGGGTAGACCTCTAATTAGTTCTCTTTTGCTCAATCTAAATAAGTTTTGGTAGTGTACATGTCCAAGGCGTTTATGCCATAATTTAGTCTCATCGGTATGGACCATGTAACACGATTGAATAGATGAGCTTGCATCACTAACGATGTAGTAGTTTTTAAAAGTTCTGCGACCAGTTAATATTATAGAACCCTTTTTATTAAGTATCTCACAACCTTGATTAGAAAAATTTACACTATAGTTGTTATCGCATATCTGAGAAATGCTTAGAAGGTTGTATTTCAAGCCCTCAACATATAAAACATTATTAAATAAGGGAAGGTTATAAAGTTGAACCGTACCTTGGCCTATGATCTTGCAATTGCTTCCATCACCAAATGTGACTGACCCTTCAGTCATATCTTTTAGATCGGTGAATAAAGCCTTATCGCCTGTCATATGCCTGGAGCAACCACTATCTAGGTACCACTTTGAATGGCTTGTAGCTTTGAGAGCAGTGTGGGCAACCAAGAAGGCAACTTTAGGAACCCATTTCAGAACTGTTTTGGGTTTAGGAGTATAGATGGTCTTTTTCTGTCTGTTGTTATAGGAGTGACCTATAGAGTTAGACTTTAATAGCTCCTTGAGTAGATCAATTATTTTTTCAGTTAAAGGATTTCAGTTTTGAAAATTAAAGTTGAATGGCCATCTTTAGGTTTTTAAAAAGTACTTTAATTTTTGGAAAAACCTTGATAAGTATTCTTTTCTTTTGTGATAGAAGACTCTCCTTTTACAAATTTAGGAGCAATGTTCTTTTGTTTAGGAGATGTATTCTTATCATAGCCCAAACCGGATCGATCGCCACATTTTCTTGATCTAGACAATAATTTTTCCAATTTAGGATCACCTTGGGCATATCTCTATATGTCTTTCAAACTCGGAAGAGAAGCTACCTCATTTTTGAGTTTCTCATTTTCGGATCTCAAATCTTCAATTTTAGATGTTTTGAAATCTAAATCACCTTTGGTCTTTTCAAAAGAATCGAAAATATGAGACTTTTCTAAAACGAGAGACTCATAATCTTTCTTAGGTTTAGAAAATTTTTCTTTTTGTAATTTAAGCTTGACGGCAATTTTACAACTCACCTTATAAGGGGCATTATAAGCATCCTGAAGATCATCTTCATTATCGCAATCACTATTCAGATTTTCTTCACTAGATATATCATCATTATCTGAAAAAATGATCTTCGCTAGAGTCATAAGGGCTTTAACATCATCGCCCGACTCAGTTTCAGAATCTTCTGATTTAGAAGAGGATTCAGAATGAGACGATTCATCCCAAGTAGCCATTATGCTTTTCTTTTTTGATATCTCCTTTTTAGGACATTTGTTAGCTAAGTGCCCATACTTTTGACAGTTATAACATTGACTATCTTTCAAAGATTTTCGAGCTCTAGGTTTAGATCGTCTCTTATCATTTGACTTTTGAAAATCAACTTTTTTCTTGCTTTTAAAAATTTTATAAAACTTTTTTGCTAAAAGCACCATATCATCTTCAAAATTTTCTAAATCCGAAGTACTCTCTTGTGAAATATTTTTAGATGATTTGAGAGCAATTATTTTCTTTTAGGAGCTTTAAAGGACAACTCATAGGTTTGAAGTGAACTAACTAATTCCTCAACCCTCATGGTATCCGTATCATGAAGTTCCTGAATCGCGGTTACTTTAGAATTGAACCGTTCAGGAAGTGAGCGTAGTATCTTTGCGCACACTTTACTTTCTAGGATTCTATCACCAAGACCCCACATAGAGTTCACAATATCATTCAATCTAGTATAGAAGTCTATAAACATCTCATTCTCCTCCATATGAATTTCTTCAAATTTAGTTGTGAGGAGTTGGACTTTAGACTTCTTGACAATTGATGTACCCTTGTGTGTCATTTCTAATACATCCCATGCTTGTTTTGCATTTTCACAAGAGATGATTCTTTTGAATTCATCTGGTGATAATGCACAAGTAATTGCATTTAGTGCTTTTGCATTGGCACTACTCTCACTTTTCTGAAGTGTGGTCCAAAGAGAATAAGCCGTTACTTTCATTGATTTTGAACCATCATCATTAGTTACTTCAGTGATAGGAGGTTTCCATTCATTCACTGTGACCAACCACACACTTTCATCCAAGGATTTGAGGAAGATCCTCATCCTGACTTTCCAATAGGCATAGTTTGTGTCATTAAAAGGTGGTGGCCTAGTGACTGATAGGCTATCAAAATTTGACATCTTAATATAACTTAGATCGTTAGCTCAGGAGATAAATCCAATAAATAAACAATAAGCACGAGCTATTAAACTCTAATACCACTTGAAAGGGCCTAGCTATATGCCCTAGAGGGGGGGTGAATAGGGCAATGCCAAATAAAACTTAAAACAGCGGAATAATAAAAGAAATAAAGCACAATGCTAAATTAAAAGTAATCTCAATAACCTAAAATTAAGAGAATGATACTATATCAGTTCTAAGGACAACCTTACACCAAAAACCAAAGGTTTAAGGTAGGACAACTTTATTTCTAGAATGTCCTTTGTATCACAAACCAATAATAAATAAAAGGCAAGGAAACAAAAATAACTTGCAGAAATAAATCTTAAGTTATTACAACATTCCCCACACTTGCTTGAAATAAAATGATTACAACATTCATCCACAAATGCAATCCACAAAACTGAACGAATAAAGGAATGAAAGAATAAAGCACATCCACAACACAACGATATATAGTGGTTCGCCTGTGTGTACACCAACTGTTATCAACAGCCACACAGAATGCTACTCCACTCCTAATATCCTCACACAGGGGATATTAACATGCACTATCAAAATAGGTTTCACAGGTTCACCTAAACCCTTCACAATTGTGTCTTTTTATCACGGGCTTACGCAATCCAAAAACCCACACAGTCTGAGTTTTCTGGCTCTCCTCAGATAACCACACAATGAGATTTTTCTGGCAAATCTCAAACAAAATTAAAGAAAGTAAATTACACAAATGTAAAATACCTGAATCTCCTTTTGAAGTAGCCCTGTAGAACCAATCGGAGTAGAAGTTCGATTCAACGTTCAAAGTCCAATACTCACTTTAAGAATGGTTCTAAGTCTAATTGATTTTAAATCAAAAGGGCTAGTTCTATTTGATTTTGAATCCAAGAAGAAGGAATATCAGAAATTCCCCTTTTCAAATAAGATTGGAATGTAGATCAAAATCAAATAATAAACAAGCTAGCAAAAGGAATATTAAATGAGCACAAAGTATCTTAAAAACAACACAAACTTATCTCAGAGTATAGCCTAAAGAATGCTTGAATAGAGTTGAATTGAATTGAAAAACTCTGAAGTTCGTGCTCTATTTATAGCCTGAAAAATCCCATCTACGACTGGTCTTAGGATCCTAGGACTGGTCGTAGCTTCAAAGATTTTCGCGGGATAAGGATTAACTGTTCCACGACTGGTCTTAGGCAGCTTACGACCGGTCGTGGGCCACCTACGACTGGTCGTGGGTCACCTACGACCGGTCGTAGGACCCCCAATTTAGTTGCTGGAGTTTGAATCGAGGGCTAAGACTGGTCGAAAGACGAGTCGTACAGCTCACAGGACTGGTCGTAGGATGTCCGGGACTGGTCGTAGGACAACCAGAAAAATCTGAAAATCTTCAACAACATAGGACTGGTCCTGAAAAACTTAAGACTGGTCGTAGCAAAGCTAGGACTGGTCTTGAAGTCCCTAGGACTGGTCTTAGAACAGCCCAAATAAGTATATTAAAATATACGAATTATGTATCTAGAATGACCTACAATAAAGCCCTAAGGTCAATCTAAGGTCAAAAAAACCTTAAAAGTGAGATGGACATTGAAAGTCTGTACACTCAGATGACCCTTAAGAGAAGCTTGAGAATATACGAATCTTGTAGTATGCCTTCTCAAACTTGATCCTTTCTTGAGTTGACAAAGTCTTCTACAATACTTGTACTTGGTTGAATCTTGAACATGCATACTTAGAGACTTCTATTCTTGAATTCTTCATCCATGACTTGAAACTTTCTTCATTTAGGTTCTTGTCTTGAAATACGATGTTTTAAATCAATGAATAGTCTCAACCATGAAACACAAGATCTACAAGACATAGATATATGTTTTGACACTACAAAATTTGACAACCAAAGGGATATGAAATCATAGCACTTACAAGAGATCACCACCGGGTATGTCTCATCTTGACCTAAATAGACATATTTCAAATCAGAGAGCAAAGGTTTTAGGTCAAGCTTCGGTGGCTTGAGGTTAGACGGTAGAGACACTACCTCGATTTAGGATAACTCTTCAAACTGTGGCCTCCACCAGTTAACTTCAAGTACCGGTGCAGTATCAAGCATGGCACATGTCTTCCTAATCATGTCATCATCAAAATCATGGGAGTGGGCCAGACACGTCTCTAGAAGATCAGAGGATACGGCAAGAGGCGTTCTATCTTCCACGAAAGAATCAATCATGCTAATGTCATGGAAATCGTCATCATCCTCTGAATTACTACCGTTATTGAAAAAGATGTTTGACTACAATGTAAATTTTTGAAAGACATAGTCATGACACCATTCCTGCAATTGATAATCGCATTTGAAGTGGCTAGGAATGGGCGAACAAGAATGACGAGAATCTGAGTGCTCATGTTATTGATGGGTTCGGTATCCAGGATGATAAAACCTATAGGATAGTAAAATCTATCGACTTTGACCAATACATCCTCGATTATCCCTCTTGGTACACGAACAGTGTGATCAGCAAATTGTAGTGTGGTTAGGGTGAGTTTTAATTCACACAATCCTAACTGTTTGTATACCGAGTAAGGAATCAAATTAACGCTTGCTCCTAAGTCAAGAAGTGTGTGATCAATTCGATAGTTCTCGATTACATATGATATGGTTGGGCTACCGGGATCTTTGAATTTCTGTGACACGTCTTGCTTCAGGATGACACTCACTTTCTCAGTCAATAAAATTTTCTTTTAAATACTCTATCATCTCTTGGTTGTGCATACGTCTTTCAGGAATTTGGCATATGAAGGTATCTATTTTACAACATCAAGTAGAGGAATGTTGACTTTTACTTGTTTCAACACCTCTAGAATATCCTGAGAGTTAGAGAGACGTTTTGGTGCAACCAACCGTTGGAAGAAAAGAGAAACTGGCTTCTCTAGAAGTTTCGATTCTAATTTTTATGAAGAATCACTAGATCCACCATTGTTGTCCTCTTCTAGTTCTTGAGGCTTTTCGAGCCTAACTGGAAGAGTTTAATCAATAACCTTCCCACTCCTAAGAGTGGTGATGGATTTAGCGTGCCTCATTTGATTTGAAAAGCTGGGATCACTTATCTTGTACAGCGGTTTAGGATTGGGGAGTGGTTATGCAGGAAGCATCCCCTTTTCTATAACCGTCATACGTGAATCCATCTTTTACATAAAATCTCGCATTATCTGAGTCAGCTCTTACATAGAATTTTGAATCGGTTCTTCTTAAGGTCTCCCCTGATTTGGATTTTGATTGAAGAAACCTTGAGGGGTAGCAGTTTGTCCATTCCTCCAACTAAAATTGGGATGATTTTTCCAACCAGGATTATACGTGTTAGAGGTCGGTCCATTGAAAGGTCTTTGATAGTTATTTACGGCGTTGGATTGTTCATTCAACACTTCTTGAAAGATAGGTATTGTAGAACAATTTTCAGTTGTATGAATGTTGCAATCACAAATGTCGCTAACACTTTCATTAACCTTATCCTTCTTCCCTTTCATGGCCTTGAATTTTCTTATGAGTTGTTCACTCCCTAAGTGTAGGGTTGTGACGTAGTAATAAACTCAGTAAGACCGAGGTTGAATCCTAAGGAACTGAAACTTGTATGTTATCTAAAACTAAGTAAAACTAGAACTAGAATGAGATGAAATCTAAATCACTAGAATTTAAGGAATAATTGTGAAATTATTATCTAAAACATAGGAGAAATCAGAGATAGGAAACTAGGGATTCAGAGGATCCACTTGTAAAGGTCAGACAGATCTTATGTCTGCTTCAAGAATCATGAAAATTAATTGAACTGTCATTAATATAAGTTTCAAGAGATAAAAGGTATATGAATTAGAATGGATTCCATCACCAAACCATGCCAGGAGACAAAGTAAACAACATAATTAAACTAATTACCAACCAAACACATGTATGAAGGTTAGGAAGGGTACCGGCATTCAACCATTAAAGGCTAAAAACATTCCTTTTAATTAAACTATAATTAAAATCTATTCAGTTTACATAAAAGGCACAAGCATATATTCCCCCCATCTCACTACAAGCTTCACCTCTTAGCCCTAGCTAAGAGGTTTAGCCACACATGAGTGGGCTAGATCTCTCAAAAATATTTTTTTAAAAAATAGTAAAATAAACAATTAAATCAAAGCAAAAACACTCTATGTCTCTCTCTACGTCCACGCTCTCCCTCCAAGCTATTGAATCCGCCAGCCGAGGTTAAGATTTCTCCCACGTTCTCTCTCTCCCTGTTTTATAGGTTCCAGGAGCAGTGCAGAGGACCTTGCTGGAGTCGCGTGGCTGTTTACGCATAGCAGAGGTCGGTGCGTAAGAAGTGACGTGCGAAACTTCTCTTCTTTGCTTTCTTTCCAAAAGGACAACGTCCCCAGGGATATTTTTGACCGACCTACATGATGGACGGTCTGGATCACCAATCCGACGCTGTCTGAGATCACACAACATCCCAAAAAGGTCGGGCAGCGTTCAGTTTTCTTGAACGGTTGCAACAGGGCTTGCGCTGATGCGTGGTGGGGCCCATGATTGAGATCGGTTAGAATATCCACACCGTTTATTGAAATCACCTCGAAAAATCGTTCTAAGGTGGTCGGTTATGGTCGTCCGTTGATGCGGCCCACTTGATATCTCACTCTGCTATTCACTTTATAATAGAATGTAATCCGTCTATGTGTGCACGCATCGGACCATGAAGAGACCTTGGTAACGGTTTTAGACACCTCCTGGATCGAATGGATGGTCCTGATCATTGGTGTGATGGACGGTGTGAACCCACAAAGATCACACAGAACCCCCCGTTCATCCGTTCGTAGCAATAGAGAATGGAAGTTTCCATTTCTTGAAGAAGAGACGAGTCAAAGTCAGTCAAACCGACTTTGGTTTGTAGTGCACAGCGCGTGCACTTGTGCATGGTGCACACACCACTCAGGTGGGGTCCTCTGTGATGTCTATGAGAAATCTGTACTGACCATCCTTTTCTCCATCCAATTTAAGACGTTGACAACAAACTCGAAGTATATCCAGATGTCAGGTGGGCCCCAAATCAAGATTTTATAGGCTGATCTGTCAATTTAGTCACTTGCACAGGGATCCGGGAGTTGAAATTCGACGTGTACGGTTAATTTATGGTCCTCAGGCTATTTATGAAGTTTCAAGTCAGACGAATGGTGAAAACCTTGTGATCTTGCATTTTGCACCAATTTCGGGTCTCTTTGACGTGAACGACTGGAATTTCTCTGATCTCCGGTGTGTAAATCCTCAATCTTGGTCCCATGGAGTCTCGTTTAGTGCCTTGGTGATGCCTGAGCGTTAAATCCATGCTCTTAGTATCCTTTTTCAGTCCATGCTCATAAAATCATCTTGTAACATAAACACAATAAAAATAAGCCATTTAGATAGCATTATGTTCGTAAATCTAGGTAATAACTGGGGTTTGATATGCAATATTTGACCCTCAACAAGTGTAGTCACTTTATACTTGAGGTCATCCTCTTCTTTTAAGAGATATAATCCACCTTTCTCCTTAGATTGAGTTGGCCTAGACGTGGTGTTCGAACTTGGGTAATAGTCCCATGATTGAGTTTTTTCAGCAAGACTATCGAGATATTCCCACATCTCGTCAACATTTTTATTAATGAATTCTCCATTACACATTGTCTTTACCATTTGGAGCATGCAAGATGTCAGTCTATCGTACAAAAAATTTATAATGCGCCACGTTTCAAAGCCGTGTTGTGGGCATGAACTAACCAAATCCTTGAACCTTTCCCAACATTGGAAGAATGTTTCATCTTCCTTTTGGGCAAATTTCATGATTGTTTTTCTAAGGGTAATCGTTCTATGATGTGAGAAAATTTTCTTTATAAATTCCCTCTGCATATCATTTTATGTGTCAATGGATCTAGCACGCAGTGCATGTAACCACGTCTTGGCCTTCTCTTTAAAGAAAAATGGAAAGAGTTTCAGCCTAATTATATCCTCAAATACATTAGGAAAGTATAAGATGACTATAATCTCGTCGAACTCTTTCAGACGTAGATACGGTTCTTCAGATTCGAGCCCATGAAACTTAGTAAGGAGTTGAATAACCCCTAGCTTGATATCCATCTGTCCTGTATTTTTTAAAAAAAATCATGCATGAGGACATACTCACCCCCGCCAATTGTAAATAATCTCATAGAGTACGAGGCGGGGGTGCTTGATGCACCTCATTCTTAGCTTGTACTTCCTCAACCCTAAGTTGGGGTAGTGCTTGAGGTTGATTTTCAGGCATAACCTCAATTAACTCAGGGAAATTCAAGTGGTGTCTAATCCTGCGATAGATAGTCAGCCCCTCAACTAATCCTCCTTCGGTTAATAAACGTCGAGTGTTGTCACAGGCCCACTTGGACATGAAACACTCATAGCCCTTGATTTAAATTCTAAACTTAAACCTAAGAGAAAGAAAGAAGTAGAAATCTGGAAAATAAAAAGGAAAGATGGAAAGATGTTACCAGTTTTGAAGTCCTAGGTTAACAACCAGCAAAATAAAAATAAAATAAGTTAGTTTCTAAAAATAAAAAGTCTAAGGTTAGAAATTTCCTAATTAGAAGTAAATAAAAAAAGAAGAAATTTGTAAAAAAGCAAGTAGAAAACAAATCAGGAAAGTCTTAAACTAAAAAGTAAGTTAATAAAAGGGATATGAAAAATAGAAAGTAGAAATTAGAAAGAGCTTACTAAATTAGAAGTTTCTATCTTAAAAACCTACAAAACAAATAGGTTAGTTCCTAAATAAAAAGTTTATAGAAAAATTCTAAAAATAGAATACGAAACAAAGTTAGGATTCTTAAAAGAATTGAAATTAGAGCTTACTAAAAAGGAAATAAACCTAATCTAGAAATAGAAAGGAAGAAATTAAGAAAAAAGTTACCAATTTAGAAACTATCTCAGAAGCCTACAAAATAAGAAAACAGGTTAGTTTCTATAAATCAGAAAAACCTAAACCTATAGTTAGAAAAATCCTAATCTTAAACTAATATTAAAACTAGTTAATTTCAAAAATGCAATCGTCAGTCCCCGGCAACGGCACCAAAAACTTATTCACTCCCCAAGTGCAGGGTTGTGATGTAGTAATAAACTCGGTAAGACCGAGGTCGAATCCCAAGGGACTGAAACCTGTACGTTATCTGAAACTAAGTAAAACTAGAACTAGACTAAGATGTAATCTAAATAAAAATAAAATTTAATGAAGAATTGTAAAATAATTGTCTAAAACTTAAGAGAATTCAGAGGTAAAGAAACTAGGGATTCAGAGGATCCACTTGTAGAGATCAGGGAGATCTTACGCCTACTTCAAGAATCATGGAAATTAACTGAACTGTCGATGATATAGTTTTCAATAAATGAAAGGTATATGAATTAGAATGAATTCCATCACCAAACTATGCCCAGGAGACAAAGCAAACAACAGAATTAAACTAATTACCAACCAATCAACATGCTATAAAGGTTAGGAAGGGTACCGTCATCCGACCATGCCCAGGAGACGATGGTGAATAAAAGGGCTTCATGACATCATAAACATAAAGGAAAGGAAGATGCTCAAAGCTATCGCAGACCCATTGTAATTTCAGTCACAACAGACCATTAAAAACTAAAACCATTCCCTTAATTAACTAAAATCAAAATCAGTTCAAATAATATAAATTAAAGCCATAAAATCCCTCCCATCACACTACAAGCTTCACCTTGTAGCCCTAGCTAAGAGGTTTAGCCACTCATAAACATGATGAGGCTATAATCTCTAGAAAAATTATAAAAAGGAAAAAAAAAATAGTAAAAATAAATTGTAAAACTGTAATACTCTCTCTCTCTATCTTTTCTTGATGTCCTAACCGTGCATGTCTGATTCCTTCTTTTATTTCTCCTCCCTTATCTTTATAGCAGCAGGGAAGACGGTAGAAGGGAGTGTTAAAGTCCATATAGAAGGTTGGTGGAGGGATTTTTAGCACCACTTGCGTTTATGCAGCTTCGTGCGTAGGAACACGTGAGAATCCAGAATTTCTGCCTTTTACTGGTATTCGTGTCATCTACAAACAACGTAAAGAAAACGTACCTACGGGCGATTTTGACCCCTATACATGATAGACGGTCTGGATTAAGTCCCTGATGAACGATGGTGGCCCACCTGGATCGACCACAGCTCTGTTGCGAAACAGAGTTTGCGCAGTCTTGCGCTGGCTGAAGGTGGGGCCCATGATCGATTCCATCTGAGAAATCCAGTCTGTTCATTTGATTTCTCATGGAAAACCGGTCGGGAATGGTGAGATTGGAGTGATCTCTCTGTGGACCACAAGTTTATCAACTCCGTCATCCATCTCGTGTTGTAAAACAGCCCACGTTCGTACACGTGCATGGTTACACATGGGCAACATGGATTTAATCTTTTTCCTCCCCTCTGCATGGTGAACGGCTTGGATTAGCCACATGGACCATGATGGTGTCCCACTGGCTTCCGCAAAATGAACGCAGTCCATCTGTTACGAAGCAGCGAGAGATGAGTTCAAGCAGGAGTTGGTCAGCGTTCGCTGACCAAGTTGCACAATTTCGGTGGGAGGCGAGTAATGTACCTGCTATGCACACGTGTCGCATGTGTGGGTCTCATGATGATGTGTATCCAAAATCTGATCCTTCCATCCTCTTTTTCATACAATACTAGAGGTTAAGACTAAAATTGAAGCATATCCATAACTCAGGTGGGCCCCACTTAAGGATTTAAGGGGTTGATTTATTCGTCGGGACACTTCCACGACGATCCAGTGGATGATTTTTTATGTGTATAGTTAATTTATAGTCCTTAGGCCACGTATAGAGTCTCGAGCTGAACGGATGTTGAAAACCTTATGATCTTGCATTCTGGATGATTTTTGGGCCACTTGAGCTTCAGTTTCCTAATTTTCTCAGATCTCTGGTGTGTAATTTCATCGATCTTAGTCCGCTGGAGTCCTGTACAATGCCTTAGTGATCATCAGAGCGTTAAATACAGGCTTTTAGAATCCTATTTCGGTCCAAGCTTAAAAATACACCCTGCATCACAAACACGATGAAATCGGGTCGTTAAACACTGTCATGTGCTTAAATCCATGTAATAACTAGGTCTGATATGCAATATTTGACCCTCAACAGCCGGTTGTAATCATGACGGACAGCTGTCTCCAAAACTGAAACGACGTGACACCGAGCCCTTCTGTATATGTGGTGACGAATCATTTGTTTGAGCTGACACATTCTGAGCCGCCCACTGCTAACACTGAATAGCATTTAATGCATAGATGACCCTCCACCTCTCAATGTCCACGTGGCAGCGCTCCGCTCACCCAAGCAATTCTAATCCTTAACTGTCGATACGTGTTCGCCAATCACTGGCTCATAGCCAAGAGGCTGCCGCTGTAGTACAACGCCTTGATAGCGGAGAGTCATAATTATGGTTGTTCATTTCAATCTTGCCGACTTACCATCATGAAGGGAACGTTGGTTCATTTTTCTAAGCATTTATTCTTTAAGTCCGAGCTCAGACTCAAAGAGTATGGGGCTTTTATTATGGAAAAATCTAAGCCGAACTCAACAGAGGTACACTTAGATCGGCTGATTGGGTAGTTGCGCCAAGACAGGTATATTTTGACCTTAATTGAGGAAAGCCTGACTCGATCAGTGAAGGAGATCGTCATGGCAAGACGGGTGACAGAGACTGATGAGCCAAGCAAAGCCTTAAATTGATAATAGTTCGTCCACACCAACCTAATCATAACAATCTAGGTTGAGCTTCCAAGTTCTTTTGTAGAGCTTTGACACTGACTTGAAATCCGGAAGAAGCCATTACACATCTTGCCCGATCACTATAACCGGACCCTTGCCAGTAAGCGACTAAAGCTAGCCCGATTGTGGGCTCGGATTGTAAGGGTTGACTGGAACAAAGGAGCGTCCAATAATTACGCTTAGGAATCAACTCCAGTAAGACATGTCTAGAGCAATATCTGGCACACGATCTTGAATTAGCGGCCAGCATCAGTGCATGCACCATTCTTGTTCAACAACAAGGATCATGCCAAGAATGACGGGCACGTTCGTCTCAAGAAAAATGTATAAATAAGGGACTCATTTACATAGACAGGTACGCAATATCTAATACCCTAAGCCTATGCTACACTACTTAGATCCAAATTCCTAGCCCGACTTTATTATCAGAGGATCCCTTACTTTAGCCAGGGTCTCCTTTGTCCTTCTCTTGTGCAAGCTAACAGGGTTCGACTCAAGTGATCGGAGCTTAGCAAAGGGTGAACCAGATTTTAGCATCAGCTGTAACTTCTTACGAAAGGTTTAATAGGAAATCTGTTTCCCACGAGATGAACAACAAGCGTACCTCAACATGGAAGCAGATTGCGTCCTGCCCGTTTGTATGGGCTCGGTCTAGGCGGTAGCTATGTGAGCCCGTTTGTATGGGCACGGTCTAGGTGGGGGCTACGTGAGCCAATGTATCTGTTTTATCCATGCTGTTCATTCATTTTTTCAAAATATTTTAAGATATGAGCACAAAAATGAGGCATAACCAATGTGCCAGTTAACCCTACCACTGTAAGTACGGTGATAATGACTCCCACCGTTGAAACCTTCCTACCGCGCACCTTGATGTTTATTTGCCTTCCAACCTGTTCATAATGTCACATAGACGTGGATGAAGGGAAAACACAAATATCAGCTTGATCAAAACTTCTGCGGCTCCTAAGAAGTTTTTAATGATGAGCATTCATACCCCACTGTGTGGTCCACTTGAGCCTTGGATTTGTCTCATTTTTGAGCTCGTAAACTAAAATGATCTAGAAAAATGGATAGGCGAGCCTTGGATCTGTCTCATTTTTGGGCTCATAAACTAAAATGATCTGGAAAAAAATGAATGGGTGGCATGGATAATACCCAGGCATCACGGTGGGCCACACAGAGCCCCCGCCTAGACCGAGTCTGTCCAATCAGCATTGCCACATTGGCGCCTATGGAAAAGTAGGATTCTGATAGTTACTCTCGCAAGTGGGCCACACCATGGCTTTCTCATGATCTGCGTTAGGAACACTCCATCTGTGTCGATTTTGCTCACATGCAAAAGATCCAGAGCGCTCAGCTTCTGGAGTACCCCTATAGGAATTAACTATACCCAAAAAGCCCATAAAAAAAGATTCTTGAGAATTCCAAGTCTAATGTCAGAAAGAAAGATCTCCAATTGGTGGTTAGGATTGCCCGGCAGTTGGGATCTTCAAGGATTCTACCCATCTATGATGAGGCCCAGCAAGTGAAGGGTTCAGATCTTGTAAATGTGGCCACTTATGCGGGAATCTAAGAGATAAAAAGTGACAAAACCGGATAATTTCCACTCCTGTGAATTCCTGAAGTACCAAGTCCTCTTGTAAGGTCAATGAGAGGGTTTCAGTGGGCCGGGCCTGGACTTTCTTAGGCCTAGATATTCTGTTTGGGCTGGGCCACTGAATCAGGGCCTATTCAAAAATTTCAAATTGCTATAGGTCCAGATCCAACCCATCATAGCCTTATTCAATGGCCTATATTCTTTTCCTCACACGAAATAGACGCACTTATAAAAACATTTACATGGGGACATGGTCTAAACATTCATCGATGCACAACGCCATGCTGGGTCCATGATAAAAATGACTGCAATTATCGATCCAAGCAGTCCGCTCATAGTTCTTTTGCCTATAAAATGTGGACATGATATAATGGCATGAATCGAGGCCTCCTTAAGATAAAAGGGGATCATTTCTGGGTTGGGCCCACCAGCCAAATAATTTCCCTGTTAGTGTTAAATAAGTCCAGTTGGAAACTTGGAATAGACCAGCTTGTGAGCACTTTGGTAAGGTTCAAGATCAGACCCATCATTAGTTACCGGGTCTATAATGTGGGCTCTGCACTGGTGGGCCTCTAAGTTAAGCCCATACAAATCCCTAAGTTAGGTGCAGGCCCGGACCATCATAATTGCAACATTATGGTGAATTTTAGTCTGGTAATTGGGTCACACTTATGAAATCAAACGAACCAACGACTCTTTAGATAGAGGGTATCTATGGAAAAAAAAAAACATTCTCTCTTGATTCCATCTTTTATGCTCTTTACATGCAAAAGGACACCTAAAAACTTCAAAACTTTAATCATTATCCTTATATACACTAATAAATTTTTATTTTTATTTTTTTAATGCTAGATGCAAAGTAATTGTTGTATAGTAAATGATTTTCACTAGATCCCTAAAAATAATACATAGATGTATAATGCTGAAAAAAGTAATTATTACAGCTATCCATGCCCCACTTTAAATTTCTCATATCCAACCAGTAGTAGATCCCATGAATGGAATGGCTATGATTGCCCATTAGAAGTGATTCTTTAAAATCAAAAGCAATCCATAGTGAGAACTATCAGATAGATAGATCAAAATGCTGGTTATACATTTCTTTCTTTATCTTTTTTTCTTTTTAACAAATGATCTGAACATCCATATTAGAGTCTATTAATTAAGAGGTTAAGATCATCAATTTGTTATCAACATAATGACCATATAGATCAATTGACTGGACCATTTGGTTGTCACAATGCAATATAGGAACATTATAGCCTATGGTGCTTCGAGAGCACCGGATCATCTGTCAAACATCAATAATCAACTAAAAGTTAAAGGTAGGCAACCTTTTCATTATAAAAGTGATTTTAAGGTTAGGGGTTATTGGGATGTTTAGAAGATAGGTTTCATGGCAATACAACGGTGACAGAGTTCTTGTATGTACGAAGACTGGGAGAGAGATAAGGCTTGTATTCTAATTTTTCTGGTTTTAATGAAGAAAAAAGGTTCATGTTGTTGCCTTGTAGATGTATATTGTCAAATGAAGTAAATATTTGTCTTCGTTTCTTGTTTTTGGTTTGACTTTCGGTTTTTGGTTTGGCTCTTTGTCTTTGAGTGGGAGAGTGGTAAGCCATCTATTTCTAATTTCTCTTATTTTACTAAGGAAGAAAGCTTTGTGTTACGGTCCTAAATGTCGCTATATTGCAAAATCACATAAAGCTTTGTATTGCTTGTAACTTTTGGTTTGGCACTTTTTCAACCAGCATAAGAAAATTTCTACATTTAGTACCTCAGGAATACTTTGAACCAGTTTATGTTGGAATCCATTTTCACCAAAAAGAGACCTTTGACATTCCTCAGTGGATTAAGGTTGAAATATATTTATCAATGTTCATATTTTCTACTATAATATATGAAGATAATCTTCATAAATTAGAATATTTTCTTCTTTTAGTATCTCTACATATCTCTATGGATCTCTTATAAATCTCTATCATTTTCTATATGTTTCTATTATTCTCAGTGATATAAATGAGTCATAGTTTCCACAATGTAATTTCTTGTGACTTAACATTTTCAAAGCTCCCTCTTGTGAATATACATAGTATAATTCTTGGCAATTCTTTTCCAAGAACAAGGCATAATTTTTATATTTCACATAACTACATCCCTAATAACTTAAATATGATAAGCAAAATCTCCTAGAAATAAACTCTTTAAGCCTTTTATAAATTCGTCACTTCTAAAGAATTCCTTATCTTTCTTCGAACTTCCTTGATTTCAAGCATGCGCCACCTTGATTTCTTAAAATTTCCTCTATGCACGAGCCTTGCACCACCTTGATTTCTTTAAATTTCCTCTATGCACGAGCCTTGGCCTCCTTAGCCTGACGCTTAATATATTTCTAGGATCTCCCTTCAACCACCACATGCTCAAGGAAGCACACGATTTCATCCACGTGACGTACGGCCGAGGACGATAGTGTTGTTCTCTGCCTCCCTTTTGTGAGCATTGCTCTCTTGCGATCGAGATTGGAAGATATCAATTTGGGAGTACATGAGAATCAGAAGGTCCTCCGGTTTGGAGTGGTCTCTCTCACCCTAGGTGCATTCCGTCTCCCTAATGTCATTCATCAAATCCTTGCATTGAGTCTGGAGAACTCGCAACACCATTTTGTTAAATAGGTGATGCTGAGTTCAATGGAGGCAGTCATTCCAGGCCTCCTCGTATTTCTCCGGTTGAGTGCCGGCTTCTTCATAGATGGATGCTTGCTGTTTTAAGAAGAAGAGGACACATTATAGCTCAAATTTTGATTCGAAGGTGTTCCCAAGGCGGTGAAGTATTGTTAAGACCTTTAGGATCTCTCCTAGAGGTGGGTTGGTCAAGGTAGCTGTCGTGAAGTCCCGAATGAAGGAGCTTGTATCGAATAGGAGGGAAGATTGACCAAAGGATGAAAGGTCTTCAGACAGGATCTTTGTCAGATAGGCCTAAAACTAGGAAAGAGCGGAAGAGATTACAATTAATAGAAGACATGTTAGCTAAAAACATATAGAAGTTCAGAAACAAGGGAAGTCTGGAAGCGTGAAGGAATGAAGTAAAGTGTCGTTTATATAGATGCTATGACGCAGAGATCGATCCCGTGTTTGATGCTTCATGACAAGGATTATGTTCAGTAATGGTATGCAAGGTGTCGTACCACCTTCTGAGAAGTTGGGACGTGCAGCCGCAATGGCATTTTTTTCGACAGATGAAACAATGCACGACTCCTTGCTTCTATGCCACATCATCATCGAAGTTACTTTCCCTTTAGTACAAGTAAAGAAAAAAAAAAAGGACGACCAAGAAGCAAAGAGAAAAGCATGGTGCTCAAGCCGATTTCATAAATCTCAGACCGTACTTATATACCAAAAATCAAAAGTCAAAAGAAGAAAAGGCAACAATCGTGTCCATTATCGTTGTCTACCTAGCCATTTGTTTTGCGAGCGTTGCTTGAGCCTTCAGAGCTACTTGCCTAGCTCCTCTTCACGACATCTCTTTAATGACACGTATTGCTCCTCTAGTGCCACAATTTGAATGGAGAGATTAGCCTCTTCCACTTTGGATTCTTTTAGTTTGGCATACGCAACAGAAAGCCTTTCTCTAATAGCACTAAACCCCTGAAACTTCCAAGTTCGTGACCAAGTGCTCAACTTGGATCTTCTTGATCGTAACATTGATCTCCTAGTACTCTTGCACAAGTTCAGGAATTCATGGAGTATTGGTACTTTGGCCGATATGGTCTCATCTGATCGAGAAAATACTTGATAGCACTGGATAAGGAACGCAAGTCTCTCAACTGATCCTGTAGAGATAACTTCTACGATCCCTGAATGAATGATTACTTGCAGTTCGTCCTTGATTTGTTGAAGTTCTAGGGTAAGCAGAGGAGATTCGACCACCGTGATATCGCTGTTGAGGGCTTGGTTTAGAGAGGAGAGCCCGACTTCCACGAAGAATACTCTCCTAAGAGGGATTGTCATTGTTGTCTCGATCTGTGATGGTGTGAGAGCGGGAATTGGTTCTGAAGAATTAGCAGCTCTAGATATGGTGAAGGATGTTGGTTTTGCCACAAGCATCACTAGCTATTTTTTGGCCAGTAGAAGTTATTTCTGGTGGATCAGTTGGCTGAGTTGGTTCTTCTTCTTCTTTGTCCACAACCAATATATGTCTGAAGGCTATGACGGAAGATGGTTTCTAAGCAGGACCCGATGATGGTACATGACTGGATGATGCGAGAGTAGAATGATGGGATGTGCCTTGTTGAATTTTCTGTAGTGTCAGCACAAGTGGTTCATCACTATCATAGTCGAGCGTGGGTAATGAAACTTCGGAATGAGGAGAAACACAAGAAGTTTTCAACGATTGGGTACTTTTCGTGTCTCTCCAGAGATATCTTCCTCATGCCGAGGCGCATCACTGTCAGTCGCTTCAGAATTCAAACCTTTGAGTTCCACTGGAGGAGTTGAAGTGTCATCCGCATCAGCAAGGACGGTTGTTTGAGTTTTTTGAAGAGGAAGGATTGCTTTAGGAACGCCATGTTTTTCATCTGCCATTAATTCTCTTATCACTGCTCAAATGATAAATGTTAAACAAGGTGAACGAGATAAAAACAATGACTAGAAATGAAGGAAAATATCCACCTAAGTCGAATTGAACAATGAATGTATAGTATCGATCTATCCTCAGTTGAATTTTGGTAGGATTAATATTGATATCCACAATGAAAGGACGAGTAGAATTAAAGAGCAAAAGGTGGTGAATTAGGATCATATGGTTTTAGGTATCGATCAAGAGGAATGTTAGAATCATTCAATCTTTTCTTATCTTTTGCCCATTTATTCCAAGCTCGATTGAAACTGGCTTCACATGTCTTTTACGTGCTTGTTCCATTTTCTAAGAATATTTTAAAGGAAATGTTCCTAGCCAGTACTTAATTTTATAATATGTTTTGAAGGCATGAACATCGCTGATTGCAAGAGAAATACCATTAAGTTTCCTCATAGGTCGGCTAGTCCTAGGCATCGCAGGAGAACTTATTGGCATAGTTGGCATGGCAGGAACTATAGAAGCAACAAGAATGGGATCTGGAAGAGATCTAAGGTCTAAAATTCTCCTCATGACCTAAGAAACTAGAAGAATTAGAGCATGTTAAATTAGTTGTGCTGATTGAGAAGGGCTAATAACAACAACTCTTTAGTACTTACATTGGGGTGATGCTAGATCGACCATTCTTATTATTGTTAATGGAGTGGTCGGTGTTGTCGTTGTTCTCCGGGCTCGTGTCGTTTTTCAACTTGGAGATGCAGTCGATTTCAATGAGATCTTTCTTGTCGCCTTCTCGATCACTGGTCTCTTTTTCTTGGCCATAAATTTAGTTGTTTCCATCTTCAAATAGTAAAGCCAGGTGACAATGAGTTCGGTAGGCTCGGTCACCAATTTATTGTAATAGTTTTCCCCCCAATCACGGAGAGTGATCATCTAGTGTGGTCAACTCTAAATAAATAATAACTCAAGATAACGCTTATTGTTTGAAAGTTGTTGTGGAGAGGATGATAAACACTTACTGTTTTCACAATTGGGCTCTCATGAGGGGATTGGCTAGAGGTTTTATGAGTGAAGATAAGGAATGCATTGAGCTAGACCGAATTGGCGAACAAGAAGGTTGGGACAGTGTTGTTTGACCCCTACCTTAGCATTGACACCAGTTTCTATTCTACCACCATAGGGAGGTCTCTCCAAATCAGGTAACTATCCGAAGATTTGTCTCATTACTCGATCCGGTTGGGATCGGTAAGTTTAGAGTCTTCGGTGAACCAAGCTGAGCTGAATTCTTTATTCTGGAATGGACAAAAAGAATGATTGGACATGCCAGAGTGATGTGAGGAAAAAAAAAAACGTTCATACATTTTGCAAATGTACAAATGACTGGGTGATAGAAGAGATATTGTGTCGAACGAAGGAAGTGTAAAGAGAAGAAGTAGCAGAGTTGTAGGTGGAGTTAAAATATTCACAAAGCCACATTTGGAGTAGCCTTAGAGGTCCTCCATTGTTGTAAAAACATTTGGTTGTTACTTTATACATGCCGCAATACAGATGGTTGAGCACGAACAGAGTGATGTTGTCCTTGAGCTAGCATCTCGGCCAAACGAACATACTCTTTTGTGATTTATATGGCACTCATGTAGAGAAGATGATGAAAGATCTACATCAATAGGAATGCCGTATGTTCCCGATCACTGATTTTCGTGCTCTTCTTGCGTTGATTGAGAAGGAAGTTGGAATACGCTTTTCCATTTGTATATGGAAAGATGAAGTAGTGATTGTCATGTTGGACAAAACTTGGAAAAACTGCATTAGCAAAAGGAAGAAGATGAGTGAGAGCATAGACATCCATGATTGTTGTACTCATGGAACCACACCTGAAGTGGAAGGTGTTGGCCGAAAAGCTTCAAAAAGTCGAAGCTACAATAAGAAGGGGAGTATATGCTATGTATTAAAA
This sequence comes from Magnolia kwangsiensis, assembly GCA_037074715.1. Taxonomy (NCBI): domain Eukaryota; kingdom Viridiplantae; phylum Streptophyta; class Magnoliopsida; order Magnoliales; family Magnoliaceae; genus Magnolia; species Magnolia kwangsiensis. The sequence goes on from CM073571.1 coordinate 201,768,637, forward strand.
AGGAAAAGCCTGATGCATTCATAGATGTCGGCTTATCTCTATGTATTACCACACTGTTGGAGTACACGATTATACCAGTCTACCCATCCTTTCATCGGTTTCGGCCATGATCTTGAAACTTTGAAGGTGGTCACAGGGTTTGAGAATTTAGATTGAAGTAGTAATCTCTCACCTATGTAGATGGGGAAAATCTGATCCACCGATGAGATTTCTTGATGGGTAACTTCTGGGTGGAAGGCCAGTCTAGGTGAAAGGAATCTTCTACCTTGGTCGACTGGGATATTGAATAGGATATCGTTTACAATTGTAAGGGAAAAAATATCTAGCTATTTGGTAAGATCTTCCTGACAGAATGTTACAGGACCAAAAGATGAAAAAGTAGCCATAGTAATAGTGGTAGTAAGTTTGGGGCTTGAAGAGTTTGGAAAGAAGAGGCACAAGGAACAAGAGTTGTCAATCAAGAACATGTGCATTAATGAGAGGATAATCATGACTCTTATCATTTGATCGTTTGCTACGTGTCATGATAACATTTGTGGGGAAAAAAAACCACCATTGGAGTTTTCGTCTTGGCCGAGCAAAATCAATAAGGAGTTGACACGTGGAAGGTGAAGGTGATCACATTTATTGCATTGAGTAATAGATCATCATCGTTTTCACCTTTTGCCTAAAGGTGAAGCAACATGAGGGCAATGTTGTACTTTATTTTTTACCATTCCAATAAGGGACACATGTCATTGCACGAGAAGTATACAGCACATGTAAGATCTATGAAGATATTTTGAGTGTGTTGTGGAAATAACAGTTGACACTGGTTGGATGATACATATCATCCAAAGACGAAGTGTGGCCAAGCAATGAAAGATAGAAAGTGGTTAAGAGAAAAGCAATGCTGAGGCGGTTATTAGGACATGTAACCAAGAATAGTCTAGAAGGCCAAAGTAATTGTTGTAACCGATTGTACGTGGGAGAAAGCATCTAGATGGCTATTTGAAGAAAATTTATAAATAGTAAAGGAGCTCAACCAAGCAAAATGTATCATACTAGCCCAACCAAACTAACCCATGTATCAATTATCCTTCATGTTACTTAACATAATCTATTTTTCACATTTCTTAGCGTAATCAATAGCATATTCTTACATTAGGAGTAGTTGTAGTCTAAATTTACGCTTATACACTAGACGATTTCTATTGAAATATTAATAATTCTCTCAAAAAAGTGCTTTGTAGCCACAACCTCCAGTCGACTATAAGTGTTCTTTTTTATTTTGCATTTATCTCTAAAAGTCCTCTCAAACCAAAGTTAATGTACAATCCATTTTTAGAGGATGAAATCTACCCTTCGATAGTTGCATAATTATTTTAAACTACATTTTATGAGTGGCTGAGCAGGTTACAGGTCTGCTCATATCTCGGTCATATATGGCTAATTAATACCTATCCACCTATCTTGGGTCTTGGGGTGAAAAGTTATTCGGTTGGTAGGCACAGTCGGTTTTGCCACCCCTGCACATGTCACACGTGAGTGAATTCTAAACTTTGGATACAATACGTACGTTTGAATACAACAGGCTAATGTCAGACCTTCCGCTTGCCTGCTTCTCCTGTGAATTGAATTTGAATGTCGAAAACCTCATTTCTTTTGAATTTTTTAAGCCACCCACGTGGGCAGATGTATTAGTTTGAAACTCTCTAATTTGGCAATTCACAGACCCCCTGTATATATACCGCAAACCTCACCAAGTTATTGAAACAAGAGAAAACACTGGGGAGGAAGAGAGAGAGAGAGAGAGAGAGAGAGAGAGAGAGAGAGAGAGAGAGAGAGAGAGAGAGAGAGAGAGAGAGAGAGAGAATGGGAAATTGTCTGAGACACCAATCTTCCATGACATGGGCCGGCGATGATTGTGTGTTGCAAGGCTCCAATATGGTATTTGAGCGTGACACTCCTGATGGGTCCTGCCATGATAGGGTCCAAAATGGTATGGAGATGGAAGAGGAGAGGTTGATAGGTGAGAAGAAGGCAGTTTCTTCAACAGAAGTGAAGATCAAGATTTCCAAGAGGCAATTAGAGGAACTCCTAGCGAGATTTGACATCCAAGGGATGTCTGTCGAGCAAGTACTGACCCAGTTGATGAATCAGAGCAGCGGTGGATGCGTTGTGAGGTACCAGCCGTGGCGGCCCACTCTCCAATGTATTCCAGAAGGGAATTGAATATGATGATGGCGACAATGATGAAGGTGGTGATTGGTGACAGTGATGATGGCCACTATGTATATAACCCATAGATTCTATCCTTCTCAGCCCCCTTCCCTTCAAAGGTTTCCTTCTACAAAATCTCTGGGATATGGAAAAGTCTGGAGTGGGCCACAGGCAATTATCCGTCCAATCATTGGCCATATTTGGATGACACTTTCCTCAGCGTAATTGCGATTGTTTGGTTTTTTTTGTCTAATATTGTTCCAAAATTACAATTACACGAGGAAAGCAATGCCTCTAGTGGGCAGTCATGGGTCCCGCCAAAATCCAGGATTAGGCTTTATCTTGATCTGGCATGATCCTCCACCCAAACGAACCCTAAGAATTTCTTAATTTTGCAGAAAGCTTCATCCGCGGAGGTTCGAACATGATGATGCTTATGTGGCAAGTGGAGCCCATAAAATTTTGGTTGTTTTAAATATGATTTTCAATATGCTTGGCGTCCAAACGCAGCCATTGTGTACCCGGAGAGAAATGGAATTGTCTATTTTGTTTTATTTTATTTTTCTAAGGGACTGATTGTATTAAAATAGGGTGAATGGAATTCTTTAATTTGTATGATAAATATTCATGTATTGTCTCTCTCTTGGTAGAGAATATGAATTAGTTGGCGTGAGCTCCTTTTCTTGAGATTTAGATAGAAAGAAGGTTCGCCAACCAACGAGTTGACTCGATTCTTGTCCAAATCGGATCCTTTTAAATAATAATAATAATACTATTTTTAAAAAATAAAAGCTACACGTTGCATTTCGGTACCTTTTTCAAAAAGGTTTCAATAAGATGCCCCACTATCATTGGAGTACCCTGCGTCAGCTTTTATAAGGGGTGGAGCAAAGGGGTTAGCCACTTGGGTGGTCTCCACCACAATGTTTAGGTAAAACCCACCTCCACCACTAGGTATGTCACTTCATGTTAGTCTTGAAGAACAAAAATTAGCTCCACCTATGATTCAGAAGGACCACATAATTGGAATTAGTATATACAACAATGCTCATCCTCTGAACTATTTCTCTTGGCATGGCCCGCTGAATCATGGATGGGCCTGATTTTTGAGCTCCAGGACTAAATTTTGGTGTGGCTTTGAATGGTTGTGTTGGATTTCATATAATTATTATGGTGGTCTTTATAAAAATCAAGAGAGGATATCTGTATCATAACCTTTTCCTTTGATGTGGCTTACCTGAAACACATGTTTGCTTAATGTTTTTTGTCCCGAGGTTGCACATCTACAGTTTAGAGTAGATTTTGCATACACTTAAGCTGGGCCATTAAAAAACAAGGTGGGTTCCTCTCCCAATGATTAAAAACTCATACAGGTCAAAATATATAAAACAAAAAGAAAATGGAATCTAAGGATAGACATCCTTGATTTTTAATTTTTTTTTTCACAGGGCCACTGTGATGTATATGTGAAATGCACTCCAAGTACTTAACGTGTAAAACCCACATTAGGCTCGAGGCCACGAAAATCAGGCTAACTTATGATTCAGGTGGACACACCAAAGGCACCAAAGGAAATGGCTTGGAGAGAGACATTCACCCTTCATTTTTACCTTGCTTGCAAATCCACTCCAACCATTATATTCACCAAATTATCCTAGGAAAAAGGAAAATAAAAAACATCAATCATTGATTCAGGTGGACCACATCAAGGAAAATAGTTTGGAGGGTGAGTGTTGCCCTCTGCATTATTTTCAATAATGTGGTCTACTTGAATCATGGATGGAGTTGATTTTTGATGTTGTACTGAATACCAGATGACACACCTGATGGTAGTGGTGGATTTCACAAAAAAAAAAAAAAAAAAAAAAAAAAAACATGATAGGGCCTATCCAAGTGGTACACCTCGTTGCTGGCATACTCTAATAATACTCGAAATAATTGAGTAGCTTATTGAAAATCAATTTGAAAAATGTGCCTGATTGTAAATTCTATGCTAAGTAGGTATTTTCTTTTCTTTCTTTTTTTCTTTGGTAAATTTCCCTAAACAAAATCTACCTGATTCAGCGAGTCTTTTCAAGTTTTCAATACCTTACTTGATGGATTATTGTTGCACCATATTTAAGAAAAAAAAAAAAAGACACATGAAGCATATATAACGAAGAGAAATGCTTACATACAACTGGTTGTACTGACAATATAAGCTGGTGTGTGGGAGCCAATTCGTGTAGTTGGTATGTCATACCACCTTGCCAATGAAAATGGAATGCCCTCAAAATCAGGTTGTTCCAACCAATAGATGGGACCATGTGAACCTAGAGATTTATAGTTATTCTATTTTATTTTATTTTATTTTTTTCGCTTGTTAGTACACCCACTGTACACTTCACTGTTAGCCACTCCCACTAGGGAATCGAGAGATTTTTAGGTTGTTGTTCATCCTTTTCTATGGTAATGACTCTCAGTTTTCTATGGTTTGGCTAAACTGAAAGTTGGATGGACAGATTTTTGGGCAACCCATTTTTACCAAGCATACCATGGTGGTAGGGTGGGATGACATACAAAAATCATAATTGGGTCCACACACCAACCAATGCATATACAACTAGCTCGTGTGTTTAAGCATTTGTTTATATTATAATATTACACCAAGGTCTCAAATCTATCTGGTTGGACAGTAAGCTATAGTCCACACAACAGATAATTAACTTGCGACCGAAGTCAGGTAGGTTCAGTTAGTCTGATTTTCTGAAAATTTTAAGGTTTTTCATATTCTTCCTTAATTTTGATGTGGGTTCCGTTCATTATGGAATTGTGTCCAACTCAACCAATATTTTTTCTCATACTTGAATTCAAAAAAACCAAAGGATTGCTTAGATCCAAATATCTAACACCTACAATTGAACTTGAAAACTATTTTCGACAAAAGCAATTATATATTATAAATAAATCAAAACAATACACTTTTCGAAATAATATAACTCCACGGGTATGGGGAATCAATCCATTACCCTACCCCTCTACCAAGAGAACTTTTTCTTTCTTTTTTTTTTAAAGAAAATTTTCATTTCATGTATAAAGCTTTACAAAGCCCGAACAATTTTTCGAACCTCCCAAATCAAGGCTATGGGAATGTCTATCATAAGAGAAACTGAAAATACAAAGAGAGACCAAAGGAAGGCCAAGAGCACTTCTACTAACTGGGCTAAGGCCGTGTTTGTTAACGCTGAATTTTTGCACTTAACACGGAATGAAGAATTAAATATTAATTTGTTTAATCAAGGTCTCAACTGGGTCATGAAACTCACGATCATTACACTCTAAATCACCATAATGGAATGGTGTTTTGATATTTACTTAATCTCTCGATTCATGCTTCTAGCCAAACACAATATGATCCGAATGGATGGCATCTTTATTACAAACCAAAAAAATCTCATTAAAGTCAATGCTTTTCTTTTATCCAAAGCTCTTTATAACCACTCTAGAATACCATAGAAGCTAGCACATTAGGCTTATTTTTACAATCCTGGGTATGGATCCCATTGCGATGTAGGGCCAACATCCAATCTTTTCATAAGATCGTACCACAGTTCACTTAATGTCCTAAAATCAGGCCGATCTAAAACACAGGTAGTTCACACTGATGGGAACTGTTGACATGGAAACGCCCACCATTAAAGACTTGTGAATTTATGCCATCCAATCCAATCTTACATTCATAAGATGATCCGACCTGGATATGGACACCCTAAAAAATAAGAGGCAATTCCAAAACTTGATGGGCCACACCATGTGATGTTAGAAGTTTTAGGCATGATTGACATGGTGTCCCTCACTTGAGTTTTGCGAGAAAATTGACAGGCCACACATGATAAACGGTGGAATAAGCTTATTCTTCACGAGTACAAGAGGAACCGGCATCAAAGTTCAAAAATCCAAATTCCAAGCACCGAAATGAATTCATTATAAAACCAATTTGTTGATGGCAACATAGGGCCAACCACCAGTTCTTACTTATCGGTTTCGGGTCAGCGCACGGTGCATGCATGCATGAATGTCAATCCAGACTGTTCAGATTGTGGGCCCCACTATATATAGGACACCCAAAAAATTTAAACTCATCAATGATCTTAACCATATGATTTCCTGTTGAAATTGGAACATTGGCCACTTCTGATGGCAGCCAAACAGATGGTTAGGATCCTCCTATCAAGGCAAATTTTGGGTTGTGCCCTATCAACATCGGCTCCAAAATATGGATGGTCCGGATCAAAACGTGCACTTGCTGACTTGTTTGGTGAAACTCTACAAGATTCTTCAAATACAAAGCCTAAGTTCTTAGATTATCCTATTCTAATGTTTGAATCCAACAGGCCAAAGTCATGTTTTCCGTTTGTCTGCGTCTTCTTGGATTGAGTTTGAATGTCCAAAACTCTTTTTCTTTTTTTCTTTTTTTAAAGCGACCCCCACGTGGGCAGATGATTCCATTTGACATTTTCTCAAACCTAGCTTTACACACACACACACACACACACACACCCCACAAACCTCACAAAGTTCTTGGAACAAGAGAAAACAGACAGAGAGAGAGAGAGAGAGAGAGAGAGAGAGAGAGAGAGAGAGAAAGAGAGAGAGAGAGAGAGAGAGAGAGAGAGAGAGAGAGAGAGAGAGAGAGAGAGAGAGAGGGAAATTGTCTGAGACACCAATCTTCCATGACATGGGCAGGCAACGATTTGGATTCAAACAGCTCCAATATGATCCTTGAGCATGATACTCGTGATGGGATCTGTCATGATAGGGTCCAAAATGATATGGAGATGGAAGAGGAGAGATTGATAAGTGAGAAGAAGACAGTTTCTTCCACAGAAGTGAAGATCAAGGTTACCAAGAGACAATTAGAGGAACTCCTAGCAAGATTCGACATCCAAGGGATGTCGGTCGAGCAAGTATTGACCCAGTTGATGAATGGAGGCGGTCGTTGCCATGCAAGAATCCCGTCATGGCGGCCCACTCTCCAGAGTATTCCGGAGGTGAATTGAATATGAAGATGATGATGAAGATGGTGATTGGTGACGGCGGGTATTATTGTATATCTTGGTCGTCGTCCTACAAAGCACAGTAGGATTCACATACTTTTTCCTATCTTTTCCTTATTTATTTATTTCATTCTATTAGTGTACCATATTTTTATTATAAATTAATAAAAGAGGGAAAGGACTAAGAATCCTCAAGAATTCTATTTCATTTACATGATATATATTGGCCACTATTTCCAAATCCGCTCTCTATCTCCGCTTCTCATTCTTCATTCATTACGGATCCAACTGCTGCCCCCATCCTCTAGACTTCTCTCAATCCCAATCCCGGCCCCAAGGAATTCCATTTCATTTACTTTGGCGATGACGAAAATGTGTCGCCCTTAGACTGAATCCTTCTCACCCAGTTCCATTTGAAGGTTTCCTTCTACAAGATCTATGGAGTATGGAAAATTCTGGAGTGGGCCACAGGCAATTATCCATCCGATCATAATAGACAATATTTGGATAACAAACTACTGAAATACATTGAACTATGACAATTTTGCCAGTCCTATGCCCACCTCATAAGCATAGTGTGCCATTTTGCCGTGTTTATGGCCCATTTGGGTGAGAGATCTTAGAAAATCAGGATTACGCCTAATCCTGATCTTGGTGGGCCGCGCGACACTTTCCTCAGCTTAATTGCAATTATGGGCTTGTTTGGTTTTCTTTTTCTTTTCTTTTTTGTTTTTTTTTAACGCAAATTTTTGATTTCAAGTATAAGACTATACATCGCAAACAACATTCAGGCTGCCCCAGAGAAAAAGGCCCTGAGAGTAGCCTATCAAAGAAACCTAAATCAGGCAAACAGGGCCTGGCCCATTGATGACTCCCCTCGAGGACTGCCTACACTACAAGAAATATGGTTTTTACCTACGAAACTTTTACCTACGAAAATAATTTTCTTTACCTACGAAATGTAAAAACCAACTTTTACCAACGAAATTTTATTTCGTAGGTAAAACCCATCTTTACCTACGAATATTTTCGTAGGTAAAGGCTCTTTTGCCTTTAATAAATTGATGACATTATTTTTACCTACGATATTTAATTTCGTAGGTAAAACCAACCTTTACCAACGAAGATATTCATATCCAAAGGTTGTTTTGAATTTTTTACCTACGAACTGCAATTTCGTAGGTTAAAACCAATCTTTAGCAACGAAAATAATCCTAGCTAATGGGTATTCAAAAAATCCAATCTTTACCTACGAAAATATTCGTAGCTAAATGATGTTTTGAATTTTAAAAAATTGAAAACTTTACTTTTACCTACGAAATATATTTTTGTAGGTAAACCCAATATTTACCTACGAAATTATTCGTAGCCAAAGGGTGTTGTGAATTATATAACCCATCTTTACCTACGAAAATGTTCGTAGCCAAAGAGTTTTTTAATCTGAGGCAAAAAATCCGATCTTTACCTACGAAACAATACGTAGCTAAATGATGTTTTGATTTTGCTTTTACCTACGAAACTGTTTTGTAGGTAAAACCTTCTTTACCTACGAAAATATTCGTAGCTGAAGGGTTTGTAATATTTTTCAAAAAAATACAAAATCCAAACCCTCCTATATTTACCTATGAAACTATTCGTAGCTAAAGTGTCTTTTAAACTATTTAAAAAATTGAAACCACTCCTTTTACTTACGAAATAAACTTTCATAGGTAAAACCTATCTTCACCTACGAATATATTCATATCTAAAGGGTTTGTCAAATTTCAAAAACCGAAAACCTTTCTTTTTCCTACGAATTCTAGTTTCATAGGGAAAATCCGTATTTGCCTACGAAAATATTTGTAGCTGAAAGATAAATGTGAAATTTTGTCAAAAAAATACAGAATCCAGAACCCTCCATTTACCTACAAAACCAACTTTCGTAGGCAAAACACATCTTTACCTACGAAAATATTCGAAGCTAAAGGGTCGATTAAATTTTTAGAGATCACCAAAAATCGACAACCTTACTTTTTCCTACGAATCTTAATTTCGTAGGTAAACCACATCTTTAGCTATGAAACTATTCGTAGCTAAAGGGTCTTTTGATTATAGATGAAGGATCTTTGAAATTTTTCAATAAGGAAAAAAATTCAAAGACTTGCTTTTGCCTACGAGTTCTAAGTGCGTAGCTAAAAGTACTTTTAGCGACGAAACCCTTAGCTACAACAATTTTCGTGGCAAAAAATCGTGGATGAGACTTTTCGCGACAACAAATTTTGTCGCTAAAGGCGGATAGATTACTTTTAGCTACGACAATTGTCGTAGCTAAAAATCATGGATGAGACTTTTAGCGACGAAAGTTTTCGTCACTAAAGGCTCCAAACATTTTTTGGATAGATTACCTTTAGCTAGGAAACTTTTCGTTGCTAAAAATCGTGGTTGAGACTTCGAGCGACGAAACTTTTCGTCGCTAAAGGCTCCAAACATTTTTTATAATCTTTAGTTGGAATGCTTTTTGCTACGAACATTTTCGTAGCTAAAAATCGTGGAAGCCACTTTTAGTAGGGAAAACTGTCGTCGTTAAAGGCTCCAAACATTTTTTGAATAGACTACTTTTAGTTACGAAAATTTTCGTAGTGGATGAGACTTTCAGTGACCCAAATTTCTGTCGCTAAAAGCTCGTACATTAGGCTATGACTTTCAGCGACGAAACTTTTCAATGTTAAAGACTCTACAAAAACATTTGTAGCTACGAAAGTTTTCGTAGCTACGAATCGTGGATGAGACTTTTAGCGGCAAAAATATTTGTCATTAAAAAAGCTAATGCGACTTTTACCTACGAAATATTTCGTAGGTAAAAGTCTCTTTTTAAAAAAAAAAAAATATTCTATCTCAAATTCCTGAAATACACCTGTTATAATATAATTCATCATATTCTTTCTGATATACACCTGTTATATAATATATTTCATCATATTCACATTCACATTCACCAAGACACCAACATTACCAAATGCTAAAATGCTTTTCTGTAACTGGTGAAGTATGGAAAGAACCTATCATGATGCTCTTTCGGAATTGAAAGCAGGATTTCATTTGCCCGGTCTAGATCTCCACGCATCTCAAGAGTTTTATACTCAATCAAGATAAGAAGTAAGATGTATCCCACAACACTGCAAACAGGCAGATCATTAGCAATAGAAATAAACAATGGAACTGATACTGCTTTCTAGAACCAGCTCCTAAGCCCAACTCACTTAAATTCTTTGTCAATAAGATAGACTCGGCTTTGGCTCGCAAGATAGCCTAACAGATACATAAGCCAATCCAAGTGAAACTCAAAAACTATAAGTAATAGAAAAGGCAAATTTCTCCAAGACTATATCAATTGTATATCTCTACCACAAAATGTAGCATGTATGTCATTTTATTGTATATGTATCAGCCTCGATAATTTAAGCATATCATAGAATTTGAATCCTTGGGCATTTGATATGTATGCTTACCCTCTAGAGTGCAAATTCTTTAAGATTGAGATGGACTCAACAGTAATACAAACTACCATTTCAATGGAATGATCAAATGGTTATACTATAAGTTTGTTGTGTTTCAAAACATGTGGACCAGCTAGATGGCAACTCAGCAATTGAGTCGTCATTTCAAAACATGTGGAACATGAATACAACCAATTCTCCAATATTAAGAAATTCCTTCTTTTCTTTGTTTAGTTCCATTTTTCATGGGAGTTAGACAACAACTCGATTGTTAAATTGTCTACAAAGTACTTATGCAGTCTTAGCCATAGAACAAACTAGTCTAAGATGCTAGTGACATGGAACCAAATTTCATGTAATTCTGCATTTTAGATGCCCACAAAATGCATACTGAAAATACTTCAACATCTCTTTCCTTTTCTATCCTGCTACAAGCATCTACAGGGGTTTCAGATGAAGATTCCATTTCTTATGTTAGCAAATGGCATGAAGTCGGAGCTTAATTCATAAGAGGCTGTTGCAAAATGACTCCAAATACCACCCGTGCAATATCAAGGACTTTGTGCAAGGAATCCATTTTACCAACATCTTTGCCATGATTGACTTAAATTAACGACTAACTTGGAGAGCTATAAATATCAATCGAGAAAAGTTAGAATGGTTGGTCAACATGAATCTGAATTTTCGCTCTGTTGGTTCTGTTTAGACAATTTTTGAAGCTGAGCATGTCAGAAGACCAGGAAAGAAAATCATGGGTAGGTTAGGCATGCACGAATAGATTATAGAGATACATGGCCGAAGAAAATGGCATTTTTGTCATTTGTTAATGGCCCATTGTCTCTAAAATGACATTGCTGGTACGATTGTTAAACCATTGTCTAACGGACCTAAATGTTTTCCAAAGCAATAAAACACAACTCCAAAATCTTCTCAGCCAAACATCCATAAAGTTGTCAATTAGATTCAAATGTATAACCCATATGTTCAAAGACAAAAGGAAAATCAAAATAAAAAATTCAATCAACTATTTAAAACCAGAACTGGACCATGAGCCATTTTTTTGCCACCATTTAGTTCAAAGCAGTCCAACGGCCAGTTCCACCTGCTATGTTCATGTGCAGGGAATATGTATAGCGGCATCAGACAAATCTTTTTTTCTTTTTTCTTTTTTCTTTTTATTTTTTATTTTAACTTGTGAGCTACTTAAAAGGCAATCTAACAAATTAATCTTTAGCAATAATATAAAAAGCCAAAAGGATGGCATGTTTGATGATTATGTCATGCACTCTTACAATAACATTCCAAGTAAATGTTTTGGTATGCACAATGAGGGGACTTTTATGCCATTTACTAAAACAAGGATCATAGGCATCAAACATAGATGTCTAAAGAACTTGACATCAATCATGACAAAATGTTATAAATTCATACACATCAATCAGCACAAATAAAATTAAAGAGATATTGGCATCAGCCTTCAAACAAGGCAAGAAAATGATTCGACGTAGAGAAACCAAACCTAGATGATTGATCATAGCTAAAAAAAACTTGACAGCCGAGTTTGGCACTATGCCGTGCACAATTGGTACCACTGCCATTTAATAGGCCACGAAAACCTTCAGTTCTCCATATATACTTCAAGCCTTGTACTGTTCCATTGTACTTTATATTTTGATGATTTTGAACCTGCATTTTCCAATTACCTAGGACAGTACCATGCTTTAGATTGAAAATTGTAACAAAAAGAAGAATAATGGAGAGAAGGCTAAAAGATGAAGTTACAGCTTGTTGGAAAATATTTCAGCTCTTTACATTTCCAACCAAGAACAAGCTTTCAGGCACTACACATTGAATGTTTTTTAGTGCTCTATACAGTGGTTATAAATGCATTTGAATCAAGAGAAAATAAAATTTTATTTTAAAAAAAAATTTATCGATTGCAAAAAAAAAAATTATGACTTATAATTTGAAAAAGGCAACTTTATTTAAAGATATTTTCCAACTAAAATTTCCATCAAGTGGTAAGAAAGTACAGTAACTGTTTCACTCTTTACAACACATCTATTGCAGGAATGGCTAAGTAGCCAGGAAGATGATGTTGGAACCATGGATGTTGATGAATCTCAGGAATTGTCATTAGGTGATCAAATCACTTGCTCCAATAGACAAATGGCTAGGAAGGGTGCATTTTCCACTCTGATGACAAAGAAGGTAACAAGCATATAAAACAACTTGCTTCCAAAAATACTGCATGTATTAAAACAACAAGCATTTTCCAATCGTGTTTCTTTCTCAGCATGCATAGACAACATCAGCATCCTCCACAGATCTTTAACTGCATCTTAGCAACAGTACCCACAGATTTTGTAGTTTCAGTCCTAAAGAATTCAGTTTAGCCAAGAGGAAGTGACAAAAAATAATGATGAAACCTTAGCATTCACAGCGAGAAGTAGCTGGCAAATATCACGACGAGGGATATTTGCATTAACTCAATACAACTCCGGGCGAAAATGAAAATAGGATAAAGATTAAACAGCTAGGACCTTCTAATTTGGAGATCTTAGGCAAGGCCCATTTGGAGATTTAGATCTATTTCATTTTCTGGACCATGCTTTAAAATGAACTGAAAAACTGATGGACAGAGTGGATGTACAACACATAAATCAAGGAGGGCTCCATAGTTAGGTACTCATGAAATCCAAAATCATAGTATTTCTACACTTATGTGGGCCACATCATATAAATTTAGAACTTCTAGCTATAATTTTATAGAGTGGCCCACCTGAGATTTGAATCAGCCTAATTATTTTTAAACAAAGAAAAAAAAAAGTTCCAATTACCTGATGGACGGCATAGATTTTGTGCACATCAAGCCGTTTACCCCACGTTAATGAAAGAAACCCAGTTGGGTGACTATTGGAGATGGACCAGCATTTTCTGACTTTCCCTTTTCCAATATCTTTCTTACTTTCTCTCCACGTGCATACTACTGCCATTAATATATTTCACCGACATAACACGTTGAATGTAAATTGATTTAGGTTTTGGTAAAAGAAAGTCTGAGATATCAGGGAAAACCAAATTATAAGGTATGCATCATTGGAAAAGAAAGAATATCTCCAACCAACACATAAGGATGTGATTGATTAAATGTTGCTACCCAAGGTTCTCCAATACTGACAACTATTGTACGTAACAGCCAACGAGCACTACATATATCTCTCTCTCTCTCTTTTTTTCTTTTTTAGGAAATGCTTATATGTTGTAAGTTCCACAAAATCATAATGTCAAACAAAACACTTACTGTTTATCTATTGGCCACCAATCTTTAACTCTGCACCCAACCAATTCTGAGTCATGTTTTGCAGATCTCTTTGTTGAACACTACACAAAAAACCAAAGAATAACATTGTGGCATGACTCTTTTTTTTTTTTTTTTTTAGTGAATGGCAACCACTAGATTCCAAAAACAAAACAGCAGGGAAAAACTAAACTACAACCAAAATGAGCCAAGAAAGGCATATTGTATTACACTATATATGTTGAAACCATAGGGAGTCATCATTCTAAAAAGGAAAAGGAGAAGAGGAGGGAGGTTACAAATTTTACCAGGATCCTCTACTTCATTATGGAGAGGAAATGGGATGGAACAAATAGATTATAAAGACAAGAAAGGAAAGAAGTTACCTATGCCAATCTGGAAATACTTCGTCTTTTACGCTTTTTGTTAGCACCCATGGGGCTCTTGAAATTACCAACCGGGTTCTCATCATTTTCTAACAGCGAAGTGGACTCCTGCACACATGGGTCCAAACCAAATTGCTATTCAAAATCATGCATTTGCATTTCAAAATCAACGTAACCTTAGGTGCATATATTTTTTCTAGTGCCATGTGTCAATGCAGCAAAATTCATGGGGACGGAAGGCCAAATGACTAAGATGCACTAAGATGCATATAATTTTAAGTTACTCACAGTACCAAATGCAAGTGGGTTGAATCTAATTGCTAATTTTTTTAATGAATAAAACCAATTAAAGCTAGTGATCCAAAACTTATACCAATTAAAGCATCTGTTTAAAAATGTTTGCAAGTGTCAATCCTGAGGAAGCAAGAGCAGGGGCACAAGTACTATGGAGAAGCAGGAGCGGCACTTCCAATCAAAGGTTGCTGCAACTGAGAATTGGGAAGAACACTTACTAACCAATAAGAGCATAGATATCAGTCAAGTATCCTGGGTGCCTTTGTGTCCATTAATGAAAGGCTGGATGCAGGCCTAGATGAAGGGGAAAACCAAAAATCAGCGACAGATACTATTGCACGTGTATTAAAAGGAAAAGTCCACGTGTATTAGAAACTTAACTGTTCTCCCAAGCAAGAATGCAGCTATTGCACCAATAGTAGCACCAACAGAATCAATGACAAAACCAATGGGTAACCCGAACAGGTAACCACCTGCAAGATGGAAAATGAACAACAGATACTGCATGAGGTTCTGCTTAACAAATAGATGGAGGAAACTAAAAACAAGTTCATGCCGGTTGAGTATCTCTGCCAACACTAATTGGATACAGCGGCACAAGCATAAAAGGTGTGGACTAGAAACAAAAAATAAATATAGCTCTGGAGATGCAACTTGAAATTAATTGAAATCATTAGAGTAAATGTGCTTCAAATGCAATAGAAACACCTGAGACTTTAGTATGAGGTCATGGACCATGAGACTGCTTCTATAAGGATTCAAGGACTTTTAGAACTCATCTAAGCCTATTTGTGGGGTTACCATTGCAGTCTTAATACATGCAAAATTAGGTTGGATTTACAAGAAGCATGTCTTAGTGCCACCAACGAAAACTTTTGATGGAATGTGACTTGCACGTGCCTTTGACCATGTCATTGGTGTATGATGTGAATGTTTCTCTTGACAGCATTGCCAAATAACATGCATTGTTATATGGTTAACCACAACCCATCTTTTCCCTTTTTTATTTTGAGAAGCAACAGTTTATCAAGGAACTAAAAAAATCATCCTCAATTATTGACCATCAAGTGGAAACCTTTTTACTTAGAATACAGGGGCAACGAGTTGAGAGCAACAACACCTGTTTTATATTACATAGTTAAGCATTTTGTTCACTTGTTGACCTATGTATATGTTTGTAAATAATATTGAGACATCCTTTTTTTGGAAGGAAATAAAGTTTTATTCAAAAAGCGAAGAAAGAAAGAACATCAGAGAAGAGGAAATGGGTTCTTGATGCAAACATTCGTCAAACACACCCTCTTTGGCTACGATCACCTATTTCATCAGCTTCTCTATAAACATATGGGCAAATGATATATTTCACCCAGAAACAGGTAAAGATTCTTGACAAATGAGGGCAAACCCTCCAATGTTTTGACATTAGCACAAGACATAACAACTAGTCTTCTATGACAGGACTCCCAAGAAAAAAAAAAAAAAAAACAGAAAGAATCCTCGATCCTTCTCTAAGATCCTTTCCACATCATCAGTCTCCCAACCAACTCGTCCAGAAAAGGTCCATCTTTGTCTCACCCGTGTCATTTCTATGTTTTTTTTAGCTGTATATGACTTTTGAATTAATTACTCAGTTAGCACACCATCTACAAAATCAAGCAAGATTCGGTAGATTATGCATGGCACATTATATTAAAAAGCAACAAAAATTAAATAAATACCCATTTCGGGTTCATACACATACATCTACAGCCACATAATCTATCCCCTCTACCTCCAAAAATCTATCGCCTGTACCTCCTTTATCTTCTTTTTTTTCTTCAGTTTTCCTGCTGCATATACTATTCTACTCCCAATCTTAAACCCATGTGCAAAAACTGAAGAAGAAGAAGAATAACTCACCTTGTCGGGCGAGATCGGACGAGATCGGGCGAGATGGGGTGGACGTTCGAGCAGCGTATGGGGCCTCGGGCAGACGGGCAGTCGGGCGGGCGGGCGGGCGGGTGGCGAACAGGGGCAGCAGGTTGGGTGGCGACTGTTGGGTGGGGATAGAGAAAGAGAAGAAAAGGGAGAAAGGGAAAGGGAGCTAGGCAGCCGTGCGGGTGGGGTGGGGTAGGGTTTGAAGGGAAAAGGTTCTATACGGTCGAGCGCATGGGAACTCCCCGTGGGGTCAAGTTGTGTGGGCCCCACCATGATGCGTGTCAATCATCTACCCCATCAATCAGATGCACCATTCCATGGTGGACCCAGGGATTAAAAATCAAGTAAATCTTTGACTTGTGTGGGCCACACCACATACAAAAGTTGAGAGGGGTTACCCTCCATTAAAACATTCATAATTATATTTTGGGCCCATCGAGATGTGGTTCACAAATCTAGCCCATCCATTATGTGTATGCCACTTGGATGAGGGGTCATACCAAGTTTCAGCCGCATCCAAAACTAAGGTGGGCTCCACTGGAGCTTTGGATTTAACTCGTTCTTTGGATATTGCCCTAAAATGATCTCTCCAAATGGATGAAAGGTGTGGATACAAAACATCTATCATGGTGGGGCCCAAAAATGAGAGGTATATAAATCTCAGGTGGACCACACCACATGAAAACAATAGTGATTGAATATCCATCATTAAAATCCTCTTAAGGCCCATTGTACTGTTTATTTAGCATCCAATCTATTTAGTTGGCCATACAGGCCTAGATGAAGGGGAAAACCAAAAATCATCTCCATCCAAAACTTTTATGGCCTCCAAAATGTTTTTAATGGTGGATGCTCATTCAACACTGTTTCCTGTAATGTGGTCCACTTAAGATTTGGATATATCTCATTTTTGGTCTCATATTGTAAAATGATCTGAAAAAATAGATGGATGACATGGATGAAACGAATACATCATGGTGGGGCCCACAAAGTACCAACCACCAGCCATTGGATGGTGTCTGGGGGAGTAGCTAGTCTGTTCCCCTTATTTGTAGTGTGGTCCATTTAATCTTTGGATATGATTCATTTTCTAGATAATTCTCTAAAATTATCTCGAAATATGGATGAACGGTATGTTATGTAGTCCGTTTATAGCGTGATTGTCCAAACAAAAGAAGTTAAATACGTACTAACTCTGTACACTATAGCCTATTGAGTTAACTTTGAGGTTTATGAAATTTATTTAGCTTATCAACGCCACTATCCATTTTACCAAGAACTTTTAGGGCATGAGCACAAGATCAAAGCATAAATAAAGCACAAGTAGACTACACCCTAGGAAGCAATGTCAATTGAACACCTACCGTTGAAATATTCTTAAGGGCCATGAAAGTTTTAAATCAAGTTGATATTTGTTTTTTCCCTTCATCCATGTCTATGTGAACTTGTGAATAGGATGGATAACAAATAAACATCACTGTGGGCATTAGGAAGGTTTCAACAGTGGACATCATTTTCCCTATTGTTTCCTATGGTGTGGTCTACTTAAACTTTTATATGCTTCAATTTTGGGCTCAACCACTAAAATGAGCTGAAGTACCAGATGGACAGTGTGGATAAGACACACACATTCAAAGTGGGCTTAATAGGGTTTAATCAGTACGATAATCTAACTGGGTTACTCAATACGCAATCCTTGACTGAGGCATACCTGATGTTTGCTGGAAATCAATAGGCAGTTTGACTAGTGCACCCAAGACTAGCCAACTAGCTGGTGTCAAAGCTATGTGGGCCCTACCACGATGTGTGTGTCTTATTTACCCTGTCCATCCATTTTGCCAACTTATTTTAGCAAATGAGGTCACAAATAGGGTAAATCCAAATTTTTAGAAAATTATGGAAACTTTTTGGGGCCACAAAAATTATGGATCATGCTGATATATGTGTTTTCCTTTCATCCATGCCTGTGATGTTATCAATAGGTTGGATGAGAAATAAACATTATAGTAGACCATTGGAAGTTTTTAAATCTTGACGTTCGATCATCATTGTTTTCCTGCGGTGTGGTCCACTTGAGATTTTAATCTAACTCATTTTTGAGCTTATGCCCCAACTTTATATAGAAAAATGGATGGACGATGTGGATAAAACACATACATCATCGTAACTTATAAAGCTTTGACTCGTGAACTGCTGGTGTTGGGGTCACTTGCCAAACTGCGTGCAAATCCTACACCTCCACTCTGTCAATCTATTTTGACAGATCATTTTAGGTTATGATACTAAAAAGGAGGAAAATAGGAGACTTTGGTGGACCACACCACAAGAAACAGGGGTCACAACTGTAGTCATTTAGGTGGGGCTTATATAGTTCCACAATAATATCCACCATAAAAATTCATCTATATAGATCATTTCAGGACATGGGTCAAAGAATGAGGCAAATCAAAATTTCAAGTAGATTCACCACAAATATATATATATATATATATATATATATATATATATATATATATATATATATATATATATATATATATATAATAAATTTGTGAGGATTGAACGCTTACTAATAAAAAAATTTAGAGGGCTACAGAAGTCTTGGATGAAGCTGATATTTGATTTTTCTCTTCATCCATGTCTTTTTTTAAACTTATTAACAGATTAGATCTCAAATAAACATCATAGTGGCCCTGGGAAAGTCTTAACAGTGGGTGTCACTGTCCCCACTGTTTTTGGTGGTGGGGCCACTTGAGATTTAGATCTGACTCATTCTTTTGATCATCCCATAAAATGATCTCTCCAAATGAATCGACGGTGTTGATATAATACATACATCATGGTGAGGCACACAGATCTGACTCATTTTTTGGATCAACTGTTAAAATAATCCGTTAAAATGAATGGATAGAGTGAATAAATGATATACATCACGGTGGGCTCCACAAGACTTAAAAACTAGGAGACGGATTGGCTACTCCCCCTAACACCAGCCCCGTGGCTGGTGGTCGTTGCTCCATGGGGCCCACCATGATGTATGTGTTTCATCCATTCCGTTCATCCACTTTTACAGATCATTTTAGTAATTTATAAAAAAAAAAAAAATATTATAGGGATATAAATCTTAGGTGGACCACACCACAGGAAAGAAATAATGATTGGATATCCACTATTAAAATCCTCCTAAAGCCTAATGTATTGTTTATTCGACATCCAATCTGTTGATTAGGTCATAAATACCCAGATGAAGGGAAAAAATAAATATCAGTTTGATCCAAAACTTTTATGGCCCCCAAAACGTTTTTAATGGTCAACATTCATTAAACATTATTTACTATAATGTGATCCACTTGAGATTGAGATTTAACTCATTTTTTTTCATACTATAAAATGATCTATAAAATTAGATGGACGGAATGGATAAAACACATACATCATAGTGGGGCCCACAGAGCACCGACCACCAGCCAATGGCTGGTGGCAGGGGGAGTAGCAATCCATTTCCTAAAAACCTAAGCCCCTCCCAAAACTCAAATCCTGCGCCCGCCCGCCCCTCCCAAAACCCAAATCCCTCAAACCTCTCTCTGGCACCCACCCCTCTCCGAAACCCTCTCTCTCTCTCTCTCTCTCTCTCTCTCTCTCTCTCTCTCTCTCTCTATATCGCCCGGCCCTCTTTTCTCCGATCGGAGATTTATGGAATACAAGCCGCACTGCCAAATCCCTCTTTTTCTTCGATCAGAGAAATCCTCCGCCATCGATCTCTCTTCTTCTGATCGGACGGTTCACAACTCATCTCACCA
This sequence comes from Magnolia kwangsiensis, assembly GCA_037074715.1. Classification (NCBI taxonomy): domain Eukaryota; kingdom Viridiplantae; phylum Streptophyta; class Magnoliopsida; order Magnoliales; family Magnoliaceae; genus Magnolia; species Magnolia kwangsiensis. The sequence goes on from CM073571.1 coordinate 201,789,049, forward strand.
TTTCGTCTTCGTCGTCAATCCCAAGGGTTTTCTTCTAACCACATTCTTGTTTGCAATCTTTCACAGGTTCACCACTCACAGGAAGATCAATACATTGTCGCACCAATAGGTAATACACTTCCATTGTTTTTCTTCATCATGGCGAGTGTTTTTTCTCATGAAGAGAACCTATTGAGCGTTCTTGGTAGGTGACCGACGGTCCCCTGAAAACAATGGCTTGATCGATGAAGGTCAGTATTTGAACAAGGGCAAAAGGTCCCCTCAGTTGGTGGGAATCCCAGTAAAAATTTCAAGATGAGTTTTTCAAAATCCTATTTTGAAAAATGCGTTGGATTCTTGTTCGTCTTCTTTGGATGGATGTGGACCAACTCTGATAGCTATAGATGGATTCTTTCCATGTATAAATCTTTATACATGGAGAGAATCCATCTAATCCATCGTAGCTATCAAAGTCAACATTGCATCAGTCCTGCCCTTGTGGAGAAGATCACCCATTGGTGAATTTTTTATTCCAATTCTGCTTTGCTGCTGCAGATGAAACGCAAGACCCTGAGCAGGATGAAGAAAAGTTAGCTCGAGTGAGGGACTGGATTTCTTCTAGGCACACCGAGACTGTCAATCTGACTGATGTTCTTTCAAACTTTCCCGATGTATTTGTGGTAAAGGTAACTACCACCTGCTCAGCTAAATTATTATTCAGGATTAAATCCTGTTTGATTTTACCATTGAACTGGATAGCAAATTGACAAACTTGTAGTTTCCTTACTATTAGTCTAGAGGGATTAGGCTCCAAATTGCAATAATGTTTCTTTCTCAAGATGGACTAGAAAAGAATGCAATTGCAATTTGAGAGCTGCCTCCTCATATGACTACTAGGCAACACAATACCATTTGATAATTTCCATTGATTGAACTGAATGTTCCCAATTTAGTTTAATCGTGTATCCAAACAAGCTCTTGATCTTTTAATTGAGATGGTACTGTTCTAAGGGTACAGAAACAGTCAGAAGGGGTCAGCTCGGCCCACTGACAGCCCTACTTATTGTTATTAGTAGCACTAGCATAGTTCTATATAATACGTTTTAGTTAGTTAAGAAACCCAACTCAGGCATTTCTGCATGACTGGTTGTCAGAAATCATAGATAGGCTGATGAAAGAAGGGCTTCTAACTTCAGCTGGAAGGGATAGTAACACCATAAACAAGCCAAAGGTTAGATAAAATCAGATCTTCCTTTTTCTTCTCAGTGTTGTTTTCATTGAATTTGCTAATGGGAAAATAATGCAAAAACATCAGAAGCTCAATCCTGCATTTGGAGCTGTGAAGGAAGAGACCGATATGGTAATCCCAAATGATGAAAAGACTCCCAAAATCATGGATGAAGATTACATGTACATGAAGGTGAGTCCTTCCATTGTTCTAGTAGAGGATGTTGTAACTTGAATTGCGATTGTAATGGTTTGTAACAGTTACCCAACACCGCTGTTACCATCATTATGTTTTGACTCTGATGTTATGGCCACAGCTTCCAGCTACATTTGATGGCATAAAACATGATTCTTGCACCTTTTTCTGTTTGTACCAAATATCTTGATTTTGAAACTCCTTATAGTAGAACTAAGATAATCAATGTCGAAATATTATTTTCCTTTCAATGACTCTTATGGGAACTTCATTTTAAAATTTCATGGATATTGGTGCTCTAAAGATGCTCATTAGCACAAGTCTTCCTATAAGGTGCAACTCTTTTACCTATAGGAATTAAGCCACTAGAGTCTAGTCCTACACAGAATCTTGTCAGTCTTTTAGTACACTTTGAAGTAATCAAGTATTCTCATGTTCAAAAAAGGATTAGATGTGTGAAGTTTAAGATTAAGATTTTATTTTTTTTAAGTAATGTTTAACATGAATATTATAAGAAGCATAGTTCACAATAAGGGCCTAAGACACCGAAGTCAACTTTACTCACTCACTTGGATAATCTAAATTGAAATATTCTTTTCATCTTCAGTGTCTCTTATGTGATTTTCCTTTAAAGATCATTGGTGTTGTGAGCATTTCTAAAGCTCAAAAGATGGCCACTAATACAGATCTTCCTTTGGGATGTTCTAGACAAGATTTTAACATACAAGAATTATGACGCTATTGACATGTTTCGTTCTTCTTTTTTTCTCTTTCCTTTTCATCATTATATGGTGTACAAGCCATCAAAAAATTGTTATCCTTGTGTATTGCAATTTTGGTGTTAGAAAGGTTTTGTAAGGCCAAATCTAGCAGGGTGTGCTGAAGCATGTCCAAAGTCCAACTCATGACCTAAGGTCTCATGTTCAAATCCAGCCACCTTATTAGGATTGCTTGATCAACATGATAACAAGCTATTCTCACTCATTGGTGGTCCACTATCTTGATGGCCCAAAGACTCAGTCACATGTAGAGAATGATCAAAAAGAAAGAAGAAGATCCCAGCCGTAACATAAGGTATGCATTTTGTTTTGTGAAGAGTACCTACTTTTGCAAAGATAAATAGTCAATAAAGGTTGTGGCCCCATTTCAAGAGGATGAATGCCTAAGCAAGCAAAATGCTCAAACGTGAGAGATGGTTCTTTATTAGTCTCTCTCCTCATTTTCAAAGTTTCTGGAAAACTTTTGTTATGTCACATCATTGAATCATGGACCATACAAAATGTGACCGTTTTGTCAATCATAGACTTGTTTTTCATGAATTGGGGGAAAAAAAAGAAGAAGAAAAAAAAATGGAGTGATGGTGCACTTTATTGCAACCTTATTGCAAATGATGTTGGCATGATTGAAGAGGTTGATATTGGTGTTGGTATCAACAACATTAAAGGCATGTAGGTTTGTTGTTCCTACAGTCAGGCTACCCATATATCTTCCTGACTATAAGTCACATGTCATATATTTGAGCCATGCTCATACTATAGGAGCTTGGAAGCTCTACAACTAGGAATAACAAAATCGTTAACTCTTAGATTAATTTGAGTTACTTGTATGCCACATATATCAACCATCACATCTTGCCAAAGTTGTTATGCCTGAAAGCTACCTCTGCAGAAATATTTTTTCTGTATTTTTGGTGTTTTTGTTTTTCACAGTTTAGTTTGCATGTAAGCGATATCGACTTCCTAGTTTTTATAGTGATTAAAATTTTCCCTTTTTACCAGTTTATGTGCGTTTTCTGTTTAAATATTTGGTTTTCATGTTTTGACAGGATCAAGTTGACCGTCAATTACAACGGTAGGATAAGATGTATGATTCTTGTATATGGTTTGGTTGATTGTTCATTTCTAGCCACAAGGCCATTTTTGTTGTAGTGAGGTGGATATGAACTTATATCATCTTACAGGTTGCAATCGACTGTACGGTGGAGAGTTGCAATGAACGTGCCTGGGTTCTTTCCGACTAATCAAAGAAGTCAAACAATTAACGCATAATAGAACACCTACACGAGAAATTTCTAAGCACCATCATCGACAATTTCCTGGAAAATTTTCCCACCCTTTATATAGATCTGAAAAGTCAACATTAGCTCTCAAACAGTTGAGGTTTGTACACTACAACAGTTCTCTTTTATTTGTTTTCTTTTCTGATTTCTTTCCTGGAAAGTTTTTGCTTTGTCCAACTTCTTCATACATAGTTTGATCTGCAGATGGTTGGATTCGCTTCTTTCAAAGTGGGGATTATGTTCTTCTAGCGAACATATTTGCAAGTGCTAGCCAATGGAACAAAGTGACAAGAGTGAGAGAGGCAATGAGAAACAGAGGAGTTTAGAAACCAGAGCCAGGTAACAGCCTCATCGGAGCTACATCCAACAATTTAGCTTGAATCAAAATTTTCAAGGACTGTTGTGGATGCATTTCTTTCTTGTGTAGCAGATTTTCTATGTTGTTAGACTCCCCTCTTCTCTTTCTGTACTTTTCTCTCCCAACTTTTCTTCTTCTTCTTTTTTTTTTTTTTCATTTTCCTTCTCCACCTGATTTGAAAATAGAAAGGGAATTCATATTTATTACTCTCCTTCCACTGATAGACAATTCACTTTCTAGGATAAAATGGTAAATTCAATAGAGCTATTGCATCTATTTATTTATTTTTTTGGGCACCATTTAATAATTGGCAGTGACTCATCCACCTTACATATCAAATTGATTTACAGCTATACGCACCATCTAGATTGTGGATCTCATTGTTGATGAAGCATTTCTAAATCACACTGATCAAGCAATCCTAACCATCCAATTAATGGATATCATATGGATAGATGGTTAAAAATTAAAGTAAATGGTCCAAAATCGGAAGGACAAATCTGATGGTTAATGTTATCTTCTCAGTGAAGATTTTTATAAATGGTGCAAAACTAACACTTGACTCCCCTTGCTCAAGACCTGATAGATGATTTTTTTTTTCTTTTTTTCTTTTTAAATTTATGGGCAGTGAAAATTGTAATGATGGAGAAATTCCAAGTATCGCATGGTAGCTTATGCTGAAATGAAAAATGAGATACTGCCCATATCTGATGATCAGGATTCCTCTGTTGTGGAAAAATGAGATACTTTAGGTTACTATTTGCTTCCATACTTGTTTCCTTTCTCTTTTACTATTCTTTATTTGTTGTTTCTGTTGGCACACCATGGTGCTTCTCTTTACTAATCAGTACTCTTTATATTGTTTTCATGTGTTTCAGGCCACTTCAACATCTTTGTTGGCGACCCAAGTCCTGAAGTCACTGATGCAACTTTGTTTGCATGCTTTTCAGTGTATTCCAGCTGATTGTGAGTTCCCTACTGCTTTTCAGAGTACTGCATTTGATAGTTTATAGTGTTTGCTGTTTTTTTTCCTGATTTTTTCTTTTTTGGAGGAAGGATGAAACTCTATTTTTTTTTCTTGTTTTGCTTGAGTAAACTTGGAAAGTTTCTGCTACTGCATGTTTTGATGTGGTTATAAACTTGGTGGCTACACAATTCTCTTTGCAGAGATGCCTAGGTTATGTGGGATCATAAAACTGGACGTTCAAGAGGATTCGGCTTTGTTTCTTTTTGTAATCAGCAGGTATTATTCTCTATCTTAGTTATCACTGTTTAAAAGCCTGTAGTTGACTTCTTCTTCTTCTTTTTTAAAAGCCTGTAGTTGACTCATGAATTATCCATCAATTTCTGAGGTGGGACTGGGGCATGTTGAGTATTGATTTCTCTAATTGTAATCGAAAACAGACTCGAAATTGGTAATGAAAGTGAGTCAACTGAACCTAGTCAGTAGCTGTTCAAACTCTTAATTCGGTGTCCTATGTCGATCTCTGATCCCCGCCACCACCCCCCGTTGGGCAGACGTGACAGATGATGTGTGGTAGCTCATCTGTCAGTGCCTTTAGGTAAATTTTAGTAAATTAAAATTTATTTTATAAATTTCATTTACGATTAAGTTATGTTGTTCGAAATTAATAGAGCATACCCGGATGTGCATCGGAGCTATCCAGATGATCGGGGGTCCCTGGAAGGTGGGAACAGCTGTTATGAACATGATGAAACTGTCCATTTCCTATGGACAGCATTGGGAGGGCCTGGCCATTTGGACAGGCCGTATTTTTATATTACCTCGAAATTAATGGAGCATACTTGGATGTGCGTCGGAGCTATCCGAATGAGCGGGGGTCCCTGGAAGGTGGAAACCGCTGTTATGACCATGATGAAGCTGTCCATTTCCTATGGATAGGATTGGAAGGACCTGGCCATGTTGACAAGCCATGTTTATATCTGTATTTGCAGGGACCTCACCCTAAACCTATAACCTGAACCTCTAACCTAAACCTTAATCTATTCTCAATTCCCTACAGCTATAACCTATAACCTACCTATAACCTTAACCTAAAACCTAAACCTGAAACATAAATGTGTTCTCAAATCCCTAAACCTAAACCTACACCATATCCTATTCTTAACTACCTAACCTAAACCTAAACCTAAACCTAAACTTGAAAACCCAAAGAAAAACCCGATCCCGAACCCAAACCCGATTTCCTAAACCTAAACCTTAACCTATTCTCAATTCCCTAAACCTATAACCTATAACCTACCCATAACCTTAATCTAAAACCTAAACCTTAACCTATTCTCAATTCCCTAAACCTATAACCTATAACCTACCCATAACCTTAATCTAAAACCTAAACCTTAACCTATTCTCAATTCCCTACAGCTATAACCTATAACCTACCTAAAACCTAAACCTAAAACCAAAATGTGTTGTCAAATCCCTAAACCTAAACCTACACCTAATCCTATTCTCAACTACCTAACCTAAACCTAAACCTAAACTTGAAAACCCAAAAAAAAACCCGATCCCGTACCCAAACCCGATTTCCTAAACCTAAACCTTAACCTATTCTCAATTCCCTACAGCTATAACCTATAACCAACCTAAAACCTAAATGTGTTCTCAAATTCCTAAACCTAAACCTACACCTAATCCTATTCTCAACTACCTAACCTAAACCTAAACTTAAACTTGAAAATCCAAAGCAAAACCCGATCCCGAACCCAAACCCGATTTCTTAAACCTAAACCTTAACCTATTCTCAATTTTCTAAACCTATAACTTATAACCTACCTATAACCTTAATCTAAAACCTAAACCTTAACCTATTCTTAATTCCCTACAACTATAACCTATAACCTACCTAAAACCTAAACCTAAAACCTAAATGTGTTCTCAAATCCCTAAACCTAAACCTACACCTAATCCTATTCTCAACTACCTAACCTAAACCTAAACCTAAACTTGAAAACCCAAAGCAAAACCCGATCCCGAACCCAAACCCAATTTTCTAAACCTAAACCTTAACCTATTCTCAATTCCCTAAACCTATAACCTATAACCTACCTATAACATTAACCTAAAACCTAAACCTTAACCCATTCTCAATTCCCTACAGCTATAACCTATAACCTACCTAAAACCTAAACCTAAAACCTAAATGTGTTCTCAAATCCCTAAACCTAAACCTACACCTAATCCTATTCTCAACTACCTAACCTAAACCTAAACCTAAACTTAAAAACCCAAAGAAAAACCCGATCCCAAACCCAAACCCAATTTCTTAAACCAAAACCTTAACCTATTATCAATTCCCTAAACCTATAACCTATAACCTACCTATAACCTTAACCTAAAACCTAAACCTTAACCTATTCTCAATTCCCTACACCTATAACCTATACCCTACCTAAAACCTAAACCTGAAACCTAAATGTGTTCTCAAATCCCTAAACTTAAACCTACATCTAATCATATTCTCAACTACCTAACCTAAACCTAAACCTAAACTTGAAAACCCAAAGCAAAACCTGATCCCGAACCCAAACCCGATTTCCTAAACCTAAACCTTAACCTATTCTCAATTCCCTAAACCTATAACCTATAACCTACCTATAACATTAATCTAAAACCTAAACCTTAATCTATTCTCAATTCCCTACAGCTATAACCTATAACCTACATAAAACCTAAACCTAAAAGCTAAATGTGTTCTCAAATCCCTAAACCTAAACCTACACCTAATCCTATTCTCAACTACCTAACCTAAACCTAAACCTAAACTTAAAAACCCAAAGCAAAATCCGATCCCGAACCCAAACTCGATTTCTTAAACCTAAACCTTAACCTATTCTCAATTCCCTAAACCTATAACCTATAACCTACTTATAACCTTAACCTAAAACCTAAACCTTAACCTATTCTCAATTCCCTACAACTATAACCTATAACCTACCTAAAACCTAAACCTGAAACCTAAATGTGTTCTCAAATCCCTAACCCTAAACCTACACCTAATCTTATTTTCAACTATCTAACCTAAACCTAAACCTAAACTTGAAAACCCAAAACAAAACCCGATCCCAAATCCAAACCCGATTTCCTAAACATAAACCTTAATCTATTCTCAATTCCCTAAATCTATAACCTATAACCTACCTATAACCTTAATCTAAAACCTAAACCTTAACCTATTCTCAATTCCCTACAGCTATAACCTATAATATACCTAAAACCTAAACCTAAAACCTAAGTGTGTTCTCAAATCCCTAAACATAAACCTACACCTTATCCTATTCCCAACTACCTAACCTAAACCTAAACCTAAACATGAAAACCCAAAGAAAAACCCGATCCCGAACCCAAACTCGATTTCCTAAACCTAAACCGTAACCTATTCTAAATTTCCTAAACCTATAACCTATAACCTACCTATAACCTTAATCTAAAAATTAAACCTTAACCTATTCTCAATTCCCTACAGATATAACCTATAACCTACCTAAAACCTAAACCTAAAACCTGAATGTGTTCTCAAATCCCTAAACCTAAACCTACACCTAATCCTATTCTCAACTACCTAACCTAAACCTAAACCTAAACTTGAAAACCCAAAGCAAAACTTGATCCCAAACCCAAACCCAATTTCCTAAACATAAAACTTAACCTATTCTCAATTCCCTAAACCTATAACCTATAACCTACCTATAACCTTAACCTTAAACCTAAACCTTAACCTATTCTCAATTCCCTATAACCTATAACCTACCTAAAACCTAAACTTAAAACCTAAATGTGTTCTCAAATCCCTAAACCTAAACCTACACCTAATCCTATTCTCAACTACCTAACCTAAACCTAAACCTAAACTTGAAAACCCAAAGCAAAACCCGATCCCGAACCCAAACCCGATTTCTTAAACCTAAACCTTAACCTATTCTCAATTCCCAAAGCCTATAACCTATAACCTACCTATAACCTTAACCTAAAACCTAAACCTTAACCTATTCTCAATTCCCTACAACTATAACCTATAACCTACCTAAAACCTAAACCTGAAACCTAAATGTGTTCTCAAATCCCTAAACCTAATCCTATTCTCAACTACCTAACCTAAACCTAAACCTAAACTTGAAAACCCAAAGCAAAACCCGATCCCGAATCCAAACACGATTTCCTAAACCTAAACCTTAACCTATTATCAATTCCCTAAACCTATAACCTTAATCTAAAACCTAAACCATAACCTATTCTCAATTCCCTACAGCTATAACCTATAACCTACCTAAAACCTAAACCTACAACCTAAATGTATTGCCAAATCCTTAAACCTAAACCTACACCTAATCCTATTCTCAACTACCTAACCTAAACCTAAACCTAAACTTGAAAACCCAAAGCAAAACCCGATCCCGAACCCAAATCCGACTTCCTAAACCTAAACCTTAACCTATTCTAATTCCCTACAGCTATAACCTATAACCTACCTAAAACTTAAACCTAAAACCAAAATGTGTTCTCAAATTCCTAAACTTAAACCTACACCTAATCCTATTATCAACTACCTAACCTAAACCTAAACCTAAATATGAAAACCCAAAGCAAAACCCGATCCCGAAACCAAACCCGATTTCTTAAACCTAAACCTTAACCTATTCTCAATTCCCTAAACCTATAACTTATAACCAACCTATAACCTTAACCTAAAACCTAAACCTTAACCTATTCTCAATTCCCTACAACTATACCCTATAACCTACCTAAAACCTAAACCTAAAACCTAAATGTGTTCTCAAATCCCTAAACCTAAACCTACACCTAATCCTATTCTCAACTACCTAACCTAAACCTAAACCTAAACTTGAAAATCTAAAGCAAAACCCGATCCCAAACCCAAACCCAATTTCATAAACCTAAAGCTTAACCTATTCTCAATTCCCTACACCTATAACCTATAACCTACCTATAATATTAACCTAAAACCTAAACCTTAACCTATTCTCAATTCCCTACAGCTATAACCTATAACCTACCTAAAACCTAAACCTAAAACCTAAATGTGTTCTCAAATCCCTAAACCTAAACCTACACCTAATCCTATTCTTAACTACATAACCTAAACCTAAACCTAAACTTAAAAACCCAAAGCAAAACCCGATCCCAAACCCAAACCCAATTTCTTAAACCTAAACCTTAACCTATTCTCAATTCCCTAAACCTATAACCTATAACCTACCTATAACCTAAACCTTAACCTATTCTCAATTCCCTACACCTATAACCTGTAACCTACCTAAAACTTAAACCTAAAACCTAAATGTGTTCTCACATCCCTAAACCTAAACCTGCACCTAATCCTATTCTCAATTACCTAACCTAAACATAAACCTAAACTTGAAAACCTAAAGCAAACCCCAATCCCGAACTCAAACCCGATTTCCTAAACCTAAACCTTAACCAATTCTCAATTCCCTAAACCTATAACCTATAACCTAACTATAACATTAACCTAAAACCTAAACCTTAACCTATTCTCAATTCCCTACAGCTATAACCTATAACCAACCTAAAACCTAAACCTAAAACCCAAATGTGTTCTCAAATCCCTAAACCTAAACCTACACCTAATCATATTCTCAACTACCTAACCTAAACCTAAACTTAAACTTGAAAACCCAAAGCAAAACCCGATCTCGAACCCAAACCCAATTTCCTAAACCTAAACCTTAACCTATTCTCAATTCCCTAAACCTATAACCTATAACCTACCTATAACCTTAAACTAAAACCTAAACCTTAACCTATTCTCAATTCCCTACAGCTATAACCTATAACCTACCTAAAACCTAAACCTAAAACCTAAATGTGTTCTCAAATCCTTAAACCTAAATCTACACCTAATCCTATTCTCAACTACCTAACATAAACCTAAACCTAAACTTGAAAACCCAAAGCAAAACCCGATCCCGAACCCAAACCCGATTTCCTAAACCTAAACCTTAACCTATTCTGAATTCCCTATAGCTATAACCTATAACCTACCTAAAACCTAAACCTAAAACCTAAATGTGTTCTCAAATCCCTAAACTTAAACCTACACCTAATCTTATTCTCAACTACTTAACCTAAACCTAAACCTAAACCTAAACTTGAAAACCCAAAGCAAAACCCGATCCCGAACCCAAACCCGATTTCTTAAACCTAAACCTTAGCCTATTCTCAATTCCCTAAACCTATAACCTATAACCTACCTATAACCTTAACCTATTCTCAATTCCCTACAACTATAACCTATAACCTACCTAAAACCTAAACCTGAAACCTAAATGTATTCTCAAATCCCTAAACCTAAACCTACACCTAATCATATTCTCAACTACCTAACCTAAACCTAAACCTAAACTTGAAAATTCAAAGCAAAACCTGATTCCGAACCTAAACCTGATTTTCTAAACCTAAACCTTAACCTATTCTAAATTCCCTAAACCTATAACCTATAACCTACCTATATATAACCTTAATCTAAAACCTAAACCTTAACCTATTCTCAATTTCCTACAGCTATAACCTATAACCTACCTAAAACCTAAAACCTAAATTTGTTCCCGAATTCCTAAACCTAAACCTACACCTAATCCTATTCTCAACTACCTAACCTAAACCTAAACCTATACTTGAAAACCCAAAGCAAAACCCGATCCCGAACTCAAACCCATCGATGCCCCACCACTTCTGCCTTCATCTTTGTGATTTTTTATATTTTATTTATGATGTTAAACTTGTATGTATTTATGCTTGATGTAGTTTATATTTGGATAGATTTATTTATGTACTTTGGAGTTAAATAGCTGTGAATGTGAATATGATGAAATATATTACATAATAGGTGCATATTATGAATTATATTGTAACAGGTGTATATCAAGAATTTTGTGCTAGAATATAGGGCTGGAAAAAAAAACTTTTACCTACGAAAATTTTCATAGGTTAAAGTCTCCCCCAAGTTTTTACCTATGAAAATATTCGTAGTTAAAAGTCTCACAAATGTTTTTACCTACGAAAATATTCGTAGCTAAACATTTTGTAAGTATTTTTGCCTACGATATCATTCGTAGTTAAACGTTTTTGTAAATATTTTTACCTACGAAAATATGCATAGGTAAAGGACTTTTTAGCTACAAAATTGGTGGTAGGGAAACGTTTTCTAAGTATTTTTATCTACGAAAATATATGTGGACAAAAATCTTGTACCTTTTAGCTACGAAATTATTGGTAGGTAAAAAGTCATGTTAATATTTTTAGCTACGAAATTGTTGGTAGTTAAAAAGTGTTTAATATTTTTGTCTACGAAATTGTTGGCAGGTATAAAATTTGTAAATATGTTTAGCTACAAAATTGTTGGTAGGTAAAAAGTGTTTTAAATATTTTTGGCTACGAAAGTATTTGTAGGTAAAAAGTCTCCTAAATATTTTTAGCTACGAAATTGGTGGTAGGTAAAAGTGTTTTAAATATTTTTGGCTACAAAAGTGTTCGTAGGTAAAAAGTCTCCTAAATATTTTTAGGTACAAAATTGTTAGTAGGGTAAAGTGTTGTGTATATATTTTTACCTGCAAAAGTATTCGTAGGTAAAAAGTTTTGTCAATACTTTTACCAACGAAAATTAGCGCTGGTAATATGCTTTTCCTACGAAAATTTTCGTCGGCAAAAGTCTTACCTTTGCCAACGAAATTTTTTTGTCGTGGGTAAAAGTTGTTCCCCTCGGTCCTTTAGCGAGGAAATTGCCAACGAAAATTTTCGCTGGTAAAACTTTTTGCCTACGTAATTAGGACTTTTGCCTACGAAAATTTTCGTTGGTAAAAGTGGCATTTCTTGTAGTGTTAATCGCTCGTAGCCCAACTCTATCTAGGAAAAGGAGGCTCCATATATGGGGAGGTAGGTCTGATGACTGCTGGATGAGGGAACTTGCTTCGAGATTGCTCCCTGTGTGGGCCATCTCATTTGCAGGCACATTTCCTTCCCTCAGAATGTAGACAAACTTAAACTGCCCTCTCAGCTTCAGCATATAGATCCTAGCTGACCCGTACTTCTAGCGCCAAATTGGATGAGACCTGCAGGCTTGTTTGGTTTTCTTATCTAAAAGTTTCCAAATCACAATTACAGGAGGAAACCAATGCACCTGGAGGCCAGTTATGCAGCCCACCATTATTCAGGATTAGGCTTAACCTGGCAGGATCATCTACATAAATGTATCCTAAGAATTTCTTAATTTTGTAGAAAGTTTCTTCATGAATGAAACTGAATATTAGACAAATTTTATAATAAATTCAATTGATTGGGCCCTTCAATTGAACTACTCGAGATGAAGATAGGCGCAACCAGTCAATTCTAGTGAGAATCGGTCACATCATCATCACTTCTCCTATGGAAAGTAGTTATGACATGTAAGCGACTCTCCTAAACATAAAGCCAATCAATGTCAATCATATAAATTCAAGACACTCAATACCTGTGAGTAGGATGAGTCTCTAAAGCTTACATCAGCAAAAACATTTACTCCACAGCACTTACATCCCTGTTGAAAGGTGATTGTCTACATTTTCGTCACCATCCGCATTGAACGCAAATGTAACCATAAGCAATTCTACCACCGTACCCCAATATAAGAGTTAAAATGCATAAAATCTGAATTGATTGAGATCTGTGGTACAATTCCACAAATTTAAACTTCAAGATTGCAAATATAATCTTGCCCTTAACGGATTATATATAAAATAGTCTGATTTATCTCATAGAGTAGGTAACATTGATAGTTGAAATATAGGGGATCTAAAAAAAGGAAATATACAGTTAGGTTTCTCTCCCCTCATTCCCTTTAAATCAACGGTCAATGCTAGCTTCTAGAATATGGATAATGGGCCTATAAATGAGCTGAATCAAGACTCTATATGATCTCAGTATCATCGATGAGCATTCTAAGTCTGGCATCTTCCATTCACAAGATGGATGGCCCAAATAAAACATTTACCCAAATCAGATGGACAGTCAAGTCTCTCATTAGGATCCATAAAGTAGACGGTTCAGATTTGATACATAAGGTCCACATGATAGGAATCTTGTTAATTATCCACCTAATGAACAAGCAAGATGGTTTGCTCATTCTAAGCTGAGTAGATAGTTCATATCTAAGAAAAGGCCCTGAAAGTTGTCCTAAAAGGGTGAATAAAGGTGATTGAAGGCCCGGTACAATGCCAGCAAATTGTCGACCACTAGATCCAAATTAAAATTCAAATTGGACACAAATTTTCTGAAATGGGCCCTAATATGTGGGGCATAAATGAACAACCAAACAATCCAATACTTGAGCACGAACAGATGTGGGCTCAAGCAAACAGCCCACACATAGGAACTACTAAACCATCCGACCCAAAGATATGGCCCACTAAAGAATTTGGAATTGGCATAGGCCTATAAAGGTGGTCCACACATGGCCAGTAATCAGGCCCTAATTGGGCATTAGTTGGAATCGAAAAACGGGTCCAAGAACATGGTCCACCGAATGGTTGACACTCGAGCTCAAAACCTAATGAAACAACCCAATCTAGGCCCAAAAAGCCTATACTAACGTTGTTGCTCAAGCCCGTGGTTGTGCCAGACAATGGACAACACAAAAGGGCTTTGCAAAATAGGCTTGTGTGCGTGTGACTCAAAAGACCCACCATAAGGTCTTCAATTAACACCCCCCACCCCCCCCCCCCCCCCCCCCCCCCCCCCAAAGAGAGAGAGAGAGAGAGAGAGAGAGAGAGAGAGAGAGAACCAAAAGAGGCCTATGGTCTCTCATTGGAGTGCAAAAGCATTTAAGAAACCCCACCATACTCACAGTCCTCTGAATCTTCTCTCTCCAAAGTCGGCCTCCACTAAAAATTCTGGCTGCTAATGTTGACCTTCATCACCATCCTTGATGGGCACCAGAATTGCAGGCGGGCCAAGGGCACGAATCGAAGCTCAATGACACCATTAATGGTTGCGGGATTGACGAACGCTTTATGATAGTCGGAAAATAAAATCTATCAAGGGTTTCGCCAGAAACCTCAGTCCCTCAAGCTACGGGTGTCACCTTGTCCCTCTTGATGGAGACCGGTATTCACCAAAATTTTCGGCCAGAAAAGAGATCCTAAACAGCCCTGTAGCCGAAAACGGACGATCAAGGTGCGGCACTCCTCTTTCTCCCTTCTTTTACACTGAATATAAATTGTCACGCCCCGAAATTCAGATATAGAGTGTGCACCTTCAGACCCGAGTTACAGCAAATGATTTGTACACCATGTGTACTAAAATTATTCCTTCGTACCATTTTTCAAAGGCTTAATTAAAATGTACACTAAGTTTTCAAACTCAAACCTTTAGAAAAACATCTCACATTAATTTATTTCAACCACACACATATGTATCCACTACTATGATCAATCATTTATGGACACTCAATCCACATATTTATAACATTCACAAAAGTTAAGCATGGTACCACAGCCCATCCATTTGATGCTCTATTAAATCATTTACTAACAAAAGTTTTAACTATTCATAACTTTTAGTTACTCAACTTAAAATTTGTTCTAATACATAATTAAATAAATAACATGAGTTCAACTAGATATGTTAGTGATTTAATATATTCAACCTGTCTTTATTAAGATAGGGTCATAGCCTTTGTGAATCGTCATTTGATTCAACTTACTGCCCTGAAACTTGAGCAGTTATTTCATCGTCCACTAAATCTATACGGTTTTTTCATCAATAAAACGTCTGCTGGTCAGACCCAGTAAGTGATTCCATCATAGTTCATGCACATTATAATTAAAATAAAAATGTATAAATGTCATTAGATGCGTAAATGCATCAAGTGGATTGATCAGTCCACTTGCAAGAGTTGGATCCTATCAACCCACATCTCTCCCTTTTTAGGGTATGCTTCCACCATCTTTGTAGATTTATGGTCCCTTAGGTCACCCAGTACTGTAAATACCTATGGGTCATCCGGGGAGTGACTCCATGTATTCGACACAGTTATGCGATGCATGACATGGATGCAAGAGAATGATTTATGCATCATGTTAACAATTGTCACATATATAGCAGTATATGTCATTCTAATTTTTAGCAAACAACCATTATTCAACACAAGAAATCACAATCAGCAAAAACAATCGGATGACTAATTTAATCATAATGGGGAGGAAACATGCTGGGATCACTCACCAATATTTTGATGATGTAGATTCCGAGACGTTACTCCAAAATCAATCAAGTGACAACCACCTGAATACATAATTAACATAATCAAATATATTTATGTTTTCAGTCATTTATATAATCTGTCTCAGCTTGTTGATCACCTAATTTAGGACCCACATGAGGAATCCAACCATTGATTTGAATCTCTTTTACTTCCATTTTTAACATATGATTATAAATAGTCATTCTTCACTATGGGGCCCACTTAATTAACCTAAGATGATCTGACCACACTAACATTTTAAGATGATTGAGGGTTATTATTACTTTACATTACACATTAAAATATTAAAATTTATAAATCAAACAAAATGTTCTAACGGATTGTCAATCAATCGGACCGTACCATCGATCAATCGAACTGACTTATTGATCAGTCGAATTCATTTTGATTTTCAAAATTTGGTCACTAAACATAATTTACCGCCTTCAATCAATTAAACTATCCTGTCAATCGATCGACAAATGCTATAAAAACTAAGTCTATGATTATTTGATTTATAACTTTGTTCTTCTTTATTTTTCCTACTTTCAATATTTATTGGTCATATGGTCAGATCTAAACCATTCATCAGCTCCCACATGATCGATTGAGGGGACTACTAATGATTTTTCAAATGTAAACCATCTAAGATGCATATTTCTTTTAACAACAATCATTCTTACAATTAGTGTGACCCATCAAACGATCAAACCCATCTAGAATTCTAGATGAGGTTTTAGATATATTCCAAAATTCACATAGATGGCGTAGATCGAATCTGATACGTTCGATGATCCACTAATCATATGGAACATATATAAGTCATCCATTAGCATCACAAAATCTTAGATTGAGAAAGGGTCAATAGATCGGTTAGATCTAGACAATTTATATTAAAAAAAAAAACTAATTTAAAGTATAATAAGTACGACCCTAACATTTCATCCTCATGACCCATCAAACGGTCAGATCTGCCCATATTCTCTGGATAAAAATTTAGATTTATTCCAAAATGAGCATACATAGTGGGAATCCAATTTGATCTGTCCGATCATAATTTTAGAATTTAATGTATAAATGATTCTTATGGTTAAATCTGATAAAAATGTCTCATCCACTAATTGGATTGATATGAAATTCAAGATATTGATATCTTTTGGCGCTTAGTATCAAATGACCCATTCAAATCTATCTTAACACGGTCAGATACAAGCAATTAAATCTTTTTTCTAAAATACTATTACCCATATCTAAAATTATAAATCATTTTTTGTTATAATTTCTCTACGCACTTATAAAATGATCGTGTGGATGATCCACACCATCCATTACATAGATCGGGAAAAGATTAATAAAATAATTAAAAAAATAAAAAGATCTAAGAGTTGGAACTTACTTAATCAAACCCTCTTCAAAATTTATCTTAAAGGTACTACTCCAAGAATCAATCCTCTCACTTCACCTGCAATCAGGAATCGCAGTGGCAAAAATCAATCCATCGACCTCTCTCTCAACTAAAAATGTTGACACTACCAATTCAACTATTAACTTGTTTTTATTTCTTAATTAAAAATAGAAATATTTAACTATTTATCTTAGTTATAAATGCACTAAAATTCAAGGTCGTTACATGAATGGGCCGGTTTTGTAAACCCTATTTAATCAAGAGAATGGCAACATACACCACCATAGTAATGGGATTTATCCCATATTAATTTTTTCGGAATCCTACTGCCTAAACCCAAGATCTGATAACCCCGTTGATATGGTTTAGCTTGTTACAAGTGTCAGATTTTTGTAAGGTAATGTACAATCCGAATGGCAAATATATCGATGTTACGCGAGTATTGAAATAACACCCAAAAGCCTAAATAAGAGTCTAGATTACAGTGATTGCAGCAGACAAATTTGGCCCAAAAGTTTCTAAAACAAATTCAATAAATTTAGCCTTTGCCAGGGTGACCTTCTCCCACTCCCTAAGGGAAGGCAATGCACCCACAGACGTCATGGCTAAGTTGGGTAGTGAGACCCAAACCTCTTTCTTCTCTTGCACGCTGGCGGACCTTACTACTCACACCACAGGTCTCATTTTCTTGGACAGGGTTGGGCTTGGTTCGCTGAGAAAGTGGTAGTATGTTTTTTGTGCAATTTTCCTTTCTTCATGATAGGTTGGCCCGGTCACTTTTTGTTCTAGCCAACCCGAATCTCTATATAAAGATGTGATCAACTTGATCCCCATATATGAAATTTATTAGGTTTTGCTCAAAGAAATATATATATCCAATGATATGAATGGATCTGCCATAACCGATGCATAGTCAACTTTGATACCAACCGTAAACTTTAATTTGTGTAATTAAAGGACCATGCAGTGCATCGGAGATAGGGATTGAGTTATTGAACTAAATCCATACCTGGTTGGGCGCCATTGCTATAAGTTGATTGTCATAATTTTTCACACCTTACACCCTTAGAAAAGCACCGTGATAGGATGAAAAGCTTATGATGTGTGTAGGCTTTGGGACCCAGCCCTGTTTATATAGCTTTAAGAGTTAAGGAGTTTGAAACCCATCGAAATTCCTCTCCTTAAGGCTTTATACAAATTTGTCAATCCTAAGTCATCTAGAATATTGGGCGTGTCATAATGTTGTGACTAGAGGTGGGCATCGAGTCGAGTCGAACCTGATTGGGTCTAACTGGACTCAATCCGATCCGGGACCGAGTCTAGTAGGGTTGACTCAATCCGATCCGAATCCTTGTTGGCCTGACCCAAACCGAGTCTAACTCGATCTGGAAAACCGAATCGAGTCGGATCGAGTTAAGTCTATCCAGTTGATTTGGACTGGACCGAATCAAGATAGGGAGAGATAAGGAGAGAAAGGAGGAGAGAAAGAAGGAAATGTGGGAAATTGGGGGAGAAAGAGGGAGAGAAATGAGGAGAGATGGGTAGGTGCGGCGTCTCCTTCAAGTAGAGAAAGTGGGGTTAGGGTTCATTCAGTTCGGGATGGATAGAGATATGAGTAGAAAAAGTAATATATATATATATATATATATATATATATATATATATATATATATATATATATATATGTGTGTGTGTGTGTGTGTGTGTGTGTGTGTGTGTGTGTGTGTGTGTGTGTGTAAAAAACTTATATGTAGGACCCAACTGGATCAAGTCGGATCGGTCTGGATTGACCACGATTCTATGTACGATCGGATCTGAGTGGTCCTACTCGATCCACACCAATTCAGGCCTTTGGTTCGGTTGAAATCAGGTTAGATTCTGGTGCTCTCTCGTTGTGACATACCACCCATTACATGATTTTAAATGAATCACAACTAAGTGGGTCCACTAGTACTCTCGATCACACTATCCAACTCTTCGGTCAATCCAGACGGTTCATCAATGAGGTGCACCTTATATAATTATTAAATGTACTACGGTCCTGGATGGACCTTTTGTCAGAAGCTATACAAATACATGTGTACCACGTGTAGTCGTAATGAATTCTTGGTATCCAACTTAGAAAATATGGATTGATTGATTTTTGTCTAAAAACGTCTCCATGGATGATTTTTTATGTTCAGATGAAAAACAAGCAGTAAGGCTACTGTATACAAAAATCGAATGCACCGAACGATCCTGATTGATTATTCTCCAGAATTTTTGGATTAAGTTAAAAACCTTCCCTTACCTGATATTATGGTCATTTTAATGAACATGCTTGTTGGCTTATTGGGTCCTTGCTCTTACCCGGGTGGTAGACTCCTTGGAGTTTCAACACTGGGTCAAGGGTTCGAGTACCCATGGTGGTGAAATCCCACTGTGTGTGTGCGTGTGGCGTGTGTGTAGGGTTGTGTGTGCGTGTGTTTAAAAATAAATAAATAAATAATATGCTTGTCGGCTCATTCTTCCACAATAATTGGAGAACGAGGTATGTTCCAGTGATACTGTGAAGATGTGGGCCCACGTGGTGTATATATCACATCCAACCTGTCCATCAGGCTACATTGAGGACGTGAAAATCAGCACGATCAAAAATTGTAGTGGGCCATATAACAGAGAAGAAGGGTGTGAGGTAAGACTCAGCATTGATTCTCACCGAGGCTCACCTAAGTTGCATAACAGCCTGATTTTCCCCATATAACGGAAAAAAAAAAATGAAGTGCTTGGGTGTCCTAGATTTTTCAAATGCAACATGGTGGACCCCATATACTTAAATCAAGGATGGGCGTCCCCTCTCAACCTATTCCTGTGCTGTGGCTACTCGAGTTACTATTTGATCAGCCAACTTTTTATCCTACAAGAATAATGTGAGGCAACTCATCTGTTGGACAGTTCGGATGTATGGAATACGTCCCACGGGTAAAATTTCTTACCATTATCACGGTAGCATACCACATGCAATAAGCTTATTTTACAATCTTGGGTGTGGGTCCGACTGTGACGTAGGGCCAACATCCAATCTGTTCATAACGTCGTACCACAGTCACTTTATGTCCCAAAATCAGGCCTCACGTAGATCAAGCCGTTGGGAACTGTTGATATGGAAACGCCCACCATTAAAGACTTGTGAATTTATGCCATCCAAACCAATCTTACATTCATGAGAAGATCCAACCAATCCAATCTTGTGAATTTATGCCATCCAATCCAATCTTACATTCATGAGATGATCCAACCATTATCTGGACACCCCAAAAAATAAAACCATTCCAAAACTCGATCGGCCACACCATGTGATGTTAGAGGTTTTAGGCATGATTGACACGGTGTCGCTCACTTGAGTTTTGGGAGAAAATTGACGGGCCGCACATGATAAACGGTGGAATAAGCTTATTCTACACGAGTTCAAGAGGAAGCGGCATCAAAGTTCAAACATCTAAATTCCAAGCACTGAAAAGAATCCATTATAAAAATCGATTTGTTGATGGTAACATAGGGCCAACCCTCAGTTCTTACTGATCGGCTTCTGGTCAACACATGGTGCATGCATGCATGTCAATCCAGACTATTCAGATTATAGGCCCCACTATAGATAGGACACCCAAAAAATTTAAACTCACTGATGATCTTAACCATATGATTTCCTGTTTAAACTGGAACATTGGCCACTTCAGATGCAGCCAAACAGATGGTTAGGATCCTCCTATCAATGCCATTTTCGGGGTGTTCCCTATCAACATCGGCTCCACAATATGGATGGTCAGGATCGAAACGTACACTTGCTGACTTGTTTGGTGAAAGTCTACAAGATTCGTCAAATATAAAGGCTAAGTTCTTGGGTTATCCTATTCCAATGTTTGAATCCAACTGGCCAAAGTCATGTTTCCGTTTGTCTGCGTCTTCTTGGAATTGAGGCTGAATGTCCAAAACTCCTATTCTTTTATTTTTTTAAAGCGACCCACGTGAGCAGATGATTTAGTTTGACATTTTCCCTAACTTTGCTTCACAGACCCTCTCTATATATACATACCAAAAACCTCACAAATTTCTTGGAACACCTATCTATATATACATATCACAAACCTCATAAAATTCTTGAAACAAGAGAAAACAGAGAGAGAGAGAGAGAGAGAGAGAGAGAGAGAGAGAGAGAGAGAGAGAGAGAGAGAGAGAGAGAGAGAGAATGGGAAATTGTCTGAGACACCAATCTTCCATGACATGGGCCGGCAACGATTTGGAGTCAAAAAGCTCCAATATGATCTTTGAGCATGACACTCATGATGGGATCTGTCGTAATAGGCTCCAAAATGATATGGAGATGGAAGAGCAGAGGTTGATAAGTGAGAAGAAGACAGTTTCTTCCACAGAAGTGAAGATCAAGGTTACCAAGAGGCAATTAGAAGAACTGCTAGCAAGATTCGACATCCAAGGGATGTCCGTCGAGCAAGTATTGACCCAGTTCATGAATGGAGGCGGTGATTGCCATGCAAGGCACCTGTCGTGGCGGCCTACTCTTCAGAGTATTCCAGAGGTGAATTGAATATGATGATGGTGACTATGATGAAGATGGTGATTGGTGACGGTGTCTATTATTGTATATATTGGTCGACCTACAAAGAACAGTAGGATTCACATACTTTTTCTTTTCTTTTCCTTAATTGATAATTTCATTCTATAAGTGTACCATATTTTCATTATAAATTAATAAAAGAGAGAAAGGACTAAGAATCCTCAAGAATTCTATTTCATTTACATGATATATATATATATATATATATATATATATTGGCCACTATTTCCAAATCCGCTCTCTATCTCCGCTGCTCATTCATCATTCATTGCAGATCCAACTGCTGCCCTCATCTTCTAGACTGCTCTCAATCCGAATCCCCAAGGAATTTCATTTCATTTACAGTGACGATGACGAAAATGCGTCGCCCTTAGATTGAATCCTTCTCACCCAGTTCCTCTTTGAAGGTTTCCTTCTACAAGATCTATGGGGTATGGAAAATTCTTGAGTGGGCCACAGGCGATTATCCGTCTGATATCATAATAGACAATATTTGGATAACAAACTACTGAAATTCATCGAACTATGACAATTTTGCCAGTCCTATGCCCACCTCATGAGCATAGTGTGCCGTTTTGCTGTGTTTATGGCCCATTTGGGTAGGAGATCTTAGAAAATCAGGATTAAGCCTAATCCTGATTCTTGGTGGGCCACGCACACTTTCCTCCGCTTAATTGCAATTATGGGCTTGTTTGGTTTTCTTTTTTCTTTTTCTTTTTTTGTTTTTTTATTAAACACAAATTTTTCATTTCAAGTATAAGACTATATACCGCAAATGTTATTTGGGCTGCCCCCAAGAAAAAAGGCCATGAGAGTAGCCTATCAAAGAAAACTAAATCAGAGTGACAGGCCGGACCCACTGATGACTCCCCTATAGGACTGCATAATCGCTCACAGCCTAACTCTATCTAGGAAAAGGAGGCCCCGAATATGAGAGGTAGGTCTGATGACTGCCGGACGAGCGAGCTTCCTTGGAGATCACTCCCCATGTAGGCCATCCCATTTGCCCGCACATTTTCTTCCCTCAAAACGTGGACAAACTTAAACTGCCCTCTCAGCTTCAGCCTATCGATCCTAGCTGACCTGTAGTTCTAGTGCCAAATCGGTTGAGACCTGCAGGCTCGTTTGGTTTTCTTATCTAAAAGTTTCCAAATCACAATTACAGGAGGAAAGCAACGCATCTGGTGGCCAGTTATGGAGCCCACCAATATTCAGGATTAGGCTTAACCTAGCAGGATCATCTATATAAATGAATCCTAAGAATTTCTTAATTTTGTAGAAAGTTTCTTCATGAACGAAACTGAATATTAGGCAAATTTTATTATAAATTCAATTAATGGGGCCCTTCAATTGAACTACTCGGGATGAAGATGAGCACAACCAGTCAATTCTAGTGAAAATCGATCACATCATCATCACATCTCCTGTGGAAAGTAGTTATGACATGTAAGTGACTCTCTTAAACATGAATCCTATCGATGTCAATCATATAAATTCAGGATACTCAATACTTGTGGGTAAGATGAGTCTTTAAAGCTTACATTAGCCACAAAGCTTACATCCCTGTTGAAATGTGATTGTCTATGTTTTCCTCACCATCTGCATGGAACGCAAATGCAACCATAAGCAATCCTATCACTGCATCCCATTATAAGAGTCAAAATGCATAATTCTTCATCGATTGAGGTCATCGTGGTGACTAACACAAACAGATACAATTCCACAAATTTAATCTTCAGGATTACAAATATAATCTTGCCCTTGACGGATTATCTATAAAATAGTGTGATTTATCTCATAAAGTAGCTGACATTGATAATTGAAATATAAGGAATCTATAAAAAAAAAAAAAAAGAAATAGACAGTTAGGTTTCTCTCTCCTCATTCCCTTTAAATCAATGGTCAATGCTAGCTTCTAGAATATGGATAATGGGCCTACAGCCGAATCAAGACTACATAATCTCAGCATCATCGATAAGCATTCTAAGTCTGGCATCTTCCATTCACAAGATGGACAGCCCAGATAAAACATTTACCCAAATCAGATGGACAGTTAAGTCTCTCATTAGGGTCCATAAAGTGGACGGTTCATATTTAATACATAAGCTCCACATGATGGGAATCTTGTTAATTATCCACCTAATGAACAAGCCAGATGGTTTGCTCATTCTAAGCTGAACATATGGTTCAGATCTAAGAAAAGGCCCCGAAAGTGGTCATAAAAGGGTAAATAAAGGCGATTGAAGGCCCAGTACAATGCCATCAAATTGTCAGCCACTGGATCCAAATTAAAATTCAAATTGGACACAAATTTTCTGAAATGGGCCCTAAAAGGTGGCCCATAAATAAACAACCAAACAATCCAATACCTGAGCACAAACAGATGTGGGCTTAAGCAAATAGCCCACACATAGGAACTACTGGACCATCCGGCCCAAAGATATAGCCCACTAAAGAATTTGGAATTGGCATAGGCCTATAAAGGTGATCCAAACATAGCCAGTAATCATGCCCTAATTGGGCATTAATTTGAATTGAAAAAGGGGTCCAAGAACAAGTTCCACTGAACGGTTGACACTTGAGACCAAAACCTAATGAAACAACCCAATCTGGGCATTAGTCAAGCCTGTAGTTGTGCCAGACAATGGACAACACAAAAGGGCCTTGTAAAATGGGCTTGTGTGCCACTCAGAAGGCCCACCATAAGGCCTTCAATTAACCCAGAATAGAGGTGTCTGGTCTCTCATTGGATTGCAAAAGCGTTTAAGAAACCCCACCATAGGCGCGCTCCTCTGAATCTTCTCTCTCCGAAGTTGGCCTCCACTGAAAATTCCGGCTGCTAACGGTGACCTTCATCACCATCCCTGATGGGCGCCAGAATTAGAGATGGAGAAGAGATGAGGTTGCGGGCGGGCCAAGGGCATGAATCGAAGCTCAGTGACACCATTAATGGTGGCCGCAAGCGTCGTCGAAAACTAGTTGTCATCGGCGAAGATCACAAAAGGTGAACATCAATGATAACGATCAAGGGCTGCCGCAATCAGGATTTGTCTAAAGGGTTTTACCAGCAATCGAATGGAATAGTCATGCACAAGATGGATTCAACAGTTCTTCGCCATCTCCCCAAATCTCTAAAGTCGATCGCCGAGGTAATGGCTACCACGGCAGAGATCCCTTAGGGTTTAAAGAACCCATTTCTGCTTGAGCATCAATGGCAGCCATTAATGGCTGCGTTACCTGCATCAGCCACGGCAACGTCGACAGATGATTGGAATTCATGGCTGCGGGATTGGCGAACACTTTATGCTAATCGAAAAACAAAATATGGCAAGGGTTTCGCCGGAAACACTTGTCCCTCAAGTTGTGGTTGTCACCTTGTCCCTCTTGATGGATACGGGTATTCATCGAAATCAAGGAGCGGCACTCCTCTTTCGCCCTTCTTTTATGATGAATCTAAATTGTCACACCCTAAAATTCGAATACAGAGTATCTATCCTTAGACCCGAGTTACAGCAAATGACTTGTACACCATGTGTACTGAAAACATTCCTTCATGTCATTTTTCAGAGGCTTAGGTAAAATGTACACTAAGTTTTCAAACTTAAGCCTTCAACAAAACATCTCACATTCATTTATTTTAATCATACACACATATATCCACCATTATGATCATTTATGGGCATTCAATGCATATATTGATAACATTCACAAAAGTTAAGCATGGTACTACAGCCCATCCATTTGATGCTCTATTAAACTATTTACTAATAAAAGTTTTAACTATTCATAACTTTCAGTTAATCAACTTAAAATTTGTTTTAAGACATAATTAAAGGAATAACATGAATTTAAATAGATTTGTTAGTGATTTAACATATTCAACGTGTCTTCATCAAGATAGGGCCATAACCTTTGTTAATCATCACTGGTTTACCTTATTGCCCTGAAACTTGAGCAATTATTTCATCATCTAATAAATCTGTACAGTTTTTCCATTAATGAAACGTCAATAAGTCAATTTCAGTGAGTGAACCCATCATAGTTCATGCACATCATAATTAAAATAAAAATGCATAAATATCATTAGATACATGGATGCGTGAATGCATCAAATGGGTCAATCAATCCATTTTCTTATGTTGGATCTCATCAACCCGTATCTCCCCCTTTTTGGGATACGCTTCCACCATCTTTGTAAGCTTTCACATATTATGAGCATCCAGGGATGATCCCCAAGGTCACCTGGTACTGTAAGTACCTATAGGTCATCCAGGGAGTGATCCCATGTATTCAACGCAGTTATGCAATGCATGACTTGAATGCATAAGAATGATTTATACATCATGTTAACAACTGTCATATATATATATATATATATATATATATATATATATATATATATATATATATATATATATATATATATATATATAGAGAGAGAGAGAGAGAGAGAGTCATGCTCCCCTGTGCACCTACGCACGTGCGCACCTTTGCACACGTGCCATGGGTGTCTAATCTGAACGGTTCATGTGATGCAGAATTCTATGAAACCTCATGTGAAAAAATTTCACCCCAATCTAAAATTCTAGTGGGCCACAGCAAAGAGAAATGCAAATTCAAGGAGAAAACTGTTTTCATTTTTCATAGCCCATCAAGTTTTAGATCAAAGTAAAACTTTGGCCTAAGGGGTTTCACGAGGTGCTGCTTCGCATGAACGGTTCAGATTTTTGATCCACATCACGTATGATGGGTTTTCAAAAAAGTTCATACGTAATACGTACGAACCGGTTCGCAGGTGAGCGTTCTGCTATATATATATATATATATATATATATATATATATATATATATATATATATATAGAGAGAGAGAGAGAGAGAGAGTCATGCTCCCTTGCGCACCTACGCACGTGCGCACCTTTGCACACGTGCCATGGGTGTCTAATCTGAACGGCTCATGTGATGCAGAATCCCATTAAACTTCATGTGACAAATTTTCACCCCGATATAAAATTCTAGTGGACTATAGCAAAGAGAAATGCAAATCAAGGGAGGAAACTGTTTTCATTTTTCATGGCCCATCAAAGTTTAGATCAAAGTAAAACTTAGGGCAAGTGGGTTTCACGAGGTGCTACTTCACATGAACGGTTCAGATTTTGGATCCACATCACGTATGATGGGTTCTCAAAAAAGTTCGTACATAGTACGTACGAACTGGTTCGCAGGTGAGCGTTTTCGTGTGTGTGTGTATATATATATATATATATATATATATATATATATATATATATATATATATATATATATATATAGCAGTATATGTTATTTTAATTTTAAGCAAACAACTATTCAACACAAGGAATCACAATCAACGAAAATAATTGGATGACTAATTTAATCACAATGGAGAGAAAATATGTTAGGATCACTCATAAATATTTTGAGGATGTAGATTTCGAGACGTTACCCAAAATCAATTAAGTGACAACCACCTAAATATATAACACAATCAAATATATTTATATTTCAGTAGTTTATATAATCTATCTCAGCTTGTTGATCCCCTAATTTAGGACCCAAATGAGGAATCTAACCACTGATTTGAATCCCTTTTAACTTTTATTCTTAACATGTGATTATAGATGATTATTCTTCACTGTGGGGCCCACTTGATCAACCTAAGGTGATCTGACCACACTAACGCTTTAAGATGATCGATGGTTATTATTACTTTACATTACACATTAAAATATCAAAATTTACAAATCGAACAAGATGTTCTATCGGATTATTGATCGATCAAACTGTGTCATCGATCAATCGAACTGACCTGTTGACTAGTCG
This sequence comes from Magnolia kwangsiensis, assembly GCA_037074715.1. Taxonomy (NCBI): domain Eukaryota; kingdom Viridiplantae; phylum Streptophyta; class Magnoliopsida; order Magnoliales; family Magnoliaceae; genus Magnolia; species Magnolia kwangsiensis. Next base: position 201,817,006 of record CM073571.1, read on the forward strand.
AATTCGTTTTAATTTTCAAATTTTGGTCACTAAACATAATTTACCGCCTTCGATCAATCGAACCGGCTTGTCAATCGATCTATAGATGGTATTAAAACTAAGTTTATGATTATCCAATTTATAACTTTGAGCGTTCTTCTTTATTTTTTTCTACTTTTAATAATTATTGGTCATATGATCAAATCCGAACCATTTATCAGCTCCCACATGATCGATTGAGGGAATAACTAATGAATTTCCATATCTAAACTATCTAAAATTCATATTTCTTTTAACAACAATCATTCTTATAATTAGTGTGGACCATCAAATGATCAAGCCCATCTAGAATTCCAGATGAGGTTTTAAATATATTCCAAAATTTACATAAATGGCATAGATCGAATCTGATACATCCAATAATCCACTGATCATATGGGACATATCTACATTATCCATTGACTTCACAAAATCTTAGATCGAGAATGGGTCAATAGATTGCTTAGATCCAGACAATTTATATTTCAAAATAATAATAATAATAATAACTGATTTAAAGTATAATAAGTATGATCCTAACCTTTCATCCTTTTGACCCATCAAATGGTCAGATCTATCCATATTCTTTAGACAACAATTTAAATCTATTCTAGAATAAGCATACGTGATGGGGATTCAATCTGATATTTCCGATCACAATTTTAGAATTTAAGATATAAATGATTCTTATGGTTCAATATGATAAAAATGTCTCATCCTCTGATCGGATTGATATGAGATTTAAGGCATTGATATCTTTTAGCACTTAGAATCAAATGACCCATTCAAATTTCTATTTTAGCACAGTGAAATGCAAGCAATTAAATCTTTTCCTAAAATACTATTACCCATATTTGAAATTATAAATCATCTCTTTTTAATAATTTCTCTACGCACCTATACAATATCGTGTAGATGATCCACACCATCCATTGCATAAATCGAAAAGAGATGAATAAGATAAAAAATAAAAGTAAAAAGATCTAAGGGTTGGAACTTCTCACCCGCAATCAGGAATCACGGTGGTAAAAGTTAATCCCTCAACTTCTCTCTCAACCAAGAATGTGACTACCAACTCAGCTATTAACTTGTTTTTTATTTTAAATTAAAAATAAAAATATTTAACTATTTATTTTTGTAACGCCCTGGAAATCGGGGGTCACACATACGCTCACCGCCCGAGTTCCTGAGAGTCACTTACAACCGTTTTCATTATTAAGCATTTAATCCGGTTTAATAGCGCAACGTGGAATTTTTTGAAATCATGAAACACAACCACAAGTCCACTGAAATGAAGAGATCAACATACGTATATATACATGTCCAAAAGAATAAGGGGATCGCACATGGCATAACCCAAACAAAATCACAAAAATACATAGGTCCAAAAGAATATGAGGCTGAGTCCACTCTCAGCAGTCCAAACCCGCCACTCAAGCTGGCGAAGAATATCCATCAGCTGGAAGTATGACAGCTCCTCCTCCTCGTCGAGAGTAGCATCGCCATGCTCCCCCTGCTCTGCATCCCCTGCATCTACGAGAGAGTCTGGTTGGTGTTTTAAAACACCGTCCCAGAGTGGGAGTGAGTGATCAACTCAGTGGGTGCTATTAGTCTTAAGTTACAACAGAAAATAATTATAATATGAATTTAATTAAAATACAGGCATTCATCAATTCCTAAAAACTCTTAATTAAATGCATGGATGCGAGATAATATGATGCATGCCCTCGACACAACGTTCCCTCGAGCAACTCCATCTAACGATCGCATATGTCAACACTCCCTCATTGCGACCTCGACTTCCGAGTCGCCACCCTATCTAATGGATGTAGTGCGATCGTATTAGCCGAGTTGTTAATTAGGTCCATTCATTCAGCAGATTTGAGAATCTGGTACACCCTACAAATCAATTGCCCTAAACTAATTGCGAGGCCATGACCCCCCAACGTGTGAGGCCAAGTCCCCGCGATCTTTGATCCCGTCGGGTTCCCCATCCCCGACTTCAAGCACATGGGGAGTGATGAGAACTGGGATCGCTTGCGGTCACTACGGGGAGGCGCATCACCCCAGCGTAGGCCGACAGCTCGGACACTGTGTCTCATTCCACAATGCTCGGCTCACAAGACAGTGGATCGAAATTCAAGTGGTTATCAGTGGCTGCAACGGTAGCAGGGTGTTACAGGTTCCATACATGTGTGAGCAAACATGGTTAACAATCAGGATTTGTCAGTGTGTAGGCTAAACCGCGCAAGTCAGGCGAGTACAAAATGAACGACATCGGGTACGATAGACCCATGTAGCCGGACTACTGCCGCCCATACGCACTCGCCCAAATTCGCGGGTTTAGTCACAAGGTAGCCCAACCAATGAGACTACCGTCTATCCTCATATCTCTGACCAATCCATGGGTTTAACGATGATTCATAGCGTTCCAACATCAAGGTCATTGACTACACACAGTATCATATTACTTTCATCCTACCATACATATCCACATTCCCAACAAGCATATTATAATACCATAATTAAAGTGCATGTGAGGAGTATGAATAGGTGGGGAAATGAAGCATTTCCCACGCACCTAGGAATTTTAAATATGCAAAGACAATCATTATACATATCATAGGCATCATCATAAGAAGGAATCACACAACATATGATCATATGAGCATCGGTTATATCATCAAACATGTGAGAAGCATAAATACGATCATTAGGAAGAAAAACTAACAAACATGCAATTCCAAACATTTTCATCAATCTCTCAAATCCTAGGGTCTCTCTAGATTCCACATGTTCACTCCCCAAGTACAGGGTCGTGATGTAGTAATAACTTGGTAAGACCGAGGTCGAATCCCAAGGGACTGAAACTTGTACGTTATCTAAAATTAACTGGAAATAGAACTAGAATGAGATGAAATCTGAATTGAATTATAAATTGAGGAAAAATTGTAAACTATTAATCTAAAACTTATAGGAGAAATCAGAGGTAAGGAAACTAGGGATTCAGAGGATCCACTTGTAAAGATCAGGAAGAACTTATGCTTGCCTCAAAAATTATGGAAATTACTGAACTGCCGTTGATCTAGTTTTCAAAGAGATGAAAGGAAGATGAATTAGAATGGATTCCATCACCAAACCATGCCCAAAGACTATGGCAAACAACAGAATCAAACTAATTACCACCCAATCACATGTATGAAAGTTAGGAAGGGTATCGACATCCAACCATGCCCAGGAGACTATGGTGAACAACAGGGCTTCCTGACATCATAAACATTAAAGAAAACGGAAATATTCAAAGCCATTGCAGACCCATTGTAATTTCAGTCACAACAGACCATTAAAAACCTAAAACATTCCCATAATAATTAACTAAAATCAACGTCAATTCATGCATTAAAATTAAAATAAAATCAAATCTCCCATCTCACTACAAGCTTCACCTCCTAGCCCTAGCTAGGAGGTTTAGCCAGACATGGATGGCTAGATCTCTTAAATGAAAACAAAAGAAAGAAGAAGAAAAAGAAAAAATAATAAGAAAGAAAACCAAAAACCTCTGTTTCTCTCTCTTCTCTCTAATCCACGTCCAAACCCAAGCCTCCACGTCTCTCTTTTTCTTCCTTCCTAGACCTGAACGAATGCTTTCCACGTCCAAAACCTCCTTTTATAGCTACTGGAAGGCTGGAGTCAGTGACAGAGTTGTAGCAGGACACGGAGTGCAATTTTCGCAGCCAAGTTCGGTACCTCGAAACACGCCACTTTCCTCGCTCAAATTCTAAAGAAACACCGTCCTTTAGTACTTTCTTGGGTCCTCTACATGATAGACGGTTCAGATCTGCCATATGATCAAAGATGGTGGGCCAAAATCGCCTGAAAAAGTCAATTTTTGCGGATGTGCGAAACCTTTCGCACCACTTCGCTATTGTGATCGGTGGGCCCCACAGAAGTATTTTCTGGAAAATTCACCCCGTCCATTGGATTCAGAACGAAATTTCAGTAAAGAATGGATGGTTTTAAACGTCCATTGACGTGGTCAAGAGAAGAAATCACAGAAGGATCAGTTTTGAACGTTACAGGACAGCCCTTTTGTGGCCTCTGTATCTCACACGTGTGCACGCATGGGTGCAAAAGGTCAGCATGGTTTTATAGTTCTCGAAGCCCTCTACACGGTGGACGGATCAGATCGGCCATACGACCAATGGGTGGTGCCCACTACCGTCCGCAAAAGGGACGCCGGTCGGTTACGCGACCGTGAAAATTTTCATTTTATTTTTTTTTTTTTAAAGCTGATGCGGGTCAGCGCTTGCGCTGACCGATCGGTTAGTCCGGTGCACATCGTATGCACGTACATGTGTAATGTACACACCATGTATACGGGCCCCATTGCAATGTGTTTCAGAAATCCAATCCGTCCATTCTGTTCCTCACATTATTTTACCCGTTGAGAACAATTATCAAGCATATCCAGCTGGCGGGTGGGCCCCAAATTGAAGATTGATGGACTGATCTGTCCGTTAGGCCACTTCCGCAATGATCCAATGGATGATTTTTGACGTGTACGGTTAATTTATGGTCCTTAGGCCACGTATAAAGTTTCGAGCCGAACCGATATTGGAAATCCCGTGATCTTGCATTCTGGATGCATTTTAAGCCACTTGAGCTTCAATTTCTTAATTTTCTCAAATTTCTAACCGTGTATATCTGTCAATCTTGGTCCCCTGGAGTGTGTCCCTTGCCTTTGGTGTCATCAGATCGTTAAATCTCAACTTTTAACGTCCTTTTTCCATCCATGCTCATAAAATCACCTTGCAACACAAGAATGAGAAAACAAGCCATTAGACAGCATTATATTCGTAAATCCAGACAATATCTGGGGTCTAATATGCAATATTTGACCCTCAACACAACCCCCAACCAGCATTTTGCTAGTCCCGAGCAAAGTATGTGAAAAATAAGTTGAGAATTATAGGAGAACTTTCTATGAAATCGAGTGAGATTTTGAACAAAATACGAGAAATTTAATATCTATGAATATTAGAAATTGTTTTCTCCTGAGCTCGAGCGCACGGTAGACTTCATAATCAAGTGTAAAGCATTAATCCATCAATTACAAAAATTTTAAACATTGAGATCCATGGATGTATAGTCTAATCTCGGCTTATCATCATGAAGAGATCCAATCGTCAATTTCATGATATCATTGGTAACCAACAGAAAAATTCATGACAACCAAAACCTAATCCAAAACTTGCCTCATAGATTAGCCTATTAACTTGTGATTTTTCTGTTCAAAGTAATGCCAAGGAAGGGGAATCAAATCCTCACCTATAGGGAGCAAACCTATGGTGAAGATCGTACACCTGACTCTTTTTCACATATCATTCATGGGGAATTAACTCTACACCTATAGGGAGCAAACCTATGGTGAAGATTAATTATCCAACCTTTTCAATTTTTATACCGTGATAGCAAGATATTTCAGGCTGGTTCCTTTCGTGCTTAGTGATTACCAAATTAACCCTTCAATATCAGACTGAAGTCTTAACGTGAAAGCGAGATGTGACATGTGAAATCCTGATGTGATCAATGTTTAAAACTTCTAATCATGGCTTAGCAACTCGATCGTAACTGCAGAATGCCACCGATACGGAATCCAAGAGTCATAAATTATCAACATCATATATCTCACAATTCTAAATCAAGGATATTTGTCAAAATCACTTCGAATTCATAAAAATTTTCAGAAAAATTCAAAAAATTTTCACAATTGTTGCTTAAGACCAAGAAAATACTGATTGGGTTACCTAATCTCCCACCCCCAACCTAAAGTCTACATTGTCCTCAATGTAAAAGATATGAGCATGCAATGCACATGGGACAACGAAAGTAAATGAGAAGTGATGGGAAGATAGTACCTGAATAACGAATCAAGAGAGTTTCCAATAGATCACGGCATGGAAGCTTGTCAGCATGAGAGAGAAAGCAGAACAAAAATAACAAAAATAAAATCCTACCTATACCACTTTCGCAGGTGCTCTCGATTGCATTTAGCGTTTGCAACAAGCCTTTAAACCCCTAGGTTACCCCCAGTGGACGAGTTGTAGTCTCGTGAGGGTTTGCAGTAATGTTACCCATAAACATTGAATCGATCATACCTCAAGGTTCTCCTTCCGGCCAATATCTTGATAAGTTTCTTAGTAAGTTCCTTAACAGGATCATCCAAAAGCCCTTTTTACAATAGGCTTGGACATCCTGGAGCATGATTTTCCAGAGAGACTTATGTACCTCATAAAAAATCTTCCATTGAATTGCTTGAGGTATCCATAATTTATACGATTCACCTAAGACAGAAGAAGTTTCAACGTTAGTATTGCATGGTGAATCAAAGACTACAAGTAAATAAAATTTAGAAAACTTCTTAAAAAGTAATGTAGTCTCAACATATTCCGAAGCTCCAAACTTCGGTTTTAGATTCAGCTCCTCTTCCTTTACTAGTAGACGTTTAGGATTAGGGGAAGAGAGGGTTTCAGAATAAGGGTTCGTTCGGTCAGTGATGACTACCGAGATGTTGTCTCGCAAGGTATCCACTGTCTTTTAATATGGGATCGTTTGAAATCGCAAAGTGTGCCAAGCAATCCCATGAGTTGGGAAATTCAGATGAGTGTGACTCGTTTTTGTGGCTTGTGATGATATGCGCAAAGAATCCATCATCCTTGAAAGTGGATGGAGGTACGCTCTCTTGCTCCAGTCCTGCACAGATAGATTTAAAATCAGTAAGTGAAGCATTGATGTGATCACTCTGTTCATTGAAATTACTCAATTGAGGCGCTGAATTCTCAATTGTTTGCAGCTCAGATGGTGGCCTCAACTGAGTGGTTTCAAATTCCAGAGTCGTAGCGGACAACTCCTCCTCCCGAATCATATCATCATTCAATTCAAGGGAGTGGTCTAAACATGTCTCACAAGAGTTAGAAGAGTCGGTTGTAAGAGGTTCATTCTCCACATTTAAATCAGGCATGTCAGATGAGTGGAGTAGATCTTCCTGACCGATCACTTCGTGCACATCTTGATCGTTGACCTGGACCAGATTTGAGATTGATTCAGGGAGAATTTAGGCTGCACATTCATGACCATCATCCCAATACGCATCATTGTCTAGTCCAGTGCAGTGCACATTCGGGATGGGATCACTTTCCTCACATTCTACACCTAACATGGGTTGAGGTTCGCATAAACTAACCTCCTCCTCATCATTGAAATCTTGTGTGTCATGTAAGAAAACTGTGTCATCATCAATGTATTTAAAAGACACACATGTATCTTCACCATTCTTTTGAACAGTCATCGAGATCGACTCCTCGAAAAATTGAACTATATGCTCATTCACGGAATCCAAATCCTCATTCCAAATTCCAGATTCTTTCAAAAGTGAGTGCGGATCACTTTCCTCGCATTGTATTTCTGGATTGGGTTGTGGTTGGGATGAGCAAGCCTCCTCTATCTTTTCAAGGCCCGACATGAGTGTTTCCACTGCGTTTCGAATTTCCTCAAGACAGGCCATGTCACTCTGATATGAAGCCTCTTGGATCGTTTTTGGTTGGATCTCAAAGGTAAGGGATCCAAGAGAATAATCATTATAACATGTTGTTAGTTCATTTTCCCAATTTTGATGTTTTCACTGGTTATAGTCATACGAATCATAGGTGGGAGAATTTGCTGGTTGGTAATACTTATTATCACTCATGATATAATCATGTAGTGTTTTCTTTTTATCGGATGGGTGATAATAATTCTCACAACCATAGTTATGATAACCCCAACACTCACGTACTGTTTTGTTAATCCGTGGGGTGTAATTATTCTCCTGCATATAATCACGTAAGGACTTCTTAGCCGGTGGATCTTTATATTCTGATCGGTTCTCAATGATAGTTTCAGAAAAGTTTTGAGACATAAGTTGATTTATCTCATCATCATCCCAAAATAAGTTATTCTTCTCAGCATACTGATGTTGCCACTCATGCATATACATGATGAAATCCTTAACTTGAATTTAATCATATGAAAAATAGAAGAGAAGGTCCTACAGCAAAGTGAAAAGTAAGAGGGGGAGAAGTTAGAAAGATGTTACCATACTAGAGATTCCTATATTAAAATCCTGCAAAATAAGACAAAACAAGTTAGTTTCTAAAAAGACAAAGTCTAGGATTAGAAAATCTCTAAAAATAAAACTCTAATTCTAAAAATAGAAAAAATAAAGAAATTAGAAAGATATCACCAAATTAGAAGTTTCTATCTCATAATCCTACAAAACAGGAAAGACAAGTTAATTCTAAAAAAAATCAGGAAAATCTAAACCTAAAACTAAAGTTAGTAAAAATTCTAATCTTAAACTAATCCTAAAACTAATTAATTTCAGAAAAATGTAGCCGTCAGTCCCTGGCAACGGCGCCAAAAACTTGTTCACTCCCCAAGTACAGGGTTGTGATGTAGTAATAACTTGGTAAGACCGAGGTCGAATCCCAAGGGACTGAAACTTGTACGTTATCTAAAATTAACTGGAAATAGAACTAGAATGAGATGAAATCTGAATTGAATTATAAATTGAGGAATAATTGTAAACTATTAATCTAAAACTTATAGGAGAAATCAGAGGTAAGGAAACTAGGGATTCAGAGGATCCACTTGTAGAGATCAGGAAGAACTTATGCTTGCCTCAAAAATTATGAAAATTACTGAACTGTCGTTGATCTAGTTTTCAAAGAGATGAAAAGAAGATGAATTAGAATGGATTCTATCACCAAACCATGCCCAAAGACTATGGCAAACAACAGAATCAAACTAATTACCACCCAATCACATGTATGAAAGTTAGGAAGGGTACCGACATCCAACCATGCCCAGGAGACTATGGTGAACAACAGGGCTTCCTGACATCATAAACATTAAAGAAAATAGAAATATTCAAAGCCATTGCAGACCCATTGTAATTTCAGTCACAACAGACCGTTAAAAACCTAAAACATTCCCATAATAATTAACTAAAATCAACGTCAATTCATGCATTAAAATTAAAATAAAATCAAATCTCTCATCTCACTACAAGCTTCACCTCCTAGCCCTAGCTAGGAGGTTTAGCCAGACATGGATGGTTGGATCTCTTAAATGAAAACAAAAGAAAGAAGAAGAAAAAGAAAAAATAATAAATAAGAAAGAAAACCAAAAACCTCTGTTTCTCTCTCTTCTCTCTAATCCACGTCCAAACCCAAGCCTCCACGTCTCTCTTTTTCTTCCTTCCTAGACCTGAACGAATGCTTCCCACGTCCAAAACCTCCTTTTATAGCTACTGGAAGGCTGGAGTCAGTGACAGAGTTGTAGTAGGACACGGAGTGTAATTTTTACAGCCAAGTTCGGTACCTCGAAACACGCCACTTTTCTCGCTCAAATTCTAAAGAAACATCGTCCCTTAGTACTTTCTTGGGTCCTCTACATGATAGACGGTTCAGATCTGCCATATGATCAAAGATGGTGGGCCAAAACTGCCTGAAAAAGTCAATTTTCGCGGATGTGCGAAACCTTTCGCACCACTTCGCTGTTGTGATCGGTGGGCCCCACAGAAGCATTTTCTGGAAAATTCACCCTGTCCATTGGATTCAGAACGAAATTTCAGTAAAGAATGGGTAGTTTTGAACGTCCATTGACGTGGTCAAGAGAAGAAATCACAGAAGGATCAGTTTTGAACGTTACAGGGCAGCCCTTTTGTGGCCTCTGTATCTCACACGTGTGCACGCATGGGTGCAAAAGGTCAACATGGTTTTGTAGTTCTCGAAGCCCTCTACACGGTGGACGGATCAAATCGGCCATACGACCAATGGGTGGGGCCCACTACCGTCCACAAAACGGACGCCGGTCGGTTACGCGACCGTGAAAATTTTTATTTTTTTTTTTATTTTTTTAAAGCTGATGCGGGTCAGCGCTTGCGCTGACCGATCGGTTGGTCCGGTGCACATCGTATGCACGTACATGTGTAATGTACACACCATGTATACGGGCCCCATTGCAATGTGTTTCAGAAATCCAATCCGTCCATTATGTTCCTCACATTATTTTACCCGTTGAGAACAATTATCAAGCATATCCAGCTGGCGGGTGGGCCCCAAATTGAAGATTAATGGGCTGATCTGCCCGTTAGGCCACTTCCGCAATGATCCAATGGATGATTTTTGACGTGTACGGTTAATTTATGGTCCTCAGGCCACGTATGAAGTTTCGAGCCGAACCGATATTGAAAATCCCGTGATCTTGCGTTCTGGATGCATTTCAAGCCACTTGAGCTTCAATTTCTTAATTTTTTCGAATTTCTGACCGTGTATATCTGTCAATCTTGGTCCCCTGGAGTGTGTCCCTTGCCTTTGGTGTCATCAGATCGTTAAATCTCAACTTTTAACGTCCTTTTTCCATCCATGCTCATAAAATCACCTTCCAACACAAGAATGAGAAAATGAGCCATTAGACAGCATTATATTCGTAAATCCAGACAATATCTGGGGTCTAATATGCAATATTTGACCCTCAACACCACACATATTTCATCCAAACAAGCAAAATCATTAAACTCATGTTATGATTGGTGCTAGGCCACCTAGGATTAATAGTTCGCACCTTGAATTCGTTGGAGGCCCGGATGCGACCTAGAAATGGGGTTTGAGGGTTGACCAGCCGAAATTCCTAAAACCAAACCCTTGCATGTAAGAAAATCTCATGTCAAACCCTTCTTAATGCTTAAATCTCAAGAAGAAATGGGGAGAGGTGCTTACCTAAATGCTCAACGGACGGGTTTGGAGGATTGAGGCGGAGAATTTCTCCTTGGAGGAGAAATTGAGAGTTGGATGGGTTAATGCCCTTGGCCCCACCTTGATTAAGGTCCACGCATGCACTTCTCCACCCTCTCCTTCTCCCTTTGCTCTCCTTGGCCGTTGGAGAGAGGTGGAAGCTGCGATGGGAGATTATTGTAGGATGATGGTGGAAGTTATGAGGAAAGAGGGATTGATCTTGGAAGATTGAAGGAAGTTATGAAGAAGAGAGGGGGTTGTTAAGAATTGAAGAAGGTTATGATGGAGAGAAAGCTGTTGTTGGAAGAATGAAAGAGTTATGAGAGGGAGCTAGGGTTTATTTCCCTAGAGTTGGGCCCCTTGGCCTTATGTTTCTATAATTTCCTAAAATAGTCTCTTAGGGCTACTATTGGTGTTGTGGTGGCCCCAAGACTCCTATGACCACCAAATTCGGTGTGCACGTGCCTCGTGGCCCAATAAGGGGCCATATAAAATTTGAAAATAATTGGATGAACGGATATGAGATCTGAGTAGGTGATCCCGATCTGTAAATAGCCCTGTAGGGTCCGTTCCAGTCGTTGGGGCAATTCTGGTGGTCCCCTTGCCATGAAATTTCTAGGATAGGTAGTCCATGGTTAGATGAAGGATCATACAAATTTTGGGGTCGATTGGATATTTGGTTTAATCATATAGGTCCGGTGTGCGATCAATGGTTACCGTGCCTCGATCAGGGACCAGGTTTTGTTGATGGGCGTAGGTCCGCACATTAGACCATCACCAAAAATTTAGAAGAAATCCAATGGCTGAAAAGCCCAAATTCTCAATTTCATTTGCAAGTGCCAGATTTAAATTCTGGCATTGGAGAGGTGTATATGGCCCATGTCAGATCTCAGTTTTGGACGTCCATAGGGTCTGAGGTCTGTGATGGATCTCAAGCCCAGTGAGATGTAGTGTTCCCTAAGGTTTTGTAATTTTTTGACATTCCTGCGTCGCGGTATGCCCCGCACGGGCTGTTGCTAAGAACAAACGGTCGTCCACCTTGGCAGCCCGCGTTAGGTTCTAACATGACCTGCCTAGACTACTCTGTAGGACTAATCCTAGATTATTTTTGATGTGGTAACCCACCACAAGTAGCTTTAATCGAACGATCCTGCGGCCAGTCCTACGTGGATGCCCCAGGACGTGGTGCTGGTTAGACGGGATGTTACAATTTTAGTTCTAAAAGCACTCAAATTCAGGGTCATTACATGAATAGGTTTTGTAAATCCTCTTTAATCAAGAGAATGGTGACGTACACCGCCACAACAATGGGTGTAATACTCCGAATTTTTGCCAACCTGAGATTAGACGTCCTTAGGCAATGGGTCAACCAAAACACCTGGGTAACCGCTCAGAACCCAATTCCAAAGCCAAAGAAATCACTTAGGATTAATTCCTTTATAAATTAAGAGTAAGTTAGCTAGCGCTACGCTAGAGTAGCTGTGAAATTGTCCCTGATTACTTTAAATACGTTCCACAAGACCCAAAACTTGTAGAATCGTTGATGCTACGTTACCCTAAAATCCAGGATCAAACTCTAAACCGGTTTGTTCTTGGGAACCCTTTGAAACTTTGTATTGGATCTAGACTGCGTGTCGAAAGTCCGATACCTATAATCTTAGACTGTTATGACCGCTTGGCTAGACTTGACAATCATTTCGAAAATCAAGCCCAACCGACATTCAGAGGCTATTTCATTGAGCCTAGAGTGAAGAAAGTGAGAAAAGGGTTAGATTTAAAATTTTTAATTCAAATCTAGCACGTGACTTGGCGCGTTATTATTAAGCGTTCTAACCGTCAGAATTCAGCCAAATTACACCCTCGGATCAGGAAAAATTTCTCTTTCGTATCATGAGACTTGTAAACCTGATCTAGGTGCGATGACCGCTGAACTGAAATTGGACCGCCACGTGCGATCTGCGAATTCTTCCGGTCTTAAAACTTGATGTGTGCTAGATCCAGTATGCATGAGCTTAAGTCCGACCGCGTTCGGCCAGGGGACCTCCCGAAACACTATTTTGGACCAGAACAGTCCCGATTTGGTTATACCTCAAGTAAACTTTGTTCCCGAGCCTAATTTAGGAAGGTTTTAGCCTATATAAGGGCTTTAAACCCTCCCACAACCCTCCCATCCGAATTTGCTTGAAACCCTAAGAAAAGAGAGAGAAAAAGTGAAAGATTGTGAGTGAGTGTGGGAGAGATTCTCCTGCCACCTGCACCAGCTTTTGCACCGCACTCCAATCACATTCCCGGCGATTCCAATGCACTCCTAGGTAAGAAAAACCCTAACTACTTGCTATTTTGGGGTTTTCTTAGATTCATTAACGATGTAGCTTATACATCTTGTGTATTAGGTCGCCTGTTCGCCGTAGACGAAGCGTATACGCTCCGTTCGGAACGATACACATCTAGGGTAAAAAGGTGAGGATTTTAGACGTTTTGATTGACTGATCTCAAAGCTTTCAATGTCGTTTAATAGTAGATTATCGACGGCAACGCCGTTTGACATGTAGAACATGTTGTCCGTTTTCCATTTCGTATACGTACAGGAAATATGAGATTTAGGGCATTTTGGGTATTTGTAGGAAATATAGTATACGTCCGTATTTTGCTGAAATAATTGTCATGGCTATTTATCGTGTTAGAATATTAGGAATGCGTGCATGATTGGTTTGGCAAAGAGATTCGTCCTTAAGCGCACTTTGAGTCGACATACGCTATGTAGACTAAAGTGTGTAGTCTAAGTGTTTGTATAAATGTTTGTATTAGTATGTATTGAGTAAATGGTGTTGTGTATGAGTTTTGAGATTGAATTCTCAAGTAATATGCTGATGTAAACGATTTCCATCATGTTGGCTATATGTATTGATTTCATTGTTTATATGAAATGCATATGTGGGATTATTTGCTTAAGTTGTATGTTATAACACGTGTCAACATGCTTGTATTATTTATATTCATTTCTACTACTCTCATATGCTTACTGATGTTGTTTACAAATGTTTGGGGCTATGACCTAGTCCAGGCAGTCGGTAATGGATCGAATTCGTGGTTGGTTTCTATTTGCCACGAAGGACGCGTCGATGAACGCGAGTCGTGTTTTGGGTTGGCGGCAGTGGTTAGGCCACACGAAGTGTTTCATACACTTCATGTCGTTCAACTTGAGATGCGCTCGTGCTAGTCGAGCCCGTCAAGTAACCCGACTGACCATTATATGTTCACCCTGTATGAGTCATAACTACTTGAACCTAGGGTACTGAACTTACCATTGAAAACCCTGTTAACCATGGTACCTTGATCCATAAAGACTCATGAGCTGGGCATGATGGTATGGGACACCGTGGTCGAGCTGTCGGCCTACCTGGGGCCACAAACCTCCCCGTAGTGACCAGTGAACACCCTACTCTGAGCAGATTATGGTGGTATAGGACACAATATTCTTGCTGTCGGCCTACACTGATTGGTGACGAGCCCTTTGTAGTGACCTTGAGTTTATCCTGACACCGCATGGGGGCGACGAGTCCTGATGTAGTCTTAAAGATAATTAGGCCTGTATTGATAAGGTGATGGGGGAGAGGTGCAACGAGTGCGAGCAACAGCCCTGGCAGCCCTTGCAACGACCTACACATATAACATCGTATGAGATTACTGGGAGTGACGACCCTAAACAGGGTCTGTGTTGGGATTGATATAAGCAAAGTACCTTAGTTTTCCAATACTGCTATATGAAAAGGAATAATAACAACTTGGTAATCATATCCACATCACATTGCATGTGCTTGGAAGATGTGGAGCACTGAGCGGTACGCAAGCATGCCGCGGACGCAGATGATGCCGCATGAGGGAGATTGTCGGTGAGGGCATCCATCATGTCATGTCATATTACATTAACAACAGTATCTAGGAATGTTTGATTGTTTGCTTTACTATTAACCCTGATTGATTTGATAACATGCTAATCTCTGCTCTATTATTTCACTGAGTTGATCACTCACTCCCACGTTACGGGACGGTGTTGCGCACACCAAACAGTTCCTATCTTAACTGCAGATGATGGCGATGCTTGCGAAGCAGAGCCGGACTTAATGATGAGGAGGAGGATCCCTCCTATATGCAGGTTCTGATTGATGGGGTTATAGGGTTACTGATTAGATGCCAATATACTTGGTATTTTGCCTTTTTCTTACACACCCATGTATATTCTTTTTATCATTTTTGGAGTATACATGTATATGTTTAACCTGGTAACATTTTCACACTCTGGAGACCCACAACAGTTCATATACTTTATATATCTATTATATTCTTTCGCTTGCTAATTTAACTGTCTCTGGAGTATGATATGCTGTTTTGGTCTAATCCCACTCATGTTTTCTGCACTAATATGAACAACATTCATCCATCATTGAAAATGTTGCATAAATGATGTTCTGGAACTTGGCAGTGGAGTTTTTGCTCGACCCCCGATTTTCGGGATGTTACAATGGGATTTATCACATGTCGATTTTTTTGGAATCCTCCTGCTTAAACCTGAGATCTGATAGCCCCGTTGATTAGGTTTAGCTTGTTGCAGGTGTTGGATTTTGGTAAGGTAATGTACATTCCAAATGACAAATGTATCGATGTTAAGATGGGTATCAGAATAATGCCCAAAGGCCCAGATAAGAGTCTAGATTACTATGAATGCAGCGGACAAATTTGGCCCAGAAGGTTCTAGAATAAATCCAATGATCTGAACAGATCCGCCATAGCCGATGCATAACCGACTTTGATACCAACTGTAAACTTTAATTTGTGAAATTAAATGACCATGAATTGCATCAGAGATGGGGATTGAGTTATTGAACTAAAATCCATACATGCTTAGTCAGCCATTGATATAAGTTGATTGTCATGGTCTTTCACACCTTAACCCTTGGAAAAGCACTGTGATAAGATGAAAAGCTTATGATGTGTGCAGTCTTTGGGACTAGCCATATTTATATAGCTTTCGAGGGTTGAAGAGTTTTAAACCCATCGAAACTCTTCTCCTTAAGGCTAGCTCCATACAAATTTATCAATCTTAATTCAACTAGAATATTGCACATGTCATATATTTGTGACATACCACCCATTACATGATTTTAAATGAGTCACAACTAAGTGGGTCCACTAGTGCTCCCAGTCACATTATCCAACTCTTAGGGCAATTCACATCGTTGATCAATGATGTTCACCTTGTATAATTGTTACGTCCCTGCATTGTATACTACTTGCGTGGTTGGACCTTTTGTCAAAAGAAATACATATACATGTGTACCACGTGTAGCCATAATGAATTCTTGGTATCCAACTCAGAAAATATCGATTGATTGAGTTTGTCTAAAAACGGCTCAATGGATGATTTTTTATGTTCAGATGAAAAACGAGCCTTACGGCTACTGTACATAAAATCGTATGCACCGAACGATTCTAACCGTCAGTCAGCTGCCCCTAAAATGAATGGCGAAGATTGAATATTCTCCGGAATTTTCGGATTAAGTTAAAAACCTTCCCCTACCTGAGATTATAGTCATTTTAATGAATATGCTTGTTGGCTTATTCTTCCACAATAATTGGAGAACAAGGTGCGTTCCAGTGATACTGTGAAGATGTGAGGCCCATGTGGTGTATGTATCACATCCAACTTGTCCATCAGATGCGTCCCATCAGGCCACTTTGAGGACGTGAACACGTTCAAAAACTGTAGTGGGCCATATAACAGGGAAGAAGGTGGGAGGTGACACTCAGCATTGATTCTATAGGGCTCACCTGAGTTGCATAACAGCCTGATTTTCTCCATATATAATGGAAAAATGAAGTGTTTAGGTGTCCTAGATTTTTCATGGAGACGGATTGGCTCCTCCCCCTGCAGACACCAGCCTGGTGGCTGGTGGTCGGTGCTCTTTGGGCCCACCATAATATACGTGTTTCATCCATTCTGTTCGTCCATTTTTGGATATCATTTTAGGGCTTAATACACAAAATGTGAGGGATATAAATCTCAGGTGGACCACACCACAGGAAAACACTAATGATTGGATATCCACCATTAAAATCCTCCTAAGACCCACTGTACTTTTTATTTGACATCAATCTGTTGATTAGGTCATAAGACCAAGATGAAGGGAAAAAAAAAATATCAGCTTGATCTAAAACTTTTATGTCCCCAAAATGTTTTTAATGGTCAACGTTCATTCAACATTGTTTCTTGTAATGTGGCCCACTTGAGATTTCTATATAACTCATTTTTTCTCTACTACCATAAAATGATCTATAAAAATAGATGGACGGCATGGATGAGACACATACATCATGGTGGGGCCCACAGAGCAATGACCATCAGCCATTGGCCGGTGGCAGGGGGAGTAGCCAATCCGTTTACATTTTTCATATGCAACATGTGGGCCCATATACTTAAATCAAGGATGAGCGTCCCCTCTCAACCTATCACTGTGCTGTGGCTACTCGAGTTACGAGTTACCATTTGAGCAAACTTTTTATCCTACAGAATGTGAGGCAACTCATCTGTTGGATAGTTCGGATGTATGGAATCCATCCCATGGGCACCATTTCTTACCATTATCATTGTAGCATACCACAGGAGTGCAATAAGCTTATTTTACCATCTTGGGTGTGGGTCCCACTGTGATGTAAGCCCAACATCCAATCTGTTCATAACGTCGTACCACAGTTCACTTTATGTCCCAAATCAGGCCACATGTGGATCACACACCGCTGGAAACGCCCACCATTAAAGACTAGCTAATTTATGCCATCCAATCCAATCTTACATACATGAGATGATCCGACCATTATGTGGACACCCCAAAAAATAAGGCCATTCCAAAACTCGATGGGCCATACCATGTGATGTTAGAGGTTTTAGGCATGATTGACATGGTGTCGCTCACTTGAGTTTTGGGAGAAAATTGATGGGCCGCACACGATAAACGGTGGAATAAGCTTATTCTACACGAGTTCAAGAGGAACCGGTATCAAAGTTCAAGCATCTAAATTCAAGCACTGAAATGAAATCATTATAAAAACCAATTTGTTGATGGTAACATAGGGCCAACCTTCAAATGAAATCATTATAAAAACCAATTTGTTGATGGCAACATAGGGCCAACTTTCAATTCTTACTTATCGGCTTCTGGTCAACACACGATGCATGCATGCATGCATGTTAATCCAGACTGTTCACATTATGGGCCCCACTATAGATAGGACACCCAAAAAATTTAAACTCATTAATGATCTTAATCATATGATTTCCTGTTGAAACGGGAACATTGGCCACTTCTGATGCAGCCAAACAGATGGTTAGGATCCTCCTATCAATGCAATTTTCGGGGTATGCCCTATAAACATCGGCTCCACAATATGGATGGTCAGGATCAAAACGTACGCTTGCTGACTTGTTTGGTGAAAGTCTACAAGATTCTTCAAATACAAAGCCTAAGTTCTTGGATTATCCTATTCCAATGTTTGAATCCAACAGGCCAAAGTCAGGTTTTCTGTTTGTCTGCGTCTTCTTGGAATTGAGGTTGAATGTCCAAAATTCTTTTTCTTATTTTTTTAAGCAACCCACGAGAGCAGATGATTTCGTTTGACATTTTCTCCAACTTAGTTTCACAGACCATCCCTATATATACATACCACAAACCTCACAAAGTTCTTGGAACAAGAGAAAACACACACACAT
The DNA here is from genome assembly GCA_037074715.1 of Magnolia kwangsiensis. Classification (NCBI taxonomy): domain Eukaryota; kingdom Viridiplantae; phylum Streptophyta; class Magnoliopsida; order Magnoliales; family Magnoliaceae; genus Magnolia; species Magnolia kwangsiensis. The sequence goes on from CM073571.1 coordinate 201,835,624, forward strand.
ACACACACACACAGAGAGAGAGAGACAGAATGGGAAATTGTCTGAAACACCAATCTTCCATGACATGGGCCGGCAACGATTTGGTGTCAAATAGCTCCAATATGATCTTTGAGCATGATACTCGTGATGGGTTCTGTCATGATAGGGTCCAAAATGATATGGAGATGGAAGAGGAGAGGTTGATAAGTGAGAACAAGACAGTTTCTTCCACAGAAGTGAAGATCAAGGTTACCAAGAGGCAATTAGAGGAACTCCTAGAAGGATTCGACATCCAAGAGATGTCGGTTGAGCAAGTGTTGACCCGGTTGATGAATGGAGGTGGTGATCGCCACGCAAGGCACCAGTCGTGGCAGCCCACTCTCCAGAGTATTCCAGAGGAGAATTGAATATGATGATGGTCTCGATGATGAAGATGGTGATTGGTGACGGTGACTATTATTGTATATATTGGTCGTCCTGCAAAGAGCGGATTCACATACTTTTTCTTATCTTCCTTAATTGCTTATTTCATTCTATAAGTGTACCATATTTTTTATTATAAATTAATAAAAGATGGGAAGGACGAAGAATCCTCAAGAATTCTATTTCATTTACATGATATATATTGGCCACTATTTCCAAATCCGCTCTCTATCTCCGCTGCTCATTCTTCATTCATTGCAGATCCAACTGTTGCCTCCGTCTTCTAGACTGCTCTCAATCCCAATCCCCAAGGAATTCCATTTCGTTTACAGTGGCGATGACGAAAATGTGCATGTCACCCTTAGATTGAATCCTTTTCACCCAATTCCCTTTGAAGGTTTCCTTCTACAAGATCTCTGGGATATGGAAAATTCTGGAGTGGGCCAAAGGCGATTATTGGTCCAATCATAGACAATATTTGGATAACAAACTACTGAAATTCATCAAACGATGATAGTTTTGCCAGTCATATGCCCACCTCATAAGCGTAGTGTGCCATTTCGTTGTGTTTATGGCCCATTTTGGTAGGAGATCTTAGAAAATCGGGATTAAGGCTAATCCTGATTCTTGGTGGACCACACGACACTTTCCTCCACTTAATTGCTATTATGAACTTGTTTGGTTTTCTTATCTAAAAGTTTCCAAATCACAATTACAGCAGGAAAGCAATGCATCTGGAGGCCCGCCAAATTTCAGGATCAGGCTTAATTAATCTTGACCTGACAGGATTACGTACATAAATGAATCCTAAGAATTTCTTAATTTTGCAGAAAGTTTCTTCCCAGGGGGTTCGAACATGATAATGCTTATGTGATAAGTGCAGTCCGTAAAAACACCCAGATCCATTGCTCAACTGGCAGACTGAGTGGAGATACCTCGTCTTGGTATCTATCCCTAGTGGGGGTGGCTAACATGGAGTGTGTGTACAGACATGGGTGTGTACTAACAAGCTAAAAATTAAAAAATTAAAGTGCAGTCCGTACAATCGTGGTTGTTTGAGTTAGGATTTTCAATATGATTATTGCCAAAACCCAGCCTTTGACTACCCAGAGACGAATGAAGTTAGAACGATTTAAAAAAAAAAAAAAAATTTCCTAAGTGCTGCTTGTAATAAAAGAGGGTGAGTAGAATTCTTTTGTATGGTAATTAAATAATATTCTTGTATTGCCTCTCCCTTCGAGAATAACATGAATTGTTTGGTGTCATGTCCACCCATTGAGATTTGGATGGAAAGCAAGGCTGCCCAGATGATGAGTTGACCGCCTTCTTATCGAAATCGGACCCTATTTCTATGCCGCACCTAGTCAAAAGGTGTAGCCTCGATAAACAGAAGGGATTTTACACCAAAAAGAAAAAAACCTTCTCAATGTAAAATTTATATTTTGGTACTTCTATCAAATAAGTTTTTAATAAGCTGCCCCATTAATTTAAGGGCTGTTTAGCACCTCTTATCAAATCCAACAGAAGCTACTCTAATAAGAGCTAGAGAATCAAGACTTTTTGTTCTGGCACTTGCTTTACAACAAGGTCATTTGATAAAATCACTTTTTCATAACATGAAAAAGCTCTGATTTAAAATAAGTTCGTTTGGTGAAGCATTCAATAGGAATTTTTATTAGTAATAATTAACGTTATTTGGTTGTACGGATCTAATTGTACTTGTGTTAAAAAATTGGTGGATCGTTGGATTTGTTGTGTGTTGCACGATCTGTTGGTTGGTGATTCCGTATTGTGATCTTGTATCTTGATGTTTGTTTATATTGTGATTGTGGAAAAAGAAAACTTTCACAATGATGCTCCCTGATGTACCTTTAATGGTATCAATTATGGGCTTTGGTCTCTCCACTTTCAGCGTTTCTCAAGGGACGTGGTCTTTGGGGGCTGATAGATGGGTCTATTCAGACCCTAAAATTGGTAGATGTTGAAAATTAGTTGATTGGAAGATGAAGAATGGTCGAATAACGACTTGAATTTTAAATTCAATTGAGAAATTTATTGTTGTTGCATTGATTCCACATCGCACGGCTAAAGCCATGTAAGATCATTTACAGGAATATACTAATACAATAATGAAGCTTATCTCTATCATTTAGAATGGGATTTGGTACATCTTTCCTAAGGTGATAAAGGTATTCAGGCATTCTACAATGATATTGTGGCCATATGGACTGAGATGGCAATGATGGATATAGAGTTTCTTAATAATTTCATATTTATCAGGATTTGCAAGAGCGGACATGTGTTCGACAATTTCTGATGAAACTATGCCCAGAGTACGAGCATTGCTAAGTTGGTCTCTTCGACCATAGTATCTTCCATCCATGAATGTTATAATCAATGATTTGTTAATGGAAGAATAGTGGAATAAGGTTTTTTCTCAATTCCTCATTCTCCCAGTTCCTCTTATACGAATCTAGTAACCTCATCTGGTACTCGTGATACTCACACTATGATTTGCTTTGGCTGTAACAAGGTAGGACATCTTGTTTCACAGTGCAAGGAGTAGTTCCCTTATTGTCGCCAAACTGGTCATGGCATTTATGAATGTAAAGCAAAAGATTTTTCTACTATTTCCCGAGGCAAAGGACGTGGTGGTCGTCGTCATGAATGCGGTCGTGGTTATGCCTTTGTTGTTGTCCATACTCATCTTCAGCCTCCACCTCTTCCAATGACTCTATTAGCTCTATCTCTACCTCTCTTCTAACTCTTGAGATGGTTCAACAGATCGTATAAGTTGTTTCTGTTGCAAGCCTATCAGGTAAATCTTTGTCATCTCCTCAGCAAATTAATTCCAATGCATCAAATCATATGACCAATAGTTCTTCTCACCTTCGTGATGTTATTCCTTGTACTCATCATCAAGTTCTTTTTATGGCTAATGATGCATTACTACCCATTTAAGTCAATTGGTATTTTGCAGTTGTCCCCTGCTACTAATCAGTCCTTTATTTTAAAATATGTGTTTCATGTTCCCGAGTTGTCTTCCAAGTTGTTTTTTATGAGTCAGCTTATTGAAAATAATTGTTTGGTTATTTTCCTTGGTGATTTTTGTGTTGTGCAGGGATCTAACAATAGGAAAAGCAACTGGGAAGGGTAGGAGGAATGGTTGCCTTTTCATGCTAGAGTTCCCTTCCAATGACACTTCAGCTTCTTATTTTTTTGCCCCGTCTGCTTTGAATATTTCTCATGCTAATAAATTGTAGAGACTTTGGCATTGTCACCTTCATCATCGACATTCTGATAGGCTTTACCATTTGTTTTCCATTGGTTTATTAGATAAATTAAAAGTTACTTCTTTTTTCTTCGGTTATTTCTTGTACTTCTGATATATTTGATTTGCTGTATAATGATGTTTGGGGCCATTCCCTTATTTTATCTAAATTTAGATTATGCTATTATGTTATATTGATAGATGATTTTACTCGGTTTACATGAATTTGTTTCATGTATTCCAAGTTGCAAAATTTGACATTTACCGATAATTTTTCTTCATAATGGATACTTAGTTTGGTAAATAATAAGAATAATAATAATAATAAGTATTGTGTTCTAATTCAGGAGGTGGAATATATTTATTTAGAATTTGTTGTATATCTGCATTATCATGGGGTTATTCATTAAAAGATATGTTCTGACACCCGGCCCTAATTAAAATGGAGTGGCTGAAGGGAAGAACTGCCACATTATGGAGACTGCAAATTTATTAATGCCTGATATGTTGATTCCCTATGCATTCTAGGTTGAGGCTATGTTGCATTCAGTACATCTTACCTAGCTATTCATCATTTCATGTGTTTGGGTGTATTTGTTATGTACGCATTCTTGCTCAAAAATGTGACAAATTATCCCCCAAGTCCACTCGATATATGTATTTGGGATTTGTTGATACTCAAAAGGAATTTCATTGTTATGATTCTACTTATAGATGAGTACGTGTATTTCTCGTAATGTAGTTTTTATAGAGCATGTACCTTTTTATTCTTAATCATCTACTATTACTCCATCGACTTTTTCTTCTTCTAGGCTAATTAATTTTTCAAATATTCTATTTGCTTCTTCTATTCCTCGTCCCTTGCAAATTTATTGACACCGATCCAGAGCATCACCTCTGCCTCCTCCTCAGGCTACTTCACCTATTACGGTTCCTCATTCCTCCATTGTTACCGATTCAAGTTCCCCATTGGTATGTTGCTCTATTTAGCCCCATAAATCTTTGGATCGTTTGATTAATTTATTCTATGTTTGTCATATCCTCTACATTGGATTTTGTTTCTGTCTCTACCTCCTATTTGCAGGCACTTCTCAAAGTTGTTAGCAAGATTTTATAGAAGAGGAGCTTAAAGTATTGGCTAAGAACCATACATGGGACCTTGTTCCATGTCCTCCAAGGCAACAGGTTACCAGCAGTAAATGGGTGTATTCCGTGAAGTTAAAATATGTTGGATCCCTTAATCGGTGTAAAGAATGGTTGGTGGATCTCATGGGTACAAGCAAGGATGTATGATCGATTATTATGAGACATTTGCCCCAATGGCAAAAATGAAGACCGTTCATACTCTTCTCATAGTTGCCTCATTTTGCACTTGGCCAAATTTTTAGATGAATGTAAAGAATGGCTTTCTTTATAGTGACCTACATGAAATGGTGTATATGATGCAGCCATCAACTGACTCTAGTGATGGTTCCGGAGATATGGTGTCATTTGATGAAAGTATTATATAACCTCAAATAGGATCCACGTCCCAGCGTTTCATGATGTGACTATTGGTGATGGCTTCTATTAGAGTGGACATAACTCCATCTTTGTTTATACGTACCACTTTTCATGACATTGGCATCCTTCTGGTTTATGTGCATGACTTGTTATTGATTGGTAGTGATTCTTCTAAGATTATTTGAGTTATAAATGATTTTATGCTCTTCATTACAAATAAAGAATTTGGAGCCCCTCATTTATTTTATACATCTTGATATATTTCAATCTGAGCATGAAATTCTTGTTATCGCCAGCATAAGTATATCACAAATCTCATTATTCTTACAAAGTTGACTTATCATAAGTTTGTTGATGCTCTCATGGAGCTAAATGTTCACTGTGGCGGTGACGATGGTAACCTTTTAGAGTAACCCACACTTTTCCGTGGCTTGGTGAATAGTTTAGTGTACTCGATGATGACTTGTCCTGGTATTACATATGTTATTCAAGTTGTCAGTCAATTTATTTCTGCCTTTGGATTGTTTGGTACTTGCAAGTGACCCCTATTTTTCTAAATAGTACTTTCCAAGTATGTGTACATATAACTTGCATTGCTTCTATTATAAAGTGTGTGACACTGTCTGTAGCAAGTACATGTTCTATGGCTCTCATCATGATGTATGTGTTTTTTCTTCCATGCCATCCATCATTTTTTCAACTCATTTTAGTGCATGAGCCGAAGGAAAAAAAAACAAAAAAACAAAAAAACAAAAACAAAAACAAAACAAAACAAAACAAAAACAAAAAAAAAAAAAAAAAAAAAAAAAAAGGCAGATCCAATCTCAAGTGGAGCAGTGGTCACCACCATTCAACTTATGGTGTTCTTTTAAGACATATATGTTATTAGACGGTGCTCTATGAGCCCCACCATTATGTATGTATTTTATCCACCTTGCTCTTCCATTTTCTTTCAGCTCATCTTATGGCATGAGCCAAAAAATGAGGCTGATCCAAATCTCAGGTGGACCACACTATACTAAACAGTGCTAATTGAATGCCCACCATTAAAAAATTCTAGCTTAGTGATGGGATTTTTTGTCCCGTGCTCGACCGGTCGTGCACCCTGCACGACCAGTCGTGAGCTGGTGTTTGACCAGTCGTATATTCGAGTCATGACACGACTCAAAGTCCAGTGAGTTTGGACTGATTTTCTCTGGGGTGCTCGACCGGTCGTACGAGGTGCATGACCAGTCGTAGATGGTGTTCAACCGATCATGGGTGGCGCACGACCAGTCGTAGTTATGCAGATTCATTCCGCGATTTTGCACGGATTTCGTGTTGCAAATCCTTTCGCAACCGGGATGCGGAAGGGAGTTTTCTAAAACTATAAAAAGGGATCCCTGAGGTTTTTCTAGGGTATGCTGTGTGAAGAAAAAACACAAGAGAGTTTTCTAAAGGGTTTACGGCTATCAAAGGGGTAAGAGAGAGGAAGCTTGTAGAATGGAGGTTATGTTCATAGAGGTGATCTACCATATCTCAGCACTTATACGTCCTCGTAATCAGTGAAATCTCTCCGTTTTCTTTGTTTCTCTTACTATATATCCACTCCTGCATGAGTAATGAAGGTTTGATTATAGCAAAGTGTGTTTGTGATCAGTTGTAACGTTCTGCTTCATAGTGGATTGTTGATCTAGACGAGGTCCCATGGTTTTTACCTCTTTGAGGGTTTTTCATATAAAAATCTCTTGTGTGGTGTGTGGTTGTGCTTTAATATATTTCATTGCTTTTATTATCTCATAATTCTAGTTTGTTTTGGAGGGCTAGATCCTAAGGTTTTGTGCAAGGCCCCCAACACTTAGGGGACAAATGTTTTGGATCAAGGTGATATTTTGTTATCCCTTTATCCAGGTCTATATTAATCAACAGGTTGGATGAAAATTAAATATTACAATGTTTCCTATGAAGTTTGTAATGGTGGACATTCAATCACTGTTATTTTCCTATGGTATGGTCCACCTGAGATATTGATCTACCTCATTTGTGGGCTCATTTCCTAAAATAATGATCCAAAATGGATGAGCGGCATGGATAAAACACATATATCATTATGTGGCCCACGGAACACCATCTAGTAGTGAGGTGGCTAGTGATGGTGTCATTATGCAACCTGCGTCCTTTCTCAATGTCTTTACTGGAAAAATCTAGGTTTTTGGATTTTATTTTATTTTTTCTCCCACCATCCGTTTGAAACTTCTGGCAACCATTGTGAAGAAAAAAGAAGAAACTAATCACAAATAAAAATTTCAGGATTCATATTTTTATAAAGGTGATATTAAATAACTATTATCTACTTTGTTTCACTTATTTTGATGAATTTCACTAACTCACATTTTTATAGTCCAAAACACAAGGTAAAAAGGATTTTATTTATTTATTTATTTATTTATTTTAATGTGTCGTGATGGGTTAGTGCAAGCATACAAGCATTAACGCCTTGGTCAGGTCCCGGTTGAAATAAGCCAGTTAGGCTAGGGAAGAAGAAAAATATATATCCAAACCCAATCACATTTAGATGGGATTTTGAGTTGGGTGGATGCATGTTTTCTTAATCTTTAGTTCTCTATCTAAAATAGACTTTTTGTTAAACACCCTACCACATTTTTTGTTCTGATTAGGTAGATCTTTAGCTTTTAATTAGAATCATTGATTGCCATAACTAAATAATTTTAAAGCGCCTTGTCTCGCTGTCTAGATTGGGTTCAAGTCAAATCCGCTTAGGTCTATTTATGTGTGGTTCAAACCTGGCCGATCTAGAAGTAAGTAAAGGATAACATAAATAAGGCCCTCTTAGACCAATCAATTGCTTTTTAGTCATTAGCTAATTGGGTTAGTTTTTAGGCCAGGAGTAAATAAAAGGTCCATATCCATATCTAAGTTGATTTATTATTAGTCAAGTTCGGTAATTTGGTGGATTAACCCAACCCTAGGATGTGTTTGGTCCGTGGAATTGAATGGTTTTGAATTGTATTAGATGTGATTGACATCATTATTTCATAATGATCGTATGTTTAAAAATACCATGGTATTGTAGCCATCCATCCCATGTTTGGAATAAAAAATTTGCTAAAGGAAAACACCGGATTAAGTAAAATCATGTTTGGTGAACCATAGAATTGCAATCAACAGACCAAATTTACAACGGATGTTGTTCACTTGTACACATATATAATCAGAATGTCATGTGTAAACAATGTATATGGATGGACGAAATGTATAAACACATGCATCAAGGGGCCCACATGTGTAGTGGATTTCAAAATCCACATAAATTCTGCATGAGATCAAATGCAATTCCATGGGACTAAATGCAATTCTATCCTGCCTAATCCCAACCTTTCCAATCTTCTCCAAATGCTAGATGGAATTGTATGGGACCAAATGCAATTCTATCCCACCTAATCACATCTAATACCCTACACCAAACGGCCCTTATGTGCTTCTAGTCACAAGGTTATAATAGCTATAGATGGAGCTACCGTAGTTTTAAGAGACACCCAATTATACAGTTTGCTTGGTCTTCAGTCAAGTCATGACTCAGCTGAGTTACCCATTTTTTCAATGCTAACTTGTGGTGTTGAGCTGGAATAGACCTGGCCGATGGGACATGGATAGTATATAACTTGGACGAGTCAAGTTAAGGCTGTAAACTATGATTTCTTAAGAGGAGAAATATATGCTCTGGTGCTCTCAGATATTTATAAATTATATGTGCTCATAGTTGGACTCTTAGTTCAATCCATTGATCTAAGCTGTTCATCAGGTCTAGAACACATTTTTATGGGCTAATATGAAAACATCACAAAATCCGACTATTAATCATTTGAAAAATGGCCTTTAATATGGATGCTCATGATTATTTACATAAAAATAGGTCTAACCAACAATTTGATCCATTTATATGTTTGGGAGCATCATTGGTTACTAATGGCTCTTGAGATTCACTTTTTATCAGGCAATCGTAACCATCCCATCCATATATAGCCTGGAAAAGGGATGGCTATAGAAAATAAGGCATCAAAGATGGATTCGATCATTTAATCAATGTAAATTTTTTTATGGGAGTCCGTGAAGAGTGTTCTTGACTGGAGGACATTTCAGATCAATGGATTGGATTGTCTACGCATTCCAATGCAACTAAGAGCATTGTAATATTTGGTTCTCTAGAGCATGGAGCATCTCTTTCGAAAAAAGATGCGATGGTAAGACCAACTGTGATGCATGTGCCTTATATCCATGCCGTCCATCTGTTTTCTATAACTCATTTTAAGACATGAAATCAGAAAACGAATTATACCCAAATCTTAGGTGGACCACACCACAAGAAAAAATTGTGATTGAATAGCCACCATTAAAAACTTCTTGAAGATCAACTGTTGATAAGGTCAAAAAGACGTGGAAGAAGGGACCCCACAAATATCAACTTGATCCAAACTTTTGTGGCCTGCAAGAAGTTTTTAATAGCCAATAACCAGTGTTTCCTGTAGTGTGGTCCACTTAAGAATTGGATCTACTTCTTTTTTTTAGCTGATGCTCTAAAACGATCTGTCAAAACTGATAGAGGGCATAGATTTAAGGCACATACATCACACTAGACCCCACAGGGACGTCGGTGGATCCCGTGATGATCCCTAGTGGGGACTTCGGTGGATCCCGTGATGACCCAAGCCGCCCAGCAGTAGCATCGGGGTGGCGTGGTCTCATTTCATTGGACAACCCGTATGTTGTTAGAGATGGGACATGTCTTTATATATGTGTGTGTGTTTTGGACATGTCTTCATATAATTTTAGATGATATGGCTCACCTCTTGTTGATTTTTGGGATATTAATTTTAGATGGTATGGCTCACTGTAGGTTGATTTTTGGGATATCCTATGTTTTAAAGGGTGCCTATCAAATGGACAGTGTTGATGTTCGACTTATATCATGGTGGGCCAACACATGTCGACCTCGGATTACATTGAGACAGAACTGGATTTAGGAGTGTGTTAGCAAAGAACTCAAAAACTCACTGGTTGTTACTGAGTCGTCCAACTTTTGGAGGAGTCCAGGGCCAATCCAGCGCCATTTCTGGTCATAGCTTTGAAGAAAGATAGAGGAGTGTTGTTGTTTCACTCTCTTTTGCTACCTATCGAGTCGTTCAGTGAGTTGAGTCACTATAGGTTGTTGTGATTGGGCTAATGTTGTTGAGTTGGAGAGGAATGAGAAAGAAAGAATAGGAGGAGGAGATAGGAAGAAAAGGAAGAAGATGAAAGAGAAGAGAATAGCGTGTTGCTGAGTCCGACTCAGGTTAAGCCAAGTCAACTGAGCAACTGCAGAGTCAAACTCTTGGGTCGACTCATTGGAGTTGCGAGCTATTGCCAAGACCTCCGCTTACTGTTGAGGTCGGGTGTGGAAAGTGTGATTTCTTCTTGGTCAAGTTCGAGTTTCTTTGCGAATTGTTTTTGAGTTAATGTTGTGTGTTCGAAATTAAAACCACTGTTAACTTAGTTAGACCCATTAAGTCTAGTTGTTTGGATGATCTGATTTGGGTTAGTTTTAGTCAAACTTTATTAGAGATTTTGGTTTAGAGGTTTGGCTCAGTGAGAGGAGACATGGTTGTCACCAAGTCGAATTTGAACATAGCTTGTGTTGAATTATAAATTTCCCAATACCTCAATTGGATGGTGGAATGTGGCCAAGTTAAGTTAGAACCAACTTATTTAAGGTATATATGTACCCCTCAAATCTTTCATTGCTATCGTAATTAGAATTTAATTAAAGTTTGTTATATCTAAAATCTTTATTTAATTGTAGAAATTTGTTTTCTCCAAATTCACTTTCAATCGAGTTCAAGTGATTCGTTTCATGAGTTGGGGATTCACCCTTCGCGCTTTTCTCCATTTCAATGGTAATTAGATTAGTTTATTTTCATGTATCCTCTATACTTGACTTATTATTCATGTTTAGTTTATATGAATAATTTATCTTCCTTTAATTCTACAAATGTATTAGAATGATTGTACAATGAGATTCAAATTATTTTCTACATGGTAGGATGGAGATATTTTTAAGAATAGAAATTGACTCTCTAATTTAGTTAAGCAAACAATTGTTGATACATTTGTGAGTTGATGTAAGTGATAATTGTTTGTAATTAGAAAATTAAGTTAATTATGATTTAGTCTGTCATTTGTTTGTGTTAATGAATTATATTGAAAATATACTATGATATGTTGATGAATATTATATTAGAGATTCTTCTAACTAGTGGCCAATTGTGAATAAAATAAATGTTACGTGGTCGTAAACTTACCATCTTGTGGATTATTTGTGCCAATATGGTTTGTGGACTGTATTATTTTGTTGTGTCTTTAAAGGACTTTGTGCCAACGTGACTTATTGGGAAGACTCTTGTTGTTGGAAGTATCTCTATTCTTATGATGGTAATGTCTACATGTCGAATCATGAATAGTCACTAGTTATAGAGATTCTTGTAAATGAAATATCTTAGATTCTTTATTTTACCATCACTACTTATAATTATTTAAGTGTGTCAAAATCTTACTTGTTTAAGTCTCATGAGCCGGGGATGGTAGAATATTGAGACATTATGCTCAACATGTCGGCCTACGTTAGGTTGCGCGCGCCCCCCATAGTGACCTTTGAGCTTCTCTGATATTTTATTTATAAATTGAACTAATAACGGTGTCACGCCCCAAACTCGAAAACCGGGCTCACAAAATTTTTGATCGTCGAATCCGGCGCCGACAGCCTCCGTAGAACTCCATTCTCGGCTCCTAGCGCCCATTCGCCAGGTTCCGATCCTGGGATGCTACGAAGAGGATTTTCAATGTCAGTTTGATTCGTAATAAGCATAACCAAAGGCATAACCCACAAACAACAACCAAGAACTCCATTACATTTCCAATATGATCAAAAATTTTATAAGTACAATGAGCATAAAGGGAAATACAATGGTAAAGAATAAAAACTCCAAAACGCTCTGCAACGTACTCCTGCCTCAGCGCTGCTGCGAACTAACGTCACTTGCACGCAACGGTCGTGCATAAGCTTATAGAAAGCTTAGAGGGTGGTGAAAGTGTGTGCGCAAGGTAGTAATATAAACATGCAATGTCAGAGTAAGGCGGAATATACAATGGAACCACAATATCATGAGCCGTACCAAGGCTATGCAATGCAAGACATGAATAGTATTGGCCATCCCAAGGCCATGCGATGTGCAATGCAACTCAAGTATACAGATCCTCATCTATGTCCACACATCAATACAGCTCAAAATATGGAATATCACCGGAGTCTAGTACACTCTAAACCAGATTGCCGCCACATCGCACGCAATAAGGTAAGTGGAAGAGACCACACTATCCGTCTGCCAATATCGGGCGCGACTCGTCGACAGCGGACCCATTCCTTGAGCTGGTCAAACTCAGCCTAGCAATGCCCCCTACTCTCGGGCGGGCAAGGCCGCACCCCCTCCCAACCGACCACGACACAGTGGAGAGCGTAACCATCTAGTAATCGGCACACAACGCTCATCTACCCACTCGGTCTAGACGTTGGAGCAACCTCTTGGTACCATAAGGATTTAGGGACTTTTACCCAGGGATATCTATAGTACCCCATGTAGAACAAGATTTTCGGTATCCAATCCTGCCAACCACGATACATCTGTAGAAGTTACGATCCCGATGTCGCTAGGGCGCACAATATCCATGTCATACAAATGCGATATGCATGATTCACGCTATCCAGTCATGCATCAAATCCTACGCATATCGTGCGCTCATGTAGGGCAACACCGCCTAACCGGGAGCCCATAAACAACCTGCCCGAAGGCAAATGCTATGATCAGACAATTCTCATATCAAGCATGCATATGATGCGAATGATCATGAGTCATGAAATTATACTAAACATGTTATAAGGAGATGACTATCCTTACAATGCAGATGGGCCTGGACAATAAGTACGGGCCTAACAACGGGCCCTAAGGAGAGTTGTAATGTGGACGTCCAACCAACATTACGCTCACAATGTAGACGTCAAACTAACATTGCTCCCAAGGCACGATCTTTGTCAACATCGCTACTTAATCTGCGTTGGAATTACCCATTGCAACGGACCTTAGGTTTATCCCATTGGGCCTTACGTATATATCAAATGGGCCATATCATTTGGATCTTTTTATTCATCAAATAGGCCACATAAGTGAGCCACACCAATGGACCTTATGTGCATTGCGATGGGTTATAACCCGTGGGCCTTAGATTTCATCAAATGGACTTAAACTCATAGGTCTCATATGCAACAAATGGACTACACCAATTGGGCCCCATACGTACACTAAATGGGCATCAACCTATAAGCCCTACTACATCTCAATGGGCCTTAATCCATGGGCCCCCAAAACTGTCAAGTGAGCCTAATCTCATGAGCCTTGGAATACATTGTTCCGATTCAATCTCATGGCCTTTAAATATATCAAATGGGTCCTGACTCATGGGCCTTACAAAATATTTATTTCCATCCAAACCATTCATAGGGACACATGGCCTAGGGCCCACTACAATTTTTTTGTTTGCAATCCATTATGTTCAAAAGGTCATACGGACCTTGGGCCCACATATATAATATGTATAGCAATATACATATATTATAAGTACAACATCAATTCATACATTAAGGGCTGTTGCACCAGCTCTTTAATCATTAAAATGGAACTGAGGTGGGTCCCATGTAGGGCCCACCACTATATTCATATTATAGAATATACATTATAAACTATATAATATATGTAAATATATATAATGGCGGGTCCCACAGAAATCACTATGGGCAGCTGGCAGTGGGCCCCATCATCAAAGGCAGGTGGACGGCGTGTGTAAAACACATGCAACAGGGCCCCACCGTCCGCTGGACGATGGGTGAGACAATACATCATGGTGAGTCTCACCGTCCACGGGCTGTGGACGGTGAGAATGAAATACATACATTACCGTGGGTCCCACAAACGTGGCCCACCGTAATATTTATTTGAAATCCAACCCGTTCATAAGGTCATTTAGACCTGAATGGAGTGAAAACCCAAATTTCAATTTGATCTGAAATTTCTGTGGGCCCAGAAGGAGCTCTTAATGGTAGATGTTTAATTCACTGTTCCCTATGGTGTGGGTCACCTGATAAATGGATGAGGCTGAAATTCGGAGGGGGCCCACTACTGGGGGTGGCCCACCTCGTGAGTAGGTTGGATAACAAATAAACAGTATGGTGGGGCCCACACGCAGGGCCGTGGGCCCCTGCGTACGTCCGACCGCCCTCACGGCTGGCCTTTGACAAGAAAGCAAAGGCTCTGCCTCTTGACATCTTTGGGAAAAAATCGTTTTCCCGGAGTTTTTCGCACGTGGGGCCCGCTGCACCAAAATCCGCCCCGACCATTGCGTTCAGCGGCTTGAGGCCGACCAAATGAGTCTAAAGTTTGAATTTTTTTGATGATAGAAAATGAAATAAAATAAGGAAAAGGATCCTTAAATGGTAGAGATGCATTCTTTGATGCTATGGCCCACCAGGTCTGCCAATCAGCCCCAAACTTCTACCCAACGGTTAAAACACTGTAAGTAAGAGGGTAGACGGCTTGGATTGTCTGAATACATCACGGTGGGGCCTAAGCAAGTGGACCACCAAAGTCCACCTTTACTTCCTTCCTTTTCCTTCTTTCTTTTGAAACGTTTTATTATTTTATTTTTTTTTATAATGGTGGGCCCTGATGAAGTGGGCCACCACTGATGGGTGGCATGGGTACTACGTCTAAGGTGGGCCCCACTTGAATAAAAATAAATACCTCAAGGTGGGATCCATTCAAGTGGGCCACACAACCCCATTGCATAAAATAAAATAAAATAAAAGAAACAGCAAGGGAGAGAGACATGGAGAGTGGGTCACGGCTCGTGATGGAGGGCTCCGCCACTATGAGCCCTCCCTTGCAAGAAACTATACAACAAACGGATCCCTTTGTACATGGGATCATCGAAAATGTAAATCAACAGTGGAGATCCATTCCCCACCGATATGGACGGTCTAGATGACCTTTTTAAATGAAATAAACATCATGATGGGGTCCATGGAGAATGGCCCCATCATGGAATGATCATGATGATCCAAGTGGTCCATCGGCCATATATTAGGGTCTCAAGTGAGATCCACACCGTTGATCGGTGGGCCTCACTTGATCCACCATAAAAACAAGAAAAACTACCCTATAGAGGCACCCACCGTCCGATCTTCTCGCTCCTAGGGGTTCCTTGGCACCTTAGCTTCAACTTCAATGGATGAGTGAAGAATAGAGGGTTGAGATGAGAGATTTTGGGATGAAGAGGTGGGCCACTTGGAGCTTAGGAAAGTTTGGAAAACTCCATACGTATGTAGCTTGGAATTTTTTTGTTGCTTGAAAATTTTGAAATGAGAAAGAGAGAAAGAGAGAGAGTTGTAAAGGGAGAGAGAGAGTGATGGATGGATGTGGTGAGTGATGGTTGTGTAAGAAAAGCTTGACTTTTGAGGCTTTTGTGTAAGAGAGGTATGGGAGGTGTAAGAAAAGCTTGACTTTTGTGACATTTGGTGTAAGAGAGGTATGGTTTTGGGAGACTTTTGTAGTTGCTTAGAAAAAGGGAATAAAGTGATGTGTACTTGACATGTGATGGCTTGATGGGTTGATTGATTGATGGGATTGATGTGATTGATGTGACACATCATAGAGATTCTCTTGAGTTTTGCAACGCGCGGCGTTTTCTCACACCGAACGTTGGCCCACATCTCTTGACCAGAGTATCGCCTCGGCACGAGAGTCGTGGCATCGAAATCGCAACGACGGCGCGGTCGCTATGGTATTAGTCTCGAGTTGAGTCGATTCGGGTTGTCGGTATATGAATTAGGGTCGCGCGTCGATATCGGTTAAGGGTCGAAGGTTGCCGGAATTCGACCGGTAAGACCGCGGAAGTCTACGGAAAGGTATGGACCAAGATACGGGTCTTACAAACGGTTAGGTTAATCATACATACATGGCACGTGTGCGTTATCGAGTGCTTGGTTGACTGTTTAAAAGACCAGTGTACTATTCAAAAGATCTTTTTTGCATTTTGAATGGGTCGACTGTTTGAAAGACCCAATATCTTATGTGAATGGGCCAACTATTTGAATGGTCCATTCGTTTGTTTAGTTGGATGTGCATCTTCAAGCTAATTGCATTCATACATTCATTTATTAATTAAGATTAAGTTGGCGATTGAACATTGTGTGTGAAGTAGATTGGTATCTTCTTATATTATATATTAAATTGCAGTTTTGATGTTATAACCATTTGTTTTTATATTTATGGAGAAAGGATTGTATCTCTTCATGTTATACTTTGAATTCTAGATCGATATGTAGTTGGCGTAGTACTTGTGAATAGTGATTGTAATTTAGATATTATATTTTCTTAAATTGTTACCTGTAAATGTGAGTTGTATCTTCTTCTGAATTACATATAGTATTATCCTATATATCACTTAGAAAACATAAATTGTATATTTTTGTATTCAACTTGTGAAGTTTACGTTGGAAATTATATTCTATTGAGCCATTTGAATTTCATTCTTGACTATTGTGATGCTTGGTAATTTTGGAGAGTATACCTCACTGGAATAGCCATTGATACTATCAAACCGTATTTAGTTGGTGCAAGTTATGTAAATGACATACAGGTTAACATTAATATAGAACACGAATAACTGGATAATCTTGCAATTCTTGATTCTACATTTCCTACTTATATTAAGATATTTCATTTGAATTTTGAGTTATTGGTTTGTATAAGTCTTATGGGCAATCAATTATATAAGTTAAGATATATTTTAAACACTTCCTCCATGTATAGTTTGTTTTTCTTCCGTTGCGATTACTCACTTATATTTATAAAATAAAAAATAATAAAAAATAAAAATAAAAATTATTACTTTAAAATGTGGATTATCCTTATAGGTTAACTCTCGAAATTTTAAAAAACAAGTACAAGACTCGAATTACGTAATCCAAAGCATTACATTAGATTACTTACATTAGAATAATAATTTTTTGCTATTTAATACGCAGCTAGTTGGACCAATTTAATTTGTCCAACTAGTTGTGTGTGAGCATTATATATATATGTGTGTGTGTCCTTAAACGGTGTCGTACTTTCGTAGATGGTGCATATGAGAAAAACATTCATGTACGTATGTACCTTCCGTGAATGGTCCATATGAGAAAAACATTCGTGTACGTATGTACCTTTCGTGAATGGTCCATGTGAGAAAGACATGTGATGTACCACGCGTGCCCTTATCTAGAATGTCTTTGCATGGTAGCTTCTCCTGAATGGGCCGCCGTATGTCAGAAATCATCTCTGTACCACGCCTATCCATCGAGAATTATTGATGATATCCGACTTAGAAAATACAGGTTGACTGATTTTTGTCTCATACCGCTTCACGGATGTTATTCTGTGCTCAGATTGAAAACGACACTTACGGCTACAAAGTTTAGAAACAAAACAATAAATAAATTAAAATAAAGGAAAATATACCTTCCAGCTACTGTACATAAAATTATAAGCATTGAATGATCCTAACCGTCAATCACTTGCCCCTAAAGATGGACTGGGAAGATTGGATATTCTCCAGAAATGTTGGATAAAGATAAAACTTTCCTCTATGAGATTATAGTCATCTCTTATTCTTCTACAACAATTGTAGGATGAACTGCACCCTAGCGGGACTAGGAAGATTTCGGGTCCACATGGTGTATGTATCACATCCAACCCATCCATCAGATACGTTCCCTCAGGTTATTTTCAAGAGTTCAAAATCAGCAAGGTGTGAGGCGACACTCAGCATTGATTTTCACTGGGGCTCACAGGAGTTGCATAGATTTTGTCATCTTACCTTTCATCCAGGAAATATGAAGCATTTTGATGGCCTGGATTTTGTATACACAAAATGGCGGGCCCTTTTCTTGAATCGAGCCCTCCCCTCTCAACCTATCCCTGTGATGTAGCCTACTTGAGTTTCCACAATAGGCTTATTTTTACAATTTTGGATGTGGGGCCCACTGTGATGTAGGACCAACATCCAGTCTGTTCATAAGGTCGTATATATCACAGTTCTCTTAATGTCCCAAAATCAGGCCGATCTAAAACACAGATAGATCACACCGCTGGGAACTGTTGATATAGGAACGCCCACCATTAAAGACTTCTGAATATATGCCATCCAATCCAATCTTATATTCATAAGACGATACCAGCAGGATGAATAGACTCGCGAAATTAAGGCCATTCCAAAACTACGTGGGCCACTCCATGTGATGTTAGAGGTTTTAGGCATGCATGATTGATATGGTGGGGCTCACTTGAGTATTGGGTTGGCCTGATTGTTGATCTTCAACAAGAAAATTGAGGGGAGGCATATGATAAACGGAGTGGATTTCATTCACACATCACCATCATGTCCACATTCAAAATTATAAAATAAGCTTATTCCACAACAGTTGCGAGGAACGGGCAACAAAGTTCAAACGTCTAAATTCTAAGTACTAAAATGAAATCATTATAAAATCAATTTGTTGATGGCAACATAGAGCCAATCACCTGTTCTTACTCCACAGCTGCAGGTCAGCATACAGTGCATGCATGTATGTCAATCCAAACTGTTCAGATTGTGGACCCACTATAGATAGGACACCCAAAAATTTAAAGTCATTAATGATCTTAGCCATATGATATCCTGTTGAAACTGGAACATTGATGGCAGCCGAATAGATGGATAGAATCCTTCTATCAATGCAATTTTTGGGTATGCCCCATCAACATCGGCTCCACAATTTGGATGGTCTGGATCAAAACGCACGCTTGCTGACGTGTTTGCTGCAAGTCTCTATAAGATTCCTTGTAATGCAAAGCCTAATTCTTAGATTATTCTATTTGAATGTTTGAATCCAACAGGCCAAGGTTCTGTGAATTGAGTTTGAATATCCAAAACTCTATTTTTTTTATTTTTTTTTTTTAAGCGACACACGTGGGCAGATGATTTGGTTTGACATTTTCTCTAACTTAGCTCCAATGACTCTCTCTCTCTCTCTCTCTCTCTCTCTCTCTGTGTACCACAAACCTCACAAAGTTATTAGAACAAGAGAAAATACTGAAAGAGAGAATGGGAAATTGTCTGAGATACCAATCATCCATGACGTGGGCCGGCAACGATTTGGAGTCAAAAAGCTCCAATATGATCTTTCATGAGCATGATAGGGTCCAAAATGGTAAGGAGATGGAAGAGGAGAGGTTGATAGGTGAGAAGAAGAGAGTTTCTTCCACAGAAGTGAAGATCAAGGTTACCAAGAGGCAATTAGAGGAACTCCTAGAGAGATTCGACATCCAAGAGATGTCGGTCGAGCAAGTATTGATCCAATTGGTGAATGGGGGCGGTAGGTGCCATGTAAGTCACCGGTCATGGCTGCCCGCTCTTCAGAGTATTCCAGAAATGAATTGAATATGATTAATGGCCATGACAAAGATGGTGATCATTGGTTACTGTAGCTGTATGTATTGGTCTCTCAGAGCATTGTAGGTTATCTTTTCTTTGTAATACATTCTTCACTATAAATTAATAAAAGAGAGGAAGGAGTAAGAATCCTTAATAATTCTACATTTCATTTACATGATATGGTCAGGCCTTTGATCTTTGTGACCTTTGTTGCATTTAATCTTCTCTGTGCTTCTACTCATAATATCACTGTTGCAGTCAGACTGATTTGTTCTTCTGCTGCCTCCTTGATTTAGAGCTGGGCACGCAATCCGGAATAAATTATTTGACATTCCATATATGATTTTGGGTAAGAGAAGCTACTTTCACAAGTTTATATAAAGTTTTAGTTCAATCATAACTCTTGATCCTTTGAGCATGAGGAGTCATGCCAACATTAAAAGAGCGTAGAAAGTCAAATTTAGGAGAATAACGTAGTTAAGATAAATTGGACGCTTACTATTTTTATAAATCATGATAGTCTATAAATAGTAAATTTCTTATTTATAGTAAGTCACAAAATTTAGAGAGTTTGAGTTGAAGTTTGATTATGAAATTTCTTTCTAGGTTTGATATCATTTCAGATTCGTTTTTTTATCATCAATCAATTTATTTTTAAATTGGAGTCCACCAGCTGCTGCCGTAGGGCCCTCTATTCCTCCTCCCTCGTGGTCCAGTCTCCCTCCGGAGGGTTTTAATTAATAATCAAAATCGCCCACCATTATCTTTGCCTATAGCTACAAGCGTCACTGCTACAACCCACTCCATTCCAGATGGTCCCACCAGTGCGAAAATTGCCTTGCGCCATTGATTCCGGCAGACACGTCACTGCTGTTCCGTCGCTGATCATGGTCGCACGTTCTTGAATTGTGGCCACTGTTTCCAAATCAGCTGTCTATCTCCGCTGCTACCTCATTCTGAATTCATTGCGGATCCAACTGCTGCTGCCGTCTTCTAGACCTCTCGCAATACCAATCCCCAAGGAATTCCATTTCATTTACAGTGGTGATGACGAAAATGTGTCACCTTTAGATTGAATCCTTCTCACCCAGTTCCCTTTGAAGGTCTCCTACTGGATCTCTTGGATATGGAAAATTCTGGAGTCGCCCACAGGTGATTATCCTTCCCAACATTGGCCATATTTTCCAACTTGTCAAACCATCACAATCCTGTGTTTGCCGCCCGTTTGGGAAGGAGATCTTACAAAAATCACGATTAACCCTAATCCTGATTTTTGGTGGGCACATGACTCTTTCCTCCGCTTAATTGCAAGTAGAGCTGGGCATGAGAGTCAGGCCAAGTTAGGGCTGACCCGACTTGATCCGGTTTTGAAATAGGCCTGACCCGAACTTGAACCGACTCGGTACCAAGTCTAGCATGCCTCACCCGAGTCTGACCCAATCAAAAATACCGAGTCGGGTCAAGTCGGCACTGAGTCGAATTGGGTGCAACAGATATTCACGGTCTGATATCACCGCTCAAAGGCTAGATTCACTTGCCAGAATTGCAGCCTATTCATTTGCTACGTTGGATGAAGTCAACTCGATTCAGATCAACTCACCCACTCGATTTAGGTCGAGCCGGATCTGAACAAGTCGGATGAGTTGAGTTGTCCTATGCCCAGCTCTAATTACAATTTTGGGCTTATATAGTTTTCTTATATAAAAGTTCCAAAATCACACAATTATAGGAGGAAAGCATAGCATCCGGGAGCAAGTCATGGGGCCCACCCACCAAAATCCAGAATTAAGCTTAATCTGGATCTCACAGGATCCCCTACACAAACAAACCCTAAGAATTTCTTAATTTTGCAGAAACTTTCATCCTGAGAGGTTCGAACATGGTAATGCTTAGGTAGTAAGTGCAGCCCATAAAATCATGGTTGTTTGAAATATCATTTTCAATATGATTAGTGCCCAAACCCAGCTTTTGTGTACCCAGAGATAAATAAAGTTTAGGGTGAGTGGAATTCTTTTGTACGATGCATATTCATATATTGCCTCTTCCTTTAAAATAAGTCACTTAGGGTAGGGATGAGGCAAAATATCCAGACCTGACCACACTTAGATTGGATTTTAAGTTAGGTGTATGTTTTCTTAATCTTTAGTTCTCTATCTAATATAGGATTTTTGTTAAACACCCTACCATGCACATTTTTCTGTTTAGGCAGATGTTTAATTAGATTTTAATTAAAATCATTGATTGTCATAACTAAATAATTTTAAAGCATTGTGTATGTCACGCCCCAAAATCGGAAAATGGACTCATAAAATTTTCGATCACCAAATCCGGTGCCGACAGCCTCCATAGTGCCCCATTCTCGGATCCCGACACTTACATGCCAGATTCTGATCCTGAGATCCTATAAGGAAGATTTTCAATATGAATTTTTTTTTTTTTTTTGTAATGGAGCATAACCAAGTCACAAAAAAACATCACCACATATCCGCTATATCAAAAACTTTTAAGTACAATGTGGAAAAGGAAATACAAGGTGATCAAAAAGCTCCAAAATAATTAGATGTGCGCTCCTGCCTCAGCGCTGCTGCTGTCTAACGCTACCTACACGCAACTGTCGTGCATAAGCTTACAAAATCTTAGAAGGTGGTGTAAGTATGTGCGCAAGGCAAGTATCAAGTATTTAATATCAGAGTAATGCGGAAACATACGGTAAGTCCATGAATGCTATCAACTATACCAAAACTATATGATGCAAGGCATGAATGCTATCGACTATACCAAGGTCATGCGTTACGAGGCCTATATAGCCAAATATCATATGCGGGATGCAAATCATTCGTGCTAGTACTCATCAAGTACACATATCAATACAGTTCTTCTCTGGATATCACCAGGGTTTAGTACACTCCACACTGACTGCTACCTCCCTAGCTGCACAGCCCAATGAGGGGAATAAAAATAAACCTCACTATCTGCCTGACCAGTAGTCCGTCAATACCTACCTGGCTCGCTGATAGCGGACTCATTTACAAGCTGGTCAAACTCAGCCTAGCTTATAGCCCCCTCACTCGAGTGGATAAGGCCACACCCCTTCCCAACCGACCACAACATAGTGGGAGACACGGCCTACTAGTGTTCGGCACTCGGGTGTTCGTGTATCCAATCGGTCTATACATTGGAGCAACTCCTGCTACCAAAAAAGTTCTGAAACTTTCACCTAAAGACATCCTAAGTGCCCACAGTGCTAGAACCAAGTATTTCTAGTATCCGATACGGTCATCCACGATGTACCTGTGGAGCCACAACCCTGATGTCGTTAGGGTATACAATGATCAAGTCAGGCAAATGCGAGATGCATAAGTCACATCGTGCAATCATGCAGCAATTTTGCGCATACCATGCGCTCATGTGGGACACTCCATCTCATAAGGAGTCCCGTAAATGTTTCAGGCCGATGGCTTATGCTATGATCAAACATTCCTCATATCAAGCATATATATGATGCGTATGGGCATGAATAATAGAATTATACTAAGCATGTAATAAAGTAATAAACTATCCTTATAATGCAGATAGGCCTAGACGGCCTACACACAACAAGTACGGACCTATTAATAGGCCCTAGAGAGAGTCGTAATGCAGACATTTAACTAACATTATACTTGTAATGTGGACGTCAAACCAACATTGCTCCCAAGGCATGGCACGCCATAAAACATCATTACACAAACCATAGAAGAATCACACATTGCAATGGACTCTAAGGATATCCCGTTGGGCCTCGACCCATGGGACCTAGATACATCAAATGGGCCGCATCACATGGGCCTTATATTAATCAAGTGGGCCGCACTAATGGACCGCACCAATGGGCCTTATGTACATTGCAATGGGTTATAACCCATGGGCGCCTAATCACATGGGCCTTATGTATCTCAAATGGGCGACACCAATTGGGCCCCATGCATACTAAATGGGCCACACCCAAATATAAGTGAAGATAGCGATTTTCCACCATTGTATTTCCAAGCCCCACTGTATCATTTATTTATTTTCATTTTTTTTTTTAATCCAATCTGGCCTAAGGTCGCACTGACCTGGATTAAGAGGAAACAAATTCCCTAATGATCCAAAACTTATGTGAAACAGAAGGTTTCAATGGCAGACACTCAATCCTCACTACCTTTAGCTATGTGGTCCACTTGGTCCTAGATCTACCTCATTCTTCAGCTCATGCCATAAAATGAGCTTCCCAAATGGTTGGAAGGCTTGGATGCAACATATGCGTC
Source organism: Magnolia kwangsiensis (assembly GCA_037074715.1). Classification (NCBI taxonomy): domain Eukaryota; kingdom Viridiplantae; phylum Streptophyta; class Magnoliopsida; order Magnoliales; family Magnoliaceae; genus Magnolia; species Magnolia kwangsiensis. The sequence goes on from CM073571.1 coordinate 201,859,681, forward strand.
ATGATGGACCCCACTGTCATGGGACTGTGAATAAAACACATAAAGGGGGTCCCACCGTCCGCCTGGACAGTGTGACTAAAACACATACATTACTTGTGGACTCCACCGTCCGCCTGGACGGTGGGAGCCAAATACATACATCTTTGTGGGTCCCATGTGGGGCCCACCATAATGTAAATTTTCCATCCAACTGCTGATAAGGTCACACGGACCTGGCTGAGTAGGAAAAATAAATTTCATATTGATCCAAAACTTCTGTGATACCCAAGAGGGTCAAGGGCAGACTTTAGATCCCCACTATTTCCTGTGATGTGGGTCATCTGAGACTTAGATTGACCTGATCTTTGGAGGGGGCCCACTTCAAGGAGGGGCCCACCCAATGGACGGTTTGGATACTAAACATACATCAAGGTGGGGCCCACAACGGGGGCCGTGGGTCACTACCGTCCGCCCGCCCGTAATGACGCAGGCGCTGCCTGCGCCTGCTGCATGTTTTTTTTAAAAAAACCAGTTTTTCACATGTGGGGCCGACATCAAGCGAATCCACCCCGCCCACTGGTTCCCATAGCTCGAGACAAGCCAAACAAGCCCAATATCTAATATTTTTCGGTGTATAGAAACAGCAGGGTGGTTTTCAATAGTAGAAACTACTGTTTTATATGCTATGGCCCGACAGAAGATCAGATGGACTTCATTTTTCAGCTCAACGCCTAAAATGATCTGAGGAAAGGGATGGACGTACGGTGTGTATTGAATTTATACATCAAGGTGGAGCCTATACAAGTGGTCCACCTCAAATAGCCTTAAACTAAGGCTAATGTTTTTTTTTTCCTTTTTTTCTTTTAAGTCCAGCATCCCTGGACGCTGGACAATTTGGCCCTCCATGTTCATTTAAGGTGGGCCCCACCTAGGGACGTGGGCCACCACAAGAAAGGGGTTGGATGGTGTGGTAATACATACATCAAAGTGGGGTCCATCCAAGTGGGTCACGCAACTACCTCATCACACAAAAGAAAAGGAAGAGAGAGAGAGAGAGAGAGAGAGAGAGAGAGATGGGACATGTGTGATGGAAGGACCCCGATACTATGGGCCCTCCCTTACATTCAATCATACATCAAGTGGGTCCCATTACACGTGGGCCCATCAAATCGAAAATCATCGGTGGAGATCCTTTCTCCACCAAATATAAGGTCTAGATGACTCTATCTATAGAAGGAAAATAAACATCATGATAGGGTCAATGGAGAATGGCCCCATCATAGGATGATCATGAGGATCAAGGTGGGCCATCGGCCACACTTAAGGTCCGAAGTGAGATCCATACCATCAATTGATAGGCCTCACTTAACCCTTCATCTAAAAAAAAAGAAATATAAACCTATAGAAGCACCCACCTTCGATCTTCTTGGTTCGTTGGAAAGTCAATCTCCTTGTGTCTCACTTTGATAGTGGAAGATGAGGTTTAAATGGCTAGGATGATAGATTTGGAATGGAAAAGTGGGCCTCACATATGCACTTTTCTCTTCATAGGAAGAGCTTGGACGTGAGCCTCTTCTCTTGCTTAGGAAAATGTGATGAGAAATTAGAGAGAGGGGGGGTTATAAGGAGGAGTGATGGGTGATGGAGTGGTGGGTGAAAGGGTGAGTGATGTATGATGTGTACTTGACATATATGGTTGTGTAAGAGAGAGGGTGAGAAAGAGTTGACTTGGTGGTTGCTTGACTTGTGGAGAAAGAAAGCATGGGTTGCTTGTACTTGACATGAGGTGATTAATTGATGGGACATGTTGTAGAGATTCTCTTGGGATTGCAAATGCGCGATAATTTTTTTTTAAATAAATGTTGGCCCACATCTCCCTGTCAGGGTATCGGATCGGCATGTAAGACGCGGCGTTGGAACCGCGGCGACGGTGCGGTCGCAATGGTATAAGTCTCAGATTAAGCTGACTTAATTATACAAGATATAGCTTAGGGTCGTGCGCAAACATCGATTATACGTCACGGATTGCCGGACTTCGACGGAAAGAATCGTGGGAGTCGACGGAACAGTATGGATTAGGATACGGGTCTTACAGTGCAGATGTCTAGATTGGGTTCGAGTTAAGTCCACTTAGGTCTATTACTGTGTGGTTCAAACCTGACTGATCTAGAAGTAAGAAAAGGGAAACTCAAATAAGGCCCTATTTGAGATATCAATGACCTTAGCCAATAGCTAATAGGAAAAAATTTTAGATAGAATTATATAAAAGGTTCATAACCATATCCATGCTGATTTATTATTAGCCAGGTCTAGTGACCCATGGGATAGATAGTTCGTTTGGTCTAGAACACATTCTCAAGAGCTAACATGAAAACGATGTCACATCTATTTGGCAAATAATAACCATTTGATCAATGGCCTTTAAAATGGATGGTCTAGATTATTAACAAAAAAATAAATCCAACCAACAATTTGATCAGTCTATATATTAGGGAGCATTATTTATGATGATTCTAAAGAATCACTTTTTGCTCTAAAAAATCACTTTTATCAGGCAATCGTAACATCCCATCCATCCATGGCCTGGAAAAAGGATGGCTAAAGAAAATAAGGCCAATCTAAGCTTAGATTGGATCATCTAATCAGAGTAATGTTTTATAATTGTCCATAAAAAGTGTTGTAAATTTAACAGACAGTTCAGATCAATAGATTGCATTGTCAATGTATCCTAATGCAACTAGGAGCACTGTTACTGATAGTTGATTGTCTAGATAAAGGAGCATCTCTCTTTAAAATAAGTAGGGTTGTCAATGGGCCGGGCCTGAAAAATCATAATTTTAAACAGGGGAAACAGTTCAAAATCAGGCCGTGACGTACCCAGGCCCGGCTCATTGACGGCCCTAAAAATAAGAGTTCCGGTATACCAACATAGATGGTAGCGGATTAGCTGTTACCCTTACTGTGTGAGGCCCACGTCGACAAATTCATATCTTTCATCCGTTTTTCACTTTAAGACATGATATCAAAATTTAAACTGACAGGCCATTGGAAACGGTGGTGAATGACCATTAAAAGCTTTTTGTACGTGGTTGACCTTACCAATGGGTTGGATGGAAAAGAAACATTATATTGTCGTGGCCTTAAGAAGTTTTTAATGGCGGGCATTCAGACACCTCTGTTTCTTGTGGTGTGGTCCACTTGAGATTTGGATCTGCTTAATTTTTAGGACCACATCCTAAAAATGGGCTGGAAACGCAGATGGATGGTGTGGATATATAATACATCATTAAGGTGGCCCCACTCTAAGGATAACACCCACTAATTTATTACTAATTAGCTCCTAACACGGATTAGGTAGTGAGACTCCGAAAATCTTCATCCGAAGAGGAATGCATGGTGTGCATGGATCTCGTTGGTGTGTTGACGTCAATAAGTTCTGTGAGGCACATCATAATGCACGTGTTATATCTACACTATTCATCCATTTTATATGATTATTTTAAGGCATGAGCACAAATTTGAGGCATATAGAAAGCTCAAGTAGAACACACCACATAAAGAAATAGAGATTAAATGCCACACAACATAAAGAAATGGGGATTAAACGCCTACCATTGAAAACTTCTAATGTCAAAGAAGTTTTGGATCAAACTGATATATGTTCTTTTCATCCATATGTTCTTTTCATCCAGGTCTGTGTTACCTTATAAACAGGTTAGATGGCAAATAAACATTACGGTGGCCCTAAAATAGTTTCAACGGTGAGCATCATTGTCACCACTGCTTTTTTGTGCAGTACTCTTGAGCTGTCTATCTACTTATATATGTTTTTGTACATGCCCTAAATTGATCTCGCAAAATGAATGTACATTTATGAGTATAACATATACATTCTGAGTTGCATAACAGCCTGATTTTATCGTGATCTTTCATCCAGGATATATGAAGCGTTTGGATGGCCTGGATTTTGCATACGGAACATGGTGGACCATTTACTTAAATAAAGGATGAGCGTTCTGCCTCAACCTATCCCTGTGCCGTAGCCTACTTGAGTTTCCCCTCTCATCTGATGGACGGCTCCGATGTATTGAATACATGAGTTGAGACCACTTCTTCCCAGTACCACTGTAGCATACCACAGGCGCTCAATAAAATTATTTTTACAATTTTGGGTGTTGGCACACTGTGATATAGGGCCACCATCCACTCAGTTCATAAGGTGCGTACCATAGTTCTGTTTATATATGTCCCAAAATTCAGACCGATTTAAAACACAGGTAGATCACACCACTGGGAACGGTTGGAACAGTTCCGAATTTAAACCATCCAGTCCAATCTTACATTCTTAAGATGATCCCACCAGGATGAATGGATGCTCGGAAAAAAAAGGCCCTTCCAAAACTCGGTGGGCCACACTATGTGATGTTAGAGGTTCAGGGCATGATTGATATGGTGGGGCTCACTTGAGTTTTGGATTGGCCTGATTCTTGGTATCTACAGAGAGAATTGAGGGGCCGAACATGATTAACGGAGTGGATGTCATTCACACATTAGGGATGAAAGTTAGGCGGGATGGGTCCGGTTGGGTTGGTGCTCAACGCTGGTCCAACCCAAGGTTCTTATACCCCAACCCAACCCAACCGCACGCCACCCCACCCCATCCCGAGTTGAGAATTTTCAACCCAAACGGAATGGTCCAGTGGATACATGCTAATAATCTTGTTATTGCATTACTCTATTATATTTCAATACATATTTTATTTTTTATACTTTTAATTTTATTAATTATATATGTAGTTATTTATCTATAGTACTTCATTTTTTTTCTATCCATACATGTTAAAATATAGGACAACTACTTTAAAAGCCATGTTGTTTAGCAAGCAATTTATTTGGCAGAAAAATTTAGCATATCTTATTAGCTTAAGTCACCCGATATGACATAAACCAATAAGACTGGACAGCACTGAAATTTCATGTGCCTTTGACACAGATGATTCACACTCAATTATAATTTATGAATAACTTATATATCGATTGGGTTCTACCCAAGCCTAACCCAATGTCAGGTTAATCACAGGCCCACCTGTCTTTCAGGCCCATCACACATCACTGTCGTGTCCACATCCAATATTGTAGAATAAGCTTATTCTACAATATCCGGCATCAAAGTTCAAACATCTAAATTCCAAGCACTGAAATGGAATCATTGTAAAACCAATCCGTTGATTGCAACATAAGGCCGATCACCAGTTCTTACTTCTCAACTTCTGGTCAGCACTCAGTGTATGCATGTATGTCAATCCAGGCCGTTCAGATTGGCCGGCCACGCATAGATAAGACACCTAAAAAAAATTAAAACTCATTGAATGATCTTAGCCATTTGATTTCCTGTTGAACCTAGAACATGGGCCGCTTCTGATGGCAGCCAAATAGGTGGTTAGGACCCTCCTACCAATGGAATTTTTTGGGATGTCCCATCAACATAGGCTCCATATTCTAGATGGTCTGGATCAAAACATGCGCTTGTTGACGTGCTTGGTGGAAGTGTTCACTCCCCAGGTACAGGGTTATGATGTAGTAATAAATTCGGTAAAACCAAGGTCGAATCCCAAGGGACTGATACTTGTACGTTATTTAAAATTAAGTAGAACTACAACTAGACTAAGATGTAATCTAAATCAAATAGAATTGAAGGAATAATTGTGAAATAATTATTTAAAATTTAAAGAATCTGAAAGAGGAAATTAAATTCAAGAAATGAAAACTAAGGATTTAGAAGATCCACTTATAGAGATCAGGGAGATCTTATGCCTGCATCAAAACCTCAATTGGACTTAGAGTCCATCTTCATTCATTTGAAGGTGTAACTATGGAAATCGAGACTGAACTTCCTTTGATATAGTTTTAAAGTGATGAAAGGTATATGAATTAGAATGGATTCCACCACCAAATCATGCCCAGAAAACAAAGTAAACAATAGAATTAAACTAATTACCAACTAATCAACATGATATGAAGGTTAGGAAGGGTACAGTCATCGACCATACCTAGGAGACGATGGTAAACAACAGGGTTTCCTAACGTCATAAACATAAAAAGGAAAGGAATATGCTTAAAGCTATTACAAACCCATTGTAATTTTAGTCACAACAAATCATCAAAAACTAAAAACATTCCCTTAATAATTAAGCTGATATCAAATTCAATTCAACCTAAATAAAAAAATAAAAAAATAATTTTAAAAAAAAAAAACAAGCCAAAGGTCTTCCCATCACGCTACAAGCTTCACCTATTAGCTAAGAGGTTTAGCCAACCATGAGTATGATTCAACTAAATCTTCAAAGAAAATTTTAAAAAATAATAATAATAAAAAAAATAAAAACAAAAATAACTCTCTTGTGCTTCACGTTTCAACCCCAAGCCGAGGTTGGATGCCCCACCGTTCTCAAGCTCCTTGCCTTTTATAATAATAAGATGGTCGGTGGAAGGAAGTATTCTCTCGTAGCTCGTCCGCAACAAACCCAGACTCCAGGATACGCACAGTCCTACGTAAGGAGGGGCGTAAGGAGAGGATATTTTTTATGCAGCAATTGATAAAAGTAGAGATCTGGGAATCCTGTCCGGAATCTGATCCAGACAGGCATCTTGAGAGTGGTCTTCCATACTATGAAAGAAGTTTGGATGGTACAGATGGATGGACCGATCCTTGCTAAGCTTCTCAAATAGACCACAGCATCCGGACGTTTAAAACAGAGGCCATTCCTCTCTTCGTTGTGATGTTGGTGGGCCCCAATTCGCTATCTTTTTTAGAAATCCACTCCGTTCATTGTGATCCTCTCGAAAAACCATTCGAGATGGGATGTTTTTGGATTGATTTCTGCGTGGCCTACTGGGGTTTTTTCATTGCTGTCCATCTTTCGTTTGAATGATCAAAACCCGATCTTTGTTGTCATTTGAAATACTACTACCTAGGTAGTGGTAATATGGGCCATTTTGGGATAATGGACGGTCTGGATTGGACCTTCGAATCGTGATAGTGGCCCACAACAGTGGACCGCAAGTCTCTGTTCAAAACCGCCGCAGAGGAACGTTTTTAGAAGAAACGTCGATCAGCGCATGCTGACCGACTTTTGTTTATTTGGTGTACGGCGAGTCCATGTGTACACGGTGTACGACGAGTCCTTGTGTACACGGTGTACACGCACGGCGAGTCCTTTTATTTATATGGTCCATTTTAATGTTTTAGTGAAATCCGCTCCATCCGTCCATTTTTCATGTCATTTAAACCGTCAAGACCAATTTTGAAGCATATTTAAATAATATATGGGCCCAAATCAATGTTTTCTGGGCTAATCTATCCTTCGGGCCACTTTCACATGTATCCAACGACTGAAATTCAACATGTACGGTTATTTTATGGTCCTCAGGCCATTTATAAATTTTTGAACTGAGCAGATGGTGGAAACCTTGTGATCTTACATTTTGAACCAATTTTCAGTCACTTGAGCTTCAATTTTTCAATTTTTTCAGATCTCTGACGTGCAATTCCGTCAATCTTGAACCCCTGGGGTCCATCCCTTGCCTTTAGTGTCATCGGAGCATTAAATCCATACTTTAAGCACCATTTTTCAGTCCATGCCCATAAATACACTCTGCATCACAAACATGATTAAATCGGATCATTAAACGGTATCATGTCCATAAATCCAGGTAATAACTAAATCTGATATGCAATATTTAAACATCAATAGAAAGCTTGCAAGATTCCTTAAAATACAAAGCCTAAGTTATTGGAATATCCTATTCCAATTTATGAATCCAGCAGGCCAAAGTCAGGTTTACCGTTTTCCGTCTCTATATGTGTGTGTGTACACGCACACCACAAACCCCGTAAAGTTCTTGAAACAAGAGAAAACACTGAGACAGAGAGAGAATAGGAAGTCTGAGACACCTATCTTCCATGACAAGGGCTGGCGACTCCGTCTCCAATATAATCTTTCAGTTTGACACTCATGATGGGGTCCACCATGATAGGGTTCAAAATGGTATGGAGATGAAAGAGAAGAGGTTGACAGGAGAGGAGGCAGTTTCTTCCACAGAAGTGAAGGTCAAGATTACCTAGAATCAATTAGAGGAACTCCTAGCAAGATTCAACATCCAAGGGATGTGGTTGAGCAAGTATTGACCCAGTTGATGAATGGAGATGGGCACCAGTCATGGCAGCCCACTCTCCAGAGTATCCCATAGGTTAATTGTATATGATGACGGTGACAATGACAAAGATGGTGATTTCTGGTAGTGATGAAGGCGAAAATATGCCATTTGATTGAATCCATCTCTCCCCATTCCCTGGCGTGTTTGATTTTCTAATCACGGAGGTAATTTAAGCTAAATGGGTAATAATTATTTACCAGTGCGTTTCCGGTTGAATTTCCAAGGTGATTTGACCGCCACCTTCATGTAAAAAAAGTTAAATTGTGAGGCTCACCTTGATGTTTTTGTATTATCCACACCGTCCATCCCTTTAGCCAACTCATTTTAGGGCATTATCCAAAAAAAGATGCAGATCCAAAGATCAAGTGGACCACACTACTGGAAACAATGGTAATTGAACTCCTATCATTGAAAGCTTCTTGAAGACCCTTAAAGTTTTGGATCAAACTGATATTTTTGTTTCTACTTTATCCATGACTGTGTGACCTTATTAACGGGTTGGATGACAAATAAACATCACTGTGGACCCTAGGGAGAAAACAACTTTCAACCATTGACGTTTTAATGATCCCTGTTTCCTAACGCGTGGTCCACTTGAGGTTTTTATTTTCCTCAGTTTTGGTTTCATGCCTTAAAATGTATTTTTTAAAAGGATGGATGGTGTGGATAACTCATATATATCAGGGTGGGGTCCATATATTTAAATCAATAATAAAAACGTTCGTATGAACTGATTTTCAAAACGCAACTCCTGGCCAACTTTTCAAACAGGTATAGTGAGCAATAATCAGGTAATTCCGTATATTTACCGGTGGAAATAAAAAATCAAACAGCCTTAGAAAGTTTCCTTCTACGATATCTCTGTGATATAGAAAAGTCTGGAGTGGGCCACGAACAATCATCCATCCGGTCATTGGCCATATTTGGATAATAAACTTTTGGAATTCCAAAATTTCAAACGGCTACAATTTTTGCTAGTCTTATGCCCACCACATAACCTGTTTTGTGTACCAAGATACAAAATGAAGTTGAAGGATTCTTATTCTGTCCTTTTCTATGGGTTGATTGTAATAAAATAAGTGATGGAATTCTTTTGTATGATAAATATTCATATATTGCCTCTCCCTTCATAGAGAATATGAATTGTTTGGTGTGAAGTCTACTTCTTGAGATTTGGATAGCAAGCAAGGTTGGCCCAGCTGATGGGTTTACCCGTTTTAGCCCAAGTCAGGTTCTATTTTTTTTTGCTACACCGAGTCAAAAGGTGTAGCCTTGATTAACAAAATCTACCTAATACTAGCAAGTCTTTTGGAGTTTTCCACGACTAGGTTATTTGATCGAGCCTTGTTGCACCACGTGAAACGAAAACCAAGCAAATTGCTATGGTTGTAGGTTCAACTAGTAGTTCTGTGGGACCCAATGCTATCCCACACTTCCACTATGGTTTTCCACAATGAAAATGGGATGCTCCAAAATCAGGTCAATCCAATAACCGCCTAGGTGGACCACACCACTGAAAACAATAAACAACTAGCCAAAAACCTCCACTTCAAGTGGGTCCCATCTAATGGTTGGATTGACTCCAATTTTAGGGGACCCCATTTTTATTGGAGGAGTACCATGGTGGAAGCGTGTGTAGATATAAACATAGTGGTTGGGTCCCACACGCACCAACTAGTTGGACATGCAATTAATTGTGCGTAAGCATTTATTTATATTATGACACTCATTAAATTATGGTGAAGGCCTAAATCTATCTAAATCTATTTGGTTGGACTATGTTATCATCTAGGCCATAGATAACTTCCAACCTTTCATGTGTATGCAACATCCAAACCATCAGATAGGTTGGAAACATCTTAAGAATCACCTTTTGCACCCAAAAATAAAAAATAAAAATCACCTACATAATTACATACTGTTTGGCTTGAAATTCAATCATTGGTATACATGTTCCTTGTCAAGTGTGTCAAAGCCGTGTTCTGTGACAAGTGTGTCAAAGCCTTTTATAGTTTGATCTAAACCGAATGACCATGACCCCAAGCACTGAGATAGATAGAGAAATTGCAGGTAATCGTTTATGTCTAAAAATTGAAGCAGTTCGATTATCTATTCAATCACTTACATGCACAATCAAGCAATTTGTGAAAGGAAATAGTTCATCCATCTAATGAGTTTTTTTTTTTCTTTTCTTTTTTTTTGTCTTTTAGGCGAAAAGACTTTTCTCATTATAATAATACAGAGATAATCCGATTTCTACAATGTGAGAGTGGAAGGAACTCGATTGCTTTAATTGAAATAAAAGTAAAAAACTTACAAAAGTATCCATCGGTGATTCAACATCTACGTTGTAAATGGAGAGGCCTTAAATCTAAGTCTTCCTTGGTCCAATGACTTAGGTGTAAAAAAACAGAATGACACTATTAAAAATAAAAAAAATATATATTTCTTGTAACTCTGCACTCAACGTACATAGATGGAAGGGAATTATGGTATTTCTAGTCTAGGTTGGTGTAGTGTAGTAGTGTAGATGGATGGGACTACACTACTCATATGCTAAAGTCAATCAAGTATAGCAGTGTAGATGGGTTGTCCTATACTATGATCATTAAGATAAAAGATTTTTAAAAAATAGGCAATGTTACGCTATAGATTTGATTTGATATTTGTTGGGTTGGCGAGAGCACAGAGCTTTCGATCTTCCTCTTATTTATAATACTTCAAGACAGTTATATGAAGAGGGATCTTTGTACCCACTTCTCTCATTTGTTGATGTGAAGATAACTATTTGAACTTAAAGACAGGAGTAGCGTAACTGTAAGTGTTATATTGTATAAAGCACACTTTTGTTTGTCAAATTTCGTTTAGACAAAATAGCTTATAAAGTGGCCTTCTAATGTGTATTAAGATGAAAAGTTCAAGACTCTACTAAAGTTCAAATCAAGTAGGAGATTCAGATGGAAACTTCAAATTCTACTAAGTTTAAGATGATTGAGTTCAAGTTCTACTTAAATTTTAGTAAAAGATTAAGCTTCATCTTCAACTTCAACCTCTATTGAAGAATCAAGTAAAAAAAAAAGTTTCACGAAGTTCAAGCATCCAATCTACTTCACAGTTCAGTCATTTCAGGTATAATAAATGTTAAAAAAACCTTATGCCTAGGTACTTTCAAAACATAACTTAAATGAATTTTTATGCTTATATTAGGGTAAAGTTCAAATAGTCTAAGATAAGTTTCAACTAGTCTAGGATGCGGCTCGACTAGTTTAAGAATTTTTCAACCGGTCCTAGTTTAAATTGAAGAAAAATGGATTTTTCTGTGACTTTTTCTACTAGTCGAACAGACTGCTCGACTAGTCGAAGATGTGCCTTTGACCTGTCGAGGGTTTTTCGATTCGAAGTCCAACAACTGAATTAGTTCATATTTTAAGCACCCTCGACCAGTCGAACAGGGCCATCAACCAGTTGAAGATCTGTTTTATCTTATTGCGCCCACAATTCATACCTATCAAGTCCTTCCACAAGAGAGGGAGAAGCCTCCATTATTGTCAAGCTATTGTACGGTATTTATAAAATTCTTCAAAGTTTTTTTGTTTTAATTCCTTGATCTCTTATTTTCTAAATCTTATTTTATAAATAAAATAAATACTCTTCTTTGAGATCTTAAAGAATTTAAACAAATAGTGTTTGGTTTGAATCTATTTAAAATCAATGTAGAACCTTAAACCCATGTCTATACGACTGAACATTGAACAATATACTTCAAGAGTAGCGGTTCTACGACTACATCGACTGATGTATCTTCAAAAGAGAAGATAAGTATAATTTGCTTTTATAATATGGTTTTATTAAGATAGGCAGAAAATCTCGTTTGTTGATTTTTCTGAGATAGTAAGAAAATTCTCAGAGAGGGGTTTTTTATATTTGTGATAACCCTTTAAAATCACAACTATATCAAGTTTTAATAGGCAGAAAATCTTGTTTGTTAATTTTTCTGAGATAGCAAGAAAATTCTCAAAGAGGAGTTTTTTATGTTTATGATAAACCTTTAAAATCACAATTACTATATCAAGTTTTAAGGTGATCTTAAGAAAACCTTATTTATAGTGAAAGCCAATATCACGTGGATAGTGATTATTGAGAGTGCAATAAGTGTGGCTATTTTAGGACAGTTGTTGTGCACACCAAATTATTATAACTTTGGTGTTGTAGTAAATGATTTCTTTTTGCATTTGTAGAGAATGTTTATAATTTCATTTATTTAAAAGTGGTGAATGTTTGTAATAAATAGTTTTATTTTCTCTTGCTTGGTTTGAGATCTTGGTTCTTATAAATGTTTGTGAAATAAGGTTGTCTGACCTGAACTTGGTTTAGGTATAGGTTGTCCTAGAAATTAGTTTGAATCAATTTTTTTAAACTAGTGTGATAGAGATTTCAAATTTATTTATTATTTCGGCACTTTAATTTTTATTTGGTAATCCTATTCACCCTCATCTAGGACTTCTTAAGCTCTCCCTTTTAATCAGTATCAAACGATGCCACGTATGCTGATTGTTCGTAGTAGGTTAGCCATTTTTTGTGCGCATGTTCCACATATTATGTGGGTGAGTTTTTCTCACACTACAATATATTGGTAATAGTCATCTCGTTTTTCACATGAAACGTAAATAATGGATCATGATGTTAGTCCAACTTAACATGGTTATTATTTCGCTCCTTAAATATTTTTTTGTAGAAACCATGCACGATGCCATGGTACATCAAAAAAACCCATCATCTGTTGTAATTGTATTCGATCGACATGAGGCCATTGTGGTGGTTAGCTAGTTTTGCTACGCAAATGAGATACGCAACACATGGTCGTTGTTATACTCAGTTAAGCTTACTATTTTTTGTCTACTCATGACTTTACAGATTTTGATCTCATTTAGCTGTCATAGCAGCCAAAGAAATCTTCCTTCTCTTGTTAAGATTTTTTTCTGCCACATGACATCATCTGAGTCGTTGGATATGAGGTAGTCAAATTAGGAGTAAACACATACATACACACAAAAACCATCCCACACTTGTATTGTACTATTTGTTAATGGCTAGAAAGCCTCACACTTGTATACTACTATTTGTTAACAATTAGAAATTGTTTTATGTCATATATCCCACCTAATGAGTAGACGGGTCTAATTTTAGCACTTGATTATCCTTATGGTGAAGCTAACTTATTGGGAAGGTTAGATGCTGCATGTATATTATCTCTTTAACCAACTTAATTCATTGTCATCTCTAGAGATGGTGCCAACTTACGCTATGGGGAGCATCTTCAAACCCCTTCCACCGCAAACCGAGGTTCAGGGAGCGGCCAAGTTAGACCTCAAAGGGCAGGAGTCACTTTGCTGGTCCCGGTAAAATCCTTAACGTCTATAGTCAGCTTCTACCAAACAAATATTATCGATGTGACCAATCTGGTCAACGGTTTAATATGTATCCTCAAAGGTAGATGGTTAATCTAGCCATTAATGATGGGGGAGCAGAAGATGCAGAGGATAATCTAGAAATTGATGACATTGAGCATGCTTAGGATGATTGAGGAGGTGAATGGACTCATAAATCACATGCGAGTCTCTAATTATAAGGAAGTTGTACACTGCCAACTAAGGAAGTAGATGCTCATTGGCACAATATCTTTTGAATGAGGTGCACCAAGAATTTTTTTTATTTTTTATTTTTTAAAAAAAAAGTCTATGATTTAATCATAAATAGTAGGAGTTGTAAGAAAATCGTGTCAAAGATTATAATGGAGAAGTTGCAACTAAAGACAGAAAAATAATCATCTCCTTACACGATTGAATAGATCAAGAAGGTTAGCAAGACAAAGATAAGGGGTCGTTTGACACCATGGATTTGGGGGGATTTGAGGGAAATCCCCTGGTGGTTTGGCACCATAAAGTAACTGAGGGTTCTCAAAGGGGGTTTCAAATCAACAGTGAAAGCTTGGATTACATTCCTTCCAAGAGTTGCATGTTTAATGTGTGTGTCACCGGCCTATTATTCTACTGTGCACATGGCCTACTAATGATGCCCCAAAATATTAGATTATCAATTGCATCACTATAATCACTTTAATATGATGATCAGCACAGTCAAAACGTTGTCCATGTAAATTAACGGTTAATAATCATTGGTTAGTCACTCAAACATGATTTTTGATTGTGGCCCATTCAAGAGTTGTAATTTCATCATTTTGGTACAAAACATATATTTCAGTGGGCTTATTGCAACCATTGTGTTAAACATTATATACGTTCACTAATTAGATATATTAAAGTTGATTTAGTAATTAAATTCAATCCCCCGTCAATAAACCATGCATAGCCAATTTTGGATTAAAGTTGATTCCCAATCTAGGATGCCAAACACAATAAGAGGATTTCAAATCTAGGGGTTACAAATCCACGCTTCCAAACAAGTCATAACTGAATGATGTTGTATTTGCATTTCTAATGGTAAATAATATTAGGACAAAGTAACGTGTGGCCAAGTAGACATAAAAGCTTATCATATGTTCTTTTTTATTAAAAAAAATAGTTTGTTAGTACACCCTAATGTGAGTTTACACTTCACTGTTAGCCACCACCACTAGGGAATTGATACCACAAGCTTGAAATGAGGTATCTTTCACTCAATCTACTACTTGACCTATGATCAGGGTGTTGTCACATGTTAGTTGATCATTCGTAACTACGTGCTATTGATGCTACAAATAAAGGTTGGGATAATATATTTATTTTTATCAAAGATGTTAGAAAGATCATCCTTACCTCATGAGAATGGATTATTAACCCAAGATTTCTAAAATAGAATTTCTACTGATCATAAGAGATTTAGTTAAAGACTTTGAGGAGATGGAAAAGATGCATGCACTGCCAATAAAAGGAAAGCATACACCTCCAAACAATTAAACATTTTAGTTGGTCTAGATCGACAACGAGGGAGTTACACCTCCAAACAATTTGGTTGGTGTAGATTGAAAACGCGCATGCAACGCGTACGCAACACAAGTACATGAACATGTGGTTTCACATCCTCCACCGCCAGGTACTCATAATTCCTTATTATATTTATTGAAGGAACATACTTGTCAGCATGAGTAGAATAGCTAAGGTGCATGCACTTAGAAATTATACACCTATAATATGTTAGCTATTTGGATCTTCTTTGCTGGCTATAGAGCCAGAAAATTTTAATTTAGTGCAGTATAATTGGGTCACATCAGATGCTGCATTTAATGTAGCACTATTGACAACGTCATTATTGACGTGGACAAATCTAAATGCAAGAAAAGAAAAATTTCTGCTTGTGAAAAATAGAGAATCCCAATTCCACCTTAAAAGTGAGACCCAGTGTAGATAGGCATTCACCCAAAAGTCAGAGATTGATTGAACCATCCTAGCATCTGTTCTTTAACCCTGAAGAATTAGGACCGTTTGCTATTGTTCATTTCAACCATTCACTATGTGTGCAACAACCGGAAAGTTAGATGGTCCAATCAGGATAAGCTTCAAATTATGCCCCATCTAAATTCCGAACCACAACTTGGACGGTTTAATTTGAATTACACATCTGCCACATTGACAAGTTATTAGTACCTGCGCATCATCCATCCCACCCAGCCAGAGTATCAAAGCTTTACTTTCGTTTGAATCCGCCAAACCCAAGGCCTGGTTTTTCCTTTGCCTTAACTTCCCATGAATGCATCTCCAACGTTCCATCTTTAATTTTCTGAACTGATCACATGCATCCGGCAGTACCATAACTTGCCCTGCAGCCACATCTTTCCCGCCAATACTTACTTTTGTAGGAAATCCAAACCATGGTAATGGTAAGCCCAACCATGAAGATCACCTGGCAGAAATATCTAGGAGATCTACTCATCAAGTGGGCCACACTGGAATGTTGATCCGTAACGTTAGATGTCCATTGATTCCAATAGTGTGGTATGTTGAGCGGACCGGCCTGAAGTTTTTATCGGGTGATCATCATGATGGCGCCTACTGCTTGTATGGTACAGATGTTCTACATAAGTGGCATGTTGGTGGGAAAGATGTAGCTGCATGACAAATCAGTGACTTGGCATACATTGGGCTGTATGTGATCAGTTCTCTAATCTTTAATATATCCTACACAGGCACATGGAATGGTTTGAAATTTTCTCCGAGGTTTCTAGAACCCATAAATCACCACAACTTCTCTCTATATGTTCTACAAATCTCACAAAGTTCTTGAAACCAAAAAATAGTAGGAGAGAGAGAGGCAGAGAGAATGGGAAATTGTTGTACGCACCAATCTTCGAAATGTGTCGACGACGACGACGATGATCAAGAGCCGATCGAGTCCGAAACGATCTTTGAGCGGGACGGTACAAGTATGGCCCGCTACGATACCGTTCAAAACGATAAGCAAATTGAAGAGAAGAGATTGATGGGTGAGAAGAAGGGAATTTCTTCTACAGAGGTGAAGATCAAGATTACTAAGACGCAATTGGATGACATGCTGATGAAGCTCCACACTCAAGGGATGACGGTGGATCAAGTACTGACTCAGTTGATGGACGGTGGAAGTGAGTTTCAAGTAAGGCATCGATCGTGGCGGCCCGCTCTACAGAGTATACCAGAGGTGAATTAATCATAATGACAACCACGATGGTGTAGGGAAATTCTTCTCTGTCATTCTCCTATGTAAGAATCCATGAGAAATACTGAGTTGAGTCGTTTGACTCGGAAACCTCACCTAGTTGTGCGATGACTGCTCTCAGTAGTCATACATGGGCATTTCAGGCATATGGAAAATTCAGGAGTGGGCCATGGCTGATTACTGGACCAATCATCACATGGGCTACATGGGTTTGGAAGGATTGTGCATTTTCTTAGGCTCATAGAAAATAAAATAAGAAATGATCAGGTATTGCCGATGGAACCAATATGTTGAATGTATAGGTATGGCTCACTTAGGTTCAATTGCCTCTTATTTTCTTTTTTGCTTTTGTTACTTAAGAGGATATATCTGTTATATTAGAATATTTAATTATAAAAAGAGAGAGAGAGAGGAGTAGTTCAACTCAATTAGGGCTTTTCTCTTCTTTTTATCTTCTCTTCTTTCACATGCTACAGTGCTTATATTCTACATCATTCCACCTATGCAACAGGTCCACCTCATCATGAAGATTACCTGTAATGAAAGTCGTCAAAGTAATCGATTAATGAGGTAGGCCAAGTTTTATTTTAGGTGAGATCGTTGGGGCATTCACAGATTTCAATGGTGTGGCCCATATGATGCATACATCCGCAATATCTATATATATATATATATATATATATATATATATATATATATATATATATAGAGAGAGAGAGAGAGAGAGAGAGAGAGATTATGCTCACACACAACTATAGTTGTGCAACGATTCGAGTTAGACCGAGTTAGCGTTGATCCGACTCGATCCGATTTTGAAATAGGCTTGACCCGAACTTGACTCGACTCAATATCGAGTCCAGCATGCCTAAACCGATCCAAGTCCGGGTTTGGACTAGATTAATCCGGACCAAGTTTGACCCGATCAAAAGTACCGAGTCAGTTCAAGTTGGCACCAATTCGGATCGAGAGATGAGGGAGGGAGTGTAGAGGGGGGAGAGAGAGAGAGAGAGAGAGAGAGAGAGAGAGAGGGGGTGGTAATGGTGGTGGGTGGCTGTCGGGTTTGGAAGATGGAGGGAGGAAGTTGAGAGTAGAGAGAGAGAGAGAGAGAGAGAGAGAGAGAGAGAGAGAAAGGAGGGTGGTGATGGTTGTGGGTGTTTGCCGGGCTCAGAAGAAGAGGAGGATGAGAGAGGGAGAGGGAGAGTTTGTGTGATTGGGTGAAGGTTGGGTGCGGCATATAGGTTAAAGATATTTTTAAAATAGGGTTTTTTTTATTATATATATACTTAAATCCGAATCGAGTTAATTTCGGATCGAGTCAAGTCTGACCGGATTAAGTTTTGGATCGAGTTACTAGGTAACTTGAACTCGACTCGATTTGAATTCGGATTAGGCGAAGCCTACTCGGTTCGGACTGACTCATCCATTCGGTTCAAGTCGAGTCGGGTCTGAACAAGTCAGACAATTCGAGTCGTTTCGTGCCTAACTCTACACATAACTAGTAGAACATTGCATTTCTATTCAATTAGTCATGCATTTAATGAAAAGAAAAAATCCCTCTTAATTAATGTAAGTAAATGCTTGCGTTGTGGACTACTTTCATTTTGTCATGGAAAAGGGGCCACTGTGTTGATGTAAAATCAACCTTGACAATCGGGTATATCACCCCATGTTAGATCAAGGTTTCAAATTTCATTCTCATCCTTATTTCAGGTGGTCCATGCATACCATTGTTTCACGTACATGGAAAGGTTCACCCTCTAAAGTATTTCCTTTGGTGTGACTCACATGAATCATGTATTGACATGTTTTTGGGACCTAGGCGTACTTTTGGTGTGATATCTAATGGCCAGAATGGATTTCATAGTTTTCATTATTTTGGGCTCTATAAAAATCAAGGGTGAATGTCTCTCTCCTAATTGTTCTCATTGGTATGGCCCATCTAAATCACGAGCTAGCCTGATTTCTTTGGTCTAGGCCTATCATTGGATACACATCTAATGGTCGGAGTGGATCTTAAGTACATGTAAGAGTGGCCCCTAAAAAAATCAGAGGCGGGAGTCCGTGTGGTAACTGTTCCCAAAACTCTACTACTTGGCCTAATTTAAAGTGGTAATAAATGTTCATGATGCCAGTAGAGAAGGCGTTATTTTGGTAATTAATCCTCCTAATGACAGTAGAGGAGTGATTTCAACGCAACTTTGGAAAAGAGTGGCATGTTCGGGTCAGCTCACTATGGTGTTAATTTCAAATCTACCCCGAATATCTGGTGGGTCACCTCACGTTACACCTAGGGCTCAAAAAGCAGGTCCATCCGTGCTTCAGGTGGTCCACATGACTGGAAATAGTTGATAAAGAAAAGTTCACTGTCCAAACTATTTACATTGGCATGGCCTACTTGAAAGATGGATGAACCTAAATTTTGGGCCCTAAGCTTAAATTTTAGTGTGGCATCTAATTATTGGAGTGGATTTGGTATAATCTCATGGTGGGCCCTATAAAAATCAAGGGTGGACGTCTCTATTCCAACTAGTGTTTTTGGTGTGCCCCACCTGAATTACATATGAGCTTGATTTTTAGGTTCCGTGCCTTACATAAGATTACACATCTAATGGTTGGAGTGGATCACACATACACATCAAGATGAGCCCCATAAAAAATTAAGTGTCCGCTCAGATTCTTTTTTCAAAAAGGTCTAAAGTTCAGTTGGGGTGG
Source organism: Magnolia kwangsiensis (assembly GCA_037074715.1). Classification (NCBI taxonomy): domain Eukaryota; kingdom Viridiplantae; phylum Streptophyta; class Magnoliopsida; order Magnoliales; family Magnoliaceae; genus Magnolia; species Magnolia kwangsiensis. The sequence goes on from CM073571.1 coordinate 201,879,277, forward strand.
AGTGCCATTTAATGTCCGGCTAGCACATATCGTCCAACCTTTTATGTAAATATGACATCCAACCTGCTGGCCCATCACAAGCATTAATGTTTGTAAAGACCACAGCAACCAAACATACAAGTCGGTGGGCCACACACAATTTGGATGATTTTAACGGTGGAATTTTCTTTCTTAATTATTTACCATGGGGTAGCCAAATCGAGTGTTGAATCAGCCTTAGTTTTAAGCCTCTATCCAAATACGAGGTGGCCCACATGATGGACGGGGTGGATCTACTCTACATGAACTCTTTCCTTATAAGTCTGGAAAGCAATGCCTTGTGCCCTCACGAAGGTCATGGAAACTTTATCCAAGATATTTAGGAAGAGGAGACATGAGAAGTGAGAGTAAATGTAGGATGGGCTATATCCCATGAGTAATGCTCACGCACAGCTAGTTGAACATTGCATTTCATTCAATTAGCTATGCATTTAATGAGAAAATTTCCTCTTTTATACAATTCATGCACCCATATTGAGGGATTCTAAATGCATGTCATAGTTATGTAAAGTGGTACACATTTAAGTCATTCGATGGTTAAGACACTAAGGAGAAGTTATGCACCAAAAACTAAGAAACTATACTTCTAAGGAAAGAACAAGTATGCATGTTAATTTGGAGGTGTACACCAAGTTGAACCAAGTTGAGCTGGCCTCAGCTTGAGTTGAACCGAGTCGAGCTCGGCTCAGCCACTAGCTAACCCCAGCTCGAACTTCGCTTAGCTCGGCTCTCATGCCTGACTAGTTAGCTCGGCTCGGTTCGAATAACAGATCGGGCCAGTTCGAATTGAGTTCAAGCCAAAATCGAGCCTCTACGGCGTTTTCACAAACATATGCGCTGTACTTTCAATTTCTCACTATATGTAAAATAGCAGTAGCTATTTACAAGTATTTCATCAAACATCTTATAAGCAACATCAAAATCAAGAAAAAATGATATTTGTTTCATATACATACATTCCTTGCTACTAGTCGATACTTTGTTGAGTCATTTCATCAAACACTTGGTAAGCAACATCAATATCAAAGTAACCGAGTCACCGGGCTAATTCGATCCGAGTTCAATTCAAGTTAGGGTTCGATTCAAGTTGAGTCAAGCTCGGGCAAGCTTGAACTCAATTTTAAATTTTTTTTCGACCTTAAAAAATCAGCTTGACTCAACTCGAACTTAGCTTCGAACCAAGTTGAATCAAGCTTTCCTTAGTCAAGTCGAGCGGGCTAACCGAGCTAACTCGATTCGTGTACACCCCTAATGTTAAATTTGGATCGTTGGACTATTTTATTAACAACCCACTCTTTTCATAAATATTTGACATGTTTGATCATAATATTATTTTAAAAAATTCATATCATGCCATGTTGACAATATAATCTATCTAATGCACGGCGATTTTGAGTTAGATGGTCCAAATCTTTAATATTAGTAAGTGTGTAACCCATCCTCCATTTACTCTCTTCACATGTCTACTCCTATTTTGAGTTGGAAGGGTGCATCTTATTAATGAGATAGATGTCCATCACACATCATGGATCTCTCTCTCTTCATATATATATATATATATATATATATATATATATATATATATATATATATATATATAATTAAGGAAGGGCCTAATTTTCCTTGTTCTTAAAGATGTGTGATAACCACTTCATATGGTGTAATAGGCACAGAGATTCCTTCTAAAAGTAAATATCCTATGTTCTCCCTTCATAAACATTTGTAAATAATATTAAGGAACAAGAAAATTGATTTGATTGATCCCACCACAGGTCATCCATCCCCAAAAAGTCTTCTGAGATGGGAAGATCCTTGCCATCCAATTGCTGACCTTTGATCATTTAGCATGAATCATTACTACAATTCATTCTTAACCGTCTATATTTAGGCAACCCATCCAAGTAGAGGAGTGTTCCATTGGGAAGTTTCCAGGGGATGGTCTGTCCATTTTGGACCAATTAGATCAACAATCTCCATCGGGTGCCCCTTGACAGCCCAAGTCCGCCTGTGGGGACACCTTGAAAATCTTAAAGTGCATATTGATTGATTGGACGGTCCAGATAGCCGATTAGAATGTCTTTCTAGCCAACTACTAGTATTCAATTTACACTCCAAATTCCCAACCACATAGAGATCAGAACTATCAACCACCCTATAGGTTATGTACGGAAGGGATTCCAAGCGTGTGGGGCACATGGTTCCGTCATCCAAATTGTTGATCAGATGGGCCCAATGTAGATGGAGGATGCCACGAGAAGCACTCACATTGGAAGATCCTAACCTTTGGATATATCCATTGAATAAGTTTTCTATTTTCTTTTCTCTTTGACCATCCATATTCTTATGCTACTGTATCTAATGGTTGAGATCTTTAATCTAGAAGACTTGCGGTGCATCTGTCTACCTATGATGTCAACCATCAGATTAATCAACCATGCGGCCCACATGTCAGAAATTCGTCTGGCTTTAGTAGGGCATACCTTCAACCCCACAATGATCCCCAATGTACCGTAACATCCCATCTAATTTCATAACATCCACCTTGCAATCTTGAGAAATTTAGGACTGTGGACCCACCTTCTATCCAGCTGTTTTTATGAAACAATACAAACTTTATTATGCAACTTAGACCTGCTTGTACGGACAGCGAATTTGAGGACGAAAATACCCTCTTTTCATGGAAACGGATTGGGTACTCCCCCTGCCACCAGCCAATGGCGGATGGTCGGTGATCCGTTGACCCTCCATGATGTATGCTTTTCATCCATGCCGTCCATATATTTTTCCACATCCTTTTATGATATGAGATGAAAAATGAGGTATATCCAAATCTCAAGTGTACCACATTATAGGAAACAGTGTTGAATGAGCGTCAACCATTAGAAATCTTTAGGGGGCCCATTGTGATGTTTGTGAGAAATCCTCCCCGTCTAAGTTCATTCATATGGTTACAAAGACCTAGATTAAGAGGAAAAACAAATTTATAATGATCCAAAACTTCTGTATCCCCTAAAAGGGTTTCAATGGTAGACGTTCAATTTCCCACTGCCTTTTACAATGTGGTCCACTTGATAGTTAGATCTATCTTATTTTTCGTCTAAGCTTTAATATGAGCTCGCCAAATATATGGACGGTTTGGATACAACACATGCCTCATGATGGGACCCACAAAAGCAATACAGCAAAAAAAAAAAAAAACTACAGACGGCCACGGCACTGCCGCTGTGGAGTCTGCTACGATTATGGCTACGGTTATAATCCATAGCCATATATATCAAAAATTACAGGCTTTTTTAGGAAAACTCGCTGGACGGTTCTAAACTTTTTCGATAATATCAAAATACATTCGATATATTGAAGTTACGGTTATGGTTACGGTTATTATCCATAGCTATAGAGTCTCACTAACCTTAACTCACTTTTTTTTTTGTAATCCCCACAACATTTTGTGGGTCCCATTATGAGGTATGTGTTATATCCAAACCATCCATCTATTTGACGAGCTCGTATTAAGGCTTGAGACGAAAAATAAAACAAATCTAGCTATCAAATGGACCACACTGTAAAAGGCAATGGGGAATTGAATATCTACCATTGAAACCCTGCTAGGGGTTACAAAAGTTTTGGATCATTATGAAATTTGTTTTTCCTCTTCATCCAAGTCTTTGTGACCTTATGAATAGATTGGATGGAAAATATATGTTATGGTGGGCCTACAAAAATTTTAACAATGAAAATCAATTTTCCCGCTGCTCTTTGTGGTGTGGTTCAGTTGATCTTTGGATATGATTCTTTATATATATATATATATATATATATATATATAATGCTCCCAAATGATCTCGAAATATGAATGAACGTTGTGTATATAATAAATACATAACTATGGGACCCATGTAACTTTGATCTCCTTTGAGCAGGGCGAACATGAAAATTGAGCAGGGCGAACATGAAATTAAGCGGGGCGAACTAGAAATTGAGCGGGGTAAACTGAAAATTGAGTCGGGTAAACATGAAATTAAGCAGAGCAAACTAGAAATTGAGCAGGGCAAACATGAAATTGAGCGGGGCAAACGTGAAATTGAGTAGGGCAAGCTAGAAATTGAGGCAAACATGAAATTCAGCGGGGCAAACTAGAAATTGAACGAGGCAAACATGAAATTCAGCGCGGCATGCTTTAAATTGATGGCTCGTGTTTGCCCCATTAAAATGAAATTGATGGCTCATTTTAAGGCATGGTTCAAAAAATGAAGTAGATCCAGACCCAAGCCGCGGAGCCGGAAGTGGCTGCGACAACCTGTGCCAAGGTCGAGACCTTACAAATGACCCTGAGGGTCTCCCTCTCCTCTTTGTTAATTCAGGTTTCTTTATTATTACTTTGATTTCTTATAGCTCCATGCTATTTCACTTTTTCCCTTTAATTTGTGTCAAAATTGCTCAATGACCCTCAATCGAGTGGTCCTTTTCTTATATAGAAATCATTTTCCCTAATTACAATATATCTCCTAATTACACCAGCATCTATATCCCTTAATTACAGCATAACATCTCCTAATTACAGCAACATCTATATCCCCTAATTACAGCATAATATCACTTAATTACAACATCTATATCCCCTAATTACAGCAACATGTATATCCCCTAATTACAACATAATAGCATTTAATTACAGCATCTATATCCCCTAATTACAGCAACATCTATATCCCCTAATTACAGCATAATATCACCTAATTACAACATCTATATCCCCTAATTACAGTAAAGATATTTACAGATCTGTTTCCTAAATAACTGTACAATTTATTTATGGTAAGTATGTTGTCTATCCTACTAACATCCCCCCTCAAATTGATGATGGTCGATCAAGAAGCATCAATTTGCCAACAAGAAACTGATGACGTAGTCGTGTCATAGTTTTGGTGAAGACGTCCGCTATCTGAAGGTCGCTTGAGACATGTGGAAGAGAGATAACCCGAGTATCAACAGCTTCCCAAATAGAATGGCAGTCCACCTCGATATGTTTGGTACGCTCGCGATAGACGAGATTGGTAGCGATCTGAATAGCACTCGTATTATCAGCATGAAGAGGAGTGGGAGTAGACTGAGGAAAACTTATTTCAGCAAGTAAGCCACGAAGCCACATAATCTCCGATCAGGCTGCCGACATGGCACGGTAATCGGACTCGGTCGAAGATTTGGAAACACGATCCTGTTTCTTACTCTTCCAAGAGATAAGTGAATCACCAAGAAACATACACCACCCGGTGACAGACCGGCGAGTATCAGGACATCCTGCCCAATCAGCATCACTAAAAGCCACAAGCCGAAGAGGAGTACCAGTAGAGAAGAACAAGCCATGGTGAGAGGAACCCTAGAGATATCGAATAATTCGGCGGACCGCGGCAAGATGAAGGTGGCGAGGAGACTGCATAAATTGACTGACTTGCTGGACAGCAAAGGAGATGTCAGGCCGTGTAATAGTGAGATAATTGAGACTACCAACTAACTGTCGAAACACCATGGGATCAGGAAGGAGATCCCCCTCCTCATGTCGATACTTAACATTCACTTCCAAAGGGGTATCCACAGAAGAGGAGTCCTGCAAACCAGACAAAGAAATCAAGTCCTCTGTGTATTTATGTTGATGCAAGAAAACCCCAGATGAATAGGACTGAACTTCTAAACTGAGGAAATACCGAAGAGGACCAATATCCTTCATATGGAATGAATCATGAAGATACTGCTTGAGTTGATCAATGAGGGTAAAATCAGTCCCAGTGATGACAATGTCGTCGACATAAACCAGAAGAAGAACGATGCCAACGGAAGTAGTACGAAGAAACAAAGAAGAATCATACTGGCTTTGGATGAAAGAAAAGCGAAGTAAGGTAGCTTGGAACTTATCAAATCAGGCCCGGGGAGCCTGTTTCAAACCATACAAAGAGCGCTTCAGCTTACACATTCGACATCGACGATGAGTAGAGCCCAGGAGGAGGTGTCATGTAAACATCTTCCTGTAAATCACCGTGAAGAAATGCGTTCTTCACATCCATCTGGCAAAGGGACCATCCCTGAGAGGCTGCAATGGCAATAATAGTACACACGGTTGTCATTTTAGCGACAAGAGCAAAGGTCTCCTCATAGTCAATCCCATACTCCTGGCGGTTACCAAGGGCAACCAAATGAGCCTTATAACGATCCACAGACCCATCAGGCCAAAGTTTCACAGAAAAAACCCACTTACACCCGATTAGCTTGACATGAGAAGGACAAGGGACCATGTCCCAAGTCTGATTTTCTTGAAGAGCTTGAAGTTCTTCCTGCATAGCCTTTCTCCAACACTCATGTTTATCAGCTTGTGAGTAGGAATTAGGAATCGACACAGTTGATAAGGTAGCCGTGAAGGAGGTATGAGGGAAACCATACCTATCCGGTTGATGAGAAGTACGGCCAGATAGTCGAGGAGGGTGCAAAACGGGATCAGGTGGCAGATCAGACTCAGGAAGGGGAAGAGTTGGTCGACAGCGTTCATACACAAAACCAGGCTTGAAGCGTTCAGAAGGGCACATCAAATCATCAAAGCGAGGAAGAACAGAAACTGCAGGAGATGATGTAATAGAACTAGGAAAGAAATATTGATGCTCAAAGAAAACGACATTACGAGATATATGAAATTTATTGGAAGAAGCATCATAGCACACAAATCCTTTTTGAGATAAGTTATATCGCATAAAGACACATTTCATAGATTGCGCAGAGAATTTGTGACGTTGATGCGGAGGTAGATGCACAAAACAGACACAGCCAAAAGTATGTAAGTCAAGAAAGCTAGGGTGCTGTTTATGCAGACGATAGAATGGAGAGTCAAAATTTAGCACTTTAGAAGGCAACCTATTAATCAAGTATACTGCTGTAGCTAAAGCTTCAACCCAAAATATAGAAGGAACAGAAGATGCAAGTAACAAGGTCCTAGCAACATCTAACAAATGTCGATTTTTGCGCTCAACCACGCCATTTTGTTGAGGCGTATAAGGACATGAGCGGTGAGAAACAATTCCTTTATGACGAAGAAACTCAAGAAATTCATAAGACATATATTCTCCACCAGAATCAGATCGTAAAGTCTTAATGCTAGTGGTAAATTGATTCTCAACATATGCTAGAAACGATTTGAAAACAGCAAAGACTTCAGACTTATAGTGCAGAAAATATACCCAAGTATGCCGACTATGGTCATCTATGAATGTCACAAAATATTTATAATGAGCATGAGAAATGACAGAAGTAATGCCCCATACATCACTATGAACAAGGTTAAAGCAATTCTTTGCCCTACTCCCGGAAGAAGGGAAGGGCAAAATCTTACTTTTTCCAATTTTACACGTAGAACAATCAAAAGAAAAAGCATGGGGCAAAGAAGAATCTTTTTTTCCCAACGAACCAGAATTTAGCAAATGAGATAAAATAACATTATTTGGATGGCCTAAACATTTGTGCCATACTTCACAATTATTGGAGACAGTAGTACAAGCCAAAGAAATGATATTAGGAATGGAAAAGTATAATGGAAACAGTCTCCCAACTTTAGGCCCCTTCGCTATTGTCCTCCCCGACACCGGATCCTGCACATGACAAGCATCATGAGAAAACTGAACATTGTAATTATCATCCACTAATTGTCCAACCGAGATAAGACTCGTAGAAAGCCCAGGTGATACAAAAATATTAGTAAGTGATGGTGCGATATCAACAACCCCAGTAATCGGTAAACGATGGCCATTAGCAACTTGAATATTAGAAGAACTAGTGTACTTACAAACATTGCTAAGTATATCAGGAGAACTGGTCATGTGATTGGATGCAGCGGAGTCAACAAGCCAAGATTGAGAGGGTATAGTACGTATAGTACCCTTACCTTGCAGCCCTAAAGCGGAAAATGTCGATACAATCATTTTCTGCACCATTTCTAGTGTAAGGGCAGGTGTAGAGCAGTGGTAGATGACACTGGAGCAAGATTTTGAGTGTTGGTTACCCCATCAAAAGTGTGGCCAATAGCAGTAGCATGATAAACATTCACAGGTCAGTTTTGAGGGCGTGTTGGGCATTCTTTGATGATGTGCCCTTTCTGTTTGCAATAGTTGCAAAATTTTTTAGCACAATGGGCAGCAATATGCCCATAATCTTTGCAACTATAGCACTGAACTGTACGCATGTCTCGAACCCTCCCTTTGCCTTAAGCAGCGTATGCGATAGCATTCTCTTGCGGAAGCGAAGATTGAGTAAGAAGACGTTGTTCCTCTCAAAGAAGTGCTCCAAAACACACGTCAAGAGATGGTGAAGGATCCCTGTGCATTAGGTTGAAGCGAATATACTCGAATTCTGGCCTTAGTTTCATTAAAAACTGGTCTCTTTTGCTAACTTCATGGACTGCTTGAACAGCAGAGAGGGACTCGGCCGACACGTCGGTATACACAATGTCGAAAAACTCAGCCCAAAGATTCTGAAAACCACAGAAATATTCCTGAACTGAGAGTGTACCTTGGGAATAGGCAGCAAGATCAGTTCCCAACTGAAATCGCTGGGTGAAATGATCGTGATGATAGACCTTTTTCAAGTACTCCCACATCGATTTAGCCGTCTTGTGCGGCCGTAAATTGAGAATAAGCAGTGGATCAATGGACCCAAGAATCCAAGTCATCACGCGAGCATCTTTCACCTTCCATTGAACCAACATCGTAGGATCGGTAGGTGCTAGATCACTCCCATCAACATGACCCCACAACTCCTTTCCCATGACAAAAAGTTAAAACTGAAACTCCCAGGCAGCATAATTCTTTCCTGTAAACCGAGTTTGAAAGACTTCTGAGTTGGAGTAGTTAGCCATAACTAGAATCTCTCGAAATGCACCCAAAAAAAAAAAAAAAAACTGCAAACCAAAACCCACACCCAAGAAACCAGAAAACCAGAGCCTATAACCACGAAAATTGGACCAAAGACACGGTTGCAGAGAGTGGCTCTAATACCATGTAAAAATTGCTCAATGACCCTCAATCGAGTGGTCCTTTTCTTATATAGAAATCATTTTCCCTAATTACAATATATCTCCTAATTACACCAGCATCTATATCCCTTAATTACAGCATAATATCTCCTAATTACAGCAACATCTATATCCCCTAATTACAGCATAATATCACCTAATTACAACATCTATATCCCCTAATTACAACAACATTTATATCCCCTAATTATAGCATAATAGCATCTAATTACAGCATCTATATCCCCTAATTACAGCAACATCTATATCCCCTAATTACAGCATAATATCACCTAATTACAACATCTATATCCCCTAATTACAGCAAAGATATTTACAGATCTGTTTCCTAAATAACTGTACAATTTATTTATGGTAAGTATGTTGTCTATCCTACTAACAATTTGAACACTAAAAGGAAACAATTTGTTTGTCTCACATCTGATAACTTTTCAACGTAAGAGAGATGTTTAGTTCATAAAATTGGTTCTTCCATTGGCTATCGGAAAATGATGTTGGTAAAGTTTCAATTCCCTCACTTATAGGTCAATTAAACATCCATTCCTTGTTAATAATGGCAGTTTATCCCATTGAATGCAAACGATTACACAAGCAAAGAGAATGCAAACGATTTGCTACGTCTTGTCCTATAAGTGAAAAGCCACCCAATTTTTCAAGAGTATATTAGGTGCATCCCAGCCTCACCCAGAGTGATGCAACCCTTACCATGAGGCATTTTTATAAACACCTAAGCTGCAACTTCAAAAACCCACTGTTTTACAAATAAATACAATGGTTTTATAGGTGTTTTATCAAACACCTTCTAAGTAACATAAAAACCAAAAAAGAAAAAAAATGTATTTGTTTAATGTACATGTTTGCCCCGCTAAATTTTCGGTTCGCCCCACTGAATTTCTAGTTTGCCCCGCTCAATTTTATGTTTGCCTCACTCAATTTTTAGTTTGCCCCACTCAATTTCTAGTTTGCCTCACTCAATTTTCAGTTTGTCCCACTCAATTTATAGTTTGCCTTACTCAATTTCGTGTTTGCCCCTCTGAATTTCATGTTTACCCCATTGAATTTCTAATTTGCCCCGCTCAATTTCATATTTGCCCCACTCAATTTCTAGTATGCCCTGTTCAATTTCATGCTCACCCCGCTCAAAAGAGATCAAAGTTACATAGGCCCCATAGTTATGTATTTATTATATCCACAACGTTCATCCATGTTTCGAGATCATTTGGGAGCATTAAAAAAAAAGAAAAAAAGAATCATATCCAAAGATCAACTGGACTACACCACAAAGAGCAGTGGAAAAATTGATTTTCACCGTTAAAAATTTTGTAGGGCCACCATAACATATATTTTCCATCCAATTTATTCATAAGGTCACAAAGACCTAGATGAAGAGAAAAAACAATTTTCATAATGATCCAAAACTTATATGACCCTCAAAAGGGTTTCAATAGTAGACGTTCAATCCTCCACTGCCTTTTACAATGTGGTCCACTTGATAGCTAGATCTATCTTATTTTTCGTCTCAAGCCTTAATACGAGCTTGTCAGATAGATGGACGGTTTAGATATAACACATACCTCATAATGGGACCCAAAAATGTCGTGGGGATTATAACAAAAAAAAAAAAAAACGAGTTAAGGTCAGTGGAACCATATAGCTACGGATTATAATCGTAGCCATAACCATAGCTTTAATATATCGAAGATGTTTGCCTAAAAAATCCTGCAATTTTCGATACATATCGTGGTGTGTTTGATATGTATTAAAGATATAGCTACGGATTATAGCCATAGCTATAAGTCCGTCACAACCTATAAATTTTTCCCATTTATGGGTATGCCTACCTATTGCTATGGTTATAATCCATAGCCATTGGTCTACATTAATTACTCAATATTAGTTAATGATATTATCGATCATGTCTCGATATTATCGATGACTTATGCTCGATACTATCAAACATATCTCGATAGTATCAAAAATTCATCCATTTTTCGAGTTTTGTTGTTGGCCAATTTAGCATTCATCCTTGATATTATGAATTATTGTCGATATTATCGATAAGCTATGGCTACAATTATAATCCGTAGCCATAGATCTACGGTCATTTTTTCCTCTCTTTTCTCCACAAGTTCTATTACTTTATCAACTTTCTTCACACCTGATGCAAAAATAAATAAATAAATAAAGCAAAAAAAAAAAAAAACAAAAAAACAAACAAAACATTAGGACACCATAGAGAATGTAACTTTAAAAAAAATCTAAAAAATAAGGGAAGACTTGCCTATGAATGAGTGAATGAGAAATAAAACTATAAAAGAAAAGGGAAGACATGAAATGATCTTGATTGTTGAATCTTGATCTTCGATAGTTGAATGCTTTAACTTTAAAGTTCAAATTTAAAGCTCGATCTTGGATACTTGAATGATGAATCTTCATCTTGGATGGTTTTCTTGAATCTCAAATGATCTTGGAAATGTTCAAATTTGTAAATGGGAAATGAAAAGTAATAGGGAGAAACTTGAAATAGTTGTAGAGAGATTAGACTAAGAGAGAAAGAATGAGAGCTTTAGTGTCAAGAATAATGAAAATGGAGGGGATATGAGTGCCTATTTATAGGCAAAAGTTTCCCACATTGCAAAAGAAAAAAAAAAAAAAAGATTGCTCCCAATGGTCATATTTCTGACTGTTGAGAAATATGTGATTGCATATGCACTATGTCATCACGTACTCACATATGTGATTACATATTAGTTGCATATCAAAGTATGCCATGGCGTTCTTACTGAGATTGCATGTGTCATTGCATATGCCATGATGGTATTTGAGATTTGATCCATAGTATACGCATATGTGATCGCATTTGACAATAATGTTTTTCCATTTTATAATGTCTAGAACAATTCCATTATTCTTGTCTTGTCAATCAAGTCCTTGTTAGAATTGGCTAAATTTTAATACAATTTCATTGTTTATGCCTAAAATGAGAATCTTGTGCTTCTCAGATCACTTAGAACCAAGTCACTTCAGTGCTTTATCATTACTCGGAAAAAAATGAACAGAACTTATTTGGACAATCCTAGAGAAAATCTGTATTAATGAAATGGATTTAGCTATTTTTACATTTTCAGGAAATTACAAGATCAGATTACCAAAATGACGTTTACTTCATAAAATTAAAGTAGACACCATTCAATAGGAGTATTATGCCAGACTATGGTCAGTGTCAGATAACAAAATGAGCATATGCATCACTATATGTAAGAAGACCTACCCAAAGAGAGCATTGGTAAATGGTACATGTTCACTTGTACACAATTTGGGCAAGGGTTTTCTGAAAATACCCCCCAAAAGTGGTACGATTGATATGGTCATATGTGCAGTTTTGATAGCTCTCAAATCTAACAAAGGCCATCAAAGAAGCTTTTCTCTCTATCTTCTTCTTCTTTTAATTGTGAAAAGGTTTCTTTCATCATTTTACGTATAATTCAAAAAGCCTTTAGATAATGTACAATGGTATAGGAAAAAGTAGGTTTTGTTTGGTGATCTTTTGCTGCTATTGCCATCTAACTTTATGTTTTTCTATGTAGATTTTAGCAGATGCAATGGGTCTTAGAAAGACTGTAATAACTGTTGCATTAATACTTGGAAAACTAGTTAGAGAGAGTCCAGATGACCAACAAGTTGAAGAACAAAATCAGGATTGTGACACAACAAAGCAAAGAATGGTCAGAAAAATCCTCAAACCAAAAGCTTGCCCACAGTTAAAGGAGGAACTCTTGTTGTCTATCCAATGACATTGTTAGGCTAGTGGAAGGTAAGATTTCATTTCATTCCATAAAATGTTTACTTCTAATCCTGTAGTTAAAGTTGGCATTCTTTTAATGATGCAATTGAATGAAAATTTAAAATTTTAAAATTTAAAATCTAACCTCAACTCAGAGTACCAGTTTAATCGACATTGATCCATGATCCAGGCTGTTCTTTGGGTGGTCCTGCAATGAATTGGCCATTGTAGGAAAACCTTGTTGATTGGAGATGATGTAAAATAATATATGTGATGGTCAGTCAGCATTGAATGGGAAAGGTACACCATCAGACGAGTAGGATCATACAGTCCATAAATGGACTGTGGCCAAACTCACCCAATAAACTGTTCAGATTGAGGACTGTCATGCTGTGAGTGCAATTTGAGGCCTCTGAACTTGATAAGGAATTGGTGCGCCATGTTGAGACTAAGTTTTTCCTTTAACTAAATTCTGATTGTCATTATGATCCTTCTAGAAAACTCTTCATGCATGTGTATTCCTGCAAATTTGACAACATCACACCATGAAATATATACATTAGAAATTCATAACACTTGGTTGAAATTTAATGCCTCAAACGCATACTTTCATAAGGTTACTTTACTGGACAGACATTGTGTGCTTTTCTAGTCTAACATTGGATTTTATTACTGCAGGATGAACTCGAAGTCCATTCAGCACTAGGGGCACTTTCAGTATTTGTGAACTATAGTGGAGACACTACTAATGATCCCTCTGTAATTTCAAAGCATGAAGTGGTCTTAACAACATATGGAGTATACTTATCTTCATCTTATAAATGTGTAAGAATAATAATCAAAATATTTTTCCTCATTCTAACTCCTATTCTTGTTTCTCCATCATAATAGAAAATTGCTCAATTTTGTTACAGGACTTTGAAAAGGACAACATTTTTTATAATCAAAATGAGTGGGGCATACTAGAAATTTAGCGGGGCAACCTGGAAAATGAGTGGGGTAAACTGGAAATTGAGCGGGGCAAACATGAAATTCAGAGGGCCAAACTAGAAATTGAGCAGGGCAAACATGAAATTGAGCGGGGCAAACTAAGAATTGAGCGGGGCAAACTGTAAATTGAGTAGGGCAAACTACGAATTGAGAGGGGCAAACTACGAATTGAGAGGGGCAAACATAAAATTCAGGGGGGGAAATATGAAATTCAGTGGGGCAAACTAGAAAATCAGCAGAGCAAACATGAAATTGAGCGGGGCAAACATGAAATTGGATAGGGCAAACTAAGAATTGAGCGGGGCAAACATGAAATTGAGCGGGGCATGCATGAAATCCTCTTGCTCTTCAATCTACCAGCTAAGGGACCACACGTGATAAAATATATTAATCAAAACATGATAGAACACAAAATTAGTATAGGTTTACGGTCATTACTCAAAATTAGTATAGCAACATGAACGTTTGCGAGGGAAGCACTTGCTAGTGGAACAAGATCAAACTTAACAAAAATCTGCTTTAGAAACTCATGACAATATGATATGATGCAATGATCAAACTTGCATTGCAAAACAATTGACAAAATGCAACTGAGAATGGATCTTTCAGCTACAAACATTAGAAGAAAAAATCTGATCATTATATAACCTTTCAAGCCTTAACTTGTAAGATCCTTGTCGACAATAAGATCTCTTCCATAAATAAAGGATATGACAGAAAATAAATGTCTAACAGTCTAAAAAATAAACTATGACACTATAACAAAATCTAAACTGATAGTGTGAGTGTAGCCATTTGCATCTATCAAAGAGAAAATAGACAACAACATGTGAATCTGTTACAGACCCAAACCAGATCCCAGTAAACAACAAGACAGGCCTAGAAGCTCGATAGTCCACTGCCATCTCATGAGATCCCCATGCCATCCCTTCTTTTAGTGAAGTAAATTGTACAAATCTTGTGGGATGCCTATCAAACAAAGATCAAACTCAGGACTAATTTGATTTCCATGATAAATGAATTAGATTATAAAACCTGATTTGTAAATCGTAGGATGTTAACCACAAGCTCATATTATGAAAACTCAAAATGTGATTCAAGATCATGATAGTCCAAGGGACACCTAAGAGCTGATTGGAGGTCACCATTCTCCTGATAACCACAGCAAAACTGTAACACCCTGAAAGTTGGGGGTCGTGCATACGCTTGACTCCCAAGTTTTCGAGTGTCACTTATCAACAATTTTATGGTTTTATGATTAATCAAGTTTAAACGCGCAGCCTGAAATTACTTGGAGCATGAAATGCAACCACAACTAGTCTACTGAAATGAAAGAGATATATACATGTACAAGTCCAAAAGAATATAAAGGGGTTGCCCAACAAAATTCACAAGAGAATCATATACCCAAAAGAATGATGCGCTGAGCCCACGACTCAACACTCCAGAATTCAGTCTCCAAAGCCAATGGAGAACCGCTCATCAACTGGAAGTAGGAGAACTCGTCCTCCTCCTCGAGGCTCATGTCACCAGTGCCCTCGCACCCTATGTCACCTGCAATTACTGAAGAGTCTGGTTGGTGTTTTAAAACACTATCCCAGAGTAGGAGCGAGTGATCAACTCAGTGGGTGATATTAGTCTTAAGTTTTAACAGGCATCAATTATAATATGAACTTAATGAAAAGCAGATAATCAACAATGCCTAACAACTCTTATTTAAAATGCATGCATGCAGAATGATATGATGCATGCCCTCGCCACAACACTCCCTCGAGCGACTCCATCTAATGATCGCATATGACAGCACTCCCTCAGCGCGACCTCGACTTCCGAGTCACCACCCTAACTAATGTGATGCAATGCGATCGTGTTAGCCAAGGTATTAGTTAAGTCCATTCATCCAGCATGTTGGAAAATCTGATACACCCCACGTATCAATGCCCTAAACGGGTTGCGAGGCCAAGACCCCCCAATGCGTGAGGCCGAGACCTCGCGATCCGTGATCCTGTCGGGTTCCTCATCCCCGACTTCAAGCACATGAGGAGTGCCGAGAGAAAGGGATCGCTCGCGGTCACTACGGGAGGCGCGGCACCCCAGTATAGGCCGACAGCTCGGACACAGTATCTCATTCCACCATGCCCGGCTCACGAGGCTGTGGACCAATTTTGAGTAGGTTATTGATGGGCTACAACGGTTGCAGGGTGGTTCAGGTTCCAAACATATGTGAGCAATCAGGGTTAACAATCAAGGTTGGTCAGACAGTAGACTAAACCGCAAGAGTCAGACGAACGTGAGACGAGTGACATCGGGCACAAGAGACCCATGTAGTCAAACTACAGCCACCTGAACACACCCGTCCAAATTCATAGGTTTAGTCTCAAGGCGGTTCTACCAACGGGACCACCTTCGTATCCTCATGTTCCTGACCGACCCAAGGGTACGAATAATGATTCATAGCATGCCGTCTACCAAGTATTATCTAGCCTAAGCAATTCTATCTTCTCATGCATCTCAACATACAACTTCAATTCTCATAACAAGTAAGGTCAACCATATCATGAAACAAGTGCATGTGAGGTGTATGTGTGTGTGTGTATGAGGAAGTTAAACACTTCCACCATCTCAAGAAATCACATGCTCAAGAGTAAGACGATCATACATACTATGAAGCAACAATATATGGAATAAAAATCAAATAGACATGAGCATATAATCCACCATATATCAAATCATGTGAAAGGCAAAATCAACATCCAATGAGAACCAACATGTATTCTCATACGAATTTCAACAATCATACAATCTCTAGGGTTTCTCTAGTTCTCCAATCATAACATCCAAGCAATCAAAATCATTAAACTCATAGTAAAATTGGTGTTAGGCCACCTAAGAACAATAGTCAGCACCTTCGAATCATTGGAGGCTTGATAGACGACCTAAAAATGAGGGTTTTGGGGGTTAGCCGGCCGGAATCCCTAAAGCAAGCTCTTGCATGTGAGAAATCCAAGCCAAACCGTTCTCAATACATGGGTTTTAAGAAAAAGGGTGAAGGATCTTACCTAGATGCTTCATGGAATGATTATTGTAGTGGTGGTGGAGGAGGATTTTCTTTTGAGAAAGGAGTAGGGAGTTGCAATGCTTGATCTCCTCGGCCCCACCACGATCTAGGGTCCACCTTGGATATCTTCTTCACTCTCTCTTTCACTCTTTCTTCCTCTCTTTCTCTTTCTCTCTTTCTCTCTCTTTTTCTTTCTTTCTTTCTTTTTCTAGGGCAAAAATCGTATGGGAAGAAGGGTGCCCAAGAGAAGACCTTTTTATAATGTCAAAATTGGTGTAAATGGCTCTAAGGGCTAAGTTTTTACTATACTAGACCTATGGGAGGGTCTTTCTAAGATCTAGAGCCCACTATGGGGTGTACATATCGATATACACAGTAGGATAGGTGCTCCACGGCCCGATGAAGGGCCATGCAAAACTTGGGATCAAACGGATAAGCGGATGTGGGGGTCTGACCATATGGTCCCGATCCTTAAGTTGCCCTGTGGGGTCTATTCCAATGATTGGAGAGGTTCTGGTGGTCCCCTGGTCATAAAACTTATAGGATAGGTGGACCATGGCCCGATGAAGGGCCATACAAAATTTGGGGACGATCGGATATTTGGTTTGATCGTACGGATCCGATTTGCGATCAACGGTTATCGTGCCATGATCGGGTTCTAGATTCTGTGGACGGGTGAAGGACACCACATTAAGCCTTCACCATGAATTTTGAAGAAATCCGACGGCTGAAAAGTCCGGTGTCTTAGTTTCATTATCCCATGCCAGATTTTGACTTTGGCCTTAAGTGGGTTGACATGTGTTGTAGTAACAGCTCGAATACTTAGATTTTAGGTGTCTAATGAGTCTGCGGTTCGCGATGGACCACAAGCCCAGTGAGATATATGTTTCCTTAAATTTTTATAATTTTTCGACCTTTCTACGTCGCGGTATAGCCCGTACAGGCTGATGCTAAATGTAAACGGTCATCTCGCTTGGCGGCTCGCACTAGGTCCTATCATGACCTGTCTGGTCTACTCTAATGGGCTAATCCTAGGTTAATTAACTTATGGTTCCCCACCACGAATGGCTTAAACAAATGGTCCTGCGACAAATCCTACATGGACGCCCCAGGACAATATGCTGGTTGGACGGGACGTTACAAGGGTTGATTTGGTTTATTAGTTAAGATCCGGGCCTCATCTGACTCGGCTTTGGTTAGATCTTTAATTTAATCATGCTTGTCTTGATTAGTTAACAACGGGTCAGTTAGATTTGGGTCCCATATGAGTAAATTATGGGGCTACAGCTGATGTTCAAGCGATCAGGCGGATTCGTTGACTTCCTACAGTTGATTAATCGGACTTATGCGGTTCTTTACTAGTATCACCCCCTGTATAAACTAATATTGAGTGTTAATGGTTATTAAGTGATGTTATAAGTTAATTAATAAAAACATATTAAGGATTTTTTGGAAATCCAAAACAGTGAAAAATTCGGGATATTGCAAAAACATATGCACAAATCCTATACTCAACTCAAGCATGCCCTGGGTCCTCACTCTTGCTCGGGTGGTAGACTCTCAGGAGTTTCAACTCCCGGTCAAGGGTTCGAGTACCCATGGGTGGTGAAATTCCACTAGCGTGAGTGTGTGGGGTGTGTGTGCGTCTGTAAAAAAAAAAAAAAAACAAACTCAAGCATGCCCTTGTAAATCATACATGTAAATCCCAATAACCAAAGTGTTCTTCCTTTGGCTCTAACAAACCATATCCGAAAGAGTTCTCAATAACCAAAGTGTCAAGTGGAGAAGAAAAAGAACCCATAAAGCAGTTGAACTTTGTGGATACCAAAGGCCTAAGGTCATATTGTTGGGTCCTCTAGAGGCCATGTTGGGCTCAAGTTGCCCTCAACTCAGCCCAACCTACCCCTTACTACAACTTGGGTTTGGATCAATTGGCCCAACTTAAGATGGGGTCAGGTTCACTTGATCTTTTGATATGCTTCAATTTGGGGCTAAATCGCTTAAATTAGATGGAAGAACGGATGGACGGCATGGATATACTACATACATTCAATGTGGGTCCATCTGAGTTTGCTTAGTACAATGGGAGCGTACTAACTAACTTAATACACAATCTGATTACGCTTGCTACGCCCCACAATGATGTTTTATTTGTAATATATCATGTTCATCAGATTATGTATACACCAAAACCCCATATGTGGGAGGGAACCTAAACATTGAACGGGGCAAACATGAAATTCAGCGGGGGAAACAAAAAATTCAACGGGAAAAACTGAAAAATGAGTGGAGCAAACATGAAATTCAGCGGGGGAAATAAAAAATTCAATGGAAAAAACTGAAAAATGAGCGGAGCAAACATAAAATTCAGCGGGGGAAACATAAAATTTAGCGTGACAAACTATGAATTCAGCGGGGTAAACTAAAAAATCAGTAGGGCAACCTAGAAATTGAGCGGGGCAAACTTGAATTTCAGCGAGGAAAACTTGAATTTGAGCGGGGCAAATTATAAATTCAGCGGGGCAAACTAGAAATTTAGGGGGGCAAATAAGAAATTCAGCGGGGGAAGCTTGAATTTGAGCAGGGCAAACTACAAAATCAACGAGGCAAACTAGAAAATCAGCGAGACAAATATGAAATTGAGCGGGGGAAACATGAAATTCAACAGGACAAACTAAAAAATCAGCGGTGCAAACTTAATAGATAATTTCATGGATTGAGCCCATAAAACTAAACGTATCCAATGTTCAAATGGACCACACCACATGAAAATTTTAAATTGAACTCCTCATGTTGATAATTTCTTAGGGACCACAGAAGTTTTGGATGAAGCTTATAATTGTGTTTTCTATTAATTCATGTATATATGATCTTATAAATAGGTTTAATAACAAACAAACATCACTGTTTGGCACACTATGATTTCAACGGTGGAAATCATTATGCCCATTGTTTCTCGTGGTATGATCCACTTGATCTTTTGATATGCTTCAGTTTGGGGCTAAGCCGCTAAAATTAGATAGAAGAACGGATGGACGCCATGGATATACTACATACATTCAATGTGGGCCCATCTGAGTTTACTTAGTACAATGGGAGCATACTGACTAACTCAGTACACAATCCGATTACGCTTGCTACGCCCCACAATGATGTTTTATTTGTAATACATCATGTTCATCAGATTATATATACACCAAAACCCCATATGTGGGAGGGAACCTAGACATTGAGGGAGGGAACCTGAAATTGAATGGGGCAAACATGAAATTCAGTGGGGGAAACATTAAATTCAGCAGGGAAAACATGAAATTGAACGGGGCAAACTTGATTTTTAGAAGGGGAAACATGAAATTCAGCAGGGCAAATTATGAAATTCAACAGGGGAAACATGAAATTCAACAGGAAAAACTGCAAATCGAGCGGAGCAAACATGAAATTCAGTGGGGGAAACAGAAAATTCAGCGAAAAAAACAGAAAATTGAGCAGGGGAAACATGAAATTCAGCGAGGCAAACTATGAAATCAGCGGGGCAAACAAAAAAATCAACGGGGCAATTTAGAAAATCAGCGAGATAAACTAGAAAATCAGCAGGGCAAACATGAAATTGAGCAGGGGAAACATGAAATCAGCGGGACAAACTCAAAAATCAGCGGGGCAAACTAGAAAATCATTATGCCCACTATTTCCGGTGGTATGATCCACTTGATATTTTGATATGCTTCAATTTGGGGGCTCAACCCCTTAAATTAGATTGAAAAATCGATGAACGACATAGATATACTACTGGAAATAGATTGGCTACTCCCCTTGCCACCAGCCAATGGCTGGTGTTCGGTGCTCTATGGCCCCCATCATGATGTATGTGTTTCATCCATGTTGTCCATCTATTTTTATAGATAATTTTATGACATTATACAAAAAATGGGGTATATTCTGATCTTAATTAAACCACATTATAGGAAACAGTGTTTAATGAACATCGATCATTAAAAACTTTTTGGGGGTCATAAAAGTATTGAATCAAGATGATCTTTGTTTTTAGCCTTCATTTGGGTCTTTATGACCTAATAAACAGATTGGGTTTCAGATAAACGTTACGGTGGGCCTCAGGAGGATTTAAATGATGGATATCTAATCACTATTGTTTTCCTGTAGTGTGGTACATCTAAGATTTACATCCCTTTTATTTTTAGGATAAAGCCCTAAAATGATCTTTAAAAATGGATTAACGGAATGGATGAAACACATACATCATGGTAGGGCCCACAGAGCACTGACCACCAACCATGTGGCTGGTGTCAAGGAGAGTAGCCAATCTGTTTCCTATACTATATACATTTAATGTGGGCCCAAATCAGTTTAAAATATACCTGTGGTGCGTGATTTATTCACTAGGCCAACCATTTTTAGAAGAAGACATAATGCGGATAAGGGGGGCCCACAAAATGAGTTTTGCTGGTCTTTCTCATGGAAATGGAGTGAGTAAAGGGGATAAAAGCAACAGCAGTGAGAAAGAGAGATGAAAAGCAAACAGTGAAAAGGGAGAGGAAAAGCCATAGCAGTGAAAAGGAGGGATATTTTGGTCCTTCGGTCTCCGCACGTGCAGGTCTAAGTTGCAAAACAAAGTTTGTATTGTTCCATAAAAACAACCGGATAAGAAGTGGGGTACACAGTCCTAAATTTCTCTGCAATCTTTGGTTAGGCTCGAATTTCTTAAAACGCTTTTCACCGGGGGCTGTAAACAAAAAGCTTTGTGGGCTCCACCGTGATATATGTACGGCATCCACGCTATTTTATGGTTTCGCCCATTTATGATGGGATATGAGCCCAAATATCAGACACTTTCAAAATTCAAGTGGACCACACTGAGGAAACAATGGGGATGGTACCCACCATTAAAATCTAGTGGGGCCCACCAAAGTATTGAATCAGGCTGATAGTACTTCGTCCTGGTGGGACTTATCTCATAAACGGGTTCGATTGTATATAAACAACATGGTGGACCCAAAAAAGTGTTAGTGGGGCCACCTTTAAATTTTTTAGCTAACTTTAGGGCATAGGCCCAAAAATAAAGTAGATCCGAAATTTAGGTGGACCGCCCCATATGAAATAACCACCGCTAAAAACTTCTTATGTGCCACAAAAGTTTCGGTGATATTTCCATTATCCCAAGTCCACGTGACATTATCCGCAGGTTTAATGGCAAATAACGTTAAGATAGGCCTAGGAAGTTTTTAACGGTGAGTGTTCAATGACCCATCTTCCCTATAATGTGGTCCACTAATATTTAGATCTGCTTCATTTATAAACTCACATGTAGTCTACTAATATTTGGAATCTAGAGTGAGCCCGGGAAACGGATGGACAGCATGAATATACAAGGAAGTGGATTTATAAACTCACGTGTAGTACTAAGTAAACTCTGCGGGGATCACGATGATTTATGTATTTTATCTGCTCTGTCCATCCATTTCAGCACATAATTTTAAGACTTAGAGTCCAAAAATGAGGCATCTACTATTTAAATGGATCACACCACAGAAAATAGTTGAATTGCATGTCTACCGTTGGAAAATGCTAAGGGTCATTGGAATTTTGGATTAAGCTTATATTTTTATTTTCCTTCCAACCATGTTGTATGATCGTACAACCATGTTGTATGATCGTATTAAGAGGTTGGATGAGATATATACAACACTGTATGCCACATAAAGGTTTCAACAGTGGAAGTTTTTAACAGTGAGCGTTCAATGACCACTCTCGGATAATGCCCTGAAATAAGCTTAAGAAATGAATGGCCAGCGCGGATATATGGCCCTACAGTGACAGCTTCACCGAAGCCTGTTTTACCTCGCTGCACCGAATTCCGCTCTCGGATCTGCCAGACCTTTGGGGCATGTCGTGACTCCTGTCATGATGGCGCGACTGACGGAGTCATACAGGCATCATAGCCCGCCAGACGTAGCTTTTTGTTGCGCGCGCTCCGGACAACACGTTGCAGTAAGTTTGTTTACCATCTGTTGCGAGAATCTTCTTTACAGTAACCTTTGATGGACAGTTCAGATTCGAAATTTAGCAATGGCCCGCATTCAACTGAAAAAAAAAAATCCGGATGTTGGCGGACAGGATCTTCCAATGTTAGAATTTTCCATCCATTGTGGGACCCCAACGCGAGTTGCCTGTGCCCTTCATACATATAAAGTTCCCATGGTCCGAAGCTTATGTGGGGCCCACAGAGGTGCCCATGAGAAATCCACTCCGTCCATCAGGCGGGCATACGACAGAAAAGAGTAGTGAGAATGGAAATGTCCACCGTTGAACCTCCCGGAGGGAACAGTGATGTTTATATATCATCCAAACCGTTCCCTATTACAGCTGGGATAAACTGTAGCCACAGATGTCATTCTGATCCAAAGCTTAGAGGAAGCGGATTGGCTGGTGTATTACACGCCAGCTACATAGCTGGTGTTTTGACGCTAGTAAATTTTGTGGTCCTATCATGAAGTATATGATATATTCAAACCGCCTATTCTCTTGGCCGTCTATTCTCTTGGCGAGCTGGTGGTAAGGCTTAAGGCTAAAAATAAGATGAATGTAGCTATCAAGTTAATCACACTATAAAAAGCAGTAGAAGATTGATAGCCTACCATTAAAACCTTTTTGTAAGTCACGGAAGTATAGGATTAATATAAAATTTTTTTACATCTTCACCCATGTCTATATAATCTTATAAATAGGTTTGTTGGAAAATAAACATGAGGTGAGCCCTATAAAAAATTTAACGGTGAAAATTATTATCACACTATTATTCGTAGTGTGGTCCAATTAACCTTTGGATATAATTTTTTTTTTTTTTTTTATAATGATCTTTAAAAAAGGATAATTGGTGTAGATATAATAAATACATCGCCGTGAGGCACGTAACTTTGATTTGCGTTCGTACAACTCAGAGTTCGAGGAGGGTGGCGCTCGTCTTCGCGCAACACGTACCTACACCAGCTATATAGCTGGTGTGTGGTACACCAGCCAATCCGCTTCCAACTTCTAGAGGTCCCACAAAGTTTCCATTGGTGGTCATTTAAATCCCACTGCTGTGGTCCACCGAAGTTTCAAATCTCCCTTATTTTTGGGGCGGTGTTCTTGTGAACTTGTGAAATTGATGGACGGAGTGGATTTCTCACGGGCATATCTGTGGGTTCCACATAGCTTCCAATCACAGTAATTCCCAGCAAGTGGGGCCAGGCAATTCGCGTCTGTGGGACGCAAGAAACCAATGGTGTGGATCACTTAACCACGGGCCCACTTGCAGGGATCGAAAATGTGTGTATGCCGTACAATTTCCTGGAGCGGCCCAGTAGTCCCGGAACCAACATAGACTATGTTGGTACTAGGTAGATGTGGGGCCCACTTGATGTACCATGAAATTCAACCCGTACATCAGATGCGCCAGCAGCATATATTACCGCTAGTTGGGAGGTGACAGGTGGGCCACAACAAGCACAGAGTATAGAGTACGAGGACCAGATTCGGTCTTGTTGCCAACACCAACCCCAGCAGTGGTGCGTGATGTTTCGGTCGTTGTGGGGCCTACCTTGATGTATCTGTTTTAAATCCACGCTGTCCATCCGTTTCATCAGCTTAGTTTAAGACCCTCTCCCAAAAAAGAAGCAGATCGAAATAGTAAGTAGACCACACCACAGGAAAAAGTGGTCATTGAACGCATGCCATTAAAAACTTCCTACGCCTACCTTAATGTTTATTTGCCATCCCAACTATTCATGAGCTCAAAGATCTAGATGAATGGAAATACAAATATCATTTTGATCCAAAACTTCCGTGGCCCATGAAGTTTTTAATGATGGCCGTTCAATGCCCACTATTTCATGTAGTGTGGTCTACTTGAAATTTAGATTTGTTTCATTTTTAGGCTCGCCTTAAACTGAGCTAGCAAGACAGATGAACGGTGTGGATATAAAGTTGGGACCACAACGCTCAAAACATTACACACCACCGCCAGGTTGGTGTTGGCAACACCACCTAATCCGCAGAGGGGCACCATATTTTCTGTATGAAATCTAGGTTGTTCTGACCCTTTAGTTAGCCTGGATGAAGGGTAGAATAAATCAAAGCTGCTTTTCAGTTTAGGCAGTTTCTTGTGTAAATCAAGGGTAAGCCTCCACTCACATTTCCTCTTGTTTTTGGGTCCACCTGGGTGTTAGATCGGGCTAATTTTGATTTAAAGGTATCATGAGATGATGCGTCTGATGGACGGTTTGGATGCCCTTCATACAACATGTGGGGATCCACATCAGCTCGGCACCACTGGAGCGTGCCTCTACAAACCCCTACTGCCGCGGGATAAATATTGCCTTAGATTTGGAAAGTATCCCGACAATATAGTAGAAAATATATCAAAAGCATTTTATCGTGAGATTTTCAAAACATGGGAAATTTTAAAATATATCATTTTTATCTCGATAAAAAATGTAAATAAGTTAACGAATTTGTTATATAAATCTATATTTAAATTTTATACTATTTATTATAAAGGTTTTAACTGAAAATTCCTCCAAAGTTCATGATATACGAAGAACATGCTTTAATTTTTCATAATTACCATCACTTTTATCTAACTTCTTTTTAAAATCGACTCCGGTTATACTGTGGAACCCAGTTTGTGAAGGTCTCGAAATCTAGCTTCATTTGAAATTCAAGCAGATTATATGGTTGAAAACAGTGCACAGGGTGATGCCTACTCTCCAAAGTGCTTCCTTTAGTGTGGCCCACCCAATTTCATGGATTGCCATGAATTTTGGGCCCTTAGCTTAAATATTTTTCTTCTGTCATTTAATGGTTTGAGTAGATTTAACATAATCATTAATGTGGGCTTAGTAGACAATCAACGGTGGATGTCTGCCTCTTACTTGTTTCCTTAATTTGGTTGACGCCTTTGAATAATAGGTTCATTTGGTCTTCGGGCAATAGAGCTAAGTTGGGTTTACATATTTAATGGTCAGAGTGGAATTTATACACCCAATACGCCGGACCAAAAATCAATGTGCATACCTATGAGGAATTGAATGAGCACCCTCTAAAGAATATCTTATGGCACGATGTGGCCAGAGCTTAGGGCCCACCGTGATGTTTTTTTTATTCACATTGTTTGTATGTTTTGTTGGCTCATTTTCGAACATAAGCCCAATAATAATGCAAACCGGAAGCTTAAGTGAACTATATTACAAAAATGTAGTAATTGCACATCTATTGTTGAAACTTTCTTAGGGTCCATCATGATATTTTGTTTGTCATTCAAGCCATTTGCAAGGTTACATAGGCAGATGAAGGAAAAACATAAATATAAGCCAGATCCAATACATTTTTGCCCTCGTGAAGTTTTCAACGGTGGGCATTCAATTCTTATTGTTTTCCATGGATGGTCTCCTTGAGGTTTAGGTCTACATTATTTTTTGGCTCATCTTGATAGGGCGGAAGGGTGAATTGCATGATCAAACAAATACTTGATAGTGGCCCTACATAGCTTGGGAAATGCTGTACGATAGGGTATGTGGGTGCCGTGGATTATCCACTTCCAAGATTTCAGACTAGTGTTTAAATAAATTATGAAAGGCTCACCCAAGCCTACCCTTGATGTGTATGTGAAATCCACTTCAACCATTAGATGTATAATCCCACATTAGACCTAAGCTCAAAAAATAAAGCTTGAATGGGATTTGGATGGGCCACACCAAAGGAAATGATTAGAAGAGAGATGTCCACCGTTAATTTTTTACCATGCACACCATAATGATAATGTGAAATCCACTCGAACCATTAGATGCCACAAGATATTTTACACCAAGAGCCCAAAATCAAGACGATCTATAATATAAGTGGGCCACATTGAGCGAAATAGTTTGGAGGTGGGCATAGCCCTATACAATATTTCCAAGTACATAGTCCACCTCAATCACACTTAAGCCTAGTTTTGAGCCCTATATTTAAAAATGGGTCAAGAACTTAACGGTGGGGTGGATTTTGGAAATGGTTTTACCTCATAGCCCCTACACCTTTATATAACTGCTTAGTGGGTGTTATCCTTATGGTGGGGCCTACCTTGATGATATGTTCGATATTCACGCAGCCATCTAATTTTCCATCCCACTACAAGACATAGTCTCGAACATTAAGCATATCCAAATATCAGGTGGACCATGTCACAAGAAATAATGATAATTGAAAGCTCATCATTAAAAACTTCCTAAGGCCCAATATAAGCATATCCTTAATAACCATAGGGTTAGACAAAACTAAATGAAAGAAAACTATAAAGAATTTCTTGATATAAAAGTTTTATGGCCTAAAAAAGGTTTTAATAGTTATTCACCACTTTTTCCAAAGGTGTGGTCCACCTGAGATTTGGATCTTCTTATATTTTGTAATAATATCTTTAAATGAGCTTAAAGAACAATTGGGCGACTTGATATAAAATAAATTCATCAAGGTAGGCCACACATGATAATAATAACACCCACTAAGCTGTTATCAAGTAACAATTAACATGCTCCCCCCATCTCTAGTGAGTGGATGGATGAGAATGGATGGGAAATCTCTTGATGATTAGATGGATGAGAATGGACGGGAAGGATGTCTTTTTAGCTCACTTATGAAGTAGAAGCGTCATATGGTAAATATAGCATTTAAAGATATTTTTATGGTAAAATTGATATTAAGGGATTTTTATTTTGGTAACCATTCCATACTTTAATATACATAAATACTTACAAATTAATATTGGGTAACTCTCAAACTTCAAAATATACGAAGAAATTTCTAAGCTGGCATGCGGATAACATGACGTGTGTATACGCCGCGATGAAAGCATGACCCCTAAGTCGGATCTCAGTGTGCTTTAATTGTATGGAGTAAACTCTGTGGGGCCCACCGTGACCGTACGTGGTTTATCCACGCCATCCATCCATTTTTTCATTTCATTTTGGGGATTCAACCCAAGATTTAAGCATACCGAGAGATAAAGTTCACAATAGCATAAGAAACAATTGGAATAATAATTTCCACCGTTGAAACCCTTATAGGCCCTACACTGATGTATATTTCTCATCCAACCTGTTGATATGATCACACAGACATGGATGAAAGTAAAATACAAATACAAGCTTGATCCATAAGAAATTTTCAACGGTATATATCCAATTAATAGTTTTTCCTTTGGTGTTGTCCCCTTGAGGATTGGATTTTCTCATTTTTTTTTGTTTTTTTTTTACACACCACCACACACTCACGCTATGTTGGGATTCAACCACCTATGGATACTCGAACCTTCGACCAGGTGGTATATATCTAATTAATAGTTTTTCCTTTGGCGTTGTGCCCTTGAGGATTGGATTTTCTCATTTTTTTTTTTTGTTATTTTTTTTTTTGTTTTTTACACACGCACACACACCACAACACAGTCATGCTATGTTGGAATTTAACCACCTATGGGTACTCGAACCTTCGACTAGGTGATATATATCCAATTAATAGTTTTTCCTTTGGTGTTGTACCCTTGAGGATTGGATTTTCTCATTGTTTTTTGTTTTTTTTTTGTTTTCTTTTTTTTTTTTACACATGCACACACACCACCACACACTCACGCTATGTTGGGATTTAACCACCTATGGGTACTCTAACCTTCGACCAAGTGTTGAAACTCCTTAAAGTCTATCACTGGAGTAAGAGCAAGGACCCAAACCCACAGAGTTTACTCATCACGCTTAGGGCCCGTTTGGTCGGTCAGATTGGAAGGGATTAAATGGTATTGGAAGAGATTGGAAGTTAATTCCTAGGATTGTCCAGCATGCCAAATAAAGTCGGTGATCCGATCCCAATCCCATGGGTCTTAAGACAATTTAAAGACAATACCATCATTATCTTTAAATCTCATCCAATCCACTTTAATCCATTCAAATTTACCCGTGTTTGGTTCGAGGGATTAGAAGGGATGAGAAGGTTTAATCCCGGATTGACCGGGCGTGCCAATCAGACTGATATAGCATCAGAAATAACAACTCCATAGATCTCAAGAGAATTCACTGACAAAACCATCATTACCTAGAAATCCATGCCATCCACCTAACTACCATTCGTTCCCTTTCAAACCACCCGGCCAAACGGGCCCTTAGCGTGCTGAGTCACTTAGTACGTAATCCGCTCCCCCCAACTCCCGGATGCCAGCTATGACGTATTGGAAACTTCTGTGCCGCACCCCACTGTAAGCGGATTGCCACATATTAAGCGTACTGGGTGTTTACTGTGAGGCCTACTGTTATTTATGTATTTTATTCATGCCGTCCATCTTATTTAACAGATAAATTTAATACATAAGAAAAAAAATTGAAGCAACCTTTAAATCTCAAGTGTACCACATCACATGAAATAGTGTGAATTGAGCACTTACCATTGAAAACTTCTTAAGGGTACAGGAGTTTTGGATCAAGCTGGTATTTATGTTTTCCTTCGTCCATGTACGTGTGACCTTACGTATAGGTTGGATGGCAAATAAACATCATTGTCAGCCCAGGAAGGTTTCAACCGTGGATATCATTATTTCCATTATTTCCAGTGATGTAGTCCACTTGAGCTTTGTATATGCTTCAATTTTGAGTCAACCGTTAAAATTATTTGAAAAAACGGATGGACGGCGTGGATAAACCACATACATTCAAGGCGGCCCCAACACAGTTTACTCAGTACGATAAAGCGTACACGCAATCCTATTTCTTTCATGGCCTGGTAGGGCCCACTGCACATCCACAGTCCACTCATATTCTGGTCCAATCTCTCTCTTCCTCTCTCTCTCTCTCTCCAACCCTCTTCACACACTCACAGCCTCTCTGCCTCTCTCAAATGTTCAACAAAGAAGAGGAAAGGATCTCTTAAGATATCTCATGAGAGAAGTAGAAATGAGAGAAGGCCTCTCTCTCAATCTCAACAAGCTTTCTCTGCTCTTCTCCCTCATTCTCTTTCTCTGTGAGTTCTCTTGAATATTCATTCTTCTTGGATATTGCTTTTAGGAATTCTCCTTCATGGGTTCTTCTCATTTTATGCACATTTTATTGTTCTTTCCTTCTTTTTTAGAATTGGATGTTGTGAGATTTATTCTATTATGTTGCTTTTGGGATTTGGGTTTTGTAATTTGATGGGTTTTCTGTCATCTGGCTCTTGATTTTTTTATTTTTATTTTTGACTGAATTTTGTTCTAATTTGGAGTTTGTGAAATTAGCTATGGAATCTGTTGAGTTTTATTTATTTGTGTGTTTGCCACTAGATTGTGGTGATCATCAGTTATACCTGTATCATTCATTCATGCCAATCTGAACCGTCCTAGTTGCAAACCCTGTCATGGATGCGTGTAGCCGGAAAATCACATTTATGGGGTGATCCTAGCTGTCCAATTACTAACTATTGAATGGATGATTAAAAATGAAATGTTCAGTGGTCTGAATTCACCGTGCGAAAATCATACAGTTGAAATCATCTGATCAGTGTGATTTTCAGGTTATGCTTCATTCACAATAGGGCCTCGACTTGACCGGTCCAGCATCAACTTGCAAATTGAAACAGTTGAGATTGTCCATTCAGTGTGATATTTTGGGCCATCATCCAAAGGTGCCGCTATTTGGGTGTTCAGAGGCGTGCATGCATGCCAAGCATAAGATAGATAAACTGCCTAGGGAGCTCTGGAAGACACTGATTGTAGTCTCATTCTTGTTGTTTGGACATCGATTCTGATATGGTCTTTTTTAAAAAATAGTTTTTCTTCTTCTTCTGCATACATTATAACAGTCACTCTCCATTCTACCCAAAAAGCAAATACAAATGGGTAATACTGGCTGTATCGATGCTTGTATTAGCCAATTCTGTGTGAATTTTTTAAGTAAAAAAAATTTGAAAATAACAGATACATCAGAGAAATGGAAAATGCCTATTCTGATATTATTTATGTTGTTTGGATGCACACAAAGTTATGAACCTCACATGCTATCCTATATTGGTGGCATTTTCGCGGTTTGAAGCAACTCATATGTGCCATATGTATGAATCAGTGTGCACATGCGCCATAATGCTACGTGTGTCACCGACATTCATAAGGTCCCCACACGTATCACCACTCCATGTCCCAAGTTCTTGACAAGCAAGGTAAAGTATAGGTAGTCTTGCGTTGCAAGACCTGCACAGCATGTTCAGGACATCATGTGCAGTGCATGATTTTGCATGCATCCAAACAGCCTTTTGGTGTTTTTAGGATATTTTCATACATGTACCAGTCCACTCCTTGGTTTTTTAAGGATGTTTTTATACATGTACCAGTCCACTCCTTGTGTTTTTTAGGATATTTTTATACATGTACCAGTCCACTTTTTGGTGTTTTAAGGATATGTTTATACATGTACCACTACCAGTCCACTTTGTGTTGTTTTTGTTGTTGCGTTCGGTGTTAAATGCTTTAACATTGTTATCAACTCCATTGGATTTAGTTTTGGAGTCTTAATTAAGTAGTGTGTAAATCAGTGAATGCAAAAACAATGTGTACTTTGTGTGTATTGAAGCACATGACCTGCATATATGGTATTAGTATATACTAACATGTGTGTAATGTGCCGTCAAGTAGTGGAAAATTGCAAGGCGACTACGATTATATGGGCCTTCTTCCTTAGTCTCTTCCATGTGGATTGGTTTCTTCCAGCATCAGTGGTGGTACTCTTCAATGGATGGACTAATGGTATGTTCAAGCTTAGGGGGGAAATGTTATGAAGAGTCCTTCCCATTGCGATTATATGGCGTATATAGTGGGAGAGAAACCAGAGAATATTTGAAAACTATTCTCATTCTGTCTATGGCCGGGAAAATAAGATTTTATCTTGCTTGTTTTGTCCAGTGTAACCAAACAATTCGAAGGGTTGAGGATGGCTGATCTTCAGGGAAATTGGAATGTGATAATTCAGAGCAAGTCCGCCACTCTCATGAGGTTATCTTTGAGTTCCCACCCACTGCTTTGTTGGTGGATATCGAATGTTGACACAAGCCTAGAGAAGTGGAAAATACAAAGGAAAATTCGTTGAATTGAAATTCAAAAAAAAAAATAAAATAAAAATAAAAATCGTGAATTGAAGGCCACTTCAAGGTGACTAACCTCCACATTTTAACTTGAGATTTCCAAAATGGAATATCTTCCTCCAAGCCACCCTATTTTATTCTTTTCTACCTAAATCGCTATTCAATAGGTGATCGCTAACACATGCCCCTAGTTCCAGATATTCCCTACGACACCTACCCCATAAATGCCCAACTCTAGTGTAACAACTAAACCAACCCTTTTCTTAATTTCTTCAGTGCCTAAGGATAGCCCGACCATTGTAAATAAGAAAATCCCTATATAATCATAACAAACACCAAGGTTCAAGATATTGTTATCAGAGCACATGTTATCCAGCTCCAAAACCAATGCATATCAGCATATCTGAGTTGATACACACTCCAAATTGGCCGTGTCAGTGTGATTTTGGACTGATTTAGTTCATTATCGTTGGTGTGTATGGAAAATGCATGGCACTTTTTTTTTTTTTTTCAAAAATTATCAATACATGTCGGAATATCCCTTGGGTTGTCTTTCGGGGATAGACTGGAGGACTATATAGCATTATTCCAATGCATTGAGAACAGAGAAAGACCCCTTCCAGAATCTAGAACTCCAACGAAATCCCTCTCCAAATCCATCAGCAACTGGGAACTTCAACGCCTCGCGCGAGTCCTGGTCTAATATAAGCTTCCAAAGAAATGCTAGGAAGGCAGGGAAATCGGGGAAGCTCTGTGCCCCAATGAGAATCATCTCGTGGAATGTTAGGGGGGGTGGGATCCAAATAGAAAAGAAGTCTAATCAAAGACTCTGTGGGTAGAAGAAATCTTGACGTCCTTTGCCTCCAGGAAACTAAGGTTCCCCAGTTCAAAGATAATCTCCTAGCTAGTCTGTGGAAAGCGAAGGATGCGAAGTGGGTGTCCCTAGACGCCATAGGTAGTTCGGGTGGTATTCTGATTGCGTGGAAATCATCGAAGTGGGGGCTTCAGTCCTCCTCGGTCGGCATCTTCTTGGTGACGGTGGTTCTTCAAGATAAATCGTCCAAATTTCGATGTCTTATTTTCGCCGTTTCTGGCCCTACTATCGACTCGATCAAGCCAAAATTTTGGGACGAGTTGACTATCTCTAGACAATCTTTCTCAGGTCCGTGCTGCGTAGTCGGTGATTTCAATGTCACCAGATTTGCGAAGGAACATTCCCGAAGAGGAAGGGCCTCTTCAGCTATGAAATCTTTCTTTGAATGGATCCAAGTCCAAGAACTCGTAGATCTTCCATTATTAGGGGCCAAATTTACTTGGTCAAATGGGAGAAGGATTCCGATATTATCCAGGCTGGATAGATTCCTTCTCTCCCCCGAGTGGTTGGAAGCTTTCCCCTCTGTCTCCTAAGTAGCGCCCCCTAGAACTACTTCCGACCACTGTCCAATATTGCTGTAGATGGAAGAAGAGAACTGGGGCTCTAAACCATTTAGGTTTAACTCTTCTTGGCTCATGATAAAGGAATTTAGACAATTGATTGTAGAGTGGTGGTCGGGTTTCTAGGTGGAAGGGTTTGCAGGCCATAGGCTCCTCTTCAAGCTCAGGCTTCTCAAAGATAATATGAAGCAGTGGAAAATCGATGAGTTCGGTAAGAGAGAAGCTGAAATGGAATCATTGCTCTCCGAGCTTCAAAAAATTGATGTTGAATCCAAAGGCATCCCCATGTCAACAAAAACATTGGATCGCAGAATCCAAATCATCCAATCTATTTCTGCCAGGGCTTTGGAAGATGAAATCTCTTGGAAACTTAAATCTAGAGCAAGATGGATCAGAGAGGGTGACAAGAATACTAGCTATTTCCATAACATCGCCAACATGCATGCTCGATCCAAAACTATCTTCAGCATCTCTGTAAATGAGGTCCGCATTGAAGATAAAGATCAGATTGCTGCTAATGCCATTCATCACTTCAAATCTCTTCTATCCTCTGAAGGATGGGTTAGACCGCAACTCGACTACCTCCAGCTGAACAACATAGATGAAACCAATTCCGAGTCTCTCGAAGCTTAATTCTCTGAGAAGGAAGTGAAGATTGCTGTCGGCTCGCTTGGTGGAGACAAGTCCCCTGGTCTCGATGGCTTCCCAATGGTTTTCTTCCAAAAATTCTGGGAAGTTATTCACTAGGATGTCATGGATTTCTTTCACGAATTTCACAAAAGGGGAAGACTATCAAAAGGTCTCGGCGCCTCCTTTATTGCGCTTATCCCCAAGGTCGCAGGTGCAGATTCTTTTTCGGATTTCAGACCAATCAGCTTGATTGGGGGCCCGTACAAAATCCTAGCCAAAGTTCTAAGGACTTGATTAAGGAATGTAATGGGAAGATCATCTCGGTCAATCAAAATGCATTCATTCAGGGCAGATAGATTGTAGATTGTGCTCTTGTAGCAAATGAATGTCTTCATTCGTGTCATAGATCTAGAGCGAAGAACATTTTTTGCAAGTTGGACATCGAAAAAGCCTATGATCACGTCGATTGGGGCTTCCTCCAATATATGCTAACTCGTATGGGTTTTGGTGACAGGTGGAGAGGGTGGATAGGAGAATGTATTAGTTCGGCCCACTTCTCAATTCTCCTCAACGGATCCCCCAAAGGCTTCTTCAACTGCTTGAGAGGGCTGAGACAAGGGGATCCCCCATCTCCTTTTCTCTTTCTTATCGTGGGTGAAGCCCTCTCTAGAATGCTCCACAAAGGCGAAGATGAAGGTATTTTGCGGGGTATTGCAATGCTAGGCATGCCTACCCCAATCTCTCATATTCAGTTTGCTGATGACACTTTGATTTTTTCTGAAGCCTCCGTGGTCTTCATCGACAACTTGCGCATAGCGATACGTTGTTTTGAGACCGTCTCTAGGCTGAGAGTTAACTTGGAAAAATCTAAGATGTTTGACATTAATTTGGAAGATGAAGATCTATCCAGCTATGCAGCTCTTCTTGGTTGTCCCTCGGCTTCCTTTCCAACTACCTTTGTGGGGCTCCCTCTTTCTTTAGGCCCGCCTCCAAAATTTCTATGGGATAAGATTGTCTGCAAATTTCAAAAGTATCTCGCCAGGTGGAAATGCCGCTACCTATCCTTGGGAGGCCGTCTAACTCTTATCAAGGCAGCTCTCTCCAACCTCCCTTTGTACTTCATGTCTCCTTTAGATGCCCATCTTCTATTTTGGCGTCCATCGATAAATTAAGACGAGACTTTTTGTGGTTTGGAAAGGAAAATTAGAAGAAATTTCACCTCCTTGATTGGAGAGAGGTATGTAAGCATTTCTAGAGTAGGTGTCAAAGGCTTAAAAATCATGAACCAGGCCCTTCTAGGCAAGTGGATATGGAGGCTAGGAGCTGAAGGTGGTTCTCTTTGGAATACTATCATTAAAAGTAAATACGGTTCTTCTCAAGGTGGTTGGTGGACAAGAGATTCATCCTCCTACAGGGCTTCTTTCT
The DNA here is from genome assembly GCA_037074715.1 of Magnolia kwangsiensis. Classification (NCBI taxonomy): domain Eukaryota; kingdom Viridiplantae; phylum Streptophyta; class Magnoliopsida; order Magnoliales; family Magnoliaceae; genus Magnolia; species Magnolia kwangsiensis. The sequence continues at coordinate 201,914,824 of CM073571.1, forward strand.
TATGGAGGGGCATTCTCTGTATGAAAAAGGCAGTCCTTAAGGGTATTAGTTTTGAGCTGGGTAATGGTACTGCCATTCGATTTTGGGAAGATCTTTGGGTGGGCGAAGAGCTGCTGAAAATCCACTTTCCGAACATTTTCCTTCTCGCTCCAATCAAGGCCATTTCCATTGCAGATTGTTTCTCAGTCATTGCTGGTAAGATCGTGTGGGATTTGAAGCACAGAAGAAATCTCCATGACCGGGAGTTCAATGAATATGTGGACCTGCTCAGCTGCATCTCCAATTCAATGCCTAATTAGTCCTCCCCCAATAGCCTCATTTGGATGCTGGATAAATCTAGCAAATTCTCTGTTAGATCGTTCTATACCCAGCTCCTTCCTAAATCTAATCCTATCGGGCCTGCCGCTCCCTTCATTTGGAAGTACTCAGCTTCCCCAAAATTCATTTGCTTTGGCTGGTTGGTTGGCAAGAAGAGAATTCTTACGGTAGACAATCTCAGAAAGAGGGGAATGCAAATCGTCAATATATGCTTGTGCTGCATGAAGGATGAAGAATCGGTGGACCATTTACTCATTCATTGTCCGTTTATATCTCAAATCTGGTCTGAATTTTGCAAGCGTTTCAAAATCAGTTGGTGCATCACCGATTCGACCCATAATCTCTTGTCAGCATGGCAAGGGATCAAGTTAGGAAAAAAAAGAATGTGTGTTTGGAGAATAGCTATCCTAGCAATTTGGTGGTCTGTTTGGGAAGAAAGAAATGGCAGATGCTTTAACAACAAGTCCACTTCTATCAAATCTGTCTCTTCCAGGGCCAAGAGTCTGCTAATTGAATGGGTGGTTAATGTAATTTTTCTGAAGGATTTTGACCTTCGCTTTCTAGGTGCTTAGTTTAGTCTGCTTCCTCAATAGATTCTCCCTTTTTCCTGTATTTTCTCTTTTTATATCAATATATCTATCGTTACTTCTGAAGAAGAAAAAAAATTACCAATACATATTGGTTGATGAGATTTGCTTGAGTACATCCCGGGCACCCGGCGTATTGCAATGTGATTCATTAGGGTTTTAGTATTTGAATATGGATTGTCCTCCAATGATCCAAACCTGTTATACGATGAGTATCAACTCGTATAGTGGATACCAACAAATAAAATCTCTTAACTTGGGTTGTTTAACAATTTGAAATTTGACTCATTTGCTTTTAAAATGGACGGTCACCATAACCTTTGTGTAATCAAAGGGTTAAAATGTGGTTGTTTAACTATTTGAAATTTGACTCATTTGCTTTTAAAATGGACGGTCACCATAACCTTTGTAATCAAAGGGTTAAAATGTTCAATCTGATAACATTTTCAGCATCCCCCATCCAAGGAGGCCCTACCACATAGACTGTTTGGGTAATTGAGAAAAACTTGATAGTTGGTCAGGATCCCACTCCTTGTTGGTTGTCTTCAAAGAAGCAAAGTCCACAGTCTGTTGGGTGATTACAAGGGTGTATGGTCCAAATCAGCCTTCCCTTAGGCCATCCTTCTGGGAGGAATTATCCTCAGCAGGGGACAAATGGTAGCTGCATTGGTGCGTGGGGGGCAATTTCAATGTAGTGAGATTCATTCATGAGAAATACAAGGGAGGAAGATTTTCTAGGAGCATGAAGGTTTTTTTTTTTTTTTGGAGTGGATTCAAAGCCTAAACCTCGTTGATCTCCCTCTAGGGGGAGCGAAGTTCACATGGTCCAATGGCCAATCTAATCTCGCCATGTCTAGACTAGACTGGTTCCTAGTGTCTCAATCTTGGTTAGATTCTTTTCCTTTGGTGCAACAAGTGGCAATGCCAAAGTCTATCTCTGATCAGTGGCCCATTTCCTTGGAGATGGGGTCTGAATCTTGGAGGATTCAGGCTGTGTGAAAAACTTAAAAACATCGAAGGCAAACTCAAATCTTGGAGGAAGGAAATCTATGATCAGAGAGCTGCAACAATGGAGAGTCTGCTCCAAGCCATCCGGTCTCTAGATGCTAAGGAACAGTTGGGGTCCCTATCTGAAGCAGAAATTGCAAACAGAAACAACATCGGCCAAAAGTTAAGAAAAAGTTGCTGGAAGAGGAAATTAAATGGAGGTAGAGGTCGTCCGTTTGGCTCAAAGAGGGGGATAGAAATACCAGGTACTTCCACAATATTGCTAACGCGTGGGCTTTGCAACATGATTTCTTCTCCGTGGGTAAATGGCAAGTTAATTGACAAGAAGGATCAGATCACTTCAGCGGCCGTTGCCTACTTCTTGGATCTCCTTTCCAAGGAAGCTATCATCGGGCCAAAATTACAACTTCTGAGCTTCAAACAGATTTCAGAGGAAGATGCCTGTGTCCTTGAATTGCCTTTTTCAGAGATGGAAGTTAGAAATGCGGTGATGGGGCTAGAACGTGATAAAGCCCTAGGTCCTGATGGATTCCCTTTGGCCTTCTTCCAAGTCTTTTGGGAGATTCTCAAAGCTAATATCATGGGATTTCATGAGTTGGGTATGCTGCTGAAGGAAATGGGTAACTCTTTCGTTATCCTTATCTGTAAGGTGAAGGGAACTTCTTTCAAAGACTTCGGGCCGATAGGTCTGATCAATGGTTCCTATAAGATCCTTGCTAAGGTCCTTTCCAATCAATAGGTGCTGTCTAAGGTCATCTCCACTGCCCAAATGGCCTTCATAGCAGATAGACAGATAGTTGATTGCTCTCTCCTGACTAGAGAGTATAGATTCTTGTCATAGAGCTGTGATTAAGGGAGTTGTTTGCAAACTGGACCTGGCCAAAGCTTACGATTACATGGACTGGGAGATTCTTGATTTCATGCTCAACAGAACGGGATTTGGAGAAAAGTGGCGGGGATGGATGTGTGCTTATGTGTCTTCTGCTCATTTTTCAGTTCTCATGAACGGGACTCCATTTGGTTATTTTTGGTCTTCTAAAGGGCTTCGTCAAGGCTATCCTTTCTCCCCTTTCCTCTTTATAGTTTTTTCTGAGGCTTTTAGTATGATGCTGGTTAGAGGGCAGCAAGTGGATCTGTTTCAGGGGTTCAAAGTGGCTAACTCCTTAACTCCCATATCTCACATTCAGTTTGCAGATGATACATTAATTTTCTGCGAAGCGGGAGTTCACAAGGTTTTCAACCTCAGCCTCATTCTTCAATGCTTTGAGCTAGTCTCTGGTCTCAAGGTAAATTTCTCCAAATCCGAGCTGCGTGGCGTCAACATTGAGGACAGGACGGTAGCTCATCTGGCTGAGGTGATGAGCTGCCCTGCTGCTTCGTTCCCCACAACGTACCTGGGTCTCCCGTTGTGTCTTGGTAAACTCCTCCTCACCTTATGGTACAGGGTGTTAGAGAGAATGGATAGAAAAATGGATCCATGTAAAGGCAAGTTGTTATCGTTAGGAGCTAGGATCGCCTTGATCAATTCCTCTCTTTCTACCCTGCCCACTTATTTCTTCTCCCTTTTTCGTTGCCCCAAGTCTGTTCTGGCTAGGATGGACAGATTGCAGAGGAAGTTTGTTTGGGAAGGAGGGAATCTGAATTTCAAGTTCCACCTTCTCTCTTGGGGAGAGGTTTGCAAACCAGGGGGGGTGGGGGTGTTTAATAATGCTCTATTAGGCAAATGGGCATGGAGATTTGTGCCGGAAGAAAAAAGATTATGGTGTGAAGCCATAGCCAGTAAATATGGTGTCTCAAACCAGGGAAGATGGACCAGAAACTCGTCTATGTATAAGGCCATGTACTGTTGGAAGTTGATTTCAAGAATGGCTAGTAAAATATTCCCTTAGATTGGATTCTCTTTAGGCAAAGGGGACAACATTCGCTTCTGGGATGATATTTGGCTGGGGGACTCTAGCCTCAGGTCCCAATTCCCCCTGGTTGCCACTTTGAGCCTGCGTCAGCGTGTGTCTGTCCCAGATTGCTTCTCGGTCGTGGATAAGGGGGTGCGCCTGGACTCCTCTATGTAGGCGCAATCTAAATGACGCAGAAGCTGAAGAGTTGTTCAGACTGCTTTCTCTTCTGGAGGGAGTGCATGCTTCGCCTGATGAGAGAGATGTTCCATATTGGCATGTGGACAAATCAGTCCGCTTGTCAGTTTGTTTGATTTTTAAGGTGATTCATCCAGTTGATCAGGAATCCGAGTTCAGTTTCTTAGCCCTTATTTGGCGTATTCAGGCCCCACTCAAGGTTTTAGCTTTTTCTTGGCTTGTGGGAAGGTGTAAAATTCTCACCCCGGACAACATTCATAAAAGAGGTATGATCTTACCAAATGTTTGCTCTCATTGTATGCAAGCAGCGGAATCAGTTGACCATATTTTCTTACACTGCTGTTTTACAAAAGGAATATGGGACTATTCTTTCTATGTTCAAGGTCATCTAGCTAATGCCTGGGACCATCAGAGAGTTGACGACTTATTGGATTGGGGGTTTGCCCTTTGGTGAAGGATATCAAGAAATGGCAGCAGATTTTGTTGGCAATATTTTGGAGCATATGGAAGGAATGGAATGATCACTGTTTCCGAGATCTCAGTCACCCCTTTCATTCATGTTTTTGCTCAAGTCTCTTTGCCGGGAGTGGAATCCTTGACCAAAGATCTGTTCTGTTGTATTTTTAGTTTTCTGTTCTGCTTCTCTGCTGTTTTTCTGTTGTTCTCTGCTATTTTTTGTTTTCCTGCTGGCTTTGCTCCTTTTTAATAAAGTTTATCCTTCAAAAAAAGAAAAAAGAAAAAGGATAAAGGATTAAGTCCCAATGTATAATATTACAATGCATCGGGATGAATTCACGCATACCTCTCAGCCAATATGATACTAATTAGATGATATTTTGTGCGTGGTTAACATGATATTTTATGAGTTCAATGCAAAGACTTTTGCTTTCTGCATTTGGACTTTTGCTGTTTGTATATCATGAACCTTTTAATGTATGTGGTAACTGTTAAAAATTCTTCTTTACATCGAAATATTTAAGGACTTGTTCATGGCAGATATATTAAGGAGCTGCTTACTGTTTTCTGTTTGCAAACTCAGGTGTCATATCTCATGTGTTGCATTTACCGATAATTTTTAAGATGCTGTATTCTTGTGGTCCAGGTTTACATGAATCCAACAGCAAACGATTGGATTCATCTCCTGATTTTCAGAGTAATAGGCTCCAATTGCTGCGTCAGCTTTTGTCATCTCAGCGTGGTTCTGTTATAACAGAGGAGGAAAATACTCTTTTGCCTGATAATTCCCCGATCAAGTCTCCGCAACCCTTCATTCCTCTTCTAGCACCTTCACCACTGAAACCTTTTGCAAATAGTAGTGTGCCAAGATTATCAGGTCTCGTTTACGTATGATGTTAAATCATGTAAAGATGAATAGCTTTAAAGGAGACAAGGAATTATAGGTCCTGATACAGAGGGCATTGCAAAAAGTATCCTAATGCTCCCATTCCACAGTCTTAGCGATCCAGTGATCCCGAATGTTAATGTAAACCTTGGAGGGGAGACCGCAAATGTATTCTGGATTGGAAGAACTTGATCATCCAATCTTTGGCCTTTTCCCCAAACCATTGTACATGTTTCTCAGTGGTATGCTAATCGAATTGTTCAGATATTCCAGTTGATGAGATTTTTAGCACATCCCCATCCAATTGGGGCTCATAAGAAAATTGTCTGGATCGTCATACTGTGGATCCTCATGTTATGAATTGGCGCATCAGGAAATCGTTTCTGTCCTGATGCATCAGGACTTAATTCCTTGAATTCCCTGAAAATGCATTTGTATGTATTTCACTCAGCATGGCTTTATTTCTTGCAGGACATTGTTCCTTAAACTTCTCTATAGCTGAAAGATTGATAAGCATGACAGCGGTGGATTGCTGGGCTTCCTTTGCTCCATTTCTAGCCAATGTAATTTGTTGCCCGCAGCTGCAGGCTACTCTTGCTTTTCTTGTCGGGCAATCCAGCAAAGATACAGGTATGCTCGCTTTGGGTATGTCTCATGCAAACCACTGCATGTCAGACATCGAGCAGATTCTAGCAAGCCGGGGCGCTGCCGAAAATCTCCACCAGATATGCTCGATCCATCCATCGAACCTCACCGAAGCCTCTTGCCCTGTCAAAGATATTAATGAGTTTGAGAGTGTTACGGACACTTCGAAGCTTCTTGCCGCCTGTGAGAAAGTAGATCCTGTAAATGAGTGCTGCAGACAGATTTGCCAGAATGCGATATCCGAAGCTGCCCAAAAGATAGCCTTGGGAGATGGTGGTCTGTCTGGCATGAATGATGTCCATATCTCGACTGAGCACTTGTCTAGATTTGATGATTGTAAAAGCATTGTCCTTAGATGGCTGGCCAGTAGGCTCGATCCATTACCTGCAACACAAGTCCTTAGACGAATTTCTAATTGCAACCTGAATAAAGGTTAGTTTGAAAGGCCTTTCCTTCTGTCTGTTTTAAATAAATTTTTACATGTGGTATGTTGTTTACTCATTGGTAACTTTCCACTCACCGTTTCTTCCTTAGGGCTGTTTGGTTACTAAAAGAGTTTCATTCAGCATCCTTGCCCTAACAGGGCACATTTGTCAACACAATTATTTCAATAAAACCAAAGACAAGACTGTCCAAAAAACTAGCCATCATTATGGATTGGGCATGAACACAAAGTTGCTTTTAGCCCATTTTCCGTAAAATACACATAGTAATCTTTTGTGTGCATGCATGGCACATTTGCCACATTTGCCACATTTGCCTCATAAGTTGCACATCTGAATGTGCCATGGGTGAAACCGCTCATCTTCAACCATCCCACGTGCCACATCCGACCTTCAAGTGCCACATGTGACCGCACATGTGTAGATACGCCATGTGCCGCTATGCATGTTCAAGAGATGGAGTACCATGCATTTTCAAGTAACCCATATGTACCACATGTGCCATTGTTACTATACAAGTGTGCCGCACATCCACACGGCCAATTTGCCTAGTGTGTACAAGAGCCACGTGCTTGTTCAAACTTGGTGTTTGACAAAAAACAGACAATACAACAAATAGTTGATTCATAGAAACTTGTCCAGACACTCTTGGTTGGACAGATGTGAGATGTGTTCAAAAAGTTTATCGTGTAAAATGAATTGTGGCATAATAAGATCGAACTATGCATCGATTATGGGAATCAAAACAACTAAATTGAAACAATATACGTATTTGAGAAGCCATGGGAGAATTGCTGAACTGGACCTTTTGCACCTTACACTGTTAGAAGTTGGGTTGGGAGAGAATTGCTTCAAATATATGTAGGTTTGGGGACCCAACCTTTATTTTATAGATGTGGGATGAGTTTTAAATCCATCGAAATTCCTCCTCTAGGACTCCACATGTTAATAGTATCCAGACCTGTATCAGTATGTGTAAGTTTTGATAGGAAAGTACCAGGATTGCCCTCAGGCTGGAAATAGATTAAAGAACAATGATGAAACAAATGGAACAAATACATAAAGGGGTGCTCAGTGTACCAGGAGAAGGGTTCCACGTGATGTATTCACGGCATCCAATCCATCCCCAGATGAATAGCCTCACATTACCTGCTGGTACAAAAAATCAACCTGTGTTTGTGAAACTCAGGTCGGCCACGGAACAACTGACAAGTTGAGAGGGACATCCACCTCTAATTTGTATGGAGGGTCCAATATGTTGTTTACATGGAATCCAGGCCGTCCTGACACTTAATCTGCCATGGATGAAGGTTCAGGACAAAAATAAGTCTATTCTGCTACTTAGGTGGGTCCCTGTTGGAATCAAGGGTGTGATGTCCCCTCCCACCTTGTCCCCTATGCTGTGGCCCACCAGAGTTTTGGATCTAGCTGATTTTCAAGAAACTGAGAGTAAACTGAATGGACACATCCACTGGACAGGTTGGATGTGATACATACACCACATGGGCCACACATCTACTTGGTACCACCATAACCTTACAGTGGTAACGGTACCACTAGAGCACACCTCATACATAAAGTAACTAAACATGCTGTTTTGTAACTCCTCTTTCAGTATGTCACCTGTTTTCTCCATTTTATTAATTAGTCTATTCTGTCCGACATCGATCTCATATCCCTATATACTTTTGGGGTAATGGAGTCGAGAAGATTTTGCACAAAATTGCCAATATTGGGAAAAAGGAAGAGGTTGGTATCATCAAATTCAGGGCTTAATAAGATAGTAAGCTTTTAAAGCAGAATTATCTTGTCTTTTGAGAGCACAAGTGATCTTGCATGGTTGGTTATTGTTACATTCTCTTTTAAATGGTTGGAAAATTCTGTTTATGGTTATACCTGACTTCGATAAATTGTTGGAGTAAATTTTCTAGAGAAGTGATCACCTACAACTGGTTGCATGGGACCCCTTTTTATCATGCTTCTGAATTTTCATTCCCATGTGGAAATGGGCTGTTGGTTAGGTTAGTCTAGACTGGTTGTAGGTGATCAGTTCTCAGTTTTCAATTTGAGTGGGAATAATGGTCTTCTATTTACTACTTTTTTTAAAGTACGTTTTTTTATGGCCTGTCAGAATTTTGACTGTCTTCTCTTAATAAGTTATCAACCTTTACTTGGGCTAGACTTTCTTGAAATCTCACCATTATTTTTAAGCTACAGGATATCATCCACCATGCACTTGGAATACATGTATGGGTATCTGGCCTCATGTGCAAATCATGGGCCCGATTGAAGGCCAAATGCAATCCAACTGAATCATCTCAGGGTGTGTTTAGGCAGTGGGATTAGAAGGGATTAGGTGGGATGGGATTCATCTGGTCCTGTGCCAATTCCATTCCATGTTTGGGAAGAATGGAAAAGCTTGGAATTAGATTAGATGGAATTGCATTGGGTCCTGTGCCAATTTCACTCAATGTTAGCAAGTTGTGTACGTCCCACCATGATGTGTGGGCTATATCCACACCGTCCACCCATTTTTTGAGATTATTTTAGAGCATGGGCCAAAAAATCAGAAAAATCTAAAGCTCAAGCGGACCCCACCATAGAAAGCAACGGGGATTGAATACTTACCATTGAAAACTTCTTTGGGGCCACATAAGTTTTGGATCTACCTCAGTTTTAGGTCCATGCCATAAAATGAGGTTACAAAACAACTGGACGGTTTAGATATAACACGTGTCTTATTCTCAGTAATTTCAAATGATGGTGGGTATATCCATTCAATGTACCACCGTATTACCAACAAAGCATGGCATTAATCTTATCCCATGGCAACAGGGGACAATCCCTGCCATGGGTAATAATTATGTTTTTTGAATCCCATGATCCCATCCCACCTAATCCCTTCTAATCCCACCGCCCCAACACGCCCTTAACTACTGGATTTTGCTGGTTGAATTTGGTCCTTTGGCCATTAATTTTTAACTGTCCATGTTATAGTATCTAATTGGATGGTTAGGATCATTCAGCCAGTGTAAATTTTGGGCTATACTCCAAAACACAATGTGTCCTACATTGATTGATGTGCATGTATGCAAATGTACTGGATGAGAACCAAAACTTAAGAAATTGTGGTGAACTATCAATGTGGTCTTCTCCTTGATACATTTATGTCTAGTCATTTCCATATATTTTTTCTTTTCTTTCTTTTATTTTGGTTTGGGTTTCCATACTAAAACACCATTAGCGGGACAACCAGGACTTGATTCTGGGTCTTCCTTATGGGTAGGGTGTGCACTAACCGACTCGATTCTCAAGCCGCAGGCCATTTACATGCACATTTATGCATGGGCAAAGATCCCACTACAAAGAGTGTATGGTACACTGAAGTTTCTGTAGGGCTGACTGCGATATGTATATGGCATCTGAACCATGCATCAGATGTGGACCACCATGAAAATGGGACCCCTGAAAAGCAGCTGGATCCAAAACTTAGGTGGGCCACTCCACAGGGAACAGTGCCAAATCATGCCTAAAACCTCTAGAATCGCCTAGTGGGGCCCACCTGAGTTTTCGAATGGCCTGATTTTTGGTGTCCCTCATCCAGGTGGAGCACACACAATGAAGGTGGGATGGGATAGAGACACCGTGGTGGGCTCTACAGGCTCCTATGGTGGAGTACCTTCTCCACTGTTTCCTCTGGTTTGGCCCACTTGAGTAACAGATCAGGCTGAATTTTGGTCCCTGAGCCTAACATCAGGGGCCGCTTCTGATTGATGGGTTGGGTGTTTGAAACACAATTGCAGGGCCCACTCTGCTTGACACTATTGGAAGCTCCCATAGTATCAATTGCATCTTAACGTATCTCTTTATCCCATTATGGATCTACTTGCTATGTTTTCCTGTTACAGGATCACTAGACCTGGTGTTTATTATCTTCCAGATATGGTTTTCGGGCCTTTGATCTTACTTATTTTTTCTTCTGCAGTTTGTCCACTGGTTTTCCCCAACACAACAAATGTTGCAAAATACTGTGCCAATGGGATTGATAACAGGAGAGATTGCTGCAATGCCATGGAGAATTACATCTCTCACCTGCAAAAGCAGAGTTTCATAACCAACTTGCAAGCTTTGAATTGTGCAGCATTGCTCGGTTCCCAGTTGCTGAAAGTGAATATCAGTGAAAACCTTTATAGCCTTTGTCATATAACCCTCAAGGATTTTTCTCTACAAGGTTAGTTGTATCACTTATCCCTTCAGTGGGAACTGACATTGTTGAGTATAAACAAGGGTTAAGACTCCAATGTGCATTGCCTCAAAACGCTTAATTGTGACAACTGATCCTCAGTAGAACACATGCATCTCAATCCAATCACCGAATCCCATTGAGAATATATCGGTAGCAAAAATATAATGGCGAGTTTGATTTGGACCTTTGACCATTTACCCATCCATGTGATGGGCACCTATGGGACAAAATCCTCCATTCATTGTAGCCGTGGAGTGTGCTCCGTCCACTATTGGGGTTGTGACTTTTGCGATCTGCATTTATGTGCATATATCATGGTATTAAGACTCGGGCTAGTCTGATACGACCTGTCAAAGTTGACTTAGATTCGGTACTACCCAATCCAGTTTTATACCATAAGTCGCCCAGTACCCCCCTCCTCTCTTGAGTGAGTCGTGACTCAACTGGAGACCGAACAAGTAGATCCGAGTTACCAAGTCTAAAAACCACAGCGTATATGCCACACATACCATGGTGCAGCTGACACAATGTAGTACTTGATGACAAACTCACACTGGAGTCTAGCCTTATTGGCGAATCTCTTGTCTAAGGTGATCGCTCTAGGGATCTGCATATGCATACTGTGTTATACACCTTTGAATTACTTAAATAGAAAATCAATATTGATATTTATTTATTTTTTGTTGTTTGACCATGATGGAATCTACAATTGGCTGATCAGTTGGATCCCAAGGTAATGTTCATACACTTTATCATATGAATATATTCAGCTTCTTTACTTCCATTCAACATTGCATACTAGTTTCACTTGTTATAACAAATGTCTGATTATTTTCAAATTTACATCCATATAATTTACAATTATTAGTGTTTATGGAAGAACTCATGTATGTAATCGCTGGAACGCATATCGTCTCTGCACATACATGTGGCCTACTCATGTGCATGCACCTATCAGTTAGATCCTCTAGTTTGGATAGGTTTGCCACTGCCCAAAAGTTTCTTGTACATGTAAACATGGTTTGAAACTTACCAACTGTTCCAACATCATTTGATTATTAGGGCCAGTTTGGACGAGATTTCCATGGTAAAAGAAATCAATTCTGCAATGATTACAATTTCCTCTTCAATCATGTGTGAAAGTCCTGGATTCCCTTTTCCTGGAATCCAGTGGATCACTTGCATCCAAACAGAGGGGAATTGTAATCTAATCACTTGTGATTTGATTTACTGTGAAATATTTTTATCCAAACTGATTACCAGTAGGCAATAAGATAATTCCATGGTAAAAGAAATCAATTCTGCAATTATTACAATTTCCTTTTCCTCCAGTAGTCCTGAATTCCCTTTTCTTGGAATCCATCATATTTATTGTAATCCAAATGGAGCAGTGCAACCTTAATGTTTATGTGAACTATGGAAAGACATGTTTCTATAGATGACCAGTTTATGGTTATTAGTATTACAGTCTTTTCTCCATTGGCTCCATTGTGCCCTTTTCTCTTTTCCATTATTTCCTGTTGTCTGTCAACCCAATGCTGCCTCAACTTTGCCTTTCTTTTTCTTGCACTGACATTTTCAGGAACATTTTACATAGCCTCAAAAGTGAACCATTCCATCCCGCCGCCCCCCCCCCCCCCCCACAAAAAAAAAAAAGAACATTCACACACAAAAAAAGGAATTCATTCATTCTATCTGCGTATCATTTTCTAGAAGTTGCATTATGCAAGTAATGAAAACATGTCATAATCAACTCTGAAGCTTACATGGTAGCATTTTTCTTTCTATGTGCATGCATGTTTTTGGATGTCATCCTCATCATCATGGCCTTGTCCCAGATATTTTGAGCTTGACATGTACTTTGAGCTTGACATCTACTTGGCTCTTTGGTGAAAATAAAAAAGTTTTCTTTGTGCATCCAGCAGGCATGAAAAGAATTTCCTCTTTGCTTATCTTATCGATTGCTTCTATTTTTATACCAGAGTCGGGATGCCTCCTGCCAAGCTTGCCTTCAGATGCAACATTTGACCCATCTTCTGGAATCAGCTTCACTTGTGACCTGAATGACAATATAGCAGCTCCTTGGCCTTCTACATATCAACAGTTATCAGTATCATCATGCAATAGGAGTATGTCCCACATCTTTGTTTCCTCCCATCTACATTCAGTGATTTCTTTACCTTCAATTTTGATTTGTAAAATAATTTTAGAGATTTGCACAGGAAACACATTCCCATTAGGGTTATAAAATAATCTTAGAGGATACTTGCACAGGAAACACATTCCCATTAGGGGTGGCAATGGGCCAGGCCAGGCTAAGCCAGAGCCCGGCCTGACACATAAGACCCAAGGCTCGAGCACAGCTCAAGCCATACATGGTCCTAGCATAGTAGACCCATGACCAAGCCAAAAAAAAAAGATGGTATCTGGCCTGACTTGACGCGACCTGCCTGGTTGGAAAATTGATAAATCCCCATTTCTCACTTGAATGTTCCTAATCTATCTATTGATCAAGTAGGCCACACATTCACAAAGATTAGACATTTTAGAGGAATAAAAGCAATGGTTTACATTTAAGTTGGATGTGATGCCTAACCGTGGATAGGAATGGCATATTATATATATATATATATATATATATATATATATATATATATATATATATATATATATATATATAACATTTTTCTCATTGATATTCATTTCCATGAATACACAATTGCTTATCTGATTGTTGGATACATTGTACTGTCATTTTTGTGTGGCCTTAAATTCATGATTTGGTAATACTGTGGGATGGTTATTATTAATATTTTTTCACAGCAACCCACACCACATGGGCACTCGATCCCTAGTCTCAATGTTGAAACAAAGCCTGTCTACCACGGAGCCGTGATTGTGTTCATGTCATTGTAATAGTGCTATTTATTTTTCTTCCTCTCTAATTGACATGGTGTGAGGTCATGTGGGTCGCATCTTCGCAGGGTTTCTCTTCTTTGGGGATGAGGATAATTTTATTCAAGAAAGCAGGAGGAATACATCAAAAAAGAGGGCAAGCTGTCCCAACCCAACGCCTAGGTCCTTCAACACACTCTTTTGCTAGGGCATTATTGTTCTCATTAGCCCCTCCCCCTACTTAAGCAATTGAAATGCTTCACCTATCAACTAATGCAGCGGTTTTTTTTATTGGCAATTTACTTCTATTAGAACAAAAGAACACAGCTCCCCAAAGAACACACCCATCTACCCCTCGCTCTATCAATCACCTGGTTGTAGGGATGTCTGTGGGTACCCAGACCCACAGGTACCCAATGGACCTGATCTGATTTTAACCGGACCAGGTCCCATATTTTGGACCTATTAGGAAGTTGGGTTCAGGTCTCACCTTTTGGACCATGGTAAAAATTGGGTTTAGTTGGTTTTGGATTAGGTCCATGTGATGGGCCCAGTTGAAGTTGGGTTGGGTCTAGTAAGTTTTAATAGTGCATCTATATATTTTAATACATATTCATTATTCTAGAGCAGCAAAACAAGGTTACCCAACGAGGTTTGGGTGAATGGTCTTCACCGTAGGTTTGCTCCCTATAGGTGAGGGTTCGATTCCCCTCCTTGGCTTTACCCGATACACGTATGGGTGATTGCGTGTATCCACAGGGATTAGTCTCACTTCAAAAATGAGGTGGGGACACCCCGTGTCTTCCAAAAAAAAAAAAAAAACAAAAAAAAAAACAAAAAAAAACAAGGTTTCCTAAGTCACATGCATACAATAGAGCCCATTTACACTCCATGCACTTGTTAAAGTAGCACGTATGTGATCTAATCTATCCATTGGATGAGCCAAACCATGTAAATGCTCTTATTTCTCCCGAACCTAACTCAAACCTATATCCAAAGATCTGATTTGGGTACCTGACGGGCACCCGAATCTGATTGGATCTGGGTCTGTGTTTTCAAGAACAAGACCCGGACCCGGTTAACCCAGTTACAGGTACTACATAACTAAAGCCGTTGGCAGCCCTACCTAGGTGTTGTACTCACATTTGTGATCGAACATTCTATTGTATCTTTCCTCCCAGGCAGACTATAGAACTGATAGGAAGCATAATTGCCATAGAATTGATGCAGGACATGAAAGTCAAATATGATGTGTAAGATTTCAGGTTTAAGATCACGTTAGTTAAGAAAGAATAACATAAAAATTCCACATCCCACATGAAAGTCCAAACATTCAATTAAGGGGAATCTATGCGGGTCCAGGCTTACACATGTTAGGGCTGGATCTGTTAAAATTACGAACCAAACTATACTCAAAGATAAGCAGTAATCATCCATACATGCACAACAATCAGTCCCTAATCTAAGGGATACACCAATTTCAATTCAAGGAACCCTAGGGTGAGAAAAAAGGGGCAAATAAATTAAGGATAATGCAATCTAGGGTTAGGGTTTATGAAAAACTGGTATGAGAGGGTAAAATAAGAAGAAAACCTGAACTGGAAGACAGTTTCTGCGCGTGGACATCAACAATGGCCTAGACGCAGGTGTGTGGGGCCTACTATTCAGAAAAAGGTCACCTTGACCCTGGTCGGCCAGGGATGGACTCCGAAACCTCCAAATCTCAGCTCGATCCAATGCACGGTTTGTGCGTGGTGTTCCGCCGAAATTTTAGCCCTCCTGCAGGGCCAGATTCTGGAAATCTACTGTAGAGAGAAAAATGGCTGCAACTATTGATGGATTTGCAGATGGAATGCTTGTAGGAGGAGAATATGGATGGAAGAAGGTGGGGTGAATCAAGATGTGGCTTTGCACCACGGTAGTCAGCCCTTCGAAGAAGGAAGGGCTTCACACCCAATTAGGTTTTCATAACTTGGAAAGGAGTAGGAAAACGCAACAATTTTTATTCATCTTCATTGAATTAAAAAAACTACAAGGGGTGCCTATTTATAAGAAAACCCTATACCCAACAACTCGCGCTATGTGCGCAACCTAGTACTTGGTGATAAAGTAAACTAAAATAAAAATCAATCAAAGAAATCTAAAGTGTTCATGATGTTCTAAATAATATAAATAAGCAAAACCTAAAATATGAACTTAATCCGACTAGTGGGCCCCGATCATGAAATCCCATGATGGGCTTTACTTGATTATC
The DNA here is from genome assembly GCA_037074715.1 of Magnolia kwangsiensis. NCBI lineage: Eukaryota > Viridiplantae > Streptophyta > Magnoliopsida > Magnoliales > Magnoliaceae > Magnolia > Magnolia kwangsiensis. The sequence goes on from CM073571.1 coordinate 201,930,652, forward strand.
GGGCCCACTCTAATGAACTAAAACTCCGTCTTCTTACTAGGAGGCCCTCTCTGGACGTTATCGAGCTAGGTTGACGGTGGAGCCCTCCCTCTTCTTCTGTAAGTGCGTAGGGGGTAGCATGCGTGCGCATGTGCGTGTGATGTCCCCATCAAGAATCCTGTCCTTGAACCCTCTAATGTCTGCCACCAACACCTCAAGAAGATATGTGATTGTTTTTGGGATCAACCACAATAACCTAAATGGGCAAAGACACTGCCTCCAGATTTTGGTGAAAAACTGACAATGTAGGAAAAGATTGTTAGCAAACAATTTCCACATTCCGCGGTCACCTGCAGCACCAATTAATGATTATTATCTGTATTCTCAAGTACATCCACCAGATTGTTTTGATTCTAGTAGTCCTTTTAGCGTTTTCCATACGACCAGAATAATAAATAATAATAATAATAAAAATCTTGCCCTTTATGAGCCAAAATGCTTGAATTTCGGTCTACATGAAGTTTCCTCCACCTTGACAAAGGCATGGTAATCTTTCTTTAGTGAAACTCTATAAGATGTATCCTTACACAACAAAGGAACTTGATTCTTGATTGAAGTCCAACTGCTTTACCTCATTAATTATCTGGTTTTTCCTCTCCTCAATGTTCCTAAAACATTTTGAAGCAGGACAATTAACCACTTGTTCTAAAAGCTTGAACTGTTAGAGTATGGCGAATTAATCCATTTATCTCATAGCTCGGGCCCCACATCTCATGGGTTAAGACCTCGGCCGAACCCCCTTCGTGAGCCCCAAATTGCATGGGCTGCCGCCCACCCCGAGTGTGTCCCCGCATCCCACGGGCTAGTCCACTTGAGGCTGGTGTGAAATGCACATCAGTCACCCTCGGTGAGGAGTATCGAACACGAGACCTCCTCCGTGGGCTGCACCCACCCCGAGTGTGCCCCTGCATCCCACAAGCGACCCCACTCTAGCCCGGTGTGAAAATGCCCCTGCATTACATTTGCTACTCCCGTGTTTTGTTTTTTCCTTTCAATAATTGTAGCTTCTAAAATAATTTATATCCTGGCTACCTGTTTACAAACTCTTCGTTCCATCATTCCTCCACTTACCAAATGCATTGTGACCAAGCCACGTGTTTTCAATTCAGTAGACGTGCTTGTGTTAGGTACAATTTGGAGAACCCAACAAACTAAATCTTCCACTCTTTTTCTTTTTGATAGCGGACAACCGACTAGCACACCAAAAGCTCTAGAGATGATGGGGAAGGATTGATTTATCCATATATGCAGGCCCTCTAGGTAAACCCAGGCGAGACCTCCTTGTGGGCAAACCTCGCCTCACACAGGTCCCCGAATTGCACGGTCCCACAGTGGGCCCTCGTGGCCATTCTGCATCTCCCAGACCCCACCTCGTGGGCCACCCCACCTCAACGTAGAGATATGGTGCATTCTTGGAATCACATGAAGATGCCACTGCACCATCCACCCACGTCGGTGAGGAGACTCGAATACTGGGCTCCTGCTTTGATACTATTTTGACAGCGGACAACTGATTAACACAGAAAAAGCCACAAAGTTGATGGGGAAATATCGGTTTATCCTTATATGCAGGCCCTCCCAGGCAAACCTAGGAGAGACCTCCCCATGGGCAACCTTCGCTTCGCATGTCCTCGAATCGCACGGTCCCATAGTGGGCCCCACCTCGTAGCCATTTTACATCTCACAAACCTTACCTCGTGGGCCACCCCACTTCAACACAGAGATAAGGTGTATCCTTGAAATCACACCAAGATGCCCCCGTGTCACCTTTTTTTTTTTTTTTTTAAGATTGAAAATATTATTAGAAGCCATAAACGACAAAAGAAAACAGAATAGAGATTGGAAGAAAACAAAAAGCTACAACAAAACAAAAAAAAAAAACACAGTAGGGAAGAGAAAGAAAACAAAAACAAAGCAAACAAATGGAAAACAACTAAACAACTATACAACTCGAAATATAGAGTAAGGCTCGGAGAACCAACAATAGGGTGAAGGGCATGCTGATCCAAAGGTGGGAGGCAAGAAGACTAGTCTACGACGTCTCTCAAAATCACGGCTAACACCCATGCAGAGGAAGAAGGGGAGTCTTGAAAATTCCAGAGGTTTTTCTCCCTTCAGATTGCCCAGAAGGTGGCAAGGATATAGAGACGCCGGCAATCTTTCGGAACAACGCCATCATGAGCACCATCCCAAGTGAAAAGAAGGTCACGGGCTGAGGAAGGCATCACCCTAGATGTATGCAACTGAACCAAAATGGACGACCAGATCTCGTATGCAAATGAGTAGTGGATGAACAAGTGATCAATAGATCACTATATCTCCCACTCTTTTCTGATTTAAAAGAATGTTGATTTTTGCCTGGTTTTCTTTGTTGTTGGAATGTGTGAAAGAAGCTCCCTCGAGAGGGACTCCACCGGATTTATCCTCCTAATCAAGGACAATAAATGCCACATAAACGAGGTTATCTTGGATCAACCACTATTATCATCCTAGAACTGCCAGAAGTCTCCATCTCTATACTTCTTTCCACTCCACCGAGAACTTGCCTCAAGGCTTTCTCTATTTGGTACATAGACACTCCATGATATATGGTGAAATCCATATCCTTCATTGCAAACTTGATAGATCCCTGATTCCAATGAGCTCAGATTGAGGTGTGTTTCTCCCCATTCCAAATTTAGATCAGACTTAACAAAATTATCTTCCATTAGACAAAATAACCACCCAAACTCACTTTGTCTCTACAAGTCTCTGTCCAAGGTGTTCTTCACCTTTTCCAACTCCAATTCGCCCATCATCAGAAGACCCACCTTTCTCTTGATTACCAGTGTGTTGAGATGTGGAGCTACATCTGGGGGCTGCTCGACCGGTCGAGTGGCCCACTCATGGACTGGGTCGACTCAAAGTCCAGTGAGCAAAATTGATTTTTGGTCCGAGGTGCTCGACCGGTCGAGGCCCGTGCTCGACCAGTTGAGGGGTCCGCTTGACCGTCGAAACGCAGATTCGTTGCTCGACCAGTTGAGGGGTCCGCTTGACCGGTCGAGTAGCCTGCTCGACCAGTCGAAACGCAGATTCGTTTCCGGATCTTGCACGAACTGCGGATTTTTGAGTCGGTTTTCGCAAGGGGTGCGAAAGGGAAGTTGTCTAAACTATAAATAGGGGTCCCTAGGGTTTTTCTAGGCTTATGAGAGTTATTCCAAGGTGTGGGCAAAGGGTTTTCTTTGCATTTCCAAGGGAAAAGGTTAGTATATTGCTTGTAATCTCGTTTTCTTTATAATGGAAGTTTGCACCCCTGGTTTTTTATCCTTGTTTGGGGTTTTTCCACCTATATCTTGTCTCGTGGTTTGTTTGGAATGTTTTGATTCTTCTTCTAGTTTATATTTCTTTTTGTTTATCGTTTGTGGGTGAGACCGGAGATTGGATCTCGGTTCACTGCGTTGTTGGCGTGCCGCGCAATACAATGACAAGCAATTGCTTTCTTTTCTAGGACCCTATACCCCAAATATTCGAAGAAATAATCTTCATTTCAAGAACTATCTATAAACACCCCACCTAAAACAAGGACATGTCACTCTGAGCTTCAACTTGACTTCAATGAATTGTCTCCTACTGACTTGGAAATCATTGAAAAACCAAATGGATCAAACTAGAAGTATACTCAGCACGTGCTGGAGACAACCAACGGACCTGATTGGCTAACACCAAATCCAATAGAGATTCGGTCACGACCGAGCATCCAAACTCCAAAACCCCTGAAACTCTCTGTATGATGCAATCGACATGCAAAAATGGATAAAACGAATACTCTTTACCCACGGATCACTCTTCGTATAATTTAGTTCTTACGAATAGCGTTGTATTGAGGTATAGGAGGTCATATTTTCAAAATTAGGGAAAAGTACAGTCGTCCTGATATATAGAATGACCATGGTATTATTGGAAGCAAATCTTGACTAATTAGGATGATTTATGATTCATTGGAAATGTGGTTAAATGATTTTTCTAACAAACTAAAGTTTCCTCCAGTCCGAGTCATGACGAGAAAGATCCGGCTCGTTTATCAAAACCATGCATTGCCGATTGACTAAAATCGAAAAAACTTTGGCCGTGCTTTAAACTAATCAAACGGGATCTGATTGAGATGATTTCAGTTGTAATGAAAATCTTATCAGACAACGTTTCCAATGATCCTAATATCATCAAAAGCAGACTATTGGTCAAATTGCAAATAACTGATTTCATATATTGGATAGATGTATTTTCGGCATATCAAATGAGATCCGATTGAAGTAATTTTAGTCTTGTTAGAAAGCTTATCTGAATATTTTTCCAATAAGATAAAGATCACCAAAAACGGACAAGTAACAAAGAAGATATGAGCGTTTGAACATTTGGAAGTAAAAGATAAAAAGTAATAATTACTTTATATATATATATATATATATATATATATATATATATAAACATTTAACATCCCGGAGGTGGGCCTACAAGTCAATGCGGGCGCCCACAACATGACTCAAGGCAATGGGTTATCAGCAACAGATGCCGATGCCTATAAGGCACCCAAGCCACACTGATACGAGGCATGCAACATAGGCTAAATAAGAGAGAATGGATAAAGAGAGGGTCTAAGGGTTGAAGTCGCCATTATGTGAATGTCTTCCCCCCACATGCGTGCACGAGCGTGGCGGTGCCCTTACTTTGTTGGCTTTCGTATTGATTTTGTTACTGTGGGCGATGTGTGCTATTGACTCGGGTGTAAAAATGCATTTGATTCAAAGTCGCCACTAGCCAAATAAAATATAAAATCTACGGCCGGCTAGGAACTGTAGAATCTCTTAGGAGTAGGGGAATCTCACGATTTCCCAACTCAAGTAATTCTCGCGGTTGGTTTGCGGCCGTAGATTTCGAGTAAGGGCTTCAGTGACGGAAAAGGAAGGGTTTAAGCACCCTTTTCCTCCCACACAATGTGCGGTCTCTACTTCACAAGATTTGTAATTTTTGGAGATGTAATGGAATTTTGGCATTTTATATTTGACCATGCTTTGCATAACCCAGGTGGGCCGGGCAGACAGAGATAAGAAAAAAAGTTATCTAGCCTTACATCACAGATCTAAGTGGCCCTGGGTAGGCAAATAAAGTAAAAGCAGTGAATAAGATAAAATGCTAACTACCCTTACTTCATAGGATTTAAGATTCTGGGCAGGTAAAAGTGAAAAATGAAAGATAGAGAATAATGTAGAAATTAATGTGGATATAGTTAATTCAATTGAAATGCGTGGAGTGGAATGTAAATTAAATAAAGATGGAAGAATTCTTAGCTTTTTCGACTCCTTTGATGGCTATTTTTGTCTCCTGTGTTGGGCAGAATGTTGGCACGTTGGAAATCTTTAGGGCACTTTGGGTAGCACCTCTATGCAAACTTCAAACAGGATCTCACTGTGTTTCTCTGTCCCTATTTCTACTTAAGTTCTCCTCTCTCTCTCTCTCTCTCTCTCTCTCTCTCTCTTTCTGATTTAACCTATGTTGCCTGTCTCCTACCTGTGTGGCTCGGGTGCCTTATATAGGCATCAACATTTGTTGCTGACGGCCCATTGCCTCGAGTCATTTTGTGGGTGCTCGCATTGACTTGTGGGCCCACCTCTGGGACGTTGAATGTTTATATATTATAATATTATATGTATATTATGTATATATAGAAAAAGTAATTATTACTTTATTTTTTTCTTCCAAATGTTCAAACGCTCATATCTTCTTTGTTACTTGTCCATTTGTTGTAATCTTTATCTTGTTGTAAAGATAATTAGATAAGCTTTCTAACAAGACTAAAAATCACTTCAATCGGACCTCGTTTGATGTACCGAAAATGAGTCTGTCCAATATATGAAATCGGTTGTTTGCAATTTGATCAATAGTCTGCTTTTGATGATATTATGATCATTGGAAACATTGTCTGATAAGATTTTCATTATAATTGAAATCATCTCAAGTAGATCCTGTTTGACTAGTTTAAAGTGCGGCCAAAGTTTTTTCGATTTTAGTTAATCGACAATGTATGGTTTTGATAAACGAGCTAGATCTTCCTCATCATGACTCGGATTGGAAGAAACTTTAGTTTGTTAGGAAGATCATTTAATCACATTTTTAATGAATCATGAATCATCCTAATCAGTCAGGATTTGCTTCCAATAATACTATAGTCATTCGATATATTAGGACAATTGTACTCTTCCCTGATTTTGAAGATATAGCCTCTTATACCTCATCACAATGCTATTCGGAAGGACTAAATGATACAGAGAGTGATCCATGGGTAGAGAGTATTCGTTTTATCTATTTTCGCATGTCGGATGCGCAATGTTGTCAAATAGCATATGCGATCCTGTGCGATTGCATATCGCATATGCGGTTGCATATTTTTTTTTTTTCCGCATTTTTTCAAAAAATTAAAAAAAAAACAGAAAAATCAGAAAAAAATAAAAAAATCAGAAAAATCAAAATAAATTATTATATGTCATTGGGACATGAAATACATTTAAGTAAAAAATAAAAATAAAACCATACATGAACATGAGATACATCATACATTTACAATTTATTAATTTAGTAATTTACAAATTACAATATAGTTAACTTCTTAAATCATCTTATCTTAACATTAACAAATTAACAATTAACATTTTAGTTAGTAGTTTGTAGTTACATTTATTCATTTAACAATAACAAATATGAAATATGAATTATGATTTATGAAATATCAAATATCCATATTCAACATTCAACACTACATGTACGTGATAGATGATACATTGTCAAATACAATACATAATGTATCAAGTTATCATTTATCAATGATTCAATATCAAGTTATCAACAAACAATCGACAACATCAACACACTTAAACTTTTGAGACAACCATTAAACAAAATTAAGAAGTTATGTATTTATTATGTATTTATTTATCTAATCAATAATCATGATATATATTGATCTAGCATCCATTGTGACAGATCACCACCAGGTCCACCACCACCACCACCATCATCATCATTCGAGTCATCTCCTTCTTCCACATACACTTCTTCTTCTTCCGTTTCTTCGTCATTTGTACGTGCTAATACTTCATCAACATCCAATGGTGGATGGTCTTCAATTTGATCATCATTATCACCTTCTCCTTCTTCAATCTCCTCAATCTCATCAACGGGTTGACGGCTACTACTCGCCCCCTGGCTTCCCCCCGTCCTTCGCCTCCGAGTGGTACTACTATTACCTTCACTAGGTGTCAATCCATATGCAGCATCTTCAACTTGTTCCAATGTCAGTTCCTCTCCAGCAAATTGTTCACTCCCCAAGTGCAGGGTTATGATGTAGTAATAAACTCGGTAAGACCGAGGTCGAATACCAAAGGACTAAAACCTGTGCGTTATCTGAAACTAAGTAGAACTAGAACTAGACTAAGATGAAATCTAAACTGAATGAAATTTAGAGAATAATGGTGGAATAATTATCTAAAACGTAGAGAAATTCAGAGGTAAGAAACTAGGGATTCAGAGGATCCACTTGTAGAGATCAGGGAGATCTTATGCCTGCTTCAAGATCTCAACTGGACTTAGAGTCCCATCTTCATCCAGTTGAAGAGTGTAACCATGGAAATTAAGACTGAACTTCCTTTGATATAGTTTTAAATAGATGAAAGGTAGATGAATTAGAATGGATTCCATCACCAAACCATGCCCAAGAGACAAAGTAAACAACAGAATTAAACTAATTACCAATCAATCAACATGATATGAAGTTTAGGAAGGGTACCGTCATCCGACCATGCCCAGGAGACGATAGTGAACAACAGGGCTTCCTGACATCATACACATCAAAAGGAGAAAGACATACTCAAAGCCATTGCAGATCTATTGTAATTTCAGTCACAACAAACCCTTAAAAACTGAAAATATTCCTATTAATCAACTATAATCAAAATCAGTTCATGAACAATGAATCCAAACTGTAGAATCAACCCCATCACGCCACAAGCTTCACCTCTTAGCCCTAGCTAAGAGGTTTAGCTATACCTAAACATGGTTAAGCTAATCTCAAGAAAGAAAAAGAAAGTAAACTAAATGAATAAGGAAAAGAAGGAAAAAACTACTCTTCTCTCCACGTTCCTGAATGCCCCACGGCTGCTCCCCCTTTCCTCTCTCTTTTTTTTGCTCTTTATAGGCACTGTAGTCGGTCGGCTGGGAGAGCTTTCGCAGTTTGTTTCTTGCGCAGGAAGAGTCCCGGACACGCACCCTGTTTTTGTGCCGCGGAAACCTTTGCGCTCGACCCGTGTTTGGAAGGCTGATCATATATATCTTTCAAAAAATGACTTCTTGGAAGGTGTTATGGCCACCTTCTCTCCATCATGGACGGTTCAGATCTTCGAAAAGATTGATGATCGTGGTCCACTACTCCCCCGAATCTATGGATTTCCCGGACGCGCGTAAGGCTTATGCAGACACGCTGACGTGTTTGGTGGGCCCCATAGTGATGTTTTTGATGCAATCCACCCAGTCCATTGCAATCACGTCAAAAAACCAGTAAGAAATGGTTGGTTTCAGATTGAGTTCGGTGTGGCCCACAGAATAGTTTGCTCCGCCGTCCGAAGTGCTTTTGATGGGATGAAAACCAAGATTCGTGATATTTTGCAATTATGCCACCTAGGAGATGGTATTGGCCATCCTATAGAATGAATGAACGGTTTGGATTGTTCGTATGGACAATGGGTGGGGCCCACTACTCAAAAACGGACGGATGCTGTCCGTCCGTTGTCTCCGTGTGGGAGATGGCGCGGGTCAGCGCCCATGTTGACCGGGCTCCGAGTCCGGTGTGGCGCGCATGGAATTTCCATGGTGCACATGCATCTCGCAGTGTGGGGTCCACTGCGACGTTTCTGAGAAATCCGCACCGTCCATCTGCTGTATTATCGAGTCTAAGGGGTAGAGACCAAAGTTGAAGCATTTCCAGATATCAGGTGCGCCCCACTTAAGGATTTAATGGGCTGATCTGTCTATTGGGACACTTACACAATGATCCAATGGGTGAAATTCAACGTGTACGGTTAATTTATGGTCCTCAGGCCGTGTATGAAGTTTCAAGCCGAACAGATGGTGGAAACCTTGTGATCTCGCATGCGGGACACCTTTCTGGCCACTTGAGTGTCAGTTTCTTGATTTTCTTGGATCTCTGGCGTGTAAATCCGTCGATCTTAGTCCCCTGGACACCGTCCCTTGCTCTGGTGAATTCTGAGAGTTAAATCTTAGCTTTTAGCACCTTATTTTGATCCAAGCTCGTAAATACATCCTGCATCACAAATATGATAAAACGGGCCATTAAACATTATCATGCTTGTAAATCCAGGTAATAACTGGGGTCTGATATGCAATATTTGAAACTCAACACAAATACCGGGTCCTCTGTCTCTACGAGCCACTCGTTATTTGCATTCAACTCATCTAAGCAGATAGGGTCAAAGAAGCCGGGCTTTTCTTTCCTACTTTGGAATCATTCTCGCAATTTTTGATTGTATTGAACGAAAGCCAAGTCGTTTAGCTTTTTTGCTCAAGGCGATTTCTTTTCTTGGTATAAATTTGCAAGAAAGAGCGCATTTAACATTAGCTATTTAGGTAATTAATTTAGCTTAGGCCACTAAAAAATTAAAGTTTACAAAAAAACAAAACAATTACTAAATAGTCTAAAATCTAAATAAACTTTTACTTACCGACTCGAACGTGCTCCAATTGCGCTCGCAACCACTGACAGAACATGTGAGTCCAAGAATCTTCATAGCCAGCTTCTTTAGAGCTAGATCCTTCCTGTTTGGGTCCACTCCATAGGCTGCCCACTAGTCAGCTGAGAAAAACAGTTGTATAGGACCATAGTCCATAGGTTAGATCTCTTAGAGACACTTAGTAGAACAACTTTTTGTAAGAGTTCACTACACAGTTGAGTCAGTGTACACTAACATTCATTCATAGAAGTACTTACTGGGTAATTTCATTGTCCGATGTCTTATTACGATATCCCTTGAAAATATCCCTTCACTTTTTGTGTAGAAGTCCAGCAAAGTTGAGATCTTGTCCTGTTCTCCTTTATCTGGAATCATTCTTTTCAAGACATCGATAAATCCAACCATATGCATAGTTAGTACTTCTGCTGGATCAGTAGAAGCGAATAAACAGGCTGGGTTAAGGATGTAAGCAGCCAAATACAATGGGGATGATATTTGGCTGCCCCATCTTCTATCTATAATATCTAAAATTGGTCTGTAATCACGGTCTCTATAGTTAAAATGGTTCATGATCTTATTTTTCGCCCTCTCCATCGCATCAAATATGTAGCCCATTGCGGGCTTCTCATCCCTGTCCACCAATCGCAACATAGAGAGTAAGGGCTCGGATGATTTTAGTGCCTTTACCGCCTGAGTCCAAAAACTTTGAGAAAGAATTGTTTGTTGAACTCGTTTCCTGTCAGCCTTCTTTGACCAAGGCCCACTCGTAAAATCGGTCGACACTACAAAGCTTCTTAAGTTCTGATTTCTTTGCATGTAGCCTTTGTAGTGTTAAAAAGGCTGTAGCGAAACGGGTGACTGTTGGACGTAGCAAGTTACCCCCAATGTGTTTTCTCATTCGACTGAGAAGAAGGGCGTGTTTGTACATAAAGACCATGATTCTTCTAGCCCTTGCAATCACGTTTATAAATAATTTACTTATATCTTTTAACATAAGATCAATACAATGGGCTGCACAGGGGGTCCAAAATAAACGTCGCCTCTTCTCCATAAGGAGACGACCGGCCATTACATACGAGGCTGCGTTATCTGTAATTACTTGTACAACGTAGTCCTCACCTATTTCTTCAACTACACTATCTAGTAAGTTAAACAAATATTCTCCTGTGTGTGAATGACCCGACGCATCTATTGACTTCAAGAACATTGTCCCAGCTGGACAATTTACCAAAAAGTTAATGAGAGACCGATCGGATCTATCGGTCCATCTATCGGCCATTAGTGAACAACCATATATTTTTCATGATTCCCTATATTCAGCTATGAAGGATTGTGTATACTTAACTTCAGTTTTTAGACATGTCTCCCTTGTTTCATGATATGAAGGAGGTTTAAGCCCAGGTCCAAATTGACGTATAGCCTTAATCATTACCTTGGAGCTTTTCGATTTAACTGCGTTGAAAGTAACGCCGGTTTGGTAAAACCACTTAGCAATATATTGAATTGTGGTTTTTCTATCTTTTTGTTTATACCGGTTCTCTAAAGTTGTTCGAGCCAGCCCTTTCCCTCTGCCCCTTTGGTCGACCACATCCTTGGGGTGTGGTCTACACCATCTATCTATGGGCCCATGCCCTCGGGCTCTTTTCGATGATTGTACTTGTGGTCTAGACCGGCCTGTTGAAGTAGGGGGAGTGGGACTAGCTTCATCTATATTAAGTACATTTATATCTTCATATGCATCTTGTTCCATATATTCCTCCTGACGTAGGGCACTATCGCATTTCTTTCTTAATTGTTTTTCCATATGCTCCACGATCTCCCTTCGGATTTCTGGAGTAATTTTGTCGCATGCTTTTGCATTCGACCCCGGTAAATGTGCAAGGTGTTGGTTGTGCCTTGTAATGCCACCGGAACTCACAAACCCACATAACTCACATACTATGTGAGTCTTTTCGGTAGCACTACGGTAATGCCCATACTTCCAACCCGGGTCATTTGACTTGAGCTTCAAAGAGGAAGATTGGGAAGAAGACATTATGATGGTGGATAGTGGTGTGTGTGTATTATTAGCACTAAAAAGTAACTAGCTAGCTACTAACTAAAAACTAGAAAGTGACTAAGAAGTATTAAGAACTAAGAAGTAAGAAAGAAGTAGATCTAAGAGAGTAACCTAGTAAGTAAGAGTAAAGAGTAAAGAGTCTAAAGAGATGGGACTTGAGAGAGAGAGAGAGAGAGAGAGAGAGAGAGAGAGAGAGAGAGAGAGTTACACACTTACACACACAGTCACACACACACACACACTTGTAGAAACTAGAAAGGGAGAAGAAGAGGGAGAGAGAGAGTTGAGTTACACACTTACACTTGTAGAAAAGGAGAAGAGGGAAAAGAAAATGAGAAAAAGAGAGAGTTGAGTTACACTTACACACACTTGTAGAGAGAGAGAGAGAGAGAGAGAGAGAGAGAGAGAGAGAGAGAGAGAGAGAGAGAGAGAGAGAGTTACACACACACACACACTTACACATTTACACTTGTAGAAACTAGAAAGGGAGAAGAAGAGGGAGAGAGAGAGAGTTGAGTAATGAGTTACACACTTACACTTGTAGAAAGGGAGAAGAAGAGGGAAAAGAAAATGAGAAAAAGAGAGAGTTGAGTTACACACTTACACTTGTAGAGAGAGAGAGAGAGAGAGAGAGAGAGAGAGATTTACACACAAATAAAAGGAAAATTACAAATGTAACAACTAACAACTAACAAATCTAAAAGAGGTTCCCAAATCCCAACTTCAAATCTTGTTGTAACTTGTAGTCTTGTACTTGTAATCTTGAAATCTTATTGTAAGTTGTAACTTGTAAGCTGTAACTTGTACTTGTAAGTTGTAACTTGTAAGATGTAACTTGTAGTCTTGAATGTAAGTTGTAACTTGTCACTTGTAACTTGTAAGTTGTAAGTTGTAACTTCAAACTTGTAAGTTGTAAGTTGTAACTTCAAACTTGTAAGTTATAAGTTGTAACAACTAACAATTAACAAAGTAACAAATCAATTAACAAACAAAATATTAAAAAAAAAAATGATAGAAAGAAGTTAGAAACTTAGAATTAGAAACTTAGAGCTTAGAAAACTTAGTGGATGGAGATTGGAGATTGGAGAGGACTAGAGGAGTGAGGAGTCTCTTGACTCTTGTCTTGACTCTTGATCTTGATTCTTGAAGGATGGTATTATGAATGAAGAATGATGTATCATGTATCTTGGTCCTTGGATTCTTGATTCTTGATTCTTGTTGTACCCTCTTGAGTCTTGAATCTTGATTCTTGAAAGTTGAAAGAAAAGAAAAGAAATATAAAAATGGAATATGGATGGAGAGGAGTGGATGGAATGTAAAATGTATATTGTAAAATGTAAAATACTTAGTAAGAGAGCCTGTAGTAAGAGAAATAGAGAATAGAGAGAGAGTTTGAGCTTTTTTTGTAAGTAGGAATGCTTAGAATGCATATATATAGAGTAAAAATCTAGATTTTTTTTTAAAAAAAAACGTTCAAAAAACGGTCAGAAATTTGACCGTTGGCCAGTATGCGATCGCATATGCTGGCACATGTGGCATATACGATCGCATATGTGCAAGGATCGCATATGCCACCGCCGCATATGCGATTGGCCCCCGAATATGCGCATATGCGATCGCATATTCGCATATTCGACCGCACATTACGATAGTGCGGATGCGTCATATAGAGAGTTTCAAGGATTTTGGAGTTCGGATGCTCGGTCGTGACCGAATCGCTACTGGATTTCGTGTTAGCCAATTGGGTTTGTTGGTTGTCTCCGGCACGTGCCGAGTATGCTCCTAGTTTGATCCGTTTGGTTTTTCAATGATTTCCAGGTCAGTAGGAGACAATTCATTGAAGTTAAGTTGAAGCTCAGAGTGACATGTCCTTGTTTTAGGTGGGTTGTCTACACTATCCTATGTCAGAAACTCTGAATTTATCACCTTCCCAAACTATCACAATTCCTCCTTCCACACCTTTTGCCAAAAGGGCCTACCCATTATTTCTCTTCCCCCAAATCCCCAATATCTTATGTTCATCCTTTTTCTCTTAGTTGGTTTCTTGAATCATCAGGATATCGATATCCTATTTCCTTCACCATATTCCTCAAAATTCTTCTACTATCCAACAACGCCAACATGTTTGCATTCCGTGACAGAACTTTCATTTAGAACTTAATTGTTTAGCCACCCTAGCAGGCTTTTGGATTTCCTTTTCCCTATGCTGGACTTGCTTCTTCTTCTTTTTTTTTTTTTTTTTGCAAAATCAAAGTTTACCAACTATGCCAGCCTTAGAGCCCCCTACTTACTCTCTTAATTGCTTCCCCTTTAATTGACACAGGTTCCTTAAATCTCTACCCTCCAGATTTGTGAAAAGTTCTTGAAGTTTATGATTCCATCCACGAAACGATAAACCCAAGTTTTTGGATATCCCCATCATTCTTCCAATCTTGTTTTCTGGGCTCAGATTTTCTTCCATCCTATGTGTGAGTTTGAGATGCTCAGTGTCCCACAGAATAACATCTTCCCTCCAAAAATGACTCCTTTGTCATGTCATTCCCATGGATGCTTATTACATTCTACTTGGTGATGAGAAATCGATTGGAAAGCTATGCTAGATGGGGAAAAGAATGCTTACTCCTTGGAAAAGATTGAGTTGGATTAGTGTTGTATCCATTAAGTTTAGCCATAAGAAGCTAGGTAGAGGAGAAGAAAGTTCATAGAGATCCAAAGCAGGTGCACTTGCAAATTACACAGGCACTCATGTTTCAGAATGTTACTACTGTTTGGAATAAGATCTTAAAGTTTCCAATATTAATTACTCACGGGAGTGAGCTGGCACCAAATACCCGCCTGTTTACTTCTTTAAAATTGTAGTGAGACCTACTGTATTGATGATGTGAATTGAGCTTCTATGCGACAAACATGCCAACGTTGCACATGTCAGACATCTGAGCTGTATCAGGTGATATCTGCTCTAGAGATTTTTTTAGAGGAAACAACAATTTATTGAAAAGGCTTGCAAAGTGGGAAAGAATACAATGCACAACCTAAAAAAAAGAGAGAGGGCAAGAAGTTGCCTACTCATAAGACAGTAAAACACCCACGGCAACAAAAGACTATTAATTTTCCATATTAGCTCATCAACGGAGGAGCATTTATCCCTGAAGCAGTGTTCATTCTGCTCCCTCCATATGGACCAAAAGGCTGCAATAATGAGCATCCTCCAAGCTTTCTTCCATCCTTTCAACCCTCCAGCACCATGCCAAGCCTACAGAAGCTTATCCACCGAGTCCGGCATTACGCAGGCCACATGCATAATGGCGAAGAAAAAACTCCCAAGCTGATCGAACAATGAGGCAATGAATGAACAATTGGTCAATCGACTCTGCGTCCTTCATGCACATCCGACAAATGTTGGGAAAAACTAGAGATTTTCGCTGTAAATTGTCTATCGTCAAGATTCTCTTTCTTCCAACTATCCAAACAAACATAGCCACTCTTGGGGGAGCCCCATAGAACCATTGGTGGAAAGGAATATGTGGGCCTGGAAGAGGAATTGAGGATAGAATTGCATTATACATCGAATGGACTGAGAATCTCCTAGAGGGATGGGTTGTCCACCTCAACCGATCATCATCTGATAAAGGGGCTGTACGCCTCAGCAAATCCAACAAGGTGATAAAATCAGAAGTATCAACTTCATTCAAATTCTTGCAGCATGGGGGGCTCCACACAATCACATTCCCCAAGGAGGAGAAACACAAAGCAACTGAAACATGACGGTCCAGAGCAAGAAGAGCTAGTCTAGGGAAGACCTAACGGACCTCATTGCCACACCAAATGCCTGCCTAGAATCTTATACAAGAACCATTTCCTAGGGTAAATGCAACCCTACTTCGAACTAGGTGCTCAATTGTAGCAATCCCTTTCCATAAGTCAGAAGCGTGATTGAGTGAAGACCGTTTGACGAACCATCCGCCGTCACACACTCCATATTTGCTTGCAACAAGCCCCCCCTCCCCCACTAGTTTGCAAACCTCTTTCCATTTGAGGAGGTGAAACTTCTTCCTCCTCAGAGGCCCCTTTCCAAAAGAAGTCTTGTCTGATGTTTTCAAGATGATCCACTACCCCAGCTGGGCATAAAAAAAGAGACATGAAGTATATCGGCATGTTCGAGAAAGCGGATTTGATGAGAGTCAATCTACCCCCATACGAAATAAATCTACATTGCCATGTCAAGAGCTTTCTCTCAATCCTCTCAATCACCTTGTCCTAGAGATGGATCAGCACCTTTCCAATGCACAAAGGAAGGCCAAGATATGAGGAAGAAAAGGAGCCTATCTTGCACCCAAAGACTTCAACAAATTGTCTCAAGTCATCCTGCGAAATGTGAACCCCAAGTATCTCACATTTGTCAATGTTAACCTTCAAGCCATAAACCGCTTCAAACCAAATAATGACTTTCCGAAGATTGTCAACCATCGAAACATTTGCATCACAGAATAACAAAGTGTCATCAGCATACTGCAAATGATTAAGGGTGTTTCCATCATCCACCACAACGAAGCCCTTAATAAGACCAGCCAACTCAGCTTTGAACATCATCTTACTGAAGGCCTCTCCAATAACCACAAGAAGATAGGGGGAGAGGGAATCCCATTGTCTAAGGCAACGAGAAGTGTTGAAGAAGCCATGGGGAGATACGTTTATCATGACTGAAAAAGAAGCTATCTTGATTCAGTAGCGGATCCAACTCCTCCATCTGTCTCCAAAGCCCAGGTGGAACAGCATTTAGTCCAGAAAGCCCCAGTCGACTTGGTCGTACGCCTTTTCCAAATCCAGCTTACAAACCAGATCTGCTGTAGAGATGATCTGTCCAAAATTCTAGTTATTCTAGTTGTTCAACTACCGTGTTAGCCACAATGTATAGGAAAATTCTAGTTATTCAACTACCGTGTTAGCCACATTGCAAATTTATTTTATTTATTTTCTAGACAGCTCCAAAATTCATTGATTTTGTATGTGTAGCTTACCTTAAGTTGAACAGCCTGAGTTTTTGGCCAGTGATCTACAAGTTTGGTCCCACAGAATGTTTAGAAGGTATCAGTTTATGCCTTAATTGGTGTAATATCATGCACATATAATACTATGTAGGCAGGATTTATAATAATAACATTCATTATTTCATATGTAAACTGCATCATCATTCATATATGAAAACCTGTATTGCATATATTAGTATAGAGTGACACACGTGATCCTGCACGTGGAGTACCCACATATTGGAGGCATTAGCATACCAGTACCAATACCACGTATCAGAGTGCCCCATGAGCCAGGTGACCTTGGTCCCACATGATAGGTGGCTCAGCTGTCCTACACATGCCAAATGTGCATGTGGGACTGGCAAACATATTTTTATTAGAGTCGGAAGTTTCTCTCCTCACAAAGAAAGAAACTCTTTGAAGTATCTCTATTGGCAATTGCAAGGAGCTGTTATGACATTGCAGCATAATTTCCTTATGAGTTCTCTCTGTATTTTCTCCTCTCTTTTTTTCCTTTTTTTTTTCTAACATATTTTTTTTTATATACATTTTTATCTCCGAATCTCACATGGAGCTAAACTAATGAAATTTGCAGCGGTAAACATGCCGGCACTTCCAGCTGCAACAACTTCACAGAGCGGTATGGATGCTCTTAATTTTTATTTTTTTTTCATTGTTTCTTTTTTAAGTGTTACAGACCTTCATGTTACTCTCTTTTCCCATTTGTATGGATAGTTGAAGAAAATTAGATGTGTACTGGTCAAAGGGGACGTGGATTGTGCTCTACAGAAAATAAATGCGTAGAATGTTCTTGTGTTTATAGAGGAATTCTATGATACTCAAGCAAGGATATGCAGTTTTTTCAGGTTTTCAGACAAATGGTGCCCATGGTTTAGTGGTCCAGATCATTGGTATGTTGGGTCCTGTGGATGTCCATACCCCAAAAGTCTCCCAGGTTGGAAGATCCTTGGCATCAACATTGAGCACCGATGGTGTATTTCTCCTCTTAACCGCTAGGATTCACCCTATGAAGGAGATTTTAGGGGCATGGTCCGTCAATAGTGAGGACCAACAGACCAATGGTCTGGATCACTGAACCATGGACTCCACTTGTACAAAATAGAAGTCATGGGTCAAGGATCCTGTTATCGTCATATATATATCAAAGTGATTTGCTATGCCTGCATGCAGGTGTTAGGCAGTGCACACGGCATGCCACTGGTTCTAGAGTGGCAGACATTGAGATTCAAATGTTCATCACATGGGGCCCACCATGTAAATCCCCTGACTGCATGGGATTATGGCCATCACTGTTATGCATTATGGGGCCGAAACGGCCATTACAGAAAACTGCCAGTAACGGTCTCGAAACAGGTTTTTTCAACAACAAAAAAAAAAAGGCCGTGAAGGCCTATCTCATAACAGTAACGGCAGTGGCTGTTTCGCCACCATTACTGTTATGGAACACCTTGCAGAATGGTCCACACTACGAAGTTAGCTGCCATATTACAGATACGCAGGTGTAGAAAAAATCGCCCAAAGCAAATGGTTAGGATCATCTGATGGGGAGATTTCAAGTATTATATCCATTCACCACGGAGCCCACCATACGAACAATTTGGACCACGTTAACCTGAATCTCAGTTTGTTGGGCCGAACAAAAGCTTGATCGACCATCCTGTATTTCCTTTTTGTCCAAATTTAAATTCCTCTTTAACTTGCATTTCTTATTTTGGCAGGCCAAACAAGGAAAGAAATGATTTTGCCTTTGCTCCTTACATCCTCAATGATCATTACCACATTCGTATAATTTTGATAAAATTTGCTCTCGCGCCTGTAAGTATGATGGGAAGCTGCTCTCTGATGCAATTGCTGCTGGTCGACCCGACTGAAATTGACCGTTTCCATGCTGTTTTGAGACAAGGTATGTATTTAATTGCTGCAGAACAGATACTCCTTAGTAATCCATTCATGATTCTTGCTAGTTGTGTAATAATGTTTGTAGTTTGTAAAGAAATCCTTCCTAAATGAGGAAGAGTGTGTAAGTAGAGAAACCATGGCTTTTCCTATTTGACTTGGATCATGGCGTGATGCCCAATTCGTTTCTCTATGTGAGTGCCATGCAGAGACGTCAGGAAAGCTGCTCCCTCCCGGGTTTTTCAAAAAGAGGTTTGCTTGTATTGCAATGTGATACATTGGGACTCTCACCTTTGAATCCGGTTCATCCTCCAATGATCCAAACCGTTTATATCTCACCTCTCATTTTGTATGGTGGAAACACAACAATTGATAGAATGGTGTGTCATTGAGAAAGGCCCAAATCCAATGGTTAAGAGTCACAATGTATCTTACTGTAGAACATTAGGTTGCATTCGAGGAAACCACTTTCAAAGAAATGGGGTTAGCTAGGTGTTGCTTTGACTGCAGTTAAAGTTTTCAAATTTGAACCATTTATCAAACTTGCTGACCCGAAATAAGAAGAAAGATGAAGAAGAAGAAGAAGAAGCATATGGGTGAAATTTCAGGACCATTGGCTGCTTGACTGGGCCAGTTTCAGATCTAATTCTAGCTGTGATTCCCCATGCCTTGCCTGTCGAGTGGGAAAATGCATTAAAACACATTTTTAGTGTCATCCAAACACACCCTAAGGCTATGCTTTTTTCTAATTATTATTCTGATATGTCAGCTGGGTCGCCTATGGCAGTGTTAGGCTCAAACTATTTGTGATTCATTTTGGGATTTCCACGGAGTAGAATTGCGAAAAACCATGAAGCAACAGTCATGTGGATATGAAATTTCACTTCTTTCCAATAAACAGTACGGGATTGGCCCAACTCATTTGAGTCAGTGGTGGATCGTCTAAAGCACTCCTGGTGTCAAACTGGATTGGGTCTTGAGTGCAGGCTGGCTGGGACTCGGCGGAGTCTTAAAAACTTGCCTGGATGAGCCCCATGCAACACATCAGGGTCGACTCCAACTCTCTCAGACCTGTTCCGGTTCGACACCGTGAGTCCTCCCTGACTCGGGTGAGTGATGACTCGATTCAGGGACCAAACGAGTCGATCAGAGGCGCCTGGTTTTCAAACCCTCCTTCCAAAAGCTGAGGCCCATTGACTGGTTGGTCAGGAGCATCTGTCTGTTTTTTTTTTTTTTTTTTTTTAAATAATAATAAATTTAAGCGGGCGTCCATGATTGAGTTCTTAAATGAACAGAGCTGATCACTGATGTTGGGTCCCTCTTATGATAGGGTTTGCAGACTTTATTTTCACGTAAACCAGATTAGAACTAAGTGGTCTACCTTTTGGCATTGCATCCATGATCTTGACGATGGTCACAACTTCCATGCTTCCTGGTTCAAGGTGCCAGTGGACCCCACCACATGCAAATTGATGGTAGGGCCAGCCCATTAGGGAGGAGGAGGCACAGAAAGCCCTCCAATAGTCTTAGGCACTCTTGTTACCCAGCCATTACACACAAGACTCTAACCTTTTTTTTTTTTTTTTTTTTTAAACGCACGCACACACACCCCACACGCTTACGCGTTGTGGAATTTCACCACCTATGGGTACTCGAGCCCTTGACCCGGTGTTGAAACTCTTGAGAGTCTACCACCGGAGCAAGATTAAGAACCCCACTTCTAAATTAAAAATTAAAAAAATAAAAAACCTCACGAGACTTCACCTCCACCTTCTCATTTCAGTAGGTTCGCTTCCTATTCCTTTCCCACCATTACAGGATTCAGCTACTCTTCAACAGGATCCACCACCCCAAACATAGCAAAGAGAACTCCCAACTCTCCAATACGATCCTTCACACCTTGAATTTCTAGTTTCTAGAAAGGTTGCCCTTGGCTCAGCAATCCAGACCATTGCCCTAATGGGTCTAATCAATCTCCCGAAAACCCAACAATCCTAACTGTTCAATTGGTGGCCTGCAAATGCACATGCCAACAACTACCAAGTAATTTTATGGAAGAAACAAACAGTCCTTGCTGCCAATTTCTTCCTCTCTCTCTCTCTCTCTCTCTCTCTCTCTTTTCTTTTCCTTTCTTTTTTCTTTTTAAATTCCTTTCAATGCAAAACAAAATCTCTTTTCATTTACCTTGCTTGAATCCAAACAGCCAGTATTCAATGACCACTTAGGTAGAGCATTCTCTAGCATTTGCTATTATGAATGATTGATGCTACTCATTTTCAGTCATATATTCATGATGCCTTTCAGTTGCATAATCCTGTTGATAAGGTTAATAAATCATTGAAATATTCATATCCAAAAAGCAGATAAAAAAAAAATGGATGTCTTTATATATATATATATATATATGACACATACAAGGAAACGCTCACCTGCGAATCAGTTCGTATTTACTACGTACAAACTTTTTTGAGAACCCATCATACGTGATGTGGATCCAAAATCTGAACCGTTCATGTGAAGCAGCACCTCGTCAAACCCCCTGGGCCTAAGTTTTACTTTGATCCAAAACTTTGATGGGCCAAGCAAAATGAAAACAGTTTCCTCCCTTGATTTGCATTTTCCTTTGCTATGGCCCACCAGAATCTTAGATCGGGGTAAAAATTTGTGACATGAGGTTTCATGGGATTCCGAATCACTTGGACCGTTCAGATTAGACACCCATGGCACGTGTGTAAAGGTGCACACGTGCATAGGCACACAGGAGAGCATGACTCTTTTTTTTTTTACCACACGCACACACACCCCACACTCATGCTAGTGGAATTTCACCACCTATGGGTACTCCAACCCTTGACCGGGAGTTGAAACTCCGGGGAGTCTACCACCCGGGCAAGAGCAAGGAGCCGACAGGGGAGCATGACTCTCTCTTTCTAAATATATATATCTCTCCTGTGCACCTATGCACGTGCATACCTTTGTACACGTGCCATGAGTATCTAATTTAAACAGTCCATGTGATGCAGAATCCCATGAAATCTCATGTGACAAATTTTTATTCCGATCTAAAATTCTAATAAGCCATAGCAAAGAAAAATGCAAATCAAGAGAGAAAACCGTTTTCATTTTTCATGGCCTAACAAAGTTCTATATCAAAGTAAAATTTATGCCTGGGGGGTTTCACGAGGTGCTGCTTCACGTGAACAATTCAAATTTTTAACGTAGTATTTATGAACTAAGTTAGCAGGTGAGCATTTTCACACGTGTGTGTGTATATATATATATATATATATATATATATATATATATATATATATATATATGTTAGAATTTCGGACGCAGATTGTGGGTACAACTTGTGCAGCTCAGCACAGGTAAGACTATGAGGGGCCCACCATGATGTGTGATAATGACGCCCACCGTCAAAACCTTCCTAGGACCCATGGTGTTATTTATTTGTCATCCAACCTGTCCATAAGGTTACAAAGATTTGGATGGAGGAAAACCCATATACCAGCTTGATCCAAAACTTCTGTGGCCCATAGAAGTTTTCAACAGTAGTTGTTTAATCCTAACTGTGGTCCACTTGAGCCTTGGATCTAGCTCGTTTTTGGGCTCATGTACTAAAACGATATGATAAAATGGATGGACGGTGTAGATAAAACCAATACATCACGGTGGGCCCTCAGAGCTCCTGTCTGTGCAGAGCTCTGACGGGTAGTACCCAATCCGTGTCCCTCTATAAGCATCCATCCTAATATTGGTGGTGACTCGTCCTCGTCATAAGTGGCACTAATGTACAACTATTCAAACCATCCAAAATCTAAGAAATCATAATTATTAAGCAATCCTAACCATCCAATCAACGGCTATCAAATGGATAGTTAAAAGTATAAACAGTGGGTGGTCCAAATTACATGGGAAAAATCAGATGGTTTATATAATCTTGTCCGTTCAAATTTTAGATTGTGCTCTATCCACAGTGGATTTAAATTTAATTATATGAACGGTCCGTATTTCTGTACAACTACGCCATGTGTTCGTTCCTGAGTAGTGAAAACTACGGGTTTGCCATCCCGCAGGAGTACTGAAAATCGTGTTCCGCTTGTATTTGGAACGCAATGGTACTGCAAATCGTGTTCCGCGGCAAAACCTACTCCAATAAATACCCTCCATTCATTGGCGCCTCAAAAAAAATTCAAAATCTCTCTCTATCTCTCTCTCTCTCTCTCTCCATGGGAGATTTCGCAGCTCCTTCATTCTGTCTCGGAATCGATTTCGATCCGGACGAATCTCTTCACCAGCCATCCACAGAAACTCCAATCAATGTATCATCTCAGTCCGTCAAAGAAGACAGCGAAGATGACAGAGATTTCCATCCCGAAACCCTAGATCCAGACTTGCCTCCGGTCCTCAAGCGCCTGAAGCGAGGGCCTCCGGTTCCTTCATCGGACATCAGAGAGAAACAATCCCCACATGAACTCTCGAACGCCGATGACGATATTGAAGAGTTCTCTTCGCAGGAAGATCGACAGAAAGGTATTCGAACAATTGCCCCCCCGTTGATTGGAAGTTTTGTACCGAGATTGTAAGAATGCATTTGAATGTATCCCAAAATGACATCCGTAACAATATTTTGGCAGAACAGGTAATGATTAGTACCACCGTGAAATTGGGGCCTGCAAGTAAAACAGGACCCTAATTGCACAGGCTTCTGATTTTCTGCATTTTCTTTCCCCCAATCTGCATTTGGGACAGTCCAGGTTCGACATGGAACATTCCCAACGTTTGGTTATTGATCACCATGACCATCTTCACCGCATATCCATCATAGGTTATCAGATCCAGTACATCTACACTGCGATTTAGGAGACCCATGTTAATTTGGTTATTGATCTGTAATGGATTTCATATATAGTCCCCAACCTAGATCTAATCAGCCATCTCCTATTTATGTGTGGTGCCTTGTTCAACATCATCTCTCAAGTGATGTCTCTGTTTTGTGGAATGAATCAACCACTATTTAGAATTTTAAAAAAAGGACTTAATATAAATCTGCTCTTCTCGCTGGATTATCTTTGCCATCCTTCTCTGATTGGAGCTTATCTTCAGCTCTAGTTAGATCATCTAACTTGCAAACCTGAACCATTGTGCATCTCAAACACTTTGCACTTGAACTATTGTGCACTTGAAGCAGTCACTAGCTACTTACTCTCTGCAAACCCGTCTTGGAACACATGCCCTTGCTGACTATGGGTTATAGATCCCTTTTGTCTGTTTTCGGATCTGCGCTGTTGTCCCTGGATCAAATCTCCCATCTATGGATTTGATTTCTGGTTCACTGTTGTGTCGTCATCTTCACCTTCCGTGTCACTGCTAGTTCACCAATGTGATTGCCATGCTAGATTGTTCCTTGATGACTTGCAAGTTGACCTTTTGCATCTTCTTCCTTGCCCTGTTTTGGATATCTACAGCCTCCTTGTAAAAATAATAGTTGATATCAGTGAAAACCTAAAATATGAAGCAGATTTTCATTTTAAGGTTCATGCAGATGATAAGGGCTTTGTATCATCATACAAACTTGCAAAGAGAACTTGGGGAGACCTTTTGTTTTGCTTCAATCTATTTCTTCTCAGCATATCCCATTGCATATGTTGGTTATTTTGATGTTCTTTCATTTTCATA
The DNA here is from genome assembly GCA_037074715.1 of Magnolia kwangsiensis. Taxonomy (NCBI): domain Eukaryota; kingdom Viridiplantae; phylum Streptophyta; class Magnoliopsida; order Magnoliales; family Magnoliaceae; genus Magnolia; species Magnolia kwangsiensis. The sequence continues at coordinate 201,955,152 of CM073571.1, forward strand.
TTGTAATATGTTCCATTTGAAGTAAGCTTCTGTAGATTTATGCTTTGGTAATATGTTTGTAACTCCAATTTGAGCTTCAAAGGATGAGAGATAAATGAATTATCTTTCTTTCAAGTAATATTCATCCAGTCTTTTCTTTTCTTTTTTCAATGACAGAAGAACATTCGTCAATACAAAATCGTTCCGCGTGTAGCAGTTCAAAGTTCTCCCTGCAGAGTCAGAGGATCCTGACTACTCAATCAGCAATCAAATCCAATGCCCGGGAAAAGAAACAAGCTTCTAATGCCTCAACTTCTGCAAGTTTAGAAGAAAGTGGCAACAAGTTTGCCTTTCCAAAGTTAACTATCAGCCCTCTTAGAAAATTCTGGCTACTGGATTCTGATACTGATGAACCTTCTTCCTGTGAAAACCAACCCAAAAACATTAAAAGCGCTGATGCATACACAAAAGAGAGGCCGTGTGGGCCTACCCAGTCCATAACTGGGAATCAACAGAAGATAGCAAAAACCTCATCAAGTATGCTCCAAACTGAAAGTTTATGGAAGGATTTCAGTCCAAAGAAAAACAAATTGGAAACACCTGCTTTGGATGAGTTCTGTGAAGAATATTTCAGATCTTTGAAGGATAATAATGTAAGTGATGGTAAGGAGGGAGATATGAGAGCTAGTAGGTCTAAGGCACTTGCTGAAGACAGTCTTTTGAATGAAACAATGGGTTGTTTTCTGAAAAACAATATCCATGAAAATGTAAAGGAATGTGGTAGTCAGCCCAATCATCTTCCTCCTGCTTATCGCTATTTTTGCCATAATGATCCAAGAATTCAGAAGCTAGTCCGCCGCCGCTTGCCCAATTTTTTCCCTATTGTTACTTCGGGCCACAGAGGACAGCAGCAGTATGAACCAGCAGTTATTGATTATATGTAAGTCATTTCATACCATCTATACTATTATTACTATTCAAGGAATTATGAGGTCTTGATGGATAAGAACTTGACTACTGTTCTTACATGGCAATCCGTGCTATGGGGCAATTCAACCCATTGATCTGACTAACCTACTGTGGATGGGAATGCCCCAATGATCTCCTAACAGGGAAGAGTGTCCTTTGAAGTGGCCTACATATAGAGATGGTTAAGAAAAGTACAGCTACTCTTCACGAAAAATAAATAAATAAAGGCCAGATATCAGATGGACCAGATCTTCCAATGCAGATGATTTCAGGGAGTCTGCCATCCATTTGGGGCCCGCAAGGTTGACAGCCTTGATCACCATGGGCCTGACTAGTACCAAATTGGTGCATCAAAGTGTGGACACTTTTTGCATCCAGATGCATTAAACCCTCTAATTTCTCTTACTTTTTATTTTTTTGGTGAGAAGCTCTATTTTTACTTGTTCTAACGCTGTAATGTCAGTACAGGAGTCAATTTGGCCATACCGATGTTTCTAGAAAAGTTTCTGCTCAAGCATATGGGACTGGGAACAAAGGCCTTGGAGGAAGCTCAAAGAAGAGCAAGAAGAATCTAAAGAATGCAAGTGCTCCAGGGGTCTCACAAGATTCTGGAAGTTGGGTGAACCCAAGAAGCTGTGATAACATCCCTAGAGATGCTGGAAAAAGACGAGTTCATGCAGATGCTCATGCTGCTGGTCATTGGTATACTGGTCAAGATGGAAGAAAGGCAAGTAGATATGTCAACTCTAGACAAGTTTCAGTCATTAAGATGTGCTTTCAATTGGGTCCTTACTCATGGCTTAGTGGTAGACTCACAAGAGTTTCAACACCAAGGTCATGGGTTCGACTACCCACTGTGGTGTGTGTGGATGTGAGGGTGTGTGCGTAAAAAAGAAGAAGTGCTTTCAATCCACTCTCTTTTCTGATGATTTTCAGTATTTTTGAGAAATTCAAAAGAGCAATTCTGAAAACTTACATCCAAGCTTTCAAGCATTCAATTTCCATATAAATAGCATATATGTATGAGGTCTGGACCTTTCATCTGTTCGGTTCAAATTACGCAGGTCAGATGATCCTAGCCACTGATGGAAGGGCTCTGCCTGTTGAATGTCAGCTGTTGGTTGTACCTTAACTGTCCATTTCTATTCCTTAGAAGTCCTCCAATCATTGACTGGGATGACCATATCCCTGTGATTTACGGGCTCGACTGCATTCATGATAGGTCAAACAGATGAAAGGTCTGGATCTGTTTGAATTTTGCCATGTCTGTAGGGATTGAGTGCTTGATAACTTAGATATCAATGTCTCACCTAGTCCTTTCATGTATTTTACTGCTGCTGCTAATATCATTATTATTTTGGTAACTACATCTCTTATATTTTATTTTATTCGTTTTACATGGAAAGCTCTCTCTAAACATGGTTTGAAGTGTCATCTAAAACCAGTATGTATCAGCCAATACATATTGTTTACAGTGCCCAACAATACACATCAGTCACACAAAAGACCTCCGGACTCACCTATTATAAGCCTGTATTTGTGGGAGTTAAGCATTGAAAAATGTTTATAAACATGTTTTAACACATTTTGTGGGGTTTTGGAAGTTAGGATTGTTTTTTTTTACCAGAACTTGGTTGTATCATCCTGTATGCATCGGGTTATCTGTCATGAATGATATGATACCCAATACACCCATTTTAACCCTTTGCTCTAAATGCATATACATATATCATATACAATTGCCTTCATGTTCATGCTTGCGTACACTGAAAATGTGTTCATCTGCATCTTTGCTGATTAAGTTATGCTTGATTTATTCTTCAGGTTTATGTCAACAAGAATGGGCAAGAGTTGACTGGTCAAATGGCCTATCGGCAATACAGGAAGGTATTTTTATCAACTAGCTTGCAATGTTTGTTGTGAATGTATGCACGTGCATAACACACACACACACACATTATGAACAACCAGGATTGTCCCATTGAGTAGATCTTTTTGGTCCATGGTCCATCCATTGTGGGGCCCAATAAACCAAGGGTCTAGATCACTGAACCAAGAATTTACTGTGTTCATCCTTTGGTTGAGGATCCTATCATTCTTCAGCATCCACAATGCTCCTGACAACATGGCTATGGGAGTTGTGTATCAAGCTAAATACCCAAATCTGATATTTGTTTGTTTACCCAGTTTCGAAATTGCTCAACACAAGAATTAGACACTTCCCATATTATTCAATCACCTGATTCAGCTGTTTGACTTGCTTGATTAACCATTGTTCTGGACCATTCATCATATAGCCAAACAAAAATTAGTTAGAGCAAATTTTGAAAATGCTTGGCTGGCCAGCCTATATTACTCCAAAATTTTCTGTAGATGTGTAAACACAAAGCATATCCTTTTACTGGTTCACCTAAAAGAATGGCAACCAAGTGTTGCAACTTGAAATCTTCGAATTCCTTTGAATCATAAAATTGAGTAAATTGCTGCAAAGTAATAAAAATTAGGTGATCTAGGATAGAGAGAGACAACTATGATAAATAGATCCATCTTGATCAAGGTTTGCAAATCAGTTTCAGGGTACCGCTGGTAAGAGATCATATTGCCCCATATCACAATGTATTGGGCTGTCTCAGGCCAATAAAGGCTAATACAGCCATATCGTTCATCGTTGATACTGGTACATATCGGATGATACATAGTTTCAGGCAATACGTCAAATCATGATCTTGACCCAATAAAGAACATAAGTTCCCAAAACTCAGAAATTAAATAGAAGTCTATACCTCTGTTTTCATACTAGACTATTTCATTAATTCGTTGTTAGTAAATATGTAACTTGTAGCCTTGTAAACATCTCCTCAACAACTCTTTACAGTGGAAAACTCAATTTTAAAACTTACGAATTCCAAAAAGAAACCCGCAAAAAGAAATGGGGGGAAAAAGAAGAAGAAAAACTTGCTTAAACTTTAACTAATGCAAGGTTACCTGGATCAGGGTTTGGTATGGTACTTAGTTGCAGTATCCTTCTAAATAGGTGCTGCTCCCACTTCCTACCAATTTATACTTGTTTACAGTTCAAAATAGACACTTCCTGGCTCCCTTACCCAAATTTATTGCTGCCTCGCATCACACTTCGTGCAGCTTTAGTAGGGTACGTGGTACAGGAACTGTTATGCATACATTACTTCTTCCAAATAGTGGTATGCTACGGTTAGGATCATGCTGCTGTCACTTCAGTACATAAATCAAGTCTATACAATACTCTTATTTACGAATTGATTTTGTAATTTATGTATGAAATAGTGAATCTTATTATTATAGACCCCACATGTTCAGTAGTGTGTTATATGCATGCTATTGTGTATATTAAAGTACAAACCTCTACTTTGTAGATATAAATTTACACTACAACTTAATCAACAGTAATAGTATAAAACCATAAATTCAGATTGGTAAAAGTGGCAACCCAGATGAAAAATGACTCATCATCCAGATTGTGTGATTTGGAATGGAAAATGGAGGGTTGGCGATTTAGGTTAACACTGAACAAACCCATACTTCATTTTCAGCCAGGGATTAACTGAAAACCCAACTTAAGATAGCATACCTAGTAACCCCAGATAGGCATCCACATGATGGCATGTGATGACAATCCTTCTCTATTTTCCTTTTTGTTGGAGCGGCCACGTGATTATGGGCCCACCTAATAAGTCCACATTCTTCACCAAGGTACTCACTGCTCTCTTTTAACCATGGAATGACTAAAATACACCTAATTCCATATTATAAATGTGCTAAATGCTCAATTTATTAAACAATAATAATCATAAACCTCTTTAATATTTTTATAGAACTACCAACTCTTTGTAGTTCAGTTGCTATTATCCTACAGCTTCCTAACTTCCCATTGGCCACTGAAAAATTGCATGCCTGAGATAAAAATCATTCATCACTGAAGTTGCTCCTGTCCAATTACATGGTTTGGTGCTGAGGTGAATGATCTGTGAAAAGTGGGACCCACCTGTAAGGTAGTCGATATGCAGGCCTGAACGAAAATGCTGGTAGTTCAGGTCGAGCATTGTTTATTTCCTCATAAGTAAGTTGGATTGCAAGCCATTAAACTATAACTTTGGGACGAGAAAAGTAGTCGTGGCCAAACAGTCGCACCTGGGGTGAGCTGTTCTGATGTTGCTCTTGGTGTTACTGACAGGAGAGTGGTGCAGGATTCAGGAAGTCGAAAAAGAAAGCTGCTGCGAAGAAGAGTTCTAAGCGATGAGAGAGGAAGAGAGATGTGGATGTGAGTTACTATAATTAGATTGTAATTGTTGTATATATATGTATAAATGCATCAAAATTGTTAATTGAGTCACCGAGTTTCAAGACCAGCTGCTAATGAGTGTCTCTATTCTTCTGCATTTTCCCACCATCTTGTAAGCTTATTCTACAGTTTTGTATAAGCCCCACCGTGGAGCTTGCATGACATCCATTCCATTCATCTCATGTGCTTCCTATCTCATTTGATCCCAAAATCAGGCTGATCAAAAACTTAGGTGGGGCATACCTTGTAAAATCATGCCTAAAACCATTAAAATCACATGGTTTGGCCCACAAGCATTTTAGAATGGCCTGATTTTTAGGTGTCCATTCATCCTGGCAGGACGCTTCTTATGAATGGATTGGATGGGGGAGTGGATTAGGTGCTACCTTACTGTGGGGCCCACCTTGATTATTTGTCGTTGTCCATCTGTTTTTCAGCTCATTTTAGGACGTGGTCCCAAAAATTAAGCAGATCCAAATCTCAGGTGGGCCACATCCCAGAAACAGTGGTGATCGAACTCCCACCATTAAAAACTTCCTAGGGCCCACCTGTATGGACGGAAAATACAAAGATTGGCTTTTGTGGAAACGGATTGGCTACTCCCCCTGACAGCAGCCCCTGTGGCTGGTGGTCGGTGCTATGTGGGCCCCACCATGATGTATGTGTTTCATCCATTCCATTCATCCATTTTTACAGATCATTTTATGGCTTGATCCCAAAAATGAGAGGTATATGTATCTCTTGTGGACCACACCACATGAAAACAACAGTGATTGGATATCCATCATTAAAATCCTCCTAAGGCCCACTGTACTGTTTATTTGACATCCAATATGTTGATTAGGTCATACAGGCCCAGATGAAGGGTGAAAACAAAAATCAGCATGATCCAAAACTTTTATGGGCCCAAAATGTTTTTTAATGGTTGACGCTCATTCAACACTGTTTCCGGTAATGTGGTCCACTTAAGACTGGGATATAACTCATTTTTGGTCTCCTATAGTAAAATGATCTGTAAAAGTAGATGGACGGCATGGATGAAACACATGCATCATGGTGGGGCCCACGGAGCATTGACCACCAGCCATTGGCTGGTGTTAGGGGGAGTAGTCAATCTGTTTCCGGCTTTTGTGGCCCACAAAAAGTTTTTAACGGTGATTCACCATGGTTTCTTAGGGCTGTCAATGGACTGGTCTCTCAAAATTTCGAATAGGCCCAGCCCATAGTTATGGCCCGAAACAGTTAAAAATGAGAAGCCAAGCCCAGGCCCAGCCCGTTGACAGCTCTGCTGTTTATAGTTTTGTGGTCCACATGAGATTTGGATCTCCTAAAGTTTGGGATCACGTCAAATGAGCTGTAAAAATGGATGGACGGAGTGGATATGCAACAAATTCATCAAGATGGGCCCCACACGGTAAGGGTAACAACCAGGTGTTACGGTAACACCTAAACTCCTCCCATCGGATGTTTGGATGGCAACAAAATCGGCTTTTATCGCACTGAGTAAACTCAGTTGGGCCCACCGTGAATGTATGTAGTTTATCCATGCCGTCCATTCGTTTTTCTAGCTCATTTTAGACGTTGAGCTGAAAAATAAAGCATATCCAATGCTCAAGTGGACCATACCACAGGAAACAGTTGGAATAGTGATTTCGACCGTTGAAACCTTTCCAGGGCCCACAGTGATCTTTATTTGTCATCTAACCTGTTCATAAGATCACAAAGACATGGATGAAGTGAAAACACAAATATTAGCTTGATCCAAAACTTCTGTAGCTTCCAAGGTTTTTTCAATGGTAGACGTTCAATTCACACTATTTCCTGTAGTGTGGTCGCACTTGAGATTTGAATATGATCAGTTTTGGGCTTAAGCCCTAAAATTATCTGTTAAAATGGATGGATGGAGTGGATAACATATGTAAATCACGGTGGACTCCACATAGTTTACTCATTACCCAATCCGTTTCCATATAAAAACACAGTGGACCCCACAGTCAAAGCAGGTTTTAGTGGTGGGTGTCACCATCCCAATTGTTCCATGTGTTGGTGATACAACTGTGTTTTGGATTGGCTTGAGTTGGTGGGTGTCACCATCCCAACTGTTCCATGTGGTAGTGGTTCACCTGCGTTTTGGATTGGCTTGAATTTACGGATACATGGTGAAATTGAAGGGCACACCTTGTGGACGGAGTGGATCTAAGCCTTACATAAGGTTGGGCAATGCAAAAAATTGTAGGTAATCTTATTATTTGTACATGAGCCGAGCTTAATCGAATTTGACCAAAGTTTGGTTTGATCACTTGTTTATATAATACACCGATTCAAGTTTTACACTATTTAAGTTTAAAGTCTATCCCTACCATTTAATCTTGGTTCGGTCTAAATTATTTGAGCTTGAGCTTGATTTAATTTAGTCCAAATATTCAAGCCGAGCTGAATAAACTACACGAAATCGTGTGCATTCATGTATATGTATTATGTATTATCCACATCATTACATATATGTATTATTCACGCTGTCCATTTGTTTTTACGTATCATTTTAGTACATGATTCTAAAATTAAATCATACGTAAAGCTCAAGTGAGTCACACCACAAGAAAAGGTGTGTATACAATTCATAAACTAAATCAAATAGAACTGAATCAAGTTGAGTTTTGAACCGAGCTAAGCTGAGTTTGCTTTGGTTTGAGTTTAATTTGTTTTTTTTTAAAAACGAGCTCGATTCCGAGCCTTGGTTTCGAAACAATCTAAGCCAAGCTTTTGAGCGGGCTTGGTTTGTGTCCAGCTCTACTTATTATTCAATAGTTGTAGAGTAACTGGCCTCATAATTATTGGACCCATAATTAATCCAAACCATTGATGATCTGGGCCTTGCCATATGACCCATGCACCAGAATTTCAGTAGATCAGAAGATGTTATCCGTTGGTTGAATGTGGATGGTTGTATTTCTTTCCTTTTACCATTGAAAGGTAAAAGGAAAGAACTAGGACAATCCTAACCATCAGATCGAAAGTTTATAAAATAGATGGTCAATATCATTTGTTGAAAAATGGGCCTAACTAACCATTCGAGATATCTGTTTGTTGGGCCCCATATTTAATTGCTTGTGCACACTTGTGAAAGAATCCCTAGCCATCCCATCCATGGCTTGGAAGATGGACGGCTATAAAGATGAAGGGTATCTAATGGATGGTCTGGATCAATAAAATGGAAATGTACAAATGTTAATGCAACGAGAAGCACGTATAAGTCATAGTGCTATGAGAGCACTGCATCATTTCTCTTGTGCTAGTTTAGCTGCGAGAGGTAATTGAAAAAGGTTCTCCAGTCCAACCGGTTGGATTATACCCTACGGGCCGCTTAGAGGTATGATTTCTAATATTTTGAGTGTTCCTAACATCCAACCCATCCAACATGTTGGCCCTATCACAAGGATCACAATCTACAAGAATTCGTCTATATTCACCGATCCATTGGACCACATTTGTGTTTTTTATTTATCAATGGCTTAGACATTGTTTTCTATAATATGGCCCACCTGATGAGCAGATAGGGCTGATTTTTTTCACCAGGTCATCCTGTGGAAGGGTTGGATGTCAAATGCATTTTATATCGACAAAATCTATCTGTTTTTTTGGTTTATTTTAGGGATGGTGCACAACACAGGTAGATATAAATTTGAAGTACACCCCACCATAATTAGGGCCCGTTTGGCCGGTTGGATTGGAAGGGATTATTGGATGGTACTGAAAGGGATTGGAAGTTGAATCCTGGGAATGGCCGTGCGGCCCGAACGGAGTCGGTGTTCGGATCCTAATCTCATGAATCTCAAGATAACCCGCTAACAACACCATCATTATCTTTAAATCTCATCCCATCCACTCTAATCTATTAAAAGTTGCCGGGACGTGTTTGGTTCGTAGGATTGGAAGGGTTGGGGAAAGCTTAATCCCCGGATTGGCCGGGCGTGCCAAACAGTTCAGATATTCCAATCCATCCCACGGATCTGAAGACAATTCACTGACAACAATTATTACCTAAAAATCCACGCCAACCCTGCTAACATTCAATCCGTTCCCATCCATCCGGCCAAACGGGCCCCAAAGATTACTCATTGGCCATTAAAAGCATGCTTTGCGCAGGTCACATCCCCAGGGTAGCTCGTGGCGCAACCACGTTCCTACACTGCCGGGGCTACGTGGCATTAATATCAACACGGAATCCGTGTCTCTGACAAAAGTGGGATGTCTCTTTTCATGGAGCCACATCAAAGGCGACGCTCATGGAAAGTTACAAGGAATGTACGTTTCCGGGGCTGTGTTTTTCTAAAGTAATTGGAAATAATTATTTTCTTGCGTGGTTAGTGCATCCTTTACTAAAATTGATTTGGAACGTTAAAATTGAAAATGCTGCCAAATTTTGGTTGGGGCACACCGTGATGTACGGGATTATCCACACGTCCAGCCGTTGTGGCAACTGAATTTAGGACGAGCTAAAGAAAAAAAAAAGAGAGCAAGACTTAAAGTTTTAGTGGACTATACCGTAGGAAAAAGGGAATCTAACACCCACCTAACAACTTCTCTAGCTACTGTTTATTTTGGTGTGGGCTACTTTAATATTAAATCTACTTCAATTTTTTAACTAATACCTCAAAATGTTATAATACAGATGGATAATATAGGCATGTTATATACATCATGGTGGGGCTCACAAATTTGAGTTAATCTTTTAAATTGTTTTCCTAAGTAAAAGTACATGCCTATTTTCAAACAAGGTGAAATAGTAGTAAGTATTTATAAGCCATTTACCATAAATTTGAAAAATCAAACAGTCATAAACTTTTTGGAGTCTGGAAAATTTTGGATCAATCCGATAAATGGGTCATTACTAATGAGTTGACAAATAACCATTATTGTGAGCTCCAGGAAGGCTCCTGCTGTTAATGTTATTATCTAACTATTTTTATGTTATTGAGAGTTCTTAAGTGAACACATGACCCAACTTAAATGATATAAGAAAGGAGTATACTTTTGAATCTCGGTTGTCAATGAAGAAAATTCAACCTATCAAATGATATTGCTCAAGTAGAGTTGGGATTGCCTATGAAAAAGGCTATAATATCACTTTAAAGCTATAAGGGTAAAGGTAACCAAAAAAAAAAAAAAAAAAAATAAAAATTACTCACCTAAAGATAACCTAAGGCTCATCATGATGTCAGTATCTTTAAAATAACATTCGAACTAAATTGGTGGTTAAACCCGTTTGCGAGAGGATTCTAAGAAATCTGTCTTTAAGATATAATAAGTCTCTTTTTTAAAATCAGATAAATATGACTTTAACATGAAAAAACGAAAAATCATATCTCGAATACACTTTTAAAATATACAAAGCAAATATGAAAATGAAGAAATTAAAAAGAAGTTTATGAGTCATTGTGATTTGAAATGATCCGTAAATGAGTTTTTTTATAACGATAAGGGTTACTTTTTAATGAACTTAATATGCGTGATTTCTAATATATTGAGTGTTCCTAACATCCAACCCAGCCAACATGTTGGCCCTATCACAAGGATCACATTATGCAAGAATTCGTCTATATTCTCTAATCCATTGGACCACATTTGTGTTTTTTATTTATCAATGGCTTAGACATTGTTTTCTATAATATGGTCCACCTGATGAGCAGATAGGACTGATTTTTCACCAGGTCATCCTCTAGAAGGGCTGGATGTCAAATGCATTTTATATCCACAAAATCCATCTATTTTCAGGGATGGCCCAGAACACAAGTAGATGCGAATTTGAGGTGCACCACACCACAATAAACGGTACTCATTGGCCATTAAAAGCATGCTTTCCACAGGTAACATCCCCAAGGTAGCATGTGGCCCAACCACGTTTCCACAATGCCGGAGCTACGTGGCGTTAAAATCACCACGAAATCCGTGTCCATCTCACAAAAGTGAGATGTCTCTTTTCATGGAGCCTCATCAAAGCCAGTGTAAATAACCCTAATTAGGTAATTATTATGTTTTCACGGTGTTTGAAAATTCACAGGAATTTTCACCTTTAGAACATGTTCAAAAGTCGTGCATTAGTTTTACCATAATATTTTGAAGCATGGGATTAAAAAAGAAGCAGATCCAACACGGAAGAGGCCCACACCAAAAGAAACAATAGCCTCACATGGTTTTAACGATAAATATTCAGTTCCTTTTTCGTATGGTGTAGTCCACTTGAGTTTTGTATATGTTTTATCTCCCGGTGTTATAAATTTATCTAGCATAATAGATGAATGGTGTGGATAAGGGAAATGCATCACAGTAGGACACAGATATTTTATAATGTTTTTGTGTAAAAAATTAAGTAGCCAAATCAAGTACAGATGAAAATCAAACAAGCCCTAACAATGAGGTTGAAAGTTGTAAAGGATGAACGTCTACCATTCAACTTTTTGGAGCGTGGAAAATTTTGGATCAATCTGATGAATGGTTGTCATTACAAATGAGTTGACAAATAAACGTAATGGTGAGCATTGGGAAGGTTCCATGGCAAATGTTATTGTGCAACTACTTTGTATATCACGGGAAGTTCTTAGGGCTTGTTTAGCAGGGCAAATCCAATGGGATTAGGAGGGATGGGATGGATTTAAAGGTAATGATGGTGGTGTCAGTGGATTGGTTTAAGATCCATGGGATTGCTATATCCGAGGACATCTTCACCGGTCTGTTTGGCACGCCCGGGCATATCCTAGGATTTTCCCTTCCAATCCATCCAACCAAGGGATGGGATCAATTTTAAGGTAATGATGGTGATGTCAGTAGATCGTTTTAAGATCCATGGGATTGCTTATATCCCTGAACAAGTTCACCGGTCTGTTTGGCTCGCCATGCATATCCTGGGATATCGCGATCCCATCCCTCTTAATACGGTGGGATTGGTCCGGCCAAACAGGCCCTTAAGTGAACACGTGATCCAACTCAAACGATGCAAGGAGTATATTTTTGAGTCCCGATTGCCATCGAAGAAAATTCAACCCATCAAGTGATATTGCTCAAGTATAGTTGGAATTGTCTATTAAAAAAGCTATAATATCACTTTAAAATTGTAGGAGTAAAGGCCAAAAAAAAAAAAAACACTCACCTAAAAATAGCTTAAGGCTCATCATGTTGTCGCTATCTTTAAAATGATATTCGTACCATATTGGTGGTTATACCAGTTTGCGAGAGGATTGCAATAAAACTGTCTTCAAGATACAATAAGGGTGTGTTTGGTGAGGTGGATTGGAAGGGATTGAATGGTATTAGGGTGGATGACATCACTTTCAATATAATGATGGCTGTGTCAGTGGATTGGTGCAAGATCCATGGGATTGCTATATCTTGGGATTAGATCGCCGAGTCTATTTGACACGTCCATCCAATCTCGGGATTGTACCTTCCAATCCGTCGAATCAAACACATCCAAGGCAAAATTGAATGGGATTAGGGTGGATTGGATGGATTTTAAGGTAATGATGGTGATGTTAGTGGATTGCTGGCAATCCCATAGAATTGTTAGATCCCGGGATAAGAATCTCGAGTCTATTTGGCACGCCCTGCCAATCTCGAGATTTACCTTCCAATCCCTTCTATTCCGCCCGGCCAAACAGGCCCTAAGTTTCTTCTCTAAAATCAGATAAATGTGACTTTAACTAGCAAAATCGAAAAACCATATCCCGAATACACATATGACTTTTATGTTATTATAATTTATTCTGTGACATTTTAACCATTTGCAATTTACTTCTTGAAAATTCTATATAACTATTCAAAGAAAAATTGAAAATGAAGAAAAAAGAAAGAAGATTATTTGAGTTATTGCGATTTGAAATGATCCGAAAATGATTTTTTTATAACGCTATAAGGGTTACTTTTTAATGAACTTAATAGGTATGACTAGGAGTTGAGTGTTTGTGGCTAAGAATAGAGTGTGTTGCTAATACCCCCCCTAAAAAAAGTTTATTTTTAATAAAAGACATCTTCTTCGTATTGTTTTTTCAATAATAACATCCTTTTATCGTTAATAACACCATTTTATTAATATTTTAAAATCAAAGGATGCCCTATTCACCATGAGACATCACTATTCACAAGGATTTATTCATTCTTTCTTTATTTTATAAAAACCCAACATGCAGAATTTAGAATCATGGGGATTCATGTAGCTCTAAGATTTATAAGAAAGTCATGTTATATTGTTAGCTGGGAGGTGGCCAGGGTTAGAATACATAAGATATACATTTAAAAATGAGCCCTCACAGTCAAATCATGTAATGCTCTGGATTTCGGGGGCCGAGTAAATTCTCGACTCCCGATATCTCGGGTGTCACTTATGTCTTGCGGAAGCGAGTAATTTGGGTTTATTTAGTTGGCGCATGAACATTCAAGGAATTAAATGGATCATGTGTCATAAACCACGACTAAATTACTGAAATAAAGTGTGACTAATAAAACGTATGATCATCAAAATGAAATAGCACGCATGAGGTAGGAACAACGTCCTAATAAAATATATGGTCCAAAAGAATGCGTAAATGTCCCCTCGCCCTAAGGCCCCATCACTAGTCTTAGGGTTACCTATGGTAATTCGCCCAGAAGCTGAAAGTATGAGATCTCATCCTCCTCGTCTACGCTCCCCCCATCTAGTGCATTAAGCTCTATGACACCTACATCTAAGATAGGTTTTGGTTAGTGTTTTAAAACACTGTCCCAAAGTGGGAGTGAAGGATTAACTCAGTGCGTTCCATTAACAATAAGTTACACAAGTTATCGATTCCATAAGTACGATTAATGAAAAACATCAAACACAAAGTTCCTAACTACTCTTGTTAATATGTATGCATGTTATTGTAATATGATATATGCCCTCACCATCCAACACACTCTCGAGCGACACCATCTAAAGATCGCATATGCCCAACACTCCCTCAGTGCGACCTCGACTACCGAGTCATCAACCTAACTAATGTGATTCGGTCATGAACATGTTAGTCGTGGGCTTAGTTATGTTCATTCATCCAGCATGTTCAGGAAACTGGGACACTAAAACAAAGTCAATGTGCTAACCCAATCGCGAGGCCCAGGTGGCTGCGACGGTCTTGCGCCTACGATCCTTAATTCATTGGGGTTCGTCACTCATAGAAAATGTATACAAAAGGTGATTTTGTAAAGTAGATTTACTCATGGTCACTACGGGGAGGCTCATCACCCTTACGTAGGCTAACATGGTGTCTCATTCCACCATGCTTGGCTCACGAGCCGGATTTGTACCCTGGATTGCTCGCGGTCACTACAGGGAAGCTCATCACTGCAGTGTAGGCCAATAGCTCGAGCATAATGTCACATTCCACCATGCTCAGCTCACGAGACTTGTGGATTGCATCATAGTGGTTGTAAGTGGTTGTTCTAAAGGCGTGGGGTGTCTCAGGTTCAAACATGTGTGATCATACATTGTTAACAAATATTGTTGGTTAATTAGTGGACCAATTTGTCCAATTCAAGTGAACTATAGAACACCCGGCATTAGGTGCGAGCATCCCGCGTAGTCCAACTACTTTCGGCTATCCGTGTTTGACCTAAATTGGTCAAATTGGTCGTTGAGCGGCCCAACTGGTAGGGCTGCCCGCATAGGCCTTGTAGTTTTGTTAGCCAATCCGGCAAAGGATTTAAATTACTTAACATCGTAGAGAAGATCATAAACTACTTCTAGTTGTAGAGAATTCAGGTATATATATATATATATATATATATATATATATATATATATATATATATATATATATATATATATATATATATATATATATATGGTTTAAATTGCTTAATATCAAAAGAAGATCATGAACTATTCCTAATTGTAGAAAATTTAGGCATGCATGTAAATAATCGCAAACATTTGATCTATTTTAAACGTATAGAAGACATGTGGTACATTTTCCCCAAATTGCCACAAATTTTAGAATGAATCAAATTTAATTTTACATAATCAGAAAGGAAAACAACGAAAAATGACAACACTTTAATGGCTTATTCCAATCTAGTATGGACTTAAGCATTAATTATTCTAAACATGCTTAGACAGATTTGTAGAGAAGTAACTACCTATGAATTTTCTATAAATCAACATGCAAAGCAAATTTCACACACACAATTATTAATTTTAGCACTTAGGAATGGTTTAGCGGTTTGTGGAGTCACTCATAAGGCGTTGGTTTCGTGGTTTGGTGTAACGGAGCCATGTGTCAATAGAATTTGCATGTTAGAGTTCATGTAAGTGGTTTAGGAAACTTAAAATTTGGAAGGGGCTGGACTGATTACCTTTCCATGGCTGGTGGGTCACTTCTACGGTAGCGGAGTCGTGGGCTCCGATGTAAGTTGAGGTAAGAGGGAGAATTTCTCTAAATTCAGCTCCTTTAGAGTTCCTTCTCTCTCTATTCTCCCCACTCTCTCTCTCTCCCTTGCAGCAAAATTTGTATGGGAGTGGGGGAGTGAATTTCTTGTACTTATATAGTCTGAAATTTTCATTTAAATGGCCCTAAGAACTCTTATTCTAACATGCATGCCCCTAGTAGGTTAATTTTTAGTCCCTAGGGCCATTCCAATGGCCCCCTGGCCCATTTGTGCCATGGGGCAAGTGGCCATTGTCAGATGAGCGATTGGTCTGAATTTTACGACAAACGGATGACTCAATTTATCACGAGGGCCTTATTTGCGATCAACGGTCACTGATATTCGATCAGGGCCCCAGTTATACAGATATGAGCAGAAAAATATCCCTGACTCATCACCCGAGTTTGGTTGCGATCTAACGGTCAGAAAACCATAACTTCGCGAAAGAGTAGAATGTCTATTTCACTTAAGTTTTCAAATTTTAGCTTGGGGGATTTATGCGTTTCAAGTACTTGGCTTCTAGCTCGAGATGAGCAGTCTTGGGCACTATCTTGGTTCGCCACCTATAATGGACATCAAGCCTAGTGAGACGGACTTTATTCTATAATTTCGGAACTAGTAGGCCACTAACGAGCGGTCTGCAGTTTGTTCAGATAATCGAACATTTTTCAAATGAATTGGGTAGGGAGATTTTTTGGGCGCAGTTGTTAGGGTCTAGATTAACTAAGTTCATAGTGTAACCTATTTGAAATTAACCAAAATGGTGATTCGGTCATGATTAATTTAAATTGTTGGTTTTTAGGCTAAATGAGTAAATAGGTTGACTTGGTCCATTAGTTAAGATCCGGGACATAGCTGGTTCCGTTTTGAATAGATATTTAATTTAGTTATGCTTGTCTTGATTAGTCGATGATGGGTCAATTAGATTTGTGCCCTAAATGAATAATTCACGATGCTAGACTTGAGGTTTAAGTGATCAAGTAGATTAGTTGGCTTCATACGGTTGGTTAATCAAATTTGTACGGTTCTTTACTGTATCACCTACATATAGGCTCACCTCGAGCGTCAAGGTCAGTAAGTGATGATGTAGGTTAGTTATAATAACAAAAATTAAGGATTTTTGGCAATCCAAAATAGCAAAAATTCAGGATGTTACAAATCATCTCATGCTCTTCATTGTAGCTTCATGATAGACAGGGATGTGGATTGCATGATGACCCTAAAACTAAATCACCTGGTGGTGTTAGGTTGTAACGGGATTTGATTGGGCGATGAAAACCCCGGCCTCATCCAAGATGGTGCAACACTTACAATGGGAGCCCACCTTGATGTATGTATTTTGTATCCAGGATGCCCATCCATTTTTCTAAGTCATTTGACGACATTATCCCCAAAATGAAGTAGATCCAATTATCAGGTGGACCATACCGTAAGAAACAGTGGCGATTGGATGCCCTATCTGTTGGTATGAAATAAAATCATATATATCTTTTTTCTATTACAAGATCCACATAAATCTCTTCTTCTAGATCACCATGTAGAAAAGCGTTCTTCACATCGAACCGATGTAAAGGCCAGTCAAGGTTTGCTGCAAAAAATAAGGATACAATTGTGGATTCGATGTTATCCCTAAGATTAAGGGATTGCAGTGCATGATTCCCGCCTGTGATCCTCCCTTCAATAGCTCAAGGACAACTTATGCCAACACTCCCCCTCAAGTTCGTACGTATATATCGATGAGTCCCAACTTGTCTAGTGAGTTGTAAAATATTTTACTGCACACTGCCTTCGTAAGGATATCTGCTAGTTGGTCTTTAGACTTCACAAAAGGAAACCGGATGATCTTCGCCTCGAGATTTTGTTTGATGAAATGTCGATCTACTTCCACATGCTTCATCCGATCATGCTATACGGGGTTATGGGAGATATCAATTGCTACCTTATTGTCACAAAACAAATTCATCTCGGAGTTAGGAGCAAAGCCAATCTTCGTTAACGGTCTTCTAAGCCACAGTAATTCACATAGCCCTTTAGCCATTCCACGAAACTCAGCTTCAGCACTAGATAGTGCAACTACCTTCTGTTTCTTGCTCCTCCAAGTAACCAAGTTCCCTCCAACAAAGGTGAAGTAGCCTGAGGTAGATTTTCTATCCATGATGTTCCCTGCCCAATCTGCGTCTGTATACCCTTCTACTCTTAGGTGGTCATTCCTTGAAAACATGAGACCCTTTCCATGGGAGGACTTCAGATATCTTAAAATCTGTATGACAACACTCAGATGAACTTTACTTAGACAGTGCATAAATTGGCTTACAACACTTACTGCATACAAAATATCAGGCCGCGTGTGAGACAAATAAATAAGCTTGACTACCAGTCTTTGGTACCTCCCTTTGTCTGTCGGTACTTGGTTGGGATATTCCCCAAGTTTGTGATTTAGAATTATTGGAGTATCTGCAAGCTTACAATCTAGCAATCCAACCTTTGTTAAAAGGTCTAGAATATATTTTCTCTGAGATAGGAATATACCTTGCTTCGATTTAGCAACTTCAATTCCCAAAAAGTATTTAAGTCCTCCTAGGTTCTTCATTTCAAACTCAGATGCCAACTGCTCTTGAAGTTTTGCTATTTCCTCTAAATCGTCTCTTGTGATGATCATATCATTTACATAGACTAGTAAAGCAATCACTTTTCCCTGGCTGTGTTTCAAGAACAGGGTGTGATCAGAGTTACTTTGCTGGAACCCATACTTTCTCATTGCCGTACTGAATCTCCCAAACCAAGCTCAAGGCGATTGTTTCAGGCCGTATAGAGTTCTTTGCAATTTGCAAACAACTTTGCCTTTTGTGTTGGCCACATATCCTGGAGGAATTTTCATATAAATCTCTTCTTCTATATCACCATGTAGAAAAGCGTTCTTCACATCGAATTGGTGTAAAGGCCAATTAAGGTTTGCTACAAGTGACAACAATACTCTCACCGTGTTTAGTTTGGCTACGGGTGAGAAGGTCTCCTGATAGTCAACTCCGTATGTCTGCATGAATCCCTTTGCTACAAGTCTCGCCTTGTACTGCTCAACTGTTCCATCTGCCTTATATTTAATCAAAAACACCCACTTGCACCCTACTGTCTTCTGCCCTTCAAGTAGAGTGACAAGGCTCCACGTCTTATTTTTCAATAGCGCCTCCATCTCCTCCTTTATTGCCTGGACCCATTTAGGATCTTTCATCGCTTCTCCAACACTCGTAGGAATTTGAGATGAGGAGAGGTTATCTGCGAAAGCCTTGAGAGGTTCGAGGAGCCTCTCCGTAGATACATAGTTAGCAATTGGGTACTTTGACCTCTGGCCTTCAATGTCAGGAGAGTATCTGTCTGGAAGCTTACCTCGGTTATGCCTGTATGGTAACTCATAGCCTACAGGAGTATCGTTAGCTAATATAGGTGTACTTGGAGAGTTTAGGGAGCTTACCTTAGGAGTATTCTCAGGAGATGGGTCTGTGGATACTGTGGGGCAAGAAGGGGGTACTGCTTCTGCTTCAGAGGTCTGCTGTTTCTCACTAGTTTCATCACTGGTCTCCTTAAATCCTGATGGTAGAACACCATTCTCTGCATCAGGTATAGAGATAGCAGGCTCATTAAATCCTGGCCAATTAAACCTCAGTCAATTCAACTCTTCACTCCTAGGCTCCCCATGAAGAGGAGAAGTGGATGTGGTAGAAGAGAAAAACGTCTTTGATTCTAAGAAAGTGACGTCCATCGTTGCATAGGTACGATGGGTAGTCGGATCATAGCACTGGTATCCTTTTTTATGTGGAACATATCCCAGAAACAGACATCGAACAGCACAAGGATCAAGTTGGTGCGCTGATTCTTGTGTAAGTGAACAAAAGCAACGTAACCAAATACTTGAGGCTGAAGCATTAAGGTCGTAGGTAGAGAAATGGTAGTGGAGAGAGCCCAGAGAGGAGTCTGAAGCTCAAGAGCCTTAAAAGGCATTCGGTTAAAAAGATGAACCGTTGTAGTGACACCATTGGTCCAAAACTGAGTAGGTACACTAGCGCCAAGGAGAAGCGCGCGAGCAGTCTCCAAAATATGTCGATTCTTCCGCTCGGCAATGCCATTCTGTTGCGGCGTCTGGGGCAGGCGATTTCATGAAGCAAGCCATGGTGGGTGAAATAACTGTGGAATTCTTGATTCACATACTCGCCGCCATTATCAGAGCGAAGTATGTGAATCGTAGCAGAGAACTGGGTTTTAACCATCTCATGAAATGAGCGAAAAAAAGAAAAAATTTCATCTTTATTTTTCATTAGATATATCCATGTCATCCGAGTGCAATCATCCACAAAAATCACAAATCATTGAACACCAAACACAGTAGATTTGAGAGAAGGACCCCACACATCAGAATGAATCAACTCAAAAGGTATCTGACTCTTATTCAAACTCAAGGAATAAGTAACACGATGACTTTTAGCTAAGATGCATGTCTCACATTTAAAATCCAAATCAGACAAACCTGAAAATAAAGTAGGAAAAACATGTTTCAGATAACCAAATGAAGGATGTCATAATCGACAATGCCACAGCCAAATGTTTGCCTTGTTTCGATCACTGGTATTGCTCGCAAGAGTAGCTCGACCGATGCCAAAATCTTTCATATAGTAGAGGCCCCCCCCCCCCCCCTCTTAGTACCACGCCCAATTATCTCCTTGGTGAGAATGTCCTGAAGAAGACAAAATGTAGGATAAATTAGAACAACACAATTTAACTCCTTTGTGACTTGGCTTACTGACAAGAGTTTATGTGACAATGATGGCATTAGAAGGGTATTGGTCAACGAGAGGGCTGGTGATATTCTCACTGTACCAACCCCTTTAGCAGAGATATGTCTTCATTAGCATTAGCAATGCTAGTACATCAAGGAGAGGATCGTTCTGAAAAATCGTTGGCATCATATGTCATGTGGTCGGTTGCTCTTGAATCAAGAATCCAATCGGTATAAGATTCAGTGGAATTGGTCTCGAGAAGAACCATACCTGAATCCAAATTAACTATTGCCACAAGGATAAGGGACAATTGGGGCTCAGCTGTAACACTCCGAATTTTTGCCAACCTGGAATTAGATGTTCTTAGGCAATGGGTCAACTATAACACTCTCAAAGCTCAATCCCAAAGTCAAAGAAATCGCTTTTCACCCATTTCCTTCAAATCTCATCTTTCACCACCTCATTTTTCAAACTTCTCCAAGTACTTTCATATTAGACACGAATCTTCAAGTTTAAATAGTAAAGAACTATACTTAAACTAAAACTCACTGTAAACGGTCGCCGAGATTAAGTCCGTGCACACTCCTGATCACACACAACGACCCCAAATCACTTCTAGACCATCAATCGAAGGGTTTAAACTATGTGTCATTCCATTCCAAACCTAGAAATGAATGTCCTTAGGTGGTAGGTCAACCCCAACATCTTACACTCAATCTCAAAGCCTAAAACCTCTTTTTATCCAATTCCTTCAAAATCTCACCCTCCACCACCTTATTCTTCATTTTTTTAAAGCATATTCATAATACACACCAATCCTAGGGTATAAATGAGGAAGAATAATACCAAAACTAAAAATTACCATAAATATTAAATAAATGGATAAAATGGGTTTTAACCCTTAACCTTTTGGAATCTAATAAAATAAATAGGTTAGTTGGATAGATTAACGTCTCCTACCCCAAAACCATATGCTAAAAGTCATATAAAATCATTCCGGTTTACAAATTGGCTCGAAAGTGCCTCAAATGGAGAGGGGGCCTAAATGATCAACTTTCAGGGGGTTCCAGGGTGGGACCCAGACTTTTTTGGGGCCTAGGGGGCAGGTGTTCACTCCCCAAGTGCAGAGTTGTGATGTAGTAATAACTCGGTAAGACCGAGGTCGAATCCCAAGGGACTGAAACTTGTACGTTATCTAAAACTAACTAGAACTAGAACTAGGCTAAGATGAATTCTAAATCAATTAGCAATGGTGAAATACTTGTATAATAATTAATCTAAAACTTAGGAAACAACTCAGAGATAGGAAACTAGGGATTCAGAGGATCCACTTGTAGAGATCAGGGAGAACTTATGCTTGCATCAAAAATCATGAAAATTACTGAACTGCCGTTGATCTAGTTTTCAAAGAGATGAAAGGAAGATAAATTAGAATGGATTCCATCACCAAACCATGCCCAAAGACTATGGCAAACAACAGAATCAAACTAATTACCACCCAATCACATGTATGTAAGTTAGGAAGGGTACCGTCATCCGACCATGCCCAGGAGACTATGGTGAACAACAGGGCTTCCTGACATCATAAACATTAAAGAGAACGGAAATATTCAAAGCCATTGCAGACCCATTGTAATTTCAGTCACAACAGACCATTAAAAACCTAAAACATTCTCATATTAATTAACTAAAATCAACGTCAATTCATGAATTAAAATTAAAATTAAATCAAATCTCCCATCTCACTACAAGCTTCACCTCTTAGCCCTAGCTAGGAGGTTTTAGCCTGCCATGGATGGGCTTAATCCAAATAAATAAAGAGAAAAAGAAAAGGAAAAGAAAAAAACCAAGCTCCTCTCTCTCTCCTCTGCCCACGTTCAAACCCAAGCTCGAGCCCTCTGTTCTTCCTCCCAAGACCTGAATGAATGCTCCCCACGTCCAAAAACCTCTTTTTATAGCTGCTGGAAGGCTGGAGTCAGTGACAGAGTTGTAGCAGGACACGGAGTGCAATTTTCGCAGCCAAGTTCGGTACCATGAAACACGCCACTTTTCTCGCTCAAATTCCAAAGAAACACTTTCCCTTAGTACTTTCTTGGGTCCTCTACATGATAGACGGTTCAGATCTGCCATATTATCAAAGATGGTGGGCCAAAACTATCCGAAAAAGTCAGTTTTCGCGGATGTGCGAAACCTTTCGCACCATTTCGCTGTTGTGATCGGTGGGCCCCACAGAAGCATTTTCTGGAAAATCCACCCCGTCCATTGGATTCAGAACGAAATTTCAGTTAAGAATGGGTGGTTTTGAACGTTCATTGACGTGTCCCAGAGAAGAAATAACTAAAAGATCAGATTTGAACGCTACCGGGCAGCCCTTTTGTGGCCCCTGTATCGCTCACGTGTGTACGCATGGGTACAAAAAGTCAGCATATTTTTGTAGTATTCGAGCCCCTCTACACGGTGGACGGATCAGATTGGCCATACGAGCAATGAGTGGGGCCCACTACCGTTCGCAAAACGGACGCAGGCCGTCCGTTCGCTGCGCCTTACGCAGAGAGGGAGAGAGAGACGGGTCAGCACTTGCGCTGACCCGTTGGTTGCTCCGGTGCGGCTCGCGTGCAAACGTGTTGTGTACATGCACGTTGCACGTGGGGTCCACTGTGATGTTTATGTGAAATCCATTCCGTCCATCCTCTTCAAAATCTCATTTTAACCGTGCAGAATACTTATCAAGCATATCCAGCTGGCGGGTGGGCCCCAAATTGAAGATTGATGGGCCGATCTGCCCGTTAGGCCACTTCCGCAATGATCCAATGGATGATTTTTGACGTGTACGGTTAATTTATGGTCCTCAGGCCACGTATGAAGTTTCGAGCCGAACGGATGGTGGGAACCTCGTGATCTTGCATTCTGGACGTCCTTCAGGCCACTTGAGCTTCAATTTCTTACTTTTCTCAGATTTCTGACCGTGTATATTTGTCAATCTTGGTCCCCTGGAGTGTGTCCCTTGCCTGTGGCGTCAACAGAGTGTTAAATTCATACTTTTAGCAACTTTTTGCAGTTCATGCTTTCAACTACACCCTGTATCACAAACACGGCAAAACGGGCCATTAAACGGCATTATGTACGTAAATTCAGGTAATAAATGGGGTCTAATATGCAGTATTTGACCCTCAACAGCAGGAGGACCTCGCCCAAATGGAGACCCCTCGCCAGTTTGACCAAAAGTCGGCGAGGACCTCGCCGAGTCGGGGAGGCCTCGCCGGTGAATGGGCTCGGCTGGGCGGGCCGCTCTGGCCGATCGCATGTGGGACCTAATGGGGTAGGGTTCGACCCCTATTTCTTTCCTATTTTGATACTTCCTTCACAAACCACCCCTCCAAGCTTTTCGTTTCTTAAAAAATCGTTCGAATCTCCCATAAATTCTTTCTCCAAACACTTCCTTGTTCATTTTCATATACCACTCACACTACTCTTCGAATCCCACCTCAAAAAAAAATCATTAGGGGCTACTTCCTTTAGAAATTAGATGAAATTAACTAGCGCTAAACTAGACGACCTGTGAAATTGTCACCAATCACTTTAAATATAATCAGCTAGAGCCAAAATGTGTAGAATAGTTGACGCTATATTACCTTAAAATCTTGAATTAAACTCTAAATCCGGTTGCTCACGGGAGCATTTGAAAACTCCGTATCGGATCTAGACTGCACATCAGAAGTCCAATTATTCCAAATATAGGCAATCCTAACCGACTAGTTGAACTTGACAATCGTCTCAAAAATTAAGCCCAACTGATATCCTGACACCATTTTACTGAGTTTGGAATAAAGAGAGTGAGAAAAGGAAAAGATTTAGAAAAGAAATTCTAAATCTGGCACGTTCACTTGCGCATTATTTTTAAGCGTTATAACCATCAGAATTCAACCAAATTTCACCCTCGGATCAGGAAAAATTGGCCCTTTCATGTCATGAAACTTGTAGTCCTGATTTAGGTTCGGTAACCGCTGAATTGAAACTGGTCCGCCACGGTCGATCTGGAAACCCGACCGGACTGAAAACTTAACTTGATTAGGATCGAGTATCCATAAGCTTAAGTCCGACCGCATTCAGTCACAGGACCTCCAGAAGTGCTCCGTTGGATTAGAACAAGCCCGTTTTGGTTATAAAATAAGTATACCTTGGCCCCAAGCCTATTTTCGACAATTCTAAGCCTATATAAGGACCTTAAAACCCCTCTCTCTCATTCCATACGAATTTCCTAAGCCCTAGGAGAGAGAAGAGAGAAGAGAGAGAGAGAGAGAAAAGGGAGAGAAAGAGAGAGATTTGGAGCTTTTCTCCTGGGATTCTTCCCTGCTGCTCCATATGCCAAGCCGTCCATCTGTGTTGCTGTTTCAGCGCTTCCAACGTCGTTTTTAGGTAAGAAATCTTACCCCTAACCTGTTTGGGTAATCCATGTAGCTGTAGTGTTAATATAGCTAATCTATTTCATGGTATAGATTGTCGTTGAGCCGTTAACGAAGACTTATCGTCTGAATCAACTCCGTTTCACAATTTCTGGTTTAAGGTGCGGATTCTAGACGCTTAGATTACCTGTTTTCAAAGCTTTTAATGCCGTTTAATGATAGATTGTTGACAAGGATGTTGTTTGACATATAGAACATGCTGTCTATTTTTCATTTCACATACGTACGAAGAATATGAGATTTAAGGTATTTTAGGTATTTGTAGGAAATACTGTATATGTACGTATTTTGCTAATATGATTGCCATGAGTATTTGTCGTGTACCTATGCTAGTTATGCGTGTATGTTCTGTTTGGCGAAGAGATTCCCCATAATGCACACTTTGGCCGACATATGCTATGTAGACTACTGTGTGTAGACTAAGTGTTTGTATAAATGTATGTATTAGTAAGTATTGAGTAAATAGTGTTGTAGATTAGCGTTGAGATTAGTTTCTCAACTAGTTTGATGATGTACATGATTTCCTCCATGCTTGTTGTAGTTGAATTGATTACTGTTTGTGTGAAATACTCGTGTATGGTTAACTGCTTATGATGTATGTTATAACATGCTGATAACATGCTGGAATTACTTGTATTTTTAATTCTGTTTCTCTCATATGATTATTAATTTAAATTACAAGTTTTTGGGGCTATACTCTAGTCCAGGCAGTCGGTAACAGATTTGAATTCGTGGTTGGACTCTATTCGCCACGCAAGACGTGTTTGACGAACCCGAGTCGTACGTTACGTGTTGGCAGTGGTTAGGCCACACGAAGCGCTTATGCACTTCATGTCGTACAACTCAACGGGCGCGCGTACTAGTCGAACTCGTCAAGTAACCCAATTGACCATTGTATGTTCACTTTGTATTGGTCATAACTGCTTGAACTTAGGATACTGAACTTACCAGTGAAAATCCTAGTAACTGTGGTACCTTGATCCACTAAGACTCATGAGCCAAGCATGGTGGTATGGGACACCGTGGTCGAGCTGTCGGGCTACGCTGGGGCCACAAACCTCCCCGTAGTGACTAGTGAGCAACCCAGACTCGTAAGCAGATTATGGTGGTATGAGACACTATATTCTTGCTGTCGGCCTACACTGATAAGGTGATGGGGGAGCGGTGCAACGAGTGTGTGCAACAACCCTGGTAGCCCTTTGTAGTGACCTCGAGCGTACTCTAAGTCTACGTGAGGCGACGACCCTTCCATAACAACAAGAGTACAACTAAGCCTGTATTGATAGGGTGATGGGGGCGCGGTGCAACGAGTGCGTGCAATAGCCCTGACAGCCCTTGCAGTGACCTAGAACCATATCATCTTATAAGACTATTAGGAGTAACGACCCTAGACGGGATCCTTGTTGGGAATGATATAATGAAAGTACCTTAGTTTTCCAATCCTGTTGTATGAAAAAGACTAATAACAACTCGATAATCATATTCATATCGCACTGCATGTGCCTGGAAGATGTGGAGCACTGAGGGAAGAAAGCATTTCATGGACATAAGATGGTGTCGCATGAGGGAGTATGTCGGTGAGGGCAAGCATCATGTCATTTCATCCTTGCATTAATAATAGTATTTAGGAATGTTTGATTGCTTGCTTTACCATTATCGCGTAATTGATTTGATAACATGTTAATCTTTACTCTATGATTTCACTGAGTTGATCATTCACTCCCACGTTACGGGACGGTGTTGTACACACCAACCAGACTCTGTCTTAGCTGCAGGTGTTGGCGATGCGTTGAGGCAGAGCCGGACTATTCGATGATGAGGAGGAACTCTCCTATGTCCTACTCTCTGGCGGGTCTAAGCAGACCTGGACTTACGCTGGCGGGACTATAGGGTTTGGATAGAAAACACTATTTTTTCTTATTGCATATTTCATGTAATTATTTAACCTGGTGATAATCATACTCTGAGAGCTTACCATCATTTTTATATAGTTTATATACATACCACAGTCTTCTACTTGCATAATTTAATTACCTCTGGAGTATGATTTGCTGTTTGGCTTAATCTCACTCATGTTTACTGTACTAATAGACAACATTCAATCATCATCATATATGTTGCATAAGTGATGTTCTGGAACTCAGGAGTTGAGTTTCTACCCAACCCCCGATTTTCAGGGCGTTACATATGGTATCAGAGCATGATTTGGATTAAACTGGACTTGGGTTATTGTAACACGACGCACACTAACACACTCTGACTTAAGAAGGGGGCGATGGAATCTAGAAACCACATTAGAATCTCAAGTTTCACCGACGGGCTAGATTAACTACCGTTGAATAGCTCATACGTAACCGAGACTACATAAAATGATCTCATATCCCCACTTCTTTTCACTCAAGCTTCCGTCTTCTTCTACATCTTACACCCATCCACCACCATTACCCAAAAACTACTCTGTATAACTCTCCACCTTCCTTATACCCCCCTCATGTGGGCATAAAACCTACACTTTTGTGTCCCATAACCTTCACAACCTCCAAATGATGGGACATTTAGGGCCCGTTCGACCAACTGCATTAGGTAAGATTAGGGCGGATGGAATTGTAAAAGGAACAATAGATGCATATGTAAGGTATTGCCCCTAGATTAGGTGTATCCCATGATTTCTAATACCATGATCAGAATGTATGCAATTAGAAGTAAATCCCGGGATCTTGGGATTTGGAAATCCCATCTCCTACTTCCCAACACAAGACTCATTTTTCAAAGTCTATGAATCGATTTTAATCCCATCCCACCCTCCTTCCAAACATGTCATTTCGAATCCCTCGGTGGGATTAGTAACGAAACCCATTGAATATAACTTAGAGTTTTAGACTTAAAGTTGGACTCTAAACTTTAAGGATTTGGTGGTGTAGAAAATTCTATAAATTAATAGCATGAACCTAGGACCTTCTTAGTTGGTATGTGAATAGGCGTAGTATTCAAGAGCAATTAAATTCAAGTCCAGGCAACTCAATTTCAACTAGACAACTTCTGACCCTAAGTGATAAAACACTTTCTTGTATTAGAAATGATGTCATCTAGCATATAAATATAGGCTTTAGGTTACAACTAGTGGATTATCGCTACTCATAAGTTAAGACTAGGCTATTAGTTATATTGAGGAATATAAAAGACTAATTATGTCAAGATAATTGAAAGATACACTTAGTTAGTTGACTTACTTAGGTTGGAGTGAGACCTCATTCCTTCGTTAAATTTCTCTAATGCTTAGAGGCTTCTAAATCCCTTAGAATTAATGTTAGGTCAAATCAATATACCCTTAGAATTTGTCTTCCCAAGGACTTAATACAATCGGGAACACGGAGTAGAGGAACTATATACAAGCGAAGTAATCGCGGTTTGAATTGACTTATCAATCTCGGTAGGTTACCAATGAACTCAATGCTCTGACAAAACAGAAGATCGAGACCAACTAGGGTTACGAACTGATACGACACATTTTCTGTCCTAGCTAGGCAGAAAGTCTATGTATCCAGCTCAGACCCACCACGCAACTTTTCTTCCGTGTTGGCCCGACCACCTACAACCAAAAGTTATTGCTTTGCCTTTGGCAAGTGTTGAGAACATATAGCCAATAGGGTATAGGTATCTTGCCACAAACTCACACCCATCCCTGGAATTAACCACAACACCCAAGATAGGTCCTAAATTATGCCTTGTTCCGACATACGGATCAGGACATAGATCCTTGAGCCTTTAGAGTAGAAATAATTTTTAAGGAGGGTAGAACATTATGAGTCCAATCTAGTTAGGTCAGCTAATACAACCGTTAGATCAGAGTGACATAGAGGAAGCGTGGTTGGCCCCTTCCCCACTGGCCTAGGATCGAAAGAAATTGGTTCAGGTTAGATGAAAGATAGAAACCCTTAACTCCCACCATGGATATAAATTAAGACGAAGACTCTTTAGACCAATACCCAAATAGAAAATCTAAACCTTGCAGTGATGGGCATTCCCTAAGCTTTTAGAGTGATCGGACTATACGGAGTTACTGAAATATATAACTGCGAAGCACTCGCGGCTTGACCCAATTCTCAATCCTGGGTGACTACCAATGGACTCACTACTTGGACCGAGCAGAAGACCAGGATCTACCAGGATTAGGAAGGGATACGATGATCCTTCTACCTTAGTCAGGTAAGTGATCGAAGTATCGGGATCAGGCCCACTACAACCGTCTCTCCGTATTGGTCAACTATTGAAAACATACATCTTACTCTATATAGTTGGGAATTATCGTCAAGACTCCAAATAGATAAAGAAATAAATTGTAGCAAACCATCACGGTGTAAGAAATGGATAAAGAAGTAAGTTTTTAGGAGGGTAGACTAAAATGCGTCAGATGAGCATAAATAGTGTACACCCTACCACGCATATAAACTTGAAATCAATAAAGCTTAGGCAAACGGAATAATAGAATCTTTACTCATTATCCTTAGCCAATTTCGGGGATGAAATTATTTTTAAGGGGGGTAGATTGTAACACCTCGAATTTTTGCCAACCTGAAATTAGACGTCCTTAGGTAATGGGTCAACCATAACACTCTCAAAGCTCAATCTCAAAGCCAAAGAAATCACTTTTCAACTCATTTCCTTCAAATCTAATCTTTCACCACCTCATTTTTTAAACTTCTCCAAGTACTTTCATATTAGACACAAATCCTCAAGTTTAAATAGTAAAGAACTATACTTAAACTAAAACTCATTATAAACGGTCACCGAGATTGAGTCCGTGCACACTCCTGATCACACACAACGAGCCAAAATCACTTCTAGACCATCAATCGAAGGGTTTAGACTCTGTTTCATTCTATTCCAAACCTAGAAATGAATATCCTTAGGTGGTAGGTCAACCCCAATATCTTACACTCAATCTCAAAGCCTAAAACCTCTTTTTATTCAATTCCTTCAAAATCTCACCCTCCACCACCTTATTCTTCATTTTTTAAAGCACATTCATAATACACACCAATCCTAGGGTATAAATGAGGAAGAACAATACCGAAACTAAAACTTACCATAAATATTAAATAAATGGATAAAATAGGTTTTAACCCTTAACCTTTTGGAATATAATAAAATAAATAGATTAATTGGATAGATTAGCATCTCCTACCCCAAAATCATATGCTACAAGTCATATAAACTCATTCCGGTTTGCAAATTGGTTCAGAAAGTGCCTCAAATGGAGAGGGGGCCTAAATGATCAACTTTCAGGGGGTTCCAGGGGTGGGACCCAGACTTTTTTGGGGCCTAGGGGGCAGGAGGACCTCGCCAAGTCGGCGAGGCCTCGCCGGTGAACGGGCTCGGCTGGGCGGGCCGCTCTGGCCGATTGCATGTGGGGCCTAGTGGGACCTAATGGGGTAAGGTTCGACTCCTATTTCTTTTCCATTTTGGTACTTCCTTCACAAACCACCTCTCCAAGTTTTCCGTTTCTTGAAAAATCTTTCGAATCTCCCCCAAATTCCTTCTCCAAACACTTCTTTATTCATTTTCATATACCACTCACACTACCCTTCGAATCCCACCTCAAAAAAAAAAATCATTAGGGGCTACTTCCTTTAGAAATTAGATGAAATTAACTAGTGCTAAACTAGACGACCTGTGAAATTGTCACCAATCACTTTAAATACGATCTGCTAGAGCCAAAACGTGTAGAATAGTTGATGCTACATTACCTTAAAATCTTGAATTAAACTCTAAACCCAATTGCTCACGGGAGCATTCGAAAACTCCGTATCGGATCTGGACCGCACATCGGAAGTCTAATTACCCCAAACTTAGACAATCCTGACCGCCTAGTTGGACTTGACAATCACCTCAAAAATCAAGCCCAACTGATGTCCTGACACCATTTTACTGAGTTTGGAATGAAGAGAGTAAGAAAAGGAAAAGATTTAGAAAAGAAATTCTAAATCTGGCACGTTCACTTGCGCATTATTTTTAAGCGTTCTGACCGTCAGAATTCAACCAAATTTCACCTTCGGATTAGGAAAAATTGGCCCTTTCATGTCATGAAACATGTAGTCCTGATTTAGGTTCGGTAACCGCTGAATTGAAACTGGTCCGCCACGGTCGATCTGGAAACCCGATCGGACTGAAAACTTAACTTGATCAGGATCGAGCATCCATAATCTTAAGTCCGACCGCATTCAGTCACAGGACCTCCAGAAGTGCTCCGTTGGATTAGAACAAGCCCGTTTTGGTTATAAAATAAGTATACCTTGGCCCCAAGCCTATTTCCAACAATTCTGGGCCTATATAAGGACCTTAAAACCCCTCTCTCTCATTCCATATGAATTTCCTAAGCCCTAGGAGAGAGAAGAGAGAAGAGAGAGAGAGAAAAGGGAGAGAAAGAGAGAGAGATTTGGAGCTTTTCTCCTGAGATTCTTCCCTGCTGCTCCATGTGCCAAGCCGTCCATCTATGTTGCTTTTTTAGCGCTTACAACGTCGTTTTTAGGTAAGAAATCCTACCCCTAACCTG
The DNA here is from genome assembly GCA_037074715.1 of Magnolia kwangsiensis. Lineage (NCBI taxonomy): Eukaryota > Viridiplantae > Streptophyta > Magnoliopsida > Magnoliales > Magnoliaceae > Magnolia > Magnolia kwangsiensis. The sequence continues at coordinate 201,986,637 of CM073571.1, forward strand.
TTTGGGTAATCCATGTAGTTGTAGTGTTAATATAGCTAACCTATTTCATGGTATAGATTGCCGTTGAGCCGTTGATGAAGACTTATCGTCTGAATCAACTCCGTTTCGTAATTTCTGGTTTAAGGTGCGGATTCTAGACGCTTAGATTACCTATTTTCAAAGCTTTCAATGTCGTTTAATGATAGATTGTTGACAAGGATGTTGTTTGACATGTAGAACATGCTGTCTGTTTTTCATTTCGAATACGTATGAAGAATATGAGATTTAGGGCATTTTAGGTATTTGTAGGAAATACTATATATGTACGTATTTTGCTGATATGATTGCCATGAGTATTTGTCATGTACCTATACTAGTTATGCGTGTATGTTCTGTTTGGCAAAGAGATTCTCCCTAATGCACACTTTGGCCGACATATGCTATGTAGACTAATGTGTGTAGACTAAGTGTTTGTATAAATGTATGTATTAGTAAGTATTGAGTAAATAGTGTTGTAGATTAGCGTTGAGATTGGATTCTCAACTAGTTTGATGATGTACATGATTTCCTCCATTCTTGTTGTAGTTGAATTGATTACTGCATGTGTGAAATACTCGTGTATGGTTAACTGCTTATGATGTATGTTATAACATGCTGATAACGTGCTGAAATTACTTGTATTTTCAATTCTGTCTCTCTCATATGATTATTGATTTAAATTACAAGTGTTTGAGGCTATACTCTAGTCTAGGCAGTCGGTAATAAATTTGAATTCGTGGTTGGACTCTATTCGCCACGTAAGACGTGTTTGACGAACCCGAGTCGTGCGTTGCTTGTCAGCAGTGGTTAGGCCATACGAAGTGCTTGTGTACTTCATGTCGTACAACTCAACGGGCGCTCGTATTAGTCGAACTCGTCAAGTAAACCAATTGACCATTGTATGTTCACCTTGTATTTATCATAACTACTTGAACCTAGGGTAATGAACTTACCAATGAAAATTCTGATAACCGTGGTACCTTGATCCACTAAGACTCATGAGCCAGGCATGGTGGTATGGGACACCGTGGTCGAGCTGTCGGCCTACGCTGGGGCCACAAACCTCCCTATAATGACCAGTGAGCAACCCAGACTCGTGAGCAAATTATGGTGGTATGGGACACTTTATTCTTGCTGTCGGCCTACACTAATAAAGTGATGGAGGAGCGGTACAACGAGTGCGTGCAACAGCCTTAATAGCCCTTTGTAGTGACCTCGAGCATACTCTGAGTCTACGTGAGGCGAAGACCCTTCCATAGCAACAAGAGTACAACTAGGCCTGTATTGATAAGGTGATGGGGGAGCGGTGAAACGAGTGCGTGCAACAGCCTTAGGAGCCCTTGCAGTGACCTAGAACCATATCATTGTATGAGACTACTAGAAGTGTCGACCCTAGACAGGATCCTTGTTGGGAATGATATAAGGGAAGTACCATAGTTTCGCAATCTTACTGTATGAAAAGGACTAATAACAACTTGGTAATCATATTCATATCGCACTGTATATGCCTGAAAGATGTGGAGCACTGAGAAAATAAAGCATACCGCGGACGTAAGATAGTGTTTCATGAGGGAGTATGTCGGTGAGGGCATGCATCATGTCATTTCATCCTTACATTAATAACAGTATTTAGGAATGTTTGATTGCTTGCTTTACCATTATCGCATGATTGATTTGATAACATGCTAATCTTTGCTCTATGATTCCACTGAGTTGATCACTCACTCCCACGTTACGGGACGGTGTTGTACACACAAACCAGACTCTGTCTTAGCTGCAGGTGTTGGCGATGCTTTGAGGCAGAGCCGGACTATTCGATGACGAGGAGGAACTCTCTTATGTCCTACTCTCTGGCGGGTCTAAGCAGACCTGGACTTACGCTGGCGGGACTATAGGGTTTGGATAGAAAACACTATTTTTTCTTATTGCACATTTCATGTAATTATTTAACTTGGTGATAATCATACTCTGAGAGCTTACCATCAATTTTATATAGTTTATATACATACCACAGTCTTCTACTTGCATAATTTAATTGCCTCTGGAGTATGATTTGCTGTTTGGCTTAATCTCACTCATGTTTACTGTACTAATAGACAACATTCAATCATCATCATCATATATGTTGCATAAGTGATGTTCTGGAACTCGGGAGTTGAGTTTCTACCCGACCCCCGATTTTCAGGGCGTTACATCAGCAGAGGCTACTGCAGCCTTGCCAGTGTTGCTTGCTGCATTTTTTTTTGTTCCACCATCTTTCCTCTCCCATCCTGTTGCCTTTTTGCTTATAACTCATGCCACCAATCCAGGTAGCCATGCAGTTTGAAGCACGTATCCCTGGTATGTTTCGAATTTCCACAATGAGAGCATTTTATTCCATTAGATGGGCCCTTTGACTTAGAAGTTGAATTGTACTTTCCATTGAGTGACAAAGAGTTGGCTGGAGTGGAGGGTCCCAGTTTGAGACTTCGTGAGGCCGACACCGCCCCAGCGGTGTCTTCAACATCATGAGCTATCATTACTGCCTGATGAACAGCTTCTTTGCGAACGTGGGTGTACGCTTGTTCCACCATGGGAAATAGCTTAAGCTGCAACACATCACTTCTAATATTATCAAGTTTATCATCCAAACCATCTAGAAAAGTATATACCCGATCCTCCTGCAGCATATTGTTAAATGTTGGATGTTCACTGAACATGCCATGGGATTGGGGCGGCGAAAATCTATCTCCCGCCATACACCTTGGAGGTCATTGTAGTATTTCTCTAGAGAGCCACCGCCCTGCTTGAGCCGCGCCACCCGTCGCCAAAGTTCATAAACCTGGGTTGCATCACCTCCATCGAAGTACATTGTTGCAATGACATCCCAGACTTGCTTTGCTATTAGAAATCAAATAAAGTTGCCAATAAGGGATGGGTCCATCGAATTAATCAACCATCTCTTCAAATTTGCATTCTCGATCCGTCACCTACGGAAAGATGGTTTGATTATTGGTGGCTGAAGGAGATCTTTGTTGATATAGCCGAGTTTGTCCTTGCCTGAGATGTACATCTCGATGACTTGGGACCAGAGGGTGTAGTTCGTACCGTCCAGTTTGATGCCAATCGGTGTAGTTCTTGAATTGGTGGTCGAAATGGGAGTCGGAGCTTTGCTCAAAGCGTCCGTCATTCTTGCTGTCAGTTCGGATAGAATGGAGGTAGTAGTTGGTGATTCACCTAGGTGTTCACCCAAATGAGACTCATCATCAGCTATGGGAAAGAAAAAAATGGTGCTTTGCTTTATAAAGGTTGCGTTGAACGAAAAATAGAGGATTGAAAGAGGCTTTAATACCATGTTGGTATGAAATAAAATCATATATATCTTTTTTCTATTACATGATCCGTTTATATGTAGAGCTAGGCTATACAGGGACTATGAAAAATAAGGCTACAATTGTGGATTTGATGTTATCCCTAAGATTAAGGGATTGCAATGCATGATTCCCGCCTGTGATCCTCCCTTCAATAGCTCAAGGACAACTCACGCCAACAACAACTCACGCCAACAATATCATTAAAAACTTCTTAGGGTACACCTTAATGTTTCTGTAGTGCATTTTTGCCATCCAGTCTGTGGACAAGGTCACATAAGCTTGGATGAAAGTAAAATACAAATATATGATCAATCACCACTATTTCCTATGTTATGGTCAACCTAATAATTAGATCCACTTTATTTTTTAGATAATGTCCTAAGATTATATGGACCACTATTTCCTATGTTATGGTCAACCTAATAATTATATTCAATTCAGTTTTTGGATATTGTCCTTAAAATTATATGGACAAAGGGATGGACATCATGGATACAAAATACACAAATCAATGTGGGCCCCGCAGTAAAGGTTTCATTGTCCTAGGTGTCAAAGTCTCACCTAATCCACTCCCCTTTCAAACTAGGGCTGAAAATTGGGTGGGTTGGCGCTCAACCCAAGCCCAATCCAGGGTTTCTATACCTCAACCCAAACCCAACCTCCGGTTAGGAATTCTCAACCCAAGCCCGACCCAAGCAGGCTCAATCGGGTTGGTTAGGTGGATACATGCTAATATTTTCGTAATTACATTAGTCTATCATATTTTAATACATGTCTTATTTTTTGTACCTATGATTTTATTAATTATACATATAGTTATTTCTTGTATGGAACTTCATTTTTTTCTAAACAAAGAAGCTAAAATATGAGACAAATACTCCTTTAAAAGTAGTGTTGTGTAGCACACAATCTATTTGGGTGAGAAATTCGGCGTATCTTGTTAGCTCGAGTCATCAGAAATGGCGTGGACCAATGAGACCCAACGGCAATGGAATTTCTTATGCCTTCAACACAGATGATCTGCACTCAATTATAATTTATAACTTATATGTTGATCGATTTCAAGTTGGGTCGGGCAAGCCAAGACCTCAACCAAAGCCTAACCCAAGTTTTATCGGGTTGGTGTTTATATAGCCCAAGCACGAGACCAAACCTGATACATCTTGCCCGAGCCCAACCTGATGCCAGGTCAGTCACCAGCCGGTCGGGTTGAACCTGCCGGACTTTCAGCACTATTTCAAACATGCCTTGCATAGGCTACATCTGTGGCATATGGCACAATCAGACCCCACTTCTTACCAAGACTGCTTGGGTCACCTCGTGTTGGGGTCACCATGCAATCCGTGTCCATCTACAAGTGCACGAAGGCCTTTTCACGGGGCATCGCGTTCTAAGGCGGTAATCTAATTAATCTACCCCAATGCAGGTTTGTTGAGTGCTCAGATAAGCCATGAAAAAAAAAAAAAAAAAAAAAAAAGGAGAGAAGAAGAAAAGAGGCTCTGCGGGGCTCATTATGACGTACACGTTGAGTTTACTCCATGGAGTGTTTGGTTAGTCAAGCTGTCATTAGCTAGTTGGCTAGTGGTCGATAATCTGTGGCCCCCACCATGATTTAAATCTCAAATAGACCCCACCATTAAAAAAAGAAGAAGAAGTGATTGAATGCCCACAGTTTAAAACCCCCCCAGTGCGTATTGTAACGTTTATTTGACATCCAACCGGTTAATTAGGTCATATGGACCTGCTGAAGAGAAAACAAATATCTTCTTGATACAAAACTTTTGTAGCCCGGGACAAATATTTAATGGCCGGACAAATATTTAATGGTGGGTGTCATGGTGGTCCCATTTAGATTTGGATCTACTTTATTTTTTGGATCATGTCTTAAAATGATCTGAAAAATGGAGGGCCGGGGACGGTGAAACACATACATCGTGGTGGGCCCACAGAGCACCAACCACCTCACTCTCGTTATACGAAGTCATTTAGAAAGTAGGCATATCTAACATTCAAGAAAGCCTCATCATTAGAACTTTTTTGAGTCCACCGAAGTATTAGATTACGGCTAGATTTATTATTATTATTATTATTTTTTCTCAGTGGAATCCATCAATTCAACTATATTTATTTGCTTTCCTAGTAAGGTTCATTAATTCAACCCCATTGTGAATAAACATCACGGTAGATATCTCCAAGGTGTAGACATCAATCTAAGTGACAGTGGACCCCTTAAAATATTTTTATTTAATCATCTTCCCAAATACTATCGAACCCTCTACGTATTCGAATGGAAGTGTATGATTGACAGAGGCGGATTGCGTCCTACCCCAGCCCGGACGGTAATCCGTCCGGTCAGGGCTCTGTGGGGCCCATAATGATGTAAGTGTTTTATCCACGCCGTTCATTGGTTTTCTCAGAACATTTTAAAGATTCAACCTAAAAATGAAGCAGGTCCACGGCTTCAGTGGACCACACCAAAGGAAGCTGCAGGGATAATGACACCCACTGTAGAAACCTTTCTAAGGGCCACCGTGATATTTTTTTAAACCATCCAACCTATTCATCAGTTCAAATGGACGTGGATGAAGTGAAAAAACAAATATCAGCTTGATTCGAATCTTCTCCAGCTCCCAAGAAGTTTTTAATGGTGGACCTTTATGGTCTACTTAAGCCCTTTACCTGCCTCAAATTTTTTTTATCATACCTTAAAATTATCTGAGAAAAACGATGAACGGCGTGGATAAAACATTTACATCACGGTGGGCCCCACAGAGCCCGTAGGACGCAATCCGCGTCCATGATTGACGGCTCACTTTCAGTGGATACTGCTTGCGTGGCACGAAACTACATCCACGAACAAGCTCTCTTGAAAAAGAAGAAAACAAGGTGCAGCTGTCCCTCCTGTGGCCCCGGCCACATAAGCTTCCTATGATGAGAAGCTACATGGGCCCGTAGAGATTTCCCTGACAAATCCACTCCGTCCATCAGTTCCGCAGGACCACAATGGGAGGATACACCTAGAACGGAAACGTCCAATGTCAAAATCTTCCGAGCTGACCATGATGTTTATATGCCATCCAAACCGTTTATACGGTTATTAACACTTGATAAAATTTAGGTAGAATATCATTCTGTCCAAAACTTCTGTAGCCTCATAAGGCTTTCAAAGGTAGGCATTCAATCCCAGCTTTTTCGTATGGTGTGACCCCCTTAAGTTTTTGTATCTATCTTGTTTTTAGAATCCCTTTCATATTGTGGTCTTTTGAAACTGATTGATGGAGTGGATCTATCACAAGAATTTCTGGGGATCCCACAGCTTCTTACCACAGGAACTCGGCGGCCGGGGCACACATCGAAGTCGCGTCCGTTGTCCATTTCAAGGGGGGACCTTTTTTCCTGACCACATATAGTTAGGTGGGGAAGATGATTAGCTGCGGCCCTGTCATACAAGTAACTGTAGTCTCCGAAGCAAACCTGGCCATAGAAATGACCTTGACAATCAGTTTGTAAATATCCATGGGCTGTTTCGCCACGCAGATTGGATGGGATTGGATGGTAGTGGGGCTGTTTGTTTTTTTAAGGAAATGATAAATACACTTACCGGTATTTTCTCATATTTCACGTGTTTGGAAATTGCGTAGGAATTTGTGTTTTTGAAATTGGTTCAAAAGGAATAATTTTAATTTTTGAATAGCATGATAATGCATATGGTATATCCATTCTGTCCATCTGTTTTACTGCAAAATTTTAAAGCATGTGACAAAAAATAAACTAGATCCAATGCTCAAGTAGCCTATGCTAAAAGAAACAGTAGCCCCACAAAGTTTTTAACGATCAATATTCAAATTTTTTTTTTTTGTATAACGTGGTTTACTTGAGTTTTGGATATGTCTCATTTTTTTACTCATGCTATAAATTCAATTGGAATAATGGATAAATAGTATGGATAAGCAAAATGCATCACAGTGGGACTCACGGATATTTTGCAATATTCTTAATTTTTGTATAAAAAGTAAGCAGTCAAATCAAGTATAATATAAATGCAGAGGGAAATAATCATTATTTTTTTACACGGAATTTACCATTTCACCGGAAATCAAACATGCCTAGAGTGGATTGCATAGATTTCAAGGTAATAATAGGTGCGTCAATGAATTGGTGCAAGATATATGGGATTGCTATATCCCATCTGTTTGGCACGCCCGGTAAATCCCCGGATTAAACCTTCCAATCCTTTTCAATCTCTTGAACCAAACACGTCCCAAGTAATTTTGAAGAGATTAGGGTGGATTGGATGAGATTTAAAGGTAATGATGGTGATATTAAACACGTCTCAGGCAATTTTGAAGGGATTAGGGTGGATTAGATAGGATTTAAAGGTAATGATGGTGATGTCAGTGGATTGTCTTAAGATCCATGGAATATGGAATTCAATTATTACTTAGGTTGAATCCGACGAGGGATGAGACCTCCCGATCTTGTATGGTCACACCCAATATCAATGAAGATCACTAGTCCGAAGAATCAGAAAGTTTCTCGGATTAGAGATTTGAGAATTTAGGAGTTTAGAGTTTAGATCGGTTCTCAAGATTTTGATCGAAGAAGGATTAACCAAAACTATTTGACACGACTGGCCAATCCCGAGATCAATGTTCCAATCCCCTCTAATCCCTTCTAATCCCATCCAAGCAGCCAGGCCAAACAGGCCCTAAATATCGCACGAAGGTCATGTTTAGCTCGAGAAACCGGAAGGAACTAGATGGTATTAAGTAGAATTTGATTCATATTTCTTTCCATCCAAATAGTCCAGTTGAATGGCCGAATGTTACTCCAGCGCATAATACTTTATAAATTGCACAGGGGTTCTAAGAAATTCGTGAAATCATTCGTACAGACTTTGCCTATCACCCATATAGTGTGGGATACAGGATGGGACCACAAGCAGCCTTACAAGTGGCCCACCATGATGTATAACATCGATTCACACCATCCGTATCTAAGGTCCATTTAGTGTAGAGAATTAGACCAAAATAAAGGTAGATCTAAGGCTACGGTGGACCACATCATAGGAAACAATAGTGCTAAGGATGCCCACTGTTAAAAACGCTTGCATTTTCAAACACTCCCATGAGTTTATAGCCGAGGAGCGAGATCATCCTAGGCTCTGCCACTCCACGGGTATTTATGGACAACCTCTTAAAGTCCTCTTGTTACCTTAAATCTAATTTCATCGCTTTTAATTCACTCTAATGCAAGTACCAAACTGGCCCTAAAATAGTATTTCAAAATTAGTAAGATTCGAAACTCAAGTAGGCCACACCATACGAAACAGTGGTGATGGAACACCTACCATTGAAAGCTTTGCAGCTGGTGCTCCAGAAGTTCTGTATGAGAGTGATATTTGTGACTAAAGTTGATCTTAGTGATAGTAATAGTATGAACGGTTTGGATGATTGGATGGTATGTAAACATCTTTTGGGCACATGAGTTTTGGATCCTCTTTGGAAGCTGATTGAGTGGCGTGTCAAGCGCCACACTTGTGTGTTTACGTAAACAAGGTTACATGGGCCTAACATAGTGTGTTTGGTATATCCACACTGTTCATTCATTTTGCAAGATCATTTTAAAATTAAGGGTAAAAAATGAAACAATAACATGCTCAAGTGTATCACACTATAGAAAGCAGTGGGAATCGAACACCTATTATTGAAAACTTATTGGGCTGCAAAAGTTGTAGATCAAGCTAATATTTATCTTCTCCTTTCGTCCAGTTTAGCGTGGCCTCATGAACAAGTTGGATGGAAAATAAATATTATGTTGGTGGACTCATGAAGGTTTTAATTATTTTATAGTGTGGTCTATTTAAGTTTTATATCTGTATATTCTTTTTTTTATCTATGTCTTAAAATCATCTCGCAAAAATAAATTGATAGGATAGATATAATACATTTATCTATCTCCTAAAATCATCTCACAAAAATAACTAGATACAGTAGATATAATACATATATATAGGGCCCACAAAACTAGGGCTAAAAGTTGGACGGGTTTAACCTGACCGACCCAACATTGGGTTGGGCTCGAGCAGGATATATCGAGTTCAATCTTAAGCTCGAGATACACAAACTCTAACGTAATAAAACTTAGGTTGTGCTCAAGTTGAGGTCTCAGGTTGCTTGATCCAACCCGAACCTGATCAATATATAAGTTACTTATAAATTATAATTGAGTGTGGATCAATTGTGTTGAAGGCACACTAGTGATGTCGGGTCTTATTGGCCCATGTCATTTTCAAGGACTCAAGCTAACAAGATATGTCGGAATTCTCTCTCTCAAATAAATTACGTGTTATGCCACATGACTTTTAATGAAGTAGTTGTCTTATATTTCAACTTGTTTTTTTAAAGAAAAAAATGAAGCTTTTTATAATAAATAATCACATATATATAATTAATAAAATCATACATACAAAAAATATGTCTTATATTTAAATATAAAAGACTAATGTAATAATGAAAATATTAACACACATGTACTTGACCAACCTAATCAACCCGATTGAGCTCGCTTGGGTTGAGAGTTCCCAACCTTAGATCCTTAGATTGGGTTGAGTTGGGTTAGGGTTGAGATATATGAACCTTGGATTGGGTTAGAGCACCAATCCACCCAACCCGCCCGACTTTCAGCCTGCACAAAACTTAGTTACGTCAACACATCAGGTGATCATGGCACACCATGCAGTCCACTTCTATCTTTCTGATTATTTTAGGACATGAGGCCAAAATTGAGACACATCCAGCATGTGGGCTGAAAATGTGAGGATTAAATATTCATGATTGAAATTTTAAAATATTTGTAGGGCCAATCATAATTATATTTGTGTTTTCAGCTCATCTCATTACAAATGGTGCTATGAGCCATATGGATGACATGTAAACATCACTGTCGACCTATGGAGGTTTGAACTGTAAGAATTTCAATACCCACCTTTTCCTTTAGTGTGGCACATTTGAATCTTGGAAACTGTATTTTTATTTTTAGTACTAAAATGATTCACAGAACGGATGGATGGGATAGATTACTCACAGACATCGCGGTCATTCCCACCTACGTTCTCAAGCAAAATCAATAGGACGTGGATTTCTTTAAGTCTTCTGCGCTGGAAACATAGGTGAGGCTCACTGTGATATTTAGAAATTTATTCCATCCATCCATCTCGTAAGCTCATTTTAAGGCTTAAAATAAAAAATAAACTATATCCCAAACTTAAGTAGGCTGCACTAAAGTAAAAGTGGTATAAAAATCCTTACAGAAAGCTCTGACTGATGTTTACATGTCATCTATACAATCGCAGCGTCATTCCAACTTATATGAACTGAAATAAAAAACTTCAGTAACCCACCGATATTTTAACTACGCAAGTTCAATCCTCACGTTTTCAGCCGGACGCGGATTGCGTCCTACCCCCGTCCGGACGGTAATCCGGTTTTATACGATCATTTTAATATATAAACCAAAAATTGAGATAGCTCCGGTGCTTAAGTGGACCATAAAGTAGAGTTTAAACATCTACCAATAAGAACTTCTTAGGAGCTAGAGAAGTGCCCGATCAAGCTGAAATTCATGTTTTTACTTCATCCATGTCTGTATTACCTTATTAATAGGTTGGGTGATAAAAAAAAACATCACGGTGGCCCTTAGAAAGGTTTCAACGGTGACGGTCATCATCACTGCAGCTTCCTTTGATGCGGTCCACTTAAGCTCTGGAACTATCTCAATTTTTGGTTCATACATTAAAATGATCATATAAAAAATAGTAGTGGTACAGATAAAATAATTACATTATGGTGGGCCCCACAGAGCCCTGCCCGGACGGATTACCGTCCGGGCGGGAGTAAGACGCAATCCGCGTTCGTTTTCAGCCCACCTGAGTACTGGATCAGCTCAGTTTTAGCCTCAAATAATCTTACAAAGCGAATGGACGGTTGTATATCTGACAAATATCACTGAGGGGCCCACCTAAGTTTCCAGCGCAGCCTGCGAACGGCTTTCGCAGGAAATCCGCGTTCATCCTGTCGTAGTGTCGTATCGTGAAACTGACGAATGAAGTGGAGCTGGTGCAGGCATATCTGTGGGCCCCACAGCTTCGGACTGCAGGAACTTCTTGTGGCCGCGCAAGCACCACGGGTCCCGTTCGTGGGAACGGATTGGCTACTCCCACTGACAGTCGGTGCTGTGGACCCCACCATGACGTATGTGTTTCATCCATGCCGTCCATCTATTTTTATAGATAATTTTATATTATGATTCCAAAACTGAGTCATATCCCAATTTCAATTGGACCACATTACAGGAAACAGTGTTGATTGAATGTGACCATTAAAAACTTTTTGGGTCCATAAAATTGTTGGATCAAGCCGATCTTTGGTTTTTCCCTTCATCTAGGTCTGTGTGACCTAATCAACAGATTGGATGTCAAATAAACAGTACAGTGGGCCTGAAGAGGATTTTAATGGTGGATATCCAATCACCACTGTTTTCCTGTGGTGTGGTCCACCTTAAATTTATATCCCGCTCTTTTTCTGGATTAATAACTAAAATGATCTGTAAAAATGGATGAACGGCATGGATAAAAGACATATAGTGGGGCCACAGAGCACCGACCACTAGCAAACGGGCTAGTGGCAGTGGAGTAGCCACTAGCCAATCCTTTCCATATGATTGCGACCTCTCCGTATGTTACACGGTATAGGTTGTGACGTTATAAGAACGAACCAGTGACGCTACGCTGACGTGGGAGACCACATTAAATGAATGATGAAATCCACCCGTCCATCGGTTTCGCCACCCCGTGTTAGGCTAATCCATCACGTCCATCAGTAGTGCCACCCCATATTAGGCATTGATCCCATATATCTTACTCGGCCAAAACTTATGTGAGCCTCAGCATGAGAGAAAGCGTAAAATATGCATTAAATCTCTAAATTCGTGTGATGCGGTCCAACTGAGTTTTTAATAGCGTGAATTTTGTGTAGAATCTTTATCTTGATGAGAAGACTCGTTTGAATGGATTGGATGGAAAATAATATCTACGTTTGGGCTCATATGCAACCAACGGTAGGTATCTCCTCCCAAATCTGGGCACAGCTTCGGTGGATCTCCGGATCCACCAAGGCGGGTGGGATCCCTGAACATGGCGCCCGTTTTGACATATCTTAAATATATCCACACCGTCCAACTATTTTTACAGCTTATTTTAAGATATTATACCAAAAATAAAGCATATTTAAATCTTAGGTGGACCACACCAAAGGAAACAGCGGTGATTGAATCCCCCATTAAAAACTTCTTGGGGCCCACAGAAATGTTTATTTTTCATCCAACCTTTTAATAAGGCAATAAAGACCTGTATAAAGGGTCCACACAAATTTCATCATGATCCAAAACTTTAGTGGCCCACAAGAAGCTTTCAATGATCAGTCATCACTGTTTCATGTGGTATGGTTCAACTGAGAATGGGATCTGCTTCACTTTTTAGATCATAACATAAAATAAGCTTTCAAAAAAAAAAAATAATCACGGTTGGACGGCATCGATGCAAGTAACATACATTGAGGTGGGCCCCACAGTCATGTATCCCACCCACCTTGGTGGTTATGGGGGGACCACCGAAGCCGTGCCCCCCAAATCTTCCTTATGGTGTGTGGCCTACCTGAGTTCTCTACCAACCAAATTCTGATTTCCAAGGTGAGCATGAGGCAGTGCACCTAATGGATGGCATGGATCTCGTACGTGTTCTACCCACGTGGTGTTTTGTTACTTATAATCGTCACCACATTACTTGCAAGTAGTAAGGCTTACACGCTTCCTCCTCCGAAAGTTAGCCAGACAGTGGTGGCAATGGGCTGGACAGCCGGGCCCACAGGACTTGAGACCTAACATTGGCCCAAGGGACTAGGCCAACTAGAGCCCAACGAAGAATGGTCCAGGCCATTCCATTAGCCGGTCCAATCATTAAGCAGGCCACCATTTTATCTACAACTGAGGAGCACTGGATACTACCCTCCCTGTCCCTAGCAAGGAACGAACACTGTGATGTATGGGTTTATCCACACCGTCCATTCATTTTGCCATATCATTTTAGGGCACAGGCTAAAAATGAAGCAATTCTAAGGCTCAATGGGCCACAGAATGTGGATTAAACACTTACAATTGAAAACTTTTAGAGGCCACAGAAGTTTTGGGTCAAGTTCATTTTTATGTTTTCCTTTCATCTAGGTCTATGTGACCTTATGAACGGGTTGGATGGAAATTAACCATCATGGTGGACCCTGGGAAGGTTTCAACGGTGGGTGTCATCTTTGCTTCCAGTGGTGTGGTCCACGCCTCATTTTTCGGCTTTACCTTAGGATGATACGAAAAAAATGGATAGTTGGTATGGATACAACCCATCCATTACGGAGCCCTAACCACTCCTAACGAGGGATGGGCGGGTAGTACCCAATCCGCTTCCTTTTAAGCACAAACGTGACAGTTTACGATACCTGGGAGCAATATCTTAACCGTTGATCTGGTTGGTCGCTACCCCAATGATAAGAGGAACACTTTGATACTCTGGCATATTGTAATTAATGATACCGAGGTGATGAGATTTTTTTTAGTCAGACACCTATATATATTTACCTATAAATATAATAAAATTATAATTATCTATTTATTTTTTGTCTAATATAAATTTACTCTAAATATTGTTTTACATTTTCTTTTATATATATTAAATAAAAGAGTCCACAAATGAAATTTATTCAAATAAGTAAAAAAATACCAATAGTCATCTTTTATTTAATATGATCTTTCTCTTGCCAACCAAGGTAGGCTCCCTATGTCTTATCAAGTGGGTCACGCATAATCATTGATTTAGATATGATTGTTGGATTATTAAGACTAAGCATTTTAGTGGACCCCATTATAGTTATGATGATTGCAAATAAATTTGAGGCAAAAAGTTTGAACCATGTCATGCGCGACTATTATCCAGATATGGAAACCTATGATATAGAGACATTAGAGAAGAGAAGTTTGATGGGTAAGCTTTTCTAATCTACTTATAAATAAATGTCTTAGCCTTCTTACCAACATAAGAGAGAAAACCCTAAGGCCATTAAAGGTTTTTTAAGAAGTGCAAGGTGCGGAAGACCTAACATCTCTCTGCTACGATATAGCATCGAGAATATCTTCTCCATTAGGTACACCTTTAAAATTATAGCATTGAATCTTCATTATTAACGTATAGATGATCCGTTAATTCCATGCTATAAATATAATACATTATGCATGAAAAAAGAGTTGTGACTACTACTATATGATCAACTTGTAAGGGACATGCAAGAAATTCCTTCCATATCCAATGTATACACTATTATGTTTTCACCAAGAATCTTAAAAAACAGCCCAATGGAAGTAGTGGTAGATGACTAAACCATAAAAAATGGTGTAAAGTCATACCTAAAACTTCTAAAGTAAGGTTTTATGGTAAGTATGAGTTCTAGAATGTTCTACTTTTATTTATACCCTATATTAGATCACATACAATTTTGACTCACCTTAAATGTTCTTAGGGATGTAGACTATTTGAGTTTTGAATTGGCTTGATATTTTTGGTCCCCTTCTCACAAAGGATAGCACGTCCCATGGGCAGGGTAGATCTCATCTACATGTGGTACATCTCATCTACATGTAATAATTCCATCCACATCAGTGAATGTCACACTCTACTGTGAATATAAAAATTGCACAAAGTGTTTTTGTCTTTAAGCATTGCCTAAAGGTGCTTTGCTCGGATACATCGCGACAAATTGATGTGATGTATTAAGACTTTAGTCATTGGAATTACTTTATATTATAAAAATGCTATAAATAAATACCTTGATTGGATTATTTTAATCCTTTGATAATTTGGCTTTTTATGTTTTTAGCACAAACGGTCATCACAACCCCCTTAATGGATTAAAATATTCAATGTATGATATATATATATATATATATATATATATATATATATATATATATATATATATATATATATATATATATATATATATATATGGTTGGAATGGTGCATCTGACCGAAGGAGTATATGCTCGACATGCATCACGTGGGGCCCATATAGCTCGACCTCATTGGAAGTTCTCATGAGCTCGAACGCATAGAACTATATACTTACAGCACAGTACCAAGAGAGAGTCCCAGTCTCCTGCGCACAATACTGCATGATGCATTCATGAAATCTATCCCAATCATTAGGTCCGTGATAGAAATTTATATATTAAAAATTAGGTCGATTCATGATTAATATCAGTCACACCAAGTGAAACCGTTTGGATAATTGGCATCCCCTACACTATTTTTGCTCATGCGGCCCACCAACATTATAAATGTGGCCAATCTTCCATCCCTACAAGTAAATTATTATCACACTACTTATCGATGGAGCGGATTCAAATAAACATCAAGTTGGGCCAACCCCTAGCCAACTCAGTAGTGGTTGGGCTGCATCAAAGACGTGGATTGCATGTAGATCTGGGCATCGGTCCGGATTGTATCGAATTGGGTATAACTCGATCCGATCCGAAATCTCTACGGCCTTATCCGAACCCGATCTGATCCGGACCGAGTCTGAGTCACCTGACTCGGATTGATCCGATGCATGGAGGGCCTGACCCGAACCGAGTCCGACTCGGTTAGGGAAACCGAGTAGGATCAGGTTTAGTACGATTCAGATCGTTTAAATTTAATTCAACTGTTTCATATGGTGTGGTCCACTTTAGCCTTCAATATACCACTTTTTTTTACTCAAGGCCTAAAATGATAAGTCAAAATGGATGAATAGCTTAGGTAAAACATATACAACAAGGTGGGCCCCACATAACTCTGAAAAACTGTATCCGTGCTTTCCCCATTTGTATTACAATTTACAACGTTAACTTGCATTGCATGAAAGTGCAGTGCCGTCTTTTCACACAAGCACGTCAATTGCAATTGCATATAAGTTCTGTATTATAAGCATGTCACTTGTTTTATATAAGCACGAGGGTATGTGTTATATCCAAACCGTCCATCCATTTGGCAAGCTCGTCTTAAGGCTTGAGATAAAAAATAAGACAAATCTAATTGTCATGGAACCACACGAATTTTTTAATGGTGAAAATCATTCTCTGCTACTATTTGTGGTGTGGTCCACATGATCTTTGGATATTATTTATTTTTTGGATAATACTCTATGATAATATCTAAAAATATATGAACGGTGTAGATATAATAAATACATCACGGTGGGCCATGTAACTTTGATATCCTTTGAACTGTTCATACAACTCGGAGCTCGAGGAGCGTCAGTGCTGTCTTCTCACGACACGTACCTATATAGGCTAGCAGTTGGAGCCTAGATGTTAGATAGACATCACGTGGGCGCACAGAGAGGGAAATTGACTGGCTGACATGTTCGGTGCTATGTGGGTCCCACCATGACACATGTGTTTCATCCACGCTGTCCATATATTTTTACAGATCATTTTACAATATGAGTGTAAAAATGAGGTATATCCAATTCTCAAGTGGACCACATTATAAGAAATAGTGTTGAATGAGAGTCGACCATTTAAAACATTTTGAGGGCCATAAAAGTTTTGGATCAAGATGATCTTTGTTTTTTCTCTTCCTCTGGGACTGTATGACCTAATCAATGGATCGGATGTCAAATAAATAGTATAGTAGGTCTTAGATGTCAAATAAACAGTATAATAGGCCTTAAGAGGATTTTAACAGTGGATATCCAATCGTTATTGTTTTCATGTGTTGTGGTCCACCTAAGATCTATATTCCTCTTAATTTTGGTACCAAGCCATGACATGAACTTTAAAAATGGACGAACGAAATGAACAAAACACAAACACCCGGATAGGGTCAGTTCGGATCGAATCCGATTATGGTTCAGATCGGTCCGGGTAGGCATGCATCCGAACTCGACCCAAAAAGCATTCGAATCTGGCCTAACCTACTCAATTCGCACTGATCCAAGCCATCGGATCTGGTCGGATCCATCGGATCGGGTCAGGATTGCCCAGCTTTAATTGCATGCCGACCCTGTCAATAACTAACAACCTTGCTACTGGTCAGTGCTAGTGGGCCAAACAATGATGTATATATTTAATCCAAGCTGTCCATCCATTTTCTAACTCAATTTATGGTATGATCCCAAAAATGTATAAGATTCAAATTTAAAGTAGACCACACCACATGAAAATAGTGATGATTAAAAGGATTAAATGCCCATCATTAAAAAAATTTAGGTATACTTTATCTACCATCCAACCTATTGATTAGGTCATAGAGACTTGGATGAAGGAAAAACACAAATATTAGCTTGACCTAAAGCTTACTTTGGCCCAAAGAATTTTTAATGGTGGGCTTTCCAGCAATCTTTCTTGTGGCATGGTCCACTTGATATTTGGATTTGACTCATTTTTTTGGAATATGCCATATATTTAGCTGGAAAAATAAATGGACGGCTTGGATTAAACACATACATCATTGTTGAGGCAACTAGCACCAAGTAACCCTAGTGCGAGCTCGAGCCCATTCCCAAGCTCGAGCCCTAGCGCGAGCGCACGCGCGTGCATGCCTGTGTTCCAGTGCACAACCTGTGTTTCATCTCCTCCAAAAGCTCTAAGTAAGAATACTCTTCACAAGTCCATATATAAACCATAAAAGTTTTATTCTCATTTTTTATGTTGGACAAAGCACATACACCGCACCTTTTAATTCAAAAAATTCAAAAAGCGTTTTGACGGGAAAATCCTGAAATTTTGAAAAATTTAAATTTTTATTTTTATTATTTTAAAAACCATTGATATTCAACAATCCTCCACTGATTTTTTAAAATAATGAAAACTCTACTAGAATAATAACAATTATTATGCATAAAGAAAGATACCCTGCAATTTGAATCTTTCCTTAGTGTAAGTATTTTAAAGTTATCTCAAAATTTCTGGTTGTCGCAGCATTGAACCAGTTATTTTTATATGATATAATCGAAAATATTACACACATAATAGCTCCTGCATTACGTGTTCCTTTATAATCTTGCTTAGTACTTTTAATGGCCATGTGCTTATCCTGTTTCATGAACGATCCCGAGATAACTCTAACTCTCATGAGAAGTGACACCACTTCTACGTTCACATAGGTGAAATCCTTCCAGTGTTTCCGTTTAAAACACTTGTCCTGTTTGACTGGACTTCACTGAGAGTCTAATACTCATCTCACTTTTATGACGGTTAACACTATCATCCTGTATGAAGTTATTAATTTATTTAGTACTTAAACTTTTCACTTATCAGTGAATTGTTATTACCCATCAAACCCAATATTTAGAGATTTTCTAAATTAGGGTTGGGTTTCTTTCACTAGTGAAACTTTGAGTAAAGAGTTTTAACCTCATTCTTCTAAATGTTGTCCTTACTACCTCTCTTGTTAGAGGTTTAGCAAAAGGATCAGCCAAGTTATTACTTGACTTTACATATGAGATCGCAATGATTCCATCTTGAATCAATTGCCTTACATAGTCATGTCGCAAACTTATGTGTCTAGACTTTCCATTATAGGTACCGATATAGGCTCTTGCTAGAGTGGCTTCACTATCACAATAAAGTGAAATAGCCGGTATAGGCTTCATATAAAATGAGATTTCTAATAGAAGATCCATTAACCACTTAGCCTCTTTGCCTGTAGTAACTAAAGCTATGAACTCAGATTTCATAGTTAAGTGCATTATGAAAGTTTGTTTCTTAGATCCTCAATATACAGCTGCACATCCTAGGGTGAATATCCACCCTGTAGTGGACTTGTTGTCCCCTGCACTCGATATCCAACTTGCATCAGTATATTCTTCCAACACTGCTGAAAATTCTAAGTAAAATAATCCTAGTTCTTTGGTTTCTTTAAGATAACCTAGAACTCTGGTTACTGCTTTCCGGTGTTCAACACTTGGATTACTTATAAACCTACTTAGTTTACTTATAGCATATGCTATATCCGGTCTTGTGCATTACATTACATAAATAAGACTGCCTATAACATTAACATAATTTAGTTGTGTAACTGCTCTTCTACTATTTTCTTTTAACTTGATACTTGGATCAAACGGGGTCCTTGCCTTTTTAATTTTCAAGTGATTAAACTTAGTTATTATTTTCTCAATATAATAAGACTGACATAATGCGAAACCCCCACTATGTTTTTAACTTTAATACCTACGCACTAGAATACGCAACCCATGTTTCATCTCCTCCAAAAGCTCCAAGTAAGAATACTCTTCACAAGTCCACATATAAACCATAAAAATTTTCTTCTCATTTCCGATGTGGGACAAAGCACACACATCGCACTTTTTAATTCTAAAAATTCAAAAAATCGTTTTGGTGGGAAAATCCCAAAATTTTGAAAAATTTGAATTTGAATTTTTATTATTTTAAAAACCATTGATATTCAATAATAGGTACTTCATTTTATGTAAAAATCATCCATCCATGTCAGCAAATAGTCATGCCTCCTTGTGTACTTCATCCAGATGAAAGCGTCCATATGTGGTCACACAATCATTTTGGTCTCACAAGTTATTAGAAAATTGTATTTTAATCATTTAAATACAATAAAGTGTATAAAAAAAGTCTTATAAGTTTTTATGATACAATTGTAATTAGTCAAACTATACGTAGATAATTATAATTATAGTATAATTAAGGTCTCTAACTGTAATTTTTCCTATTTGATTATAAGACCATCGAATTGATGGATACTTTGTTGGACGGTTGAATCGAAAATAATACAACGGTCCCGTTTGAGAAAACAAGCATCCACGAATGAAAGTTAGGATTAATCAACCAATCCTGTGTACCTCTCTGCTGCTGCTGGGGGCTGGGACACTCTCAAATACAGTGTTCTGTCGCATCGCACCTAAAACAAGTGCCAGTGAACTGCCTCAGAGGTAGTGTTGGAGGTGCTGCTGGCGCTCGAAAGTCTGGGTGACCTGTGCGCCTCTACTATGGTCGACGCTGCTGGGAATCACTGGAAGGAGCCTGCCTCTTCCGGTCTCTCCTCTGACCACGATCAGACTGAGAACCGGCCCACTCAGCCTCAAAAATCTAGGCCTTCCGCACCACTCCCTCAAAAGTCAGGAGCTCATGTCCAATAACACGGCCTCAAAGACCGTAACGCAAGCCGTCCTCGAAGCGGTGGGCTCTCCTCTCCTCATCATCTACCAAGTAAGGTGCGAATCTGGACAGCGCTATAAAGCGAGCCGCGTACTGAGCCACTGTCATATCACCCTACACCAGGGCCTCGAACTCCAACGCTCGCTATCGTCGGATGTGATCAAGAAAATACTGTCGATCAAATCGATCCACAAAATCCTCCTAAGTCCATACGAAATTGGCGCCTTCTGCTAGGGAGACTGATGTCCACCAATGTTCAGCCTCCCCGTGGAGAAGAAACACGGCTAATCGGACTTGCCGCTCGGTTGTACATCCCATCGTCTCAAATATTTTCTCCACATTGGTGCGCCATCTCTCAGCTACCGTCGGGTCTAGCTCACCCTGGAAACGCAGGGGATCGAGCCGTTGAAACTCACAAAGGAGGGCACTTGCGCGCTCCTGCTCTGCTTGGACGGGCGAAACGACTGGGTGCCTAACCTGCCCCTTGAGTGTAGCCGTCACAGCCTGTAACATCTGCTGCAACTGAGAGGTACTCACGAATACGGTCAGGTCCGCACCGGTCTCTGGTGGAGGAGTTGGATCCATAGGCTGGGCAGTAAGAATCTCTAGTGGTGGAGTGGGCATCGTAGGTGGTAGGGTGGGAGCCGCAGGTGGTGGAGCGGGAGTCTCGGGTGGTGCTACGGGCGTCGATCGGGTCACTCTCCCAAGCGCCATGTCCTACAGGAAAGAGCGAATGCGCCTATCAACTTTTGAAAGCTCTCGAAGGCACGCACGTTAAGGGTCGACAATAAAATATTGCTAGACTATCCGAACTTCGAGACTTAGTCACTCTAAACTCATAGCAGACATGTAATGTTGTTCTCAGTTATTCCCAAGGTATGCTCTGATACCAACTTCTGTCACCCCCCAAACTCGAAAATCAGGCTCACAAAATTTTCGATTGCAGAATCTGGCACCGACAGCCTCCGTGAAATCCCATTCACGGCTCTCAGCGCCCATTCGCTAGGTTCCGATCCTGGGATGCTACGACGAAGATTTTCAACATCAGTTTGATTCGTAATAAGCATAACCAAAGGCATAACCTACAAACAATAACTAAAAACTCCATTACATTTCCAGTATGATAAAAAACTTTACAAGTATAATGAGCATAAAGGGAAATACAATGATGATAGTCCAAAAGCTCTAAAATAATCTGCCACGTGCTGAAGCCCCAACGCTGTTGTGATCCAACATCACCTGCACACAACGGTCGTGCATAACTTATAGAAAGTTTAGAGGGTAGTGAAAGTGTGTGCGCAAGGTAGTAATATGATCATGCGATATCAGAGTCATGCGAAAGATGCAGAGGTATCCATGAATACCATTAGCCGTACCAAGGCTATGCGATGCAATACATGAATGATATCGGCCATACCAAGGCCATGCGATGTGAAATGCAACTCAACCATACAAATCCTCATCTAAGTCCACATATCAATACAACTCAAATCTGAAATATCACCGGGGTCTAGTACACTCTAAATCAGATCGCCGCCCCATCACGCGCAATAAGGTAAGTGAAAGAGACCTCACTATCCGTCTGTCAATATCGGGCTCGACTCGTCTATAGCGGACCCATTCCTCGAGCTGGTTAAACTTAACCTAGCTTTACCCCCTACTCTCGAGTGGGTAAGGCCGCACTCCCTTCCAACCGACCACGACACAGTGGAAAGTGTGACCGTCTGGTAATCGGTACTCGGCACTCCTGTACCCACTCAGTCTAGATATTGGAGCAACCTCTTGGTACCATAAGGGTTTAGGGACTTTCACCTAGGGATATTTGTAGCACCCCATGTAGAATAAAATTTTTGGTATCCAATCCTACCAACCATGATACGTCTGTAGAGGTTACGGCCCCGATGTCGCTAGGGCGTACAGTAACCATATCACACAATGCGAAATGCATGAATCACACTATCCAATCATGCAGTAATCTTGCGCGTATCGTGCGCTCATGTAGGGCAACACTGCCTAATCGGGATCCTATAAACAATCTGCCCGAAGGCATATGCTATGATCAGTCACTTCTCATATCAAGCATACATATGATGCGTGTGATCATGAGTCATGGAACTATACTAAACATGTAATAAAGTAATGAACTATCCTTACACCCAACAAGTACGGGCCTTTCAATGGGCCCTAGGGAGAGTCGTAATGCAGACATTTAACCAACATTACACTTGTAATGTGGACGTCAAACCAACATTGCTCCCAAGGCGCGATCGTCGTAAACATCATTACATAATCCGTGTTGAGATCACACATTGCAATGGACCTTAGGTAATCCCATTGGGCCTTAAATACATCAAATGGGCCTTATGTTCGTCAAGTGGGCCACATCAATGAGACACACCAATGGGCCTTATGTGCATTGCAATGGGTCATAACCTGTGGGCCTTAGAATGCATCAAGTGGGCCTAATCTCATGGGTCTTATATGTAACAAATTAGGTCCTATATGTACATCAAATGGGCCCCATATGTACATCAAATGGGCCTTAACCCATAGGCCCTAACACATCTCAATGGGCCTTAACCCATGGGCCCCTACTACATCAAATGGGCCTCAATCCATGGGCCTTACATGTATATCAAAGTGGGCCTCAACCATGGGCCACAAATACATCGAATGGCCTCATGACATGGGCCTTACATCCACATCAAAGTGGGCCCCAATAGACTACCATAGATGCATTAAGATGGCCTCGTAACATGCCAAGGTGGGGTCCACTTGGACTATGGATCTGGCTCATTTTCTAGCTCGTACAATAAAATGAGCTTTCAAAGTGGAAGGATGGATTAGATCCAACAACTACCAAAAAAATGACCAAAGGCTACGGACTATACTGGCTTTTGGCTACAAATATAGACCGTAGCTAATTTACTACGGCTTAAAATCATAGCTAAAAGATCCCCAAACCGTAGCTAAAGAGTAACACTTTTAATTATTCAATTAGCCTGGGATAGCCCTACAAGGGACTCTACGAGGCCCATTAAGATGTGTGTGCTCCATCTAATACATCTTTCCGTTTTGAAAGAGAATGTTAGGGCAAGAGTCCAAAAAATGAAGCAGATTGAATGCTCAAGTGGACCACAAGGTAGGAAACAATGGAGATTAATACCTACCATTGATTAATGGTGTGGTTCAGTTGAACCTTCAATTTACCTAGATTTTTGGGTTATTCTCTGTTAAAAAAAAAAAATTACAAAATTAATGGACGAAGTGGATTTATCAAATGCATCATGATGGACCCCACAAAGCTCTCGACAAGACCGTCCGTCCAGGACCGTCAGGCATGCAAACGTGGAGTGGCTACAAAGGATGGTGTAATGGCTACGGTCCAGAGGGGTTTTAGCTACGGTCTAAAACCGTAGCAGGATCGTAGCAGCTAAAAATGCGCAATCCGCGCTGCTTTTTTCTTTTCCCCCTCTCACAGAATGTTTCATTTCCTCCCATTCTCCCCCTCTCTCTCCTCTCTCTAGGTCTCCCACGCCCCTTTTCTCTCTCTGTTTCTCAATCTCCCGCTTCCCTCTCATGTCCCTCTCTCTCCCTCTCTCTCTCTCTCATGTCCCTCTCTCTCCCTCGATCTCTCGCGCCCCTTTTTCTAATCTCTCTCTCTCTCTCTCTCTCTCTCTCTCTCTCTCTCTCTCTCTCTCTCTTTCTCTCTCTCTCTCCCTCTCTCTCTCTCTCTCGTTTGCTTCTTATTTATAGTGATCTAATCAGAACTGAAGAGGCTTTTCATGAGCAAAGTCAACAAGGCCCCGATTTCCCTCTCCAAACTGATCCATTTCACAAAGGGCAAGGAAGGTAAGATTGTCGTTATTTTCGGGACAGTCACTGATGATATCAGGATTCATGAAGTTCCGGCACTGAAGGTGACTGCGCTGAGGTTTACGGAGCGCGCCAGGGCGAGGATTGTGAAAGCCGGGGGAGAGTGCCTGACGTTTGATCAGATTGCCCTCCGGGCTCCGCTTGGGCTAAACACGGTTCTCCTTAGAGGTAGGAAGAATTCACGTGAAGCTGTGAAGCACTTTGGAAAAGCTCCTGGCGTGCCTCACAGCCACACCAAACCCTACGTGCGATCGAAGGGAAGGAAATACTAGAGGGCTAGAGGGAGAAGGAATAGCAGGGGATTCAGGGTTTGAGTCTCTTGTCAGTCTTCCTCCTATTACAAATTTCCCTTTATCGATGAGGATCTTTATCTACTACTATTCATGTTTTGCCATGCTATGTTTCAATTTTGCTAGATAGGTAATAATTGCAAGAGTTTGCATTTCTGTCAGTCTTCCTCCTATTACAAATCATTTTGGTCTCACTATTTCTTAAAACCATATACATATATTTTATTTGCAAATTGTGATTGCCCTAAAAAAATAAATAATAAATAAATAAATAAATAAAATCAGATCTGATATTCTGTCTTCCATCTCTTTCTTTCCTTTTGTTTAATCTGATCATCTCTATATTTTGCTTTTTTTAGCTTTGGATTTTAGGTGAAAATGGGGCTCATGATTACGAAGCTGTTCAGCCGTCTGTTCACAAAGAAGGAGATCAGATTTTGATGGTCGGTCTTGATGCAGCCGGTAAAACAACCATCCTTTACAAGCTTAAGCTTGGAGAGTTCGTCACCACCATTCCCACTATTTGTGGTTTTATACTGTTGATGTTATACTACATTTCTATTTTATAATTTCAAGCATTGGTAAGGAAACTGTTTACTGGTGCTGCATTTGGAAGTGTTGTGTAAGATTGACTAGCAGGATGGCTTCCACTGGGCCATAATTTGAATGAAAAGTTAAATTCACACATATTAGTGGCATCTTCCTTTATTAAATCAGTATCAATGTGTCAAATGCATAGATATGTGGGTCATAAATTGAATTTAGACTGGAATTTATAAATATTAGTATCTACTACCTATCCTTGCATTCTTCTGCTATTTTCCCCCAAAACAGGTAGTGAGAATTTTCATTAGTTTCTTTTGAAATATTCTTAGTAATTTATACATTCAAGGCTAGCAATACATGGTTTTGCTTCTAACAATTGTGTAGTTCAGGTAAACACAAATATCCTTTCTTTGTGGACATTTATAAGGATTGAATAAATAGACAAGTGTTAACTGTTTTGTTGGTATTGTGCTTTCATGATTGATTGTTTCATTAGTGGATTGAATAAATGGATGAGTAGTTTAAACAAATATTTAATTGTTGAATGTTGTATGTTGAATGGCCCATCTAGTTATTGATAGCTCTGTTATATTGTTTCAACATTGCAATTAATGGCTTATTTTTTAATTCATATATTCTATCCTCGAGGAATGCTACTTTTTTACTTTTTATTCCTTATGTGTGCAGGATTTTGATCAATTGCACATAAATTTAGGCCTTCTAGCACTTCAGCCTTTTGATGTCACTTGTGCTTAGGAGTGGATCACATGGAGGATTTGTTTTTTTTTATTTTTTATTTTAAGGGGACTACACCTATTTTACTTCATCACTAATGTGCAACATATGGAGCGCATCCTTGTCACATAGCTATCTAATGTACATTCTTTTGTTCTTATGTCTTTCCTTGCACTAAATCACACTTCTACCATTGGACAACTCTAGGCCACTGATCATTACTTGAGCAGAATATTCATCGTCTTCAGAGACATTCCTCATTTTTAAGTGAGCTGCAGCTGTTTGTGTAGATTTTGTTAGCATTGTTTCTTTTAGAATCCAGTGAATGAATTTTGATAGCCATTGTAGAGATCCAGACGAGATCAACTAGTTCTTGAGGAATGTTCCATAGGAAAGAACATCTAGTGGGTGTTTATTCATGTTTAATCTTTTAGCCTTTTTTTTTTTAATAATGCAAAGGTGGTCTCTCTGCATTTTAGAACATGATTGAATTCATGGAAGTGGGGAGAGAGAGAGAGAGGATAGTTGGTGAAATTTAGGATGGTGATTTTTTTTTGTTTTTTTTGTTTTTTGTTTTGTTTTTCCACAATGAGAAGATATTGGTGAGATCATAGGGAGGGAGGCAGACAGTTCCTAAATTTCTTGTTGTATGTGCATTCCTGTGATGAAAAGAGAAGATGTTGGTGAGATCTAGGGGAGAAGCAGACAGTTTCTGAATTTTTCTGTTGTATGTGTATTCCTATAATGAAAAGAGACCCCAAATAACTGGGACAAGCTATGATGTGGTGGTTCTGGTGAACCTGGGCTGCAAGATTGAATCAGTTCCTTTATTGCTTAAATTTTTTCTATGAATTATTATATTAATTATCACTTAAATTATGTTTTCTCTTTATATACTAGACTTTCTGTTTTCAAAACTTTGTTAACAACAACAACAACAGGGAGTTGGCTGAATTTGTAATTCAATGGGTTTGTGTTTAAGGACTGGTTTCCAACGCTTGTTGCATGTTTTGTTGCATGCATGGATTGTTGTATACTTAATGTAAGGCAACTTGTCTAAATTTAGTGAGAGCTCCTAATGTAGTCGATAATCTGTGAAGGAGGTAAGGTAAGTAGACCATGTAAATGAGGCAATCCCTTCTCCTTAGGTGATTTGCCTACTTTTGGTTCTGTTTGAATGCACTAAGGAATTGGATTGTGATGATTAGTTTGATAGAGTGGAAATTGTGGAATTGTAATTATCTTTTGAGTACTTAGAAGGAGGATTTACCCTCAAATCGTAGTTTATTTCCTTTAGACTCCAACTTGGCAATAATGAAATTACAATTGGGAGTGGAGTCCCTCACAATAAACAGTTGAGAAAATTGCAATTTGGCCACTTCCAATATATTGTCCTAGTTATTGCAATTAAATTCAATAGTGAATCCAAACACAGCCTTAGATTTCCGCTAGTGGTGGAATTTATATGGTTTTTACTGTGAACAGAAGCATTCTCATTAATGACACCATGGTTTAAATGATCAACCAGTACGACTCTGTATTTTTTGAGTCATCAGTTATTGTTTGAATTATGGACCAAAAGCATCCTGTCCACTCATCTAGTAGGCCACATATGTATGCCACACATGCGGACTGTTTGCAATTCTCGTACATGATTTATTGTACATGAGTAGGACAACCGATTTGTTTTAGTGGCCTGATTTATGCACCATATCATCCATTGTATTGTATTGTACATGAGTAGCACAACCGATTTGTATTGTATTGTACATGAATAGCACAACCGATTGTTTTAGTGGCCTGATTGTATTGTATTGTACATGAGTAGCACAACCGATTGTTTTAGTGGCCTGATTGTATTGTATTGTACATGAGTAGCACAACCAATTTGTATTAGTGGCTTGAGTTGAGTCAGTTTGAGTCGACTTGGTGAGTTTTAGAATTATGGTTTAATGTCATTTTACTTGCTTTGCTTGTTACATTGGCACAACAGACTTACAGCCTCCATATATCACAACATCATGGATCATCAGGTTCCATCTGTTATACTATTTGCGCAGAGCTAGTATTGATGCCTGCATGCCTTCCAATACACATTCTGAAATGTTTCTTTTTACTACAAAAACATGGAGGCTGTCTTCTGCTATATTTATTTTTACCTTGAATTTGGCATCTTGAGCATAAACAACTTGGATCAAATTAGGCATGAACACAGGCACATACGCATTTTATCAGTTAAACATTCACACCAAAAAAGGAGTTTTCTCAAACCCCATTGCCATCTTAATTACCTAATGAAAGGAAAAAAACCATTGATAAAAGGTACTGTCGTTTGTTTCATGGTATTTTCCCTCTTCAAATGCTGTCCTGGCACATCTTGGAAGTTACTAGTGACTTTGGGTACACAACAGTTGCACTTCTATGATTTTTATTTTATTTTATTTATTTATTTATTTATTTTTGAGAGTTGGGAATGATGTTTTTGTGTCTATTGCAGCTCAACATCTGTTACAGGACTGAATAACAATGAATACCAGATTACAAGAGGCACTGTGAGTATATTTTAATTTTTTGCTGTATGATGAGATGCATATGACACTCTTGAGATGGGTACCTTTACAACTGGACTTTGATTTGTTTGGTTTTCCAAAGACGGGCTTCCTATTTAATTTGTTAATGGCATTATTCTTACTGTCATTGCTCCACAGGAACTCAACCACTTAGTAGGAGTGGACAAAATCTGCAACTTTGTGAAAGTTAGTTTTCTTCTTTATCTCTTTTTGAAAGCTCATCCCATTTCTTCTTTCTTTCTTTGTTTTATTTATTAAAGTTAGGATAAGGCTTAGATGATGATGATGATTATGGATATGTTTTCTTTATTGTATTTTTTTTTTTTTACTACAAATCATTTATTCATAAACATAATAATTAGTAGAGTTGATATGGTTTGATGTTAATTTCAAACTTTACCAGGTGACTAGTTGGCAACTCTGATCTTTGAGTTGGTGGGTGCAAGAAAAATAATTTCATGCAGTTTTTGGTTTATCTCTGATTGAATTTCAGATATTGACCAAGTTAGAGGATAATAGACTGGTTAAAACTGTTGGGATACCAGTTGAAGATAATAAAGGTTTTTATCGCCTCACTGCTTGTATATCTTCACAGGTAAGGTGCATTTCGCACAACAACAAATCCATGCTGATCAACTTTTCTTTCATGCGCAATTTTCTGTTTGGGAAGTACAAGGGCTTGAATGTTAGCAAGGATACTTGCATGCGTGCATACACACAAATACATATATACATATTCTAATCTTCTTTGTTATATCATAAATTTTACTTTGTATGTTTAGGTTTGAATCTAATGATCCAGTCCCACATAACCCACAGAGTAAAACAGCAGGGTAAAATGACTATAGATTCATTAGAACCTGTCATTCAGCCACTTAAGACTTTTTCTATTCAAAATACATCTCAGAACACATCTCAGCACACAGCAATGTACAAAAAGCAACAGAATATTCAAAGTAGGGTTTCTAGGCTAGGCAGTCAACCAATCACATTGGGCCCTGATGGATCAAGATGTGAAAGTGTCCTGATGGGTCAATTTGCACATGCAAGATCCTTCCTTAGCTCAGTAATTCAAGCTGTTGATTAGAAGGAACCCAAAATAAATGGTAGTTCTTAAAAGTTATTCCAAAATAGACAATTCTAGCCCTTGGATAAGCAGCCTAATAACAAACAGTTAGCAAAAAACACATTAACAGTCGAAATAACAGGCTGTTGCTTCTTTTTTTTTTTTTGTAATTTTAATTTATGGAACGACAGATGAAACTGTATACGGATTATATTCCAGCAGGCTCAGCAACAAAAAGAGGAGCGGGCCTATCTATCCTATACCCCAAAAGCAAAAGAAAGGTCGCTCTTAGGCCCAAACGGTCCAGGAAGAGTGCCCCACATATATTCTGGAAGAGAGCCGAGTTCGAATGGAAAACCCTAACCAGTTAGGACGCACTCCCTAGAAGAGCGAAGCTATCAGCAATGCTACTGAATTTCCTTATGATATGATGACTTGAAATATGAGCCAAATCCTGGAAAGAAAAGAAAACGGGCCTTCCAATACACCATGATCCATAGTTCTTGCTATGACTGTGAGCCTTATCACCTATTTACTCTTTGACAGCCATCTAGTTCAAATCTGCATGTTTGTGTTGATGATGATCAATTGTATGCACTTCACTTAGTTCTGCAACCAACATGTTCTATAGTTCTGCAACCAACGGGTAGCAATCATGCTAGACATACCTAGGATAGAACAAAATTTTCTTGACATGTATTGCCAATGAGATCCTCATGGCATGTTTAGGATGGTGATTTATTCATTCTGGTTTATTTGTAAACTCCTTTTTACTGTTCTTCCAAGAAAGGATGATTGAAATTCTGTATTTTCCCAAGAATTTTATCACTGATCTGGGTTTTGTCATTTTTGAAGGTCAAGATAAGATTGTTGATTTTGAGATGAAGCTCATGGACATTGACAGCAAGCATCTTGGAATTCCAGAAGCAAAGTATCGTGCCATTGTAAAGATGCCATCAGGTTTGTCAAAGAATCCTAACCTCTGAATCATAGATGCTTGGTTGTTGAAATAGAACCATTGGATATTTTTCATTATTTTTCATTTTTAAACGTCCAATGATGCACACCAATCCCATAGTCATCTAATCAAAACAAGCTGAAATTTCTGATTGTTTTAGAAAATGAAGTGGTCGAGTCTTATACTGTTTCAATAGGACAAAACTGCTCGTTTAGGGGTGGGCTATGGCTGTCAATATTATAGGTCATAGTGGTTGTCCATATTTCAGGTCATAGCAATTCTTTAGCTCTTCTCTGGTCAGAAAATAAAATGCATGTATGAACACATGCATTTCAGGTCTAACTTTTGATTCTATTGACTAAACCAGATGTTATTGGCACACTATGCAACTGAAGGGAAGGGAAAGTAAATGGATATGGACTAAGACATTTCAGTTAATGAAATTTGCAATGGTTTTCAGAACTGAGTTCCAAACAATGGATTCCATCCTTTCACCATAAGTACACTTGATTTTCCATTGTGTATTCCAACAAAAAACCAAGAGGTATCTCTCTCTTTTTAAAGCTGGAAACCTCATGAATTTCCCTTTAAGAGGGCTTTGGTTCCTCCTTTTTGTTTTAGGATAGCAACTCCAGAAAAGCTTATTTCTTGGAAATGCTTATATTTTCCTACTGATTCTCATACTTTTAGTATCTCCATCAGGCATCAAAGTAGCATTTTCATTACATATTTTCTTCCATAATACATTAGAATACGCAGTAAGTACATCATCATCATCTAAGCCTTATCCCAAATCATTGGGGTCAGTTCCATGAATCATGTTTCCTCAGCTACTCTATCAAGTGCTAGACCTTCAGTTAGACCATAGGTGGCCTTTTGAGCCTTTATTTGGCCCTTTTAAAGCCTTCAACTTGGACCTACTCATTCCTAACCAGCATGGTTCTTAGTATCAGCTCTTCATGACCAAACCAGCCAAATCTAATTTTCCTCGTCACCTATTTGTATTACTTCTAAGTTCCCTTGAATGCTTCATTTATAATTTTATAATTTTATAGTTATCTCTGTAACTGACCAGGTTTTAAGGTTTTAGTGTTTATGATCTAAAATGTTGACATGCAATTGCTTGACTTCATTCCCCCTTTCCATAGGTAAGTTGCTCATGGTTTTGAAAATTGGTTTCGGCCATATCATAAGCCACCCTGTTAAGTGATAGAGGGTTGTGCCAGAGAAAAAGGGCCGAATCAGCCCATATCAGTTGATACAGGCTGATACACCCCACATTGACACTGATACAGGGCTGATACAGCCATAAAGGAACCATTTCAAAAATTTCCAACTTTAGTTTTTGTAGTTATTTCTTCAATCAACCGTGGAGGAAGCTTAAAAACTAAATTTATATTGGATCTAGACTTATTTTGGATCAAAACACAAGATTTGAGTAATATTTGATAGATTGAAGTGAAATCAACCATTTTGAGAGAAAAATAGAAAAAGGTGAAAAGTATATACATATACATATATATTTCATTCTTCATCTTATTTCTGTTGTATTTCAATGTCATGGGCCATAATCTTGTCTTTGTGTGTTTATGCATATATTTGGGTGTAACTCCTTTTTCTGTCGAAAAAATGATGACCTAATAGCAGTTTTTCGGATCTAAGACATGTCCTGTTGGTCTCAAAGAAAGGGTGCCTGCTCTTTTATGATTCATATTATGACCAAAGGTCCATATAGGTGTTTCTGCCTCTTTCAGCAGATGAAATTTCAGTATTTCACCTCGATAGCTTCAAATTTTGAATTATCTGGATGTTGATTTGGGGGTAGAAAAGAGACTTCCTTGGCTAGCTTATTTAAATCGCTCCTTCACTACATACTTGTATTCTTATAATCCTATCTTGCAGGCCATATTGAACCGACGCCTTCAATTCTGCAATCTTTCATAAATCATCTGGTTCAATGTCACCTAATTCCAGAGAGTAGGAAACCAAACAGTTGTATTATCAGCTTCTTTGATGAGGTAAGTCATAATCCTCTCTTCTTCTTTTTTTTCTTTTTTTTCTTTTTTTTTTTAGGAATGAAGAGTTAGGAGGGGCCTGGCCATTTGGACAGACCATGTTTATGTATTTGCTCAAAATTAATGAAGCAGACCCGGATGTGTGTTGGAGCTATCCAGATGAGTGGGGGTCCCTAGAAGGTGGGAACCGCTGTTATGACCATGATGAAGCTGGTTATTTCCTACGGATAGCATTGGAAGGGTCTGGCCATTTGAACAGGCCGTGTTTATGTATTTGTTCGAAATTAATGGAGCAGACCCGGATGTGCGTCGGAGTTATCCGGATGAGTGGGGGTCCCTAGAAGGTGGGAACTGCTGTTATGACCATAATGAAGCTGTCTATTTCCTATGGACAACATTGGAAGGGCCTAACCATTTGGACAGGCCGTGTTTATGTATTTGCTCAAAATTAATGGAGCAACCCCGGATGTGCGTCGGAGCTATTCGGATGAGCGGGGGTCCATAAAAGGTGGGAACCACTGTTATGATCATGATGAAGCTGTCCATTTTCTATGGACAACATTGGAGGGGCCTGGCCATTTGGACAGGCCGTGTTTATATCTGTATTTGAAGGTACTACACCCTTAACCTAAACCACACCCTAAACCTATAACCTAAACCTATTTTCAATTCCCTAAAGCTATAACCTATAACCTAAACCTAACCCTAAACTAAAACCTATAACCTAAACATAAACCTAAACCTAAACCTATAACCTATACTTATAACCTTAACCTAAACTATAACCTTAACCTAAATCTATTCTCAAATTCTAAAACCTACACCTATAACCTAAACCTAGACCTTAACCTAAACCTATAACCTATACTTATAACCTTAACCTAAAACCTAACCTAAACTTTAACCTGAAACCTAACCTAAACCTTAACCTATAACCCAAACCCGATCCCTAACCCGAACCCTATAACCTATACCTAGACCTTAACCTAAACCCGAACCCGAACCTGAACCTATAACCTAACCTAAACCTATACTTATAACCTAAAACTATTCCCAAATCCCAAAACCTATAACCTAAACCTAACATTTCCCTAAACCTATAACCTAAACTCAATTTCCTAAAGCTAAACCTAAACCTAATCCTAATCTCAACTCCCTAACCTAAACCTAAACCTAAACTTAAAAACCCAAACTTAAACCCAATCCTGAACATGAACCTGATTTCCTAAACCTTAACCCGAACCCATTCTCAAATCCAAAAACCTATAACCTAAACCTCAACCAAAACCTATAACCTAAACCAAAACCTATAACCTAAACTCAAATCCCTAAACCTTAACCTATAACCTAACCTAAACCTATACTTATAACCTAAAACTATTCCCAAATCCCAAAACCTATAACCAAAACCCGAACCCATTCTCAAATCCAAAAACCTATAACCTATAACCTAAACCTAAACCTATAACTTATAACCTAAACCAAAACCTATAACCTAAACCAAAACCAAAACTTATAACCTAAACCCGAACCCATTCTCAAATCCCAAAACCTATAACCTAAACCAAAACCAAAACCTATAACCTAAACCCGAACCCATTCTCAAATCCAAAAACCTATAAACTAAACCTAAACCTAAACCTAAACCTTAACCCAAACCTATAACCTATAACCTAAACCAAAACCTATAACCTAAACCAAAACCATAACCTAAAACCTAAACCCGAACCCATTCTCAAATCCCAAAACCTATGACCTAAACCAAAACTAAAACCTATAACCTAAACCCGAACCCATTCTCAAATCCAAAAACCTATAACCTAAACCTAAACCTATAACCTATAACCTAAATCAAAACCTATAACCAAAACCAAAACCAAAACCTATAACTTAAACCCCAACCCATTCTCAAATCCCAAAACCTATAACATAAACCTTAACCTAAACCTATAACCTATAACCTAAACCAAAACCTATAACCTAAACCAAAACCAAAACCTATGACCTAAACTCGAACCCATTCTCAAATCCCAAAACCTATAACATAAACCAAAACCAAAACCTATAACCTAAGCCCGAACCTACTCTCAAATACAAAAACCTATAACCTATAACCTAAACCTAAACCTTAACCTAAACCTGTAACCTATAACCTAAACCAAAACCAAAACCTATAACCTAAACCCGAACCCATTCTCAAATCCCAAAACCGATAACCTAAACCAAAATCAAAACCTATAACTTAAACCTGAACCCATTCTCAAATCCAAAAACCTATAACCTAAACCTAAACCTTAACCTAAACCTATAAACTATAACCTAAATCAAAACCTATAACCCAAACCAAAACCAAAACCTATAACCTAAACCCGAACCCATTCTCAAATCCCAAAACCTATAACTTAAACCAAAACCAAAACCTATAACCTAAACTCAAATTCCTTAACCTTAACCTATAACCTAACCTAAACCTATACTTATAACCTAAAACTATTCCCAAATCCCAAAACCTATAACCTCAACCTAACCTTTCCCTAAACCTATAACCTAAAGTCAATTCCCTAAAGCTAAACCTACACCTAATCCTAATCTCAACTCCCTAACCTAAACCTAAACCTAAACTTGAAAACCAAAACTTGAACCCAATCCCGAACATGAACCCGATTTCCTAAACCTAAACCATAACCCATTCTCAAATCCAAAAACCTATAACCTAAACCTAAACCAAAACCATAACCTATACCCTAAACCCGAACCCATTCTCAAATCCCAAAACCTATAACCTAAACCAAAACCAAAACCAAAACCTATAACCTAAACCCAAACCCATTCTCAAATATAAAAGCCTATAACTTAAACTTAAACCTTAACCTAAACCTATAAACTATAACCTAAATCAAAACCTATAACCTAAACCAAAACCAAAACCTATAACCTAAACTCAAATCCCTAAACCTTAACCTATAACCTAACCTAAACCTATACTTATAACCTAAAACTATTCCCAAATCCCAAAACCTATAACCTAAACCTAACCTTTCCCTAAACCTATAACCTAAACTCAATTCCCTAAAGCTAAACCTACACCTAATCCTAATCTCAACTCCCTAACCTAAACCTAAACCTAAACTTGAAAACCAAAACTTAAATCCAATCCCGAACATGAACCCGATTTCCTAAACCTAAACCATAACTTATTCTCAAATCCAAAAACCTATAACCTAAA
Organism: Magnolia kwangsiensis; assembly: GCA_037074715.1. Classification (NCBI taxonomy): domain Eukaryota; kingdom Viridiplantae; phylum Streptophyta; class Magnoliopsida; order Magnoliales; family Magnoliaceae; genus Magnolia; species Magnolia kwangsiensis. The sequence continues at coordinate 202,022,561 of CM073571.1, forward strand.
CCTAAACCAAAACTATAACCTATAACCTAAACCTGAACCCATTCTCAAATCCCAAAACCTATAACCTAAACCAAAACCAAAACTTATAATCTAAACCCGAACCCATTCTCAAATCTAAAAACCTATAACCTAAACCTAAACCTATAACCTATAACCTAAATCAAAACTTATAACCTAAACCAAAACCAAAACCTATAACTTAAACCTGAACCCATTCTCAAATCCCAAAACCTATAACCTAAACCTAAACCTTAACCTAAACCAAAACCTATAACCTATAACCAAAACCAAAACCAAAACCTATAACCTAAACCCGAACCCATTCTCAAATCCCAAAACTTATAACATAAACCAAAACGAAAACCTATAACCTAAACCCAAACCCATTCTCAAATTCAAAAACCTATAACCTAAACCTAAACCAAAATCATAACTTATAACCTAAACCTGAACCCATTCTCAAATCCCAAAACCTATAACCTAAACCAAAACCAAAACTTATAACCTAAACCCGAACCCATTCTCAAATCCAAAAACCTATAACCTAAACCTAAACCTATAACCTATAACCTAAATCAAAACCTATAACCTAAACCAAAACCAAAACTTATAACTTAAACCCAAACCCATTCTCAAATCCCAAAACCTATAACCTAAACCTAAACCTAAACCTTAACCTAAACCTATAACCTATAACCTAAACCAAAACCTATAACCTATAACCAAAACCAAAACCAAAACCTATAACCTAAACCCAAACCCATTCTCAAATCCCAAAACCTATAACGTAAATCAAAACCAAAACCTATAACCTAAACCCAAACTCATTCTCAAATCCAAAAATCTATAACCTAAACCTAAACCTTAACCTAAACCTATAACCTATAACCTAAACCAAAACTTATAACCTAAACCAAAACTAAAACCTATAACCTAAACCCGAACCCATTCTCAAATCCCAAAACCTATAACCAAAACCAAAACCAAAACCAAAATCTATAACCTAAACCCGAACCCATTCTCAAATCAAAAAACCTATAACCTAAACCTAAACCTAAACCTATAACCTATAACCTATAACCTAAACCAAAACCAAAACCATAACCTGAACACGAACCCGTTCTCAAATCCCAAAACCTAAACCTAAACCTAAACCTTAACCTAATCCTATAACCTAAAATCAAATCCCTAAACCTTAACCTACAACCTAACCTAAACCTATACTTATAACCTAAAACTACTCCCAAATCCCAAAACTTATAACCTAAACCTAACCTTTCTCTAAACCTATAACCTAAACTCAATTCCCTAAACCTAAACCTACACCTACACCTAATCTTAATCTCAACTCCCTAACCTAAACCTAAACCTAAACTTAAAAACCCAAACTTAAACCCAATCCCGAACCTGAACCCGATTTCCTAAACCTAAACCATAACTCATTCTCAATTCCCTAAAGCCATAACCTATAACCTATAACCTAAACCTATAACCTTTCCCTAAACTAAAAACCTAAATGTATTCTCAAATCCTTAAACCCAAACCTACACCTAATCCTAATCTCAACTCCTTAACCTAAACCTAAACCTAAACTTGAAAACCCAAACTTAAACCCGATTTATTAAACCTAAACCTAAACCTTAACGTATAATCAAGTTCCCAAAAGCTATAACCTATAACATAAACCTAAACCTTAACCTTAACCTAAACCTATAACCTTAACCTAAACCAAAAGCTATAACCTAAACCTTAACCTATAACCTATAACCTAAACTTAATTATATCCTATAGCCTGACCTTAACCTAAACCTATAACCTAAACCTAAACCAAAACCTATAATCATATGGTGAGACCATTTCTTTTGTGTCAATTTCATTCCTCTTTGAGTTTTTTTTTTAATTCATTAAAGAAAAAAAAAAGTGGTTATACATGATCCACTTCTTTCACTTTGTCTTTCTTTTCCCCAATAGGCATTCTAATTTATGAATGACATGACTGTTTGTAGGATGATGGAATATACGAAGTTATTGAAATTTCATGGTGAAGTCGAGCACATTTCTCTAATGAAGCCAAAGATTTATATTTTCAGCATTATTGTAATTGTAACTGTAATTGATTGTAATTGATTGTAATTGTAATTGATTGAATGAAGGATTGTAATTGTAATTGATTGAATGAAGGATTGTAATTGATTGTAATTAATTGAATGAAGGATTATAATTGATTGTAATTGAATGAATGAATAAATGATTGTACGGGTGGTAATTGAATGAACAAATGACTATATATAATTTTCTAATGTATAAAATAGCTACGGACATTGACCGTAGCCACTAATCTAATAGGCGTAGCCTTTATTAAATTTGACATATTGCTACGGACTTTTAGCTACAAATAATATCCGTAGCTGTTGGAGCCTATAGGTTTATGGCTACGGATTTTATCCATAACCTTTACCCGTATTTCTGGTATAAGTCTATTGCTACGGTTCTTGCTCAACTTTTAGCTACAGATATAATCAGTAGCTATAAGTACTTTAGGCTACAGAAGCTATGGCTACGATTTTAATTCGTATCCATTACCTCTATGACTACGGATAGAATCCGTAGCGATAGCTCTTTGACCTATGGCTACGGCATCAATGGCTACGGTCGTGCTACGGACGATAACCGTAGCCATAGGCTTTTGGCTACGATTTTTATCCGTAGCCTTTGCCCCTTTTTTTGGTAGTGAACGCATCCATCATGATGGGTCCCACTGTCCAGTGATATGGATGGTGCGGATAAAACACATAAATCAAGGGTGGTTCCCACCATCCACTGTTGTGGACGGTGTGACTACAACACATATATCATAGTGGATTCCACCGTCCACTGCTGTGGACGGTGCGGATAGAACACATACATCTTTGGGTCCCACGTGGGGCCCACCATAATGTTACCTGCCGTCCAACCTGCTCATAAGGTCACGCTGACCTGGATGGAAGGAAAAACAAATTTAATATTGATCCAAAACTTCTGTCAACCCAAAAGGGTTCCAACAGTGGACGTTTAATCAACACTGTTTCCTACTGTGTGGCCACCCGATCAATGACTGGATGGAGTGGATAGAACACGTACATCACGGTGGGTCCCACCGTCCAAACAGTGGAGGATGCCGATCAAACATATAATCATGGTGGGATCCACTAGTCGTCCAACTGTTGCTGGACGACGCTAATAAAACGCATACGTCAGGGTGGGCTCCACCGTTCGCCTGGACGGTGGGAGTAAAACACATGCATCACTGAGGGTCCCACGTGGGGCCCACCCTAATATTTACTGTCCATCCAAACCGTTCATAAGGTCACACGTACCTAGTTTGAAGGGAAAAAATAAATTTTCATATTGATTCAAAACTTCTATGGACCCAAAAATGAGTCACAATGGCAGCCATTTAATCACACTGTTTCCTATTTTGTGGGCCACTTGAGCCTTGGATGTGGCTGGAATTTGGGAGGGGTCCACTTCAGGGAGTGGCCCACCTCATGAGTGGATTGGATGGCCGTGGCCCGTCCACCCATACACGTTGTAGCGTGTAGCTACTGTTATCAGGGGCAGCAGGCGCTGCCCCTTATGCATGTTCTTTTATTTTTAAAAAAAAAATCTCTATTCCTGTGGTTTTTCACAGGTGAGGCCCACATTTAGAAAATCCAACCCAGCCATGGGATTTTATGGCTTATAATAGACTAAATAAATCCAAAGCTTGAGATTTTTGGGTGTATAGGAACTTCAGGCGATGTTTCAACGGTAACCACCGCAGTTTTCTATGTTATGGCCCACCAGATGCTCAAATCAGCTTCATTCTTTTGCTCAACGCCTAAAATGATTCAGGGAATGAGATGAACGATGTGGATTGAATACATACATCAAGGTGGGGCCTACATGAATGGGTCACCTATAAGCTTGGAAACAAGCTGATATTTGTGTTTTCCAAACCACATCTAGCGTCCCTGGACGCTGGACGTTTGCACGTAACAAATATATTTGGGGTGGGCCCTGCTTAGGTGGGCCACCTCTTGGAGGATGATGTGGATACAACACACACAAAGTGGGCCACACTTGTAGATGGTTTGGATAGAATGCATGCCTCATGGTGAGGTCCATTCAAGTGGGCCACACAATCATATCATGATTTCATGAAAGAAAATGAAATAGAGATGGAGAGAGAGAGATAGAGAGTGGGACACGCGTGTGATGGAGGACTCCGCCACTATGAGCCCTCCCTTGAAAGAAATCATACATCAAATGGATCCCTTTACACATGGGTCCACCGAAATCGAAAATCAACGGTGGAGATCCTTTCTCCACCAATAGGGACGGTCTAGATGACCTTTTTAATGCAAAGAAATAAACATCATGATGGGGTCCATGGAGAATGGCCCCATCATGGAATGATCATGATGATCCTAGTGGGCCATCGACCACATCTTAGGGTCCCAAGTGAGATCCAAACCATTGATCGGTTGGCCCCACTTGGCCCATCTTAAAAATATGAAAACTACTCTAACAAAGCACCCACCGCTTGATCTTCTTGCTCCCTCAGCTTGCCGGTCTCCTTGTGCTCTTCTTTGATGGTGGAAGATTAGAAATGGATGGCTAGGATGGGAGATCTTGGGATGGAAAGATGGGCCTCACACATGCATTTTTCTCTTCATGGAAAGGCTTGGATGTATGGGGATTCTCTTGCTTGGAATAGAGTTTGAAAATGAGAGAGAGAGACTTGTAAAGGGAGAGAGAGAGAGTGATGGGTGATGGAGTGATGGATGTGGTGGTGATAGGTGTAAGAGACCTTTTTGACTTTTATGGATATTTGTGTAAGAAAGGCATGGGTGTGTAAGAGACTTTTTGACTTTGAGGCTTGCTTGGGAAAGGGTGAAAAGTGATGTGTACTTGACATGATGGGATTGATTGATTGATGATTGATTTGACAAGTTGTAGAGATTCTCTTGGGTTTCACAACGCGCGGCTTTTTTCTCACACCAAACGCTGGCCCACATCTCCTGACCAAGGTATCGCCTCGGCGCGCAAGTCGCTGCATCGGAACCGCGGCGACTTCGCGGTCACTATGGTAAAGGTCTTGAGTTGAGTCAACTCGGGTTGACGGCGTGCGAATCAAGGTCGCGCGCAAATCTCGATTAAGGGTCGAAGGATGTTAGAATTCGACCGGAAAGACCGCGAAAGTCTATGAAACGGTACAGTCTAGGATACGGGGCTTACACAATCCCTACTACTTTCTATGTTATGTTCTACTTGAGCTTTGGATCTGCTTAATTTTTGTGCTAATATCTTAAAATGATTTTTCCAAATGGATGGACGGTGTAGATATAATACTTATATCATGGTGGGGCCACAGAACTTAGCGACGTTAACATGGTCGATGGCGAGTGGCACACTAGCCTTTCTACTTCTCACGCAAACGGGATGCGGATTAGATACTAACAGGTTGAGTAGCAAGTCGGCTACTAAAGTGACGTCACCAAGTTACGTGGGTTCCACTATGATGTATGTGTTATATCCATACCGTCCATCCATTTTTAGATATCATTTTAGAATGTGGGCCAAAGAATGAGGCAATTAAAAAGCTATAGTGGACCCCACCACAGAAAACAGTGGGGAGAGTGATTCACACCGTTGAAACTATCCTTAGGCCCACCAAAATGTTTATTTGAAATCCAACCTGTTCAAAAGTTTAAAAAAGACATGAAATAAGAGAAAACACAAATATCAGCTTTATCTAAAACTTTTGTGGCCTTTAGAAGTTTTTAATGGTGGGCATCATTGTCCCACTGTTTTCTGTGTTGGGATCCCCTGGAGCTTTGCATTTAACTCGTTCTTTGGATATTGCTCTAAAATGATCTCTCCATATGGATGGAAGGTGTGGATACAAAACATACATCATGGGGGGCCATGGAGCTTGGTGACGTCACTTCGGTAGCTAGTCTCGCTACTCAACCTCTCAGTAGCTAATCCGCGCCCCGCGGAAGGGAGTAGATTAGGTGCAACCTCCGCCTAACCTAGGACAGTGCGCCCTTCATCGTAGGGCCCAACTTGATCTACATATTGTGTACCCACATGGCCCATCTGTTTTGGAAGACAGTTTTAGGTCATGATTCCAAAAATAAAGAAGATCCAATTCTAAGGTGAACCATACTATCGGAAACAGTGCTAATTGAATAATCACCTCGCAAACAACCTATCCTCTGGATTATGTGGGAAGGAATTTTTATCTACACAAATAGGTGGGGCCATTATAAATGTTTATTAGAAATCCACCATGTTCATTCATTTTTTTGGTCATGTTAGGATGTGAGAAAAATAATGAGGTATATCTATAATTCAACCGGGCCACACAACAAGAAGATGTGAGTAGCTAAATGCCTGCTATTGAAACCTTCCTAAGATCTACCATTATTCTTATATGCCATGTATACTGTTCACAGTGTCATTCTTACTAGGAAGAACTGAAAATACAAAAATAATAACTCAATCCAAAACTTCTATAATCTACCAATGTTCACTAGCAGACATCCATTCCTCACTATTTCCTGTCGTGAAGCCTACGTGATTTTCGAATCTGCCTCACTTTTTGTCTCATGCCTTAACGTGAAATGAAAAAAAAATAGATGGACGGTGTGGATTTCTTACAACATGATGGTGGGCCCTAACTAACTTCCTATCATATTAAGCTTTCCCAAGAGGTTGTCACATCTTCCTGTGCATTTTGAATGTTGATCATCCAACGGCTCACACTACGACACGACTCGACCGTATGTTATGGTTCTATGCGCTCGACCTTATAGTACCATTTCCTTATATATATATATATATATATATATATATATATATATATATATATATATATATATATATATATATATATATATAAGGTCAACCTCATGGGAACTTCCCTTGAGGTCGAGCTGTGTGGGCTCCAGGATAATGTGTGTCAAACATCAATACCATGCATTTGATGGGTCTCCTTTAGGCCATGGGATATTTCAAAAATCAGCCGTATACAGATTAAGGTGAGCCATGCCATACAAAATTATGTAAAGACATGCCTAAAACATATAAAAAGCACTTTATGGGGCCTACTTGAATGGATGCGGCTGAAACTTGGTAACCCTCATCCAAGTGAGACACACAACGGATGGGTTGAATTTGTGAACCACATCTCGGTGAGCCTAGCAAATGATTATGAATGTTTTAATGGGAGAGTAACCTCTCTCAAATGTTGTATATGATGCAGCCTCCCTAAGTATGGATTGACTTGGTTTTTAAACACGAGGTCCATCATAGAACAATGCATCTAACTTATGGGGTAGATGTTTGACACGCATCACGGGGGAGAGGGGGGCACACAGCTCAATCTCATGGGAACTTCTCACAAGGTCAAATGTATATTACCATTTCCACACACACACACACACACACACACACACACATATATATATATGGAAATGGTACCATAGGGTTGAGCGTATGCAATGTTACCGTGCAGTGGAGTCGTGTTGAATACAGATTCGTAAGGAGGAAAAGAAGTGGATTGCATGGTGTCCTTGCGGTGTGTTGACGTTATGAAGTTATGTGACCACACAATGATGTATGTGTTATATTCAAACTATTGATTCATTTGGGTGGATCATTTTAGGGCATGAGCTCAAAAATGAGACAGATTCAATGTTCAAATGGATAGCACCAAAGAAAGTAGTGGGGATTAATTGCTATCATTGAAAACTTCTTAGGGCTCTTAGAAGTTTGGGATCAAGCTGATTTGTTTTGCCCCTTCATCCTAGGCTGTGTGACCTTATGAAATGGTTGGATTGCACAAGAAAAAAAAAACATCAAGTAGGCTCGCAAAAGGTTTTAACAGTGGGTGTCATCCTCACTGATCTATGTGGTGTGGTCTACCTGAGCCTTGGATTTGACTAATTTTTAACTCTATCCTCTAAAATGATCTCACCAAATAGATGGATGGTGTGGATATGATACATACAGCAAGGTAGGCCCTCAGAACTTGTTAGCGTGAACATACAAATCAAAATCTGGCGTATGAGCGCTGAGAGCCGAGAATATAGTACTACAGAGGCTGTCGGTACTGGATTCGGCGATTGAAAATTTTATGGGCTCGATTTTCGAGTTTGAGGCGTAACATACTGGGCTGACTGGGTTGAGTTTAAGGTTTAGGATTGAGGTTCCTAGGGTTTAGGCTTACATGGTTAGAGTTTAGGATTGGAGTTTGGTTGACCATCCATCAGTTCAAACTCAATGAGCTTATTATCCTGGGGTGGAGTGTATACAATTACAAATTTAGGGCTACTCTCTATCTATCCCCAAACTTGACCAACAGACCCAATCCAAAGATCACCAATCCCCGGTTATGTAACACTTAAGGATAAAACTGCACTTACCTAGCGAGAGCAACTTTGAAAATCCCTCAAACAAAATTACTTAGGCCAAGAGCTTACTCTGGAAGAATATCAACACACAAGATCTCTCGATCCCCAAGAAATTAATGAAATGGAAGGAAAAACACAAACATTAGCTCAAAGTGAAAAATCCATATCATCGGCAGAGTGTTGGCCAACGGCTAGTTGGCACTAAAACTTTTCCTTATTCGAAGATTTTGATTCTCACTGACAGATGTTGCATGGTAAAAATGTGCTAAGTGTTCGTTGGCCTTTAGATGGTCGATGGTAACCTATGAATTTATGCCCGAGCGCTCGGCCGAGACGATGGAGGGCCTACTGCAAAAGGAGAAGTCAGAAGGGAGAAAAGCTTGAGCGGTCACTAGGCATTAGACCAAGAGAAGATTAGAGCAAGATATAGAAAATCCCCTCCTAGCCTAGACCCTGCCCCAAATCAGAAGAAATCTCTACCACCTAGGATATCCCGAAAAGCCAATTTATTTATGCCTAGACTCTGTCCCATCCTAATATACCCACAAGAAGTCAACGCATCAGAAGAAGCCAGTCAAGTCGAGATTAGATTCAGATTTAAGGACATCAAATGATCCCTTTTTGAACTAGAAAATAGTATTTGATTTTCCATTTTCTTGCTCACATATCAATCAAGCTCAATACGCGATCCATTCCGAACATCCCCTCATGGCAACCGCCACCTTATTTCCCTTTACAAAACTTTATTAATTTGTTTTACTGTATTCTATTTGTCTGCCCTAGGTCACTTAACCCTGCGTGGTAAGGATAAGATTTTTTTTTTATTTTTAATCTTCTATTTTGCCAACTCGGCCCTCTCTAAGGGTTATGCGAAGCATGGCCAGATTACTAACCTTTTTCGTAGATATATGATTTTCTTAAAAATAACACACTCCTTAGAGTAGAAATGCACGTAGTGCAGGCAAGAGAGGGTGCTTAATCCCTTCCTCCCCCATAACCAAGACACTCACACAGACCCCAATAATCACATGCCACATACAAAAGTCTTCCAGGCTAGGAAATATCATGATTCCCTAGCCCAAGGCAAATTCACCGTAACTTTTATTTTCCAGGAAACAACGGTGATTAAACACTCACCACATTAAAAACTTTTTGGGGGATACAAAAGTTTCAGACCAGGTTAACGGTTGTGCTTTCCATCATCTAGATTTGAGTAACCTTTTGAGTTTACAGTGGGCCTTATAAAGACTTTAAGGGTGGGTGTCATTATCCCCCAGTTTCGCGTGGTATGCACTTGCTTCTGCTTAATTTTTTGATTCATGCCCTAATCAGCTGGAAAAATAAATGGACAGCACCATCGGTTATGCATGTGTAGAACACACCACCATCAATACCGTGCATACATGGAAAATCTTTGGGTGTCTCACCATGATGTATGTATTTTATCCACTTCATCCATCCATTTTCCATATCATTTTAGTGCATGATTCAAAAAATAAGTGATCCAAAGCAAATAATAGAGATTAAAAGCCTACTATTAAAATCTTTTTTGAACCGACAAAAGTAAATAATAGAGATTAAAAGCCTACTATTAAAAACTTTTTTGAAGTGACAGAAGTTTCGGATCCACCAGCTATCTATATTTTCTCTTCATTTAGATATGTGTGACCTTGTAACCTTAGAAATATTTACACTTCAATCAGTGGGGATTGAACACTCATATTGGATATTTAAGGCAGGTATAAATACCCTATAAATGTGTACCTATTACCCTTTCACCCATTTGAAAATCATTTGAAAATTCTATCTTGAAAACCAGTCTAAAAGAGGTAGTTTAAATTTTTAGACTCACTGTGATTTATATTATATATCGGTTCCATCTATTCATTTTACCACGGCATTTTAAGGCATTAGCCAAAAAATAAGACAAATCCAACATTCATGTAGCCCACACCAAAGTAAATAGTGGCCTCAAAAAGTTTTTAACTATCAGTGTTCAATTCCCTTTTCCTATGGTGTGGTCCACTTGAACTTTGAATCTGCCTCATTTTTTGACTCTTGCCCTAAGGGCCAGTTTGGTTTTTCAAAGAAATGGTAAATACATGGTAAACCGTAATTCCCATGTTTCACATGTTTGAAAATTCATAAGAATTCGTGTCTTTGAAATTGGTTTAAAAGAAATAACTTTAATTTTTGAACCATAAGATAATGCATATGATATATCCATTCCGTCCATTTGTTTTACTATAATATTTTGAAGTATGAGATAAAAATAAAGTAGATCCAATACTCAAGTGGCCCACGCGAAAATAAACAGTGGCCCCACAAAGTTTTTAACAGTCAGTATTCAATTTCCTTTTTCGTATGATGTGGTCCACTTGAGTTTTGGATATGCTTCATTTTTCACTCACGCTATAAATTCAATTGGAATAATGGATGAATGATGTGGATAAGCAAAATGAATCATAGTGGGACCCACAGATATTTTACAATATTCTTGATTTTTGTGTCAAAAAGTAAACAGTCATAACAGGCATGATATAAATGCGTAGAGAAATAATCATTATTTTTTTACATAGTATTTACCATTTCACCCGAAATCAAACACACCCTAAGGACCTATTTGATTTTCATCGTTTCACCTGAAAATAGTAAATACCCAAGAAATGGGTGATTATTACCGTTTCACCTGTTTGAATATTCACGGTGATTTTACTTCTTCGAAACTGATTCAAAAGTAGTAGTGGGCATTTTAGGACCCCATTTTGATGTATATGATATATCTACTCCGTCCATTCATTTTATCACAACATTTTGAGATATTAGAAGAAAAATGAGTTAGATCCAGCACTCAACTAGCCCGTACCAAAAGAAATAATGGCCACATGAAGTTTTTAACGATAAGTATTTAATTCACATATTTCTATTGCGTGGTTCACTTGAGCATTTAATATACCTCATTTTTTAGCTTATACCATAAATTTATCTGACATAATGGATGAACGGTGTGGATATATGATATACATCATGGTGGGACCCACAAATGTTTTATAATATTTGTCATTTTAACCTCCAAAAAGTCACCGTCAAATTAGTTACGGGAAAGAGTGTGGCAACTAAGGAGGAAAATATTTTTTTTTTTTCCAGGTATTTACCATCTCCCTGAAAAACCAAATAAGCTCTAAATTCAGTTCGCATAATGGATGAGCGTTGAGAATAATTCACATATGTTATGATGGGCCTACTTATATTTGTAGCAACTTGATTATAGTGTTAAAAAAATTAAGAGTCAAATCAATCCTTAAAGATGTGATAATTACCTTGAAAAGTAATTATTACACATTTGCATTGCATTTACCAACACCTTAAGAAATCAAGCATATCCTAAAATGATTTCAAAAAATAAAATGAACAGCATAAATATGATAAATACGTAATACATCATCGAGTGCCCACGTAGCTTTGATCTCCTTTAGCCATTCGTTTGACTAGCTCTGTGAATACCAGCACTTGTCTTAGCACGACATCGTACCTACACCAGCTGTATCACTGGTTTGTAGTACACCAACCAAACCCTCCTAACCAACTTAATGCGGGAGGGGAAAGTAGGTAATCAGCGTTGGAAGTCAATTGGCTGGTCTACTGCACACCAGCTGTATAGCTGGTGTAGATACGCGACATGCGAAAACGAGCACCAACGCTCTTTGGGCTCCGACATGTTTCAACACCCGGCCAATGGTTCAAGTATCCATAGGTGGTGAAATCACATCACCAGCATGATTGTGTGCGTGTGTAAAAAAAAGTAATAATATTAAATAAAAAAATAATGGACTACATAAAAAAATAACAATAAGGATAATAATTTTCACAGTTAAAAATTAGTAAAGCCCACCATAATATTTATTTTCTATTTAATCTATTAATAAGTTTAAAAATGAGAAAATAAATTTCATATGGATACATAACTTCTGTGAACCCAGAAGGGTTTCACTGGTAGACGTTCAATCTTTAGATTTGTCTTATTTTTCAGTTCAAGCCTTAAGACGAGCTCTTCAAATGGATGGACGGTTTAGATACAATGCATACCTCGTGGTGAGACCCACGTAACTTGCTGGCGTGGATATATAGCTGGTTTGTGGTACACCAGCAAATCCGCTTCCCCATTAAATGATGCTTCCGTGATGGCTGCCGGTTGAATGGCTCAAATGAAACGTCATCTACACCATTCGGTTGTAACAAAAGAAATAAAAAAAATGGGAGCTATACTCCAGCAGAGCACTCAGAACACGTGGCATATAATAATTAAACTGACTGGATCGTACAATCCAGTTTCACTGAGTCAGGGTCCCAAATAACAGATTGATTGGACAAATTCTAACCATTGATTAGCAACACTTGTTTATATATTGATAAAGGATTATTAGATATTTCTCAGTCTCAACTGTCTAATAAATACCCACTAATCCATTAGTTAGGAAGTTTACTTAGTATGATTTTTGGCCCAAAATGCATCTAAAGATTTTAAATTGGGACCCATTATTTTGGACGGTTTATTTGGAATTTCTTGTATGGAACATATGCTGACTTTCATGCAATTTTTAGTGCCTGTATATCATCTGTCACACTCAACCGCATTATAAAAGCTTTTCTCTAGAGATTAATTACACCAGGTGTATAAATGCAGGCCATCACTGTCAATAATCACATCAAGGTTACTGTGACGGATGGCATGATGGGTAAACTATTATATTAATTGTCCACAACTTAATATAATACGATTAATATCCAATTAATATTAAAATTTAACTATTGATTCACACCTAACAAACACACATAATAATTTATCGTACGGTGATATCAACAATTATTAGAAATACCCGTGTAAGTCTTACGTTATAATGTATTGAGTTTTTACTCTACGATGGTGTAAAAAATTTTATCCCACGAGAGAGCTCACATGATATCTTTTTTAATTTTTGTCAAAAAAGGGACTATATTAGATAACACATTCATTCACCACAGGGCCTACCAGCTCAGCTGACGAGCTGGAGACTCTGAGCAAGTGGCATGGACATAAATTTCCTGCAACCCTTGGCTACAAGTAATCCATGTAACCCAAAGCTGTTTGGGGCCCACTGCATAGTATTTGCCAAGTCTATCCATTTAAAATGATTATTTTAAGGCATGTCCCAAAAAGGAGGTAGATCCAAGGCTCAAGTGGACCACACTTAGAGAAAGTAGTGATGAAAGTGATCCTTACCATTGAAACCTTCCTGGGCTCAAGGTGATGTTTATTTACCATCTAACATGTTTATAAGACCAAATAGACATGGTGAAGGGAATATATATATATATATATATATATATATATATATATATATATATATATATATATATATATATATATATATATATATATATATATATATATATATATATATATATATCAGCTTGGTAGTAGACTTTCAACACCCACTATTTCACAGGGTGTAGTCCGCTTGAGCACTTGATCAGCCTCTTGTTTTACGGTTTGCTCATCACTTGTCACTTAAAATGGTAAGTCAAGATGGATAAATAGCATCAATAATAGTAGGCCCCACATAGCCCTTGATCGCATCTACTTAACTAGGCCCATCATATGTTTATTTCTAATATATGATCCAAACCTGTGAATAAATAATTCCCACTATATAAGAGGTTAAAAAAAAGTTTTTTAAAAAAAAAAAAGCCCCATAAAGTATCAATCTGACAGACAACTTCTCTAAGTTGGCAATGCTGCGGTGGACGCAAACAGGATTCTATCCCACCAGGACCTATTTAAGGATGGATGGTCCATAAAAGTTTCCTGATTAATTTTTAGGATCAACTATAATTAGAATGTAAAATGATGTCTTTCCTGTGACAACTTAGTTTTTAACACTTAAATTGATAAATTTACAAAATCAATGTGAAGCCCTTTGTAATATATGTGACTTATCCATGTTATTCATTTATTATGTCAGCTGAACTTAGGGCATGAGCAAAAAAATGAGGTGGATCCAAAACTCAAGTAGACCACATCGTAGAAAACAATGGGAATCAAACGTCTACCATTAAAAACTTCTTCGAGCCCTTAAAAGTTTAGAATCAAGCTGATATTTGTCTTCTCTCCTTATCCCATGTCTGTGTGACCCTATGAATGGATTAGATGATGAAAAAACTTCAATTTGAGCCCAATGAAGAAAATAACATTCAACGGTGGTAGAATTAAGGCCATTATTTCCTTTCGTGTGGGCATTTATGTGTTTGATCTGCTTCATTTATCGGCTATGCCTCAAAATACTCTAATAAAATAGATAGACGGTGCAGATATACCATATGCATTTACAGTGGGTCCATGTATTTAAGTCAACACTTTTATATTGGTTTTTGAATACGTTGGATGAAAAGTTTCCAACGGTGGAAGTTCAATCCAAACTGCTTCCCGTGAGCTTTCCAACGTTGGATGAAAAGTTTCCAACGGTGGAAGTTCAATCTGCCTCTTGCCATGACAGAGCCCCTGACAGACCGTCCGTCTCTAGGCACGTTGGTAACCAATCGGCGTCCACATGTGGCGTATCTCAACAGAGTTTTGGACTCTTATGTCTTGAAACGAGTTGCAGAAGAGACAGCTGGAGTGATATCACACTGACATCATAGCAGGCCTTACGGAGTGCAGGAACTTCGCAGGCACCAGTGCACTGCCGGTGACATCAGGCACAAAGATATCTGTGTGCCCGGGGCTGTGTGGGGTCCACAAAGATGTCCATAGAAAATCTACTCTGTTTATATGTTTTCAAAGACAACAATAAAACAGTATTATAAAATTCAAGAAGATCCAAAACTTAGGTGGGTCACACCAACAAAATAGTGATAACAGGAATGTTCAAGTTTAAAACGTTCCTGAAGCCTACCATGATATTTAGATGCCATCCAAACCGTTCATATAATTATTACCACTCAGATAGACAGTAGGAACAAATATCATCCTCATGCAAAACTTTTGTCATTGCTAGGCAATTAATCCCCACTTTTTTGTGTAGTATGGCCTACATGAGCTTTGGATCTGCCTTATTTTTAGAATCCTGTACTATTTTTGTATTTAGAAGCAGATGGACGGAATGGATTTGTCACAGTAAACTCTACGGCCGCACAACACGCATTTTGCTCTTTGGGAATACACAGCGACCGGAAGTTAGGTGGGTCACCGTGATGTTTATCTAAAATTTCATCCAATCACCCATAGTTTCAAATTATGTTAGGAGAGGAAAAAAAAAAATAGAGTATACCTATAACTCAAGTGATCCACTGGCAGGAGAATATGCGTGGAAAAATGCCCTCCGTTGAAACCTTTTTAATATCCACCGTGCTGTTCATAAGGTCATTCCTAGTGGGATTACATGAAGTCATGGTAATATTAGCTTGACATATACTCGTGTGCCCTACTAATATTTCAACTGGGGACATTTAATCATCGTTGTTTCTTGTTCTAAAGCTGATTAAGTTTTTGACCTGCCTCTTTTTTGGGCTTATAAATAGGGTGGATTTCTTACAAACGTTAAAGGAGGATCTAAGTAACTTCCACCTAAAAATTTCTACAAAGGCCATATGTTACACGGGCATTGGCACTTTGGCATATTATGGAAAATCTTTTAATGAAAATATATTTTAAATAAATATTTACATATGAATACATAAAATGTTTACGAAAATACTTAAATTTTTTGTGTTTGGTAATGGAGAGAAGAAAATTTTCCCTTAATAAATAAGGTGTTGAGTATTTTATTATTTGCTTATTGATTCAAAGGAGTATTGAGACTTACTTTGCGCTGGAACAAGCGCACAATCATGAACTCAGGATCAGTGCGAGGGTGTGAGCATGTGAGGCAGTGTTACTTTAGAGGCGCTAATGGTACAATTTGCATTTCATATACGCATATCTTGGTGCAACTAGTTCTGCAGTAATAAACCAAACCATGCAAAAAATTGTTGCATGTGGCTAGCCCAACCATCAGAAATGACTAACCACTGTGTCTAAATGATTAGTATGTAGTTGGTTTTTCCACATGCAAAACTGTAAAAAAAACTACCAAATAACGACTAGTTTCTCACTAAAAGTTCAAAACAGTCAGTTGTAGTTATGACCTTGAACCAAAACGTCCAACTACCCTTACCTATATAAATTGAGCTTAGCTAGTTCATTTCAACAATATTAGCCATTTGATTCATCTCCGCATATAAACCAATAAAGCTCCAAGTATTTTCTGAACAAGCCGACATGTTCAATACAAACCTTAGCAAGCAAGTTTGCAAAAACCAGACCAGTATAGTGATCTAAGACAGTAAGAACTAAGCCAGTGTAGTGGTCTAATCCAGCAAAGTTAAAATTCATTTTCTATCTTTCTTTCTAATTTAGTATTTTCTTTTAGTTTTGCATTTGCTAGCAAATTATATTTACAAAGTTCTACTAGTAGTTTCTTCATATTTGTTGAACGTAAAACCACATATAGGCTCATCATATCTTAGAAGCTATTTATCTGCAACTTGTTAACAGTCTCAATTACTTTGAGAATGGGCAAATAATACTCAAACACAACGTGATCACACATGCTTTAACCTATACATCTTTAATATTCTCAGTTTCTCTTCTTCTATTTGATAGTAATCATAAATATTTAATTTGAATATATCAAATTCTCAACTTGGCGGGCCCATTGTAAGAAGCTTTGGGTTACATTAGGTGGTGGAAATCCGTGAAGTAGAGGTACAAGCCCAGCTTGTCCTGAACTCGAAATAGGCGGTGCTCTGACAGCCCAACATTTTTATGTATGGGTTTATCAACACCATCCATTCATTTTTCCATATCATTTTAGTGTACAACACAAAATAAATAAATAATGAGACGATCAAGCTTGAGTGGATCACATAGTTGGGATAAAACAAGTACCATTGAAAACTTTTTAGAGGCCGTGCGAGTTTTGGATCAAGCTGATATTTGTGTTTGGCCTTTATCCAGGTCTATGTGACCTTATAAATAGTTTGGATGACAAATAAACATCACAATGGGCCCTAGAAAGGTTTCAATGGTGATGGTCATTATCACCTTAACTTCCTAAATATGGTCCACATGATTCTTGGATCTAGCTCATTTATGGAATTTTAGGCTAAAATGATACATGAAAATGGATAGACATCGTAGATAAACCAATAAATCAAGGTGGGCCTTTGGAGCCTCAGCCTCTTCTTAGCTTGGGATAGGAAATGGATTGGTTTGGCTGGTGGCAGGTGCTCCGTGGGCCTCATTATGATGTATGTGTTTCATTCATGCTGTCCATCTATTTTTCTAGATAATTTTACGGTAATAGACCAAAAATTAGATATCTTCCAATCTCAAGTGGAATATATTATAGGAAATGGTGTTGAATGAACGCCAACCCTTCAAAACTTTTTGGGGGCCATAAGGGCCTGTTTGGCCGGCCAAATACCATGAGGTTAGGAAGGATGGGATTATTTTTAAGGTAATAATGATGATGTCAGTAAATGAGTTGAAGTTCCATGGTATTGTTATATCCCGAGACAAGTTTTTTGAGCTATTTGGGCAGGTTGGAAAATCCTGAGATTATAAGTGTGAAGGTGTTTGGATGTTTGGGCAGGTTGGAAAATCCTGAGATTATAAGTGTGAAGGTGTTTGGATGTTTGGGCAGGTTGTAAAAGTTTTGGATTAAGTTGAACCTTTTTTTTTCCCTTAATCTGGGTCTGTATGACGTAATTAACAGATTGGATGTCAAATAAACAGTACATTGGGCATTAGGAGGATTTTAAGTGTGGATATTCAATTGCTGTTTTTTTAAAAAAAATTAATTAATTTTAAAAAAAAAATTTAAAATGTTTTTCACACAGGCACACAGACCCCCACACACTCATGTCATGGTGGGATTTCACCACATATGGATACTTAAACCTTTGATCGGGTGTTGAGACTCCTGAGAATCTACCACCAGGAGCAACACTAACGATCCAATAGCTATTGCTTTCCTGTGCTGTGGTCCACAAGAGATATATATCCCTCTTATGTTTTAGACCAAGCCTTAAAATGGTCTGTAAAAGTGGATGAACAAAATGGATGAAACACATACGTCATGCTGAGCCTCCGAAGAACCGACCACTAGCCACCAAGCTGGTGAGTAGCCAATCCGTTTCCCGAACCACGTTCTTTACTACATTTTATATGCCCTTGAATGGTTGAGATTGTCTGATAGTGACAGTAGTAGTTATTCCGTGGTGTGCAATATGCGACGGGTCATGGTAATTGTAATATCAATTACGTGAGCCACAGTGAGGATAAGAGCAAAGTACCGAGCTCGTAACGGAAGCCAGCGGAAGCGGATTGGCTGATGCATTACACCCTAGCTAGATAACTACTGTGGGTACGTGTCATGCCAGGACGAGCACTGACGCTCATCGAGCTCCGTATTGTACGAACGGTTTAAAGGAGATGAAAGTTACATGGCCCGACAGCGATGCATTTATTTTATGTGCACCGTACAGCGATTTGTAGACATCATTTTAAGGCATCTTTAAAAAAATAATTTATACTCCAAGTTTATTTGTAACTCATCACAAATTTTTTTTTATTTTTCTTTTACACACGCACACACACTCACACGGTCAAGCCGGTAAAATTTCACCACCTATGGGTACTCGAATCCCTAACCGGGAGTTGAAACTCCTTAAAGTCTACCACCCGGGCAAGAATAATGCCCCGAACCCATCACAATTAACAGTAGAGAAAATGATTTTCATCATTAAAATATTTATAGGGCCATTATAACATCTATTTTTCATCTAATTTGTATATAAAGTCACAAGGATTTGAATCAGAGGAAAGATAAAAATCACGGTGATCAAAAACGCCACTGACCCCAAAAAGGATTCCATTGGTAGACGTCCAAGCCCCTACTGCTTTTTGCAGTGTAGCCCACTTGAAGGCTAGATATATCTTATTTTTCCTCTCAAATTTTAATATAAATTTTTTAATTGGATAGATGATTTAGATATACCACATGCTTATGATTATATTCACAAAACTTACTGACATCAATATACCAACTATACAGCTGGTGTGAGATACACGGCCAATCCACCTACGCTCGTAACATTGTCCTTTTGTAGGCCCACGTGCGATGGAATTCCCTGCCAGCGGAAGCGGATGGGCTGCTGTACCTCACAACAGGTATATCGTAATGAGCAAGTTTTGTGAGTCTCACAATGGGGTATGTATTATATCTAAGCCGTACATTCATTTGACAAACTTATCTTAAGGCTTCGAAAGAAAAATAATACAGATCTAACCACCAAATGAATTATGTTACAAAAAGAAGTGAGTAATAAAAGTTTTGGATCAATGTGAAATTTGTTTTTTCTTGTCACCCACGTCTTTGTAACTTCATATACAGTTTAGATAGAAAATAAATATTACGGTGGCCCTATGAATGTTTTAATGTTAAAAATTATTACCTCCACTACTATTTGTGGTGTGGTCTAGATGATCTTTAGATATAATTCAATTTTTAAATAATTTTTTAAAATGATCTCTAAAAATAAATAAACGGCGTAGATATAACAAATACATTCCTGTAGGCACACGTAACTTTGATCTCCTTTGAACCGTTTGTTCAACCCAGAGGTCGAGGAGCGTCAGCACGACGCATATAGCTGGTGTGAGGTTCACCACGCAATCCGCTTCGCTTGCGGGGAATCCGTATCCAGACAGGCTCAGAAAATGACCGCTGCAGTCCATTTGACTGATAGTCAATTACAGGGGTCGACCTGTGGGGCTTATTTCTCTAACTATTGGGTTTTTTGTTCAAACAGCTGGGCTCTATTTATCTGTAATCCAGACCATTAAACGGTTGGAGCCCGCATTGGATGGACCAAGCTCCGGACATCATTCCAATGGGAGATTGTGGAGGCTAAGATCTTTCAAGCTGGGAGATTTTGGAGGCGCAATCCATCTAAGGCAGAACACTATAAACTAATGGTCTGGATTAGTGACACATGGCCCGCACTTGCCAGAAATAGGAACAGATGAAAAATATAGCTAGCAGGCGTTTGGATCTTAAGCTAAGATTAACTAATCATTCCATAAGTAACTTATCTTTGCTTATTGAGAAGATAAAGTATGTTGGGCAAAGAGCATACATGTCAGGTCAAGATAAAGTCTCTCCCTGCGTATTCTCTGGTTACTCATGAAAAGTTTATATATATAGAGAGAGGCATGCTCTATGCATAGGGTGTGCATCTTTTCACACGTGTAATGGGTGTCAAATCCGAACGCTCCATGGGATGTGGAATTTTATGAAACCTTAGAGAGTGAATTTTCACTCCGATCTAAGATTCTGGTGGGCCATAGTAAAGAGAAATTCAAATCAAGGGAAGAAACTGTTTACATTTTTATAGCCCACCAAAGTTTTGGTTCAAAGTAAAAATTGGTACCAAAGGATTTCATAAAATTCTGCTTCATGTGAACTATTCAAATTTTCAAGAATCATCAAATATAATAAGTTAAAAAAAAAAAAAAAAAGGTAGGTAGTCCGTTTACAATCGTTTTGCTATCTATATATATATAATAAAAATGAAGTAGCTAATTACTTTTAAGTCAAAATATTACTATAGTTCATACATTCTCTAAGATAATTTTAAAACATCCTACAAAAAAATAAATCCTAGCCAAATCTTAAAGAAGCCACACCAAAAATGATAGAAAAGGATAATAATTTTCACCATTAAAAAATTAGTAAAGCCAATCACAATATTTATTTTCTATCTAATCTATTAATAAGGCTAAAATTACATGGATAGAAAACTAAACTTTACAGTGATTCAAAACTTGTGTGATCTCAAAAGGATTTCAATGATAGCCTTCAATATTCCATTTCTTTTTGTAGTGCGGTCCAATTAATTTTTAAATTTGCCTTACTTTTCAGCTCCTTAAGATGAACTCTCCAAATGATCGGCGGTTTGGATATAACACACGCCTGATGATAGGACCCACCGAACTTGTTGACTTCAATACAGTAGCTATATAGCGTGTGTGTGGTACACCAGCCAATACGCTTCCCCATAAATGATGCTTCTGTAGTGGCGGCCAGTTGAATGACTCAGATGAAATGTCTCTTCATCGTTAGCTTGTAATAAAAGAAATAAAAACAATGGGAGCTATATATACTCCAGCAGAGCATGGAACTTCATACAAAGGCACTCAGAAAAATAGTACACATGGCATATAATACACTTGTCAGGGTCCCAAATATCAGATTGATTGGACAAATTCTAACCATTGATTCGCAACACTTGTTTATTGATAAAAGGATGTTAGATATTTCTCAGTCTCAACTGTCTAAAAAATGCCACTAATCCATTAGTCAGACGGTTTAGTTAGTATGATCTTTGGCCCAAAATGTATTTAAAGATTTTAAAATGGAACCCATAATTTTGGACAGTTTAAAGGCCTGAATCATTGTAGATGCCCTATAAATAGCTAATTATTACAATTTCACCCATTTGAAATTACTATAGTATTCTTGCTTCGAAAAACGGTTTAAAATGATGACATAAATTTTTAGGCCCTATCATCACGTATACCACATAACCGTGTCATCCATCCATTTCACCAAAACATTTTACCACATGAACTAAAGAATGAGGCAAATATAGCATTCAAGTGGTCCATACCAAAGTAAACAGGGACCAACAAGTTTTTAACGGTAAATGTTCGAATCCATTTTTACTATATTCCACTTGAACTTTGAATCTATCTCATTTTTTTTGGCTCATGCCCTAAACTCATTAGGCATGATGGATGAATGGTGTGGATAATCTACATACATCCCGATATGCCCCACGTATATTTGACAGCATCCTCAATTTTAATGTTAAAAAAAGAAAGAGTCAAATCAACGATAAAAAACGGTACAGTAATTACACAAGATAATAGTTATTGCTCATTTTATGCATTTAGCTTTACTCTAAAAAATCAAACATGCCCTAAATAAAATTTCTTATATAACAAATATGCTGACTTTAAATTAATTTTGAGTGCCTACGTGTCACCTGTCACACTCAGCCCCATTATCAAAGCTTTTCTTCAAACATTAATTACTCCGTGTGCATAAATGCAGGCCATCACTATCAATAGTCACATCAAGGTTGTCGTGATGGATGGTGTTGAGGACAAAATCTAGCATCCCTCCCATCGAATTTCAGTCATTCGAATGGATTTAAGGTTGAGGGACCTGCACAAAGAGGAGAAGCAAAGGGGACCCTGGTCTAAACAGGGGACCCTCCGATGCCTAAGTCAGGTCACTGGAATCTGGTTCTAGGTTGGGATGTAGAGTGGGAATGAAAAAAATTACGTACCAATTTATGTAAAACTGATTCCTATGTATACCTGAGGGTCGTCGAGGACATGTCCGATAAGCTCGGCTATGTCATCGTCACTATGCGAGATCTGCGTGTGCGCAGTTATTGGCAGTTACCCTGCGATTGTGCTATAAGCATTACTCTAATCATTTCTACAAAAACAGGCGATTCCGACCGATCAACGTTTTCTAGTAGATGCGATTCCCGGCGATCGCACCAAACAACCTTTAGTGAGTTCCCTCACCCTTGACCTTCGTATTTCATTTCGTCGAGATGTCGAATGACTCGGAGTTGGTCCGAGCTGCCTGCGTAATCGAAGATGATTCCGAGCTTGAGAGCTTGGACGATAGGTGGGAGACCTCCTAAGGCCCTCTCGAAGCGGTACCCCTCTACCCTCCGCCCAGGAGGGTCAAAGAAGTTGGGACTTGAGTTCGCCATAAAAGGCAGAAAGAAGGCCCCTCACAATCAGGCTGTGGGACTGCAGAGATGCCTGCCAGCGGACGATCCGCGAAGGTTGTTCCTGGAGGCTCCGTATTGGTCAAGTCTTAAATAGAATGGGTCCGAACGGAGTTCCAGATCGCGGACTCCATCCGAGTTCGAGCCCTCGAGCCCCTCAACACCCCCGGACATCCCGCCGAGGGGGAGGTTGATTTTTCCTTTACTCGCTGCAATGTGGGCTTTGCCTCCCGATGCACCCTTTCATCCACGCACTGATCACCTGCCTGGGATTAGCCCCGGGCCAGTTTACCTCGAATGCCTGGAGAGTTCTAATTTTTCATTCATCATATGGCACCAAGTCGAGAACTCAGATCTGACGCCGGAGGAACAGATGATTTTGTACTTAATT
Source organism: Magnolia kwangsiensis (assembly GCA_037074715.1). Taxonomy (NCBI): domain Eukaryota; kingdom Viridiplantae; phylum Streptophyta; class Magnoliopsida; order Magnoliales; family Magnoliaceae; genus Magnolia; species Magnolia kwangsiensis. The sequence continues at coordinate 202,046,288 of CM073571.1, forward strand.
AAGCATGATAGCCAAGAGTCGTGGTATTACTTTGCGACTCGCTATAGTAAGGGATCGGGGTTGGTTCTACAGCTTCCATCTTCTAATAAGAACTGAAAAAATAAATAGTTTTAGGCTTCAAGCGAATGGGAAGCGCCGGTGGCGGAGCTCAGGAGCTTAAGGACCCGGGTTCCTATCCGATTCACTCTCCCAGGTTGGATCTTAAATAACCTCACTGCGATATTTCTTTACTCACCGTAACCAGATCGGTGATCTTAATCTTCATTTTTACAAACTTCCCGAGGGGCCAACCTCTTATCTCATCGAATCAAAGAAATCAGATCGCCAAGGCCTGGGCACGCTCAGCAGACCTACACTCCTAGTCGGTCCTGATTACGGTGAACAACCTCCACCGGTCTGGGATCTACAAGAGTAGGCCGTTCATCATATCCTTCAGTAAATTCCTCTCCGTCTTTGACTTTGATGAAATTGAAGATCTCTTGGCTATGACGGTAATTCATAGTCCTATGTGTAGGCATGACCGAGGTGTCTGGGTCTTGGAAGAGAAAGGATGCTTCGACTGTCGAGGAGATGCTGAGAGCCGAGACACGAACAAAGACAACTACTCAGAGAAAGCCAGCAGTCCCTCGCGACACAGGTCCTTTAGTCACAATTTCTGTTGTTGCAGTTTCGACTCCAGCTCCAATTTTTGTCGCTTCAGCTCTAGCATTGGCTGCAATTTTCGTCGCTGCAGCTCCAGCTTCAGCTGCTCTCCCAACTGCGGCCGGCACTGTGGTTGATACCGTTCCAACTTCCGTCCCCCCCCCCTCTCCCAAAGTCGTTGCTCCCCACACTTCTGATGTGCCCCTACCGGCCCCATAACCTTGCATCGCCATCCCTTCTTCCTCCGAATGGGAGGTAAGTCATTCGGATGGCCAACACAATGCTTTCTACCCCTAAAGCGGGAGGCAACCTTTGAACTGAGGCTCAAGCTTCGGCATGTAGCGGGACCGGGGCAGGAGAAGAGACAGCGTCGGCCCGGGTTGGTACAAGTGGAGACAGGCTCCATCCAGGCTATCATATATCGGGTTTGGTCCGCTGGGTAGCGAAGCATGCTTCAAATGAGGAGATAGCCACCCTTCTCACCATGTTGGATGAGTCCTTCATCAACGACATGTCCTCCGTCTTTTACAGAGTATGTTTACTAACTTTTCTTGCTTTTGGTTTCCTTGGTGGCATTTATATGCTTATTTTCTTGTTTTGATTCAGTCCGTCCCGAAGCTCCTTTTAACTCGGGAGAGGTTGAGGGAGCTTGCACAGAAAGAGACGGTGATAGCGGCCCTTCGGAGTGAGATCGGGATCCTCCAAGATGAGGCCACATTTCTTTGAATGGAACAAGCTGAGCTGCGTCAACATGTTGGCGATGGGCAAGCCAGAGAGGTACAACTCCAGGGGGTTGTCAATGACCTGCAAGCTCAATGCGTCATTGTAGCTGCCGAGGTGACCTGAGCCAGGGCTCATGTTGATTCCCTGGCGAAGGAGAATGCTCGACTGGAGGATGTGCTTGAGTGGACCAAGGTCGAGGCTGTAGAAGAGCAGAGCCGAGCAGTCTCCTTGGCGAAGGAGGCCCAACGGGCTGAAGATGAAGCTTCCTTGACGTCGATAGCAAATGCGTTCAAGTCTTTGGATGAAAGGACTGCCGAAGCCACCAAGTTCTACAACTGTGGCTACGACGCTTGTCTTGATGTTGTTCAAGAACTCTACCCGGACCTTAACTTCGAGCCGCTTATCTCGGAAGACACAAGGGAAAAGCCAGCTGAGGACGTCTCTCCGGACCAAGCCCCCACTTCTCAAGCTCCTCCTCCGACCGAATAGTTTTTGATGCAGCTCCTTTTTTTTTTAAACAATATTTTTGATGGGTGATTTAGTGGATACTATTTTTTGGTCCCTTAGGTGATATTTTTTTACCCTCCGAAGAGGGTGCGATATAACGTAGTTAATTGGTTGAATGATGATTTTGTCACTGTCAAACTGTTGATTAAATGATAAGCTGACTTCACAGTTAATCGACTCATTTCGGAATTATCCCCTCATGTAAGGGGACCCTTCGACTCTCCTATAGAGTCTTGCTATGTTGAAGTTATAGAGTCCAATCCCCTTGAGGGGTTGACTCCCCTCACGGACGGTGAGCGACTATTATCTTTGTAGAACTACTTATTCATATGACGAGCTAACCCCTTTATTAAAGGATTAGATTGTCCATGAGCTTTTTTCCTGTTTGAGGGGATCCCTTGGTGAATTTCCATGGGTTAACTTACTAACCCCTTCCTTAAGGGATCAATTAGTTGAGTCAACCTCCACTTGTGAGGGATAACTTCTTCTATTTGTCAGTAAGCTATACTTAGTAGATAATGTAGAAACAAATCTTGAATAAATATAGATTTTATTGTAAGCTTTGAGGCTAGTCGATCTAGCTCATACACTTATTGAAGGCCTTCGATACCCAATACATTAGGGACTTACACAAAGAGGAGAAGTAAAGGAAACCCTGGTCTAAACAGGAGACCCTCCGATGCCTAAGTTAGGTCACTTAAGGATATTATCTTTAATAATAGGTTACACTATTTATTACGATTATAATACTAATTATTACCATGGTCACAAATATTAGTTATATCATTAACATTAAAGTATAACTAACCGTATTATTATTATACTGTATTTAAGCTACTCATACATCCTAGATCTATTCCTATAACTAAACTCTATGATGAAAACCCTAAGCCCTACACAAAACCCTATACCTGGGTTATCCAACCGCTAGGTTAAGACCCTATTCCTAAATAGTGTGTAAGCTTGGGTATAATTGTACAACTTTGCGATTGATGGTAGGAATTGATTCTAAGGAAGCACGCAATTCTTAGCAATTATGTAGACAGTTCAAACATAAGGTGAGGACTCACCCTTTGAGCTTCCCACTTAAATTCATTAATCTAATCATATATGTTGCATTAATCCCTTCCCTTAAGTATCTCCTAAGTCACTTGATTGAACTGCTTAATTAATTGCGTGAATATGCGAATATGTTGATATGTTGTGCACCTGATTCCTATATTAGATAATGAATACATCTCTTTAATTATAGTAAGTATAAATGAGTAATAATAACACGCGATCTTTAGTCATATATTGTCAATTAACTGTATGTCTGTCGTTTGTGATTAAGTGATGTAATGAATGAGACCTGTCATGAACTTACCATCTTGCGATCCATATTTGACTTACGTGACTTGGATCGCGCATATGCCTTATATGTCTTGGACCACATATTTGCCTTACGTGGCTTGTTGGTTATGTATGTATATCATGTGTTTCCTAGTCATCTTGTGGTGTTCAGTCGACCATGATTTTTAAGTGGAGCTGAAGTTCACTTATCGATTTTCTAACCATCTTGCAATGTTCACGTACGATATGATTTTCGAGTGGTTTAGAGTTGTATGTTGGTTTCCTAGCCATCTTGCGGTGTTCAGTCGTAACATGATTTTTGGGTGGAGCTGAAGTTCGTTTATCAATTTTCTAGCCATCTTACGTTTTTCACATACGATATGTTTTTCGGGTGGTTTAGAGTTTGTATGTTGGTTGTCTCTTCATCTGCGATGTTTAGTCGTATCATGATTTTCGGGTGGAGCTGAAGTTCACTTATCGATTTTCTACTCATCTTGCGGAGTTCACGTACGACATGATCTCTGAATGAAGAAGAGATTTGAAGGTTGATTTTCTATCCACCTCATATATTTCACTTGTACCATGATTTTCGGGTGGAACTGAAGTTCGCTTATCAATTTTCTAGCCATCTTGTGGAGTTCACATATGACATGATCTCTAGATGAAGAAGAGGTTTGAAGGTTGATTTTCTATCCACCTCATGGATTTCACTTGTACCATGATTTTTGGGTGGAGCTGAAGTTCACTTATCGATTTTCTAACCATCTTACTGAGTTCACGTATAAATGCGATTCTCGGGTGTAATAGAAAGTCTTATGGTTGATTGTTTGGTATCTGGACATGTTTCCTTGCATTGCGACTGCCATTATATTTTGCTTATGATGGAATTCTATTGATTGGTTCGATTTTCTTAATATGAGTATGACTATGAAATGCCCTGTTTAGTGTATCTAATTTCATAACTTGTAATATATATTGAATTATGGATGATGAGTGCGTAATCTTAGAGGGTGCTTCTCACTGCGATAGCCATTGACGCTATCAAACTGTAACAGCTGATGCAGGTATAGGGCAGGCCGATGTTGTTCACTAGGTTGCTGGAGCAGATCGAGTAACTAGGGAGTTAGGTGGGGTCCTTGTGGCTCATATTGAGCCCCACCACTAGCTGATAGATTCTTGTTTCTTCTTATATGAACTTTGTTATTTGCGATTGTATAAGTCATGTATAAGCGCTACATTTAAAGTCCTGTTATGGTTGGAATGTTTTAATTCAATGCATGGTTTACTCTAGCTTCGTTGCTGTTAACTCTGATTAATGATAAGCAATTCAAATGTACACTGGGTTTTATAGGCTAACACTCGAGTTTTTGGGAAACGGGTTATATACTCGAGTCCTGAAAACATGGGGCGTTACAACTATTCCCAACCAAATTTCTACAGATGAGATATTTAACTATCACCACCAGATCTTACAATGTTGTGAGAAATTTTTATTTGTGTAACTTACAGTCATTGGAGGTTTGGAGGAAGTTGATAAGGTATTGAGTTTCTGAGATTGTTATTGCCCATGTCGTTGTATGAATTCATCAAATCACACCCCCAGTGTAAACATAAAACATGAAGAAAAAATAATGGACAAGAAGAATAGAAAAAGGAAAAGCAATTAAAAGAAAAAAAAAAACTCACAAGTTGGTTAATGCAATAAGAGAATCAAGCTGGTAGCACACGTGCCACTATGGTATATTTTTGCGAGATTCAATCCCTCCATTAGATTGGCCACATTATTAAGATGTTTAGACTGTGATTTTACTCATGTGAGCCATAGTGCATAGAACAAATAGATGAATAGGGCAAAAAGTAGACTTTTTGCATCAGTTCTTATGCAACTGAGTCTATAAAATAGACTTTTAGCCTCAGTTCCTATGCAACTGAGGCTAAAAAGTAGAGTTTGGACTCGATTTTTATGCAACTGAAGTTAAAAAGTACACTTTTCGCCTTGGTTCTTATGCAATTGAGGTTAAAAAGTAAACTTTTCACCTTGGTTCTTATGTAACTGAAGCTAGAAAGTAGACTTTTCATCTCGGTTGCATAGCAACAATTAAAAAGTAGACTTTTCGCCTCGGTACCTATGCAATTGAGGCTAAAAAGTATACTTTTCGCGTCAATTCTTATGCAACTGAGGCTAAAAAGTATACTTTTAACCTTAGATCATTAACAACTGAGACCAAAAATGAACTTTTAACCTCGGTTGCATTAGCAACTGAGATGAAAAATAAACTTTTAAACTCAGTTCATTAGCAACCGAGGCTAAAAAATATATTTAGCTTCCATTTTTTCAACTAAAGTTAAAAACTTATAATTAAAGGCCTATTTCCTTGTAGTGAACACAAATATACAAATAAAAAAAATGAGACAATCAGGCCTCAAATGGATCACATAGTTGGGATAAAACAACTACCATTGAAAACTTTATGGATGCCGTGAAAGTTTTGGATCAAGGTGATATTTGTGTTGGGCCTTTATCCAGGTCTAGGTGACCTTATAAATTGTTTGGATGACAAATAAACATCACAGTAGGCCCAAGGAAGGTTTCAATGGTGTTGGTCATTATCACCGTTACTTCCTAAATATGGTCCACATGATCCGTGGTTCTAGCTCATTTATGGACTTTTAAGCCTAAAATGGCACGTTAAAATGGATAGACAGCATGGATAAATCAATAAATCAAGGTGGGCCCTTAGAGCCCCAGCCTGTTCTAAGCTAGGGATGGGAAAGGGACTGGCGACTCCCCCTGCCACCAACCAATGGCTGGTGGTTGGTGCTCTGTGGGCCCATCATGGTGTATGTGTTTCATCCATGTTCTTCGCCTGTTTTTATGGATAATTTTATGGTAAGAGACGAAAAAAGAGGCATATCCCAATCTCAAGTGGACCACCTTATAGGAAATAGCGTTGAATGAATGTCAACCATTAAAAACTTTTTGAGGGCCATAAAAGTTTTGGATCAAGCTGGCCTTTGATTTTTTCCCTTCAACTGGGTCTGTATCAGCTAATCAACCGATTGGATGTGAAATAAACAGTACAGTGGGCCGTAGGAGGATTTTAATAGTGGATATCGAAGGGATGAAACACATACATCACGGTGTGGCCCACAGAGCACCGACCATCAGCCACCGGGCTGTTGGCAGGGGGAGTACCCAATCCGTTTCCCAATCCACGTTCTTTACTAATGCTGTTCATTTTATATGCCCTTGAATGGCTGAGATTGTCTGATAGTCGTAATTGTTCTGTGGTGTGCAATATGCGACGGATCATGGTTATTGTACGTGGCTGGTATGGAATGCACTTTAATATCAATTACGTTATCCTCGGTCGAGGATAAAAGCAAACAACCCAGCTCGTAACTTTGTCCTTCGTTGGCCCACGTGTGATGAATCATTGGAATCCCAGGCGGGGAATCCGTACTAAGACACTGATAAAACGACACAGGCTCAGAAACTGACCTCTCCAGACCACTTGACTGACAGCGGATTACATGGGTTCGACCCCTGGGGACCATTTCTCTGACTGCTGGGGTTTTTGTTCCAATAGCTGGTCCCATGGATGGACCCAGCTCCGGACATCATTTCAATGGAAGATTTTGGAGGTAGGATCTCTCAAGATGGGAGATTTTGGAGGCACAATCCATCTAAGGCAGAACACTATAAACTAATGGTCTGGATTAGTAACACATGACTGGCACGAACAGATGAAAACTACAGCTTAGGAGGCGTTTGGATCTTAAGTTACTTAAAGATAAACTATTTATCCCATAAGTAATTTATCTTATTTTCTACTTATTAAGAAGATAAGTATTTTAGTAAATAACATATTTTTAAGCTTATGATATCTTTTAAGTCAAAAAGTTACTTATAACTAATCATAAACGTATATAAAATAAGTAACTTATCCACAATTGTACATGAAAAAGTAACTTATTTGGTGGCATCCAAACGGCCCTTAGCTTACATAAAGGGAATAGATTAGGTGCGGGGCGGCCCGCCCCACCCAAGATGGTGTGGTGTTTACTATGGGTCCCACCTTGATGTATGTATTTTATATTTATTTTGTCCATCCTTTTTTTAAGATGATTTCATGGCATGAACCCAAAAATGAATTAGATATAATTGCCTGCTGAACAATAACATATGAAATAGTTATAATTAACCATTAATAAGCTACAAAGTTTTGGATAAAGCAAATATTTGGTTTTTCCCTTCATCCATGTTTATGTGAGCTTGTGGAGAAGTACAATGGCAAATCAACATTACAAAACATTACACGGCTGTAAGAAGTTTTTAATGGTAGAGCATTCAATCACTACTATTTCCTATAACATGGTTCATCAAATAATAGGATCTACTTAAATTTAGGACTCATGGCCTAGAATGATATGAAAAAACAAATGAATGGCATGAATATACATGGAGCGGATTGGCTGGTTTAACACACATCATAGACTTGGCTGGTGTGTGTATGTGTGGTGAGAAGTCTCCTTGAGCTCCAAGTTGTACAAACAATTCAAAAGAAATTAAAGTTATATGGCCCCATGATGATGTATTTATTATATCCACACCTTCATCCATTTTTAAATATCATTTTATAGTATGATCCAAAAAATGAGTCATACCCAAATATTAAATGTACCACACCACAAATAACAGTGGGGAGAATGATTCTCACTGTTAAAACATTCATAGGGCCCACCACGACATTTATTTTCTATCCAATCAATTCATAAGGTCATATGGACCCGATGAAGAGGAAAAACAAATATCATATTGATCCAAAACTTCAATGACCCCCAAAAGGATTTCTATGGTAAACATTCAAACCGCTACTACATTTTCCAGTGTGGTCCACTTGATCATTGGATCTGTGTTATTTTTCCACTCAAGACTTACAACAAGCTTGCCAAATGGACGGATGGTTTGGATATAACAAATACCTATGATGGGAGCCACGGAACTTAGTGACGTCAACATGCTAGCCAGTTCAGTGGCGTGTGGTACACCAGCCAATCCGCTTCCAGATATATAATGCATATATCAAGGTGGGCCTCGAAACGGATTGGCTACTCCCGCTGCCACCAGCCAGTGGTTGGTGGTCCGTGCACCGTGGGCCCCATGGTGATCTATGTGTTTCATCCATGTCGTCCATCTATTTTTCTAGATCATTTTATATTATGAGGCTAAAATGAGTTATATCCCAATCTCAGGTGGACCACATTACAGGAAGCAGTGTTCAATGAAGATCGACCATTAAAAGCTCTTTGGGGGCCATAAAAGTTTTGGATCAAGCTGATCTTTGTTTTTCCATTCATCTGGGTCTGTATGACCTAATCAACAGATTGGATGTCAAATAAACAGTACAGTGGGCCATAGGAGTATTTAAATTGTGGATATTCAATCAATATTGTTTTCCTGTGGTGTGGTCCACCTTAGATTTATATCCCTCTTATTTTTGAGAAAGAGCCTTAAAATAATCTTTAAAAATGGATGAATAGATTGGATGAAAAACATACATCATAGTGGGCTCACAGAGCACCTACCACCAGCCATGGGGCTGGTGGCAGGAGAGTAGCCAATTCGTTTCCGGTGGGCCCACGGTAAGGGCCTTAGTGCCTTAGGTGACGCCGGGGCGTACCTAATCCGCGCTTCCGTACATAAAAGAGCGGGGAGTTGAATAGTATAGGATATTCAACTGCCAGGGTGTAAAACAGCAATGCTGATTGCTGATGATACAACCAGATGTGATTCCTACACGGCCTGTGCGTTCCTATAAAGATATCTTAAAAAAAGCTTCGCCCACCTATAACAGCGTGTATTCAGTTTGCCATCTTAATTTGAGTAACGAGAAAAAAAAATAAAAAAATAAAAAAATGAGACACATCTAAAACTAAAGCCTACTACACCATAGGAAGCAGTGGTGTTTATTTTTCATCTAATATATTCATAAAGTCATTCAAAACTTATGAAAAATACTGAAAAAAAAAAAATTTGATCTAAAACTAGTGCGAGGCAAGTTAAGTTTCCAATGGTAGGTGATCAGTTCGCACTATTTTCTACCATATGGACCACTTATTCTTTGGATCTGCTTCAATTTGGGCTCGTACCCAAAATGTGGACAGCCAGTGTGGTGTAACACATATATCATGTTTAACAAACAATTTGGGCTCGTACCCAAAATGTGACAGCTGGTAAGTTATGTGCGCGTGTGTGGGATGAGGGGGAGTGGGGTGTTCTATGTGGTCGAGCTCATGGGAACTTCTCATGAGGTCAAGCTCTATGGGCCCCACCATGATATATGTCCAACATCAACACCTTGTATTTGATGGGTCTCCTTTAAATTATGGGATATCCTAAAAATCAGCCTTATACAGAACTCGAGTGGGCAATACCCTCTAAAATCATGCGAAAACATTGAAAAGGCTCACATGAAATTTGGATGCATCTGCAACTTGGTCTAATCCCTCATCCAAGTGGGACACATAATGGATGGGCTGAATTTGTGAACCAGTTCTCGATGGGTCCAACAAATGATTATGAATGTTTTAATGGGAGGATAAACCCTCTCAACTTTTGTATGTGGTGTAGCCCACACAAGTCATGGATTGATTTGATTTTTAAGCTCGAGGCTCACCATGGAATGGTGCATTTGACTGATAGGGTAGATGTTTGACATGCATCATGATAGGACCCACACAACTTGACCTCATGGAAAGTTCACATGAGCTCCAACGCATAGATCCATATATATATATATATATATATATATATATATATATATATATATATATATATATATATATGGAAAAGGTACCATGCGCTCGAGCTCACGATAAGCTTATCGTGAGGTGAGTTGTGTGGGCCCCACCATGATGCGTGTTGACCATCAATATCTTGAATTTGATAGTTCATCTTTAAATAATGGGATATCCCAAAAATTAGCCATATACGGAACTCAGGTTGGCCATACTATCTAAAATCATGTGAAGACACCGTTAAAACATATAAAAGAACTTGGTGGGGCCCACATGAGTTTTGAATGCTGCTGAAACTTGGTCTGAACCCTCATACAAGTGGGAGACACATAATGGATAGGCTGGATTTTCAAAGCACATCTTTCGTGTGCCCTAAAAATAATTATGAATGTTTTAATGGTTGCACAGCCCCTCTCCACTTCTGTATGTGGTGTGGCCCACACAAGTCACAGATTGATTTCATTTTTGAGACCTAGGCCCACGATGGAATGATGCATCTGACTAATGGGGTGGATGTTCGAAACTCATCACGATAGGGCCCACACAGCTCGACCTCATGGGACGAACTCGTTAGGTCGAGCGCATGGTACCTTGAAAGTATCATATATATATATATATATATATATATATATATATATATATATATATATAGGGAAAAGGTACTCATGAGGTCCATAAGATACGGAATCCCATGAAACCTTAGGAGGTAAATTTTTATCCTGATCTAAGATTATGGTGGGCTTTAGCATAGAGAAATTCAAATCAAGGGAAGAAACTATTTGCATTTTTCATGGCCCACCAAAGTTTTGGATCAAAGTAAAAATTCGTACGAGAGGGTTTGAAGATGTTTTGCTTCATGTGGACCGTTCAGATTTGTGAGACTCATCAGATATGATGAGTTCTCAAAAAAGTTCGTACGTAGTACGTATGAACTGGTTCACAGGTGAGCGTTTCTATGTGTGTGTATATATAATATGGGGCCATATTTATATATATGTTATATCTACGCCATCCATTCAATTCTTCATATCATTTCAGGGCATGAGCTCAAATTTAAAGTAAATCCAACCTCAAGTGGATCACACCAAAACAAACATTGAGGATTGAGCAATTACCATTGAATTCTTCGTGGGGGTTGACAAGAGCTTACATCCAACTCCAAATTGGATGCTCCATGGGAAGTGGATTGCACGCTACCCCTACCAGGACCTAGCTAGAAATGGACCGTCATATCAAGAGCTCTATGGAACCACGGTGATGCATCTGTTTTATCCGCATTGTCTATCTATTTTAACAGATTATTTTTAAGATATAAGACAGAAAAAGAGGCAAATCAAAGGCTCAAATAGGTTACACCACAGGAAGAGTGGTGATTGAAAGCCTAGCAATGAAAACTTCCTTAAGCACAAGGTTGATATTTATACTTCCCCTTCATCTGGGTCTATGTGACCTTAAGAATAGATTGGCAAATAAGCATTACAGTGGGCTTGAGAAGTTTGCAATGATAGTAGTCCAATCCCCACTACTTTCTGTATTGCGGTACACTTGTGCCTTTGATCTCACTCCTTTTGGAGCTCATGCCTTAAAATGACCATTAAAATAAATGGACGCCATAAATAAATTATATACGTCACAATGGCCCCACAGAGCCCTTGACAGGATTTCCCATCTCCAGCTTAGTCCTCATGGGGGTAGTACCCAATCCCAGCTTTGTCTTGCTGGTGCAGGGCTGTAATGGGATTTAACTGATTTGCTAGAGAGGGCACGACATACACTCAAATGTTGTTAGGATGAGGGCATGGCTTCAGATGGATCCCTGAATATGGTGCTCACCTTGACATATGCACCTTACATCCACACAGTCCATCTATTTTAACAGCTCATTTTAGAGTATGTTCTAAAAAATAAAGTAGATCCAAGTATCAGGTGGACCACACCACAGGAAATAGTGGTGATTTACCATTAAAAACTTCTTACAAGCAACGAAAGTTTTGGGTCAAGCTGATATTTGTGTGGTCCCTTCATTAAGGTTTTCCTGACCTTATCAACAGGTCAAATCGTAGATAAACATTGCAGTGGTCCCAAGAATATTTTAATGGTGTGGATTCAATCACCACAATTTCTTATGGTGTGATTCACCTGAGATTTGGAACTGCTTCATTTTTTGGATCAAGCCCTAAAATAATCCATCAAAAACAGATGAATAACATGGATTTAAGGCACATAAACATGTATAAACGGTCCTATGGCATATAAACATGCATCGATCACACCAATGCATAAGAACGGTCCCTATGGCACATAAACATGCATGGTCACCAAAGGATGTCTTCACCATCTCTAATATTTATAAATATATTAAAAATGAATTCCCCTGAGACATTGGGCTACCAAATCTTTAATTTATAGTTTTTTGTTGTCTTTGTTGTCGATGTTATTTCTATTTTTATTTTGTTTTTTTCTCCGTTAACTCTACCAGGGGCGTTCTCTTTGTAAGTGATACCGAATCTTTAATTTATAATTTATTATTATTATTATTATTATTTCCTTTTTGTTTTTTTCTTTGTAACTTTACACGGACGTTGTCTTATACACACCAGCATCATATACACACAATATCAGTGGGCCACTATATTTTGAGTGTGAGGTTCACTCTCTCCATAAAATGAGAGACCTTCTCTATTATGCAATGGGGTCCACATTTAGAGAGGTCCAACATCTCAGAGGCCCACAAGGAAGAGAATACTGAGCATTAGTTTGTCTGTGCTAACCACCCAAGTGTGGGGCACGGCTTGGGTGGATGCTTCGCTGGGGGGCTCACCATGATGTATATGCCTTACATCCACACCGTTCATCTGTTTTAATAGATCATTTTAAAACGTGATTTTAAAAATGAAGCAGATTCAAAGATTAGTGGACCACAATATAGAAAATAGTGGTGATTGAATACCCACCACTAAAAACTTCCTGGGAGCCACTGGAATGTTTCTTTGCCATCCAACATGTTTATAATGTCACAAAGACCTGGATGAAGGGACAATACAAATATCAGATTAATATTCCAAAACATGTGTGATCCCCGAGAAGTTTTTAATGGTCAATCACCACTGTTCCTGTGGCATGGTCCACCTTAAGATTTCGAACTACTTCATTTTTTGGGAACACGTATTAAAATGAGCTGTCAAAATGAATGAACGGTGTGGATGTAAGGCACATACATCACGCTGAGCCCCATAGTGAAGGATCCGCCCACTTCGGTGCATATGGGGATCCATTGAAGCCACGTCCCTAAGGGGTTATTTGGACAGGAGTAAATGGAGGGCAGTTTGATCAGGTTGTATGTCAATTAACCATAACGGTAGGCCATATGAAGGTTACAATGATAGGTGTCATTATCACCACTATTTCCTAGTGTGGTCCACTTAAGCCTACTTCATTTTTTTATCCTGTACCCTAAAATGGTATGGAAAATGGATGGCTCATATGAAAAAATAATAATAATTTAAAATGATATATAGGAGAGATTAAAGATGTCTAAAGATTTAGAAAGATCCTACCAGATATGTATTAACCAAAAAAAAAATACTATCCTGATCAATCAAATAAACTCTAACACTCCTATAAAAACTAAAGGGATCCAAACAACACTTGAGAACACCCATATCCATAGCTCAAGTGGTAGACTGAGTGAAAGATACCTCACTTCAATGCTAAGGTCTTAATATCGATTCCCTAGTGGGGTGGCTAACAGTGAAGAACTGACTGTAGGTGTACTAACAAGCTTTTAAAAAAATAATAATAATAAATAAAAATAAAAACCACGCTTGAGATAAAGTAAGAACCCATTCAATTGGTGCATGTCAATCAAACTATTAAAGTTGTAGGAATCACACTAGATATGTTAGGTCAATATATATATATATATATATATATATATATATATATATATATATATATATATATATATATATATATATATATATATATATATATATATATATATATATATATATATAGGGCTTAATTAAGCAGTAAACTACGGTGATGCACACTTGTGCATTTGGCAAGTCGACCAACCAATTACGTGCTGAGATTCTATCTAAAATGCGTTTGGTTTGGTAAAATAATAGAATAACTAGAATCTTGCATATGCACTTTTCAACTTGAATTCGAAATGTTTTTTAATTTCATTTTTCCTTTAAAATCTTGTTTGAAATTGTTAGGAGTTCGATTTTGGATACACCGAGATGTTAAAGATAAAATAAAAAATAAAATAAAATCGATCGGCTGAATCACGTATAAAATACGCTGTCCTTAAAGCGTGATTCGCCCCCTTATAAACTACTGATGGGTTACAGGCGAATTACTTCCAGGATAAGACAAGCCTTATCTGGATCTAGCGTGTAGCAATCACGATAGGTCCACTGTGTAACAATTTTAACGCAATAGATCTCTTTTGGCAGACTTGGACGGTAGAGATGATAACAATATTCTAAAATGGAGATATTTCGTGTATTTGATCTGATAGGAGAGAGGGGTGTGTTCAGTTGATGATTTCGGACTGGAATAGTCCAGTTTATATAGGCATCAGGTAGTGGACCGTTGCTAGGGTGCAATCAAAGGTCCAGAACGTTTGAAAACATTTCTGTCCGTTGTCCATTAATCACAGACATTTCTGGTCGTCGGATCAAAAGATCTGACCGTTGGATCATCATGAGCCGTCCGTTTTCGGACCGTTTGGCTTTCAAGGCATAAAGCCGTTTTCTGAAACCACTAAACGTTTCGGATTTAAAATCCGACCGTTCTCAGTCATCTATAAAAGCCCAAGCTTATTTTAGATTTTCATCGCCCTAAGGCACTGACCAGACCCATCGCATCGAGGTCGCACCGTCTCGCGCCGGTCCGCGTAAGGTCACGAAGGAGCGACCACTCTGCAACACGATGCGCACGTGCGAAGTGCAAAGTGCGTCATCTAGCGCCACTACAGCCACACTGCCCACGCCCACGCCCACCCCCTCGCCCGTGCCCGAGCCTGAGCGCTCGCGCGCGTGCGTACGTGTGTTCCAGTGCTGCAACCCGTGTATCTCCTTCTCCAAAAGCTCTAAGTAAGAATACTCTATACCACATTTTATATAAATCACAAAAGTTTCTCAACCATTTTCGATGTGGGACAAAGCACACACACCGCACTTTTAATTCAAAATATTTTAAAAAGCGTTTTGGCGGAAAAATCTCAAAATTTTGAAAAATTCAAATTTTCATTTTTATTTTTTCAAAAACCATTGATTTACAACAATCCCCCACTGATTTTTTAAAACATTGAAAATTCTGTCAGAATAACAGTTATTATGCATAAAGAAAGATATCTTGCGATTTGAATCTTTCTTTAGTGTAAGTATTTTAAAGTTATTTCAAAATTTCTGGTTGCCGCAGCATTGAACCAGTTATTCCTATATGATATAACCGAAAATACCACACACATAATAGCTCCTACGTTAGATGTTCCTTTATAATCTCGCTTAGCACTTTTAATGGCCATATGCTTATCCTGTTTCATGAACGATCCCGAGATAACTCTAACTCTCATGAGAAGCGGCACCACTTCTACATTCACATAGGTGAAATCCTTCCAGTGTTTCCGTTAAAACACTTGTCCTATTTGACTGAACTTTATTAAGAGTTTAATACTCATCCCTCTTTTATAATGGCCAGCACTATCATCCTGGATAAGGTTATTGTTTTCTTTAGTGCTGAAACCTTTCACTTATCAGTGAATTGTTATTACCCATTAAACCCAATATTTAGAGATTTTTTAATTTAGGTTTGGGTTTCTTTCACTAGTGAAACTTAAGTAAAGAGTTTCAACCCCATCCCTTTAGATGTTGTCCTTACCACCTCTCTCGTTAGAGGTTTAGTAAAAGGATCAGCCAAGTTATTACCTGACTTCACATATCAGATCGCAATGATTCCATCTTGAATCAATTGCCTTACATAGTCATGTCACAAACTTATGTGTCTGAATTTTTCATTATAGGTACCGCTATAAGCTCTCGCTAGAGTGGCTTCACTATCACAATGAAGTGAAACAGTTGGTATAGGCTTCGCATAGAATGAGATTTCTAATAGAAGATCCCTTAACCACTCAGCCTCTTTGCCTGTAGCAGCTAGAGCTATGAACTCAGATTCCATAGTTGAGTTCGTTATACAAGTTTGTTTCTTGGATCCCCAAGATACAGTTGCACCTCCTAGGGTGAATATCCACCCTGTAGTGGACTTGTTGTCCCCTGCACTCGATATCCAACTTGCATCGGTATATCCTTCCAATACTGTTGGAAATTCTGAGTAAAATAGCCCTAGTTCTTTGATTTCTGTAAGATAACCTAGAACTCTACTTATTGCTTTTCAATGTTCAACACTTGGATTACTCGTAAACCTGCTTAGTTTACTCACAGCATATGTTATATCTGGTCTTGTGCATTGCATTGCATACATAAGACTGCCTATAGCACTAGCATACTCTAGTTGTGCAACTGCTCTTCCACTATTTTTTTTAACTTGATACTTGGATCAAACGGGGTTTTTGCCTCTTTAATTTTCAAGTGATTAAACTTGTTTATTACTTTTTCAATATAATGAGACTGACATAATGCAAAACCCCCACTATATTTTTTAACTTTGATACTTAATATGTTATCCACTTGTCCAAGATCCTTCATTTTGAAAACTGAAGAGAGAAACTTTTTGGTTTCAGTTACACTTTCCATTTTGTTACTGATTATTAATATATCATCTACATACAAGTATATGATTACAATATAATCATTACATACTTTTGAATATATGCATTTATCAGCAATATTATGTTCAAAACCATAAGACATAACTTTAGAATCAAATTTATCATGCCACTATTTTGGTGCTTGTTTTAATCCATACAAAGACTTAACAAGTCTACACACTTTTCGTGACTTAACAAGTCTACACACTTTTTGTTCATTTCCTGGTAGAACAAACCCTTCTGGTTGTTCCATGTAGACCTCCTCATCAAGATCACCATTTAGGAATGTTGTCTTCACGTCCATTTGATGGATATGAAGATGATGTATGGATGCCAGAGCGAATAAGATCCTAATCGATGTTATTCGAGCTACTAGTGAATAAGTGTCAAAATAATCGATTCCTTCTTTTTGTCTGAAACCTTTAGCAAATAATCTTGCCTTAAAGGTTTGAATTGTACCATCTGTGTGATATTTCTTCTTAAATATCCATTTACAACCTATTGGTTTAGAACCTGGAGGTAGATCTACCAATTTTCATGTTTGGTTAGACATTATAGAATCCATTTCATCATTAACAGCTTCTTTCTAGAAAGCAGAGTCTCTTGAAGTCATAGCTTCACTAAAGGTTTTAGGTTCATCTTCTATAGTCAAGACCATAGGTATTTTTCTAATCACCTTCTCTCTATCACCTTCAACCAGATGAAAGGAGAGACGCTGAAAGTCTATTTGATCAGGATCAAGACTCTTTTCTACTCTTGTTCTTTGACTCCTACGAGATTCACTTGGTGTATTCTCTTCTATATGTGTTTCTTTTATCGTTTCATTAGGAGATTGAATCTCAACATTCTTTTTCTCCGTGAATACGGAATTCTCAAAGAACTCTACATCTCTAGACTCTATGATTACATTGGAGTCTAAGTCTAGAAGTCTATAGGCCTTACTACATTGTGCATATCCTATAAGGACGCACTTGATAGCCCTTGAACCTAACTTAGTTCTTTTAGGTTCTGGAGTTCTGCAGTATGCAAGACACCCCCACACTCTAAGATACCTTATGTTTGGTTTTCTTCCTTTCCATATTTCGTATGGAGAGGTCTTGGTTTTCTTAGATGGAACTCGGTTTAAAACATGATATGCAGCTAATAATGCTTCGCCCCATAGGTTTAATGGCAACTGTGCTTGTATTAGCATTGAGTTGACCATTTCTACTAATGTCCTATTTTTTCTCTCTGCTACTCCATTTTGTTGTGGTATATAAGGTGCTGTACACTGATGTACTATGCCGTGTTCTTCGTAATAGTTAGAAAATTCATTAAAAAAATATTCTCCTCCTCGGTCACTCCGAAGGATTTTAATATGTTTATCTAACTGATTTTCTACTTCAGATTTATATATCTTGAATGCATTAAATGCTTCAGCTTTCGATTTTAACAGATATACATATACATATCTTGAACAATCATCTATAAAAGTTATAAAGTACCTTTTACATCCACGGGTAATAACGTCATTTAGCTCACATATGTCAGTATGCACTAGGTCTAATATTTGATATGATCTCTTAACACTAGGGAATGGTTTCTTGATTATTTTAGACCGTATGCATACTTCACATTTATCTTTATTACTATCATTATATGATATTAGGCCGTTCTTAGCCATGAGTTTTATAGTATTGTAGCCAATATGGGCTAGTCTACCATGTCATAGTGTTACAGACTCAATCATGTAAGCAGAAGAATTATTTTCATTCAAAGATAATTTGATCATTCCATTACAAGCGTATCCCTTACCCACAAAGTTCTCACTCTTAGACAAGATCAGTTTGCCTGATTCAAACACAACCCTAATCCCAGGCTTGCTTAAGAGATTCCCTGAGACAAGATTCCTCCGTATGTCTGGGACATGCAGTACGTTAGTCAGAATTACCTTCTTTCCAGATGTAAAGAGTAATTCCACGGTTCCTATGCCTACAACTTTCGATCGTCCTTCATTTCTCATTTGAACCTCCTGACCGTTGGTCTCGTCTTCATAGGTTTTGAAGGCAGATCGATCATTGCATACATGGACAGTGGCACATGTATCATACCACCAACCAGGAATTTTCTCTTGAACTAGGTTCACTTCTGTGACCATGGCTACGATTTCATCGTCTATTGCATTAGCCTCTTTCTTAGGCTTTTTTCGATCCCTACAGACTCTGGTGAAATGCCCGGTCTTGCCGCAGACATAGCAGGCTCCCTTAGGTTTGTCGTTTTTCTTCTTTTGAGTTTTCTTGAATTTTCCTTGATCTTTGTTAGGTTTAAGGGAATCAGCTTTCTCATAGGTATTATTTTGGAATGTCCTTTCTACTGCATTCACTTTGGATGAGGATGTACCATTGGTGTCATCTTTTTTGTCTCGGTTACTTCTTCAATACGAAGATGCTTCTGTATTTGTTCTAGTGTGAACTCTTCGGATTTATGCAGTAGTTTATTTCTGTAATTTTTCCAACTCGGAGGCAATTTTGCGATTATAGCTCCGACTTGAAAGGATTCAGGAAGCTCAATTTTTATAGCTTTCATTTTATTTACAATAAGCTGCAATTCTTGAATTTGGGCCAGCAGCAGTAGATTGTCTACCATTGTGAAGTCGAAGTACCTGACAATTAGAAATTTTTGTGTTACCTTCTTCTTCAGCCTTGTATTTGTATTCCAGCGCGCTCTAAATTTCTTTAGCTGATGTGGTCCCCATGTACAAATCGTACAACCGATCAGAGATGGCATTGAGGATGTGGCCACGACACAGCAGTTCATTTTCTTGTCGCTTGATCCTAGCAGCGATCTGTTCTGAAGTGTCTGTGTCCTTTGCTTCAGGGAGAGGCTACAAAGTGCCCCATCTAGCGCCACTACAACCACACTGCCCACGCCCACGCCCACGCCCTCGCCCGTGCCCGTGCCCGTGCCCGAGCGCGCACGCGCGCGTGCGTGCGTGTGTTCCAGTGCTACGCACTAGAACACGCAACCCGTGTATCTCCTTCTCTAAAAGCTCCAAGTAAGAATACTCTACACCACATCTCATATAAACCACAAAAGTTTCTCAACTATTTCCGATGCGGGACAGAGCACACACACCGTACTTTTAATTCAAAATATTTCAAAAGCGTTTTGGCGGGAAAATCCTGAAATTTTGAAATTTTCAAATTTTCATTTTTATTTTTTCAAAAACCATTGATTTACAACAGAAATACTAGAACTTTTTTGAAAATCTTTAGTACCACATTACTTGGAGAGAAAGAGCCACGGATATGCATAAGTTTTGAGTTCTCTACTATTCACACTTGAACACATGTACACATACCTCATTTCAACACTGAGGTCTTGGTATCGATCTTTAGTGGGGGTGGCTAGCAGTGAAGTGTGAACTAATAGTGGGTGTACTAACAAGTTTTTTTTTTAAAAAAAAAAAAAAAAAAAAAACACATGCACACATGTGCAGCATAGGCAATGGGATGCAGGGCTAAGGGCCTATAGGGCAGTGTAGCTATATAAGTGCTAATGACACACTTTGCACTTTACACATGCATTATGTTGCGAGTAATACTCCCACCCAACTGACTACCAATGGACGCGATCTAGAGCAACTAAGTTAGGCCATTGTAGAATCGACTATAGCGAATATGTTAATTGCTTATCAACCAAAAGATGACGACTGTTGCGCCAATAGGCCGGAAGTGAATGGTCATTATACTTATCAGTCGGTGGATACAGTTGTCTAACTGATCAGGTGACAGGTTTCTACGGTTACCTAGATCGGCTGGCAAAAAATGGTTGTGTCGCCCATTGACTAACGGATCTCGACCGATACTATGTTTTGGCCTACTGGATCTTACCAATACGCCTTAGGCCGTAAGAACGGCCTATTAGACCAAATGCTACCGTTACGCTGAACGTTTGGTGGATTCCGAGCATTATGTTGATAGGCTGACAGATGTTTACCATTGTAATGGTTCGTCCATCAGATATCAACCGTTATGACGATTTAGTCATTAGAATCCAACGGATGGTTACTTCTGCCTTTTTTAGTTAAGCTGTGTCTCTTCATAAATGACGTGTTAAAATGTCTCTTCTTAAAAGATATTGACTGTTGTAAACGTTTGAATGCATATTTAAGTAATGCCTATTCATGAAAATGCACGGCCCTTCATTCTCAGTAATACGCATTGTAAAATGAGAATTAAGCATAACTTGCATTACTATATCCAGAGACAAATTCTCTGTTAGAATCTTTGATGTTCTGTCTCAAAAGGCACGTGAAGTAGGTTCTCTATTTTCTAAATATTATGAGTCTGCCAAAATTGTAAACTACTCACCGAGTTCTGACTATAGTATCTCCATGATTGCTGCATGTGGAACCACCAAAGCTTATCGTAATCTGAAGCCAAACATTAGAAACCTAATACCGATCTCATACTAATGAGACGAGGCGAATAACACTTTAAGGAAAGCATATCTAATATGCGCTACAAACCTAATCTGACTTTCTGATTTATTTGTTTTCAGTTTATGCCATTATTATTTTCTCAACATCGAGTCCATTCATTTATTGGGCTGTAACAAGTATAGCTTAGCTCAATGGCCCCTCCTATGTGAAAACGAGTACAAATCGTCTAATTTTTTACATGCATGACATCCATCTACATGAATGAACTCTACGGTTACATAAACATGCATGATCACCAAAGGGTGTCTTTACCATATTCCTATCTGTATGGCTATGAGTATCTATAAAAAATAACGTCTTTAAGAATACTTTTTAACCCTTCTTTATTTTGGAAGCATCGGTAAATGTTTGAAAAGCGCCTCTAATGCCATTATACAGAAAATGGTAGTAATTTTATTTTTTTTTGGATTAAAACCTATATTTTTTTAATATTTGAAATCCAAAGGATATTGAATTATAATTTAAAATAAATATTAAATAAAAATTATATGACTTTACAATTAAAAAATATATAATATTTATAACGATAAGTTAAAAATAGTCCAAATACATAAAAAAATAAAATAAAAACCTCCATGCAGTCCACTTCTATCTTGGCCGATATAGCTAACTATTTCCAGCCTCTTTGTCCATGCATCATTTCATCCATTCTGCATCAATACAAATGATGCTACGTATACAAATCATATTGTGATACTAATTGCACCATCGAAATTAAACAATAATTGAAGAGTGCATTTCAGGAATTTTTAAATTGCCCTCAAAAGTATTTTTTTAATAACACTTTCTTTTTTATATAAAACAACTATTGGGAGAAAATCTACAAGTTCGAAAGTCAGCTTATGGAATGGACCAACTCTACTGATCCAGTATAGGCCCAGTGAAACCTGAGCCTAATAAGACCTCTACGTCCAAAAGCAGGCTGACCTTCAAGTAGGTAAATACTAATGCAAAGACACTCGAAAGGTTACTACGCCTACGTAAGTGGTTGAAGGGCCGACCTAATTCATAGGTCGGCTAAAGGATGGTTATGGACCGCCCATAAACCAGCCACATTTCGATCATGGATCGACCATAGCTCTACCATAGATTGATTACAAACTGACCATAGATCGGTCATAGGTTGACTACAGATCAGTCACTGGACGATCACAGATCGACCACAGTTCAATTATAGATCAGCTATAGATTGATCGAAAATCAGTTAAGGGACGGTCATAAATCGGCCATAGCCCGGTTACAGATCACCACAAACTAAACAAACGCTCTTAACGGAGTCAAGAAGGTTCATCATCAGAACAAAGGGAATGTGATTTCTTTAGCTCGGCTGACGGTTGAACATGATGAATGCTAACCCATCAAACAAAACGGAATCGGTCGCTTTTAACTCGACATCCGCCTCGAGGTACAACTTAAAGTCGAGCTATAAGATCTGAAGGATCTTTAAAGATCTTCCAAGATCTCCAGAAGATAATATCAAATCTCGACAATCATAGGAACCTACAATCTCGGGAAGATTTTAAATCGTAGAAAATCTCCAAGATATCAGGAAAGAATCTCCATACTACGAGATCTTTTCTCTCCTATAAATAAGAGCATCTCTAATAGTGAAAGATATACAAAATCTCTCACCCAAAACCCCTCAATACTACATGACCCAGATTCCTAGTCTGACTTTGGCATCAGATGATCCCCTACTCTAGTCAGGGTTTCTTTTGTCTTCTTCTTGTGCAGGTACTCAAAGGTCGAAAAAAGATAAACCTGATTTTTGCATCAATAAAAACCATGTTTAATTTGGTTTGCTAAAACATGCATGAAAGGTGATAGATTCATATACCAAATTGTGGGACATTAATAAACTTTTTTTTGTCAATGGGCGTGGAGTTGGTAAGGCTGGCAATGACCTAGGTCAGTTAAAATCAATATTTGAAGAGGCCTATCTTAATTAGACCATCCCAATCACTTTAAAATCCAGACCTAAACCAACTCTAGCTAAGTTCGCTCATTGCCAAACCTCTCCACTAGTGAGGAGCTTGTGCGGGATGAAGAATCCAAGTTAGACAGATGGATTTATATATAAAAAAAATGCATCAAGGGTGGTGGTTTAAAGCTTTGTTAGCCATTGACACCAATTGCCACATGGGGGGAAATGATCCGTAGAGCGGGAAGAATGGAAAACAGGTTGAGAGAGAGAGAGAGGGAGAGAGAGAGAATCAAAGAAGAAGGAGAGGGAGAAAAGAGGAAGAGGATAGGCTTTTGATCCGTTAGGGCGGGGCTTTGTGGGGCCCACCATGATGTAAGGGTTTTATCCACACTGTTCATCCCTTTTTCTCATATCATTCTACGAGATTATCCAAAAAATGTGGCAAGTCCATAGATCAAGTGGACCACACCAAAGGAAGTAACAATGATAATGAGATCCAGTGTTGAAACCTTTCTAGGGGCCACAATGATGTTTATTTACCATCCAACATATACATAAAGTCGTGTAGACTTGGATGAAGTGAAAACACAAATATCAACTTGATCTGAAACTTCTGCACCTTGTAAAAAGTTTTTAATAGTGGGCATTCAATCCTGACTTCGTGGTCCACTTAAGCTTTGGTTCTACCTCATTATTGGGATCATACCATAAAATGATATGAGAAAAGGGATTAATGGTGTCCATTATTATGCTACACTTAGGATTAGGACCAGTTTAAAACCGTTCGCACTAGAAACAGCTTTAGGTCGTTCCTAAACCAAAAATGTAGCCGTTTTTAATTAATGATTTTCACATGCTATAGGCAATGAATTCCCTTTTAAACTTTGGAGTATAATTTTAAATTTATATAATAATTTTTAAAAAAAATTGTCTTTTTTATTGTTTTCCTTTTAACTCCACCATAAGTGTCTTTGTAAATGACAACCGCTAATAACCGTGAGGAAACTTTCATCATAGGCCAAATGCAAGGAAAATTTCAAGACACGCCAATGTCAGAATGAAGATTATTCAATCTTTCACATTGGGCAACCAATTCTTTAGTTTATGATTTTTTCTTTCTCCTTTTTTTTTTTTTTTTTTTTTTTTTCTTTTTTTTTTTTTTTTTTTGTTTGGTCTTTTAACCCTATCAGATTGTCTTCTTTGTAAGTGGTAACAGCTGATAACTACGAACAAACTTTCAACCTAACGCAGCATGGCACACAAGATGAGTGGGCCCACTTTGTTTTGAGTGTGACATCACTCTCTTGTAAGGTGGGTTGTTCTTTATTACTTAATAGGATCCAAAATTCTGGCAAGTCAAGATCTCAGGCGGCCCATAACACATAATACAACAAGAAGAGGTTACTGAGCATGAGTTTATTTGTGGTGAATGTGGATGAGTGGTGAATATAATAGCCTAATTTAATGAACGGACTGGGTTGCACGTGACTATAACGACGGGCTCCACATGCTTCTGTGGTCATGTGAGATTTTTTCTCGATAATCCAAACTGTCTATTTGATTTTTCTCGCCATGGTAGCCTTTTGATAATAAAAAAAATTATTATCAAAAGGCTCTACTACGGTGATAAAAATCAAATAGACAGGCTTGGATTATTGAGAAAAATCAAATAGTATCCTTTTGATAATTCAAAGGCTCAGAGCCCGTCCATATCCAAAAGAAAATAGTCAAATTATAATTCGAAGGGTCAAATATTCCATTCTAAATTCATATTTTTCTCTCTCATTCAAACTGAGGCCCACCATGCGACATTTGGATCACTGAAATGACTCAGATTCAATGGCTAAATTTCGACCTATTGTATAACAATACATGAGGATCGTTCGAACATATGACTCTTTGATAATTCAATGGTTAGGATACTGACCATGTAAAAATGAAGATTGTCTAATGATCAACGATCAAATATTCCAATATGAAGTTCATAATTTTCCTTTGGGTAATTCAAGTTGAAGCCCATCATATAAATGGTTTGGATCAATGTATAGATGACTGATCCAATGGCTAACATCCTAACATATATTCTAGCAACTTTCACCTCTTCCATTTTAATTTTTAAAAAATAGATAATAATAATAATAGAAAAATTCAAAGGACGCGGATTGGGTACTACTAGGGGTGCACATTGAATTAGTAGAACCGTGGAACCGGACTAAAATCAATCCAACAGGCCGGTTTGATCCAGTTCTGGACTGCAACAGTTCCAAATTTCTAAGAATCGTTGGATACGATTCGGTTCCAGTTTAGGGACATGTAGGACCAAGCCAAACCATGAATCGAATCGTTGATCCAAACTTAGGCTTTAAAAAAAATAATAAAAAAATAAAATAAAACACCCTAATATCTCTTGCCGTTGACCCTGCCCCTACCATCTCTCTCACCTTCCGCGCAGGTCTCTCTCTCTCTGTCTGTTGCTGCCAGCTGCCCAGGACCATGGAACTGATTCGAAACCAAACTGCTTTTCACAGTCCTGTTCAAGTCCCGTTCTAGGTGCTAACGATTCGATTCGTGTTCCTAAAATCTCAGAACCATTGGGAATGGTTTGGTTCGGTTTGATTTCACCCCAGAGCCGGACCGAACCGACCTGTGCACCCCTAGGCACTACCCCCTCCATCACTTGTTACGAATGAATAGGGGCACTGAGGGACCACCATCATGTTTGGTATTATCCACACTGTCCATCCATTTTTTCAGATTATTATAGGATACAACACCAAAAATCAGGTAGTTATAATACTCAAGTGGACCACACAGTCGGTCTTAAACATTTACCGTTGAAAACAATTTTATGGCCAAGGAAGTTTTGGATCAAGCTGATATTTGGTTTTTTTTTTTTTTTTTAACCCCACTTTCACATAGACCTTACGAATAGTTTGGATGGAAAATAACCATCATGGTAGTCCATAAGAAGGTTTCAACGGTATGTGTCATTATCACCGCTACTTCCTGTGATGTGGTCCACTTAAGCTTTGGGTCTGCTTCATTTTTGGGTTTCTATCTGAAAATGATATGGAAAAATGGATGGACGGTGTAGATGAAACCAATACTACAGTGGTATCCAAGAGCCCTTGTCCGTTCCTAGCGTGGGACGGGCGGAGGTGGTACCCAATCCACGTCAGTGCACATGAGTCCTCGTGCAAAAATCAAATTTATTTTCTTTTATTAGGTTGTCGTACCATGCAACTCTCTACACGCGCGCACGCACCAACATTCAAGCATGGGAGCCGTTTACAAGTGGGCCGCACTTGTAGATCGTTCACTATTAATTCAAAGCTAACCATATTTTAGGTGGGCCACACGTGGATGGTCTCCAAAGACTTCCGACATTTTTTGACCGTCCATTGTCTTGATAAATTCCGTGGCCCACAGATAGTTTAACAGCCCAGAGTTTTTGTGTAGATCATCTACATGGTCTGTGTCCCAACTAATACATGGCTTCACATGTGCCACCCTGACACGTGTGCTCGCCCTAGATGTTGTACGTGTGGAGGGGTGCTGTTTGCTGCACAAGACGTCCGCTGAGCAGCGGATTAGGTGCGACCCCCGCCTTACTGAAGACAGTGCCGGCCTAACCGTGGGGCCCACCTTGATGTATGTATTCTATACCAACGCCGTCCATCCATATTTCTAGATCTCATGATTCTGAAAATGAAGCAGATAAAAATCTCAAGTGAACCATACCATGTAAAACAGTGGTGATTGAACGGGCCAACAATAAAAACTTCCTATGGCCCACTCTAATGTCTCAAGGATATTTTTCCATCTAACCTGTTGAACAGATCGCACAAAATGGACAAAGGAAATAAAATATCATCCTGATAAAAAAAAAAAAAAATTAAAAAAAAAAACACATTTCTGGCTCATAAGAAGCTTTTAATGGTCGATCACAATTTTCATATGGCACTGTCCAGATGAGATTGATATCTATTTCGTTTTTTGAATATTGTCCTAAATAATCTTTCAAAACGGATGGAAGAATGGATGCAGAATACATGCATCAACGTGGGGCCCACTGTAAGGGCGGCACCGTATTGGGTGCCCCCAAACCGCACCCAATTCAATCCCCGGCTGATGTAACGCATGAGCTATTAGCCAGACACAGTCACACCATGTGATACAGACGTAGAGGACACATTCACATACGAAAAACCAAAAAAAAAAAAACAAAAGCCGTGATTAGGTAAGCGGCTCCTCACGTGAGGAGGCAGAACACGTGTGACAGTTCCTTGCATAATGTGTATATGTTAAAGATCTGGACCATTCATTAGGTAGGTCATACCGTGACCATTCTATGTACTAAAAATAAGGATGGTAAACTCATAAACCGAGCCACAAATATATCCTAAGTTTTTATTGTTGTAGTTTTGCTTTTAACCGTTCCTTTTGCCCCAAAAGATAGACCTATCTGATTAACGGCCAGCATTAATTGTGGAACATAGCATGCTCACATATGCCCTACCTAATGAACTATCCAGATCTCTGACAATTTTCCGTACGCACTGATATGAGGTACATATGGTAGCCCGCGAGTGTTCCGTACGCACTGATTCCCGATTGGATGAAGAAATAACACTAGAATAAAATGGAAGCAGATTAGCTACTAACAGGGGTTGAGTACCGATACTCGCTACTGAGGTGACGTCACTAATTTTTGCGTTTGGAATGTATAGTTACGGAAGTGTGGTACAGAAATATAAGGAATACATTTATGGATGTTACAGGATTTGTGCCTTTGATGCCTCATGAAATTATAATTAATGGACTACATTTCACAACTGATGTTAATCACCCGTTGTTAGTCACTTATACACATACAACTTGTATCTCACATGTAAAGGGCAAATATAGATGGCCGCAGTGTTTAAATCATATGCATCAATGTGGTGCCCACCGGTATAGTGGATTTCGATATCCACCAAAAATCCCGTGATATCTATGATTGGCTCTAGATGATATGATTTTGGGATTAATTAGTAGTTTTCAAATGTTGAATGAAATTTACATGAGATCAAATTTTATTCAATATCACTTAATCCCATCTAATGCCATGCACTAAACAGGTCAGTCGTGGATAGAAATGATTGGGTGCAGCCCTTACATAGGGCCTACCTTGATGTAGTTATTCTATGTATGTGCCATTTGTATGTTTTGCCAAATAATTTTAGGCCATGATCCAAAAAATGAAATAAATCCATTTATCAAGTGGACCACACCATAAAAAATAGTAATGATTGAATGCCCTACTATTAAAAACTTTCTAGGGCACATCATTATGTTTATGGAATGTGGATTCGCCATCCAACTTGTTGAAAAAGTGATCACATAAGCCTAGATGAAGGGGAAAAATAAATATAGGCTTAATCCAAAACTTTTGTAGCCCATTAATGAGCAATGCCACTGTTATCTATGCTATGGTCCACTTGAGAATTCGATCTTGTTAATGTTTTAAATTATGACGTAAAATGATCCCGTAAAATGTATGGACGTCATGGATATATAATACATAAATTAAGACAGCCCCATTGTAAGGGCCACACCTAATTTGCACCCTAAACAGATCACTTTTGTAAGAAATGCTTGCAACAGGAAGCTAGGTAGAGCCCACCATGATGTTTGTGGGATATCCACTCGTACCATCCATTTTGCCAGATCACGTAGGACAATGGCTTAAAATGAGGTAAATCCAAAAACTCAAGTGGGTTACACGATTGGGTCCTTTCTCTTACTCCAGTGGTAGACTCTAAGGAGTTTCAACACCTGGTTGAGGATTCGAGTAACCATAGGTGGTGAAATTCTACTACAGCGTGTGTGGTGGTGTGTGTGCGTGTGTATAAATAAATAAATAAAAAGTGGGTTACACGACCAAATTCTTGAGATGAAAAGCTCCTGCAGTTTTGGAAATGTTCCAACGGTGACATTCAATCTTCACCATTTCCTGATGTGCAGCTAGCCTCCTTGAGATTCTTATCTGCCTCAGTTTTTGGATTTCTTATAAACATCATGTTGAGCCCCACCTAGCTTCTCATTGTCGTGGGAGTGTTCCATGAACGACATAAAACATGTCTCAATGGTAACTTTACAAGAGGGCCCCATGAAAAGACCGATCATACATGGACCACGCTCAAGAGATGCTCAAATTTTGCGATTTTGTGGCATATTACTAGTAAAGGCCTATGTACTTGAAATGCATTGGATTCTTGATCAGAAATCAATTGATTTTGAATCCTCGATTGCGTTAGGTACCATGTAATTAGAATGCACTAGAATTCAAAAATAAAAATGCATTAAAATTTTATATCATATCTATAAGAATTTGAATATAGATAGTAAATTAACTTTAACATTCCTAATTAATTTATATATATGATATTTGACATAATGTCAGTAGTAAGCTTATTAAAATGTATACTTCGGCAAAAATAATATGAAATTTCAAGCCTGTCAATATTTTTTAACTACCAATTTACATGGCCAATATTTGAACAATTCATATTATTACAGTGATGTAATTTTAATTATTTTGGGATATAGTCAGCATGCCACGTGTATGATGAATTAGCAGCATAGTCACACTTTTTTTTGACATCCAACTCTCCTATTTATTAAAGGAACAAAAAAAGTATTTATTCTTAATTATTAAAAAAAAAAAAGGATTTAAAAACACAATAGGACTATATATTTCAATTGCATTTGAATCCACACTACCAACCGATGGACTTTTAGATTCTGAATGTTCTCAAATACACTCAAATTATGTACTGAGTAACTCGGTACCCTTAAGTGTACTAGGTAAACCCTCCAGGCCACCATGAATGTATGAGTCTTATCCATGCCGCCCATTCTTTTTCTTTTTCTTTTTTTTTTTCAGATTATTTTAGGGCATGAGCCCAAAATTGAAGCATATCCAAAGCTCAAGTGGTCCATGTTGGGGAACTATGAAAACACCCAGGTACGAATCAAGCAAAATACTAACAATTGTACAACCAAGTCCAAACAAGAACAATCCAAATTTTATGTGGAAAAACTCTTGCGAGAAAAAAATATGACACAAAGCGACGAATAATGAACTATAAAAGTAGAAATTACAAGAGATAGAATATTACCGATTCGAACAAGCCTTGAATCTACTTCACAAACCCTAGTTATGCCCTTAAAACCCTTAGAAACAATTTAGAAACCCCTAAAACACCTCTACTACTCTTAAATCCCGATTACACCTGATATATAAAATATCAAAATTGGAATATGAAACAAATCACGCAATTACGCAACTTTACATGCATGCTCAATGAGACTTCAATGTCATCGACTACCCATCGAGGATTTGTTGATGTCACCAATTTTACTTCGATGACATCGAGTAGCAACACTAAAACATTTCAGCAACCAACATGGAATTTTTTAAATTTTTTCGATCGAATCGAGCATCTGTCGTTTACATTGACCTCTGCTCGATGACATCGATTAGTTTGTTGATGACATCAACAAACCTTGTTATTGATAAATTTAAGACATCAACAGCAATCTCCATCATCTCTTCAATATTCATTTATCATAGCTTTTTATCCTCATCTCTAATTTTGTCTTGCATCATATCTCCACCATCACTTCTCGTACACACTTTGTCTTCCATTTACCCCTTCACCAAGCCTAGAAAAGTTGCATAGAACTTGAACATTTCTGTGCGAACTAACTTTGTAAGCATGTCATCCAGATTCACACTCGTGTGAATCTTCTATAGAGTCACACCTCCTTCCTCAAGCACCTGTCGGATAAAACGATGATGCACATCAATATTTTTAGTATGTGAGTGATAAATAGAATTCTTAGCCAAATTAATCACTGTAACGCCCTAAAAATTAGCACTAGATTATAGAGACCCCAATCCCAAGTTTCTAGGTGTTAACCCAATGAGAATGCATATGTGACTTTATTCATATTCACTTAACGGATCCAAAGCGAGATAAAGATAGCGAAAGATTTAAAAATATAGGGCTAACAGTTAAAAATACAATTTCAATAGTGATGATCACCCAATACATACCCAAGGCGGTTAAAATGTAATGTTTTCGATTTTCGCTCAATCCTCTAAAACATAACGGCAATGAAACAAGCTGATCCAAGCCTACCCACAATACTCATCTAACTGAGATCCATACAAGCCCAACACGTGTAGGAGTTTGCTTACATCTTGCACGAATGCTAGCTTGAGGTATCTCACGTATCGTGTGTAACTGTATATTTTGACAATGAGTGACCTACTCTTGATATGACTAAACTCTTTCTTTGGCTTCGACCTTAGTCTAAAGAGGAGGCCCTATTGGTACAAACTCGGGTTGTGTTGGTAACTCCGCCTGAGAATTTAAGGGATAACTCGATCCTCGAGTTGTTTGGTGTTCTTAAAATGACACATCAAATATAAGGTAAAGCTATACTTAAACAGATAACGAAAGATTATAAAATTTAAGTAAAAGTAAGTATGTAATATTATGCAATGTATATGAAAAAATCTATCCTTGATATTGACTACTTATCCATAATTCCTTATTCGACCATTTTTGTTTTTTTTTTTATCATTTCCTGTAACGCCCCGAAAAATCGGGGGTCGTGCATACGCTTGACTCCCGAATTTTCAAGTGTCACTTATCATCAATTTTATAGTTTTATAATTAATCAAGTTTAAACGTGCAGCCTGAAATTACTTGGAGCATGAAATGCAACCACAACTAGTCTACTGAAGGGAAAGATATATATATATATATATATATATATATATATATATATATATATATATATATATATATATATATATATATATATGTACAAGTCCAAAAGAATATAAAGGAGTCGCCCAAGGCGTTGCCCAACAAAAATTAAAAAAAAAAAATCATATATCCAAAGGAATGATGTGCTGAGCCCACGACTCAACGATCTAGAATCCAGTCTCATAAGCCGATGGAGAGCTGCTCATCAACTGGAAGTAGAAAAATTCTTCCTCCTCGCTCAAGCTCTCGCCACTAGGCTCGTTGAACTCAACACAACCTGCAGCTACTGAAGAGTCTGGGTGGTGTTTTAAAACACCGTCCTACAGTGGGAGTGAGTGATCAACTCAGTGGGTGCTATTAATCTTAAGTTTTAACAGGCATCAATTATAATATGAATTTAATGAAAAGCAGATAATCAACAATACCTAGTAACTCTTATTTAAAATGCATGCATGCAGAATAATATGATGCATGCTCTCGCCACAACACTCCCTCGAGCGACTCCATCTAACGATCGCGTATATCAGCACTCCTTCATTGCGACCTCGACTTCCGAGTCGCCACCCTAACTAATGCGATGTAATGCGATTGTGTTAGCCGAGTTATTAGTTAAGTCCATTCATCTAGCAGGTTTGAGAATCTGATGCACCCCACATATCAATGCCCTAAGCTGGTTGCAAGGCCAAGACCCCCCAATGCGTGAGGCCAAGACCTCGCGGTCCGTGATCCCGTCGGGTTCATCATCCCCGACTTCAAGCACATGAGGAGTGCCAAGAGAAAGGGATCGTTCGCGGTCACTACGGGGAGGCGCGACACCCCAGCGTAGGCCGACAGCTCGGACACAGTGTCCCATTCCACCATGCCCGGCTCACGAAGCTATGGACTAATTTTCAGTGAATTAATAATGGGCTGCAATGGTTGTAGGGTGATTCAGGTTCCATACAAATGTGAGCATACATGGTTAACAAACAGGGTTGGTCAGACAGTAGATTAAACCGCAAGAGTCAGGCCAGTACATGGCAGAACGGCATCGGGTGCAAGCAACCCATGTAGCCTAACTACTGTCGCCCACACGCACTCGTCCAAATCCATGGGTTTAGCCTCGAGGCGGTCCTACCAATGGGGCCACCTTCGCTCTCCTCGAATTACTGACCAACCCAAGGGTTTGGAAGGTGATTCAGAACATGTCAACTATCAATGCATCATTTAACATAAACAACACCATGTTCTCATGCTTTTCAACATAAAGTTTTTAAACTTCTACTAACATGTAAAACTAACAATATCATGAACAAGGTGTGTGTGTGTGTGTTGTGTAGGTGGATAAGGAAGTTAAGCACTTCCTACCTCCCTTAGAACCGAAATACACAAAAATTAATGAATCATACATGTTATAGGGTAAATCATATGAGAAAATCAAACAAGGTATGAGCATGCAATTTTTCATACACAAAGTCATGTGAGGGGCAAGAACAATATCATTTGAGAGCCAAACATACAATTCTACAAACATGCAAGTCATAGGGTTTCTCTAGGTTCTCCTAACATAGCATCTAAGAAACTAAAACCATTAAACACATACTAAAATTGGTGCTAGGCCACCTAAGAGCAATAGTCCGCACCTATGGATCGTTGAGATCTTGAAAAACGACCTAGAAGCGTCGAACTCGATATTGATCGGCCGGAATCCTAAGACAATGCACTTGCATGTTAGGATTTCATACAAATCCTAACCCGACACAAAAGATTACAAAAATATGGGTGCTTACCTCCCCAATCGGATGAAAATCACTTGCATTGTGGATGTGGGGTTTCTTGAGGGAAAGGAAAGAAGAGTTTCTAGATCTCACCTCCCTTGGGCCCACCTTTCTCTCCCTTCTTCCTTCTCTCCTTATCTCATTCTCTTCTTTTCTCTTCTCTCTCTCTTTCTTTTCTCTAGGGCAAATTCGTATGGGGAGAGGGGTGCCCCAAATGAGGCCCTTTTATAGTGCCAGATTTGGTGTAAATGGCCCCAATGTCTAGATTTTTACCATAATAGCCCTATAGGAGGGTTTTTCTAACCTCTAGGGCCCACTACGGGGCGTACATGGTGATATACACCGTAGGATAGTTGGCCCTAATGATGATCTAGGTATGGATATGATCGGCCCGCCATTTGGATGCGTCGATCGATAGATATGATTAGAAGTCTGTTCAACGGTCACCGATGGTCGATCGAGGCCGCGACTATAAGGATATGAGAAGAGAAATATCCTTACTCTACGTGTGAAGTTTGGTCACAAACCGATGGTCTGAAATCCTCAACTTTGCATAAGAGTGGACGACCCAATTCACTTAAGTTCCATCTCCTTTCTTTAGGGTATTTGCATTTCTCATGCACTCGTCCTTTGGCTCAAGCTGAGCGGTTCTGGACAGTTCCCAGGTTCGACTCCTACAATGGACGTCAAGCTCAGTAAGACAGACATTATTCTATAGTTTTGGAATTTGTGGCCCACCAACAAGGGGTATAGAGCTTGTTCGGAAAATCGGAGTATTTCTAGAATGAATTAGGTAATGAGATTTCTCATGGGCATTGATTAGGGTTTGGATTAACTATGTTTATAGTATGACCTATTTATAACTAATGAAAGTGGAGATTTGGTCCTGATTACTTTAAACCGTCGGTTTAAGGCTAAAAGAGTAACGGGGTTGCTCTGATGGGTCCTTGGTCACAAAATTTATATGACAGGTGCTCCATGGCCTGATGAGGGGTCATGTAAAGTTTGAAAGCAAATGGATGAACGAATATGGGGTTTGATCATACGGTTCCGATCTTTAAATGGCCCTGCGGGGTCTATTCCTGTGATTGGAGAGGTTCTGGTGGTCCCCTGGCCATGAAACTTATAGGATAGGTGGATCATGGCCCGCTGAAGGGCCATGCAAAATTTGGAAACAATTGGATATTTGGTTTGATCGTACGGGTCTGATTTGTGATCAACGGTTAGCGTGCCATGATCGGGTTCCAGATTTTGTGGATGAGCGTAGGAAAAAACATTAGACATTCACTGTAAATTTGGAAGAAATCTGATAGCTAAAAAGCCTAGAGTCTCGGTTTCATTTACAAGTATTAGATTTCAATTCTGGCATTGGTGGGGTACATTTGGCAAGTGCCAGATCCCAATTATGGGTGTCCACTGGATCTGTAATCCACGATGGACCACAAGCCCAGTGAGATTTATGATTTCCTAAATTTTTAGATTTTTCTGACCCTCCTCAGTTGTTGGGTGGCCCACACGGGCTATTGTTAAGTGTAAATATGTCATCTGGCTTGACGGCTCGCACTAGGCCCTATCATGACCTGTTCGGTCTACTCTAATGAGTTAATCTTAGGTTAATCAACTTATGGTACCCCACCACGAGTGGCTTAAATAAATGGTCCTACGGCAAATCCTACGTGGACGCCCCAGGATACTGTGCTGGTTGAACGAGACGTTACAATGATTGATTTGGTCTACTGTTAAGATCCGAGCCTCATTTGACTCGGCTTTGGCTAGATCTTTAATTTAGTTATACTTGTCTTGATTAGTTAATGACGGGTCAGTTAGATTTGTGTCTTATGTGAGTAAATTATGGGGCTACACCTGATGTTCAAGCGATCAGGCGGATTCGTTGACTTCCTACGGTTGATTAATCGGACTTGTGCGGTTCTTTACTGGTACCACCCCTGTATAAACTAATATTGAGTGTTAATGGTCATTAAGTGATTTAAGTTAATTAATTTAAACAAAATATAAAAAAATTAAGGATTTTTGAAAATTCGAAACAGTGAAAAATCCGAGATGTTACATTTCCTAATGTAGCTGATGACTGCACTCAGGTCTACAATGCATAAAAAGTTTCCTTTTTTAAGTCATAGCTAGAATACAAGCATCAACTTAATTTCTTTCTTACTTAGTGTCCATTTTATCTTAAAACACTTATAAAAATAAGTAATATTCCAAAATTTTTATATTAGTCTAATAAATCGGTCAATCAAGTCCCTAATTTGTTATATTTGAGATGTAGATAGCTTATTTACCATATTTCTAATTGTAGATCAATTGTATTAATCTTTGTTAAGTTTGACTTAGGATGCAAGATTTACCTTAAAGACAAATTGATGTTTAGATCCATCCGATCTGACCATTTATTTCCTTATTTTTCATGATTTTAGTTCAATGGTCCTGATTGATCCTTGATAAGATGATTCGATCTAACATTAGATTAAATAAATTTTTACTTTTCTTAAATCTAATCTCTTAATTGGGTTATTAAACCCTTGATGAATGATTAGATTGGACTTGATCATCTAATTTAAATAATCTGGATCTAGTTTTATAAGGTAGTTAATCCATATTTACACTTAATGGATAAGATTTCTAAATATACAGTTAATTTTATGTGGAGCCCACCTTTACACTAAGCGCCTGTGATGAATTTATCACTTACAGGATTATAGCATAATACAATATATGGAAAACATAAATGATATAATCTAATAAACATGATCTTGTGGTGAGGCCCACTTTTAGATGTTATTAATATTTTTAACCCACTAAAAATGTCTTGGGGTCAAACCTGTAGACATCCCATCCATGCTAACAACTTGATAAGGCATGAATGACACTTAGGAACTAAACCTAAACTTCAACTACAACCCTTTCCCAAACCTGATCCAAACCCTAACTAAACCTGAGCCATTACATTATCATAAATCCTAACTCGAGCCATTATCCGAGTCAAAGCCCAAAAGTCGATCCATTTTTTGAACCATTTCCAAGTTATTTCCAATGAGTCGAATATCCAAAAATAGGCCTCGAGCCGCTCTCAAGGCCCGAAATAGGACCACTGGCCCAAACCACAGGAACAACCATGCCCGAGCAATAGTCTGACTACTGCGGGCGGTAGTCTGACGACCGCCGGCAGTAATTGGATTATCGCCCTCTCTTGACAGGTGTATCCCCTGAGTACACAACTGTCTCCCCTCTAAAAGTCAACTCTTCCACAGAATTACCCATAAGTTTTACCTTATTTACTATCCTACTAAAGCCCAAAGACTAGTAAGAAAGTGTCACATGGCGTTACTCTCCCCTTAACCAATCACAAGCTGCCATGACAGCATTTACTCTCTATAAACCCTAGAATTACCAAAATGTCATCCCAAAAGGCTATAAATATCCTTCATTTCTTTTCTTTTCACACACCTAACAATAACACAACACACCAATACTAAGAGGAGAGTGAGAGTAAAAGAAAATAAGTGAGTGAGAGTGAGATAACACCCCCCCCCCCCCCCCCCCCCCCCCAGCCAACCTCAGCTTTTATAATCCTACTTGGGTTAACTATCTCCCAACATAGTACATTCAAACATCCAAGCTATTCAAGTGTAAGCCAAAGATCATATTATCATCATTAGCATTCATCACATCATTACTTCCCTTTTCAATCTCCCTGCTTCTCTAAGTTACCATTGAATGTATGCTCTGTGACTTGCTGAAACTCCGGATCCTGTCACATCAGAAACTCATGGTAGCTTAGTCCCTTTTTTTTATATAATTCTAGAATCATCATATTTGTTTAAAAACTCTTCTAGACATTATCTGGACGTATGCTCTGCGGCTTGCCGGGATTCCGGACATTACCACATCAGAAATCTAAGTCTGCCTAGTCTCATTTCAATCTAATCATCCTATCCCTTAAGACTATTTTACCACACAAAGTAAAGATCATACATTCGTATAGGCAGAGAGGGTGCCTAATACCTTGCCTCTTTGTAACCGAGGTCCCTTACTCGGAATCTCCAAACAACATATTAGGAGTCAACTTAAAGCAGGAGAGTCCGCGGGTTCTTTGGCTTTACACATTCTGTAGGTTTTACCCGACTACGAGATTTTTTAATTAACTGGCTAGTAGCGACTCAAAGATTATCGCATTAACAATCCAAGTCAGCCCAATCACCCCCACCATTAAAACGCCGAAACCAGCATGGGCGCCGACTTTCCAGCGTTCACAAAACCATATATCCAGTTATTTTAAACAATATAACCGACTATTCAAATATCAAAGTTAAGATCGATCGTCCATAATAGTGTGGTGGGGTTCATTTCCTAGGCATTCTTAATATATTTGGTCAAACACAGGATCATGCGATGATCTTATTATCATTAGCTAATAGTATATAAAAATTTACTATAAAATGATTCACCATATACATTAAGGTTGGTGGTAAGGCCTATTTATAGAATGTGTTTAATTTACGTGGGGCCCACCTCCACGTCTTAAGATAAAGGTTTCACATTACAATAATATTTCAAAATTACGCTTTATATCTAAGCTTAGTTACGCATAGATTTACTACTAATCATCATAAACTTATGGTGGGGTCCTTTTAGAGAAATCAATTTTTTTTTTTTTAATCTTAGCCCACCGTAATTTTAATGATGAGATCCTGTAACCAACTAATTCATTTATATTTTTAAAAATTATAAAAATAAATAAATAAAAATTCAATTTTAGATGAAAAAATTCACATGTACAAAATCTTATAAAATGGTGAAGCCCACCCTTACCATTAATTACGTCCACATATGGGGCCCATGCATTTGCCCACGTGAGGTGATTTGTGAGGTACCATGTTGTTACTTATGTGACAATGTGTGGGGCCCACACATGCTGACCTTATGGTTAGCCCATAGTTCATCTTAATTTTACACTTTATTGGGTCCACTTGAATTTGATCTAAAATATCTAAGAGATATAGTATTAGAGCATTCACTTGATAAATAGTTTGGATCATAAGGTAAATTCATATAACTTCTCTTTTCATCTCTTTCTCTCACAATCTCTTTGTTTAAAGTGTGAGTGCTTATGAGGAGTGGTTTGGCATGCCTTATATAAAAGAGCCCAAGCCATCTTGTATTAATACGCATGCATGGTAAACACATGTAAACACATGTAACTCTTTTCTTAAGGGTGTGAAGTAATGAGAAAAGGTTTTAAGGTGGATAAGGGTACAAACAATATGTGCATACGTGTCATGGAGATGTGGATCCCACAAGTACAGTCTCCTTAATCTAAGCACACGATTAGATTGTTTATACTTTATACCATATTGTAAAAATGATTTCCTAATAAAATAACTATGCTTAATGATAAGAAAATCATGAGTTTTCATAGAGGTGGCGATGCACCAATTATTATACACATGTGTTCATGTGAATTATGGTATATTAATCAAGTATGTACATGCCATGATCGTGTGGGTCATACCAAAAGTTTTTATATTCAATCATTATATCAAAACGAAGTTTTTATTACAAAGATCATGAAAAAAATAATTTCAAGGAAAAAAATAAGTATATAATACTATCGGGCATGATCAAATGTATAATTATAATACATACGAATAATTTCTATAATTTTACATATGCTAAAATAATTTAAAATTATGGTCTTGAAGATCTAATAAAGTCATGAAATAATAAGCTAGTATACTCTTTTATGGTCCATAAAACATGCTAAAATTGACAGCGTAAGAATTCTTGGCCTTAGATTTCAGCTTTTTATCTTTATTCAAGTCAACATTTTCATAAGGCGTTGTTGATATTGTGTCAAAAAATATATTAAACAGTAGTTTATAGAAAGATCAAGTGGTCCAATAGGCATTCCCAAGATCTTGATGTTATATCTATCATATGATAATTTTAACGATAGATTTGAAACTTAATCAATTATTATTCAGTTTAGATGGTTTGGATCAATGATTCATGGCTTGGATTGGTGATCCAGAGGACGAATTGTCACATATCTTAGTTTAAATTATTAAAATGATCCACTTGATGATCAGTTATGATTAAAATAATCAGAAAAAAAATACCCTCAAAATTGTCAGTATATTACACTACCGGTGCACAAAGAGTCCTTAAATGACTCATATGAAGCTAAGAAAGAATTCAATAGAAGGCATGCCTGATCCTCATATTTCATCATATCCTCCACATCCAAAATTTGTAAATTAACCTATTGAAGTTATTATTGTGGGCTTCAACGTCAGCCATCTCCCCCATCTTCATATTAAACAACTGAAATTTCAAATACAAACGATTCTAAAGAGATTTCTTCGTATAGATATTCTCTAATTTCGCCCATGTACTTACCGTGGTTTTCTCTCTCATGACATTATAGAAGACCCCATTCATTAAGCACAATTAGATAGATGTTCTCTCATTTCTTATCCATCTTGTTCCATTCATCTTCTGTCATATATTTTGATTGTTTATCAAGGAGAACTTCGTCTAATTCTTTTTGAACTAGGATACCATTCATCTTAACTTTTCATAATTCAAAATTATTTTTACTAAATTATTTTTCTATATCAAACTAAGGGTTAAATGTCATTGATACCTTGCTTTCAGATTCTATTTGCTTCCTAATATTAGCTCTAATATCACTTGTTGGGGAACCATGGAAACACCCAAAAACGAATCAAGTAAAGTACTTACAATTGCACCACCAAGTCTAAACAAAAACAATCCAAATTCTACGTGGAAAAACTCTTGCGGGGAAAAAAAATCACTACACAAAGTGACAAGTAATGCACTATGAAAAACAGAAATTAAAAGAGATAGAGTGTTACCAATTCGAACAAGTCTCGAATCCACTTCATAAGCCCTAGTTATACTCTTGAAACCCTTGTGAATGAATTAGAAGGCCCTAAAACACCTATATTACTTTCAAATCCTAATTACACCTGATATATAAAGTATCACAATCGGAATAAGAAACAAATCTCACACTTATGCAATTCTGCGCGCACTCGATGAGACTTCAATGACATATATTACCCATTGAGGATATGTCAATGAGATCAAACTTACTTCAATGACATCAAGTAGCAACACTAAAACATTTCCGCAATCAACATGAAATTTTTCAAATTTTCTCTATAGAATCGAGCATCTGTCGACGAACCCTATTATTGATATATTTAAGACATAAACAACTAACCACTACACGGAAAACAATAAGAATAATGATGTCCACCATTGAAACTTTCCTACAGCAGTGATGTTTATTTATCATCCAACTTATACATGAGACCAAAGAGACATTTATGGGGGAAAATACAAATATAGTATTGATGCAAAACTTCTTCGTTGAAAACATTTTCAACGGCGTTAAATTCAAACCGTTTCCTGTCGTGTGGTCAACATAAATTATACGGGAAATAAATAAAATACATAAATCAAAATATACCCACAGAATTTACTGTCACTACGCAATCCGCCTAAGTACCTAATGTCTCACTTTTGTTTGAGTTAATATAATATTGCAATAAAAACGGCCTGTTTTATCTTTGTCAGACTACAATGAATGACCTATGGTGACAAAGTCCGGGCCTTTGTAACCGTGGCCAGGGCCTATTGGACTACAACATCAGGTAGTCCGTTGGACTACCAAAACGGGTCCTTGCAAAAGAATTCAAAAGTGACTTTGCTTTCTCTTCGTATTTAGCAGTCCGGGAAAAAGTAGGTGCAGCCGGAAGCACCGAAACAGAGATCCATCTCCCCGCAGTACACGTGGCCGGGAGATGTACCAATCAGGCCCCTCCATCGAGAATGAAATCACGCCAATTGAACAATCCTGTCTACCAACTTTCTACTTGATGAATATTCGACCACTAACTAATTTCATTCCTCACCGTTGCTTTGAAGCCCAATTTTCAGACGGATAGGATAAATGGCCATTCGTGAATTTCAAAAAATCTACACATCCAAAGTGGACGCGGATTTGTGAAAGCCTATCTGAGGGAGTTCCTGCGCAAGGATGCTGGGTGGGGCCCAAAGAGATGTTTATGAGTAATCCACCCGTCCATCCGTTTTGCAAGCTCCTTTTAGGTAATGTAACAAAAATTGAGATGGATTAAATAACCAATTGGGCCACACGAGAGCGAAAAATGGGAAATGAAGTGCCTACCGTTGAAATCTCCCTGCGCTCCACCTTATTGTTTATATGTCATCCAAACCGTTTATATGGTCATTCCCACTGAGTGATAATAATAATAACATGATATAAAACTTTTATGGCCGTAAGAATGTTTCGATGGTGCTCATTGAATCCCCGCTATCTTGGTGGGCCCCACCCAACATCCTTGCACAGGAACTTTTTCAGGAAATCTACGTCCATCCAAAGTAGTGCAAAGCATATGGACGGACCCGATTGGTTTATTTCCATGCCACGTGTACTGTGGAGAGTTTGCACTACCAAATTGCTGTTCTACCGTATCTACCATATCATCTCCCTACCAGCACCCATCCCAGCAACCCCTATTAAATGCTTCTCCTTTATCGAACTCACAACCAAAACATTTCACACATAATCGCTCTCCTCTCCGGCTCTCCCACAGAATCCCAACCTCATGGATTCTCCGGCAAACACTCTCCATCAACCCCTCATAAAACCCAGTGCCCCACCATCGCCATCATCTCGATCGTCCGCAGCCGAGGACCTCCAATCCAGCAATCGGCTAGAGAGCATCCTCTCCGACACCCGACTACCTTACTTCCAACGCCTCCGATCGGCGACATGGATCGAGCTAAAGCTCTTGTTCTACCTCGCCGCTCCGGCCGTCACCGTATACATGATCAACTACCTCATGTCCATGTCTACACAGATCTTCTCCGGCCACCTCGGAAATCTCGAGCTCGCCGCAGCTTCGCTCGGCAACACCGGCATCCAGATCTTCGCGTACGGACTCATGGTACAAATAAAAAAACCCTTACCCTAATTCTCTTTCT
Organism: Magnolia kwangsiensis; assembly: GCA_037074715.1. NCBI lineage: Eukaryota > Viridiplantae > Streptophyta > Magnoliopsida > Magnoliales > Magnoliaceae > Magnolia > Magnolia kwangsiensis. The sequence goes on from CM073571.1 coordinate 202,089,117, forward strand.
ACTCTGCTTCCTTAAGAAAATAAGTAGAATCGAATCTCCTCATATCGACATTTCATCAAACAGCTAGGCATGGGAAGTGCGGTGGAGACGCTCTGCGGTCAGGCTTTTGGGGCCCGCAAGTTCGACATGCTCGGCGTCTACCTCCAGCGATCAACGGTCCTCCTTTTGTTAACGGCGATCCCGCTCACCGTAATCTACATCTTCAGTAAACCCATTCTCATACTTCTCGGAGAGTCTTCGAAAATCGCTGCTGCAGCTGCTGTCTTTGTCTACGGCCTTATACCGCAGATCTTCGCATACGCTTGCAACTTCCCGATACAGAAGTTTCTGCAGGCGCAGAGCATCGTCGCTCCGAGCGCCTACATATCGGCCGGCACGCTCGTGGTGCATCTGTTCCTTAGCTGGATCGCGATCTACAAGATCGGCCTTGGGTTGCTTGGAGCGTCGCTCGTGCTGAGCCTTTCTTGGTGGATCGTCGTCGGCGCTCAGTTCGTTTATATCGTTAAGAGCGAGCGGTGCAAGTTCACGTGGGCGGGTTTTTCGTTGCAGGCCTTCTCCGGGTTGCCGGAGTTCTTCAAGCTGTCTTTGGCGTCGGCGGTGATGCTGTGCTTGGAGACGTGGTATTTTCAGATACTGGTTTTGCTTGCTGGGCTGCTGGAGAATCCAGAACTGGCGTTGGATTCTCTCTCTATATGGTGAGTTTTGTTTGGTTTTTGCTTTTTTGGAGTGTTGATGGGTGGAGCCCACCTGAGCTACTTGGGCTACTCTTCTTCGCTATGTGATGATCAGGATCGTTCTTTTAGAAGGTCCTAGTGAGAATGATCAGTGGACCCATCTGATCTGCTGGCCCATTCTTCTTCTCCATGTGATGATCCTGATCACATGGTCCAGGTAGAGAGAAATGTCACTTATCTACGCCGTCCATCCCTTTTTTAATACATTTTAAGGTATGAACCAAAAAAGGTGACAGATACAACGCGCTGGCTTGCATTAAATGCAAGATTTACCTCTGGTGTGGTCTACTATTGCGTTTCGATCTGCCTTTTCTTGGCTTATACCTTAAAATATCCGAGAAAAGAGATGAACGGCGTGGATAAACAGATACATCATGGTTGGCCCCACACAGATCTGCCCGTTCCTTGCTACGACCGGGCGGGGGTCGGACGTAATCCGCTTCATTACGGTACTGTAAAACTCGGAGTTGGAAAAGGTTGACCAGAAAAGTACGCGCGCACAGAGATATTCCTGGACCCTGTTATCGGAAGCTGCGTGAGGTCCACAGAGATTCCGTTAACAAATCTTCTCCGTCCATCAGTTTTGAAAGACGACATTAGGATGGGAATCCAAAAATCAGGTACATCCACCAGTCAGGTGGGCCACACAAAATGAAAAGTTGGAACGGAAGCGTCCAGCGTTGAAACCTTCTTAGAGCGAACATGACGTTTAAATGCCATCCGAACTGTTCATATGTTATTACCACTCAGATAAACAGTAGACGTACATATCATCCTAACTCCCATGTCACCCACAAAGTTTCTAACGGTGGGCGTTCAATCCTCTCCGTTTCGTGTGATATGGCCCACGTAAGTTTTAGATTTGCCTGATTTTTAGAATAATGTCCTAACGGAGTGTATTTGTCACGGACATCTCTGCGGATCCCATACAGCTTCCGGCAACAGGGGCACAAACAATCCCCTTTCGATCGAAATGCATTTTAAGGCACTTTGTATGGGGAGCCTCTCTGTCATTTCCCTGATAGTTACTTGCTGCAATAGCTGATACAAACCAAGCTAACTCGAAAGCTTTGAAATTGTTCGGCGTGGATAGGTTCTAATAGAAATTTGAACCAAATAAGGCTTAAGAGTCGAACTCATTTTTAAAAAAAGTACTAAGCTCAAACCATCACAGTAGTGGATCGGCTCGGCTTGAGTCGGCTCAATTTGACTCATAAATTGTATGTACACTATTTCCTATGGTGTAATCCACTTGAGCATCCGATATAATTCAATTTTCAGATCATATGCTAGTATGATATGTAAAAATGAATGGACGGCTTGGATAATACATAATACATTTACATGAATGCACATTATTTCTTGTGGTTTGGTCCACTTGATGTTTGGATAATGATTCAATTTCAAATCATGTCCTAAAATCATATGTAAAAACGGATGAACGGTGATACATATACGTGACAATGGGCTCACAAAGTTTACTGATATATGTGTTTTATTCAGCCATCCATTAAAATTTTCAATTCATTTTATAGTATAAGACAGAAAATATGGAAGATTCAAACTTTTGGTAGACTACAACATAACACCCAAACTTATCAGGGGATAGAAATTTTGGATCAATACTATTTTCCTATGGTGAGACGTACATTGCATGTAATATGTATTCACGCTGTCAATCAATTTTCCAGCTCATTTCGTAGTATTATTTTTGAATTAAAAAATTCATATTATATATATTATTTATTTAACAAAAATAATGAAGTTACCCATGTTTGAACTTGGCTTGGCTTGGCTTAGCCTGACTGGACTTGACTTTTATATTTAGACGAAACTAAATAAAGCACAAGCTCGTATAATTTGGATTAAACCAAGCTCAAGCAGTAAAGAATAAAGATAGGTTTGAAGGTCGTTGCTGTAAAAGATCATCGAATAGAGGGTATCATGGGTATGTAAACAAGCCAAACCGAGCTTTTGGCCTACTCGTATACAACTCTACTTGCTGCAGCAGTACATTATGTAAGGAATTTGATACTCTGGTGGAGTATGGTTGAGGATAAATAACTCAAATTAAACCGTCCGGTTTATATTTTCACTATTTCGATGTACCGTGAACAAAATGTAATGCTTATTGATTAATCGATTATGGTATTGATGGACATATATTGGACGGTTAGGAAGGAAAAATGCCGAACGGTCCTATATTACCAAACAAATGTTCATTAATCCAGGGTCATGTGCAGAGGGATTATCAGATCACTTACTTTCCGAAACATTATTAAAGCGCGCTGCTTTTAAGAAAATAATTATTACAGCTAAAAAGGAGAGACTTTTAAAAGGCACGCTCAGTACAAGTGAGGCCCAGCGACATCATGGCGTCAGCTACTTTTTGTAGGGTATCGGGGAGTGGGTTAGGTGCAGCCCTGGCCGTGGGGCCCACCCTATATGCAGTGGACGTTGATTGCGTCCTACCCCCGCTCGTCTCTAGCCCCGAACGGGTAGTTCTGTGAGCGGGCCCACTGTGATGTATCGGTTTATCTACGCTGTCGATTTCTCCTCTAGGATCATTTTAAGGTATAAGCTCAAAAATGAGACAGGTCCAACGCTCAAGTGGACCACACCACAGATTACTCCGGCATTTAATGCAATGCTTTGTCATTCATTTCATGCAACCCAAGCTTATTATTTGGTGTGGCCCACTTGAGCGTTGGATCTGACTCATTTTTGTGCATACATCGTGCAATAATTGGAGAGGAGGGATGGACGCCATGGATAAACCGATACATCACAGTGGGCCCGCCCATAGAATTAGGATGCAATCCGCAGTAAATCCACACCATCCATCCCTTTGAGGCAGATGCAAAACTCAAGTGGACTATATTACAGGAAACAGTGGCGATTAAACGACTACCATTAAAAACTTCCTAGGGCCCACCTTAATGTTTATTTGCCATACACCTCGAGAATGTCGTGCGACTTGGATGACAGGAGAAAACAAATAATCCTTACTTTTGGGACCCACCGGAAGTTTTAATCGTCAATACATGTAAGATTTGTCTCTGCTTCATTTTTTTATCATATTCCCTAAAATTATATAATAAGCTGCACATGCGTAACGTTAGCCCCGTGGTCAGGTCCACACGTAATCCGCCCTATAGATGCGGCTGGCTGCGACCCTACCACCGCACCGGATGTCAGTGCAAACGACACGACGTGGTGGTAAGCGGATTGCGTCCGACGCTGGCTGGATAATAATCCGTCCATATTGCGGCTCCTTTGAGGCCACCTTGATGTATCAGTTCATACATACCGTTCGTCCATTTTAAAATATTAGCCAAAAAAATGAAGTAGATCCAACTCAAGTGAACCACACCAGAGATGACACTTGCATTTAATGCAACTTGCATTTTATGCTACTCGAGTTCACCATCTGGTGTGATCCGCTTGAGAGTTGAATCTGCCTTGTTTTTTAGTTCATATTTTAAAATGATTTAAGAAAATGGATGAATGGTGTGGATAATATCATTTTAAGGTATGAGCCAAAGCAGATCCAACTCAAGTGAACCACACCATAGACTATACTTGCATTTTATGCAGATCACTATCCGGTGTGATCCACTTGAGAGGTGGATCTTCCTCATTTTTGGGTTCATATTTTAAAATGATCTAAGAAAATGGAATGACAATGTTCATAAATAGATACATCACGGTGGGCCCATAGGAGTATGGGAATCTGGATCACTGGTCGATCAAAGCCATCCAATTTTGATACACGTATAGCCACATAGCCACCACCATATGGCTAGACCGGCCTGTTCTGTTGGTAGCAGCACATCTGCTGTGGGCCCAACAGATGAAGATTGGGCAGGAGAGGTATAGAAAATCAAGTTTGAAACGCAAATAGTCCGCATGCACAAACTCGTGAGTTGCAAATTACGGTGCAAATGAGTTGCACCGGATCATTTCTCATTGTATTTATAGATATGAAAGTATAAATGCGAGTTTTAACAGTATACCGTAAATGTTCTACATGCAGCATGACAATCTCTGGCTGGGTTTTCATGATTTCTGTCGGATTCAACGCCGCTGCCAGGTCAGTTTTTTACCAACTCATTTACCTTCCTACGTACGAAATCAAAACTTCTCGTACATGCAAATGGCTTTTGAATATCTCTGGAAGATTTCTCTTTATTCTCATGTCTGTTTGGCTACTCAAAGAAGATTTGCAACATTAGCAAAATTGGAAGGAGATAGACAAACTTTTTATTTATTTACATATACCTTTATTTCAAGGTGGGGCCTGCTCTCCCACCTTTTTTAGATAGCATTCAAGAAACCTAATGAAAGACTCATAAAATCTTATATCAACGCCGCGCTACTCTTAACGTTTTTCTAGATAGCATTCAAGAAACCTAAATCAGGATTTCTTATTTTATCTCACGTGTATGTTTGGCTATGCAAAGAAGATTCGGCGCATCAATAAATGAGAAGTAGACGACCGTAACCAACCTCTTTATTTACGCACGTATGCCTTCATTTCAAGGTGGGGCCACCCTCCCAACTTTTTTAAGGTTGCATTCAAGAAGCTTATTAAAAAATAATAAAATATTCTTGATTGTTACTCAAAAGGTCCAATAATATATGTATATTAGGCATTCTGAGACAATTACAGGTCTTAGGTGGCAATTATTATTAGTCTATAATAATACACATAATCTAATTTACCTACCCAACAACCTAATACTAGGCAGGCTCATCAAAGTATACTTTTAGCTTTCTTCAAGATTTTGCCTGAACTATTTAGCAAATTTACATGCTAGATGAGAGAAAACCTTCATGTTTGATTTTTAAAGGGATTCTGTGGAAATATATATATTTCAATTTTTCTCTTGCCAACCTTTTGAGACTTTGAGAAGAGTTATCCTTTAAGGAGCACATGATAAAACTTTATTTTTAGCTTGACAAGGCTTATTTTTGTAGGAAAGCTTTCTTGAGAAATAATGGCAGGGTTTGGGTTTAAGGGATTACGGCTCAGCTCAGATGATTTAGGGTTTCGTAGTTTATTTATAAATGATTTAGACAAATTTTAAACAACTTAAAAACTTCTCTTAGGTGCAAATAACTCATTAATTTACTTTCTTATTTAATTATTCATCTTACAGCGTGAGGGTGAGCAACGAGCTTGGAGCAAGACATCCCAAATCCGCAGCGTTCTCTGTTGTGGTAGTGAATGTTATCTCATTCATCATATCTGTGATTGCGGCCGTGATCATCCTGGCCCTGCGTGATGTGATCAGCTATGGCTTCACCGAAGGAAAGGCGGTTGCGGATGCGGTCTCTGATCTCTGTCCATTGCTGGGCCTCACCCTGATCCTCAATGGCATCCAGCCTGTGTTGTCTGGTTAGGATTGCTTTCCCAATTACTTTCCTACCCTTGATTTCTTGAATCCTTTGATACCTATCTTAGATGTGCTAATATTATACTATATCAAGGCATACCCACTGCTAATCTAATCTGTGATGCGTACGAGCTATCCAATCTGTCCAATACATGTGCAACGCTCTCCTTGATCCAAAACTCACATGGGCCCCACCGTGTAAAATCATGCCTGAAACATCTAAAAATCATGTGGTGTGACCCCCTCTTAGTTTGAGGATGGTCTGATGTTTGTGGGGTCCCACTTATCCTTGTCGAGATCGTCTTCTGAACTGGTTGGATGGTACGTAGTAAAAACGATGGTGGGTCCTACATTCAATCTAGAAGGTTTTTAATGATACGTATAGCCATCTCAACTGTTCCCTACGGTACGGCTTACCTTAGTTTTGGATGGGCATGATTTTTTGGCTGTTTAGGAGAACATGATGTCGCGGACAGGATGGACGGATTGGATGTCGTCCACACATCACAGTGGGTCCAAAACATCGCATTGTAATGTAGCCCCATGATATTATTGCAAAATACTGTCTTATTTTCTTAATCTTTGTTAATTAAGGTGTGGCCGTTGGATGTGGATGGCAAGCATTTGTGGCGTACGTGAACGTTGGATGTTATTACATCGTTGGTATACCGTTGGGTTCATTGCTAGGCTTCTATTTCAAGTTGGGAGCTAAGGTAAGATTTCTACACGGGACTTCAGTGGGCGATCCGTGCCGTTCATCTCGTGAGTCCCACCGGCATGTACCATGGCCCAAAAGTTTTATTTTGGTTTCGTCACCATGTGGGCCACGCATGTATGAATAAAACGGACGGTTAAAAAAGTGACCAACAGTACACCGCCTGAAAACTGGATCCTCATTCTTGGCGATGGCATCTATTCGGTTGGCCCACCTGATGGACTGGACCATGCCCCAAAAATCTACCAAGATTGGAAGATCTCAGCGACCAATCGTGAGAATTTTTCGGTTGAACAGGGACCATCGGTTGTATTGCTCTTCTTAGCCGTTCATCTGCAAGCTAAAAATCTAAAGCTTAAGATCATCACTTCGAGATGATCTCTAAAGCATAGTCCATCCAGGTGGGGACACGACGGTCCAACGGTCTTGATCACCCAACCGGGATGCGTACTTGTCAAAATTGAAAACTCATTTATCCTCATAATAAAATATTTAATAGAAATGTCTCCTTCAGTAGGAATTTGGAATGAGTGGGCCCACCACATGATGTCATGTCAATGTGGACCGTCCACCTAATAGGCTATGCCGTCCAGTTGTAAGATACCGAGTACCAAATGAACAGAATTTCACAATCACAGAGAATTTTGGACCGTCCGCGTGGGGCCCACTCTATAGGCCGGCAAGATCGTCATTCATCCATATTCCATGCTAGATAGACAAAACCCTATTACATACCATAGATGGTGGATCTTTTCACAACTTTTATTGTTACCGACCATTTCCATACCCCCACGTGGTGGGACCCACAAAAAGATGGGCCCACATCACGGGCATACCATGAATAAAATAAGACCCGTATTCATTGACCCATCTTTTAAGGAAACCTTACCGTACACCTAGTTGCATTTGGACGCATCTGCATACACACCACCTATCTTGACCATCCAGTAGGGCCTGCAGCAATGTGATGATCCTAAACATTCTGTGATTGGACGTATCTTCTATAATGATCGTGTCCATCCATTTTTGCATGTTCCTGACTGGAGGGTTTTGATAATCCGACCAGTACAATTTCTAGGCAGATTAGATCTAACAGACGGTCCAGATAGGTGATGTGGATGCAAACGAGTACAAGTCAACTAGTTGCCATTTCACATGCATGAATGCCCTCTTAGGACTTTAATATTCTAGAATATCTATAAGATTTTTTAATAATGGGAAATTGTGCATCCAAACTGTTTATTTAGTTTGAATTGAATCTTCTTGATTCACGGGTCCCACTCTTGCCCGGGTGGTAGACTCTCGTGTGTGTGTGGGGTGTGTGTGCGTGTGTAAAAATAAAATTTTAGAAAAAAAAAAAAAAAACGCAGAGGTTTTTAATTTTATTTTTAAAAAAACATTTGAAGTATGGTACTTGCGTGTGCAGGGAATATGGTCAGGGATGATAGGTGGAACGGTGATGCAGACCATCATTTTGCTGTGGGTCACTTTCCGAACCGACTGGAACAAAGAGGTAATTTCTCTCATTTTTGGGAAAAAAATAAATTACCCCGTGAAGTTTCATGGGTGGAAATGGGCCGAGTCTGGGCTAGGCCAGCTCAAAGCCTGAACCCAAAAATGGCTGGGTTATGCCTGACCGGTCACCCTGAAAAATTAACAAAATCCCTATTTCCCACTTAAATGTTTCTGATATATCCGTTCATCAAGTGACCATTCATGCACACAGAGTAGACACTTAAAAACAACACTCAAATATTTCTGATCGATCTGTTGATGAAGTGACCATTCATACACAGAGTAGACACTTAAACAGGAATGGTATATTTGTGGTATAAAAGATGCGTATTTATGAAGATGGGCTGAGCCTAAGAATAAAATGACTGGATCCTAGGTCAGGCTTACGGCGGTGATTGGTCCGAGCCTAATAGAGTAGTAAAATATATTACGAAAGACATATTTGCTAACACTCTGCTTTACTATTATATTAAATAATTATATTTTTGGAAAGGTTGAGTGATAACTTACCAATACATAAAGGACTTTTACATATAGGTGTACACAAGTCGAGCTGAGCTGAGCTTTGCCCAGCTCATGCTTGACTCAAGACTGCTCGAGTCCCGGCTCATACTCGGCTCGACTTGGCCTTCGAGCTTGGATCAGTAGCTCGTGCTCGGCTCAACCAAGTTCGAGCCTATTTCCTAGGGCAATATTCGAGTACCGGTGTTCTTCTGCCTCTCCTGCAACTGCAAGAGTATCTGTTGGCAAATAGATTCTCGCTTATCATAAATGATGTAGAACTTCCAATCTCTATGGTGATCCGGACCAGTCATATGGTGGGTTCCACGATGGCTAGGTTACGGCTCAGAAATGCACGAATTTGATGACTCCAACCCTATCTAATGAATCACACTAGAACCCTTGATTCCGTACGTAGTACGCATCTCTAATTGAGAAATGCATAGCAACAAAACATCTTAGCCATGGAAAGCTCCTGCACTCGCACCTTATCAAAACCGCTCTCAATCTCAATGTCTTCCTCTCTAACCGACTCATCGACATGTACGCCAAATGCAACGATTCCTTGGAAAGCGCCCAAATTGCTTTCCGTGACCTTCCCACCAAAAACACCCATTCTGATAAGTATAACACCACCAAAAGCTGGCCTGTTTGGAAAATGCACGCAAGCTGTTCGACGAAATGCCCCAATCAAATATTGTTAGCTATAATTTCATGATTTCAGGATTAACCCATCATAGGCGACACAAAGAAGTCATAGATGTCTTTTGAGGCACCAGTATGATAGCTACTAGTTTGACCCTGCACCGAGTCGAGCCGAGTTCGAGTAGTATTCGAGTCGAGTCGAGCTAGGGCAAGATCGAACTCGGCTCAAACTCGTTTTGAGCTCTAAAAATTAGCTCGAACTCGTTTCAATCCGAGTCAAGTCGAGCTTTTTCGAGCCAAGTCGAGCGAGTTACCGAGCTTTTGCTGCTCGTGTACAGCTCTACTTTTACATGAGGTTAGGTAAGTCTGGATGCCATCGACAACTATTTAGAGACTGAAAGTATAGGCAGGGTCTCTTTGAGGCCGACTATGATGTATTTGATTTATCTATGTTGTCCATCTATCTTGATATATCATTTTGAGACATTAGTCCAAAAAAGAGGTAGATCAAGGGCTTGACTGGACCAAGCCATATAAACCATGGTGATAATGAGACCTATTGTTGAAGCTGTACTAAGGCCCGCCGTGATATTTATTTGCCATCTAAACTGTTTACAAGTTCAGACATACCTGAATGAAGGGAAAACATAAATGTAACCTTGATCCAAAGCTTCTGTTGCCGCTGGGAGGTATTCAATAGTAGGCATTCCCTCCCTAATGTTTCCTGTGGTATGGTCCGCTTGGGCCTTATATCTGCCTCACTTTTGGGATCATGCCCTAAAATAATCTGTGAAAATGGATGGACAGTGTAGATAAAAACATACATCAAGGTAGGCCCCATAGAGCCCTTGCCAAGACCATCCATCTTTAGCTAGGCCATGGTGGTCCACGTCCTGAGATAGCTTACGGTAATCAACCAACGGCTAGATAAAAAAAAAGTGCATCTTGCGGCATTAAAATAATTGAATTTTATCCACCTACGTCTCGTAGCTAAGAAAAGCCCTGTACCATTAGTGGTACAGATGGTGGCTGTAGGTGATCAGTTCTAATTGAAAAAATTAGCACCGTAGACTCTTTTGTGCCATGCCTTTTTTTTTCCCGACGCCCGAAAACATGTCACTAAAGTGTATTTTTAGGGTACGGAAGTAAGTTTTTGACGAAAATACCCATTACTTTTACGGTAAAGCAGCTGGAAAAAGTAGAAGTGTTTTCGTCTTTATGGGTTCATCCGTACGAATAGAGGTCTACTTTTGTAATTTAGGTTTTTTTTTTCAGGTCGAATGAAAAAATATAAGTGGTACGTCGGGTCTATGCTAAAAAATTACCCCTTTTAATTTCTAGAAGGGACTTCGAGTGATGAGCGTGGAATGAGCAGAATATGATGGAGCATCTCACTACTGTACACGTGGCAGCATGATTTATCAATCGGGATCGTCGATCTATTCGGCCTCATACATATGGATGACCACGATTTAAAAAAACACACTTGTTAGACACACGTCCATCACTTCTTTAGTTTTAATCAAACGCGGTTGAACATAAGACCAACTGATCAGATGGCTAAAATGATTCAATTTATGTTTCACTCGAACCATTTTCCCATACTTAAATACAGCCTAATAGATGGACAGTCGAGATTGATGAACCAGCATAGCACGTGCACCATATAATGATGGTTGTACCATATTCCGTATATTCAAGCTTTTATCGCATCATCCAGGATGGCGGGAAAAAGGGATCTTGAGGCATATAGACCTAACATACTACCCACCAATTTCATTCGCCCGAAAGAAACCTTAATTGCTAAAGTAGACCTCAGGTCGTACGAATGAACTTAAAAAGATAAAAATACCCCTGCTTTTTTCAATTGTTTAACTTAACAAACAAGGGTATTTTAGTCCAAATACCAGCGTCCGAACCCTAAAAGGTAGCTTTTCGCGAAATAAGTTTCTGGGCAAAGAAAATAAAAAAGGCATCATACGGACTTGTTTACAATTCCAATTATTTTCGATAAAAAAGGAAAAAATTAGCACTATAGACGAGTACGTATAATGCCTTTTTTTTTCCACCGGAAAACTTATCTCACTAAAGGCGATTTTTAAGGTACGGATGTTGGTTTTTTGACGAAAATACCTCTGTCTGTTAGGGTAAAGCAGTTAGAAAGCAGGGATATTTTTATCTTTTTAGGTTCGTCAGTACCGATAGAAGTCTACTTTGGTGCTTAAGGTTTTTTTAGGTCCAATGAAAAAATGTGGGTAGTACGTTGGGTCTATACAACGCAAAATCCTAGAAAAATGGATTTTACGTTGTACTACCCATCTTTTTTCATGAAAAAAACCTTAAGTATCAAAGTAGACTTCTATTCATATGGACGAACTTAAAAAGATGAAAATATCCTTGCTTTTTTCAGCTGCTTTACCCTAACATGTAGGGGTATTTTCGTCAAAAAATCAACGTCCGTACCCTAAAAATCGTCTTTGGTGGAATAAGTTTTCGGGCAGCAAAAAAAAAAAAGGCATTGTACGAACTCGTCTATAGTGCTTAATTTTTTTAGGAAAAAATTAGCATTGTAGATTCTTCCCTTGTATGCCTTTTTTTTATGTCGGAAAACTTATGTCACCAAAGTACATTTTTAGGATACGGAAAGAGGATTTTGGACAAAAATACCCATGAGTTTTAGGGTAAAGCAGCTGGAAAAAGTAAGGGCATTTCATCTTTATGGGTTCGTCCATACGGGTAAAGGTCTAGTTTGGTAAGGTAGGTTTTGTTCGGGTCGAATAAAAAAAGGTGAATGATACGTCGGGTCTGTAGTAAAATATTATTCGATGGTGGGAGATAGGAGGTGCACAAGCTGTCATGCACACGCAGTGCACGCTCCTTGAAAATTGTCAAAATATGAAAAAATTAACACTGTAGACTCTTCCGTACTATGCCTTTTTTTTTTACGTTCGAAAACTTATCTCACCAAAGTGAATTTATAGAGTACAGAAATAGATTTTTTGACAAAAATACCCCTGGCTTTTAGGGTGAAGCAACTGGAAAAAGTAGGGGTATTTTTGTCTTTACAAGTTTGTCCGTATGAATTGAGTTATAGTTTGGTGATTTAGGAATACCCCTGGCTTTTAGGGTGAAGCAACTGGAAAAAGTAAGGGTATTTTTGTCTTTACAAGTTTGTCCGTATGAATTGAGTTATAGTTTGGTGATTTAGGTTTTTTTCAGGTCGAATGAAAAAATGTAAGTGGTACGTCAGGTCTATACTAAAAAATTACCCTCGAAATAGGGTAATTTTTTACTATAGACACGACCTTTGACCCACTTTACCTTTTTCTTCCGACCCAAAACCTAACATACCAAATTAGAATTCAGATGTACAGAAAAACCCATTTTGGACGAAAATACCCTAACCTTTTTCACCTGCTTATACCTTAAAACGATGGGTATTTTCATCCAAATACCTCATTCCGTACCTTAGAAAACTACTTTGGTAATCAAAGTCTGCGGCCGTTGAAAAAAAAAAAAAAACCTTAAAAGGTAAGCGTTTACCGTGCTAATTTTTTCCTCGAAATATTCCCACGTCTGATGTATGCGGTCGTTGCTTTTTTCTGAATCACTGGTCCACTTTTTGCTACTAGCTGGCAAAAGAAAACCAAGGCAGCCTCTTTTAGTAGACCGCGGACTATCGAAGTGAATTATACTGAAATGTTATTCCAACATCATAGAGGGCCCCACGTAAAACAAGTTGCATGGGAAACATTCGGCGTGGCTTCGATGGATCCGGTGGATCCTAGATAGTGGGACTCACCGTGATGTATGTGACTTTTATCTACACCTTCTGTCCATTTTGATAGATGATTTTAATGCACGATCCTAAAAATGGGTAAATTTTTAGTATAGAACCGACGGAGCACTCACCTTTTTTTACTCAATCCGAAGAAAACCTACCTAACCAAAGTAGACCTCTATCTGTACGGATGAACCTATAAAGACAAAAATACCTTCACTTTTTGTAGCTGCTTTACCCTAAAGACTAAGGGTATTTTCATCCAAAACTATATTTTCGTATCCTAAAAGTCTGCTTTAGTAGCATAAGTTTTCGGGCGTCAAAAAAAGAAAAAAAGAAAAAAGACATCTACAATACTAGTTTTTTCTAGGTAAGTTTTTAATATAGACCCGACAGAGCACCTTCCTGTTTTTTACTCGACCTGAACAAAACCTACCTGACCAAAGTAGACTTCTACCCATAAAGATGAAAATACCTTCATTTTTTCTGCTTTACCCTAAAGACCAAGGGTATTTTTGTCCAAAATCGTATTACCGTATTTGAAAAATATACTTTGGTGGCATAAGTTTTTGGGCGTCAAAAAAAAAAAGGGTTAGTACGGAAGAGTCTTTGGTGCTAATTTTTTTCATTTTTTTCTCCCAAAAATGACAAAAATAAAGATCCAAATATTAGGTACACCACACCACTAGAAGAGTAATTGAATACCCACCATTGAAAACTTTTTCAGGGGCCACCGAAATGTTTATTTACCATCCAACCTGCTAATAAGGTCACAAAGACATGGATGAAATGACCACAGAAATATCAGCTTGATCCAATACTTTTGTGGCCCACAAAAAGTTTTAACGGTCAATCACTACTGTTTCCTGTGATGTGGTCCACCTGAGATTTTGATCTGCTCCATTTGTGGGATCATGTCTTAAAATGAGCTGTCAAAATAGATGGATGGCGTGGATGTAAGGAACATACATCACGGTGGGCCTCAATGGATCCAGGGGTACACAAGCCCCCCTAGAAAAGATGATGCGTTCCCACCAAAAGACACGAGATTGTGTTGTGGAATCTCCTACAGTCCAATCATGCTTGGTGGGAATCCAGATGCAAATTCACAATTGTTTTCTACTTTTTTTGGATTTACGTAAGGCTTAAAGGTCACTGCCTGATGGACGGTGGTGATCACAGAACAACAATTTCAAGTGTCCCCATTGGAGCACTGGAGTCTTACGGTACAAACAATTCAATAATTTTACCTTATGTTTTTTGGTGTATCAGGTTGAGGAATCCTTGAAGAGGTTGAATAAATGGGACGACGCAAGTAAGCCATCACCCATAAGCAAGGAATGAAGAACAAGGTGCTAAAGGATCATCCCATCATGATCGACCGTAGATAGTGGGGCCCTCCAACATCACATCGAGACCGTTCATCAAGCACTACTGCTCATTGTTTCTAATCGAATTACCTTCTTTGGCCCCCCTTGCCCATTTCTTGTGGGGCCTATTTTATGAAAAGGTTATCATGGCATCGGTTACATGAATTTTAAATACCCATACGGGTCCCTTGAAAAATGGTTTAGTCCAATAATTCCAATTTTCTCTTGAGTCATGAGAATGGTTGGTTTGATTTTGAGTTTGGGTGCACATTTTTGTGGACCACCATTGAATACCAACTTATATTTAGTGATTAATTTATCTAATTTGGTGTCATGATTTCCAACTAGTATAAAATTTCTTGCTATTTCAATTCGACTTAATTCGATTTCATGATATTTGGTGCAACCAAACGCACCCTTGCTCTAAATAAAGTGGTCAGTTAGAATGAAGTATTCAATCACTTAGCATTTGTGTTAGAAATTAGATATATGGAATTAGTTTTGCTTATGTGGGACCGCTACTCCGCTGGGGCCCACACGCTGAGAAGGTCCAATGGTCACAACCATTCATGCAGCTAACTCCAATTTATTAGGATAAGCTTAGATGACAACAGTGATGATATATTTAAAATTTTTAAATCATTTATTATTTAAAATTTATATTTTTAGTTAATTTTTTCAATAATATTTTGAGCAAAACCTCCAATTTTAAAAATATCCTAAAAACACCTGGGAAGGAGAGATTTACCACTCTGAAACTCAATAATACAACCCATGGTATGCTCATAATCCCAAAAGATATTAAGGACTCATTTGGACACATCTACTCAAAAGGGGGTTTCACTAAATGAGTTATCTGCTTGCTTAGTCAGTCAATTCACTAAAAACCTCATGGGCTGAGTGGGGGACCCTCTTATAATTGGGGTGGCCTCCCCAAACATGCCCATTGAGAATTTTAACTTGGTTCAGCCCAGCTCATCTCCACTCTAATCACCACTATCTAAAAAAAAATTAATTAAAATCTTGCAAAGTAATCTTATATGACTGATCTTACTCAATTGTGAAACAATCAAGTACCACATTTTCACTATGGGAATAACAGACAATGACAGTTACTTCACATAGCAAGCTCAATTCTAAGTCTAAATAAGCCCGGCAAGACGGCCACATGAAAGCAATTACAGGGTACATGGAAAGGGCCAAACACATCAAGAAATAAGACAGATATCTACAGTTCAAGCAAGATACAATTCTTTATTGAAATGGGGTTGTTGCAGTTTAACTGAACATCCAAAATGATGAATGTGCTTGGATCATAGAATTAAAATGGGCAATCAAAGATGGGGTTTGCGTGACAGACTAACCATATCAATAATTTGAACTTCAAAATAAAGTCAATTTAAATAATTTATTTTCTTGAATGTTGATCAGATGGTTAGACTATTGAAGTTGTGCCCCTAAAAAATCAATGTTTAGTTGCTCTTCGACCTAGTTTTATGCAAATATTGTTTATACATTCATTTGTCTAGTTAATATGTGTGGCACATGTTTATTCTTATGGATCTGTGAAGTTTATGATTATATACATCAGCCAATGGTTAGAGGACAGTTATGATCCATGGATCTCATTGCCTTTACTACGACGATACAAATCTTTGGATATGCCTATGTCATTTAGATTGGTTTTCTTGTGAGAAGGAATTGACTTGGTATTGGGATGGACAATCTCCACCATAAACACTGACTTATTGTAGACTGCCTTTGCCCTACTTTACATTAGTATATGACTATGTCATGGATAATATCCCAGATGAGGCTTTTGATCACTTATATTAGCAATATCGCTTAATGGACAAGCTCATCATGCCTGCACTAGAAGAGACTTAGCAATTGCACTAGCACCATGTATCTTTAAATCCACGTGTAAATTGAGAGTTTTAATTGATACTGCGATTGCTTGCTTTACATGACTACTGCGTAGTGAAAGTAAGTGTGGTTAGGTGGTTTTTTCAAGGTTATAAAAGTCTACTTGATTTAACATAAGATCTAATTAGTCCCTTTTTTTTGTTTTTTTTATGCACACCCTCACTCACACAAACCCATGACCCTAGTGTTGAAACAAAGCAAGTATGCTTTAGAAAAGTAGTATTTTGTATTTATTTTTTTATGAAACATTGCATGATCATGGATGAAGATCTATACAGACCAACTAAAAATCGATTGTGGGGCCCACACAAGGGGTGATTGAAATTGATGATCCGAGTGTCCAACTACCATAGCATACCCAATCTGGGCAATCTATTTTACAAGCATTTGATCAAATGGTTAGGGTCGTCCAGCCAAATTAATTCCTGAGGCATGGGCCTTCCAATGTGAGCCCCACGATGGATAGTACTATCAATAATAGGAGCCTTTCTGGTATAGTCAATGTGAAACATCCATTTTGATTGAATGGTTAGGATCCACATATCAAAGCCATTTTTTGTAGGAAGGCGCAATCAAATATGATAAGTGGGACGACCTTTTTTCTGACCATTGATTGAGTGGTTAGAGTCACTCAATCCAAGTGATTATTGACAAGATCAGAGAAAAAAGAGGCCAACATGACGAATGATTCATGTAATGATCAAACCTTTTCTAGTATAATGAATGCGGACCATCTATTTTCTTGGCCATCAATCCGATGGTGGTGATAGTCTGATCAAATTCTCAAGGGTTACGATCAAACCAAAGATAGGGCCTACGAGATGGGCAGTTCAGGTCAGCCCCTTGGCTAGTGTAATCCATCTATAAGTTGAACTTTCTTGGCCAGAGATCCGATGGTTCCAAGCACCTGTTGAAAGTGATTTTTTGAAACTTAATCAAAGTGGAAATACTTGGACGGTCCAAATCAATTTCAGACCCAATGAAAGTGACTTTTGAGAATTATGGTCATTCAAAGGTGCGGCTTGCATTATAGACAGTCCTTATCAAGGGTCAGATTTTATTTTATTTATTTTTATTATTTTACAGCATAATCGTCCAATTCCAAGCCATTATGGTAGAATCATCCAAAAAAATTGGTTATTGAGAATCTCGAGCGTCAGAGGTGGGCCACATTGACAACCTAGCTTGATGATATGACCTCTTCTAACGTAATTGATTTGGACCATCCATTTTCTTGGCCATCAATCAAATAGTAGGGATCATCTGATATATGTGATTTTTAGAGAAGCAATCAAATAAGTTGCTCATTTTATATATGATCTCAGTCACTGATTAGACATTTCTAGCATATTTAATCTGGACCATCTAGAACTTGCATTGATCGGATGGTCAAAATCGCCTGATCAAGGCGATTTGGAGAGTTATGGTCAATCAAACATGGAGCCAACATGGCCATCAAGGGTCGACCTCCAATATAATCAATCTAGGCCATCTATTTCCTAATGCATTGCACAAATGGGTAGAATCATCTAACGAAAGTCTCTCGAAAGTCTTAGGCAATCAAAGGTGATCTGGAGACAGACAATAGGCATTCCAGATCAATGGTCATACCTTTTCTTTCATAAATAAATAAATAATAGACGGTCCATTCTATTGGCCACTGATCAGAAGGTTATGATGAATCCTGCAGTCCTATATAACATGTGCATCGGATACTATCTTAAGTTCTAAAAGGAAAAAGAAAAAAAGAAAATTGAAAATCAAGTGGTCCAATGTAACATGTGAAGGAAGGAAAAAAAATTGAAAAATCAAATTGCATTTTGCGGACCTGCCAAACAGACACGAAGGCAAAAAAATTAATGATGAACATTGGCCACGACATACACGGTAAGCATTGGTGTCACTGTTAGCATTACAAATGATGGCAAAATGCTTGATACAACAGCTGAAAATATTTCTATGCAATTGAAAAGCCCAAAAAAAAAAAAATCAGGCCAAAATAAGAGAACCCATCAATGGCAGACATGACGTCGTGCAACCAAGTGTACAAGAGCATCAGAACACTTGGAATTGCACAAACGGTTGGGTAAACCCTAATGGAAGAAATCGGAGGCCAGCCGAGCATGATTAGTAGGGTATGGGGCCTCCTCCATTAGTTACCCAAAAAAATAAAAATCACGATGGGTTACAGAGATAAGAAACAAATCTGAGATATTTTGTTCATGTGACACTATAACCAAAGGCTTATAAGGTAACAAAAGACAAGGAATTTAAATAAACCTTGCTTCAGTGGGCCATCTCACTCTGTCTGTTCGCCGTTATCTGGTATATTTGGACGGTCTGTTCCCTTCATCTCAACTGGCCTTGTAGGAGAAGCCTTGGGTCTTATTATATGTCTACACGTCCTGGACATGAACCAAATAAAACCAAATGAAGTTCTCGAAAAAAGGATAGAATGCCAGCTTGTAGATGCCCCTGTGAATGACAAAGAACTACCCCTGTTGAATGTGCCACAACCCAAAAGTCAGGGTGGACCACTCAGTAAGCAGGACACTGTTATTATTTTTAGTCTTCATCATTTCATACTCGTGTAGCCAGACCAGCCTGAGTCCTGGGCCATGGTACATCTACAGCAGACCCCAATGGATGAGTGGTCCATATTTCCCGCACACAGAAGCACTTTTGGGGGTGATGATGTCTGGTGTTTGCAGGTGTGTGCTTGCATGTAGAGAGCATCCGTTACTGAGTTGATATGTCCAAGTCAGAGCAGAGAAAATCTTACATATCTAGTGCCTCTGTCTGTCTTTTGATTTCATCAGAAGATAGTACTGGGTCAGTGTTCTTGGGTAACGAATCCTGCAGCTGTGTTTTCTCACGTAGCCACTGTTCCGCTTTGTTGCATTCATTAAGGACCTATGATGAAAAAATAATACCATATAATCAAATTGCCATCTAATCATCAACATCCCCCAGTTTTGTATAGGAATGATGAGGGGTCCTACCGCATCTCTATCACTGTTAGCCAGTGATTTCACAGCCATCCTGTAATCTACAATGCGCTTCAAAAAATCCCTTGTTGCTTGAGGTCTAGTTTCTTCATCTTTGAATCGAGTTTCGATAGGATCCACCAGCTATTTGATATAATTTAAAAATAAAAAATAAAAAGTTTAGTGTATGATGGATCATAAGATTGGGCCCATTTGAGTGTTTCAGCCTTTTGTGCAGGACAGGGTGGACCACCAGAAAATCAACATTGGCTTGATTTTGATATTGATCCGCAGCAGGAAAAGTGGGAAAACAAAAGCCAGCTCAATGAGGTTTCTGTTTTCCGTGGCGCCCAAATGCTAGGTGGACAAGATACTGTCCTAACAAAACCCCCATCATACTGACCAGGGAGGCACCCAAACAGCAAACAATAAGAAAGAAGAGATGAGAATGCAGTTCTTTTGAAATTTGGGTGTTAAATCACCTTCTGTAGTTCCTCCAGCTTCTCAGTGTAAACCTTCTCAGATTCATCATCACCATCCTCATATAGCCAGTCTTCTGTCTGTTGTAAGTTTCTAGAGATCTCTTCCTTCTCCAAATCAGTTGCAAAGCTCCGATATGTATCAAAAAGCTATTGAAATGCTCTTATATTATCATATGATCTAGCATCCAAAAAAGCAAAAGAGATATACTGTATGTCGATTTACCTTATTTCGTGTACCATAGATATATGCTTCCAGGGCATTCCTTTTATCTTTTGTTTGTTCCATAACTCTGTCCTGACGAGCCAACTGAATTTCTTTCTCTTGAGCTTCCAATAGCTCTGCCTTTGACAGCCCGCCATATATGGTCTCCGTGACTGGTATCTCAACTCTCCTTGAAGATCTTCCTTTTCTTATTACATCAGCCTACAAAAGTTAATGGCATTGCGGTTCTTTATACAGCTGAAGAAGGGTTTGAAGAATGAAAAAGAATTAAGCAAAAGACAGTAAATCATCGTGTTGGAGTATTTTCAATAGAGAATTGATATTGGTGTGGACCATGAGACAGACAAATGTGCTATTGCATTGCCAGTAGTAAATAGGATGCACGTATCTATCAGCGGGAGACTCGGGTAGGTTGTAAATGATGTGTCATCGGGCTTGTTTGTTTAGAGAGAAATCCATGGAAAAGAATACAAACTACGCTGATGTGACAGTTTCCTATATTTGAGAAACCAAAAGGGAGAGGGAAATAAATTTCTTTTTCCTAGCTTTTCCTCAAAACATGAGTAAAATCATTCCCCAAAAACTGTTAAATGAAGATTTCCATGAAGAGAGCTCTTGGCTTGTGACTGCTGACATTTTTTTAGCATTTCCCATGGAAAACAAACACTCGGAGCAAACAATGAATAATTGTTGGATTTCATGGTTCTCCAGTTCCTGAGGATCCCATAAGGGTTCTCCATGTCCACCTTTTGGATTCTCTCTACACAAAAAGACCTAAACAATAAGCAATTCATTTTTCAGTGAAATCCTTTTACAAGTTGCTAGGCGGGGATGGAAGTAGTCAAGAGGTCAGTCTGACTGCTTTCCTATGGTGATATGGTACTCCTCCAAAGGTAGGAATGCTTGCTTGGTTAGTGGGCAGAAAGAAGGTGCTAACAGTCGAAAATCTCTGCAAGAGGCAGATGATTCTCTCGAATGTAAGCTTAATGCGTTTTCAGGATGAGGAATTGGTGGATCGTCTTTTTATATATTGTTTGTTTGCTAAAAGGATTTGGGATTGCTTCTTCAATTTATTCAGAGTAGCATGGGTGATGCCGAGCTCTATTGATCAGTTCTTTTTGATGTAGCGTGACGGGGGCAAGAGGAAGGTTGGGAAAAAGTTTGGCGTTAGCGGGTATCTGGTTTCAATGGTTGGAAAGGAATGATCGATGTTTTAGGAATTGGAAGAGGCAAGAATCGGAGGTGTTTGGGAGAGCTAAATTTCATGTAATGGAGTGGGCGATTGCATCAAAAGCAATTGCTCATTTATCAGATAGCTGGTTAAGAGTCGAAATTTTCTCCTTTTTGGTATCAGGGCTCTGTATTCTTTAGGCGATGGCCTCTAATCAATAGACTTATCAATGTTCATATATATATATATATATGATAACCAATTTATGCATGCTTCCCATCCCTTTCACTTGAGAAGCAGATAACCTCTTCAGCACATAAACGGGATTGTCATTAAGCCAATCTTGTAGTTCTAAACAAATAAACAACGCAGCGGCAGAAACAAGATCACATGCAAGGCTTCCAACTTTACTGATATGGCAGATAAATTAATCATGAAACTGGCTGACATGGGAGCAGCTATCACTAGGGAGGTCAATGGGCTAGGTTCGGGCCTGGGAAGAGATCAACCTGAGCCTGGACCGTTTACATTCAGGCCTGAAATTTAGGCTCAGCCCTGGCCCATAGGCCTGAAAGTTAAGCCGAAGCACAGTCCATGGCAAATGTAAACGGGCAAGATTCAAGCTCAGGACAGACCTTGAATAGAAAATATCACTAAATTCAAGCCCAAAAATAGGCCCAATGCCTGCCCATGGGCTGAAAAATTCAACCCAAGCCCAGCCCATTGCAGGCTGCCTGGACCTGACCCACAGGCCTGAAATTTAAGCCGATGGCCAGCCCATGGCAGGCATAAACAGTGCTGGATTCAAGATTCAGCTGGGCCATGAATAGAAGATGCCATAAATTCAAGCCTGGGCCATCTCATTTACTTTTCAGGCCCAAAAATTGTCCTAATACCTGTCCACAGTCCTAAAAGTTAAACCCAATCCTGGCCCATGGCAAGCTTAGCACAATAGCCAAATGGACAAACCTGGCCATTTTCAACCCTATCTACCAGGGGCTCAAATTGTTATTTCACTTTACAGTCTTATGATAGAGGAATTATATGTTCCTGATTAATGAAGATGTCTACATAGTCTTGATGCACTTAACCCGTGAATTAAAGGTTTCTCAGAAATCAACCCAAAATCCAAGGAAGAAGCCCTCTCATTTCCCTTCAATTAAAACAAGTTTCTAGTCAAAACGTCCCAAAATCTAATCAAGTGAATCGAGTTTGTCAAGTTCCGAGTTGAAAATCCTCAACCCAACCCCAACACAATCCTAGGTTGGGTTGAGGCCTCATGCAGCCCAACCCAATCTGAACACGACTTTTTATGCAGTAGTCATGTGAGTTATTACTAATATACATGATGTAAACATAAAATCATGACCGGCATGGAAAATATGATTCATGATTGGAACCATCCAGATTCCTGATGAAACTTCTAGCATAAGTTTGATGCCAGCTGCAAACCTGAAGCAACCCTCCTTTATCCAGGATGGGGACTGGCAATAAGAGCACAAAACTTCCATAGGCACAATGCAATAGACCATTCAATAAGTTGATTACAATCAAGTGCTATCTAATCGTCTATTACATAGGTTGATTGCAATCAATGAGTTGATTACAATCAACAAGTAAGAAAAGTATTGTATTCATGAAGCCATCCCCAATTAATTGGGATAAAGCATAGATGATGATCATGATAATGATGATTGGAACTGTCCATATTGTGGACTCTATGGTCCATGCATGGTAAATAGGGTTAATAATCGGAACTAACCCAAGGCCTACATGTTGAGTGGTTTGATGTCTTTCTCGATAGTCCTTATAAAAGTAGTAAGCCTTTTTCTAGTATATTCATTTAATTTTATTTGTTTATAGGTGGTGATTGTAGACCTCGTTTTGCTAGTATTATGTTTGTAGTTACAGGTATCACCTTAATGATGTTATTTGATGGTGTAGAAGTGGGGAAGCATGAAGCGAAGCGGCAAGAATTTTGGGTGCAAAAGGGTAAGCGTCTCTTTCAAAATGTAAACGTGTGTAGGTAGAAAGCAGGAGCAGGAGTCCAAAGCGAGAGCAACATCTGGTTAGAAGGATCCTGCAACTAAGGTTGGGTGCTTGATTTTGTTATAAGTTTCTAGTTAGAGGTGTTAACCCAACCCTACCAACCTGAATTGTGTTAGAGTTGAGTATTCAATGCCTTGAGTTGAGGTTGGGTCAGGTCTAGGGTTGGATTTGGCCTTTAGGGGCTGACTCCTCTTGAGGTTGGGTTAGGCTTGGGTTGACCCTCAACCTAGCCCAACTCGCTCGAGTTGCACCCCTAGTGGAGAATAGTCTCGAAGGTTAGCAGAGAATTCCTAGCCACCGGATGATCTCCACATGGTGCAATCCTACCCAACCATGTAAAGTAACTAGAATGTTCGTAGGTCTATAAACGGAGGAGTCCTCGTTTGTTTGTAACCAACCTTAGAAACCTCATATAGTTGTAAACATTCCTGATTTACTTCTTCAAGCCTCTCTTGTGGGCTCTCTCTCCTCTTCGAAGTAGCTTGGCTACACTTGGGTGGTAGGTTGACCATCCACAACAAGATTGTAAATATAAGTGCTGCACAGTCTACGCTTGGGAAGCACTTAGTTCATGACAATATGCTAAAGTAGAGGTCCCAAGTCCCGTTAACCCTGAAAACTGCTCTTAGAAGAATCCATTTCCCTGAGACTATCACCATTACAGGAATAATAAATGTTAAAATAAACAAGATGACCTGGTGAAGAGATGCCTCAGTAAAAATGATCATGTCATTGATTAAACTGCAAAAAGAGCAGTCCAAGATCCCCCACAAAGAGCAAAACCAGAATACCTTAGATGCAGTCCAATGCAAAAGATCATCATATGCCAAAATAATTATCAGGATCTAACCTAGCATATTGGAATCCAGAAAAGATCCTAGTACTTATGAAGAGCTATGAGTTCTTCAAAAAATGAGATTACTAGGTTAAACAGTTGATCTTGCTGGAGACCACTTAGACTTATTACACATTCACACTTCTGCCAGCAACCTGATTGAGATTTATGTAATCAACAGAAAAAACAATTTACAACAACACAATGATACACATGGGGAAGCTACACATCAAAAGAAGAAACTTCTGCAAAAACCGAAAGTTAACTTCAAACCCAAATCCAAAGAAGTATCTTTTTTAACTGTTTTTTTAGGTGAAATTTTATTGCAAAAAGAGAGGAAAGGAACAAACTAGAACAGAAAAGGAAAAGCAACAGAAAAACAGAACAAAAACAAAACAGGAAAAACCAGAAAACCCCCTAAAAATATACAAAATCTGTCCCCTGACAGAAGGAACCCACAAACAACCAAAGACACTATGGAGCCCAGTCCCGAAACATGACAGGGACCCGAGAGAAAACACAACGGAGAGATTCCTGAAACAGTGGTTTTTTCTTTTCGACCAAATTCCTGAAACAGCGGTCCTCCACTTTCTTTTTCCCAATGCTCCTCTTGGCTCTGCATGCCAACTGCAAAGAAGATCCTTCATAGAGGAGGGCATAACCCAAGCAAACCCGGAAAGTCTAAAAAATGCTCCACCGGATATCAGACGAGAAAGGACAGTGGATGAAAAGGTGATCCATAGTTTCTTCAGACTGGTAACACAGAAGACAAATGTTGGGGATGCACGTTCCTCATTTTTGTTGATCATTAGGACTCTCTTTCTTCCCACCAACCATCCGAAACCTGCCAGTTTGGGGAGAACTCTTACTCCATAGTTCTGGAGAGGAGCAGTAAGGGTGATGCAGGATAACAAACCACTTGCTCTAAAAGCTCGAACTGATAGAGCGTGGTGAATCAATACTTTTATCTCATAGCCCAGGCCCCACATCCCATGGGTTAGGTCCTCGCCCAAACCCCCTCGTGGGCCCCACATCACATGGGTTCTGCCTCACACGAGCCACCCGCCTCATACGGGTGGGGCCCACCTCACACGGGCCACCAACCCCGAGTGTTCCCCTACATCCCACAGGCCACCCCACTCAAGCCCGGTGTGAAAATGCCCCTGCATTAAAGGGCAGGAAACAAAGCAAAAGAAACCACTACGAGGGATTTGTAGAAAGATCCAGAGGAGAAGGATCCAGAAGCTTAAAGTCTCGATCTTAGAAGCTTAAAGTCTTCTATGTCAAGAGAGGGCTGGAAGATCTACAACCGCAAAAGGAGAAGAGGAAGGTCATCGATCTTAGAATCCATTAAGTTCCTATGAAAAGGGTGAAGCCTATACCTCCCCCTCTCATAGAGATGAACCAATCTTTGACCAGAACATCCTTATTAGAAGAGATGGCAAAAAGAGAGGGACATGATTCGGCCAAAGATTGGTTTCGACACCACAAATCGAGCCAGAATTTGATTTTGTGCCCATTTCCAAGAGATAAGGAAATTCTCTCGAAGATCAAGAGACGGACCTAGCTATACCTTTCCATATGAAAGAAGATCAGTAGAGAGAAGAAGACTTTGTCCACCAACCTTGAGGGGAAAGCCCATATTTAGCAAAGATAATTTGTTGCCACAAACTCTCTCTTTCATTACTGAATCTCCAAACCCACTTTCCTAAAGGGGCCTCATTGAAGAGGGATAGTGGAGACAATGGATCTCCTTGACGAAGACCACGAGAGGATTTGAAAAATCCAAAAAGGAGATCCATTAATAAGGACAGAGAATTTAGGGGAAGAAATAAAGTTCTAATGTATGCCCTCCATTTCGAACCAAAACCCATTTTTTTGAAGCATAAAGTCAAGGAAGTCTCATTCAATATGGTCATATACTTTCTCCAAATCCAACTAGCACAAAATACATGGTTTCCTAAGATGGGCATAAGAATCCAAACATTCATTAGCTACAAGAACACGATCCAAAATCTGTCTCCCTTCAACAAAAGCAAATTGGAAGGGGAAGATAACCTTGGGGACAATAAGCCTTAATCTTTGTCTGAGAATTTTAGCTAGAAATTTATAACGGCTGCCTATCAAACTAATAGGATGAAAGTCCTTGGCAGAGATAGCCCCTTCAACTTTAGGGATTAGGGCCAAGAAAGTGCAACCCAACTCTGTAGCCAAACTATTCCCTTCAAAGAAATCGGAAATGAAGTTGAAGAGATCTTCCTTAATCTGATCCCAGAAAACTTGGAAGAATGCTATCAAGAAACTGTCCGGGCCCCACATCCTTAGTCTCGTCCAAATCAACTTCTCTTTTGAGAAACAGTGCATCCACCTCAAAAATGGAGTTTAAGTAAAGGTTATCAATCGAGGGGCGTGAGATACATTATGAGGAAAGAAAATTAGAGAAATAATCCACAAGCACCGAGGAGATGGAAGTTTTGTTGGTGACTACAGAATTTCCGATTGAGATGGAGGAGATAAGATTAGAATTGTTTATCGAGTTAGCGTAAGAATAGAAAAAAAATTTATTCCGATCACCATCTTTAAGCCAAATAGCCATAGACCTTTGTCTCTACTTTATCTCCTCTTTCAATCTAGAACAATACTCAAAAGATAGATTCAATCTAGAAATCAAGTCAGCCTCAGGGAGCTAGCCCATCTCCTCTTTTATGTCAAATTCTTGGATAGCAGGAAGAATAGAGGCCATTTCCAACTCATGAGAGGGGGGGGCGGGGGGGGGTGTTAAACTAGGTATGGTTGAAACTCCCCATGGGAAGATCCGTGAGGCCATGCATGCCAACCAATTAGCAAAATCTTTCATAGATTTAGAAATTCTAACGTTATTGAGTTTCTCAAATGGGAACCTAACAACGTTAAAATCTCCTCCCACATCCCACAAGAGATTCCGTTTGAACACAACAACCAATAACTCAAATAAAAAAGAAGGGCAAAGAGAGGGATTGTTAGGCCCGTAAACCGCTGAAAATATCCACCAGAACCCAAAAGATTCCCCACCCAACTATCTTCCAGGGATCTAGAAGCAGAATACCTCCCGCAAATCCATTAGAGTTAAGGGCTAACCAGTCCATACCTTTGCTTTTCCAAATGGATTTAATCAAACCTCTGCTAACCAATTGCAACTTGAGTCTCCTGAATGACGACCAATTTAGCCTTTGAACAACGACAAATTTTTCTCACCTGACCCTTTTTGGGGACAACCCAAACCCTAAACATTCCAAGAGAGGATCTTCATTGGGGAGATTTCAAAGACCCTTTCCCCTTCCTCTCTTTATGCGGGATTGCTTTTGTACAAGTCAAGGAAGAAATACTCAAGTTAGTAAATTCACTGTTCTTGAGAGGATTCTCTGGGGAACAGTTCCTCAAGAAACCCTCCACAATAACTAGAGTTGTACACGAGCCGAACTGAGTCAAGCTTGGCCCAGCTCGAGTTGGCTCGACCAGTAGGCTAACCCGACTCAAACTCGATCCCCGAGCCTAACTGACCAACTCGGTTTCAAGCCTACGAGTTGAGCTTGAGTTTAGGTTTTAGGGTTTAGGATATATATATACAAAATATTTATATTAAGAGAACCCGATCCGAGCCGAATTGATTCGAATCGAGTCAAGTTCCGAGCCGAGTCGAGTTGAGTTCAGTCTAGCTCAGACTCAGCTCGAAAAAGAAAAAAAAAATTTCAACTTGACTCGGTTGCTCGAACCTAGTTTCGAGCCCAGTCGAGTAGAGCTTTTTCGAGTTAAGTCGAGCTTTTCGAGTCGAGTCGAGCGAGTTAACCAAGCTAACTCAGTTCGTGTACAGCTCTAATAGTAACTTCTAGACCCTGCTTTGCCACCAACTTGAATAAAGCGATGTAGTTGTCATCCAAGTTTCCAAACACTACCCCTGATAATCGACCAACATGTCCTACTGCCTCCATGACCCACCGTTTCATTTTAATAGCCTCACTAAACCTTCCAGGACCTCCAAGGGGATGGAAGAAACGTAATCCTCTCCCAGTTGAATTTGGTAAGAGATATCTCCAAAGGAGGTTCTAAAGGGAGCAACGATGATTGGCTTCTTCTATCAGATCAACTGGAGGGACAAAAAGGGGGACCTAGATTAGGACTCATGGGTTCACTAGTGGGAAGTGCTAACATGGACACTCATCGCTAACGATCACAAGAACAAAGGTAGCAGAAGAGACCAAAGATGAAGATGGGATATGGAAAGATTCAGCAAGGGAAGAAAAATATTTAGACAAAGAAGAGCTCACGAATTCGAGAGAGGAACACTCCATTATGCTAGGCTGAGGAGAGGAAATAAGATCCTCGATGGAACCATCCAAGTGACAATCTTCTTCTTCAAAAGAACCATCCTCTGACAAGTAACCCGGCGGCAAGATATCTGAATCATCCAGAGAGCCTTTCAATGCCACATCAGAGGGATTTCCCCATATTTCTTCGTTGCAAACCCCCTCTTTACCTTTGGAAGACTCTGGAGGAAAACTTCAAGATCGTCTTCTGCCAGATCGAGAGCAATAGGATCCTCAGCAGACGAAGGAGACGCTCGAATCTCGAAAGGAGCAAGAGATTTTTGTAGAGATCAAGCAGCAACAGGAGGGTGACACGTGGAAGGCAATACAGGTCCCTCTCTGCTCGATGCATGGTCTTCCCCCAAAATTGAGGTGGTAGTCATCGAGAGAAGGCCGTGAACTAGCCTCAAGGGCAAAGGAACAGAGATCGGAGGGGGACACATAATCTCTACATCTGAAGGGAGAGACATAACACCACCAGAAGTTTGCCACCGTTTCTATTCTACTGCTCGAGGGCTCTCTCGGCCACCTCACCTCATTAATAGCATTTGAAAAGGGCAATGGAGTTAACATATCACAAGAGACAGTAATGATATTAACGGGATAGGAGACGATATTTTTTAGAACTCCAATGAAGCGAGAAACTCGTGTCCAAGGATGGAAGAGGTCTCGAGAAAGAGACAGGAGGCGAAATTTTGTTTTGCTGCGAAATGAAGGCGTCTCTAGGCGATGACACGTGCCTATGAGAAACCTCCGTAGGAATGGCTGAGATTTAGCACGTGGGATCTGTAGGACGACTTGTATGAGAAGACAAATTCAGTAGTCTGCAATCCATTGATAACTATGGTCCTTCATTCATGGCGGATTGAAGGTGCCTTCGGAAAACGATTTGATTCGAATCACCAGGAGGAAACCTTTCCTTAATAGGGTGAAGATCCCGAAAGACTTTAACAAGTAGGGAATCTTTTCCAACAGCGATCTTGATCTCAAATGGAATAACCTAGAGTTTCTTAATCCTGATCAAAATCCTAGCAAAACAGAGCTCTTCCCATCTTTCAGTCGCATGATCCACAAGAATAGCCTCACCCAAATAGGATACCGGCGAAAGAAAAAAGTCCTCAAACCATAACTCCAAAGGAATCCCTTGGAAAGCAAACTAGTTATCCTCAGAACCAAACACAGACCAATTAGACTATTTTCTGATACCAGCCATAGTACCCATACCGTTATGATAAGTGACAAAAAGAATCTTGTTAAGATCAAAATAAGGACGAAGGGAAACCCAGACATCAAACTTGGTTAGGAAATGTAGTAGGAAGTCCCCTTCCTGAAGCCCACAAAAGAATTGGAACCAAAGGGAAAGGTCGTATAAGGAAAATTTGGAGCGAAGAGAGACAACCAACGATAATTGTAAGTTCAATTTGGCCTTAACCAAGACAAGTTCAAGGACGGAAACAAAAGACTTCCCCCCCCCCCCCCCCCCCCCCCCCCCCAAATTCCTTAGAGATACAAGAAGTGGGAGACACAATCGGCGACAGGGTCGGATTGGGGGGAAAAGGGGTTAAAGGGGTTTCTTCTAGAGGAGGTGGCCAAAGAGGAGAGGGAGGCGGTCCAGAAGGGAGAGGAGGCAAATCTGAGGTAGAGTTAGTCGTATCAGATTGCTGACCCTGAAAAACATCTTTGAAGGATCTTAGTTCAAGTAGGAGAGGAATCAAACCCTCAGAAGGAACAGGGGATGAAAGAGGAAGTGTTGGGGCAAAACGGACCCTTTAACCCGATCTGGGGGGGCGAGGCAAGAGTGGGGCATTGTTGATCTCCTTATTTACTCTCTCTGGGCCGAAATGGGCAACATTAACCTTAATCTCCTTTCCGTAAAAGAACTACTCCATCTCTTTAACTGCAATCTTCACTTCTTCATCGCTATTCAAACGGACAAAGGTGAATCCTCTAATGATAGAGGAACACGCTCCTTCGGAATGACAATGTCCCTTACTTGACCAAACTTCCCAAACACCCTTTTAAAATGGAGATCTATCCAATCTTCAGGGAAATTAGAAACGTAGAGAATAGGGAGTTCTTTGAGAGGGTTGAAACCGATCTTTCGAGGTTTAGAATATTTCCTAGCATTAACCTTTATCCAACCGTTGTCATCTTCAAGCATATCTGATTCATTGAAAACAGGTCCTTCGGAGGAAGAAGATGTCGTGCTTTTCCTCCGCATTCCTCTGAAGGCAATAGAGGAGGGGATGAAGTTCTCAAGTGGAGAGAGTTAGCTCGTTCTCTGTTGTTTCGAATGGTCTTGTAGTCTCTAATGAAATCACCATCGAGATCAAAACTTCGGTCCCCACGCAAAGAGGAGCTTCGAGGCACAGTTGAGGAGCTACGAGCAAGACCCGTACTGCAAGTAAGGCCTTGAAGATCTTGCACAAGATTTGGAGGGATTCCTACCCCTAGAAGGGGAGGGAGAACTACGATGGTTTCGAGGAGAAATCCACCGATTAGGGGAAGTGAAGCATCTGGACGGAGATGAGGAGCGTCGGGAGCATTGTTGAGAGGAGTGTCGGGATTGTGTGGAGGAAGGTCAGGAGCTTCGAGATCGGTAACGTCAGGATCAAGAGTGTTGGGAATGGGAATGAGGTTTTCCCATTGAGAATTGGTTTTTCTAACTGTAACAAAGATTTTATTAAACACTATACAAAGGATGACAAGGCATCATTCAACATACATGGGGTAATACCAAGTGTTTTAAATAGCGAATAGCATGCAGCATATCGTTCACCCCTCTAAAGCATGAGGCATAAGCTACATAATGTGCAGCATAAGATACATGCTACTTCTAGATTTTTAATTAACTTTATGATATTTTGACCAAATTAGTTGATTAATAATGAAATTAATGACATTTGGTGCAACCAAGTGCAACCTAAAATAATAGAAAAAAATAGGCAAAGAATAAGTATAAAGGTAAAGAAAGAGCAACATAATTGATTCAATACTATTACTTACATCATTAAACTAAAATCATTGAAAAGATTAATTATTTTTTATTAAAAAATGAAAAATTCAACAAATATTGAAAACATTAATCTATTTTTATGTTTTAGTAAATAAAAAAAATTTAAAAAAAAAGGTAACTTGTACTGTGAGCTACATAGCTTGTAATATAAGCTATGCAACGTGAAGAGTATGCAAAATTCGCATTTAGTGTAGACTACACGACTTGAGCTATTTTCATGAGCTACATGGCACTAAGGCTAAGCTATGTTATGCAGCATAAGCAACAAACTACATAGCAAAGCTATATAAAACATTGGGTAATACACCACCCACAATCGGTCCCCTAGAAAAAAGCCTATCAACAACAAAGGCCCTAGACACATAAGCCCGATTAATAACCAGGGCTTGGCATTAAAGAAAACCAAATCGGAATGGTACCAAAAAAAAGTATCAAGTATCAGTAACCCGAAGCACCACATACCATCAGTGTCAAAGCTCTATATTTTCAAAAATTCGAGCAATGTGCTTGTCCATGTGGACTTTAAATGCTCCGTTTACTTTTCGTTAGTAAATTTCCCGGAATAAACATTCAGAGAACAGAAAAAGTTCCAAGTGCAAAACATGTTGGGAAATTATATTTCAACTGTTAGTAAAGAAATGTACAAGTACTATAGACAACTAAGTGTGACCAACTCATCCCTGTATGGTTGGAAATTTCAACTTTAGGGGGTGGAAATAATAATTACCGAAATGTTAGGCAAATAGACATTCATATCAGAATGACACGAAGTCAAAACTAAAGAAAAATGGCATTATTAAGTGTAGCTGAATGGGTTTTCAAATTTCACGGCCATCTTGCGTATCTGCTTTGAATGAACTCATTTTTATGCCCCATCAATTTGGTCAGAATAAAGAAAGAAACTGGAAATGTTCAACACAATTTCCTAATTTGTACAGAAGGAGCTGGTTAATATTATCAAAATATCATGTAGAGCTTATGGAAATAGGCAGTGCCATGAGGTAGTCCAGCTATATCATAGGCACTGTGTAATTTTAATGAAGGTAATAGAAACTAGTGTTTAGAAGCATACACTGGAGGGTTGAACTTCAGCAGAATTTACAGCAGGTGCCCGTAAAGATTCACCATTTTCAGCAGAATCTGCTGCAGTATCAGGAGGAACTGCAGAAGCAAACTGTGTCTCCATTTTATCTGAATCAGAATGCACAGTAGCCCTTGTATCACCTGTCTCATCTTCTATCAGCTGAAACAGTTGAATAATTGCAATCAGAGTTAGATATATGATGAATTGGCAATGACAAGGCACTACTAAATTGCCTCGTGACGACACTCATTTCAGACGCTCCTGAACACAACTCATATACAACAGTATTTTTTTAATGTTTAACTTCTATTATCTTTTGTCTTTTCAGAACCTCTTTACCAAAAAACTTTTTTTTAGGTTTATAGCCAAATTATTAATTTCTGGGTTCTTTTGCAAGAAAACTACAACATGCTACTAAAAGTATCATATATTGTTAATTAATTATTTGAATGCAATATTTGTATTTGAAAGGCAATATTTGTACAGACATTAAGCATATTGACTTTTAAAAGCGACCATGTCCAACACCGACACACCTCCAAGTACAAATTGAGTTGCGCTTGAACATTTTACTGAAGCATAATAAAAAAGATTCATGCTTGCTGGACTGGTCAGGAAGATTGATACTTACTGAAGCTGACTCTACAATAATAATCCCATGCAGGTTCAACTGGACTCTAACTTTAACTTTAGGTCTTTCACTATGGTGAGCAGGAAAAGGTCCAATCTGCAAAGACAATGAAAAAACTATTTAGAAGTGGTTCTAAATAGGATTGTTGAGAAGATATCACCGGCTGCAAAATGAAATACAAAGTTAATAGACCCAAGGTACATTTTATAATTAGAAAAGAACTCAATAGAAATCATAAAAACAAGTTTTCTATCTCAGAAGTAGAACACTACGAACATACAGGACATTAATAACAACAAATAAATTATAAAGCTTGTGTCCACTCGAACTATAGTGCTTTCGACGTCTCCCCTTTTCAAGGGTCTTCACTTTTTATGATGATGGTGAAAAATGGTCCTATATCAAAAACAGACGCTTACCTGCTCCTACAGCCAAATCTGTTGTTGCTTTCTTCCATGATTTGTGCAACTATAGTCAAAAGTAGCCAACAACCGCAGCTGCCCGAGAAGAAGAAGAAGAAAAAGAAAGAGAAGAAGAAGAAAAGAAAGGAAACAGGCAATTTTTTATTTTTATTTTTTTAAAAAAAAAAAAGGCCCGTAACGGCCGTTACGGTCACAGAATTCCGTAACGGCCGTTTCGACCCCATATCGTGTAACGGTGTCAACCGTTACCATTACGTATCGGCCGATACAGCTGTATTATAACGGATACGGGACACCTTGGTTAGGACCTCGGCCGAACCCCCCTCGTGGGCCCTAAATCACATGGGTACCGCCTCAAATGGGCCGCCTACCCCGAGTGTGCCCCTGCATCCCACAGGCAACCCCACTCGAGCCTGGTGTGAAAATGCCCCTGCATTACTTTAGTTATCAATGACTGCAAAAACTGGTAAGGAAAAGGTTACATTAAGCTAACGGAACTAGTCCCCTACATAGAGAGGTTTTTTGGCTAAGGTTTAGCCTCTCCACCAACATGGATGAACAAAATGCTTAAAACATGAGCTAACTAAATTGATCTTTTGCCCAAGGAATGATATTTCTAGAGTTTGTTTCGGTGATAAATCTTCCAGAGAAAGAGTTAGACACACATCTCAATCACTCTCTAAGTGCCTTAGCCTCTGCTTTTATGGAATCACTCCACCGAGTTGACCCCAAAAACCAAATTTTTGTCCTTCTAGTCATGAGCAATAATCCAGATTACCAAACAAGGAACCTTCAAATTCCAATTCCAACATCATCTCAATCTTGGACTTCATCTTTCCATAGTTAATGATACTTCCTGAATCCTTAGTTATGTCGAAAGCCAACATATCCAAAATTGCTCTCAATGTTTTCTGTCAACCTTTCCAGTAAACCAACCATATCATTAGGGATATAATTACTCCCCTCTTTCCACATGCCCATAATATAGTGAAAGGAAGCATTGACCAAAAATACTCCCTCTAAATGGACTCACATGCCCCATTCCAGACTCTTCAACACCTCTCCAATGTCCTTTTGGAATACCCATGAAACCAACCAAAAATCAGAGAAGTAACCCCCAATTCCATGAGGCACCTGACAGTGGATTAAAAAATATGGTTCACCATCTCCTCCTCATTGGTACACAAAGCAGATCTTAGGAACTCTATGTTACCTCCATTGCAAATGACAATGATCTAATATATGAATGAATATGCAACATCTTCTCATATCAGCCATGTCGCCATTTAAAAAAAAAAAAATAACAGCATTTAGCAAACATGGCCCACCTATCGTCCGACTATATTAAGAGATGCATGGGCCAAGTTAAAATTTGTGAAATAATGTATAGGTATGATTATAAATCAGTGAAAGTACAAGAATTTACTGCTAAGGCACTAGTGACATGATTAATTTCCTTAATAGACTGCATTGCAATAATAATATAATAATAAGTATTTGAAATAACAACAAGAACACAATCTCCCAAAAGAATCAGGAGTTCAGATAAATCAAACTGCAAACCTCAAAAGTATTTGTGGCAAAGAAGAATACAAAAGCCAGCATACCGTGAAACAGCTAATCTTTGGAGATACCCCCGGAGACAATTCACTTGGATCACCATAAAATGCTTCCAGTCGGAACATCTCAGTTCGGTGAAACGTTAGAATTTTAGTACTGGGAATGGGTTGGCCTTTTGGGAACAATATGCTATTTGACAGTGTGCAAATAGGACCTTCATCTGATGAAAATCCTATGGAGAAAGGAAGTGAATCTTGGACCTGCAAAGGACAAGATATCATAAAACAGATGCTCTCAACAAAATATATTAGATGGTAACAAAAAGAATAAGCTCAACAAAATAAAATCACAAATCAAAATATAATAGATGGTAACGTAAAGGTCAAAATAAAATCACAAAACAGAAAAGTCAAAACAAAGTGAAGTCTCACGCTTAGAAATTTGAAAAGTGTACAATTACCAGCCAAGTTACACAAAAATCAGGCCTGAAGGCATGTGAAGTTGATAACCAAACAGGAAACAACAATGTGAAGTTTAACTCTATCACTCACCACTCAGGTTTAATTGCTTAATATTTCAAAGACACAAAAAGATTTCTTCTCTTGTCCTTGCAACTGACTTTTGAAATGAAGTTCTAACAATTTCAATCAATCGACCATGGGCCCCACTTTTAGAAACTAAAAAACCAAACATATTGTACAAACCCTCAGCCCAAGCTTTGTATGATACCTCCTACTAACAAGCACACCCATGCATGTGATGTGCGCAGTTGCCACATGTTAGGCACGGAAACAACCTTAGAATGAATCAAACACACAACAAAGAAACGAAAAATTCGAGCAATCACAAAGAACACAGGGATTTTACCTGGAAAAACCCTTGCGAGAAAAAACCACGGCACCAAGCGACAAACAATCCACTATGAATCAGAAAGATACAAGAGATGGACTACTTACAGATTTGAAACCCTCATCTTTTCAGACAAATTCCCCGTCAAAACCCTAGCTCTCTCTCTAGCACTGATTCTCCCTAATCACGTATTAACAAGGGTATATATAACCCTCATACAGAATTAGAAACAAAACCGCCCACTTACGCAAAACCGACACGAACCGTCAATTGAACCATTGATCGATCGACGATCGATGATCTTCGATCGATCGACACAAGAACACCAATTGAACATGCCCAAAAGTGTCTGGAGAGCAAATTGATTAATTTGGGATTTTCTCAATCGATCGACAATTGTTTTCGATTGATCAAAAACTCTATATCTTCATCAGATTGAAGGCCCTCAATTAACAATCTCCACCATGGCTTCAATCTTGCATCTTCACTATTCCAAGCTACTATCACCATCTCTAAATTTCTTCATCGCTTCATGTGCACACTCTGACTTCATTCATCATTCGTCAAGCCTAGAGAAGTCGAGCAAAATCTAATCTTCTCTACAGGAACCACTTTCGTAAGCATGTCCACCAGATTTTCAATAGTGTGAATATTCTCAACAGTAACACCGCCTTCCTCTAGCATCTATCATATAAAGTGATGACGCAATTTAATGCATTTGGTCTCATCCAATTCCTCACATCTGTCAGAGTATGCTCCACCCCATCAAACATACTTATATGAACCGATCCAGTTCCAATCATCTTACAGGCATGACCGTTGCCCCATAAGAACCATGCCACCATCATACTCGATGTATGTGGCAAACCAACTCCAATGAGGACACATGTGATACGATGCCCCCATGTCCAAAATCCACTCATCATACAAGTGTCCGGCCTTGGACACAGATAATATGTCACAGCTACTCGTTCCTACATCAAATTCTGTTGAATTGGCCTCCTTCGGCGAATCATCTGATTTCCCATTTTTCTGATTTTTGGGATTTGTGCAGTCCTTCATATGTCATGTCCTACAACAATTCTAACACTTCAACTTCCCTTTGCCCTTTGGCTTGGACATCGATCACAACTTACCCTTCATTTATTCAGACGATCTCCCCCTTACAACTAGTGCCCCTGCAAAAGTACATTCCCCACCATTATTTCTTCTTTGTTGCTTTGACTAAAGGATAGATAATGGTATCAAGGTCCAAGGTATCCCTATCATGGCACAAAGTATCCACCAGATTCTCATAAGAATCCATAAGGTACATCAACAACATTAGTGTTTTGTTTTCTTCATCGATCTTCACCTCCACACTTGCCAATTTGCAAACTCGTTTATTAAAGATGTTGATGTGTTCAGAGAGATCCGACCCTTCTGCAATCTTTGGAGCATACAACTGCCTCTTCAGATATAGGCGATTGGAGAGCAACGTCGTCACCTAAATGCTATCCAACCTCACCCATAGGTCAGCGATAGTCGTCTCATTGATGAGATTATAGAGGACTTCGTCAGCCAAGCACAATTGAATTATGCAAATCGCATTCTGATTAAGTTCATCCCAATCCTCTTCTTTCATCGATTTGGGACGTTTCGCTTTACCAAATAGTGCATGCGACATCCCTTACTGAATTAGGAGTGCTTTCATCTTCAACCTCCATAATTCAAAGTTGTTTTTACCTGTAAACTTCTCTGTCTCGAACTTCACATTCGATCCATTTGATCCCATGTCTTAGATTCAATCTAAACAACCCAACATAAAACCTACTCTCTAATACCACTTGTTATGTGCAGCCGCCACACGTTAGGCGCGGAAGCAACCTTAGAATGAATCAAACGCGCAATAGAGAAACGAAGAATTCAAGCAAACACAGATTTTGCATGGAAAACCCCTTGCAGGAAAAAATCACAGCACCAAGCGCTAATCAATCCACTATGAATCAGAAAGATACAAGAGATGGACAACTTACAGATTTGAAACCCTCATCTTTTCAGATGAATTCCCTCTTCAAAACCCTAGCTCTCTCTAGCACAATGTGATTCTCTCTAATTTCGTATAAGCATGGCCATATATAACCTAATATAGAATTAGAAACAAAACCGCGAGCTTAACACAAAACCGACGTGAACCGTTGATTGAACCATCAATCGATCGACTCCGATCGATGATCTTTGATTGATCGACACCCCATGTTCGATTCGATCGAACATGCCCAAAAGTGTCCAAAAAGCAAACTGATTAATTCAAGATTTTCTCGATCAATCAACACTCAACAGTTATTGTCAATTGATCGAAAACTTTGTATCTACATCAGGTTGAAGGCATTCAATCAACAGCGCACACACATATACACAGAATCTTCACAGGTAACAAACCCAACACAAGCATAGGATGAGTTCTTTTGTTTTTCTTTCCCCTTAAGGATGACTAGAAATAAAAAATTAAAACAAAAAAACAAGAATAAGGCAGAACGGGAGGCTAACCTGAAAGGCTGAAACCAGAAGACTAGCACGAACAAAGCAAAGGATGAGGCTTGCATAAATGAGAATGTTGAGATGGATGTATGGGTAGGCATGATAGTATGCTGGACCAGCTGGTGTTCAAGCCACTTTTGGACTGCAGTCGAGATGAGGTTAAAAGCCCGCAAGTTGGGCTCGAGCATGAGTTTTGAGGCCCAATTGCTATTCAAAGGAACCAAGATTTGGCTATGCACAAAGGCATGACATGAAAAATCCCATGCAACTCAACTTAAAAAGTATTGAAATAGGTATTTGGGCAGCAAGCAGGCCCAGGCTTGGTCTAGATGTTTATCTAGTTCGCCTGCCCAGGCTTGGGCCCAGGTATCTAACTCATGAGTCGTGCTTGGGCAAGCCTTCTCCCAGCCCAGCTGGGCCTATTTACGCCCTTATGTGTAGGAATCAATAGTTAGATATTTTACATCTAAGTTGAATATTTCGTTTAATGTTGTATGTAAAGAAGCTAACAATGTAACTGTTTCCTTGGCCTTAAAAGGTTCAAATAGCCCATCTATGTACTGTCAAGCTTAGGCTCTCTTTTAATATATCTCTGTTATTTGCTCCCCAAAAAAAAAAAAAAGGAATGAGGTCATCTGAAATAGCCTAGGAGTCATACAACAAGAGAGACAGAGATAGAGACCAAGTTGAAATGGTACGGTCATGCGCAAATTGCAATGAAGACTGGAGATGGCTACAAGGAGGGGAGCATTGATTAGAGTTGAAGGGCCCTGAAATGAGGATGGGGAGAAGAAACTTGAATAATGACTGTTAAGGGATATCAAGGCTTGTTCACCAACCAATAATAGGGCCATATGTAGGAATCCTTCGCAAAAGAGGATTTGTAAAGTCAACCCCAAATAACTGGGACAAGGCTATTATGGCGATGACAACAATGATGATGAACAGATGATGTCCTCAAGGGCTAAATACTGACAACTTGACCTGCATTTTTATATGTATAATGCCGATTAAGGTTGTATTTGGCTCATGGCTGTTTCAAAAGCAAAGAAAATAATTGGAGACTTATGTTTTGCTACTGCCGTTCCAGAATCTGTGAAACAGGGCTCTTTGGTGTTGGTTTAGAAAGAATAGCTCTTTTTTAACCACATGATTTCTGGAAACTCTGCCACAAAAGAAATCCCAAAGGTCATGAATTATTTCTCTCATGTGTCATGTCCCAAAACGCAGCCTAAAATGGAAGTGTTATTTTAGGACATACCCATTTTGATCAAAGACCGAAACCATGCAAAATTTGAGAAACACTAAAGGTAATGTAGAATGTAAGAGGACAACTTATAAGACGAGCACCAAATCAAAGTCAGATTCACATAGCCAAACTATTTTTAAAACCCAACAGTATTTTCATGTAGGTACGAATTGAAAGGCATGAATCAAAAGACTTAGGGCATGATTGTAAAGTCTGGCAAATGTTAGCAGCCCTTGCATCCATCCCTTAAAATGAGACTGTGATGATAACAGATCCAAACTGTTACCATACAATTCTCATTGTGGGACGGCTTTGTTGATGGAAGCATTCAGCAGTTCTTGCCATCCGCATTTTTTGCAGGATGTGCCAAAAAGGCTTGGCCTTTGCAAAATGCAACACTCAGGGCCACATCCCATCTCATTTCAATCTGGGTTACATCCAAACAGACCCTTATTAACTAAATCAAAACCCAGACCTCATAATCTCTGACCCTGAATAGCGGGCTAAGCATCGCACATTGAAGAGCACATCCATGGGCCACGCACTCGCTCGCATTCACAGTCCGGCCTGGCTCTCTATTGAACAAACTCGACACCATCCTTGCAATTGCCGGTATCCGTGATCCAGACCCCACAAGCTCTACCGAATGGATCTTTTCCACACTTAAACCCGCATCAGCCAAAGCCTTTTTACATGGCCCACTGATCCTCTCCAACAGACTCAACGACAGCTTCTCAAAATCCTCCCTCTTAATAAGACCCTTCACATCTTTCTCATCCATCAAGCACTCAATATTTATCGGCGCTTCAGCATTCGCACTCAGAACTTTCTTCAGTTTCTCACATGCAGCCCGCAGCCTGATAGAGGCCCGCGCATTCTGGAGAACATCCATCGCATACTTCTCCTTGAACTCCGCAGCAAAATGATGGAACAAGACCTCATCAAAATCCCTCCCGCCCAAGCTCGGGTCGAAAGCGTGGGAAACGATCTTCATCTGGCCCACTTCAAATGCCACAACCGACACCTGTGTATCACAATGCCCAATGTCAACAAAGGCAATGTAAGTGGGTCCTGCAGTACCAAAATCCGACCTGTAGATCCCATAACCAAGCGCGATCGCGGTTGAATCATGCAACAGACGCAGCGGTTTCAATCCCGCGATCGCAGCGGCACTCAAGTAGGCCCGTCGCTGCCCGTCTGTGAAGTATGAAGGA
Organism: Magnolia kwangsiensis; assembly: GCA_037074715.1. NCBI lineage: Eukaryota > Viridiplantae > Streptophyta > Magnoliopsida > Magnoliales > Magnoliaceae > Magnolia > Magnolia kwangsiensis. The sequence continues at coordinate 202,130,338 of CM073571.1, forward strand.
ATCCCGATAACGCAATCTGTCACCGGCACCTCCAAACTCTTCTCTGCCACCTGCTTCAAATGCGACAACAGCATAGCCAGAATCTGGACCGGTGTGAACACATGGGTCCCACCCATGTACTGTACATGCACAAGAACCACTCCATCCGGGCCTTCCGAAGTCGCAAAAGGGAGCCTCCGCAGCTCATCCTGAACACTCGGCTCGCGATAATTCAACCCGATCAGCCTCTTGATCTGAGAGATGGTCGACTTAGGGTTCATCATCAACGAGGCCGCACCGGTGGCCCCCACGAAGCGCTGCTTCTCGCCGAATGACACCACCGCCGGCGTCTCACGGTTCGACTCCTCGTTCAGGAGGACATCGATGCCGCGCTGCCTCGCAGCTGCGACGACGCACCTGTCATTGGCGATGTCGAACCCCACGACACTCATCTTGGACTTTCGTCGAGCATATGGACTGCGACAATTTAGGGGACAAAATTCAGAGAGAGCAAGAGAGAGAAAATCTAATATAAATCCCCTGCAATGAAATTTATCGGATTTCGGTGAATATCAGTTTGAGAATGAGAAGGAAATTGGAATTTGGCAAGGGTTGGTTAGGAATTTGGAATTTGAATTGGATTTTTGATGAAGGGATGAGAGAAGAAAGAAGGATCTGTCCTCGTCGTACGGAGGAGGGATGGAACAGAAAGTAATGCCTTTAAAATCTGTTAAAAGAAGAAAAAGGAGCGAAAGAAGAAGCGGAATGTGGGAGGATTTCAATGGCTTCTTTTCATCGTTTGTTGGGCGGAATATGAGGAGGCATAATGAAAAGTTCGCATGGCAAGTGTCGCGACGTCCCGACCGTTCGTTAGGTGGGGCGCATTGCCTCCCCTCGAAAATAAGACTAGCCCACTAATTACGTGGGCCACGTTTATATATCAGACAAGAGGACCCGCGAACTACCTGGGCCGTGGTTACGGGACGACTCGACTTATCCCACTCGTTCAGACCCGGCTCCACGCAAATAAGTGGGTGAGTCCGTCCAAATCGAGTAGACTCCGTCCAATCCGAACTTAAACTGAGTTGAGTTCAGCTCACCTAGTAACTTGGCTTGTAGACTTGGTTCAATACAAACTTAAACCAATAGAGTTCAGTTCACCCGATGACCCGATTCGTCTCAACCAAAAAATCCAACTCAGTACTAATCCAACTTCATTTGGATATATATATAGAGAGAGAGAGGGACAGTTAGCTGAACATCAGTTTACAAGTCATTATGCTTATGCACAAGTTTGAAAGAACAAGTTTACTTCTCTAACACACCTAATTACCATATTCCCTGGTTAGATTTGATTTAAAGACAAAACTTGCATTCAAATTAAATTAGGCATGCTCCACTCGGTACAGAAGTCTGGTTGAGTTTGGATTAATTCTATTTTAAAAACACATATAATCGAGTCAACCCTAACATAGTCTGACTCGAATTGATGTCCAACTCTATTCCTATCGGGCCACCTGCAAGTATGTGCCTTATATCCATGCCGTCCAGTATTAGGTGGGTAACACTGCATTAAAAGGTATGACTGACCATTAAAAACTTCCTATGGGCCATAAAAGTTTTGGTTCAAGTTGATATTTGTGTGGGCCCTTCATCGAATTAGTTTTTACCTTAACAACAAGTTGAATGGAAAATAACCATTCTTATGGCCACCAAAAAGTTTTTAATGGTAAGTATTCAATCACCAATGTTTCCTGTAGTGTCGTCCACTGGGATCCGGATTTGTTTAATTTTTTAAAAATGCCCTAAAATGATCTTTTAAAATGGATGAATGGTCTGGATGTAAGGTACATCCATCAAGGTCGGCCCACAATCTAGGAACCACGCCTGAACCACCTACAAGGCTTAAGCGCTTGTCGTGCGGAGGCCGTGCATCAAAAAGTTCTGTGCGGCCCACTGTGGGTTTATTTTTCTTTTCTTTACATCCACTCCGTCCATCAGTCACAGCATCTTATTTTGGGACGAGAGTCAAACAATCAGGCAGATCCAAAAGTCAAGTGGCCAACAGAGGAAAAAGTGGTAATGGGGACCTTGAAGCATTTCTGGGGCCCACACCGTGATGTTTATACTTCATCCAATCCGTTCATAAGATGAATCCTGTCAGGATGAAAGGAATACACGGATATGATACTGATAAAAAACTTCTTTGGGCCCAATAAGGTTAAAATGGTGGCAACCCCATCGTTGCTGTTTATTGTGGCTTGGGCCACTTGATTTTTGGATCTGCCTGATTCTGAGGCTCATGTACTAAAGTGATCTGACGCGACTGATGGACGGAGTGGATATCTCACGGACTTCACGGTGACCCCCACAGATCTTTCTGTTGCAGGGGCTCCCCACAGCCAAGTTTTGTACGTAATTCGCGTCTAGCGAAAATTGGGTACCGGTCAAGATTGAAAGCATGCGTGCACGCGATGAGCGGACCAGCTAAAACGTTCGTCTATGGCGTGATCACAGTGCAGCCCACCTGATGGATGGTCAGGATCTTGCACATCTGTTCCTTATCGAAAGTCACGCGTGCAAAAGGTGTTCGCCCCATTCTTCTGTGTTAGTTTGCACCATTTAAAAAATGGTGGTGACTCATCCTCATCACGCGTGGCAATGATGTATAGCCATCTAGACCATCCAAATAGCCGCTCCCATCATGGATGGAGCACGTCATCATACTGATCAAGAAATCCTAACTATCTAGTTAATGACTAAAAAATGGATGGTTCGGAGTAAAACTGTGAGTAGTCAAAATTCAACGGTAAAATCGAATGGTTAATATTAGTTCAATTTTTTATTATCCACCATCCAGCAATTGGGACAGTGGTTTGGACGGTCTGGATTACCTTAAAACTATTCCATGTTTACGTATCAAGAATCTCCACCACATTTTAAATGGTGCAAAACCAATATTCGAAAATTTGACCCGTTCAAGTGCATGGAAAGCTTCCATGCACCTACTTGCAGTTGGAACCGTTCACATCAACATCCTCTATCTGGACCATCCATTAGGTCGAGTGCACTTTTCACGTGCTTTCTTAAAATTAAAATAATATATAAATAAATAAAATAATAGTGATCAGATAATCCAAAACGTCCAGTCAGTAGCATAAAGAGAGACAAGATGATGTGTTATTTTTGCTCTGTAGATTGTCTGGGCGAGCGGATTAGGTGCGCACGGCCTCACCTGACACGGTGCAGTCCTTACCGTGGGGCCCACTTTGATGGATGTATTGTGTATCCAAGCTGTCCATCTGTTTTTTCATATTATTTTAAGGTATTAGTCCAAAAAGGAAGCAAATCCAAATCTCAGGGGACCATATTAGAAGAAAACGTGTTGATTGAACTCCACACCATCAAAAACTTCCTAAGGCCCATCATCATGTTTTGGTAATGTTTATTTGCCATCCAACCTGTTGATAAGGTCACACGAGCTGGATGAAGGGAAAAAAATAAATATCAGGTTGATCCAAAGCTTTTGTGGCCCATTAATGACTAATCACCGTTGTTTCCTATGGTATAGTCCACCTGAGAATTTGATATGCTTAAATTCTTTTTTAGGTTCATGCCTAAAACGATCTGTTAAGATAGATGGACGGTGTAGATGTAGAATAAATACATCAAGGTGGGCCCCACAGTAAGGGTAGCACCGTCTTGGGGAGGCCGGGGAGCACCTAATCCGCTCCCGTTGTATGTACCTAATGGACGGTCCGGATAGAAAATGTGGATGACTAGAAGTCTAGTGCAATTAGGTGCGAGTCCATCTATCCATCTACACGGCAGGCCCCACACATGGCAGATTAGAAGGCCCAGCATGCTTGATAGTTTGGCACGTGTGATCATGTGTACGGGCATGTGAGGAAGAGTGTTAGCTTAACGAAGCCTAATAAGCCAACACCCACATATCTACATTTCAAAATCGGGCCTGAGCCTTTTTGGATTGCCATCTGAGCCTCGGGCTGTAAACGGGCTGGGCCTAGTCACTCAAGTTCAAAATTTTGAATTGGCCAATGCTAAATACTAAGCCTTTTTTATTTTATGTTTTGTTGTCCAGGTGGAAGGGGAATATGGTTGTCCACATAAAACTGTTTCCATATGTCGGGCCGTTGGGATAGTAAGTTGCTTTAAGATAAGTTACTCATGACACAAGTAATTTATCTTAATTTATATTTATTAAGAAGATACGTATATTTGATAAATAACTTACTTGTCAGGTTTTCCTCTAGATCGCTTTATTAACTTATGAAAAGTTAAAAACTTGAAAGAAAAATTAATTAAAGTGATTAAGTACTTTTAAGTAAAAAAGTTATATATAAATAATTATAAATTAAATTTATCTTAAGTTATTTATCTACTATTGTAAGTAGAATAAGTAACTTATTTGGTGGTATCCAAATGGGCCCTTCATGCCGTAGATTTTGTAGAGTATGTTCACAGGTTTGGAAGCCATTAGGCTTAGATCTCATGTGGTTCATCAGCTAGCACTCTCATGGGAGAATAATTTCATAATTACGTATGGAATTTTATGTAAACTCTAGTTAGAGCTATACACGAGTTGAACCGATTGGAGTTTGGCACAACTTGACTTAACTTGACTCGGCGAGGAGGCTACCCCAACTCAAACTCGGCTTAAATCGATTCTCGAACTTGATTAGCCAGCTTGGCTCAACTCGTCCAACAACTCAGGCCAATTCAAGATGATTTTTGAACTTCAAATTTCGAGCCAAATTCGAGTTCTAGCCTATGAGTTGAGTTTGAGTTTAGGTTTTAAAGTTTTTAATATATATTATATATATTATATATTATAATATATATATATAATTTAAATATTTACAAAATATTTATATTAAGTGAACCTAATCAGAGTCAGATCGATTTGAGCCGAATCAAGTCTAAGTCAAGTTCCAAGCTAAGTCGAGTTGAGTTCGGTGTAGCTCGAGCTTGGCTTGAAATTTTCTAGAGTTAAAAAAATCAGCTCAACTAAACTTGAACCCAGTTTCAAGCGGAGTTGAACCGAGCGAGTTAACCAAGCCAGCCCGATCTATGCACAAATTTAACTTTGGCTCATTTAGAGTAATAAATATTTTATCTTGAGAGAGAAAGAAATGTTATTTTATTGAGAGTTGCTTCTTATTTTTCTTCTTCTTTATTTTGCCTTTGAGCAAAGTGATTTGGTGTAAATCCGTGGACATATTGAAGAATAACCAAGTAAATTTCTATGTTATGGTTTATAAATTTTATTTTATTTTTTGCTTTCTTTTGATTTGAGTATTATTGCACGTGTAGTAGTCAATAAAAAATCTTTCTCCCAACAGTTGGCACATGTGTCATAGCTCATCTCTTCAATACCTATTTTCTGCAGGCCTTCTAATAAAAGAATGAAAAATAATACTTCCACAAAATGCATCCAAATATAATAATGAAGTTTTTCAATTAAAAAAACTTAGGCAAAGTGCAATCCAAACACAAAAACAAGGCTTTTATCAATATAAATAAATAAGGAATAAACAAAACTTACACAAAGTGCAATCCAAACAAAAAATTACAACGTTTATGGACGTCCCAAACCACTATGGCCTCCATGGTTTCAAACCTCGTTGAGTTGGACTAACTGGCTTGATTCTGGGTTCAGTTGTGACTACACCTAACTTGCTCGGTCCTAAGATCAGTTGTGAAATGACTAGTCCATATATACTACATGCATAATTGATTTACTTTTGGCCAAAATGTGCTTATGAATTATCACTCTTCTAGAGTTTTTGTTTCTATGGCACACTTATTTTAAACAAGGTTATTCATCAGCTAAAGTTCTTCGCACACACACTAAATGCCTAGTTGCCACCACTTCACATTTAACTTATGTGAATTTTTTTGAGAACTCATCATACATTATGTGACTCCAAAATCTGAACAATCCACGTGAAGCAGCACCTCACTAAATTCTTCAGGCCCAACTTTTTACTTTGATTAAAACTTCGGTAGACCATGAAATATGAAAACATTTTTCTCTCTTGATTTGCATTTCTCTTTTTTATGGCCTACCAAATTTTTAAACCAAGGTGAAAATTTGTATCTTGGGATTTCATAAGATTTTACATCACATGGACTGTTTAAATTAAATGCCGATGACATGTGTGCAAGGTGTGCACATGTGTAGGTGCACAGGTGAGTATGACTCCTATGAGCTCGGCCGCAAGGAACCTTTTCCATATATATATATATATATATATATATATATATATATATATATATATATAATGGTATATATGGCATATGAACTCTATATTATTAATATACCTGTATTATATAGTATACATATCAGCAATGGGCTGGCCAAGCTATTCATCATTGGCACTAGGCCGGCCTAGCCTAGCTTCAACAGCATGCCTAAATTTCAAGCCAAAGCTCAATCTTCTCAATCCTAAATAATAATTAAGTCGTCCATGAATCAGGTCAATCCCCTAGTCAAGTACATCATAATCTATAAAAAAAAATGCATGACTGAAAATTTTGGCAGAAGTTTTCCGATCCATCCATTCTTTTCCAATATTAGGGCGAACATGCTAAGTGAATCATATTTATTTTTAGGAAAACATCTAAAAGGTTTGACCACCTGATGGGTTAAGCATTTTCGCAAAATAATCCAACCCACGATCAAAGTGCTCAAATGCTCTAATTTTTAAAGATTAATGTATGAATCATCTTTTTTATCATAAAAGATCATGATAAAAAATGTGTGAAGAGTAGTCACCAACGTGGGTCCCACATAAAGTGTCCACAATTTTAGTGACTTCCATTTAAATTTAAAGTTATTTTTCAAAAATTTCATCATACTTTTAGTTATTTAGATTAAATTAATTTTTGCACTACTTATTTTACCACCATTTACATTCAAATTAGCGTTCTCATCACTTTTTTCTTCATCAAAACCATACGATGGTCACCTACAATCAGGTCCAGATATGAGACAGAACCAGCCATAATTAGTAAGCTCCCTTCTGAAATTGTAGGTTTTATTCAGGATGTCGATTTCCTAATAAAGCCCTGGGAGGAAGTTCCTAGGAAGGAAAGTTACGAGGTGCCACCATGATAATTGTGAGAAATCGTCCATGTTTATTCATTTGCTAGATCATTTTAACACATGAAACAAAAACAGGCTTATCCAAAATTCAAGTGGGCTAGCTGCATGACAATAAACTGAGTTGGGAAATGCCTACCATTGAAACCGTCTCAGGTTTATGGTGATGTTTATATGTCATTCATATCATTCATAAGGCCATTCCTATGCTACCAACTAAAGACAAAAAAATATTAGCTTGTTCCAAAACTTCTATAGCCTTACAAATGTCTCATTGGTAGAGGTTTAATTCTCACTGTTTTCTGTTGTATGTTTTGATATGCTTTAATTTTAGTCATATGACCTAAAATGATATGGCAAAAAAGATGAATAGGATAGATTTCTCACCAACATCATGGTGGGCCACCAATCTTTCCTTGGGAAGAACTTTTCCTCCAAAAGCTTTGGTAGGAAATGCATCCGTTTTCGGTGCTTGTCCATTAGATTTTATGATGTCAGACCCATGAGCATCAGACTGATCATTGGATGGTAATCCTATACAACTGTTGTACATAGCCGCCACAACTATTAAATCCCTTGGGCCTACTGTGCTAAGTGCGTGACATCCACTCCTTTAATCTGGGTGGCCCCCTCGATGTTAGAACCTATGGTTAAAATCAGCCTAATCCCCAACTCATATGGATCACACCACGGGAACAGTGAGAGTGGACGCCAACCGGAGGAATGTATTGGACTGATTTTTGGGATTTATGGTGAAAATAGAAAGTCTCTGATGATGGACGGAGTTGTCATGTTGTGGAGGATTCTGGTCCCTGATTTCTGACCTTTGCATTTTCATGGTGTAGGCGACTCTTCTCGATGGGTCGGATGCCATACAAAGTTCCACGGTGGGCCCTACATGTGATAGTTGCAAAAGTCGTTGGGGGTGAGACGTTCCTTCACGGAAATGTCAGTTTCTACGATAAAGCTGTTTCCTTTCCGAGTCTATTTTTGTGCCTTTCGGGTTTTGTTTTTCTCCCGTCTCTTTGTGGATTTGTGTTAGAGTGTCGTGATGGCCACTCCTTGTTGGGCCCCACTGTTGCTCCGTGCGGCTGCCTTTTGTGTTTAATAATTTTAGCCACCTTTCAAATAAAGAATCAGCCTTAACAGTTATATAACTGTTTGTATTTTTCATAGCTTATCTAAGTTTTGGATCAAAGTAAAATTCTTACAGGATATTTTATGATGTCCAACTTCATGTGAATCGTTCAGATTTTCAAGACTCATTAGATACGATGAGTTCTCAAAAACATTCGTATGTAGTATGTACGAACTAGTTTGAAAGTTTTATATGGTCGGAAATTCTCTAGTCGAGCTATGTGGCCCCGCCATGATGTATATGGAACATCTGCCCCATTAGTCACCAGTCAAACTGCAAAGTCAACGTGTATCGCTGGAGAGAAAGAAGGGGCGATCTTTTTCGGTAGTGGATTGGATAGCTTCATGTTAGTTCGTAGGTGTGGAATCCAGATTTCGTCTATCCGAGCCTTTGATATGACGGGCACATCATGGATGAACTATTCACCCAAAATCTCTCAAAATTGAAAGATCTTAACCATCAAATCTTTGATCTTTCCTCAATGTGGTTTGAACGTGCATGTCTTTTTAACCGTGTGTTTGCATGAAGGATAACCTTGACCAATAAAAGTAATACTCTGGGAATAGTCCTTCATGATGAGGCCCTCATACCAATGGCTTTGATAGACCAACCATCGGCCCACACCTACAAAAGAACGAACAGGAGAGAGAGAGAGTCCCAACGTCATCCTTGAATTGTAAGTGGAAAACCCACAAAAAAGGACGAATCATACGGTTCTGATGCGTTAAAGTGTAGTGACCTGATCAGAAATTTTCTAAATATGTCCAGTGGATTGACGATCAAACCATTGAAGGAACCCAGGACGGATGGGTGACAGCAACAAAAAATCATGGACCCTTGGATCAATGGCCTGCAATTAAACAGTTAATGTAAAATGCAGCAACGGTCGGGAACAACAGTCAAGGGTTGAGTGGGTAGAGTCTTCTAATATGAAAATCGATAGAGGCGTAGTACATCACCGTGGGGTCCATCATATCAACAGCCTGGATCACAAAACCATGGACCCACGTGTACGGATTAGGACCATACAATGGCCTGATAACGAAAACAATAGGGACATGGCACGGTAGAGCGAGGGAAAATCTGATTTCAATACAGCTCTCTCCACAAGAAGCGGGTTAGGTGCGGCCCTTAACGTGGGGCCCACCTTGATGTGTGTATTCTATATCCACGCCGTCAATTCGTTTTAACAGATCATTTTAGTTAATGAAGCCAAAAATGAAGAAGATACAACTCTCAGGTGGACCATAATATAAGGAAAAAAAGCTGTGATTGAAAGCCCTACCGTTAAAATATTTTAGGGCCCACCTTAACGTTTCCGTAATGTTTATTTTCCATCCAACCTGTTCATAAGGTCACATAAACCTGGATGAAGAGAGAAAACAAATATCATCGGTACCACTACATGGATGGTTCAGTTTGTGCCACGTGTTCTATGGAGAAACAGCACTAGCATATTCCAAGAGGTGGGCCAGCACCCTCAGACACAAGAAAACAAAACCCATGAAAAACTACAAATAGAAGACTGCAATCCTACGAAGATAACCACATGATTGCTGGAGGGAGGGCCCACCTGCAATAGTCCCAGAAAGAGATAAAAAGGGACACCGTCCACGTGTAGGAATTATATGGTCCTCTTGCGGGGGTACAGGTGCAGATGAAGTATCATGTGTAGTTTGTTTGTACAAGGGCTCATGGTTCGATGATCCAGACCGTTGGTCTGTTAGGCTTCGATAGAGTGATAAGACAGTCCTTTAACTTTTGAATTTGTAGCTGTATGTTGGGTGAAATCAACGGTCTTGATGAAATAAGCAACAGTTGGATGTTGGGTGAAATCAACGGTCTTGATGAGTAAACCTTGGGCCCCCACTAGTGCAAGCTAAAGAAACGTGAGTATGTTTTGCATATTTTGTGAATGGAATAAAGAAAGTGGAATGTTCAAAAAAAAATTAAAAATAGTGAATATTAAAAAACAAGTAAACGTTACATGAAATGAGATAGTTAACTATATTAAGAAAATGACAATATACAATCATTAGATAACGAACTTTGGCAGTGGAATGATGGTTTATTAAAAACTATTTATAAGAAACTTTTGTGTTTCGAAGTGGGGGTAAAAAGCTATAAATTATGAAAATTTTAAATAATCTAAAATTGTTAAGAAGTCTGAAGAAAGTAGTTTGATAGGCTAATCATAGGACTTAATAGTTATAATGAATTTTTATAATAATTTGGGAACACCGTACTATAAGAAAGATGCCTTCAAACATGTATAGATTGAAAGAGAGGAAGGGTACGAACCTAAATCATGTTGGACATATTAAGAACAATAACCATAAAATACTAGTTAAAAACCATAAGATTAATAAAAGGTAATGAATTTATTTTAGAACTTGGCAAATGGCTACCACTGTAAGAGCATATAAATGGAAGGAATCATAAGCTGAAATGATTTTGGATACCATAAATACTTTTATAAGGTGGGGTATATGATATGAATGAAGTTTTGAAAAAAAATGAAAATTAAAAGGGCTCTTAGAGCAAATGGTATACCAAAAAAGTTTGAAAGTGTATGAGAGATAATAGGTTATTTTAGTTGATTAAGTTATTCAACAATCTTTTAAGTGTTAGAAATTTTGACCTGCAGAATAACACAAATTTAGATCTAAGATAGTAATTCAATGACACCAAGCACACACAAGATAACACAGATTTAACGTGGAAAACCCTTGCGGAAAAAAACCATGGCACAAAGCGACAGATCTCCAATATGAAAATAGAAATTACAAAAAGAGAGGACTTACCCGATTCGAACAACCTCGAATCTCACCCTTGCTACACCCTTTAGAAACCCTAAAAATCCTTTTAGAAATCCTTGGAACTTCTTCAGAAAGCCTTAGCATACATCTCAATTCTGCATACACCCCTTTATATAAGAATAGAAAAAGGTATAATCAAAATAGGAAACAAAATCCGCAAAATCTGCGTTTCCGCAATCGCATCTGTGGAACTCTTCGATACCATCGAAGGTCCATCGATATCATCGAAGACAGACCAAAACTGTCCAGCGACCAGTGGTGAAAATTCTGTGATTTATCGATGTCATCGAGCCACTCTAGATGACAGCCTCGATATCATCTAAAACCCTGTCAATATCATCGACAGACCAACAGACAAATTTAAGACATCCGTCCATAACAATCTCCACCATGTCTTCAATATTCATCCGTGTAGCTTCTTGTCATTTTCTCTTATCTCTACATCACATCATAACTTCTCTTGCATACTCCGTTTTCCTTTTACGCCATCGCCAAGCCCAGAGAAGTTACACAGAACTTAAACTTCTCTGCAGGAACGATCTAGGTGACCACGTGCTTAATTACCTTTGATCCTGTTTTTTCAAAAGAAAAGACGTAGTCTTCTCACCATCTCACTGCTACCCAATATTGTTTGCCGGGGTACTTGATCACAACATTAATAACTTGTGAAATAATCGGTCTAATCCAAACCATGGCATACACTGTCAAAAGCATTCGAATAAGGCTCATGAGATATCCTGCTTTTCCTCATCTGTTTTGGGACATGTCCTGAGAAAAACTTGAGGAGAGACGCGTAGGGAATGCTCTCCGGCTTTACCTAGTCCATTATCTCCTTGATCAATACTTACCCAAGGCATTCTGCCTGAGATAACCAAAACCTACTACTCATTCAGTATCAACACCGAGAACTATCTTTGCAGCCCCCTAATCCTTCATTCTGAATGTCCCACTTAATAGAGTCTTCAGTACATTGATTTCAGACATATCATAATTGGAGATCTACATGTCATCAATTCCTGACTTGCCATAAAGAAATCAAATCACTGCCTAGGCGACAGGTCGAACCACGACCTCCTGCAAAGTCTTTTCTCAGCTCCTTTAACTTCAAAATGCTCTGGTTGCTTCATGTAAATCTGTTCTTCACTTTTTCTTGTAGAAGTGCAAACTCCACATCCATCTTTTCAGCTTAAGATCACATTGGCCAACCAGTGTCAATCATAGATCTAATAGACACCTGTTATACCGTCGGCGCGAATATCTCTAAGAAGTCGATCCATTCTCTCTGAGCATAACCTTTCGCTACCAACCTCGCCCTGCATCTATGTTGTATCCTCCTGAAGATCCATCTGCATCCAACTGCTCGCCGGCCCACTGGAAGCTCCACCCACTCCCATATGTCGATCTGGTACAACGAATCCATCATATCGCCCATAGTCACTTTTTACTTCTCAGCACCAAGCTTATCTAGAGCCATTTGAATAGAAAATGAATCCCCTACGATATTGGAGTCGTCCATGTACCTCGCCGATATCCTTCGATAATGCCAAGTGATTCTTCTTACAAGTGACTGATCCACCTGCTCTGAATCTCAGTCCGCACGTCTCAGCCTTCCTGTCCTACTTGCTTAGGTGGTCATGCCCAATATGCCACACACGGGTAGAGGTGGAATCCGCTACATCCACTGCAGCTCCACCTTTTGAAGTGCTCCCGATCAACTTGTACAAGTTATAGAGTCATTGTGCTTTCATGATTACCCGTGCCCCCTTAGATACCTTAAGAGCACCATCAATACTTATGTACTTGCATCCTTTTGCATTAAGCACACCAAGAGAAATCAGATTCTGCTTCGGATCAGGAACGTGTCTCACATCTGTCGAGGTGCGCTCCACCCCTTCAAACATCTTAATGCGCACCGAACCAATAGCCACAACATTACAAGTAATGTCATTTTCCATAAATACCTGTCCACCATCGCACTCCCTGTTGCTGGTGAACCAACTCCGATGATGAGTCATGTGAAAAGATGTCCCTGTGTCTAGCATCCACTCGTCCTTATGATCATCGTATGGTCGTCTGAGCAAAGACACAAATAAAACATCACCATCACATCCATATGACGTGGCAGCGTTGGCCTCCTTGCATGAAGCGTCAAAACCTTCCCTCTTCGATTTAAAATTTTCACAATCCTTCTTTACATGTCTTTTCATCCCATAGTTCCAGCACTTTATCTTTCCTTTGCCCTTGCTCTTGGATTTGGATCTATAACCTGAAGAATCTGTACCTTATCCAGAATTCTTACCCACTGTAAACAGTGCATCAGAAGATGTCATCATGTCGCTGTTTAGTTGTCTCATAGCCTTCCCTTGAATGGTCAAGATAACGGTGTCGACACTCGAAATTTTATTCATGCTACACATAGTGTCCTTAAATGACTCACATGGCATCGGAAGAGAATTCAACAACATACATACTTGTTCTTCATCTTTCATTACTTCCTCTATATCCAACAATTTATAAACTAATTTATTAAAGTTGCTAATGTGAGCCTCCAGATCTCCACCATCTACCATCTTGAAGTTATACCACTGCCGCATCAAGTGCATGTGATTTTCAGAGAATTTTTTTGCAAAGACATCCTCTGACTTCGCCCATAACTTAGCCGCAGTTTTCTCTCTCATGACGTTGTAGAGAACCTCATCCGTGAGACATAGACGGATCGATGATAAAGCCTTCTTATCAAGAGTATTCCAATCATCATCAGTTATAATAGACTTTCACTCCTCAAAAGCACCATCTTCGCCTTGCTTGATTAAGAAACTCATCATCTTGATTTTTCATAACTCAAAATTATTTTTTTCTGAGTATTCTCAATCTTATACCTGGTGCTCACCATTATTACTAATCCCTCAGATTCATATTTGTGTCCCAACGATAGCTTTGATACCACTTGTTGAGGATTTTGACCTGCGAAATCACACAGATCTAGATCTATGATAGCAATCCAATAACAACAAGCACACACAAGAGAATACAGATTTAATGTGGAAAATCCTTGCGAGAAAAAACTACGGTACAAAGCGATAGATCTCCACTATGAAAATAGAAATTACAAAGAGAGAAGACTTACCAAATTCGAACAACCTCGAATCTCACCTTTGCTACACCATTTAGAAACCCTAAAAATCCTTTTAGGAACCCTTAAAACTCCTTTAGAAAGCCTTAGCATACATCTCAATCTCGCATATACCCCTTTATATAAGAATAGAAAGAGGTAGAATCAAAATAGAAAATAAAATTCGCAAAATCTGTGTTTCCGCAATCGCATCTGCGGAACTCTTCGATGCCATCGAAGGTCCATCGATATCATCGAAGACGGACCAAAACTGTCCAGCGACCAGTGGTGAAAATTCTGTGAATTATCGATGTCATCGAGCCACTCTCAATGACAACCTCAATATTATGTAAAACCCTATCGATATCATCAACAGACCAATAGACAGATTTAAGACACCCGTTCATAACAATAAGATTGAAAAAATTATTAAATAAATGAAAGAAAAGTGATGTAGCACTTATTTATAAGAAAAAAAAAAAAAAGAAGAAGAAAAAGACATATAATGTTGCACTAATAATTGTGGAGTTAAACTTATGAGCCATCCCATAAAATTTTGATAGAGTAAGGAAAGAGGTAAGGCATAAAATTATATTTGAAAATTAATTTAGTTTCATGCCTGAAAAGTCTACCATTGAAGATATTTTATTAATTGGGTAAGTGGTAGAAATATAGGAACATGGGAAAGGATCTCCATATAGTCCTTATATACTATAGCATATGTACAGAGTTAAACTAGTGAGTGTTGGGATTTTTAAAAAGGGGCTCTTGAGAGGATACATTAACATGATTAAGAATATGTATGAGGGAGTAGTAAGAAATGTGAGTACATGTGGAGATATAAATGAGTTCTCAATTACTATAATCTTACACCAATGGGCGGCATCAAGCTTGTACCTTCTTACATTGGTTATGAACGAGCTAATGTGGCATTTGCAAAATGAGATCTCAAGTCTTAAGTTGCTTGTAAATGATGTAGTTTTGATTGACAAGAGGAAAGGAGTAAACACGAAGATAGATTTTTAGAGGGATGTTTTAGAATTTAAACCATTTTAAATTAGTGAAAATAAAATAAAGCATGTAGAATGATAGTTTAGTAATAATATAGGTGGAAATAAGCAACTAATTAATTATATTGACAAAGAAGTTTTCAAAATAATCAATTTCAATACCTTGAGTTAACAATTCTTGAGAGTGGAGTTATTGAAAATAATGTTACCCATTGAATTCAAGTTGGGTGCAAGAAATAGAAATGTACCCCTGAAGTTTCATGTGACTGTTGTGTGATACTCAAATTGAAAAGAAATTTTTATAACATGGTAATACGCAAATTCATACTTAATGGGATAAATTTGTAGGTAGTTAAAAGACAACATATTCATAAAAATGAGTGTAGCTAAAATAAGAATGTTGGAATAAATGAGTCGTAAGACAAGAAATGATACAATTAGAAATAAATTCACTCGAGGGAACTTAGAAGTAACACTAATATGCAATAAGAAAGGAAAAGTAGATTAAGATGGTTTGATCACGTGCAATGAAGATTAAAAACTATGCCTTCTATGATTATGTAAGTTGAGGCTCCAATATGGCAATGGAAACGTCCATAAAGAGGTATATGGGGTTAGTAAGAAAAGACCCTGCATAATCCTTATTTGTTACATTATGTCATTGAAGGCCATTAATGAGATAGATGTCAAACAATCTTTATTTGTTTTGAAATGTCCAAAAGCAGGGCTCTTTCATGTGGGGCTCTCCGTGGTGTATACAGCTTATCCATACTGTCCATTCATTCTACCAGATAAACTTAATAAAAATGAGGCAAATCCAAAGCATGAGTGGAGCACATTACAAGAGACAATAGAAATTAAACACCTATCGTTAAAAACATATTGGGGCCCAAAAGCTTTATGTTTTAAATCAAATTAATATTTGTATTTTCTTCTTATCCACGTTTCAATAACTTTAGGAACAATTAGTTAGATAACAAATAGCCTATGACCCTATAGGTCAATGGTAGACAAATAAGAGTTTTAAGGCGAGGTCATGAGTTCGAGCACCTGTTGTAGTAGTGTGAGTGCACAGGTATGTGTGGGGTATGCAAGTGCATGTGGATTAAAAAAAAGAAGGAAGTTAAATAACAAATAAACAATTTTATAAGCTTAGGGAAGAAAAAATATTTTTGCGACCGCTGTTTCTTATGATGTGGGCCTATAAATTTAAACCGTCAATTTCTGAACTGAAGTTCGATATGGCAGTACTCACTGGAAATCAACCAGAAGTAGGAATCGGAAATGTTAGATTGGATGATAATAATAATAATAATAATCCTTGGTATTTTTATTCATATAATCATTATATAATAATGTGTTAATTTTCTGTTGCAATTCAATACTATTTAATTAATCCGTATTCCATATAAGCCTATACAGGAAGGTCATGCAAGCATTTTCACCCAAGTAATCGAATCCAATAGATTGAAGATCCAAGCCATACATATCTGGCCCACCTAATATTTTGGGCATGACACTTTAACCGTTTTGATACCGTACACGTGTAATACATCAGATTAACAAACAACCTCCAGTCATTACAAAAGCATGCACGTGATACACATCTATTTTCTTCGTTGGTGGCAACAACTTTGCGCTTTGGTTTCCATGATTCGATTGATTTGAAATCCCTTACAAAAAGTAGAGAAATGCTCACATCGTGACCGTCCGTCCGTCCAGTCTCACTGGGGTAACGTTGCATGCACGTACGACATCTCAACCACCGAAACGGTTGGCCCACGTTTAGCATAATTGGGTGAGAAAAGTCAGGACCATGTATCCATCAGGTGGGCCACACCGGAGTTAACTGTAGAAAAAACAGTCGGCCATTGGGTTGCCTCAGTTGACATAGGTGGCCTACGTTACATAACTTTCCCTTAGATGCACCGAAACATTCATATATATATATATATATATATATATATATATATATATATATATATATATATATATATATATATAGTAGGGAGTGACTTTGCTATTTATTATTTTTAATATAGGAGAATTTTTACGAAGAACTCTAGCAAGAGTCCAGCATAAAATAAGTGACGAGGGGTGTACATCATGTCGAGCCAAGTCGATCCAGCCTCAGTTCAACTTGGCTCAGTCATTGGTTGACTTCGTCTTGAGTTTGCCTCAGTTTGGTACTCGTGCCTAATTGCTAGCTCAGTTTGGTTCGGTTAGCAACTTGGCCAGTTCGAGTTCTAGCCAAGTTCACCATTAAGGCATTTTCACAAACACCTTGATTGTATCTTCAAAATCCGTTTATTTGTGAGACAAAAACAATAGTTTTATAGGTATTTTATCAAACACCTTCTAAGCAATATAAAAATTTTAAAAAATTAACTAAGGAAAAAAGGATATTTGTTTCATGTACATATCTTCTCTATCACCTGCCACACTTCGTTGAGTCATTTTATCAAACACTTGGTGAGCAATATCAATGGCAAAGTAACCGAGTCATCGAAATAGTTCGATTCAAGCTGGATTCGATCCAAGTCGAGTCGAGCTGGGGCTGCTTGAACTCGACTCGAACTTAGTTCTAAGATCAAAAAATCACCTCCACTCAACTCAAATTCAGCTTCAAACCAAGTCGAAGCAAGCTTTTTCGAGTCGAGTTGAGCGAGCTAACTGAGCTATCTCAGTTCATGTACACTCCTATAAGTGACTACACTTTATCAATTTAAACTTTTAGCAGGTGGAGAGTTATCCTGATTTTTATTTCAATAGCAGAACATTAATTCTACTAATTTCAATGAGATTAGTCCACTTTTTTTTTAAAGCTTGTGAGTACACACCCTACTGTAAGTCACCACCACTAGGTATTCAATACGAAGACCTCCGTGCTGAAACGAGGGTATTTCCACTCAATCTACTTCTTGATTAGACCACTTATCAAGTTATCCCAGCTGTGATCTTTCTATGTAGAGAGCTCACAGCTCAAAACCTGCATTGAGCGGAAGATCACAACCATCTTATTAGCAGCCAGTGACAACATTACATCGCATCAACGGCACGTGAGGTATTGAAAGCTAAGTCCCACTGGCACCATACATGTTTTGAATTCCCCACCACCTGCTTTAGTGTCAAGATGATACGGCAAGAATTTTGATTATATGTATTAGAATGATAGAATTTAATTCGATTGTGTTGAAAGTGATGTACTACAGTACTAGCATGCTTTGCGTGCCTATCTCAAATAGCAGCATGTCGTCTTATCAAGTGTTGCCATGTGATGCTTAACCAACATTACTCTATTATGTACTTGACAAAAAAAAAATTTATAAAAAAGACTTGGACTCATATGTAAAGCTTTGCGCAAAAGCCTAAGGGGTGTGTTGATATCACCAGTTGTGTTGGCCCCACCATGATCTATGTGTTATATCCCCTCTATCTAACCATTTTGGTAGATCTCTTTGTTTTAAGGCATGGACCCAAAAGTAAGGGAGATTCAACTTTCAAGTAGACCACACCAAAGAAAGCAGCTGGAACAATAATGCCATAATTGAAACCTTCTCCTTCGTTCATTTGCCAACCAACCTGCTCGAATCGTTACATAGACATGGATGAAGGAAAACTCAAATCAACTTAATTCAAAACTTATATGATAGGCATTGATTTTTCAGGGTAGGTGTCCAATCCCTACTTAAACTTTAGATTTGTCTCATTTTTATCGTGAATGATCTCATGAAATGATTGGATAGGGTGAATATAACACATACATAATGGTGGGTCCCACGAAACTGATATTTTACCATCAACAAGCCACCGAGGTCAGTGGTGTACGGCACACCACGCAATCTGCTTCCCTTCCTTTCGTTATTGACTTTGTTTTTAATTTATTACAGGGCTTTGATCAGCTCACGCGCCTATGCAAAGCAGCTTTGGTTGTGGCCACACATGAACTAGAATGGCAGGCTGGTGTGGTATCCAATCCATTCATTGGAGAAATACCACTACCCAAATGCTCTCACCCATTAATCAGGGTGATATACTCGCCGCATGGGCCATCGTTTCTATAATTACAAGGCTGAGAAAAAAACCTTGTCAGAAGTTTTTAGCCCGTACAAATTTTTCCAATATTGTGGCTTAAATGATGAACGGCTCAGATTTCTTGGTTTGGATAAAACATCTAAATAATCGAACCACCTGATTGACGGCTTAGATTTTTTACTTTTTTACGACGCTGGCACATATGATAGAGTGTACGATATACACGCGTGACAAATCAACGCGAGAGTCAATAATAATGAATAAATTGATACTCTAGGGGAAGATAAAAATCCGTACGTGTACACGCAATCCATGTTCAAGTAGCTAAATATCTCTCAATCCAAACCGTGTATTCTCAATAAAAACTATACACGATCATAAAATTTGATCATTGGCCTTCATAGATGTTTAAAATGAAAACAGATAAAATTTTCGTATTAAATAAACAAGGAGAGATTTGGATGGTCAGATTACTCTTATTGATCCTATGACTCATCTTTAGTAGTGTCCATGGTATGGACAGTCTGGATTTAGAGACGTTCATGCCACATGTACATAGCCACTGGTATGCATGCACATTTCTTTTCATAATCCGCCGGACTATCGAATAAGAGGCTATCTACGCAATCTAACAAGAAGACAACCTGTCTGAGCACGATTCGAATATTTTCGACCTTGTTGCGAGTAGTTTACGTACATCCCCGGCCTTACCCAAGACGGTGCAGGCCTTAATGTGGGGCCCATCTTGATGTATGTATTCTATATCCACTCCATCCAAATGTTTTTCCAGATATTTTTAATTCATTATATAACAAAAAAAGCAGATCAAAATATCAAGTCTACCATGGTATAGGAAAAAGTTGTGATTGAACACGTTCCACCATTAAAAAATTCTTAGAGTCTACCGTAATGTTTTCTTAATGTTTATTTTCCATCCAAACTGTTGATAATATCACTAAAATCAGATAAAGGAAAAAAAACAAGTAAATGATTGATCCAAAACTTTTTTGGCCGGTAATAAATTTTTAATGGTAAATCACCACTTTTTCTTTGGTATGGTCCACTCGAGATTTAAATTTATTTCATTTTTTATATCAGCCGTTAAAATAATCTGTAATAAATGATGGACGGTGTGGATATAGAATACATACATCAATGTGGGCCCCACGGTAAGGGCCGCACGTATTCCGCACCCTTTAATTTTCCGTTGGCGATAAGTTGGATACGGTGGAACGGAAGCGTGGTACAGCTATCTCTCTACCCAGCACACGTGGCAGATAATGCAGCAATCAGAGTCGTTCATTTACTTAAGTCGGTCATGGATGATCTTTTTTCTCAAAACTCAAAAGTCAAAGGAACCAACGCTCCACTTACCAATGCTGAAAACACGTGTATGGTGCGAAAAGCTAGGTCACGTAATGTCACGTGCTTCTAAAACCCTATGAATAACGAGAAAACTTTGAATACTCTGGCGGAGAACGATAGACGATACGCAGGCACTTAGAAATTACTTAAATTTTGCAAAAAAAAAACGTATAATTACTCAGATTAAACTGTACATATTATGTCTCCAAGTTTAGATGTATCGGCGCTTATTTGATAATTTGACTATGATATCGATGAAGATTTACTGGACCGTTAAATGAAAAGAAATCCAACGGTCTTAATTTCAACAAATAAGTATTCATAAATCAGATTGTAGCATAGGTTAAACAACCTAATTTCAAGCATGTATCTTAAATACTGTGATTTCCACAATGTGATCGGTTCGTTTTGAGAGAAAATATGCCACGTGTACAATTTCTGGATGTCTACTTATCAAGTATCATACGCTGCCTGAGTATCGTATAACGCCGGGTATTTTATAAGAACTGCGCCGCGGTAGCTCGCGTAGGCGTTCAAGGGCGAGTCGACCTACCGCTATCCAAGCGCCACGTGGAAGGAAAAAATCATTAGATCCACACCGTCCATCAGGTTCGCTGCCTCATTTTAATCGTTTGAATAAAAAAATCATAGCCATCTGAAACTCAGGTCGGGAACACCATAAGGAAAATGGGACTCCCAACATTAGTTGATGTGGGACC
Organism: Magnolia kwangsiensis; assembly: GCA_037074715.1. Classification (NCBI taxonomy): domain Eukaryota; kingdom Viridiplantae; phylum Streptophyta; class Magnoliopsida; order Magnoliales; family Magnoliaceae; genus Magnolia; species Magnolia kwangsiensis. Next base: position 202,151,641 of record CM073571.1, read on the forward strand.
CACTGTAGTTTTTATGTTTCATCCAATCCATTCATCTGAATCCTATTTCCAGAATTAAGAGGTGACATAAAATTTACACTGTTTAAAAACTCAGGAGGATCACAAAACGCGAATTTAGATGTTTTAAGTCATTATTTTACAATTTTTTTTCCATGGCGAGGCCTCCCTTAGTCTTCAAACGGTCTGAATTTTTGGATGAAGACCTTATATGGGGTGCTACACATGATGGACGGTGTGGATTTCATAAAAATACTGTCATTAACCCAAATTAGCAGTCGAGCCGCTCCCCGCATACAAAAGCAAGTTACGCCAGCTCAATTTTATAATTTCGATTGTAACTGAATTGAAAGAAACAGATCACCTAACCAGCCGTATGTTCCCTCAAGGGCTTTCTTGGTTTTTCAATTTCCATGTGATTTGGTTGTAAAAAAGTAATGATTGTTGTTTTACTTGTATTTATAGTGATTGCTGATATTTGGATTGATTATAGTCATATGTTTGTTTTCTACAATTTTTGAGTGGACTTTATACCAAATCAGTAACCTTGTGTTTTGTTTTTAGAAATATTACATGCATCACACCGGCTGCAGTGTTATGATATCCATCACCTCATTTCTAATTTCACTGTAATGGCTATTTGATTTCGTCTGTTTCCATTGCATTCTCATATAGAGACGTGGACTATCGATCTCTGGTCAACCCCTGGATGTATCTCCCATCATCAATGTCAACCATCCACACAATATACAAATCTCCAACCTGGCTCTGCTTTGCAAGCTGAAAGTAGTAGAAAAGGTTACACTTTTACTTATTGCACGTCAACCATCAGAAAGCCTCATTAACAACTGAAACACAACTAGTAGGAACTGATTTTCTTAATATATTTTTCCAATGAACTTTGTCAAACAACTGCCTCAGGGGAACCCATATACAGGTCAACCCAAGGTTTACAAAAAACGTTCTTAAATCTTTCAATTTATTAGACTAGTTAACGCATGCACGCATGCCAACCCATCTAGAGGCCAACCCATGTGGCAATGCGGCACGGATGTATGAGAGGCAAGCCGTTCTTCAGATGGGGACCCGCTGTTTAGATGCGTCTGTCCAAAAAGCCATTCAACCTCGTTTATAAAGAAGGTAAATTGAGGATTTAGAATACTGTGAAAAAAATAATGCAAGAAAGAAGGTAAATAGAGGGTAAACATGCGGGATATCCAAAAAATTCAAAAAAACAGAGGGTAATATGTTATTGAGTGGGACCCGTTCATTTTCAAAATCTAAAAAAATAGTCCATGCACTGCAAAACCAGACGAGATGAAGACAGCAGAGCGGACCACCCCATTCTGCCACATTTACCAAATGCAGGATATCCAAACGGTCGTAAAAAGGTAATTTTCTTTTTAGAAACTTATTTCCATGGGCCTACACTGCTATCCTCTTCTATGCACATGTTGTTGAACCTTCAATTGCGGCTCCAGGCTGATATATTCTAACACACTCAAAGTAAACCCCTCAACAGTGACAACACAGTTGCCAGTAAACACAAGGTTTGTCTGAAAAAATTAAAAAAGAAAAAAATCACTGGAAATCCATGGAAGATAAGAGCAATCTGAGCATTACTTCTGCACTCTGTTTCAGTCAGAATACACAGCCGTGAAGACAGTATTTGATAGGGTTCTAGTAAGATCTAATCTCCCCAGACTGAAAACGAAAGAGAGAGAGAGAGAGGGAGAGGGGGAGAGAGAGAGAGAGAGAGAGAGAGAGAGAGAGAGAGAGAGAGAAGAATGGTTAGTATGGACGATGTCCGAGAAGGATCCATGCAAAGGGAACTCGGAAGGCCCCGATCATACCTTGCATGTGGCTCGTCATCTATCAATCAGCTCTCGCTAGGAATGGAGGGAAGGGAGACGTTCTCTGTGCAAAAATAAAATACCAACAAAGTTCATTTGTATTATGAACGGTTTAAATGGAACGGTGTCCCGCGGACCACCATACCCATTTCAATTTGACAAACGAGCGTCAGAAGATTACATTCAAGTACCTACATCTTAGTAGGATATGCATGGCATCTGATATACCGTTGTTTCCCACCAACTGCAGCTTTGATTTAATTCCCTTTGAATACCATTAAGAATCAAACATATGTGAAAAGTCATAATTGCTCATTGCATGCTGAATACTGTTATTTGGGAAAACCAAACAGACCCTAAATAGCTCGAAGAGATTTGCATACTGAGTAAAGGTAATGAGTAAACTATGTAGGGCCCACCATAATTTATGTCTTTTATCCAAACCTTCCGTCCATTTTACAAGATCAACTTAGGCCATGAACCTAAAATTATACAATATCCAAAGCTCGAGTGGACCACACCATAGGAAAAAAGTATGAATTTTACACTTGCCATTAAAAATTTCTTGGGGGTCATAGAAGTTTTGGATCAAGCTTATATTTGTGTTTTCCCTTCGTCCATATATTTGTGAACTTATGAACAGGTTGGATGGCAAATAAACATCATATTGGGCCATAGAAAAGTTTAATGGTGGACATCATTATTCCTATTATTTCCTTTGGTGTGGTCCACTTCAACGTTGGATATGCTTCAATTTTATGGTAATGTCCTGAAATGATATTTAAAAACTGATGAACAGATTGGATAATACAAATAGATACATAGTGGCCCCACAGATTACTCAATATGCAATCCATTTCCTAAATAGCTGTCAAAATCAAATTGCTTGTAAAAAAGCGTCAAAGGTAGTACCTTGAATAGTCAAATACCGTAATAACCGCGATCGACCTAAGTAGAATTCGGGTAATGACTAAATAGTCCATATCTGAATTCGATTTCTTAGGTCAGATGTCGGGTAATCTGATATTCATTGCCAACCATTGATGCACCATGTTCTGATGCATGGGTGATCTGGACTGTTGATATGATGGGCCTCACTGCAGATGTAATGCCTCCGGGCACTTTTCATGTCAACTAATTCTGTTCATCCTATCTATCATTATTATTATTTAATACATTTATTAAAAATATTATTATTAAAGAAAATGTTCATATCTTAATAACCCGATTAGAAGTCCTCGTGATGTTAAATTCTATACCCAAGAGACCACAGAGACCCCGTTAGAAAATTGTTTTGTGGATACACCGAAAATAAAAATGAAATGTGAAAATTTTCTTCACTAGGCTGAATCACGTAAAAAATTATGTTGTCCTTAAAGCGTAATTTGCCTCCTTATCAACTGTTGATGAGTTATAGGCAAATTACTTCTATGATAAGACAAGCCTTATCTGGATCCAGCATGTAGCAATCATGATGGCTCCCCTATGGAACAGTTTGAATGCAGTAGATCTATTCTGACAGACTCAAACAGTAGAGATGTTCACAGTATTCTAAAATGGAGATTTAGATTATATCTGATCTGATGGGAGAGATGGTGTGTTGAGATGATGAAAATCAGACTGGAATAGTCCAGTTTATATAGGCATCAGGTAGTGGACCATTGTTAGGAGGCTATCAATGGTTCAAAACATTTAAAAAATATTTTTTATTGTTGATCATTAACTCCAGCTGTTTCTGGTCGTCGGATCAAAGGATCTGACCGTTAGATCATCATGGTCTATTCGTTTTCGGACCGTTGTGGCTTTCTAAGCAGAGAGCCGTTTTCAAAAAATGTTGAGCGTTTCGGATTTATGATCTGACCATTCTCAATCTCCTATAAAATTCAGACCATTTCAGACCCCACCGCACACAGGCACTGACCAAACCTATCGCACTATGATTGCACCATCTCGCGAGGGAGTGACCACTTTAGGACATGTGTGAAATGCAAAGTGCGCCAACTAGCGCCACTACAGCCACACTGCCCACGCCCTCGCCTACCCCCAAGCGTGCGCCCGTGCATGTGTTCCAGTGCGTAACGCAACCCGAGCATCTCCACATCCAAAACACCAAGTAAGAATACTCTTCACAAGTCCACATATAAATCACAAAAGAATTTCAACCATTTCTAATTGGGACAAAGCACACAACGCACTTTTCGAATTTGAAATTTTTGAAAAAGCATTTTGACGGCAAAATCCTAAAATTTTGAATTTTTGAATTTTTTCAAAAAACTACTAAATTTCAACAGACCCTGCTTGACCGCTGCTCCCCATGTGGGTCGTTGGCCTCATGTGTGCGTGGGGCACGTAGGGTCCATAGAGATAACACCTTCCCTACCCAATCTAGACCACCTAAACAATCCCACGAGAGAAGTGATCAGAACCATCCAATTAAAGTGATTCTATAAGAGGTGGGCCATCCATTGAATGAGTATGGAAAACACATGCACCATTTTTTATAGAATTGGCTCACTAGATTACATTTATCAAAATTTGATAACCATGGTTCTTGCAAATATTAATTAGAAGATAAAACTTAGATACTCTTTCATAGTGTGATAGAGATACGCAGGCAGATAGAATTTGATTAGAAAATGCATACGTGGCGTACAAGTGAATCAAGATAAACTGTCCAAATTAGGTGTGTCTGTTCGGATGCATCATCAACCAAGGTTAGATTTAGTTAATTGTCAAACCAACGAATCCATTGATATGAGATGGTTAAATCAAAAGCATCCAATGCCCCTGTTTCACTTTTTTTTTTATCATGTAAGTTTATATTTATATTTATATACCCGTGCATACGTTCTTTCCAAGAGTATATTTTAAGTGACAGCATATCATATGTAATGTTGATGCAAGAATTTGGACCGCCATCTTCAGACCTTTGAGCACCCGCGTATGAGAAGAACAAAGGAAACCTTGGCTAGAGCAGGGGACCCTTCGATACCAAAGTCAAGCTAGAAATTTAGGTCTAGTCCTATTAAAGGGTTTAGGGTGAGAGATTCTGTGTACTTTTTCAGTGTGGGTAGATCTTTTATTTATAGTGTATGTAGGACGGAGTAGTCCACAATCTCAGGAAAAACCTTAGCCATTAGGCGAGATGTGCGCAATTGGTGAATGTGGGCAATTACTCTGGAATCACGCGGTCGACGGTTACGCAGAGGTGATGGATGTTGACGGTTACCTCGAGGTCATGCATACCTGTGGTGAATTGGCACTGCTCTGATCGGAGCGTCATAGGTTAGCACGAAGTTTCATATGTCGACATGGTATGAACCTCTTATTTCGTCCGAGATGTACTCATATATGAGTGATCCGAGGAGGCTATCAAGACTCATGAAGAAGTTAAAGGCTACATAAGTTGGACATCACAAAGATCCGAACTGAATCTTCATTTGTTCATGTCGAAGCTGAGTTGAACCAATTGGTTAACCGGATAAAGCTAACCTGAACTGAGCCGAGTTGAACCAGTCAATTGATCACTGAGTTGCACTAAGCCAAGCTTGACCAATCTGTTAACCTACCAGGAATTGTTATGGGGGGCTCAGAAGTTCTTCATTGGTCATCTGGGCTATTGGTTTTTCTGAGCTGATGGTTGGGCCTATCTTCTCATCAATCCCATCCATTCTTAATGAGTTCTTCCTCAACTTCACCGAGTCGATTAATCCCTTGGGGTTGTTCTGACCGGGGTACTTCATGACAATCCTTGTGAGATACACAGGTGGAAGCTCGAGGACGTGCGCTGCCGAAGATTGCGCCTGGAGACGCGAACTTTAGCTTCTTTGGGTGAGGTGGCATAAGAGTGTATGCTCGTCGGCCCCAATTGACCTTGAGGCAGTCGGACCATATTTTCTCATAACATGTACCACACTCCCAGAGTATCAAATAAGCTAAGTCCTTAATTAGGGAAGCAGATTGCGTCTGGGCTTTAATGGATGGGTTTTATCCATTTTGTTAATTCAATTTTTTTCAATTATTTCAGGATATGACCTAAAAAATGAGGCAAATCCAAGGCTTATGTAGACCGCAAGGTGATGATGGTGCCACCGTTTAAAACTTACAGGGAGCTCTTAGGAGGTTTCAATGGCGGGCATTTAAAATGATATGGAAAAATGGATGAATAGATAAATGAAGTGAATAAAATCCATGAAGCACATGTAAACACCCCACCTCAGGTCAACAAGCTGATTGAATTAGATCGACTCAACACAACCAAACTTAATTAGTGGCTAAGCTGATTGAATTGGATTGACTCAATACAACCAAACTTAGTGGCTAAGCTCGGACCTGACCTTAAACGATCTAATTTAACCCTAAACACTAAAAACCTAAACGCGAGTCCTCAACCTAATCCAACATAGTCAAACTTAGTCCAATCCTCAACCCAATCCAACTCAATTCAGCCTAGTTAAATCGAGTCAACGTCCAACCAAAACCTTGTCCTACCGCAAGTTAATTCGTCGAGTCAATTCACCGAATTAGCTTATCTGGTTTATTCACCTAGTTAACCTATTAAGTCAAATCGAACTAAAAGCTCATACCCGTAATAAGCTCGAAGTAACAACAATATAACACTAAGAGAGGCAAGGCCACCACATGTGTACAGTTTCCTACCTGCCAAAGCAGGGTGCGGGGAGCCTCGGGCAGCACCTTGCATACCGCCTTGCACGTGGCACGCCCTACCTTAGCAATGGAGGTGCAACGCTTGTGGAGTTGTTCTTGGTTTGGGGTACAAGTGCATAGAACTGTGAAAAGACTATGATACCCCTCTTTTGGGCCAAAATTACTATTTTACCAACTCATCTAGCCAACGAGATCTTGACATGTGGCAATCTTGAATCTCATCCATCAAACCCTAAACTTTGAAGGAATTTAAATTAATTAATTAATTAATTAAAAACCCCATACCCTAACCACTTAACCATACCAATTATCTCATCCCTTTGCCAATGAGAGTAAAGAGCAATAAGAGTGAGTTCAACCTAGGTGAGCCTGGTCTAACCCAAAGCCTTAGCCACCTGTCAAAGCCTCAATTCAGGCCACTTGATCTAATCCTTACAATACTGTCATCCATCCTACCATCCAACTTTTATCAACTTCATCGACTCCTTACATAGGCACTAGGAAACATCCACTCCCCTCTTAACCCCATGTTTATCATATCATTTACCATTTCATAGTTTCTACACATAATCTGCTCGAGTGTATGCTCGATGGCTTGTCGAGTTATTGAATCCTGTCCATTAAAAGGTTAGGTTGACAGGTCATTATTCCGCTTCGACAAGTGAGCTAAGGTGGATTTATTTGAACCAGGCTACTATGTAATAGCGAGGTGACGCAGGGAAGGACGTGAGGTCGAGCACCGTCTTCCTCAAGATGATAAATATTCCGAATCCACGGAACTTCTCTGGACTCCTCACAGAGACTTCTCGAATCCACGAGGAAAGAAAGTAGAAAATAAGAATAATTTCTAATAAATTCGAAATTGATTATTCAATTCCCAAAATCGAGTTCACAACCCTTTAAAGGGAACCAAGCAATAAGAAAGAAATCAGACTCAAACTACAACTAAAACTCCTAGAATTCGCAACTTACTATAAATAGTAAACTTACTATTTATAGACGGTCATGATGTCTACTAGTGCGCAAGGTTTTCGGCTAAAAATAGTAAGTGTCCTATTTGGCTTCACCAAACCTTTCTCCTGATTATCCTAAGCACTTTTCATGTTGGACACAACTCCTAAAGCCCAACGGATGAAAAGTTATACTCAAACTAAAACTTACTATTTATAGTAAAAACAAAATTAAAACGAGGAAACGACCATCGATCAAGGGGTTTCTCGTAAATCCGGGCTGCGCAACCCGGCAGGTTGGTTGGCTAAAGTAGGTCGTTCTACCCCAAAATCATATATTTTACGTCGGATAACTCATTTCGGATTGTGAGATACGCCTGATCTAAGGTCCAATGGTCCGGATCACTTCTGTCGCCGACTGTGCCTTTTCTAATCCATCTTGGCCATGAAATTGTCCGCGACCTGCTCTACATCACGAGGGCACATTAACACACCATTACATACACTTTTTGCATCTTTAATGCGCAAGAACCAATCTTAATCCTCAATAGTTAGTTAGATATTGTGAAATAGAGACAGTATATAGTACGGACAGAGCGGGTGTTTAGCATCTTCCCTCTCTATAACCGTGATTTTTTACTGAGAATTTGTAGTCGCATATTAAGGAGTCATTTCAAGATTGAGATTTTTAAGACCCATTTGACATTTACAAGGTCAATTCGACCATGTGAACAAAGTACTTGGCTAGTTACGACTCCAGTCATACATAACACCATCTCATATACATCGGAAAATCGCACTTGTATGCGTGGTCCGCCCCATGATCCCATGTCCACAATACGGTGGGTCCCATATAGTCCTCCCTGCCTAGACTAAGTATGTCCACGTGGGGGTAGGACACAATCTCCCCTCATTAGGCCGCTTACTAGAAAGCAAAGTAATTACTTGCACTTGTTTGCATTCTAACTTAGCTTGCTTCTCCAATTTTCTCATGGAACCTATTATTGTGTAGGACATCTGATATATGAAAAAAAAAAGAAAAAGAAAAAGGAATAGACCGCATGATGAAGATAGCTAGGTGAAAATAGTTAGGCCCACACACTCATTGGGTAAGAAATGTTGGCGACATGGTAGGGCCCACCCTACCCATCTAATAAATCCTAAAAACCCTACCCAGTGTTGATAAGTTGATTAGGTCAAACTCAACCAACTTAACTCAACTTAGTTAACCTAGCTAATTTAGTCAACTCATTCATCCTAGTCTAATCCCAGTCAATCCATTTAACTTGATCAACTAAAAACCAAGTTCAAACCTAAGTTCATTAGCATTTAGGACTACAATAAAGTAAATTTGAGTTAACCAAAGGTAATAAATACTCAACGGTTCAGACATACTATAAACAATAGTTCATGTGTGGGTATCTATTCTCAACTATTGTTTATAGTGTGTCCCATCTAAGTCATGAATTGACTTTCTAAGCAAATGGATGAAGAAATAGGATTTTTAACCCCTCACACGCTAATATACAAATCCAGTCTTATTTCAATCTGAATCGAAATGAATGAAGAAATAAATTTTTTGAGATAAATCATTTTTTAATTAATTATTCATCAAATCTTTCTAAATAAAATTAGAGCATATGACCAATCAACTAATATAAATATTGGTAAACATGAATTAAATCTAACTGAAAAAGTAACAGATCTAAGATGCCATTAGTTTGAAGAAAAATAAAAAGGAACTTTAAAAATTCTCATAAATGAAAGCTAAAGAAGCTACTTAATTTTGAAGTAACAGTTAAGAAAAGCAATGATTGGAGTAGAAGAATAAGTATCTAAAGAGGATTCCTCGCATCTCTCTCGTTCACAGCCATGCATGTTGGCCTTTTTTTAATGCTTTGAAGATGAACTTTCTATAACTAGAGGATTGAAATATTCAATCCTAAAACCTTTCTCGCCTATCAAACAAATGGATGTGCATTTCAGCAACCATGCAGATTGCCTCAACACGGACCCTCCGATCATAAGCTATGTAGGGCCCACCATGTTCAAACCTTCCTAAGGCCTACGGCATTTCTTATTTTCCATCCAACCTGTTCACAAGATCACATAAACCTGGATGAAGGTAAAGTTCAAATATCACCATTGATCAAAAGCTCTGCAGCTCTAAAGAAGTTTTTAATGGTTTTCGTTCAATCCCCACCGTGTGGTCCACTTAATTTTGAATATAATTAATTTTTTGTCCTATGTACTAAAACTATATATAAAAACGAATGGACGGTGTGGATAAAACCCATAAATCACGGTGGGTCCCTCGCGTCCCTGCACGTTCCGAACTTGGAGCAGGCGGAGTAGCACCCAATCCGCGCCCTACCAAGGGTAGTTTCGGTAATCGCAAAAGTAAGGGCAACAACGATATTTTACCAATAAACAGGGTCAACCTATCAAGCATGATTTTCCAGTACAAGATAAAACAGCGGTTGGAAGGACGAACCGCCCTCGACTGAAAGTCGTTTATCGTCCAGACAACGTCTGCCTCTCACTCTAAAAAAAACAGCTGAAATTCAATTTTTTTAAATTCCATATCTGCCCAAACCCCAACATCTTCAGTAGAGTTGCAGCTTCTTCGAAAAATAGGAAAAAACAGAAACTTAAACGATTCCATTTCAAGAAAAATCCGACTACACTCGTCTGAGATTCTCTCAGAATTCGATCTCCGATGGCGAGTTCCGGTACGAATCGGAGCCTTGACACGTGCTTCGGTACGGGCTTCCGCTCCACCGTCGACGACCCGCCGAGAATCCACCCCAAGGAAGTTGCGCCATCGGCCGCCGGACGTTCGCCGAACGCCGCTGCTGACGTCGACGATAATAGCTGGATTGCTGTGGTGGTGTCTTGTGTGAGGATCGTGATCTGTTTCACGGCGATGATGGTCACGACGTTCGTGTGGACGGTGATTATGATGGTCCTGGTGCCGTGGCCCACTGCCAGGATCAAGCAAGGGAATGTGTACGGACACGTGACGGGGCGGATGCTGGTATCCTAAGAGTTTTGAATTTTTGTGGTTTTTCTCTGATTGGAATTTTGATTTTTGGTTTCTTGGATTGGATGGGAGTGTTTGGTTTCTCTGTTTTTTTGGAATTTGCTTGAATTTTCTGATTCCCGATATTGGATTTTATGATTTATCACTCGAGGAGATATATATATCGTACTCGGGTTTTCAGATGGTACAGGTGGGGTCTGTGGTTTTGTGATCTGGACCGTTGATCTGTTTGACCTCAACATGGATGGTCCATTCCTTGAAAATCTCATGGATTGGAAAATTGGATCGTTCCATTCTGTAGAATTCAAATGGACGGTCAGGAACATAAATACAGCAACGGTCCATGTTGATTAATTGAAAGAAATACAGAGCCTCTCTGTAGTTTGAATTCTCTGATTTCTGCCCTTGGGTTTATATGATGGTCCGCCCAAGGACATGTATATCATACTCGGGTTTTGATATGGTGTAAGTGGGGCCCATGGTTTAGTGATCCGAACCGTTGATCTGTTCGAACTTATCACGGATGGTCCATTCCTTGAAAATCTCCTCGATTTGAAGATTGTACCTGTTTAATCCGCGGACATCGCATGGATGGTTGGTAAGAGAAATACAACAATGGGAAAAAGGTCCAGCATTTGTGGTTAGGATTATCCAACTGGGGGAGATTTTGGGAGCATGGCACATCCATGGTGGGGTCCAGCACAACAACGGTCCGGATCACTGAACCATGGACCCCACCTGTACAACTGAAAATCCATTGTAGTGTGCTTGTTCTATCCTCTGGGATTATGTAATTCCTCTGTTTTTCATGGATGCTCTCTTTTCTTTCTACTTCTGGCTGTAGATAAGGAGAACAAAAGGGATGTATGCATCAAAAAGTGGGGGCATGATGCTTGACTTTTACAACTTTTGGCTGAACTAGAACTTGCATTTTGTGATGTTCATGTCCACAAGATTACTTGAGCACTGTAGTCTACTGCTTGCATTTGAATTATGGAAGGGCCCCACATGGGTTCATGTTTGGTTGATCTCAATCGTCCATCTGATAGGCATCAGCATGATGGGCCATGGTTTCGAAAATAATTATGACCCGAGATCTTAGTTTTGTAGATTTTTTTTATTGAATTTGGACCGTTGACGGCATGGTTCCAATGCCACAAATTGGATGGTCAGGATCGTTGATTGGTGTGGCGCAGGAAATGCACAAAGTTGGATTAGTCCTACTTCATTTGAAGCAAATAATCAACCGCAAATTGTCATTACATTCAGCATAAATTGGACTAAAACAAAATAATAAAAATTGCATAATATGGATAAATCATTTCCAGTTTGTTGACCTTAATTATTGCAATGTGAATTGATTTTATATCCAAACACCACCTTTCATAACTACAAATCTAGATTAGAAATTTTTATTGCAATTTGAATTGATTTTTTGTACAAACACTGCCTTTCATAACTACAAATTAGATTAGAATTTTTTCTGCTTATCTTCTTATAGATACTGGTTTAGCGATTCTTCTCGTATAGGCAAACTTAAAGGAGAACATATGTGGGAAGTAGAAAGATCTTTTCGTTGAATCTACGTCCTTCTCAATACTAGAAAGATTAATGGAACTTTCATTTGGTACTGTGAAATCATTGAATTCTATGTTTGGATATAGAATGGATTCCTGATTTGCCATCATACAAGCGACAAAATCATAAAAACTTATTGTTTGATCAGCGTCTCACAATAGAAACAGATTTAAAAGCTGTGATTAATGGATAGCAAGTTTGATCAGGTTTGCCGTCCCATGTAGGTGGGCCTCACATGAATATGAGTATGTCCATTTTGCACTGTTGGCTTTGTTAAAACCATCCAATGTTTTAGCATGTGTGGCCCACCTGAATAGTGGACCGTCCTGATTTTTGCGCTGGGTTATCTTCATGGTTAAGCATATTTGCTTGCTTATAAATTCTAGGAGAGAACCCGCAAAATGATTATCGAAGAACTTAACAAGTTTCAGTTAAGTAGCTTTGCATTTTAGGGAAATGCCTGGTCTTCCATCGTTCCAGTGTAGCGTTCTGTGTTAAAGAAATAAGAGTCTCGATGAAGTTTGATTTCACAGGAAATAAACATGAGCTTTCTCAGGCTTCTCAAATGACAGATCGGAGCTGAATCTTAAACTCTCGAATACTAGATGGTTTGTGAGTGCCACAACTCGGCCTTCTTCATGTAGATCATAGAAGGTAATGAAGACGAATGCTTTGAAAATAATTGAAAAGCTTCTTTATTCAGGAAAGAGACTATCACCATTTACATGACATCAGTAATCCTTTAGGATGAGAATTAGAAGGCATCCAGACTCATTTAGTTGGCTGAATTACTAAGCACACAACTGTCTGTCTGGACAGCATGGATCAGACACACATCATGGTGGGTCCCACATATTTTTGTTCTCAATCCTTGATACTGCTATTAGCTGTCAACTAGTAGGGGTATTGTAGGAGTGGCTGGAGAGAATTCCTTATGTAAATAATAAATGCTTATTTACCACCAATTACAGGGGAAAACGAAAAATCAAACAGCCCGAATCCCATCCACTGAGGACTCTTTGAGGATTGCATAGAGGGATTCCTTCAGTCTCTTTGCTTTTGAATCTCTTGGTATGAAGGGAAGGGATCAGAATCCAAATCTTTCCATATCAATGTTCAGAGACTGAAGTATGAATGCTGTGGAGAAGAAGTGGCTGGACACTGCAAAAGTCCATGGACCCATGAAAAATATCCAAGGCTGGGAGGGAAGTTTAGGGGGCGTTTGGATCTTAAGTTACTTAAGATAAGCTACTTATGCCTTAAGTAGCTAATCTTGATTTCTATTTATTAAACTGAAGTGAGTTAGTAACTTTAAATTAAAAAAGCTACTTATAATTTATCATAAACCAAACTTACTTTTCTCAAATAAGTTGCTTATCTACTTCTGTAAGTAGAAAAAGTAACTTATTTGGCGGTATCCAAACGGGCCCTTAGTGACTTTGGCCAAATACAAATGGGGGAAATACTGTTTCACTCTGCATTTCTCCTTTTCGCTGGGCTTCCATACGGATTTTCCATGTCCATGTTTCAGATTCTCCATATCCAAATGGGTTATTGAAAATCTCTAGTAATTATATCTTTTCAATTCATTTAATATGTCTACGAAGTTATTGTATGGCTCAGTAATCAGTATCAATGTTTTAAATAGCGAATAACGTATGGCATAGCATTCATTCTGAAGGTCGGGCTTGGTTGCACCAGATATAATGAAAGTTGCACAACATATCATGATATTTCATGATATCTGGTGCAACCAAACACAACGTAAAATAATAAAAGAATTAGGGCAAAGATTAATTATAAAGATAAAGAAGAATAATAGAACTAGTTTAATACTATTACTCTTATTATTTTACGTAAATTGTGCAAAAGAGTTACTTTTTATTGACAAATAGAAAAATGTAACAAATCATGAAAATATTAATTGATTTTTGTTTTCATGAAAACTAATTTGTAAGGTAATCTACACAGCGTGTAGCATAGGATACGTGCTACTTAAGCTATTTTCATGAGCTGCGCAGCATTAAGGCTAAGTTATGCTGTGTAGTTTAAAGCACCGATCAATATATCAATCTACCAAGAACTCGGTTATCCTGGAAAACTTAAGAATAATTTATTATGAGCACATACCTTGCTATTGTATCTGCTGACTTTAGCTACTTGTTTAAGATCCTGTTTGGATATTCCCCCAAATTGTGAGGCAACCATTATGCTATGTGTTTTGGGTGTCTCAGCAAACCGTTTCCATGTTTGGCGGTTAACATTTTCCTGTTTTTCTGCTCCAAATCTTAATAAAATTAATTACATTTTGGACCTTTTTTTCTCAATTGAGATTCAGGTGGAGCGATCCTGTTTGGTGTGAAAGGAGCATGATTCTGTCCTATTCATTTGCATCGATTAGCATATTTCTCCTTGATTTCTAATAAGGCAATTTGACATCCTTTCATGATGTTTGGTGTGAATTGTGATTACAGATGTGGATTTTAGGGAATCCGATAACGATAGAAGGCGCCGAGTTCTGTAACACAAGGGCTATTTACATCTGTAACCATGCATCTCCCATCGACATTTTCCTCATCATGTGGCTGACTCCAACGGGTACTGTCGGAATTGCCAAGAAGGAGGTAAGTGACACATTTCGGTCAGGACTCAAAACTATCATAATCAGACTTCAAAATGTTCAAATTTGTATAAATATGAATATTTACCAATGCGTTTGGAAGCATCAGGAGTATTCAATTAACATTTCCCATTTGATTTAGGGAGTGTTTGGATGTTGCTGAACTCCCATTTGAGTAGAATTGCTATTGTGCTCATTTCTTTACTACAGGAAAAGAGTTCACTTGTCATCTCAAGCCCGATTGATGAAGAAAGTGCACTCCACCCAATGTGGAATCCGCTTTCCACATATTGGGCAGAACTCCAATTGGGTGCTTTTCAAACTGACTGTTAATCAAGGAAATTTCAGATTTTATAAGATTTTTATCTACCAGAGAAGCGTCAATGCATCCTCTAAATACAGACTGCTGAAATAACAGATGTTTTTATTCAGATCATTTTCTATCCACTGTTCGGACAGCTTTATGTGTTGGCAAACCATCTCCGGATAGACCGCTCCAATCCAACCTCAGCAATTGAGTCGATGAAAGAGGTGCTATGCTATTCTTCTCCCCAGATTCTTACCCAGCACTTTGGGCTGCTGTTTGGATTCACGACAGGATCAAATTGCAAACATTCAGTTCAATCAAAGACGAATTGCTCAATATGAGGAAGTGGCCTTGAATTGTGGGTGTGTCCCTTCATCCTAGCAGGATAGTGGGTCAGATGAGATATACACAACATGTTAAATCTCATAATGGGCATCCTCCTTTCAGAGGACAACCTAATTACCTAATTACCATATGTTAAATGAGTGTAAATTAAGCTTATTCTACTAACAGTTTTATATTATTGTTTATATGTCATTCATGATATCCAATCCTTTATTCAGAAGCGTCCAAACAAGCTTTCCTCTATCATACATACCTTTTGTTCATTAGCCAAAATATATGACTATTCTAATTAGTATTTTGATCATTGGAAGTATGAACATTTGATTGTTTGTGGACCATTAAAAATAATCTAACTGGTATAGTCCACCTGAGTATTATATTTGCCTCGTATTTTTAAAATTTTTTAAAATATAGTCTTTACATTTTGGAATTTGGAGTAACACAATTGCAATTTGGAGTATGGTCCCACACAGATAGTGGGCCATTTCCTCCTTTATCGAGCTAATTATCGCAATTCAGTTTGATTGTTCTTCCAAACGAAGCCTTAGCTGCATATCTAACTCATGATCCATGCCAACCGCAGGCGGCTTGTGCGATCGTCAAGAAGAACTTATCTTTGGTTATTTTTCCCGAGGGTACCCGATCCCAAACAGGACAATTACTCCCCTTCAAGAAGGCAAGCATCACACCCACTTCATCCATTGCCCCTGGTGGGCCCCACATGCCTTAGCCTCAAACTCAGGCCGGCTAGAAGAAGATGAAAATCAGACTGATAAAAAAAAATGATAGCAGTCTTATTTTCAATCTACCTCTAATGTTCAATCTACATCTGATCCACTGGATGAGTGGACCAGCCCAGCTTTTATGCCAAGGCATGTTCTCAGTGGCCCCACCTCCTGAATGGCCCAGATATCCCGCACGCCTTTCGCAATTCTCATCTTCAAATCTCCTTCCACATTGAGTCTACTTAACATTTCTCCTTTGTTACATTTCATTCATTTCTGTTCTTTCTTGTTTCATGTTCTTTCTGTTACATGGCAGGGCTTTGTTCACATAGCACTGCAATCACAGCTGCCGATCGTCCCGATCGTGCTGACCGGTACGCACCGAGCATGGAGGAAAGGCAGCTTACATGTAAGGCCAACACCTCTTGCTGTAAAATATCTTCCGCCGATAAAAACCGATGACTGGACTGCAGACAAGATCGATGATTATGTCAAAATGATCCATGCATTGTATGTCAAGCATCTCCCAGAATCCCAGAGACCGTCGGCGTCAGGACAGGTGGGCCATACCAAGAGTTTGAAATCATAGTTTCAGGTATGATCAGATGTATTATTTCTCATTTGGTGATGAATAATGGTAGAATCTCCTCTTAAAATGCTTCAACATTCATAAGTAGCAAATTCTGTTGGGAATAACACAATCAGTTGTTCCCATGGAGTCATTGGATATGGACCGTTTGATCATTTGTATTCAAGTGGACCCCAGTACACCTCAACGGTTATAGATCAGTGTTTCAAACGAAGGGACGAAATTGTAGATAGGAGAATGGTTGCATAGTGTCGATACTACCGTGTTTGACTGTAGTGTTGACCACTGTGGGGCCCACCATGATGTCTACATGGCATCCACTCCGTCCATTGAGGCTGATCAAATACTCATCTGAGTTACACCTGAGGAACAATATAAAATAATCCTCAAAACCTGCAAATTCACGTGGGGTTGGATTGATGAATGGATTGGATGCGATGCACAAAGCACGGTGGGCCCCACAAACAGTCTGGAAACCTTTGTTGGTTCTGGGTCCCCTCCCAACTGGGGCCATGAGCCCACGCTTCAGTAATCCAAACCGTTTGTCCAATGAGAGTGGGCTCTGATGGATGGGCCCTGCCTATTAAAATAATTTTAAAAAATTAAAAATTAAAAAGTACTTGATATAACCATTGTAACTTCTCAACCTTTCAGTTTGTGTCTCTGCAAGTCGGAGGTAAGAAGACCAGTGGGCAACGGTCCACATTCAACTTAAAAAAGCCCAAGATTAGTGGCCCAGGCCAGAAGCATCCGAGGGGAGCGGATTAGGTGTGACCCCGGATCCACCGAGGTGGGTGGGATCTCTGACAGTGGGGCCTACGGTGATGTTGTTCCCTATATCCGTGCCGTTCATCCGTTTCAAAAACTCATTTTAGTTCATGATCCCTTAAATGAAGCAGATCCAATTCTCAGGTGGACCATAATATAGGAAACGGTGGTGAGACCATAATCGCAGTTAGGGATCCAAATCTCAGGTGGACCATAATCGCAGTGGCTCACTGTGATGTATGTCACTTCATTCACGCCTTCCATTCGTATTGAAAGCTCATTCTAGGGCATGATCCAAAAAATGAAGAAGTTCCAAATCCCAATGTACCATAGTACAGGAAAAGTGGTGATTAACCATTAAAAACTTCTTGTGGGCTATAAAAGCTTTGGATCAAGATGATATTTGTGCGGTCTCTTCATTTTTTTTTTTTACATTATCAACAGGTTGGATGGAAAATAAACATTCGGGTGGGAGTTTTTAATGGTGGGGATTCAATCAAGACTTTTTCATGTGGTGTGTTCCACATAAGATTTGAATCAGCTTCATTTTTGGGATCACATCCTAAAATGAACTTTCAAAATGGTTGGACGGTGTGGATTTAAGGCACATACACCACTGTGAGCCCCACCTGCATTCGAGGCATGGTCTACGGATGGTTAGCCTCCAACACAGCACCTTGTCTCACAATGTTGGGTGGATGGCACCTGTTGGACAACTTTCTTTTCAAAAGCGTACTGCTTTAGCATATATTGAAGAGGATAGCTGTGGCACGTGTGGCACAAACATCATGGGAATGGATTGCATGTGCCCCCTGCGTACGGATATACCTGTTCCAGGGGCTGTGTGGGGCCCACAGAGATGTAAGTGATAAATCCACTCCGTGCATCTGTTTTTAAAGGCAACAATTGGATAGGAATCTAAAAATCAGATATATCCAAAACTCATGTGGGCTACAGTACATGAAACAGTGGAGATTGAACGCCCGGGGGTGACAGAAGTTTTGTATCAGGATTATATCTGTTCTTACAGTTTATCTGGGTGGTAATAACCATATGAACGGTTTGGATGAAATATAAACATCATGGTCAGGTTCAGGAGGGTTTCAACTGTGGATGTTTTCATTCCCGCTGTTTCATTTGTGGTGGCCCACCTGAGTTTTGGATCTGCCTGGTTTTTAGAATCACATCCTATTATGTTTTTTAAAAACAGGTGGACAGAGTGGATTTGTCATAGACATCTCTATGGGCCCCACACATGCCCGGGCACAGGTATAACTCCATGCTCATGCTCTCTCTTTAAATCAGGTCCATGTAATGTTGGGTGGGCCTTGGGCAGAGTTTTGTTGGACAGGAGTGGACGTGTTTGGATTCACGTTTGGGAGTGTACAGTATTGTATTAACATCCTTGATGGGATATGTCCTTTGTTTATTTTCGAACGACCGGGTGATGTATTCCACGTGTGCGAATACACCCTAAAACCACTTTTCATCATCAATTGGATAGTATCCACTGACGGCTATTTAGTGTCCGGTCCGTCTCTTCGCTCGATCGTATTGAAGAGGGATTGAGGTCGAAAATAGACCATATCAAAGCCACCTCCGTCTTTATCAAAAAAAAAAAAAAAAGGAACAATCGGAACCCGGAGGATAGTCACCAGCAGTCACCGATGCTGATCTAGCTGCACTGTTGCACGACAATCCAGCCATTAACTATACCGCCAATGTCATTGTTGCTTTGGACAGCCGCTAATAGAGATGGCCCTGGCTCTGTCTTCTTCTCCAAAGACAGCAACAGAGAAGATGGCAAGGCCATTGCTGCTATAAAATCACAGATGGGTTTCTCCAGGTGCGGCAGCCATTAATGGCTTTCGGTCGTGCTGGAAGGTGTGGATGAGCAAGCAAGGGGCATGCATTGCTATTGGCCATGGCTGATGGAGTTTATCATTGTGGTAATCAGTCACCAGCAACACCGGGAAACAGATGTTTGTTCGGCCATTAATGGCGGTCAACGGCAATGGAAGAGGATGATGGGTAGAAGTTCGCCACTTTCGGCCATGGCAACCAGCATCACTATAATCCAATCTAATGGGTAGAGTCTTACATCCCATGTCGTAACATGATCTGGGAAAACTGATGAATGGAGTTAATTCCACGAACATCATGATGGGTCACACCTAGCTTCCTGTCGCAGGTAATCCGAGTCCTGACAAAGCCCACAATTCCGGCCCGAATTTTGTGGTGAGAGAAACCCACAAAATCAAGACTATATAACTCAGTTTGGCATCTATATCGCCACACTGATTGTGTAGTACGACGACCATGGCTGTCCTATGGTCATCAACTCACAGTCATAGGCTAGTGTCTCAAGCCCTTATACGTTCATTTCCAAACATTGATCGGACATGAAATTGTATACATGCTAGGATAATACGTCCTATCCAAACATTGGTTAGTGGTACGTTTCTGATGGATGTATCTTGAATACCACTCAACATATACGTGAACCATACTAGAATACAATACAATACACCCAAAACGTGAATCCAAACAGGCTAGGTGATTGGGCTCATTGGACAAGTGTATCATGGTCTTCGGGTGAGTTGATCGGGCACCGTTGGATAGTGCGCATGTCAATGATCCTGGCCATTCATATGCTCTCTGGGGCCATTGTGATATATACATTTTATTGGAAGTAGATGGAAGGATCAAGTGAACCACACCACACGAGGAGCAGTGAGGATTGAACTCCTATGGTTGAAAACTTCATGGGGCCTACTGTGATGTTTATTTGCCATCCACCTCCCTCTTTTAATGGTTAAGCTTTCAGTCCCCGCATCTTCTTGTGGTGTGGTTCACTTGAGCCTTTCAGGTGCCTCCTTTTTATGCTCATGCCCTAAAATGATCATTCACAATGGATGGATCGCATGAATAAAACATATACATCACCATAGGTGTTACGAGCCCTTGACAAGTTGGTCCATCCCTAGCTAGGTCTTGGTGGGGGAATGATATGGGGATGAACATGATCACATCTTCCTTAAGAATAACTACTCTGAATCCACAAAGCTTCTCTTGACTCATTACAAAGACTTCTCGATTCCATGAGAAAAAAAGCAAGAAAAATAGAAAATAAATTTTATAAATTTTGTAATTTGATTAATAGATAAAATAAACAAGTTCACAACCCTTTAAATAGGGATATTAAACCATACAAAAAGTTTCGAAATCAAACTACAACTAAAACTAGTGAGTGTCCTATTTGGCTAACCATGATGTTCTCCTAATTATTCCAAGCACTTTTCAAGTTGGGCGCAACAACTAAAGCCTAAACGGATGAAGAGTTATACTCAAACTAAAACTTATTATAAATAATAAAAATGAAAATAAAATGGGATTCTGACTGTCTACTTAATAGTATTTCACAAATTCGACAGGGGTAATCTAACATATCCAGGTTGAATGGCTAAAGTAGCTTGTCCTACCCCAAAATCATATATGGTACATCCGATAGCTCATTCCAGTTTGCAAGATACGTTTGTTTTGAGCTCTGACTGTCCAAATCACTTCCACTTCCAATCAAGCCTTTTATGATCCACCTTGGCAATGAAATTGTCTGCGGCCCACTTTACATCAGGGAAGTATGCAAACCATGTCTCAGAGAATGGTTGGATTTCCCTTGAGTTTGTATGGGTCGCATTAGAGGTGGAAACCTCACTGATATCCTCGACAAATGAATGGTGCAAGCACCACCTAGCTTGGAACTAATGGCATGAAACTAGGGCCATATAGACTTTTGTGGCCCAACAAATGAGTTGCTTTTTTCTACTTACATCATTAAGTAACTTATTTGAAATATGTTTGATTTATGATCAATTATATGTTGCTTTTTAATTTAATGTTACTTAATCATTTCATTTTAATAAATAAAAATCAAGATAAATTACTTGAAGCATAAGTATCTTACTATCCAAACACCCCCTTAGTGTAAACATTAACAGGTTGTTCTGTGAATTAATGCACCACCCAATAGAATCTCTAATAACAACAACTCATAATCTCCAATAACGACAACTCTCTCTCTCTCTCACGAAATGGTAATCAATGGTCACCATTAAATAGACCACGACATTAAAGTAGGGCAAAGTAGAAAAAGAGGATGGTACCCTTGACCATTAAATAGACCACGACATTAAAGTAGGGCAAAGTAGAAAAAGATGATAGTACCCTTGGTAGACCAAAAAGATACATTTCCTTGTGCATGAACTTGCCAATATACCTAACCTTGAATGTAATATCTGATCAAGTGATAGTTAAGAGCATTACAGAGCACCAACAAGGTGTTGATGATAGTTAAAGGCAGTGTAAAGCACCAACAAGGCATTGATTATCAATGGATCCCTAAGTAGGCCATTGGACATAATAGAAAGTTTTGTACTTGGAGCTATAGAAATGGAGTAAGGATTTACATGGACTACAGTATTCCATTGGAAAAAATCAAGTATGTTGAATTTGCAAAGGCTAAGAGACCATGGTGTAAAAATGAAAGAACATGATAAAGTAGAAGCATATTGTGTATTGAGTAATTGACTAAACTTTTTAGGAGTTAGTGTGATGTATGGATCTAATCCATGCCATCTATTCATTTTATCAGCTCATTTCAGGGCATGAATCCAAAATTGAAGCTTATCCAAAGCTTAAGTGGACTACACCATATGAAACAATGTGAATTGATAAAAACTTCTTGGAAGTTTTGGATCAAGTTGATATTTGTGTTTTCCCTTTATCCATGTCCATATGTCCTTACAATCAGGTTGATAACAACAAAATAATATTATTATGGCCCAAGGGAGGTTCAAAGGTGGACTGTGTGGTCCCACCTAAGCTTTCAATGGGTTTTAATTATGGGCTTGTGTTGATAAGACACATGCATACACAGTGGCTCCCAGAGAGATTTCATGATCTAAAAAAAGAGATGGACAGTATAGATTAACAGGTACATCACGGTGGGTCCCCACATAAATTTAGCCGGTCCTTGCTACATTCAAGGGGGGAATCTGCTTTCATCCTCAGAGCTATGAAAGAGATGTCATCTACGTATACACATAGGAACAAAACTATAGTAGAAGAAGTGAATCTCAATAAGTCAAGTGTATTGAGAAAACTCTACAGGGCCCATCATGATTTATGTATTTTATCTGCTGTGTCCATCCATTTTACCAGATAAATTTAGGGCTTGTATGTTGATTCGGCCTTGAGATTGCCCCAAGCGAACTTGGTTCAATAAGATTTGGTTTGATTTGTAACGCTTGCATAGCATCCGCTCGTTGCCCATGCAAGGTAGCTCATTGTGAATATTTTTAAAACAATGGAGGGAGCCACCAATAAGTTCAAGAGAGGAGACAAAGACAAAGGAGACCAAGGCCCTCATCCAAAATCAATGGTTCAAACCAACTTCATGTGTCACCTAAGTTGGGGAATCTTAGGGCTGTTTAGGAGTGTAGATTTGGAACCCCATAGATTTGAAATCATCTTATTGTGTTTTGGCACGTTGGATTCAAAATCAACTTTAATCCTAAAGTAGCTATGCATGATATATTTATGGGGGTTTGAATTTAATTACTAGATCAAATTTAATATCCTTTATCGGTAAACATATGTAACGTTTGACACAATAGTTATAATAAGCGTGCTGAAATATATACTTTGTCAAAAAATGATGAAATTCTAAGTCTCAAATGGGCCACAAGCACCAGATCACATCCGAGTAACTAACTAGTGATTTTTAACTGTTGATTTACATGAACAATGTTTGGATGGTGTTAAGCATCATATTAAAGTAATTATAGTGATACAATTGATAGTCTAATTATTTTGGGATATCATTAGTGGGCCATGTGTCCAATAGATTAATAGTCTAGTGACACACACTACATATGCAACTCTTGGAAGAATTTTAGATGTAATTGAAGCTTTCACAGTGGATTTGAAACTCTCATTTACTTTATGATGCCAAACAATCGAGGGATTTAAAATCCCTTCAATCCCTCCCAAATCCATAGTGCCAAACGTCCTTATAATTTTTACACTGTTAAGTAATTGTACAGTTTCTGGTCGGCTATAGATTCCAAGTTTTATTTTAGCTGGTGATGACTCCAAGTAAAATGTACTTTTACCTTTGAGTCAAACTCACGTTTTAATCAAATCAAAGCCAGAGCCAACAGATGAAAAAAAACCAAGAAAAATGTGCGCATCATTCCACCACATGACCTCACGCGTGGGAAGGTATTCACATAATGATAACTCTGCTGGGGATTGCAAGCCACTAGCCATGACTCAATTCAAAATACGAGACTTTATGATTATTTAGGGGATTCATTAACTTTCATCATTTTGGTCTTTATTGATCCCATGCTAACCTACTAATATACTAACCAACTAACTTTTTAGTTTTCATTGGTCCATTTTACTTTCCCGCTTACATTGTGCATTCCAATACTTATTGTGAGCATCTTGTATTATAGATGCCACTAGTATGTATACTCTCATGCAATCCAGTTCATACCAGTCCTTTTACATTTATATTTGTAGATTTTTTTGTGCACTGGTTGTCCTGAATTTTCCTGATATTTAAAATTTGTAGGTTCATTTTTTATAAAACCAAAAAGATAAAAAGAGTAAAAAAAAAACAAAAAAAAAATAAAAAATCAGGAAAAAGAGATTGCACAGTAGAACAAAATCAGCCTACGGCAGACATACAGTCATTGCGCCCAAAAAACATTATATTTTAGGTCATGATCCGAAAAGTGAAGCAGATCAAGATCTCGGATGGATCATTTTACAGAAAATAATGCAAACTTAGCGTTAAAAACTTCTTGTAGGACGCAAAAGCTTTGGATCAAGTTGATATTTGTGTGGTCACTTCATGAAAGGTTTTTTGACCTTATCAACGGGTTGGATCGCAAATAATCTCATGGAATCCATGAGTTTTTTAATGGTGGGGATCCAATTGAGACGGTTTCCTGGCGTGTGTAGTCCACCTAAGAATTGGGTCAACTTAATTTTTGGGATCATGCCTTAAAATGAATGGTCAGAATGGTCAGACAGTTGGATTTAAGGCACATACATCAGTGCGAGTCCCACAGTCAGGACCGATTAGCTACTCCCCTACCATGAGCCCGCTGGCTGGTGCTAGTGCTCTGTGGGCCCCCTCATGATGTATGTGTTTCATCCATTCCATTCATCTATTTTTTTTAGATCATTTTAGCACTCCATCCAAAAAATTAGAGGGATATAAGTCTCAGGTACACCACACCATAATAAAATAATAGTTATTGGATATCCAACATTAAAATCCTCCCAAGGCCCACTGTACTGTTTATTTGACATCCAATCTGCTAATTAGGCTATACAGGCCTAAATGAAGAGAAAAAGCAAATATTAGCTTGATCCAAAACTTTTATAGCCTCTAAAAAGTTTTTAATGATCAACATTTATTCAACATGGTTTCTGTAATGTGGTCCACTTGAGATTGGGATGTACCTCATTTTTTATCTCATACCATAAAATGATCTAGAAAAATAGATAGACGACATGGATGAAACACATACACCATAGTGTCAAGGGAATAGCCAATCCGTTTCTCCCGCAGTTAGGGTCTCACCCAGTTCGGTGGACGGGGCAGAATCGGATCAGCTACTCCCTCTGCCACTAGCCAACGGCTGGTGTTCAGTGCTTTGTGGGCTCCACCATGCTATATGTGCTTCATCCATGCCATGCATCTATTTTTAGAGATCATTTACATTATCAATCAAAAAATGAGGCATATCCAGATCTTGAGTGCACCATATTTTTTGGAATCAAGTCTTAAAATGATATGTAAAAATGGATGAATGACATGTATGAAATACATACATTATGATGAGGCCCATAGATCACTAAACACTAGTCACGGGGCTGCTGGCGGGGGAGTAGCCAATTTCAGACTAGCATCCACCAAAGGGAAACAGATTGGCTACTTCCCCTGCCACCAGCCATGATGTATGGTGGTGGGTACTCCGTGGGTCCACCATGATGTATGTGTTTCATACATTCTGTTCATCCATTTTAAAATGTCATTTTAGGCTTGATCTCGAAAATAAGATGGATATAAATCCCAGGTGGGCCATACTATAGAAAAATAGTAGAGATTGGATATTTGCCATTAAAATCCACCCTAAGGCTTACCATACTGTTTATTTGACATCCAATTTTTTGATTAGGTCATACAAGCCCAGAAGAAGGGAAAAAGGAAAGATCAACTTGATCCAAAACTTTTATGTCCTCAAAAGGTTTTTAATGGTTGACACTCATTCAACACTGTTTTATATAATATATTCCCCTTAAGATTGGGTTATAACTTATTTTTAGTCTCATATCATAAAATGATATAGGAAAATAAATAGAAGAAATGGATGAAACACATATATCATGGTGGAGCCCACATATTACCGACTACCAGCGATTGGCTGGTTGGCTGAGCCACGGGATGAGGATTTTCTGATAAAGCTTCGGAAGGAAGTTCTGCGCTAGAAATCGAGGTGCAGTCTACTGTGATGCTTTGTTAGGAATCTATTCTGTTCATTCATTTTGTGAGTTAATTTTTTAATATAAAATCAAAATCAACCAGGATTCAATACTTAAGTGGGCCTCACCAAAAGAGAAGGTGGTTAGGAAAATTTTTACTGTTGGAACCTTCCTAGCGTTGACAGTGATGCTTACATGCCATTTATACCGTTCATGACCTCTTTTCTACTGGGATTAACTGAAAACACAGATATTAACATAATTCAAAACTTATATGGCCCGCAAATATTTTAACTGTAGACGTTCAATTCTCACCTCATTGGCCCACTTAAGCATTGGATCCTGTTCATCTTTGCCCTAACATCCTTAAATTAATACAAAAAAGGGATGAACGGGGTGAATTTCTCGTAAACATTGCAGTGGCCCCACCTGGTTCCCAGCGCACGAACTTCCTGTGAAAGCGCCCCCCAATGCACGCGGATTGCGTCCCGCCCCTCCTGTCTCCAGCGGTGAACGGGCAGGAGCTTTGAGTGGCCACCGTGATGTATGTGTCTTATCCACACCGTCCATCCATTTTCTTAATTCTTTCAGTATATAATTCCAAAAATAAGGTAGATCCAAGGCTTAAATAGACTACACAATGGGGATTAAACTCTCACCGTTAAAAATTTGTTAGGGGCCACGGAAGTTTTGGATGGAGCCGATATCTGTGTTTTCTCTTCACCCGGGTCTATGTAACTTTACGAATAGGTTGGATGTCAATTAAACATTAAGGTGGGCCCCAGAAAAGTTTCAATGGTGAGAATCATTATCACCTCTGCTTCCTGTGGTGTGGCCCACTTGAGCCTTGGATGTATTCATTTTTAAGCTTACAACCTAAAATGATATGAAAAAAATTGATGGACGGTGTGGATACGACTAATACATAACGATGGCCACTCAAAGCTCCTGCCCGTTCCCAGCTCGAGACGGGCGGGGGTAGGACGCAATCTGCGTCCTGCGCCTCCATCCTAATAAGCGGCTCGAAGCCCTCACACGTACGCAACGTCGCCACGTGTTTACGTGAAGCGCCTCTTCCATCATCGCGCGAATTCTCTTGGCATCTCCTTCGACTTATCTTTCTCACTCACGTCCCTATAAAAGTCTCCTCTCTCTCTCTCTGGCCGTCTCTCTCTATCCTCCTACTAGGGTTAGGGTTTTTATCTTCTTTTGCTTAGAGCTAGGGTTTTCTCGTCCTTTCATTCAGATCTATTGGATTTCTCTCCGTCTGATTCTTCTTCATATAGGGTTAGGGTTTATATAGATATGATGCAACCTGCTGCAGGCGTCGTTCCACCGCCAATGGCTCCTCCCGCCATGGATCAGCAGCAACACAACCACCAACAGTATCAACACCATCCGCATCAGCAGCAACAACAACCACAGCAGCAGCAGCAGCCATGGATGATGATGCCGCCGCAGCCTCAGCCGCAGCAGCCCCCGCCTGTCTGGAACCAGCAGCCACAGGTGCCGCAACCGGCTCCACAGCAGCAGCAGCAACCGCCTTTGCAGCAGCAACCGCAGCAGTCGCACTATCCAGCTGCCGCGCCTGCTGCGGCGCCGGCCCAGCCGGCGAGTGCAGATGAGATCCGGACGCTTTGGATTGGTGACTTGCAGTACTGGATGGAAGAGACCTATATTCACGGCTGTTTTGCTCACACTGGAGAGGTGAGCCCTTTGCTATCTCTCTCCACTGTTTGTTGATTTACATCATTGAAACACGGCTTTGCTTGGCGGTATCTCTTTCATTCTTGCAGTTATGGCGATCCTCGAACTGAGAACATGCCATTATAGTAGGAAATTTGGTTTGCACAAATCAATAAACATAAACCCATTTTTTTGGTAGAACCGGTGGTTTGTTGATTCAGACCATTGTTCTGTTAGCCCCATTATAGATTTATGATATCTTGAAAATAGGTTGAGACAACCAAAAATCTGATATCTGTGGCCTCTGATTGATTTAATCACTCCGGTAAAGTAGATCTGGACTGACCTAGCCATTAGAAAAAAGAATTACATGATAGAAAAACATGGTGAAGTCCAAATCCAGCTCTCAAGTCTCAATCAAAAGCTATAGCGTGAACAAACCAAGCTTTTAAGTCAGGCTTTTTTATCTTTCAGGCAGAGGGTTATTTCTGGAAATATGTGCAAAGCATGTAAACCTTCTAAAAACACTCTTTTTCAATAGTTTTGCATTCAACCATTGGTTTTATCTGTCAAAAAAGAAAAAGGAAAAGAAAAAATGAATAAAGAAAAAACCATGGGTTTGATCATCTCAAGCTTCTCAGTCAATGTTGCCAAATTGCATAAAATCGCATAAGCCAACAGCTTGGGCTGATCACTTATGCCATCGCATAATTGCATGAGTGATTGCTCATGCTGATGGATTTTTTTTAGGAAAAAATTCTAAAAAATAAGAAAAACTATTTATAATTACTACAAGTGATTGGATTGGGTTTATTTACCTATTTCCTTGTAGTTTGATTATTCGACAATGTATATGTTGAGTTATATTATATTATATATAACAAAACAAATTTAAATAATCAACAGGTTACACTAAGAGAGAATTAATTATTGAAAACTTAAAATATAGAAATCGTACTGATAATTTGAATCTTGATGAGTTGATGCATACAATGCAAGTTACAAGTAACTACGCATTACAATATACAAGAAACCTGATCATTGGCCATTCTGCAAGTATGTCATGATTACGTGATTATGCCATTGCATAATCATGGCATTCTTTAGCATGCCATGGCATACTTATGTGACCATGGCATAAGCGATTTGAACCATGGTATGCGATTATGCGATCACATATGATTACACTATTTTCAGTAGACATCATGGAATCAAAAAAGAAAGAAACCCCCAAAACCCCAAAGAACAGATGACACCATATTTCCCTAAAATAGTTTTTCAAAGTAAGGGAACTAATAACCAATGGGAGTCCAACCTTAATAAAACTTCTTAATGAGGTAATGCTATAAATAGAAAACATTAATTATGAAACCTTCTACAATCAGATCTTAAATTGGGTATCCAAGTATTCTTCTGAAACTAGGATTTCCAATATGACGAGGACTTGATGCATGAAATGGCCGGCCCTTGGAAACCTTCTTTTCTCCGATTTCTCCATTATCAATCAAAATTTTGTAACGAGAAAGGAATCCCAAATTGATCAGTTGCACCCTTAAAAATGTTTCCAAGAAGTTTCCAAAATTGCACAATTCTCCATGGAAATCAGCTCCCTCACCTGGCCGCCGAAATCGGTTATGGAAAATGATTTTCGATGGAGGAAAAATTATGGAAAACAAACCCTTCAAAGATGATTCATCCATCTAAATGATCATCCATACATCAGTCATTAGAAACATGCATCGAATGGAATTCAAATAACGGTTTATGCACCTGAACTCTAGATCATAATCTCAACAACTCAAGCCTAGATTCAAACCCTTCAATTGCCCCACCTCAAATATCATTTTCTTGTATTCTTTACATCAAAAGTAGATATTAGATGCATCACATGAACATCGATGGTCCACATTATTGTAAAAGGGGCTAATACTACGAAGGGTTTTCTAGATTTGGGTGTGGGTGAAGCTAGGGTTAGGAAAGTTTGAGGAAAAATGTGAGATTAAGGTTAAAGTGGGGAATTGAATAAATGGATTAAAAGATTTAGGTATTAGGAGGCGGGAATTAGGGTTTTGGATGTAGGAAAATTAGGAAAATTAGGGATTTTAGGTTAATTGAAGGATTTGAAGATCTAGTGTTTGGGAATTTGGGAGAAATTGAGAGATTCTGAGTTTTAGGGTTAGAGTTTTGGACAGGGGAAGATGAGGTTTTAGAGGGAAGGTTCAAAGAGGTAGTGGGAATAGAGATGTGGCTATACGAAGCAGCCCGTGGGCTCGCATGTGTGGCCTTACAGTCACACGATTGGGGTCTTGTTGGCTAGGGTTTGGTCTGTAACCTTGGTATTTTGAGGGAAATGATAAGGAAGAAGAAAGTACGGTGTTGGGATAGGTTTTGGATGGTTTGGGATGAAGAACTAAAGAGATTTCAATGAAATACCTTGCAAAGAAGAATTCAAGGAGATAGATGAGAACCTCGCGCTCTCATTGATGGAAGATCGGTCTCACACCAGTCTCTCTTCCAAATCACATGGAAGACTTCACATCTCATGAAGAATAGAAAAGAGATTTTTCTTCTTTTTTTAGTGAGCAAAAACTATTAAGGAGCTTCCCCTCCCCTCCCCTCCCCTTCCCTCTTTATATAATCTCAAGAAAATTTGAAAATTTGAAAATAGACCCTATTTAATGACTTTTAACAAAAAATAACCCTAGTCTAATGAAAAGCATATGAAACCACTCATAAAGTGTCCAAAGCATAAATCCAACATAAACAAATCCCAAAACATATAGATATGTCTTATGATAAAAAGAATGCTCCACGATCAACGGCTCGCTCATGCCAATGGTCCGGTTGTCATGTCCTTCAAATCCAATTGTCCAAATCGCTCCCTAAAGAAACCCACATGTATCTTCCCAATGTGAGCTCTTTCAAATGCTCGCACAAGCAGTATGGGGTCTTCAACATGGATACTCGCATAGCCATAGAGAAATCAGGGCCCGCCTCCTCATCTAACACGTACACAGAGGTGTACATGATGTGATGTCCTCATCAACTTCCAAGCATGAGTCATATTGAATTATTCAACTAAGATCTATAGTGTTAGGGCTGTGTGCAAGGAGCTAGTGTGGGATTAACAAGCTGCAAATTTCTTGTTAGTGCAAACACATGGAGCAGTTTGTTAATCCCACACTTGCATTAGATCATATTGAATTATTCAACTATGAATCATTTGAAATATGGAACTAGTGTTTTTTTTCCCCCTCTTTCTTTCCTCATTTTCTGCTGTATTGCTCTTGAAAATTCCACTTGCCATCTACATTCAGCTCTCTCCCATTTATTTTGTACATGCGTGTTCCAGACCAGCCTGATTAAGGTACATAAATGATGGGGTCCATTCAACAAACTGATTGGATCTCATACCATCTAATGTGGCAGTTAGGGGCCAGTGTGGGATTAACAAACTGCCCCATGTATTTATAACGTATTAAAGTGTCAAATTAGATGAACATGATTGATTATAAAGTTCAGTCCTTTCTAGAGTTCCAAATTTCTTGTCATGTAATGGTGTTCTGATTGTGGTGCCATGATGATTTGCAGGTTGCTTCTGTGAAGGTCATCCGGAATAAGCAGACTGGGCAGTCGGAGGGTTATGGTTTTATTGAGTTTGTAAACCGTGCTGCTGCAGATAGAATTTTACAGACGTACAATGGCACCCTGATACCTGGTACCGAGCAAGCTTTCAGGCTTAATTGGGCATCCTTCAGTGCTGGAGAGAGGCGCACTGATGATGGTGCTGACTTTCCAATATTTGTTGGCGATTTGGCTTCTGATGTTACGGATTACACGTTGCAAGAGACATTCAGGAGTCACTACTCCACAGTTAAGGGTGCAAAAGTTGTCACTGATAGAGCTACCGGACGCTCAAAGGGCTATGGGTTTGTGAGATTTGGGGATGAAAGTGAGCAAGTGCGTGCCATGACAGAAATGAATGGAGTGTTCTGTTCTACAAGGCCAATGCGGATTGGCCCAGCGGCTACTAAGAAGAATACTGGTGGACAGCAGCAGTATCCTGCAAAAAGTATGTTTTGTAATCACGCGTATTCCTAGTTCTTATGGGTTCTTGTTATTATCTTTGTTTAGGGTTGCATGGAAATTTTCATTCAATTGTTGATTCAAATTGATGTTCCTGTTGTTCATTTTCTATGCATTGAATGTTTGACTTGAAATTGATAAATGCGGGATCCACTATGAGGTCTTGCTTGTTTTTCTTCCAGTTATACTTGAAGATAAACGCCATTTGTTTCTTCGATGGATGCACACAGTCATTTCCTTCCTAGTAATTTCCTTTGTGAAGTTGGGCACATTTAATGCTCTTCAAAATTACAAACTCTTATAAAAACTCATGTTGTCTCGAAGCAGGGTGCCAAGAGGCTCTCTTCCCTTAGGGGCCTGGAACTGATTTCAGCTGAAATGCATATACCCTTTAGTGCGTGGCCTCGTTTAGGTCAGTTTCCTGTTTATGTCATAATTTGTCATTAAATTTGCATTTCTGTGGCATTTCTATGCTACATTATCAAATTAATGTTTGCAGTTCCTTGTATATTAAGAACTGTCAGTCAAGTTACGTTCTGTTCAGTTTTAATTATCTTTTTTTTTTTCTTTTCCCCGCAAGTCTGAAGAATCGCTGGTTTAGTTCTTTGTAAATCAGTTTCTTTCCGCCAATTTATAGTATAATTGAATATTAGTTTTTCCCCTTTCTCGTCCAATGGTTGTTTCTGGTTCGTGATACCGATTTTTCATTCTAGGAAAGAAAGGTTATCTTTGGAATTTTGGGTCGCAGTTCGTATTGCTTGATACCCCCAAAATGCCTAATATTTGCATACAGGCATGCTTTCAGTTTAATGCATGTAGCACCTTTTTTTTTTTTTTTTCCCCCTTTTTCATTGCATCTTCTTGATTAGGTTGTTTCCCGTGGAATTTCTACCCTGTTCGTCTTCCTTCTACACATCATTTTCTTTGTTCACTTTCAAGAGTTGGTTTTCCTTTGAATGTCTGATCAGGAGGGGAAATTTATATCACAATCCTGGTTAATTATAGATAGTATTTGATTTTTGAAATGATACAATAAAGCTCTAGGAGCGTTACTAGTTTTATTATTATTATTATTATTATTATTATTATCTTGTCTTAAAAACTTTTTTTTCACATAGCTAATGCTTTGGTGTTTATCTTTCCCCTGTTGTTTTTGTTCAAGAAGAATGTAAGAATTAAATGTTGATGAGAAAATTCTATATGGTCAATTATTTAGAAGCAATGTATGGCGACATGATCTCTTTTCTTTGTTTTTGGTCTATTTAATTACTGGTGTCTTAGGAGTATTTATGTAATATGCCTTTGCTCTAGTTAATGAACAGATTAATTGACTAATATGGTCAACTAGGTAGAATTTTGCTGCCCTAATAAACTCCTCTCCCTCTATATGTATGTGTGCATGTGTGTGTTCATGGATGTTGCTGTTAGACCATACGTCATTAAATCACCTTCCCCTTGCCCTTTTAGAGCCTTCAACTGGAACCAACTTCTAATCGGTGCAGTTCTTGGTCTCTCCAATTCACATGGCCAAGCCTTCTAAGTCTACTTTCTCTCATCTTATTATGTATCGGTGCTGCTACTAACCTTTCTAATACATCTCAATGTCCTCATTTTGGCTACAAGTTTCTTATGAACATGTTGTTCCTTGATTACCCAGCTTTTTGTTCCATACAGCATGGCTAGTGCTATAGCCATCCTATAAAATTTCCCAAGGCATGTCTCCACTTCCTCCACTCAACTCTAATTCTATGAGCAACGGCCTTCTCAATCTTTGTGCTTGATGAATTATCAACTCAAGATATTAAGAGTGGTCATTTTGGGGTGTCCACTTCCTCCACCCAATTCTAATTCCATGCGGAACATCCTTCTCAATCTTTGTGCATGATGAATTATCAACTCAAGATATTGAGAATGGTCATTTTTGGGGTGTCTCTTAGTCCACAATCTTAACCGATTCTATTTCATTCTTTTAAAAAAACTATTTCCTTATTTCCACTACAATAGTAAGATCGGATTTAATATTATGATACTTTAGTCATCCACCCAACAACTCTAATTCTATGAGCCACTCTATATTTGAGCTTCCATGAAGTGTCAACCCAAGATATTGAGAATGGTCATTTTTGGGGTATTTCTTGGTCAACAATCATTACTAATTCCTTGTTTTATCGATAAACGAAAAACCAAATTCCTTGTTTCCACCATGATTGTTATTATATTTTAGTCTGAATGATTTTAGAATATTTTAGCCTAATGTTCTTTCTATTCTTCTTGCTGTAATCTTTTTGGTTTTCTTAATACAATTTCGTCATCTTTCAAAAAAAAAGAACCAATTATCTCGGTTATGGCGTATGACGATTTTTGGCGACTTGGTGGGCTGTTTGGATCGAAAGGAACAACCGGTGCTTTCGAAATGAATCGAAGCCCCCCCCTGCCCCCCACTTAGTGTCCTCTTTTGTTAAGTGTTTCATTGCTAAATGGGTTTCCCATATGGATGGGTTTATTGTTGATTTAGCCTTTCTTGAGGCTTAAACGGTGCTGCTATCTCAAAAGTTCCTTCCCTTTTGTTTCTCTCTCCTTTTTTTATACAAGTTATCTTTTTTTTTTTTTTTAAAAAACATCCCTCCATAGTTCTAGCTTTGTGTCTACCCCGTGGTAAAACAATTTGTGTCACGACCCTTACATAATAGTAAGTGTGGGAACCGTTATGCAATATGGGGCTATAACACCCAATCTAAAGAAAGGGCCCTTAATGTGCCTGTAAAAGCCATAATGATCCAATATGGGGTTGTAACGGATCAATTTGGGCCATTAAAAATTTGATACAAAGGCAATGTGTTTTTCTTCCTGTAAAAAAAAAAAAAGAAAGAAAGAAAAGCGGCCGTTAGAAGGCTGTACGTTATGGGACCATTACACTCTGTATCATTATGGGCATATAAGGCTTGCTGTTATGGCCACCGTTACTGTCACGCCCCAAACTCAGAAACCGGGCTCACAAAATTCCCGATTGCCCAATCTAATACTCACAGCCTCCGTAGTACCCCATTTTCGGCTCCCAGCGCCCCATACGCTAGAATCCGATCCTGGGATGCTACAAGGAGGATTTTTCAACGTACATTTAACTCGTAACAAGTATAACCACAAATATATCCAAATCATAAGAATAACATCATCACCATATATCCACTAATATAAACATTTGAATACAATGCTGAAAGGGAAATACGTATGTCAAAATGCTGCCCGCTCCAAGCTCAACGCCTTAAATGAGTTGAGAAATTGAATGGACGGCATGGATGAAGGGTAGATACACCACGGTGGGGTCCCACCAGCCCACACGTGTCACACGTGTGGTGTATGGAAAATGGCTGGACGGTATGTATAAAATACATACATCATGGTTGGGAAGGTCCCACCGTCCAGTAATACAGAATACATGCATAAGGTGGCCCCACCCTCATATGTGCTATGCGTGTGAGGTGGGCCTCACGTCCAAGGAAAGTGGACGGACGGTATGGATATATCACATACTTCACGGTGTGGCCCATAGAACAAGCTGACGTTACTAGGAGCTTTAGTTGCTGGCTCTGGATGGCTAAGATACATCATACATACATTAAGGTGGGTCCCACCTGCCTTGGACTGATGGACATAGTGGATGTAGAATAAATTTGTCAAGGTGGGCCCCACATGGCACGTGGCCCACAGTTGCCAAAATAGATGGACAACATGGAGAAACATATACGTTAGGGCCCCACTGCAGCAGCCTTGCTGCTGGACGGCTAGGCTGCTGGCCCAGAGTCCAGCAGATGGACGGTTTGGATAAACAGATGAACAGCTTGGGTATAAAACATATACATCAGTGGTGGGTCCCACGTAAGGGCTGGATGGTCATGGATAGATCACATACATCAATTGGGTCCACACGTGTGGCCCACTTTGTATCAAGCTGATATTTGCATTTTCCTTTCTGTCCAAACGTGGTAACAGGCTGGACGGTGTAGATCCAACACATCCATCAGGTGGGTCCCACGTAGGTGGACGATAAAGATAAAGTAGGACACTCCATAAAAAAAATAGAGAGGGAGGGGGAGAGATCAGAATAGCGGAGTGACCCTACCACTATGGGCCCCTCTTTAAACAATGCATACATTTAGATGAGTCTCACTACAAGTGGGCCCTCAAATCATCAAATCAATGGTAGAAATCATAGAATCACCTACCTCAAATTCCTTCATTCCTTTTTCCGCCTATAGGCTTTAGAGCTCCAAGGGGGGTCGATCTAATAGTTGAGATCGGCTTTGAAGGGTTGGATTGGGTGGTAGGGAGTGGGCCACACAAAGCTTCTCTCATGGAAGTTGGGACGGTTGCTTGAAGAATGAGAGAGAGATGAGAGATAGAGGTTATAAGAGAGGGATGGGGTGATGGGTGAGTGATGGGTGTACTTTGTTGTAAAAGAGTTGACTTTGAGGATAGTGGTTGTACTTGGGGATGAGTGTGAGTGATGAGAGTGATGTGATGTTCTCTTAGGTTTTGCAACTGCGTGGCGTTTTCTTGAATTGAACGCGGGCCCACATCTCCTGGCCTGGGTATCACCTCAGCGCGTAATACGCCGGGTCGGAACCGTGGTGACTGCGCGGTCGCAATAGTACAAGTTTCGAGTCGAGCCGACTTTGATATATGGGCCAACTCGGGATAGTGCGTAAACGCCAATAACAGATCGCGGGTCGCCGGAATTTGATTGGGAGGCAGGGTGTCCCGTATCCGTTACGATACGGCCGTATCGGCCGATACGTAACGGTAACGGCTGACACCGTTACGCGATACGGGGTCGAAACGGCCATTATGGAATTTTGTGACCGTAACGGCCGTTACAGGGCCGTTATGGGCCATAACAGCCATTACGGACCCGTAACGGCTATTACGGCTTGAAAAAAAAAAGAAAAAGAAAAAAAACTTACCTTTTTTTTCTTTTCTTCTTCTTCTTCTTCTTCTTACAATGCTGCTGCGGTTGCAACTGTGGTGCTACTACGGCTGCAGCGGCAACCCTCTCTCTCTCTCTCTCTCTCTCTCTTGGTTCGGTCCCCTCTCTGCTTTCCATTTTCTTTTTTTTCATTTCCCTCTCTTTTCTTTTCTTTTTCCAGCAAAACCGAACAGAATGGCGTGGCTCTTTCACAGCCACGCAGTTTTCTCTTTCTTTTTTTGTATAATCTGCAGTGCACACTGCACAGTGCACACTCACTATTCTATTGCATGCGGTGGGGCCCACCTTGATTTATGTATGGTAAATCCATTCCATTCATAATTTTTCAAGTTCATTTTAACGCATGATCCTTGAAATGAAGGGATCAAAATCTCAATTGGACCACACAATTGGGATTGAATGCCCGCCGTTAAATCTTCTTAAGGCCCATTTTGTGATCCACTTAAGATTTGGATCAGCCTCATTTTTTGGTCCATGCCCTGAAATAAGTGGGCAAAAAGGATGGACCACATGGATATACAACAAATGCCATTTATATATATTTTATATTTTTTTCTATTTACGCATTAAATATGGCCTTTTTAAAAAAAATTCGAAAAATCATTTTTTAATGATTGTTTTGCTGTTTTAATCATGCCATGTGATGTGTTAATCATAGTAGAACATGTTAATATGCATTTTACAGATTTGGGGTGCCATTTTTTATTTTATTTTTAATTTTTTTCTATTTACGCATTAATTATGACCCTTTTTTTTTAAAATTCAAAAAATCATTTTTTAATGATTATTTTGCTGTTTTAATCATATCATGTGATGTGTTAATCATAGGAGAACATGTTAATGTGCATTTTACAGATTTGGGGTGCCATTTTATATATTTTTATATTTTTTTCTATTTACGCATTAATTAGGGCCCTTTTTTGAAAAATTTGAAAAATTATTTTTTAATGATTGTTTTGCTGTTTTAATCATTCCATGTGATGTGTTAATCATAGTAGAACATGTTAATGTGCATTTTATAGATCTGGGGTGCCATTTTATATTTTTTTTCTATTTACGCATTAATTATGGCCATTTTTTTTTTAAATTCGAAAAATCATTTTTTAATGATTGTTTTGATGTTTTAATCATGTCATGTGATGTGTTAATCATAATAGAACGTGTTAATGTGCATTTTACAGATTTGGGGTGCCATTTTATATATATTTTTTATTTTTTTCTATTTACGCATTAATTATGACCCTTTTTTGAAAAATTCGAAAAATAATTTTTTAATGATTGTTTTGCTGTTTTAATCATGCCATGTGATGTGTTAATCATAGTAAAACATGTTAATGTACATTTTATAGATTTGGGGTACCATTTTATATTTTTTTAAATATTTTTTTTCTATTTACGCATGTTCGAGAAATTCCTCAAAAATAATTGCAAACACCTAATGTAAGATATGTTCATATTACATTCATTATAATATATCTATCATTGATAGTAGATAGTTGGAAAATTAAATATATGAATTTTGTAGTCAAATTCAGGTTATCTAGTTCATAAATTCATCAAACAGTCCGATACTTCTCACCAAAGAGTGGACCGTTACACCAGCATAAACATGTTCCAATTTATAAATGAATGCATATTTGGAATGCTTAGAATATTTCGGATTTAATCCATATTTTTTCATATTTTTTTGGCAAAATTTTTTTTTTGCGCCGTTACGGGCCGTTACACCCCTGTATCGCCGTTACGCCCCCGTATCCGTATCGGTTTTGGAGGTCACCGTTATGCCAACCGATACCGATACGGGACACCTTGCCGGGAGGACCGCAGAGGCCTACAGAGTGGTACAGGCTAAGATATGGGTCTCACAACAGAAGATAATATCAGAGCAGAAGATGATATTAAGAGTATGACTTGGGAATACCTGAAGATAACATCACATATCTGCTAATAGCTACCCTGCACTCTATGATTGTTGAGAACTTAGAATGGTTAGATCTCCGAGTTTAGATAACTTAGAAATTTTCTGATATAGCTCCCTACTGTGGAGATCGTGAAGCTGCATATCATTCCAATTTTGATCGTATCTGATCCGGGATCTAAGGTTTAGTAGGATCACCGATTCACCATAGTGTTGATGATGCGTCTTGGGAGGGCGAGGTTGTGATTAGAGAGTGCTATCTTCATCCTTTTGTAGATTGATTGTGCCTTGACATTTATACTTGATGATGTTTCCTCTTCCCTTGTCTGTTCTGTAAATTTTGAGGACGAAATTTTTATTAGGAGGGCAGAGCTGTGAGACCCGTATCCTAGCCTGTACTGTTCCATAGGCTTCCGCGGTCCTCTCGGTCGAATTCTGGTGACCCGCAATCTGTTGTCGGCGTTTATGTGTGATCCTGAGTCGTGTCCCTTATATTAAAGTCGACTCAACTTGAAACTTGTACTTTTGTAACCGCGTCGTCGTTGTGGTTCCGATTCCGCGTATTATGTGCCGAGGCGATACTCAGGCCAGGAGATGTCGGCTCGCATTCAGTTTGAGAAAAACGTTGTGCAGTTGCAAAATCCAAGAGAACATCACATCACTCCCATCACTCACACCCCATCCTCAAGTACAACCACTCTCTTATCTCTCTCTCATTCTCTAAGCAACCAACGTTCCAACCTTTACCAGAGAAGCTTTGTGTGGCCTACTGCCCACCACTCAATCCAACCATTAGATCGACCCCCCCTTGGAGCTCTAAAGCCTATAGGCGGAAGGAGGAAGGAATTCGAGATGGGTGATTCTATGATTTTTACCGTTGATTTGATGATTTGAGGGCACATGTGGTGGGACCCATCTTAATGTATGCATTGTTTAAAGAGGGATCCATAGTGGCGGGCTCCCTCCGCTATTCCGATCTCTCTCTCTCTGTCTCTCTATTTTTTTGTGGAGTGTCCTATTTGATCCTTGCCGTCCACCTACGTGGGACCCACGTGATGGATGTGTTGGATCTGCACTGTCCAGCCTGTTACCAGGTTTAGGCGGAAAGGAAAATGCAAATATCAGCTTGATACAAAGCAGGTGGGCCACATGTGTGGACCCACCTGATGTATACTATCTATCCATGACCATCCAGCCCTCACGTGGGACCCACCACTGATGTATATGTTTTATACCTACGCCGTTCATCTGTTTTTCCAAACCGTCCATCTGTTGGACTCTGGGCTAGCTGTCCAGCAGTAAGGCTGCTGCAGTGGGGCCCTGACGTATATGTTTCTCCATGCTGTCCATCTGTTTTGGCAGCTGTGGGCCATGTGCCATGTGGGGCCCACCTTGATGAATTTATTCTACATCCACTCTGTCCATCAGTCTAGGGCAGGTGGGACCCACCTTAATGTATGTATGATGTATCTTGGCCGTCCATCTATTGGACGGCCAGCAGCTAAAGCTGCCGGTAACGTTAGCTTGTTCTGTGGGCCACACCGTGAAGTATGTGATATATCCATACCGTCCCTCCACTTTCCTCGGACATGGTGCCTACCTCACATGCATGGAAAATGTGAGGGTGGGGCCACCTTATGCATGTATTCTGTATCCGCACCGTCCAGTACTTTGGATGGTGGGACCCTCCCAACCATGATGTATGTATTTTATACATACCGTCCGGCCATTTTTCATATGGTATGGGGCCCACCCCACACGTGTGACACGTGTGGGCTGGTGGGACCCCACCGTGGTGTATCTGCCCTTCATCCACGCCATCCATTCAAATTTTCAGCTCATTTTAGGCGTTGAGCTTGAAGCGCGCAACATTTTGACCTATGTATTTTCCTATCAACATTGTATTCAAATGTTTATATTATTGGATATGTGGTGATGATGTTGTTCTTGTGATTTGGGTATACTTGTGGTTATGCTTATTATGAGTTAAATGTACGTTGGAAAATCCTCCTTGTAGGATCCCAGGATCGAATTCTGGCGTATGGGCGTTGGGAGCCGAGAATGGGGTATTACGGAGGCTGTCAGTACCAGATTCGGCGATTGAGAATTTTGTGAGTCCAGTTTTGGGGCGTGACAGTTACCGTTATTAACTACCTTGGTTTCCCTTGTTTCATTAATCAGATCTATGTTATCTGCAAAGAACTTGTATTTGATGCCTCTTCTCGTAAATGCTGGTTAACTCGTCCATGACCAATGGAAAAAGTTATGTACTCATTGCTGGCCCTAGGTCAAGCCTTGATTTATTGGAAACATTTCTATCCATTAGTTGCCTTCACATAGTCACATTTGTTCTTTCTGGGGCTTCAGAGTTCAGGGAGTTCAGACCAATTAGTCTCATTGGTAGTCTCTGTAAGATCTTGGCCAAGGTCCTTGCCAACAGGCTACAGAAAGTGATCGGCTCTATTATCGCCCCTAACCAGTGCGCCTTTATACCGGGTAGACCAAGGTGTCCCGTATCGGTATCGGTTGACGTAACGGTGACCTCCAATACCGATATGGATACGGGGGCGTAATGGCGATATGAGGGTATAACGGCCCGTAACGGCGCAAAAAATTTTTTTTGCCAAAAAAATATGGATTAAATCCGGAATATTCTAAGCATTCCAAATATGCATTCATTTATAAATTGGAACATGTTTATGGTGGTGTAACGGTCCACTCTTTGGTGAGAAGTTGTATCGGACTGTCTGATGAATTTATGAACTAGATAACCTGAATTTGACTACAACATTCATATATTTAATTTTCTAACTA
Organism: Magnolia kwangsiensis; assembly: GCA_037074715.1. Taxonomy (NCBI): domain Eukaryota; kingdom Viridiplantae; phylum Streptophyta; class Magnoliopsida; order Magnoliales; family Magnoliaceae; genus Magnolia; species Magnolia kwangsiensis. The sequence goes on from CM073571.1 coordinate 202,193,134, forward strand.
TCTACTATCAATGATAGATATATTATAATGAATGTAATATGAAAATATCTTACATTAGGTGTTTGCAATTATTTTTGAGGAATTTCTCGAACATGCGTAAATAGAAAAAAATATTTAAAAAAATATAAAATGGTACCCCAAATCTATAAAATGTACATTAACATGTTTTACTATGATTAACACATCACATGGCATGATTAAAACAACAAAACAATCATTAAAAAATGAGTTTTCGAATTTTTCAAAAAAGGGCCATAATTAATGCGTAAATAGAAAAAAATAAAATAAAAATAAAAAATGGCACCCCAAATCTGTAAAATGCACATTAACACGTTCTATTATGATTAACACATCACATGACATGATTAAAACATCAAAACAATCATTAAAAAATGATTTTTCGAATTTTAAAAAAAATGGCCATAATTAATGCGTAAATAGAAAAAAAATATAAAATGGCACCCCAGATCTATAAAATGCACATTAACATGTTCTACCATGATTAACACATCACATGGAATGATTAAAACAGCAAAACAATCATTAAAAAATGATTTTTTGAATTTTTCAAAAAAGGGCCCTAATTAATGCTTAAATAGAAAAAAATATAAAAAAATATAAAATGGCACCCCAAATCTGTAAAATGCACATTAACATGTTCTATTATGATTAACACATCACATGGCATGATTAAAACATCAAAACAATTATTAAAAAATGATTTTTTGAATTTTTTAAAAAAGGGCTATAATTAATGCGTAAATAGAAAAAAATAAAAAAATATATAAAATGGCACCCCAAATCTGTAAAATGCACATTAACATGTTCTCCTATGATTAACACATCACATGACATGATTGAGACAACAAAATAATCATTAAAAAATGATTTTTTGAATTTTTTAAAAAAGGGCCATAATTAATGCGTAAATAGGAAAAAATAAAAAATATAAAAAAAATGGCACCCCAAATCTGTAAAATGCATATTAACATGTTCTACTATGATTAACACATCACATGGCATGATTAAAACAGCAAAACAATCATTAAAAAATGATTTTTCAAAATTTTTTAAAAAAGGCCATATTTAATGCGTAAATAGAAAAAAATATAAAATATATATAAATGGCATTTGTTGTATATCCATGTGGTCCATCCTTTTTGCCCACTTATTTCAGGGCATGGACCAAAAAATGAGGCTGATCCAAATCTTAGGTGGATCACAAAATGGGCCTTAAGAAGATTTAACGGCGGGCATTCAATCCCAATTGCGCGGTCCAATTGAAATTTTGATCCCTTCATTTCAAAGATCATGCGTTAAAATGAACTTGAAAAATTATGAATGGCATGGATTTACTGTACATAAATCAAGGTGGGCCCCACCGCATGCAATAAAATAGTGAGTGTGCACTATGCAGCGTGCACTTCAGATTATACCAAAAAAGAAAAAGAGAAAACTGCGTGGCTGTGAAAGAGCCACGCCATTCTGTTTGGTTTTGTTGGAAAAAGAAAAGAAAAGAGAGGGAAATGAAAACAAAGAAGATGGAAAGCAGAGAGGGGACCGAACCGAGAGAGAGAGAGAGAGAGAGAGAGAGAGAGAGAGAGAGAGAGAGAGAGGGCTGCCGTTGCAGCCGTAGCAGCACCACAACTGCAACCGCAGCAGCACCGCAACAATATTGTAAGAAGAAGAAGAAAAAAAGAAAAAAAAAGGTAAGTTTTTTTTTTTTTTTTCAAGCCGTAACAGCCGTTACGGGTCTGTAACGGCCGTTATGGCCCGTAACGGCCCTGTTAACGGCCGTTACGGTCACAAAATTCGTAACGGCCCTGTTAACGGCCGTTACGGTCACAAAATTCCATAACGGCTGTTTCGACCCCGTATCGTGTAACGGTGTCAGCCGTTACCGTTACGTATCAGCCGATACGGCCGTATTGTAACGGATACGGGACACCCTGGGGTAGACAGATCATCGACGGAGCTCTTATTGCAAACGAATGTCTCTACTTCTGTCATTGGTCAAAGAAGAAATTCATTTTCTACAACCTGGACATGGAGAAGGCTTATGATCACGTTGAATGGGATTTCCTTCTATTTCTGATGAAACGCATGGGTTTCGATGAGAAATGGAGGAGCTAGATAGGGGAATGCATCAGTTCGGTTCATTTTTCAATCCTTTTGAACGGATCGCCCAAAGGATTCTTCAAAAGTTCTCAGGGGCTCAGACAAGGTGATCCTTATCTCCCTTCCTTTTTCTAACACCGGCGAGGCCTCATCTGCGATGCTTCTCAAAGGCTAGAGGAAAGGCATTTTGAAGCAGTTTCGGGATTGAAGGTAAATATGACCAAATCCAAAATTTATGGGATTAATTTGGATATCCAGGAGGTTAGAGACTTAGTAGAATTAATGGGGTGTTCCTTGGGGTCCTTCCCAACTTCCTTCCTCGGTCTCCTTCTGTCTTGGGTTGCCCAAAAAACATCAGTGGGACAAAGTTATTCACAGATTTCATCACCACCTGTCTGGGTGGAAAGGTCGTTATCTTTCTATTGGGGGTCGTCTCACACTGATTAAAGCTGTCCTATCTAATCTTCCTACTTCATGTCCTTGTTTCGATGCCCCGCTAAGGTTCTCAAGGATATAGATTCCCTGAGATGCAATTTTCTTTGGAGGGGCAAGGATGAAAAGAATAAATTCAATCTTATGAAGTGGAAGCAGGTTTGCAAGCAGATCAAAGATGGAGGAGCTGGTATAAAAGACTTAAATTTGATGAATTGGGCTCTTTTAGGGAAATGGATTTGGAGACTCGGCATTGAAAAGGACAGCCTGTGGAACAAAATCGTCAAAGCTAAATACGGGACCTCTGATGGGGGGTGGTGGACGAGAGAGTCCTCTTTCTATAGGGCATCTGCAATCTGTAAAGGCATTTGGCATATGAAAGAAGAAATGATCCAAAGGATTGGATTTGAAGTTGACAAGGGAGATTGCATACGATTTTGGTTGGACACTTGGATTGGCGAAATTCCTTTGAAAGATAGATTTCCCACCATTTTTTGGCTGGCAGCAAACCGAAACAGTTTTATAGCTGAAAACTGCTCTATACAAACAGACAAGGTGGCCTGGAACATTCAATGCAGAAAAGACCTGGAGGATTGGGATATTACTGATTTTGTGGAGCTGATGGACTGCATTCAACCTACTCTCCCTAATCAAGAGCATAAGGATAACATTATCTGGAAGGCAGACAAATCGTCTGTCTTCTCGGTCAGATCGTTCTTCAAACAACCATTGACCCCCAACAGTGACTCCTCTCCTCAGAGTCCTCATTTCATCTGGAAGTATGCTATTCCTACTAAGTTACATGTGTTCGGGTGGCTGGTTGGGAACAGTAGAATTCTCACTATGGATAACCTTAGAAAAAAAGGAATGATTCTGCCTAATGTCTGCTTATGCTGTCTGTCCTCTGAAGAAACTGCTGACCATCTGCTGATCCATTGCTCGTTTGCCTACTCTATTTGGACTGTGATTCTCGTTTGTTTCAAGATCAATTGGTGCTTCCCTAGAGATGTGGACACGCTTCTTAAGGCATGGCACGGTGTTAGAATGGACAAACCAAAATCTTGGGTCTGGCGTATTGCAATTTTGGCGACGTGGTGGGCTGTTTGGACAGAAAGAAACAACCGTTGTTTTCGGAACGAATCGAAGCCCTCCCACTTAGTGGCCTTCTTTGTTAAATGTTTGATTGCTGAATGGGTCTCCCATATGGATGGGTTTAATGTAGATCTTGCCTTTCTAGAGGCTTAATTGGTTCTGCCATCTCAGCAGCTCCTTTTCTTTTGTATTTTGCTCCCTTTAATTCAAGTTATCTTTCAAAAAAAAAAACATTTGTTCTTTCTCCCTCATACATCCTTAATCATTTCAATATATCCTCTTGAGACTCATTTCTTTCTCACACCACCACATTATCTCTTCTGGGATCCACCTACTATGTGCGTTCTTAAGTCAATAAAGGCCATATGGAGATCATTCATCCTCTCCCTAGTATAGCGGCCATTTTGCTGCTACATTATTCAATACTGTAGCAGAATATGATGGGTGGCGCACATGCACTTATAAATTGTACACGTGGCATCTATTAACTCAAATTAAACCACTAAATTGTGGACCCCACTATTTATGAGTCATGATTCCAAAATCAAATGGTCAAACAATCCTAACCTTTGATTCATGCATGCTTTTTTGTTGAAATATGACCATTGGAGTGTGGTAGTGACTCATCCTTCTCACATGGGACACTCATACAGTCATCTGAACTGTCTAAATTGTAGGATATGTTGTGGTTGGATCATATATCTAAGATCACAGTCATAACAAAAATCTGAACCATTTGATGGCAACGCAGCAAAGTCCAAATGGTCTATATGGCCATATGACTCGGTATTACCAGTGGGTGAGACACCCTGCTGAAACTGAATTTTAAACCTTGGTAGTGTTGCTATGGCACATTCTTTCTTCCTCAAAAGATAGTCATGGGTTCCCATCACTCATGTGATTTGGTGGGCCACAACATATGCCATAAGCCCCAATCCCTAATGGGGGCTGCAACTGAACCTTGGGCTATATAGTGGCTCATGGTGCTGGATTTGGTGAATCTTTGTATTTGCAGTGAAGTCCCTTACTGTAAGTTGATAGATGTGATTGTCTTGTACCACTCAAAACTGAAAGGAAAATATTGCAGGTAAAGACTGGAGCCATGCTTTATGGGACAGAATGTCGAGCGGTTAAGGAACAACATGTTCATAGGATCAACGTAGTTGAAGTGAGGATGTTGAGATATGAGTGACAAGATGAGGAAAGATAGAATTAGAGATTAGTTAGACCAGTGCCATGCTTTATGGGACAGAATGTTGGGCAGTTAAGGAACAATATGTTCATAGGATAAACGTAGCTGAAATGAGGATGTTGAGATATGAGTGGCAAGATGAGGAAGGATAAAATTAGAAATTAATGCATTTGAGGGAGCTCAGGAATCTAGGAATCACACCAGTAGGTAATAAGATGAGGGAATGTAGACTAATTAAATGGTTGGGTCAAGCGCAATGGAGAACAAGAACCGCACCTGCTGGAAGAAGTGAGTTGGTGCAAGTTGAAGGCTTTTACAGGGCAAGGCGAGGCGCAAAAGGATGTAGCCGGGGTTGTAAGAATTGACTTGATGACCTATGGTTTAGCTGAAAGTCTGTCCCTTGATAGAGTGGAGTGGCAGAACAAGGTTCATGTAACTGACCCCGGCTGATTGGGATAAGCCTTGGATGATGATGATGATGAGAGATGCATCAATCTCGGTCCTTTACGAACAGTTGGGAATTAGCATTTGGATCCCTACCTCTCTTTGGTCCCTCAACCATGAAGTGGCATTATTAGTTTCTGATGGAAATTATGTAGTACCAAGTCACCGGTAGTTGACTTTCATCTCAACAAGGGATAGTTTTGGCCATTGCTATTAAAGTAAATAAAGTGTGTCTATGGAAGAGTCTGGTTGTATCTAGTGCCTCTATCAACACTATCATATCATATCATGTGCCTGGTGCCTAATTTTTGGTATAAGCAATGTTCTTGGCACATTTTAGATCAGCGATCAGAATTGAGCCAGCAACAGTTCCTTTTGACTTAATTTTTTTTTGGCATACTTGTCAATTGGACGAACATATTCTTGATGGTTTCACGATTTTCTTTCTTTCTTTTCTTTTTATGATGTTTTTCACCTATATTGTTATTTGCAGCTTCTTACCAGACTGCTCAAGCAACACAGTCCGAGAACGACCCAAATAATACAACTGTGCGTACTTTGTTCTATTCTATTAGTGGAAGCATAATTTTATGCCATATGGTTGTGATTATAACATCTTTGAATGCAGATATTTGTTGGCGCTCTGGATCCAAATGTTACTGATGACCATTTGAGACAAGTTTTTAGCCAGTTTGGGGAATTGATACATGTTAAAATTCCTTTGGGAAAACGTTGTGGGTTTGTTCAATTTGCTAACAGGTGCATGAATTTTCCAACTTAAATGTTGTTTGCCTTCTTGAATACCTGAACCTGCAATGCCATAATACCAATCTTTCAAAAGAAGAAGCAGCAGCCATAATATACCTTTTTTTAAAATTTTTTAAATTTTTAATTTTTTTTTTCTGTTTGTGTTATTTCAGAGCTTGTGCAGAGGAGGCTTTACTGATGTTGAATGGAACTCAGCTAGGAGGGCAAAATATTCGTCTTTCTTGGGGCCGTAGTCCAAACAAACAGGTTATTTAAGTTCTACTCTGTACTTCGTTAATGCATTTTTTGGCCGTAGTCCAAACAAACAGGTTATTTAAGTTCTACTCTGTACTTCGTTAATGCATTTTTTGGACAAGTACTTGAAAGTGCATGTATTTCCTTGAAACTGACTAACCCAATTCTTGGATCTGTTCAGCCGCAGCCAGATCCAAACCAGTGGAATGGTGGTGGTGGTGCTGCTACTGGTGGTTATTATGGGTATGGGCAGGGCTATGAAGCGTATGGATATGCGCCACCTGCTCAAGATCCTAATATGTATGCTTATGGAGCTTATCCTGGGTATGGGAACTATCAGCAACAACAGGTGAGAACGGTTTTAGTAATCCGTTGTTTTATGGTTCATGTTATGCTTCTGTTTGTGCTTCCATATGTTTCTCGATACATCATGTACTATATTTGGGTACGGTTTTGTGCTATGCAGACTGCAGAGTCCTTTAATTGCATGTTATGCTGATCGTGTTTTACATAGAACTAAAGAATTAGCATTTTCTCTCATAAATGTGGTTCTTAGATAAGCCTCTATCAATACATCTAGGACTTCATTCTAGTTATTGGGAACTGTCTGTTGATATAAACTAAATTCATTTAGCTGAGCAGCAGTTGCTCCCATGCACTGTCATTACTCGATTTTGTCTTGCTAGATGTAAAATGAAAGGGAACTAAACCTAATGTTCAAATGAAAAAGGAGAAAAAATTGAACCTAATATTCAAACAAAAACAAAAACAGAAACAGAAACCTGGAAACTGAATTCCTGGTTCAGTTTTCAGTCTGAGATTTAAGTTTTGATGTTTACGTTGAATGCAATTGTAAAAAATGAGAGCAATCAGCAGGTTATGGCTTCATAGGCACTCTGGGTTCCAATAGGCAATGTTTTAAATATCGACGACATTGGCCGATATATCCCACGATATATCTTGTATCTCACTTGTGTGATATGAAACGCACAAGTAGTGCCGATATATCCCACATGTTCGATCAATGAGTATTTTCAAATTCTGGTCCATTTTGTATTGAAATTATGTTAAATCGGTGTTAAACGGTTACAAATCCATTGGCTCTTCATGTTTTGCATGAATCATGGAATTGGAGCTTCGATTTCGACATCCAATGGTTTTTCATGTTTTTCATGTTTTGTTTCGAAATTTTCCTTCAACCGACTGTCAATTGTGACTAATTTTGAAGTATTTGATAAATGATCATCACATACACTCTAATTTTGAAATTTTAGTATATGATGCAGGACATGAAATTAAATCTGACATGTAAGATTTTAAGCTTTAGATCATACCAATTTTAAACACTCACAAAATTTCACGTCCCACATACGATCAAACATTCAACAAGGGGAATCTACGGGGGTCCAAGCCTACACATGTTTAGGGCTGGATTAAATAAAATTATAAACCAAACAATGCCCAAAGGAGTGTAAGATTCATCTACTCTTGTAAAGGATTGTTCCCCAATTCAAGAGATTCACCATGTTTCAATTCGAGGAAAGTTTAGGGTTTGCAAAAGTGGAAAAAACTTGGGATTTGGGAATTATCTAGGATTAGGGTTTGGGATTTAAGGCGAAAAAGGAGAGAAGATAGAAAAATCCAAAACCTAAGACAATCCGTGCTCGCGGACAGCGGCCCGGCCCATATGCACGTGCGTGGACCCCTGTCTGCATGTGTGTAGGGCCCACGAAACTGGAAACGTCCAGCTTGGGTTTGGTCGGCCAGGGGAGGTCCTCTTTCACGCCAAATTTCAAGCCGATCCGATGTACAATGAGTGCGTGGCGCTCCACCGAAGTTTCAGCCCCCTGGTGGGCCAGAATCTGGAAATCTTCTGTAGAAGAAAACTTGAGTGCCAAAAAAAGATAAATCTGAAGATGGGATGGTTGTGGGAGATGAGAGAAGTGGGCCAAAATTTGGAAATCTGCTTTAGATCAATTTGAATATAGTTGTATTAGTTCAGCCAGACAATTCAAAGCTTAGGACCCTATACAAAGGAACCCTATTATGTGAGCTTCTTTTTTGAGATATTATTTAAAAGTGTGTACTAAGGTCTTTTTTAATAATCCTTGAAGTTTCATTGAAAATTTCAACAAATTTCCCAATGTTTCCCAAAAAGTGCGATAACCGACATGCATCTATATCCCAAGGATGTGATATGTAAAGCAATACCGATATTTCGAACACTGCCAATAGGTCACATGCATGAAACATGATTGAGATCTTTGCAACCCTTATACAGTTCTAGTGTAGTTGCACCACTATAGGAGAATCACTTCCTGTAGATAACCTTATCTCAGGATTAAAACTGAGAAAACCTCTAAATAGGCCCTTTAAAACTGCATAAAGAAGTTAAGTCCCTCGAGGATTTTTATTAACAAAAGGAAACCCAAAGCTTACCCAATCCAACCACTGGCTGTCCTATGTAAATAAAGAAACAAAAATAAGTAGGTCTCTTGCCTCAACATTATGGGCTTTAGAAGCTTGCTTTTGGCGTAAAATTAATTCCAGTGTTAGATCACGAGGGGCCCATGGGTTTATTCTAAATGCTGTTTGGGCCCTTCAATTCTGAAAGCAGGGTCCACTATGTTATTGGAATTGTTGAACATGCCTTTGGACGTATTTTATGGTCTGATCTCTCCATTGCACGGGCTGTGGGGTCCCCTGGGTGCCTGTTTCAGTGGCCAGATGGGGTCTGGCATCAAGTACTGTGAGTTTAATCTTTGGTTTTGTGGGGAGGAGGTCCTCTGTGCTCTCCTTTCTTGTGCAGGAGGTGATGCCAGATGTTCCTTTCACTACTGGCGCTGCCTTTACTTTCTTCATTACCACACTTTCCCCCCTTCACCTCATTCTTTCTACCTCTCATGCCACACCTTGCCATCCTTTTCTGTAGTTAATAGTTATGGCTCTTGAGGATGATTTTTCATCATATTCATGTACTTGAACTTCTTCAGGCCCTTGAAATCCGCCCAACAACCTATTGCCATTGTTTGTATAAGTTTGATCCACCGTGTGATGTGCCTGTTCAGTACTCTGAGCAAACTGTATTGCAGGCTTGTAAAATGTGCATTGTCTGACGTGACGTTTCTCCTATTGTGCTACAAGTTGAGTTCTCCCAACCCTCAATTCTAGCTCCACCAGAGATATATAGTCAATGTAATTGGGGTCAGATACACAAATCCCGTTACCCAATTCCAGATATTCCAAATTCTTTGAGAGCAAAATGAAAATGTTTTTTTTTTTTTGGGTTAGCTTGTTAGTACACACCCATGTCAGCACACACACTCCATGTTAGCCACCCCCACTAGGGATCGATACCCGAGGTATCTCCACTCAGTCTGCCAGTTGAGCTATGGATCTGGGTGTGCAAAATGAAAATGCTGATGTTCAATTATTGTTTTTACCCCTTTTTTTCACATTTGTCTGTTAAAAGGAAAAAAAATACTTTTCTTCCATGTCATTTGGATCTTGATCAGGATTTGTTTGCCATTGGAAATTTAAATGTTAATGATGATGATTACATAGATAGGATGGTTCTCTGTAGCTTCTCCTTTATAAAGTTCCAGCACACCATGGCATGTGCACCTGTTGCATTTAAGGAAGTTGTAATGTATATATTGTTTCATGCGTGCAGTGATCTTCGCCGGTGATGAGAGAGATGTGGGAGAGAGAGGAGCAGAGCATTGGTTTGCTTATGTTTGTTTTGGGGGAGAGTGTTTAAATCTGTTCATGTAACGTATTTATTTGCAGTCAGTCTAGCTCTTCTTTTGGAGGTTAGTTTTTCTCTTTCTATCAGTTCTTTTTCTCTATGAAGCTTTTGTTTAGCTGAGAAAAGAGCTGCTGCTGAATTGAGTTGGGTCTCCCATGGAACTGTCTCACATTCGGCGTATTTTAAGACCAATCTAACGGTATGAAGATACTTTGCCTGGTTGGGTGTGAACTTGTTATTGTTTATGATCAGGAAACTATGGAATCTTGCACTGGAGTCTGAGAGAGTGTGCTTGGGCTAGCCACCAATACTGGGTGTCTTTCTCCCAATTGAATGTTGGCAATTGCGATGCATCTCTTCTTAACCTTATATTTGTGGGCAAAAAATTGAATTGCTAAGATTGGTTTATTGATGACATTTTCGTGGTATGGTCCATCCGTGGTTTACAACAGTTCAAAACATGGGCAGGGTTCAGAGAATTCCAAATCGTATGCTTGTTCCTTGTTCAAGGCGCAATTTATATGCGTTTTTTAATTATTATTTAATTTACTAAATTGTTTGAGTTTTGAGAATGTATGTCATGGTTCTACAACTCTGGACTAGGCCAAATTCATTGAAATTGAGTCACTTTAATACTTGAGTGTGCCTCTGTTCCAAATCTGTAAAACTCAGTAGGCCGACCTGACACAACGCAAGCCTGGGGAAGCGGTTTTTATTTTTATTTTTATATTTTAAATTCAAGTACAAAGTTGAACGATTTGGATCTACAGCGCACACACTACAGACTTTGGTTCTAGTCTACGATCACCATGTGAATGGTAGAGAAATGTGTGAGTGGTATTCATCGGGTGAAAAGTCCATAAGCTCTGGCCAAAAGTCATGATGGACAAGAAAATCTGCCAGAGATCTGTCTATGATTGTGGGCGATTTGATCGACTGGCCCAGCTCCATTTTTAGGCTCCAGCATGCAATGGTCGGGTCCCCAATGATACGGGATATGCGTTACTGGGTTGATGCGTCAAGCAGAAGCACTGACGTGAATGCGCCTTTCCAAAATCAAGCTAGTCCACTCGACACTGTTGTTGAATATACACTGCTGCTCTTTTGATTCTACCCACTGTCATTGGAATACAGGTTACGGCCTACCTGACTGTCCCTAGGCCATGGCATGTTCATTGGTGGTGGTGGGCCTTAAGCCTCGTGAATGAATGATGTGAATGGCTTAGTAATGTTTAGAAAAGCTATTTGCAGGTAGGCTATCCTCAAGCTCCAAAACCAAATACCACCATTTGCAGGTGTGTTTGACACGTGGGACACCTCATTTTCCCGGAGCGTACTCAGTATTCTTTTCCTAGAAATGAGGGGTCCCAATCATCACCTGGAAACTCATGTGCGCTAGTTTGCTAAAGAGCATGCTTTTGCCTACGTGCGAGCCCACCTTGATGTTTATGTTGTATATCTATGCCGTCCATCTGTTTTTTCAGTTCACGCCCAAAAATGAATCAAATCCATTGTCTTGTGGTGTAGCCCACTTGGGTTTTGAGTCTGCCTGTTTAAGAGCCTACGTATTAACATGGGCTAGTGCAACGGATTGACGGAGTGGATATAACACAGACATCACTGTGGACCCTACAACATTTGGTGACACAGGCTGAAATTCACATGCCAGCATGGACCACGTGTGTCAGATCCGTTCCATTCATCAGTTGGGGACCACCGTTCGTCAGTACTGCCACGCTTGTGCGAGAAAAAGTGGAGCTAACATCTGACAACGGTCCATCTGATGAGTGCACTGATCTAATTTACGACAATGGAGTTAACACCTGGCGAACGATCAGGATCTCTTACACGTATGCCAAGCTGCCATATCCGGATCTCTTACCATGAACAAACCATCTGCCCTTATCCTCAGTTGGAAAACGATCCGAACCATTGATTTCTACTTTATTGCTGGCTGTTGAAAATATTTCTTTTCATTGTTCTAAAATGCATCTGCAGATCCTAAATTTCACAATAGTCTATTCAAGAGTAATTTTCATATGATAGTCCTTATAGCGGTGTGGCTTTGGTAGTTCCCTGGATCCACCAAGGTGGGTTGAATCCGGACTATAGGGCCCACCATTATGCTGTTGTGGAAAAAGTGCCAAACATAAGTTTAAAAAATCATATCAAAATAAGAGACTGGTACAAAGATTTATGTTATCTGACTATATGCCTTTTCCATAGGAAAGAAACAAATTTTTTTTAATCTTCACTAAACTAAAAGAAACAAAAATACAATGCTCATCTCTTTTCTCATCTAACCAATAAGTTTCCTCCACAACCCTCCTCATATATGCCAAGTAACATGAGAGTATATACGAAAAGGCTTCACAAGAAGTAGAGTGAGAGAAGTAGAGAGGAAAAAAGAGCCCGCCAATCCCACTGCCACAAAATATACAAATGCCTTACATCCAATCCTTCCACCCATTTTGATAGATATTTTAAAGCATTATTCAAACAAAAAAAAAAGTAAATTAAATTTTTTGATAAATTGCACCACAAGAAATAATGTGATTGATTGACCATACAAAAAATAATTCTTGTGAGCCATAAAAGTTTTTGATCAAGCTGATATTTGTTGGGTCCCTTCATCTTGTTCTTTGCAACTTTACAAGTTCGATGCAAAAGAAACATTCTGATGGCATAAAAAGTTTTTAATGGTTATTCAGTCGCCACAATTTCTTATGATGCAGTCCACTTAAAATTTAGTTCTACTACCCTTTTGGATCAAGGCTTAAAATGATTTATCAAAATAAATGAATGACATGGATGTAAGGCACATATATCATGGTCGGTCATACAATAAAGGAACCACAAAACTTGGTAGACATGGGGATCCATGAAGCCGTGCCCCCTCATAGGCCATGGTAATGCCCGTCTCGTTTGGCCAGTGACACTACTAGTAGCTAGTGGCTACTGTTAAGTACTTTATGGGTCCCACCATGATGTATGTGTTTCATCCACATCTTCCATCCATTTTTTCTAGATAGATCCTGATCTCAAAAGGACCCCACCAACCACAAGAACACAATGTTGATTGAAACGGTTAAAAATTTCTTAAGAGCCATAAAAGTTTTGAATCAAGCTAATGTGTTTTTCTTTTTCCTTCCCTTTCATTCAGGTTTGCACGACCTATGACCTTATCAACACGCTTGAATGTCAAATAACATTACAGGGCACTAGGAGGTTTTTAATAGCAGACATTCAATCACTTATTATTATTATTATTTTTGGATCAATGCTAGAATGATTTAGAAAAATAGATGAATGGTGGTGGCAGCGTCACTAGCCAAATTACGTCCACAAAAGAGATGGTTCCGATCGCACTAGTGGGCGGCGACACAATTTGGGACCACGGATTGGGACCTGAAGGCCCACTATGATATATGTGTTTCATCCGCGTCATTGGTCCATTTTTCCATATCATTATATGGCATGAGCCAAAAAATGAGGTAAATCCAAATACCAAGTGGACGACATCACAAGATACCGTGTTGATTGAACGGCGAGTGTTAAAAATGTAAAGAAAAGTTTTGGATCAAGTTAAATTAAACACATACATCATGATGGCCCCACAGATCACGGACCAGTAGCCACCCTGTCTTTTGGCAGCATCACTAGCCAAACCGTGAGCAGGCAGGAGCTTTAAGTGGCCACCACTGTCCATTCAATTTTTTTCATATCATTTTAGGTTACATGTCCAAAAATAAGGCAGATCAAAGGTTCAAGTGTAGAAGCAGCAGTTATAATGATCTCGCCAATGAAACTTTTACAAGGCCTATCGTGATGTTTATTTGTCATCCAACTTATTCAAAAAGTTACATAGATGAAGAGAAAACACAAATATAAACTCGATCCAAAAAGTCGGTAGACCTCGAAAAGTTTTCAACGGCAAGAGTTTAATCCCCATTGTGTAGTCATCTTGAGCATTGCATCTGACTCATTTTTGGTCTTATACCCTAACATGATACGAAAAAAATGAATGGACGGTGTGGATAAGACCCATACATCACGGTGGCCACTCAAAGTTCCTGCCCGTTCCCAGCTGCAGACGGGCCGGTGTAGGACGCAATCCGCGTCCGTGGGCGGCGACAGAATCTGGATCCTCAGTCGGGACGTAGCCAAGAGTCCCAAGGCAAATACTGAGAACGCCTTCAAAGCATTAGAAAAGCAGACGGTCTGTCGAAGGCAGGAGAGAGAGAGAGAGAGAGAGAGAGAGAGAGAGAGATGGGTTGCCAAAAAGCAGAGGAGGAAGCGAAGGAGGCGACGGTCTTCGATTCATCTTCTTTTTCCGACGGTGTCAGCGATGCGTTACTCTTCACCACCATGTGCATGGTAGGGCTGCCCGTCGAAGTTCAGGTCAAGGACGGCTCCATCTGTTCCGGCATTTTCCACACCGCCTGTTTCCAAAACGATTACGGTGCGCACGTTAGCATCACTTTCTGAATTGGGTTCTTGAATTCTTTCATGGGGCCTGGTTTTCTTTAGGAATCTTTAATTTTCGATCCAGCAAGATCTATTTGCAGATTAAGATCAGATTGCTGCTGTACCGTGTTCTTTTCTTTTGGTTGGATTGGATCTGTTCGTTGAATTCCTTTCTGGGTTTTGATTGTAACATAAAATCGATTATGGGTTTTGATATTCTTGTGGAACCGTGATCATTTTGTTTTGATCCAACGAAAAAGGCATTAGGGCGCTCTGCCTGAATTAATGGTATTTCCATTGAAGCTGGCATCCGTACAGGCGTTGTGGTTCGCTGTTAAAATCTATAATTCAAGGGATTGAAATGAATTGCCATTTTCATCATCCATTTGCTGATTATTTTCGGTTTCCCATTTTGGATGGGATTCGTGGAGATTCATCACGGCCAGGAGGCCGGCCTGGGATACGTTACCACATCTTCCTTGAAATCCATTGGCCAGTTGGTGGTGAACGGAAGGGTATCAACCTCCTATATATGTATTAGGGGCTTTGAATGGACAGAAAAAACATGGAAACTGAAGGAGGAGAAACGAATATACCAGCATCATTGAACCTGCTATACAGACGTGATAATGCAGTCTAGAATCAAATGAAACTAACTGCAAAGGATTGGAGATGCATGCACAAGGTATCACTGCACTACTATCACCGAAAGTTGCAAAAAATCATAATGTAAAAATAAGTTAACACAATCAATATATATATATATAGCCTTAATTTCCCTTGGTTCGAAAGAACTTGTCTCCATTAAGTTTATGATAGTATAATCCTCATAGAGCTCTAGACTGACACACTTCAAATCCTTAGCTAAAGTCCATGTGATGTCTGAGTTCAGTCTACTTCTTCCACTTGATGAGAAAATTTTTATACTCTACTTGACGTGTTGAAACTATCTAATCTTCTAACACATCTTCTATAACTTCCTCGAGTTGGTGTGACATCTTGAGCATTGGGTGGCTTATTCTTCCATGCCCTTATCTTTGTAATGTTCAAATTAAGTTGTAATAACCTTTTCTTATTGAAGCTGTTAGCTGTAAAAACTTCCACATAGAAAATAATGCTAATTTTCATCTCTGGTAGAAGCTCTATAGTATCAAGTGCATATTGTCGCCTAGCTTCTTCAGGACACGAGAGGACTTGCATTTATGGAATGCAACTTGATGTAGGTGTCTTCTGGAAACCTCATAGAGGCCCACCATGATAAAATCACATCCTTTGAAATGCACCTAAGTGTCACGGAATCTTGACATGCTTCTTGTCACTTCCGTCCCTCATCTATCTCATTAATATGTCATGCAAAAGCCTCAACATCTTTGCTCTGTCTAGTCGCAATAAAAAGCAAAACTAAATCTGTAGGCTGTTGAGGTCTAATGTCAGTAACAATCCCATAGTCAGTTTAGGCGTTCCTGGCGTGTGCCTAGGAGCATGCCTTGTTGTTTTGGGCCATATTCACCTTGAGGTGCTATGCTATCCCTAGGCATGGGCCTAACACCTGACTCCTGAGTGTGCCCGTCTGTCACCTGCATAAAGTTGTGTTGTATCCTTTTGGGTGTGTTGAAAATTTTGTTAAGTTTAAATCCACAGTGGAAAGACATCTTATAAACCCCTTGGAGAACATTTTCCCCATGTCTTTTATATAAAAGTTTTGATTTATGAAAAATATCCATTCCTAAATTAGATTTTTTTATTAAGTCTTGATTTCTTCTTTTATTGGCGTTTTAACCACTACATTGGGCTTCTTAAACACAATTTGGGTTTTCATTTGTGCCATACAAGAGATAAATGAATTGAGGAATTCAGGGGAATTGGAAAATTTAGCTTGGAAGATTTGGGGATGTTGAAAATCTGAATTTTTAGGGTTTGAAAATTTTAGGGATTTTAGCAAACTTATGATTTTGGGTTGGGGAAGTAAGGAATTCGAGGTGAGATTTAGGAAAATTGGAACATTATGGTTTATAATTGGATGCATTTAGAAAAAAAATTGGGGATATGGGATTTTGAGCTGAGGGAAATTGGGAATTTGATGAAAGTCTGGTTTTAGGGTTTAAAAGATGGGGGAAATTTGAATTTTAGGTTTCTTTGGATTTATTGGAATGTTTGAGTAGATGTAAGTTTTTGGAAGTGTTGTCTAATTATCACTTTATTTAATATACACAATAACTTTACTATTATTTTTATTTCATTGTATTAAAGATAACATTAGAGCTAAAAATATTAAAAAAATCAATACGCATCGACTTCTAACATATAAGATATTAAAATAAAATTCTTTAAAAAATTGCATTTGGAATCTCCAAACATGCGCCTAGGAGCACCCAGGCATTTCAGGCATCCTAGGGTAGTTGCGCCTAGGGTGCAATTAGCCTCTTTAACTACAGGACTACACTACCCATACTGTGGTTCACAATATTATTTAAAGCAAACTCGGCATGAGACATGAGGTTCCATGTACTGATGGGATCACCAACGAATCTAATACTAAGAAGGGAAATAGGCTTTTCGGACATGCTTGCTTGCATGGCAGCTCTCTCCTCTCTTTTTTTTTTTCTCTCCCTAAATTCTCTTTTCATTTTTTGCGGCCATTTGGTTGTTGCGTGGTATCTATGTGCATTCCTAGGGAGTATATGAGGAAAGGTAAAATACCAAAGATCTGTGAGGCACACTATGTTGTCTATGTGACATCCATTCCGTCCGTTAGGTGAGCCTTCTCCAATTCATCATAAAGACCAAACATCAGCCCTGTGAAAAACTCCCATCACGTACGTGGTGTCTATGTGCCACACGATGGGAACAACGTAAAAACACGACTAAAATCTTTAGTCTGTAAGTCATCGTCTATTGGAAGAGTGAAATTGATTGATTTTTAAGTGAAAAGATCATGGTTTACAATGGAAAACCCAGATGTCACAAATGTGTTTTAAATCGCCCGTGTGTACGTGTATGGCTCCACATGCGCGTGTAATTTGCAAGCCTTCTCTCCCCATAATCTCCCTATTGTAGCGAATCTCTTCATTTTGATTCCTTTGAAGGGTGAATCTCTTTGTTGCCTATTTTGCTTTTTATTAGCAGAAGATGATAGGGTAGAGTGGATGGTACGATGATTTATCACTATGAATTGTCCATTTGGGGAGCCCTCTCATGGATGACCATGATTCACACATAACACAGCTCTCTTGGGCGCACACTCAACCTTTTTTTTTTTTTTTCCATAAAAAAGAAGAAAAAAAGTCATTCGGACCGATCACGTCTCGAGTGGAATCATCTAGTCTTGCGCCGGAGTCACGGTAGACCCTATTGAATGACAAACGATAGACTAGCCTGGTAAGAGAACTCTATCAATCAATTCTGTTCACTTTCTCACACTGAATGGATGGATATACCATATTCTAATCTACCAACTCTCTTCCACTCTCACGCCATTGATAAATCAACCTACCACACGTATTGTGGAGGGGTGGATATACCATATTCCAATCTACCAGCTCTCTTCCACTCTCACCCCATTGATAAATCAACCTACCACATGTATTGTGGAGGGGTGGATATACCATATTCCAATCTACCAGCTCTCTTCCACTCTCACACACCATACACGTGTATTTATCATAATCTCTCTATCTCTCTCTCTCTCTCTCTCTCTCTCTCTCTCAAGTCCCATTACCTACATCACTTCTCTCTCAAATGCATCCGCACGCATACCATTGCCATAACTGTTGGTAACTCCCATCACGTCCCATCACCCCCCTCTCTCTCACCATATGCTCCTCTCAAGAATCCCATGGTAAATGAATCCTTAACTACCCTCACTCTTGGTTAACTAAATAATTTTGGTAATTTAGCAAGATGATGATGATGGGCTGTTTGGAGCTTCTAATGCTTCATTAGGTACATTAAGACAAACATTTGTTATATTGTAATGAGTTGATTAGATTTAGCATATCAAGTAGTGAAATGTGAGTTGGGCCACAAATTTTGCTTGTACCAGTTTTCTACATTGAGCATTGAGTGTTCCCTACTAGAAACAAAATTGGATCTCTTGAATCACATGATTCCATTATGAAATCTCTGTGTATGATCAATGGGATAAACAAGTGATCAAGTTGTAGGTACCAGGTAACTTGTAAGTATTCATCTTTTGTTGTTTTAGTTAACATGTCATTTTTATTGTCCACAGTTTCTCATCACCTTAAGCTGATCTCAAATTGAGATCGTGTTGTTTGTTCCACATTGCATGTTCAATCTCCTCAAACTCCAGTCTTATGTGTCCTGGCATCACCCGGGTGTGTCCCACTAGTAATTGAAGAGATTCCCACGATTGTTGTTGAGAGCCTTGGTCTATACATTTATCCACCGATGATAAACACTTGGGAACTTTGAACATTTTCATGTTAGACTACATGGTTTGTGATGCAGGACATGGAAAATTAAATATGATATGCGAGATTTCAGGCTTAAGATCACGTTAGTTCAGAAATAATTACACAAATTCTATATCCCACATAAAAATCCAAACATTCAATTAAGGAGAATCTATGCGGGTCCAAGCCTATATATGATAAGGCTGGAACAATTAGAATTATGAACCAAACGATACTCAAAGATAAGAAATAATCACCCACACATGCATAGTAATCAGCCCTGAACCAAAAGACGATCCCGCGTATGGACAGCAACAATGGCCCAGACGCACATGCATGTGATCACGGCAGCACGTGTGTGGGGCCCACTATTCAGAAAAAGGCTACCTTGGCCCTGGTCGGCCAGGGATAGACTCTAAAACTCTCAAATATCAGCTCGATCCGATGTACGGTTTGTGCGTGGTGCTCCGCCGAAGTTTCAGCTCGCCGGCGGGTCGAAATCTGAAAATCTGTTGTAATGAAGAAATTTGATGCAACAAAAGGAACGAATTCGAAGTATGGATGGTGATGGAAGATGGAAAAGAAGATGATGGAGGATGGGGGTGAATCGGGGTCGATGTGGCTTCGCACCACGGTAGTTAGCCCTTCGAAAAGGGAGGGCTTCGTACCCACTTTTGAATTCTTCCACAACTCACAAAGAGAGCAGAAAAATAAAGCAAGAATTTTTTTATTAACTTCAATGAATCAAAAGAACTACAAGGGGTGCCTATTTATGGAAAAAATTTTATACCCCAAAACTCGCACCATGTGCGCAACCTATTACTTGGCGACGAAGTAAACTAAAATAAAAACCAAACAGAGAAATCTAAAGCGTTCACAATGTTCTAAATAATAACAATAAGCAAAATCTAAAATATGAAATCAATCCGACGAGTGGGCCACGATCATGAGATCCCATGATGGGCTTTTCTTGACTATCGGGCCCACTTTTTTTGAACCAAAACTTGTCTTCTACCTAGGAGACCCTCCCTAGACGTCGTCATCGAGCCAGATCGATGGTGGGGTCCTCCTTCTGCGTACGTACGTGCGTAGGGGTGGTGGTGTGCGGGCGTGCGTGTGCATGATGTCCTCATCAATTTGCCAGTGGTAATTTGTAAACTTAACATCTCAATTCCATACAATTGTTTTTGCAACCCATGTAGATGAACCACCTCTTTGAAGAAGACATTGGCTATGTGTAGATTATTCAATGTGTTCTTAATTCTTTTAAAGGATGAATTGGGCCATCCTAGGAAACCTGTCAACCAAAACATAAGAGTCGTAACGATGCTGCGTCTTGGGTAATCCTAGGATGAAATCCATGCTGATGTCTTCCCCAGGACATCCGGCACTTGTAACAAACTATAAAAACTAGTGTTTTGTCAAGCTGACACGACTGCACCACGAACACCAATACCGATCTTGTGCTTAAAGGCTTCTCAACTTTTGGCCTTGATACCAATTGTTATGGAAAAACACCTACACACAGTTGGTGCAAGAAAAGTAAAAACATAAAAGAAAAGAGTACATTAAAATCCAAAAGCTAAGGATAAAAACAAGAAATAAAATGGCACAAGAATTTACGTGGTTCGCAAATTCGCCGACTCCATGAGGCAACAACATGGAGCTTTCTTTTTTTCTTTTCTTTCTTTCTTTTTGTTATTTGACAAATAATGAAAGTTTTAGTAAGAAGAAGCACAACAAGCGTGAAACCAAATAGAGCCTATACTATTACAAAAACAACCCAACCCCATTAAGAAAGACAATTAGTTAGCTGGAGTTTCCATACTACAAGCCCACTCTTTAACACAAAATATAGCCCTCACTAACAACGAAGAAGCCAAGACACTTTTGTGTATGAAATGATAGTTATTTCTTTCGCCCTAAATAAACCACAGAACAACTAACAAGGAAATCCTCCAAAACTTCTTTCAATCTCTTCTAATTCCACCACCATGCTAGGCAGGAAACAAATCCTCAATAGTCCTTGTCATCACCCATGAGATCTTGAACACCTCCAAGATACCCTCCCAAATGGTCCTAGTGAAAGGGCAATGGATGAGCAAATACTTTATTGACTCTGCATTGACAAGGCATAAGGTGCACATGTTGGGGATGCACATAGCTCTCTTTTGAAGATTATCGAATGAGCACTCGTTTCCTACTCACCAACCACGTGAAAGTGACAAAATTTCGAATGGTTGATTGCGCTTTCTCCAGATTTGGCCTCTCATCAACTCGACTGGTTTTTGGGGCTTTGTTCTGTCTTGCTGGTTCTCTTCTCCGTATTGCTCTGTTATGGGCTCCGTCTTGAATTGCATAGCTTCTTTGGGTGTTCTTTTGTTTTAGTTTTTGTTTGCTTACTTTTGTTTCTTTGTTTTTCTTCGTTTGACGTTTCGTGTTTAGCCTATAGCTTTAAAATAATAATTCAGCATTCTTTTAAAAAAAGTGACAAGCATTGGAAGAGTGCCATAGCTCTAAATGAAGCCTGAGGGGCATGAGCCCACAACTATGCCCTCCGAGGTGAAAAATCTATAGAAAGAACAAACAAAGAACTTGCCCAACTTCTATAGACTCCACACTAACGAGTCATTCGTCCCTACCACCAAGCAAACACTTTGAAGCTTCTTTGAAGCCCTTATGAATTTCTCTACTTCCTCGTCCAAAAGATTTCTTCTACAAGTGGGAGACCACACCATATTCTCTTCGATGGAAACAAAGCAATTGGCCATATACGATCTATGATGCGGACATCAGTGGTGCACCCTTTAGAGTGTCCCAGAGGAGGAGGATTGCTCATAGAGTACCGGAGCGGATGAGTTGATATATGGACGTTGGGTCCATCGGACCTATTTTCCAATGCACTAGGAGTGCAGGAGCGGCATGACCGCACCCTAATCATAGATCCATGGGTCAGATTTCACACCCTACCACACGGGTGTTTTAGTTTTAGGCGTTTTTATTCTTTTTCCTTGTTTCAGGGGTTTCATTGTACTTTCTTTATTTTTTGGTGTTTTTGTTATTTTTCTTATTTTCAAGGGCTTTAGTGCACTTTTACTTTTTCCATAGCTTATATATACATTGTGAGAAACCCTATTTTCAGGGGTTTCAGGATTGGCCTTTGGGTGTTGAGGATTCCACCCCGATTTCAGGTTTCCTTCTTTCTAGATCTTCGAGGTGCAAGAAAAGGTAAGAATCATCCTCCTTTCTTAATCTCGAACCCTTCATTCTTCACCCCTTTTGTTCCTCTCTGGATACCCCATTTCTAGTTTGAACGGAAAAGGAGGATGATTAGTCAATAGAATCAGACCCAAACTTGACCGTGGACTGACTAATGCTATATCTGGAATATCCTCGTATCCCTAGGTCCTCTTTTTTTACTACTTAAGCAATTTTATGTTAAGGAGCATGATCCTAATGGAATGACCTCATCTGTGTTGAAATTTACCCAATCCTTTTGATTAGAAACAGTTAGTTGATTCGTGTATTTACTTGAACATTCTTTAACCTAATTATACATGCATCTAGGATTAAGTCATCACATGTCCCTGTATCAATCTGGCATCCAAAGCTATCTATACCAGTCTGGGGAACAAGGCTCAAAGAGACCTCTTGCTTCACTAAACATTTCCTAAAAGACCACCGTTTCCCTGTTTTCAACTACAAAGCAAACCCCCTTCTTGAAACTCTCCTCACTCCTTCAATGGCCTTCCAAAGATCGAAAGCTCTATACAAAGAGGACCCCATAACTTGCCAACCCCATACTTAGAAGCAACCACCCTTCTTCAAAGACTGTCTTCCTCCGCCACAAATCTCCATAATCACTTGCCCAATAAGGCCCTATTGAACTCCTATGGCCTCCTAATCCCATCACCCCCTTCCTGAATTGGCCTGCAAACCTCATCCCACTTCAACATGTGGAATTTATGAGAATTAGACGATCCTTGCCGTAAGAAGTCACGCCTTAATTTGTCCAACTGTTCCATTGCCGCCTTCAAGCACTTGGACATAAGATCTACATTGACATTACTGCTTTAATTAAGGTGAACCCACATGTTGCCCCTTGTCTAAGATTCTACTCAAAGCTTCCACGGTCACCACAAAAAGGTAAGGGGATAATGGGTTCCCTTCTCTTAGCCCTCTCGAATCATCAAAAAAGCCTCTTAGCTATCCATGAACCAAAACAAAAAATTTGGCCGATTGAATGCACGATTTAGTCCAGCTTGCTTGCCGATCACCGAGTTCCTTATTCTAAGTCAAGTAGTAAGAATCTTCGCAAGAATTTTGTAAGGGCTTCTAATAAAACTAATAGGCCTAAAATCTCCTCCCCCCCTCGAAAAAAAATCTTGAAAGAAAAGCAAGGGGAAGCCATTTGACCCCGATGCTTTATCTTGCCTGAGGCTGAAAACTGCTACTTTGATTTTACTCTCAAGGATCGGCCTTTCCAATTGATTGGCTTCACTAGAGGATAATTGATTGAAATGTAGATTGTCTAACTGGGATCTTGACCACCCTCCACTAAACGAGATCTTTATAGAAATTAACTATTGCTTCGCTAATTTGCTCCTTGTCTTCAAGACAAATATCATTCACCGCCACATTTTGAATACGATTCGCTTTAGCCCGCGCACTACCAATCCCATGAATTTTTTTGGTATTTTTGCCCATTCTTTTAACTAAGTCGCTCTAGGTCTTTTCTTCTATTTACTCTCGTTCTCCCTAAACCGCTCGCTATACTCACACAAGAGTGCCTACTTAGCCACCATTTCTTCGACCGTCAACTCCTCCCTAATGTCGAGCAAATGAATCTCTCGCAAAATCTCATTAGACTCCTCTTGTTTACCTCGCATATGCTTTTCCAATCAACTAATTTCTTCTTTAGCATTCTCATCTTTTGGAACAATTTAAACCCCATGTACCCTTCCTCCTTGAAAGATTCCCACCAATCTTTAACAAGGCCTCTAAATCCCTCCATCTCCAACCACATTAATTCGAACCAAAACGGCCTCGACCCCCAACTATCCTTGTGCACTTCGAGCAAAACAGGGTAGTGATCCAAAATCGATTTTGGAAGGCCTTGTAATGATACGTTGGGAAACGTTCTATCCGTGAGGGAGACACCAAAAATCAGCCAAGCTTAGATTGCATTGCTCTTTCTTGACCATTTAAGCACACAAATCTGACGTTTCTAGGAATCTCTACCATTTTGTTTATGCTAATCCACTTGGAGAAGTCCCTCATGCTTTTAGTTACGTTCCACCACCATTTTTTCATACAAAAATCTAACCACATTGAAATCCCTCATACACACCATAGTTCCATCCCATCTCTTCAAAAAATTTCCAATTCCACCCAAATAGCTTCACGCTAAGAATATAGATTTGGACCGTAGACCGCTCTGAACACCTAAGAAAAATTAGAGCCCACCTCTTCCAACAACACCAACAAAGAAAATTGACCCCTCCAGTTGCCCCCCACTTGACCACAAGTTACTGTCCTAGATAAATAGCATCCCACTCGACCACTTCCTCAAGGAGGATAAAAAATACCTTATAGCACATATATAATATATATATATATATATATATATATATATATATATATATATATATATATATATATATATATATATAATGGGGAGTAGGGCCACACGTGAGAGGGGATAAGTCACCATCCCCATGTGTGAAAACGGGTTCGAAAGGAACTCGAGAAAAGGGATGCGCCACATGTCGACCTTCCAGTGGGGTACTTTCCACCTCAATAACACTTACATTAATTAGGAGACGCGTGTCGACCCACCCCTTGACCTCGTCTGTTACTCTAATAAACTCATTAATACACATACGACGCAGTTAAGACTCCAACATCCACCATCAATGCGTGGAGACACATGTCACTTGCTTGGGATTTCTCACTAACATGAGAGCCCCCTTGAATCGATAGTGCCCAAAATGCGTCCCACTCGAAATGAGAGGAATCATTGTGGCAGCCGCCTTGCCCTCTGTCTTCTCCTCCGTTTTGTCAGAAGCACTGTCATGTGTTGGGCTAGTTGCGGTTCTCTCCATCGACACTGTCTTAGGAGTCGGCTTGACGAGAGACACGTAATCCTACTACCTAATGTGGCCTCTCCTTCAGACATGTATCTCTTCTAATTTCTTGAGCTTGGCCAAAGCACTTAATCGGTGCTCCATCAATGGCTTCCGTTCCCCCTCTTCTCTCTCCCCGTCGTCCTTTGAAGCTTTGTTGTCGTTGCGTTACCCCACTTTTACCTCTAAACAGCCCCACTCCTTTAATCACCTGAATCTCTATTCTAACATCACCAACAACTACAGAGATGGAGGCTAAATCATCGACCACCTTCTTCTTTCTCACTAACATCCTGGTTTTGCTCAAATCTTCCCAAGATGTCGTCGTAGCGTTGATGAGCAGAACTTCGCCCAAACAAGATCCTAACACTTAGAGGACCTATGAGCTCTAGAGCTCCAACGACAGCCCTCTAAATCCAAACCACACCTCACCGCCAAACGCTAACCAAGCTTCCCATCTCTCAAGCACTAACACCGGACCATCTTTGAATAAAGCCCCTGCGATTAGAATTCAGTCTAGATTCTCCCTTGGAAGGAGAGAAATCCAAAACATGGATTCATTGAGAAGTCTCAAGATCTAGTCTCCCCTAGTCAAACCTCCACACTGCTCGAGCCACTTCTCTAGCTCTACCTTTGAGTCCCCCTCTCTGGTGATAGCCACCAAATTACATTGAAGAGCCTAAGAAGCTCCCTCTACCATTGTATGGTTGACATGCACCATTGTACTATCCACTTGACCTTCTAAGCGTTGCAATCGTGCCCTACTCCCCGCCAGGTCCCTCTCCTGATTTGTCCCCCTCCCTCAACATGTTCCCTATTGAAGCTTCTCTAAAAGACACCCGTTCCACCCCAGTCTTCATCCCAAACACCGTCTCTTCCCTTACGCCTTTTCTCTCCCCCTACCATTTTCTCTCTAGGTTCCCTGTTGGTGACCTCCGGACCCAACCTAGCCCTCTGAACAAAGATGCCTTTTTCCTTCGTATTGACGCTCCTTCAGGTTGGCCACCGCCACACTTTTCATCCGAACAAACACAAAGTCCCTCTTTGCTGAAGATCTGCAGACTGTCGGAATGGTGACCTCCATTATCGTTCTGAAGTGCCCAAAAACCCTTGAAAAGTGTTTTGTCCATCCATCCGAAAACCCCTTCATAAAAATGGTTAGATATTCCTTTAAGGATTGTCTTCACTTGAGATCGAAAATTCCTTCAAGGAGTGTTTTTGCCTGAGATCGAAAACCCTTTTTTTTCCTTGGCAACTCCATCCACTCCCCCCTCCCCTCAACCTCTAAGATTTCCTTCCCTATCCTCTCTTTATATTTAATCCACCCATCTGACTTGGAGCTCTCTTCTTCATTAAAACTACAGAAATCATTCCAACATTTCTCTTCAAACCTGGCCAATAGAAGTAGTCCTCGACCAAGGTTGTCACTTTCTCTGTGGGAAGTTACTACCAAAAAGACAACTGAGTGAAGCTTTCATATTACAAGGAACATAACCTTGTGTCATAGAATAGGACCCAACATGTTGATTTTATTCATGGGTACTTGGCACTTAGGCCCATGGAGAGTGCTAATAATACGTCCATGAAATTATGGTATATTGCATAGTCTTTCTTAAGTTCCGTAAGCCCAACAACGGAGACTAATGGGGTAGACAAGAGATATGCTTTTCTATTGAGGGCATCTACTACTTTATTTGTCATGCCTGTCCAATGCTTTAGATTAAATGTAACACCTAGTGTATTGCAAGTTCAATTCATTTTGGGAGTTCAAATAGTGTAATGCCCCATGATCGGAGTTCAATTCAAGTAGGAATTCTCGATGAATGAGGTAATGGTGCCAATGCTTCAAGGCCTACCCAACAACGAGGAACCAAATGGCTTAAGTAGAAAACTTAATTTGTATCATTGAGTTTCACACTAAAAGGCCAGATGACATCCTTTTTGATTGAGTATACCTTCAATCCCTATGAGGGATGCACCACATGCAAACCACAAGTACCATTTCGAAATCGGGAAGCCTAAGAACCAGGGCTTTCATTATCTTTCTATTGATTTCTTGGAAGGCTTTTGTTATTGCTTTGATCCAACTCAAACTGGACCAACCTTCATGCACTCTGTCATAGGCACTCCTGTAGAACATGACCAGTCCATGAAAACTGCTGATCTCGTGTACGTTTGATGGTATCTGCTAGTAGAGTATCACCTTCATGTTCTTTTAGGACCACCAGGACACTTGCTAAGATAACACATGCTAAGAAAATCACACTAGGACTCTTAAATGCACACATCTTTAGGTTAATGAAGAGCTTTTCTTGTTCTAAAACTTTCATAACCTGCTGAAGATGGCTCATATGATCCTTGTGTAAGCAACGACAAACCTGCCTATAAAAGGCTGGAGGATTTGTGTCATCATGCGCATAGAAGTATTTGGGCATTAATTAGCTCAAAAGCATAAGCAGCCATTCATACAGTCTATCCTGTCTTGAACGCGGTTTTCTACTCATCCACTGGGTTAAAACCGATCTAATGACAATTGCTCCTCAAGTCGATCTTCAATTATTATTTTTTTGAAGAGTATGTCAATCTTTGAAAATATTGTGCTATTCATCATCATGTCCAACATATTATCTAAGCAAGGAATATGAAAATTACTTAGTCATTCCCACACTTCAAGCCTGAATTTCACCCCAATCCTAGTTTTTTTCTTATTTAATGATCATGTAAGACGATGTTTGACAACTTAGGCTTAAACTATGCATGAATTCCTCTTAGAATCTTGAGATTTGTGGTGATATTAGCATGATTTGTGATTTTTATTAATTAATTTAATTTTGCTGATTGATCTCACATATTAATTGGTTTCATACATTGGTCTTGCATCACTTCTTCTCTTTTCTTTTTTTCCATCTTGGAGAAAAATGCATCTAGCAGATGTCTACTAATTTAACTTTGCCAACCATACCTATATCTTTCCACTCTTTCTGAATCCAAATCTCTTGAAGGTATGGTTGGGAACCAACCCCCATTAGATTCCCCATATTTCGTATGAATGGCCTTACTTGATGCATTCTCCAACTGCCCTCTTTCTTCAGTGTCAACAACACAGGAATGTTGCATTGGCTAAGACTTTCTACTTTTATATTCACTGCTACTATCTTTAACCTTTTTTGTTTTACAATTCGCTTCTCTCCATTACAACATTCTAATCCATCTTATTCTTTACCGCTTAATGCTTCTCGATTTATTTACCTGTTGGAAGCAAGTATTGTTGAAGTCGATCTGAATACCATCAGACTTGTTTAGATTTTTTCTTAAAAAAATGCTTGACTATGTCATGGCTCGAGTTTTTCACGGTTATGACACAGTTCGTGACATACAAGCTGGGCGCTTTTTTTATGTGGAGATTAATTTGTTTGGTGCTTATGGTTTAGGTATCATTTTGAAAAAAGCAAAGATGGAAAAGAAAGGAAAATACAATGCAAACATAGGAGGGGCTCTCGTAGATACGTTGGTCATATTTACAAAGGACCTTGTTCAAGTAGTTGCAAAGGTATCCCACATCACACATTGTCCATTGGATCCTTCTCTGATGGATGTAGGGTTGGATGATCTGGTGATATATTCTGGCTTTTCCTTCAGGGACTTTTACTTTCAGCAGATGGAGTCAGTGGAAATGTTGCTAGCAATGATGTAGAAACAGTCATGGGACTCACTCAACCTCAAGCTGGCCATAGAGAACTGGAAGGGGAGCCTGAATCATTGAAATCTGGCAAAGTTGCCTCAGAAAGGTTTGCAACTGAGGGCACGCCACAAATTGAGCAAACTATTTAATTGGCTTCAGTCTATTCATACAGATCTTGTTTGGTGAATTTCGTATGTTTTACTTTCTATAACTTCTCTGAACAATCATTTCATCTTACTGATAGATAAAAATAAAAAAATAAAAAATATATAATTAACATATTTACCTTTTCATTGGTAACAATAGGCTGTAATAAATGAAACTAAAACAGGATCCCATGACTCAATGGCCCAAAAAGTCATGAGCTACCAAACTCAATTGGTAATAAATGAAAACAAGGGGAATCTATATAGAACTAGTAAAAGAAGAAAGACAAGCAGCAATAAGGACTTCTTGATGCAGACATCACATCACGCACGCCTTTACGCACATATCAGAGGAGGAGGCGGGCTGCAGTCTCTTTGTGGCAAGGTGAGTATCCATGTTGAAGATCCCGTAGTGCATGTAAGAGCATCTGGAAGACCCCGCACTGGGAAGATGCATATGAGTTGCTTAAGGGAGTGATTTGGACCGTTAGATTTGATAGAACCGACAATTGGACTGTTGGATCGCATGGAGTACATGTCCGGGCCATTGATCGTGGACCATCTTTTCATTAGAGGACATATATATATATATATATGGTTGTTTTACGAGTTATTTTCAGCTTGAATTATGTCTTTTTGAACTTTTATGAGAGGTTTTATATGTTTTTTTTTTTTTTGCCTTCAACTAGGGTTATTTGGGTTAAAACACATGAAACAAGGACTATATTGTAAATTTTAAAAGTTCTTGAGACTATATGGGGTGGGGGGTGTGTGTGAGCTCGCTTCCAAACATCTTCCCTTCTTCCCCATTATCCTTTCCCATCAAACCCTTTTACCGTGGGCCAAACCCTACCTGTCCGGGCCCCACACGTGTGACCGTACGGCCCACCTTTTCTTCCCCCCTTCATTTTTTGATCCTTTCTTTAAAACCCCATCATCCCTTGTCCAAAACCCTAACCCTAATACCCCAAATTCCCAAACCCTAGATCTCTATTTCCTTCAATTAACCTAAAATCCCCACTTTTCCCACATCCAAAACCCTAATTCCCCTCTCATAATGCTGAAATCCTCTAATCCCTTTATCCAATTCCCCACTTTAACTCCAATTTCACAATTTTCCCCAAATTTCCCTAACCCTAAAGTCACCTACACCCAAATTTAGCAATCCCTAGGTAGTATTAGACCTTCTTTACAATAGACCTAACCCTATGCTATTTGGATGTCCTTACATCCATTAGATCCTAGTTTTTTTCGTATTTAATAATCATGAGGACAATTTTTGACAAATTAGGCTTAAACTATGCATGAATTCCTCTTAGAATCTTGAGATTTGTGGTGATATTAGCATGATTTGTGATTTTTATTAATTAATTTAATTTTGTTGATTGATCTCACATATTATTTGGTTTCATACATTGGTCTCATCACTTCTTCTCCTTTTTTTTTTTTTTTTTTTTTCCCTGTTGGAGAAAAATGCATCTAATGGACGTCTACTAATTCAATAAAACGGAACTCCATTGGAAGAAACACCCGGTTCAAATAAAAAGAAATGAACTGAGAAGGGAAGGAAAAATAAATTATAATGTAGACTGAAAAATGATTTTTTTTTTTTTTTTTACAGGTTTTCATTTCAATCACAGTTCTGACAGTCCTGGATGTGTATTTTCTCATAGATTTATGTAGCTAGAACTCTATCAATTGTAAACTTTTTTGTAAGATTGATTTGCTAATGATCTGTTATTGGCTGCTAATATAGGAAGTGACTGCTTCCACTGGTTATGATTTCTCATGTTCTGGGTACAAAGGCATCAATAAAATCATGAAGTTGACAATTGTTTTCTTTTCCACATTTATGGACAAACATGATCAGCAGTAGGGCTGTAAACAGGTCGAATACTGCAATGTCTTATCTGACCTGCTTAAAAGTCGGGTAATCGGGTAAAAGATCCCATTTTCAAACCCAATTTTCTCGGGTTGGATATGTCGGATAATCGGGCAAATGGATATCAACTGCCACCCTTAGATGTAGTATGGGCAACACTTTCCAGGATTGCTAACTCTATCCATCCAATATATCACTATTATTAATGAATATTTTAGTAAAAAATATTATTAGTTATGAAAATTACAAAATTGCGCTTGGATAATCAGGTAAGAACATATGGATATGGTTATATCTGTATGCACCTCGCTTAGAAGTCAGATAGTTGGGTAAAAATTCCCATATCTGAATCTGATTTTCTCAGGTTGGATATGTTGGCTAACTAGGGAAATGGGTGTCCATTGCCAGCCCTAATAAGGGGTTCATGCATGTCACTCGATGGTGGAGGTCATGGCTTCAACATTGAGGTCTTTGGTTCAAGCCCAGCTTACCTACCACAATATAAGGGTTAAGACAATCTTGTACCGTTATTTTCTGTCTTCTTATAAACTAGCCCTTTTATTATGTAAGCCTATGTGCCCATGTGGTTGGAATTTTCATTCTAATAACTTATGCTTAAGAATAAGGACTTCTTAACTGTTGGTTAATAAATTCAATGTTCTTGTTCTATATTTATGGGTTCAATAGTTGTTAGTGTCTTTTTGTACCGATTATTCTGTCATTTGCATTAGTTTGGACTTCATCAGATATTGTTCTCACTTTCAAGCCTCATCGTAGGAGCTCGAACCATAATGCAGAAACTAATTCTTCTCATGGTTTGAAAAATACAAATATCAGGGATGGTCTCCTCACAAATGTATGCCCAAAGCCCTTGGAAAGTGTGCCAGAAGTTGAATATGGAAAAATGGAAGGCATTTGTAGGGCAAAGGTGAACCTTTTCTTGACCCTGTCAATGGTTTTGCACATAGTGGTTTTACTTCTCAGAAAATAAAATAAAATCATATAATGGGAAAAGGGTGGATTGCCATCCTTGTTTCTTTTTACTTCCTGTCAAAGGCCAGTTCCTCGCTAAAAATGGAGTGACAAAAGGATCACTCATCACTGGCCCCTTCTTGTAATCTTGTTTTGCTTTTTGTTTTTTAATAAAATTGTCACTTTTCAATACACACACATTGCCCTTTTTTAGTTCACGTTGGCTTGTCTGAAAATGTTGAGGATTCAATGCAAATGGGAAAAAGGTGCCAACAGAGACTTGGTCGATAGGCAGCCAATCCAGTAGAAAAGGTTACTACTCTTGGAAGTGGGAGTTTGAGGAACTTTGAGCATGCTACAAAAGTTGTGGAGAAACTGTGGGAGCGCCTGATTCATTAGATACTCATTCTTTGTTGGACAAGGCTACCTTTCTTAGGGTAGACAAATGGTGTGGAGCATTCTTGTGTAGTGTGAGCATGCTGTTAAGGCATCTTAGCATTGCCTTTGAGAGAAGTGCAACTGTATGGAGTGTAACACCATTTGGGTGTGCCTCATGGCATCTATAAGGAAGTCAGACTTCAAATTATTAAGAAGGAAGGAAGCACTTGTAATTAATGTTTATTTCTTTATTAAGTTTTCGGTGTTGCATCTTGCTTGACATGGAATCATTTCTGCAAGTGGCAAGGCTAAAAAAAAATTGAGGGTCCTTGCTCTTGCTCCAGTGGTAGACTCTTAGGAGTTTCAACACCTAGTCAAGGGTTCGAGTACCCATAGGTGGTGAAATCCCAATTCGGCGTGAGTGTGTGGCGGTGTGTGTGCGTGTTTTTTTTAAATTTTTTTTTATTTTTTAAGGCTAAAAAATCGTGGAATCTCAATACCATCAATAGATTGGTGCCATTTAAGTCCTGAATGTCATTCTGCTTCATAGGCTGGTAATCAGAAAGGGTAAATATTGAAGGGGAAAATGGGTCAAAGAGACTGGGCCTGATCTCTTTTTGAATACTTCAAACAACCGTAGGATTCATTCTGCTTCCTTGTTAAGTATATGGAATAAGTTATGCATCTTAGCTTTTTTCCTGATCTCTTTATGGATGCAACTTTCTTGTGTAATAAATTTCTTCCTTTTCTGGGCAAAAGATAGTGAGTTGCCTTTTGGTTTTTCTTTCATGAGTACAGTCCAACGAAGATTCTGCTGTTCAGGTTTTTTCCAGTTCTGAGAGGTAAAAGTTCATTAAATTTATCATCAGAGCATGGCATGTCCTGTTAATATTCATCTCTCTTGATGCTATCATAAGGGATGAAAATTTATCTCGTGTTCTGTGTTTTCTTAGTGACCTTCTCAGCGGTTATAAATTTTTTAATCTGCTGACAGACAGGCTGGGAAAGAGAAACCTCAGTTCATAGAGGATCTTTATGGGGCTCATAAGGACAGCAATGTACGTTGAATCAAATATTACTTGAGCAATGTACATAAAATCTGAGATTGATTGAAAATAAGTGGTTTCATGTTCCTGTTTATTTCATTTGGAATTTATGTTCATAATCGAAATTTATATTGTGCAGATAGTACGCAAGGTTCCCTCTTCTAGTTCAAGTAGTGAGTCCATCTATTTCTTTCCTCTTTGTTAGATTGAAAATCTTCACACATCTAATTTCTAAGAAGAACGGTAATAGCAAAATCTTCACATCTAATGTCTATGAAGAACGGTAATTGCACAGGAATGCTTCCACACTGATTTGAACATGAGTTCCTATTGGACATGTAAAAGATCAGAATCCAGTGGGTCACACCATGCATGGATCATGAGTCATGACCCATACATCAGGCTGATCATAATTGCTTGATCACAAAAGGTCCCAAAATGGGGCAGAGTTTCACTCCCCCCCCCCCCGGATCAAGCACTTATGGTCGTCCAACCAGCCTGATGGCCATGGCATATTTACTTTTATCTTTCAATAAAATCAGTTATCTTTACTTCTTACATCATTTTAGCGAATGTTTATTATGCAGCAAGTTGCCTTGCCCATTCAAAATCTGTTGAGGGAAGGGTAGTTGAGATATCAGCAGATGGAGCAGAATGTGTTCATCCTGTCTCTCCACTCATCTCATCAGAAGCCTCAGATGGTGCCATGCCCTTTTCTACAAGTGTCCAATCATCTGATTTTCCTGCTCCAAATGCTTCCAATTCCACTTTAGATGTTACATCAGCTTCAAGTTCTAATCGTTTGGCAGCACCTACAGTGTTGGTTCCTTCAAATAACTCAGTTTCCAACACGAGTGCAAAGGTAAAATAAATTGTTTTTCATTCTTTCATTACACATTTTCTTAGAGATGTGTTAATTCCACAGCCATGTAGAGTCTAGACCCTCTTCATGCTTCCTCACGTGCACATGGCATGCATTTGCGATAGCTTAGCTGTCGATCAGGTGGACACCACCATGCACTTTCCCTAGACAGAATCGGGCAGATCCATTCATGAAGCAGGCCACAGTTTCTGAAATGAATAGATAGCTAAAAAAACTTGGTAATTTTTCTTTAGTTGTTTGCTGAACATGCACGCTGACTGACCTCACGAGTAGGACTGACCTAATTCTTGGATCAGGGCATCTCACACAGGTGCACCCGATGGACAGTTTAGATGCTCCATGTATGTACTACTTTGGCACATGTGGCTGCGTGGAGGGGATCTAGGGTGTAAGCATGCTTATCAATCAGATTTTGGATGGTAGAAGTTACTTGAGAAATTTGTGCAGGAATTTAAGCTCAATCCGGGAGCAAAAACCTTCTCACCATCATTTGCAAGTCCTAGGTCAGCGCCTTCTCCAGTGTCGACCGTAGGTTATGTTCCAAACAGCTCTGCTGTGCTACCGGTTGCTGGTGTGCATCCTGGAGTTGAAATCAGCCCTCTTGTACCCCATCCATCTGTGCCCTTGAAGCTTGTCTCATACAATAACCTGTTTTCTGGAAACAATGGCAGCAGTTCTCAATATTCTCTACCCGTACGTATTATTTTGCATGTTATAGAGACAGAAAAGTGTGTAATGTTTTTCCTCGTATCATCTATGAAGAAATGTACAATGTCAAGTGAGCACTTGCTCTTCACCCACCTTCTGGGGATCCTAGTCATTCCTATGATGGGCCCTTTTGATTGGGAGATAGCCCAAAGTTCCTTCCCTTCAGATGATCCTGACTATATGCTAGGCAGACATAAATGTGAACCACTAGTTTAATTGTTCATTTTCATTGGGTTCCTAGGATCATCTGATAGGGGGGGAAGGCATGGCCCTACCACTAGTTTAATGGTTCATTTTCATTGGGTTCCTAGGATCATCTGATTGGGGAGATATGAAGGCATGGCCCTATCCATTATGGATCTATCAGATCAGCGGATTACGCAAGTGATAAGTGGGCCCCACTTTTGCAACTGTTGCATCAAATTAAAATAATCTTTTCTTTCGATTGAACGTATACACCTCGTAAGCCATGTGTAATGACTTTCTAGACATGTCATTGTGTTACTGCTATCTGTATTGCCAGTTCTTATCTTTATTGACATCCACTTGGTCCCTTTTTTCTATGCTGGTTTAGTGTAAGGATCATCTTGTCTTATAGCAATACATGAATGGAAAATTTCCACGGTGTATTTAGTTCAATATTGTTCTCTGAACAATGATATGTGATTGAACATTACAAAATAGAACTTTCCTTGGGCATGTGGTATTCAGTGAGCAACAATGCATTATGCATGAACTCGGACAAGAGAAGGTCATAAATTTCAATATATCCACAGAAGGCCAAGGTGATGGGAATATGCAAGTGATGTTATGATTTTCCCTTGGTGGAAAATGTTAGGGGAAGTGTGAGGGGATTTTGGTGCAGAGGGAATTGTCCATGTCAAAACAGTAACAAGTGAGCCTAGGGAGTACATGTCCTTGATGTTGTGGATTTATCCTCCTGGAACCCCTTTGCTCCTCATCACCTGCACCTAGCACAAAACCTCCTTAGGTACTCATCAATCATCATATCACTCATATGCTTTCTCCATTTCTATAAAAACCATGTGTAGACTCTTCCTCTTACATCTATAATTTCTCATCAATTGCCCAGTTAGAAAAACAACTTCATTTATTTATCCCCTTGGCATTATGCCAAATTAGTTCCTGAAAAGACCAAGGTTGTAAGAAATACGAAGTGATTCTATGATCTCCCAAAGCATTTGGGGAAGCGGGAGGGGATTTGGGCACAGGACGGAAAATGTGTACCAAAAAGATCACAAGTGACCCTAGGGGGAGAATCGGAGCAGGAGTGTGTGTTTGAAGCAGGAATGGCACCTCGGTATAGTGTTTTTGCGACTTAGGATTTTCCATCTTATCCACCAAAAGCCACCATCCTGTAGCTTGTTTGTTAAGTTATTGTTACTTAAGTAAAGGGTAGAAAAGAACCGCATGGAAAAATTTGCTGTGACCATGCAATCCCTGACTTTTCGATCCAGAAAAACTTGAAAGTTATCTTGGTGCTCAAAACTGATGGCCATGAGTTTTTTATATGCTCTGCATGCATCTTAGTTGGTCATCTCAGTAAGCAACTTGGAAAGAACTATGTTTTGCATTGAATTGTAAATTTCAACTTTATTGGGATATAATCATCTATGACTATTACAAATTGGAAGCTCTATCTAATCGGTCCAGTGCATGCTTCTCTCTAGCACTTTCCACAAGTCAAAGGATGTGACATCTACTGCAGTCGATTGATATTTTCTCTGACAAATTCTTAATGGATTTTCCTGTCTGGCTATAGATTGTTGGACACATTGGTGGCAGGCAACAGCCGGTGAGATATGGCAGCCCATTTCAAACTGGACCTGCTTATGTGCATCCAAATCCTCAAACTGTAAGTTGTAGGGAAGCTCATAAAGATTGTATCCCAGCTTTGGCACCTTCTCTTCTTTTTTTCTAATATTCTTTTTTGGTAGTGACAGCCATTTGACTGCGTTTGCTTATAAATCCCACCCAAATTTCATCAATTCATTCATTAATGAACTGCTGTTTGTTTCAGGTTATGGTTGGACGAATGGGACCAGTGGTTTATGTGCATCCAATCCCTCATGTAAGAACTACTCTCATGCATTACAATTGCATCCTTGGATAATGATCTATGGTGGTTTGCTGAGCCCACGTGTGGCCACATATGAAAACATGGTCACATGCATGGGACATCTGAGCTGTGCATCAGGTTGGGCCATCGATTTGTCAAGTGGACTGCACATGTCTGGAGACGATGGGTGGTTTATAAAATTCCCAATGGTCCACATGTAATGTATGCATGTTGCCTACTCGATGTCTGGGCTGGCCTAATTTTTGGGCCAGGTGATCTGCATGGTGGAGCCGCCTGATGCACAGCTCGGGTACCATATATGTGCAACTGCACATTTGACCTGTGTGTGGTCTCTAAGCAATATGCTAATGTGATATGTGTGAAGATGAATTATACATATGAGGTCAAAAGGTTTATTCCTTAACTTCTGTAAAAATTTTAGGTAAATGGATTAGGGTTTTTGCCAGCATATTGCTGCCTGAAACAGGAATATGTGAAATAACTAGGTGTAGCTGATTGTAATCAACCTATGTGATAGATTATTAGATAGCATTTGATTATAATCAACCTATGTAATAGTCTGTTACATCGCGCCAGTGGGACTTTTATGCTCTCATTGATGGCCCCCAGCCTGGATAAAGGAGGCTTGCATTGGGTTGGCAGCCAGCATCAAACTTATGCCATAACTTCCAACATTAATCCAAACAATATGACATTCCAAACTCAAGCCATGGTGTAAGTTATGGCCCTTGATGGGGTGGAATGGAGGAAAATGGATTCATGTTTGGGATAGAGCATAGATGATGATGAAATTAAGGCATCTTCCCTTTTGGCAGATGATTTCTTCTGCCAGAAAGTTTTAAAAGAGCAGAATACTCCTTGAGGTGATGAAAATACATGTGAAATTGTGATGGTTCTTTATTAATTGAATTGTTATTATCAATTATTTTTAACATTAGTGGCTCTCTGCTGATTTTTTCAAAACAATAATGTTTCTCACCATTGTCTTGTTTCTACTGCATTTCTAATTTCTTGCTATGGTTTTCGCATTGATTTGGTTCACATCTGTTGCTCGAGTCCTGATGTATTTTCCTATTCGCTGAACTTAGTCCCAAAAGAAACCTGCAGAACAACATTTTAGAAGTACTACTAATTTTATGATGTGGCCTATAAAATTCCAATATAGCATATACCTTTATGGAGATTTTTTCTTTCTTTCACTCCCATATTATAGTATTCATTCTACAATTTGTTGCATTTTAGCATTTTAGCCATTTTGCATTTTTAAAGCTTTACCATGTTTCCGCTGACAAGAACTATTTGCATCTCAACTTATTGTGCCAAACCAAACTTGTTCAGTGATTACTTTGGATTTGGTGTGGTCGCCGCCATGGTTGTGTCTGTGCACACTACTTGTAAATTCATATATGGGCATATCAATATTTTGTTTTCTAAATTTCGAAAGGGATCCAAGAACAGAGTCTGCAAAGCAATGAACACGGTCTGCAGTCAATCAAAAGAAAGTATCGTGTTGCCAGAATCTTCCGATCTGGGGAGCTTTTGGTGCATGGGCCACCCAATCACCCATACAGGATCCATTGCATCAATAGTTTTGGATCACCGAACACTTACAAACTGAAAGCCTGAACTGTACTGTACAAACTTCACCAATCTTTGTATTATACCTTGTTTCAACAATAACCGCTACTGTCATTTACTATCTAGGCTCGTTTCAGCTTATGATTTCTATAGATACATCATTTTTCTCCAACTTCTATTTTTTTCTCCTGCCATTTTGTTTCTTGTTTGAACTTAATCTAGGACATTTTAATTACATATGTTCATGGCACTGGTGTTTGCTCGTGTGGCCTTTTGATCACAGGATGCAATTCAAGGAGCAGCAGCTCTCTCGCAAGTACCTGCACGCCCTATGTTGACTCCACATCAAGCTCATCTACCAAAGCACCAAGGTATGAGTTAAGTAATTCAATTATGAAGATTGAACTTTTTTAGAAGATTGATGGATTCTTTCAAGATTCTTTCTCTGCATTGAGAAAATCCATATATTGATCTGCATGTTAATCCAGACTTGCTATCAGATTACATTTTTTATTATTATTTAATGTGTTAGTTTCCTCTCAAAACCAGGAAAAGGGTCTTTAGCTCTTTGCACCCTGAGTTCTACATATTGGAAATACAATCTAATTTCAAAATGAAGTATTCTCCTTCAGGGTTTTTTATGTTTGAAGATAAGAGCTGTTCAGCCCCATGTACAAACATAGATGAAATGTTGTGTTTGTGTGCGCACGCGTGGGTGTGTCTGCGTCTGTCTTTAGTATTTGGTGTATAGGTGGAAAATGACTATCAGTTTGTTTTTAAAAAAAAAAAAAAAAAAATCCATCAAGCTAGACTTGCTCAATTTATAAATAGAAATACAAAATAAAAATTGAAGAATCCAAATTTTAGTTGTTTTCATTCTTTTTTCTTTGAATAGAATCTTCTCGCTTATGGAAATGAAGGAAATTATGGAAATCCTAACTTCTCTAGTTAATTAATGTAGAAAATTTGTGTATTGTCAACTATCAGCCGATCTATTTGATCGGCTACAATTTTTATTTTTTATTTTTATATTTGTTCTATACTGATCTTTTAAAATGGTTGAGGCCCCTATAAAATGGAAGCTTATAATGCTTCTTCTTTTTTTTTTCGTTTTTTTTTTTTTTGCAATATTTTAATTCCTCGGGTAAACATGTACCTTTCAACATCTTCCTGAAATTCCACCTTTTTCCCAACATTTCCCTAATGTTTCCCTCGGACTGATTTTATTTTTTTTTTCCTGAGTATCAGCGATAATGGTGGTGATACCAAATACATGTTTCGATATCTTCAGTCATCGATACATGTAACAATACTAATACGTTAAACACTGAATGTCCTAGATACTTCAAAATAGGTAATGTATCACTACTATATTGTATCCAACATTTGATGTTATTTGTAAAATCCATGCCCATGTTGCATATATGATGTGCTTATGCTTATTTGGTCACTGTAGTGGAAAATCCAGGAAACAGAACCCCATCTACTGCAGATTTTCCACTTCATGCTATATATAATGGTCAGCTGGGCACCAGTTCGCACAAGCTCTTGTGAGAACTTTTTGAGAACTCATCATACGTGATGTGAGTCCAAAATCTGAATGGTCCACGTGATGCAGCACCACATTAAACCCCTGGGGCCCAACTTTACTTTGATCCAAAACTTTGGTGGGCCATGGAAAAAGAAAACATTTTCCTCCCTTGATTTGCATCTCTCTTTGCTATGGCCCACTGGACTTTTAGATCATGGTGAAAATTAGTCCCTGAGGGTTTCATGGGATGCCGCATCACGTGGTCCATTCGGATTAGAGGCCCTAGACACGTGTGTAAAGGTGCGCCGGTGAGCATGCCTCTCTCTCTCTCTCTCTCTCTCTCTCTCTCTCTCTCTCTCTCTCTCTCTCTCTCTCTATATATATATATATATATATATATATAGAGAGAGAGAGAGAGAGAGAAAGAAAAATGGGCACAAAATTCGAACGGTCCATGTGATGAAAATGGGCACAAAATTCGAACGGTCCATGTGATGCAGCACCCCATGAAACCCTCAGGGCCCAACTTTTAGCCTGATCCAAGACTCTAGTGGGCCATAGCAAAGGGAGAGGCAAATCAAGGCAAGAATCTGTTTCCCTTTGTTATGGCCCACCGGAGTCTTGGATCAGGCCAAAAGTTGGGCCTTGGTGGTTTCATGGGGTGCCACATCACATGGACCATTCGAATTTTGTTCCCATGATACATGTACAAAGGTGCGAGTTCTCACCTAAGTTGTGCAGGTGATCATATATATAGCCCCACCAGCTGCAATTTGGCAAATAAAAACTTATCCCAAATGACTTTAAAATGTTATGGGTTGTGTTTCTTTCTTGTGCTTGTGGCTTTCATCAGTGATGGCTGTCTCACTGAAGCCATTTTTCATTCAATTCAGGAACTGCAGCTCAGACATTGCAGCTATGTATGACTCCTCCCGTTGTAGCCAGTGTGCAGCAACCATATTCTGTTCCAAGCCACATCCCATTCCCACAACCCTTCCCCACGATGCGGCCCACTTTGGGCCCTGGCAGTAAGTTCCAGTGAAATTGTATCTTTTTGGGATTCTTCTGAGTTTTAATCGAATTTGGGGTTCTTCAATTTGTCAAATTGTTTCATTGAGAGAGGAAATTTCAACTGTATACGAGTGCTTGCATTTGAGGGTTTAAGCATCACAGCTCCAAAGTGTATTTCAAAGCTCTTTTATTTTAAGAAATTTGGGCGTGGATTGGCTGCAACTGAGGGCTACAGGGATCTCATGCAGCCCTGATGTGGCTGGCCCAATGAAAGAGCACCACGTGTGCTTGTCAAATGTGGGCCTCACAATGAAAGAGGGAAAACACTTCATTTCACCCAGGAGAATCGTAGGTTCTCACTGTGGATCTGACAGACGCACCTAGCGCTCTTTCATTGGACCATGTCAGCACCACAGGATGATCCCTGCAGCACCCGGTTGCAGGCAATCCGCATCCAAGAAAATAAGTGGATTTTCTTTACTATTATAAAGAGTACTTTTAAGTTGTGTACGGTTGCTTCCAACTCAGCTCGTTTAGTAGAATATACTACAACCATTAGTAAAAGGGTAATGATATTTGCACCCTCCTCGTGTGACTGATCATACGCCCATTTGTTCTATTTCACTCCAGCTCATACCGGGGCAGTAGAATATTACACTTTACCACAAGGAAATGAAAAATTTACCCCCTATTTTTAACAGGAAGAAGCCCCCCTTTATGCACCCTTAGTTTTTATACACTTCGTTATTTCTTATTTCCTGAGAGAGGATCTGGTGCCAGGGAATAGGGGTAGACCCACTCTGCTAGGGTTGCAAATGGGCCAGGTTGACCTGAGGGGTTGTTGGACCTGACTTGATAATTGGTGGGTTTGGAGTTTGAGCTTTAAGACTCATGGAGTGGGTCTGGGTCCAAAAGTTTGACCTGAATTGCTAAATGGGTATTGTTTGGGTCTTCTCAAAATCAGCCTGACCAGAAATGGACTCGACCCAGACCACCTAGAAAACATAGTTCTTAAGAACGTGGTTTTTTCCGCATTGACTGATTCCAAAATTCTCTCCTCATTCTTAAATGGGTCAGGACCCGATGCCCATTGACCCGATTCGATCCCTTTGCAATCCTACTTGTCACCATTTAGAAATTGGTGGGTCACACTGAAATCAGGTTGGTCCTCTCAGTAGGTGGCCATTCTTAATATGGATGGATGAACGATTAAGGGTAATTGCCATCGGCATTGAATGAAGTATTGCTTGCTTGATGGATGACATCGGCATTGAATGCGGGCCATTGTAGTTGGAGAATGGATGACTTTGATCACTAAGTTGTTAGCTCTCGTTGAATATCCGTTCCATTATCAGGCCATCTGACACATGGCCTAACGACATCGCCAACCAGATAAAACGGTCATCACCATCATGTTTGACCCTGCAAGCATTGTGAGAGATCTGCTCAGAACATGGACCCGGTCAGCTTGCGTTGGAGCTTCTAAATATATCTACAAAGTAATAGATAGGGTTTGGAAGTAGTCAGAACACCTGCACCAGCCCTGACCACCTCTGCAATGGATGTAAATAACTGCTCCAGGCGACGAAATTCTTTTACAGCCCTTCTAGCCCTCCTATGCATTTTCTTTCTTTCAATGCAATCGCGATCTTTCAAAAAATAAATTAATAACTGCTCCAGGGATCCTGTCTAACAAAAAAAAAGAAGTCATGGGGCCTACTCTGATGGATGCATGCCATCTACTCTCATGAGCCCAAAAAATTAGGCCGATATCAACCTGATTTTTACAAGAAAGCTGGATGGAGCTTTGCCTTGCCATAATGTTTTGGGTTTATCTTTCCCAATACAATTCTTAACAAGTGGGTCAGGCTGCTTCAAGGCTCAGCTTTTACAGAAGTGGGACGCATTGGCTCTTGCATCTACATCACAATCTACTGTATGATCATCGTTTCTCCGATTTCTCCGCAGCGGAAATTGTGGCCCTATGGCCCTTTTTTCTGTTGAATTTGATCTCCAGTGGATGCACAGTTTGCTGATCTAGACCGTTGAGATGATGCACCCCAGGTGCCTAGCCAAGAGCCCACTCATCCTAATCCTAAAAAAAGATGAGCCCGAGAAAAGTAGTAGCAAAGCGGGTTGAAACTACCAAAGGACACAAATTTTGATGGCTGGAATCCATGGATCTAGTTTCTTTCTTTTTTGGCATGGACCATCTATGGCATAGAACCATAGCCTTTTGTTACTGAAACATGGACCCACCTATAAACCTCATGATTCATTGCACTACACTAGGATAGAGGAGCATATGATCACTTTCCCCTAAAGATTGATGACTCACCTGAGTCAGTTGCAACTCATCCTAGTCAACTCCACTGGGTTGATTCCATTTATGGACCGACCATCCATGATTCAAAATCAAGTATGGAGGCTGACTCGACCAACTATCGACTCTTCGGGACCAAAAGAGTTGGCCCAATTTGCCGGGTCAGGAAAAAAAAAAAAAAAAAAACATGTATTCCCTGATGGTGGCAATAGCAGATTGATGAAAGTCATAAATAGAGCAATACATTGTTTACGATACAACATTACAGAGGTTAGTTTTATCTATTGAAAATCCTAGCTAAGAATTTATAAGATCCAAATGTCAGCATCAGTCACAACCGTCATGGCCTTAGTCGGCACATGGCTTTGATTCCTGTGGAATTATATGATCCTCGACAGGCCTTGATTTTGTGCACATGGGCTCCATTGTTCACCAAACCATGGCATTGATCATATGGGACTCCAAATGGATATGTCATACCTCAAAAATCCCCAATGGAACAATCCTAGTCCTTCAACCCACAACCTGCAGATTAGATGGTTAATAAGTATGTTCCACATTCTACAAGAACAGAGGCTAAATACTAATGTCTAGGATTTTCCAATCAGGGTCGTTTTCAGGGCATGGACTTTCCATGGTGAGGACCATCAAATCAACAGCCTGGATCACTGAACCATGGTTTTTTTTTAAAAATGGATTCATACTGCTACCAACATCGTTGGGTCAAAGATCATATAATTCTCTGAACCCGGATGGGTCCAGCCAGTGCAGCCTCAACCTCAATGTATATTACCTACTGCAGTCCTCTTGGGCCCTACAAAACCTGCATCAACAACTGATCATGCACGCTTATGCTGGAAGGTGGAGGAAGAGCAGAATCATTTTGAGGCAGGATTCTCTTTCTGGGCAAGCCCAGTTGGATTCGTAGATGCCTGGGTCCCCAGCGCTTCCTGACGAAGTCCTGATTGCAG
Organism: Magnolia kwangsiensis; assembly: GCA_037074715.1. Classification (NCBI taxonomy): domain Eukaryota; kingdom Viridiplantae; phylum Streptophyta; class Magnoliopsida; order Magnoliales; family Magnoliaceae; genus Magnolia; species Magnolia kwangsiensis. The sequence goes on from CM073571.1 coordinate 202,237,381, forward strand.
ATCACGCAGTTCAACTGGAATGGCTTCTCCCACCAATGTCTCTAGCTGTCGATCAGTCTTTGATCCAGACTGTAGATCTTCTCTAGTTACTTTAGTTGAATGAGAAATCCTGTCTTTCTTGGGAGTCTGCCCTGGAAGCTGGGTGTGCTTATCTTGCACAGCAACCAAAGGTGCCTGGTGGCTCCCATCAGCCGGTCCATCCATTGAAAAGGCCTTCCTTTTCTTTTCCTGCAAAATCTCGAGCACATGAGAAGTTACAACCCAATGTTTCAAATTTAGCATGATGTAAATATCATAGAAACCGGCATTACCGTTGTGTAACCATAGGGGTCCACACATGGGGGATGTAACTAGAGGAACAAAAAGGTTGAAACAGTAGTTGTATCAGCCACTAACATTTTAACAGCTGTAACAGCATTGTCTGTTCTATACCTAAAATACTTGGTTAAAAAAAAAAAAAACAGACTATTTAAGCACACCAATCTGCATTTCCATGCCAGTTTTTATTAGCAGTGGCTAAGCCTAGGGTGGGGTTGGCCCAAGCTCGGCCCTGGTCTCGTAAGTCCTGGCCCTGGCTGACCCAGTAAGGAAAAAAGTGAAGATCAACGGTTTGAAATTAGTACAATCTAAGAACTTTTTAGGTGTATCCCCTCCATCCACGAAGTCTCATAAATGGTTTTGATCATTGCAACATGACCGTATAGTGCCTATAAACTACACATGTTAAATCAGAACTGCTCGCAAGTGCATTAAAACCATTCATTCTTGTTGTATAACAATGGCCCATTTGATGTTGGACTAGGCCAACTGGCCCAGCCCAGCCTGGGCAGAGGGCCTAGATTTCACACCCCCTTGGCCAAGTTTAGGGGCATATGGACATTAATCCATAAAAAATAGGGGTAGCAATGGGCAGCCCCTATTTTTATGGATGTATGTCCAGATGGCTTCATGAGTCTGACATTGGCTGCCAACCTAACACAACCCTCTATCAGGGCCAGAGACCGGCAATGAGAGCACAAAACTCCCACAGACAATGTAATAGACCATTATATAGGTTGATTAGAATTAATTGTTATCTAATAGTCTATTACATGGGTTGATTACAATCGACAAGGATGGCTTCATCCCTAAATGCAGATTGCAGATGCAAGAGGCCACTGATCTGCATTACGGTGTACATCCAAAGAAAGCCAACAGCTACTGTCTACCAAATTCGAAGAGGAGAGAACAGCAACAATGAGACTCAGATGGATAATAGGTCCTGCCCATTATCATCCCTCTCTCATTTCAGCGTGCAATTTGCAGACGGGAGCATTTAGGACATCCTTCACCTGTGTTTTTCCAACTGTGCAGAAAGTCCATCAATTGGGCTGCATTCAATTCCCCTCCTATTCACGGGCATTCCAAACAGGCCCTCAACCATTGCAGCCAGAGGGGTATGGTTGAGTTGAATTGGCAGGCCATTCAATGCATCAATCACATTACCGGGCTTTAAGATAAGAGCCAAAATCTTGCGGTTGAACTTGAGGCACCAATTGCTAGCATTTAACATTCCTTCCCCAGTTCATTTCTCAATGGGTTGTTCAGCATTGGGGTTTACCTTTAGACGCTTGGGTACAACTGCACCATTCAAGGGCCCTTTCGTTTGATATGAAGCTTCAGTTCCCTGCAAGACCTCAACAGGTTTTTCAGTTTTGGGTTCCAAAGGTAAAACCTGGGCAGCAACAGAAGGTGCCCGGCTGACTTCATCTGATGGTCCATAAGTACTCACCATTAAATCCAACATTCCTTTCTGGGACTGAGGTGCAATCAGAAGCAACTGATTGGTCTTGCCAGCTGCTCCTTCTGTAGTCTCCTTTTTGGGTGACATGTTAGTTGATTTTCCTTTCTCAACCTGAGGCTGATCAGTACGGTGGGAAACTAGCCTGGCCCGATCGGCATCATCCTGCCGTCCTTCCGGATGACGGGGACTCAAGATTTCAGTTTTAATCTCAGACTGCAAAACCTGTGCTGGAACTTGATTAACATGATTGGCATCTTTGAATGGTCCTTTCATTGAATGAGAGCTATCATCCATCCGCTGTGTCCCCACCACGTGCACCATGTGAAGCTCGGGTGGAAATGCAGGCACATTTCTCGGAAGGATCTTCATGGGCCCCCCATTGTTTATTTCAGATGGGGGAATTAAAACAGGCACCGGATTCTGCTGTTGGAGAGCCGGAAGAGGGACTCCACTTCTCGTGAACATTTTAGCATGGGGTGCAACATCATTCGCAGCAGAAACAGGAACAGACAGCCCTGGCTTGAACACAACGCCCCTCAAGACGGTATCAGTTTCGCCTACTCTAACAGTGAGCAAATACCCAGCATCAAAAGACCCATCAAGAACGCCAGAGACTATCTGGCCCACCAAAACGCTGTCCGCACGAGCAGCTGAATCTGTTCTCCGGCGTCGCCTTCTCCTTGCCTCCTCCCTTTCAGATGGATTGTCATACTTCCTAGGCCGACCACGTCCGCGCTTCACAGGGAGGACACTTGGTGTAGCAGCAGAATTATTGCCTTGGTTCTCTTGGCTCATCTTTTATCAACTGATGAAAGAAAAGTCTGCCTGCAGCCCGGTGTTTGGATTATCACCTGCAAGTGAAATCCCAATTGTTGGCAACTTCCTACCTATCGTTTATAGTGACACTGCATGCAAAATAATGAAAGTCACATAGGCTTTCTTCTTCTTCTTTCTTGTTTCTTTCTTTCTTTTTTCTGTATAACACCAAGAATTTATAAAAAGAACTGAGAAAAAAATAAATCAATGATGGGAATGAGTCCCCAGTGCAAATGATGGAGATTATAGCAGAACCCATTTGCGCAATAGAGTTTAAGAAGAATTTTATTCTAAGGAACTATTGCTGAAGGGGGGTCCACTATAGCCTACATGAACAAAGCTCCAACCTCAACATGTGGAACATTCCACACTTCTTTTTTCTTTTATTTCCTTTTTTTTTAAGAATTAATTTTATTCAAAACAGGAGATGATCAGGCATCATCCAAATATAGACAGGGTAGATGCCCCCAAAAGCCTTACAAACAAGACCCAGAGGAGATTCTTGAAACCCCATTAGCCAAAGCCAACTCAAAGACGAGACTTGACACTCATTGGCAACCGCATATGGACCACATGAGCTGTTACGGAATATGTGGTTTCACTTAGGAAGCAAACTTGTGAAACCTCTCTCTCTCTCTCTCACGGAATTGACGGATCGTCTATGCATCAATAATGGAGATTCAACACAAAACTCACAAAGGCACACCTAATTGGGAAGACATTTCCAATGCCGCGGCGTAGCCAAGGAATGCTAGGTCTTCTGCACCTCTAGGAAAACCTTAAATGAGACTAGGGTTTTCTCTCATGTGTGGGTGAGGAGACCAAGACATCTATTTATAGGAAAGAGGGCTAAAGAAGCTTACCCATCACACTTCTCTCCTCTGGAGTCTCCACGCTGTAAGTTTTCGTATCCGGCTTAATAACCGTATATAGGGATCATGGTTCAAGCGTCCCACCCCAAACCTACTTGCAATTATCACAACTGTAGTGGGGCCCACTGAATCGCTCAATCTAAATAATCTAACGGTCATATCTAAACCAATAATCATGTGCAGCCCACTTGATAAGAGTCTTACATTCTTCCACTTGAGCTACATTGATCTCCGAAAGAAAAGAAAAAAAAAAAAACATTTTATTTTATTTGTGAAAAATAATTTTATAAAACGCATTTGTTTTTCAAAGTTCATAACGGACGCCCTACTGAATTTCAAAACAATACTGCTAGATAATTATATGCAACACTTGTCAGATCCAGTCCATCAAGACTACTTATATTGGATCATGCTAGTCTAACATTTATACTTTTCGAAGTGCGACGAATCACGGCCACAAATACGAATAGCCTTAACGACATAGATCAAGGATATGGGGTGTGGTATGAAGATTACATGTCTAATGCGATCATACGTGCCTATCCTTAAGTGATCCTACTAAACGTGTCTCCAAAACACAGACCAAAGTCCTGCTTACTCAAAATTGAATGTGCACACTAAAGGAGAAGCTAGATATAAACTAAATAACAAAATCACCAATGCATACAGAAGAGATCTCAAAAAGGCTTGTACATAATCGGATCGAAACTGAAAACTCCCACTCCTCAAATACATCATTAGGATCTACAACTCCATAAACGCCACATGTTCCTTGAAGAGCATGATAAAAAGGCCTTTAGTGAGAGGATCCGCTATCATCTGCCTCGTGCCGATGAATTATACAGACACATGACAATTCTGAACTCTCCCCTTCACAACAAGGTACACCTTGATGTATGCCTGTTGTTGTTGGAGAAGTTAACTGCAGCTAAACTATCACAATAGATTTTTAATGGTTTCGGGATCATCTGCACAACCCGCAAACCAAAGAAAAAACTCTAAAGCCAGATAGCCAGACTCGTGGCTTCATGACAAGCTACATACTTCGCTTCCATGGTAGAAGACGTCGTAATCAACTGTTTCACGCTATTCCATGATACGGCTCCACCACCCATCATGAATACATAGCCCGATGGACTTCTTGCTATTGAGACAGCCCACAAAATTTGCATCTGTATATCTAACCAGCTCCAAACGGTCACATCTCCTATACATGTGTGAAGTCCTTTGTCCGTTGTAGGTAGCGCAATACTTTTTCAACAGCAATCCAATAGTTCATCCCTGGATTGCTAAGGTAGCTGCTCAACATTCCAACCACAAAAGCAATATCCGGACACGTACAAACCTGAGCATACATGATGCTCCCAACTACTGACGCATACAGATTATCTTTTATTGTCTTTTTCTAGGTCATTCTTAGGACACTGAAATTGGCCAAACCTGTCACCTTTTACAATAAGTGTTTGGCCAGCAGCACAACCTTGCATGTTAAACCTTTCGAAAACCCTATCAACATAGGCCCTCTGCAACAAGCCAAGCAGTCCACGTCATCTGTCCCGGCTAATCTGAATGCCGATGACAAATGATGGATCACCAAGATCTTTCATCTTGAAATTTTGAGATTGAAAATTCTTATTCTTACGCAACAATCCAATATCACTACTGGCCAATAAAATGTCGTTAACATACAAGACTCAAATAATAAACTTACTTCTATTGGCTTTCACATATATACACTCATCCGCAGTATTTTCAATGAAACGATATGAGGAAACGACCTCATGAAACTTTAGGTATCACTATCATGATGCCTATTTCATCTCATAAATGGACTTCTTGAGCTTGCAAACCATATGTTCTGAGCTTTGGCTTCGAAACCTTCTGACTGCAACATATATACTTTCTCGCTTAGATCTTCATTAAGAGATGCAGTTTTCACGTCTGTTTGATGTAGCTCTAAATCCATATGAGCCACAAGAGACATAATGATCCCAAAGTAGTCTTTCTTGGACACAGTTGAGAAAGTATCCTTAAAGTCAATGCCCTCACGCTGACTAAAACCCTTTGCAACTAGTCTGGCTTTATACCTTTCGATATTGCCCTTAAGACCATATGTTCTGAGCTTTGGCTTCGAAACCTTCTGACTACAACATATATACTTTCTCACTTAGATCTTCATTAAGAGATGCAGTTTTCACGTCCATTTGATGTAGCTCTAAATCCATATGAGCCACAAGAGCCATAATGATCCCAAAATAGTCTTTCTTGGACACAGTTGAGAAAGTATCCTTAAAGTCAATGCCCTCACGCTGACTAAAACCCTTTGCAACTAGTCTGGCTTTATACCTTTCGATATTGCCCTTAAGAGTCACGTTTGGTTTTAAATACCCACTTGTAACCAATCGACCTAATCCCTTCAAGCAATTCAACAAGGTCCCGAACTTTGTTATCCCTCATGGATTTCAATTCATCCTTCATGGCATCGAACCAATGAGAGGAATTTGAACTTTGTTCAACTTGTGAAAAAGATATAGGATCCTTTTTCAGCCCTATTGTCAAACTCATGCTCCTGCAGATAGACGATATAATCGTCTGGAAGCACAGATCTTCTTTCTATGTATCGTCTTAAAGGCTCATTATTTTGAATTGGGTTTTCTATTTCCTCATCAATGGATTGTATTTCCGGCTCTACATGGTCATCCACGGGGATCTTAGGGTTCGTTGTTGGACGGATGATCACGCTACTCTAAACGATTATGGTGGGAATCACAATCCACTCTTCCTTAAACATGATATTTCTTAAGTTCGAGCTCCCACCATATCCAATATTATCAATAAACCTAGCATTCGCAATCTCAATGACTCTCATTAAATACGATGGACAATAAAATCTAAATCCTTTGAATCTTTCTAGGTATCCAATAAAGAAGCAACTAATTGTTCTAAGGTCAAGCTTTCTTTCATGCGAGTTATACAATTTGGCTTTTGCAAGACAACCTCATACATGAAAGTATCGTAAGCTAGGCTTTCGCCCTGTCCACAATTCATATGGAGTTTTCATTACAGCCTTATTAGAGACTCTATTTAGGATATGCACAGTTGTTTTCAACGCGTCACCCCACAGATTCTGGCAACGTCGAATTACTAATCATAGACCGTACCATGTCCTTTAGGGTGCAATTATGCCTTTCCGCTACACCATTCTGCTCTAGAGTAACATGCATGGTATATTGGGCGACAATGCCACAATTTTTAGGTATCTAGTGAATGGCCATGGATTACGCCCAGATTTACTGTACCTTCCGTAGTACTCATCACCACGATTAGATCTAACGATTTATCGAATTGATTCTCGACTTTAGCCTTATAGATCTTAAATGTATCTGGGGCATCTAATTTGTCGTTAATAAGGTATAAGTATCCATAATGAGAGTAGTCATTTATGAAAGTAATAAAATACTTCTGCCTATTCTAAGATGTTGTAGGGAACGGTCCACAGATGTCTGTATAAATCACTTCCAAGAGTCATACGCTCCTAGTGGCACTATTTTTCCTAGTTTTAGTCTATTTACCTTTAATGCGATCATACAGACCTCGAAGTCTAAGAAGTCTAGAGAGTAGAGAATTCTTTCACGCACAAGTCTTTCCAAACTCTCGTGAGAGATGTGGCCTAATCGCCTGTGCCACAGCATGGAGGAATTTTCACAGTCCAAACTTCGCTTGATGCCTTTAGTGTTTCCATGTAAGGAGTTAATGTTGTGCACATGTGAAACATCCAAATCTAGCTAATAGAGGTTATTAACTAAAGTGTCAGAACCAATCACAACTGAATCATATAAAATACTCAATTTTCCATTTCCAAAGTTAAACTCATAACCATACTTGTCTAAACAAGAAATGGAAACCAAATTGCGCCTTATAAAAGGCACACAAACAGTATCTACTAGATCAAGAAAGTGTCCTGACGATAACCTAAGCCTACAGACTCCAATGGCTTCCACATCTACTCTAATGTCGTTCACCATATAGGCACCATATAGGCCAATCTTTCTACATCAGTTGGTGTCCGGCTTTGAAGCATATACTGCATGGAATTACATATATAAATAGCTACGCCAAAGTCTATCCACTAGGAGTCTGTCGAGATATCAGGTAAATTAGATTCAAAATATACTAAAACTTGATTTTTACCCTTAGAAACAAGTCATTCTTTAAATTGTGCACAATCCTTCTTTTGATAACTAGGCTTCTTGCAGAAAAAGTAGTCATCTTTAGGACCTCGCTTTTTCTTCTGTTTTTCCCTCAAAGTTACGTTGATTACCATCCGCAAGACCCGAAGAATGTTTTCCTAAATTGTGCTTCCTTTTCTTATTCACTTTTCGTCCTTGACCAGATGTCACTAGGTGTGCACTATGTGTTTTACTTGACCTTCTTTTTTTTATTTTTAACATCTCATGAAGTATCATTGAAAAATTCCACAATTTTTCCCATGTTTCCCCAATGTTTCAGTGAATTAGCGTTATGTGCTTTTAAGAAGAAAAAAAAAGAAACGATGATATTAAAATAAGAGAGAGAAAAACAAGGCAAGACTGCTAAGATAGCAGAACCAAAGCAACCTATAATCCTAAGAAAACAAGATTATAGTCTTTTAAACCAAAAACATTCGAAACCCATTCAAAAATCAACTTTTTGGCAAGGGATCCCATACTAAGAGTCATTGAAGCATCTTTCATTCATTTCCTTCCAGACTGCCCACCAAATAGCGATAATCGCCATTCTCCAAATACGATTTTTCACTTTACCTAACTTCGGGCCCTGCCAAGCTGCTAGCAAGGACGCTGCAGGGTTTGGGAGACAGCGGACAATATTGAATATAGACCAAAAGTCCCACCAAATCTGTGTGATAAAGGGACACTGGACCAAGAGATGGTCAACAGTCTCTTCGCTTCGCATACAACAGAGGCAGATGTTAACAATCTGCATTCCTCTCTTCCTGAGATTATCGATCGTGAGGATCCGGTTCATAGCTGCAAGCCATGTAAAGCAGATGTATTTGGGGGGAGCGGCATATTTCCAAATAAATGGGAAGACCTACGATGACGAAGAAGCGCTTGGAGCAAGAACAGAGTATAGCGATTTCACCGAAAAGTTGGACTTGTCACATTTCCAGATCAAATTATCTGGAGAAGAGAGATCCAGAGAGACAGTGGAGAGGCAATGAAGCAGATCCACATTCCTCCACCTCCCGATCATGAAGATTCCTGACACAATTAATTTCCCAAACCCCACCGGTTCCAAATTGCAAATAATAAATAGCTATCATACTCTCTTTATCGGTAGCAATACGATAAATACCAAGAAATCTACTTTTCAGGGTGCAATCTCCCATCCATTGATCTTCCCATAACCTTATTCGCGATCCATTTCCCGGATCGAAGCCTATATTGGAAATCACAGCTATTTTATGTCGGAGGATACCTTCTAGACATAAGAGGCCCTATAGGAGGAACTGTCCTTGGTCCACTAGCCACCAGGAGACAAGCCATATTTGCCCTTGACGATGATGTTCCACGGCGCTTCTGATTCCTTGCGCAGTCTTCAGGACCACTTGCCCAGAAGGGCCGAATTCATAATCGTAAGATTTTTTATATTAGCTCCCCCATTCTTAAAGTGGCTACACACTTCCGCCCAATCCATAAGATGAAATTTCTTATGATTCTCCTTACCACACCATAGGAAGTTTCGTCCGAGCTGATCAATACGTTTCAACACTGAGGCGGGGCACCTGTAGAGACATGAAATAAACTGGAAGGTTAGACAACGCGGCTTTAATGAGAGTGATCCTGCGTCCGATCGAAAGATATCGGCATTGCCATGTAGCAAGTTTCCTTTGAATTTTGTCCACAATTTTTTCCCACATCACAATTCGGGGGGGGGGGGGGGGACGGACCTATACCGAAGGGGAGACCAACGAACGTCGTAGGAAAAGAAGCCGCTGAACAGCCCAAAATATCAGCGTAAACAGATAGATCCTAATCCGAACGTTTACCCCATAAACTTTAGATTTGGCCATATTGATTTTCAAACCCAAAACTGCCTCGAAACATCTTGAAGTCGTATGAAGGTTATTGATAGAAACATCATTGGCCTCAATCATGATCAGAGTATCATCAGCAAATTGAAAGTGGGAAATAGGGATGACGACATCAGAAACCAATATGCCCCTGAACAAACTAGCATTCTGCCCACGAAGAATCATTTGCGACAAAGCCTCGCCAATTAGAAGGAACAGGAGGGGCGAGGGGATCACCTTGGCGTAATCCTCTCGAACTAGGAAAGAAGCCTTTGGGAGTACCATTTAAAAGGATAGAAAAATGCGCCGACTCCACACACGATTTGATCCATCTTCTCCATCTGTCTCCAAAACCCATACGAAACAGCATGTATTGCAGAAAATCTCAATTGACGTGGTCATAAGCCTTTTCAATGTCCAGTATGTAAAATATAGATTTCCTTCAAGATATGTGACAAGAGTGCAAACATTCATTGGCGATCAGCGCTCCATCAATAATGTCTCCCTTTTATGAAAGCGTTTTAATATTTGGAAATTAGGCTCCCCATGACTGTAGATAGTCTAGAAGACAGAACTCTAGCCAGGATTTTATAAGGAACTCCAATGAGACTAATGGGCCTGAAATCTGAAAGTGAGGAAGCACCTGAGACTTTAGGGATCAAAGTAATAAAGGAGGCTCCTAAGCTTTTTAAGAGCTTCCCCCTCTCATGAAACTCGAGGAGAAAGTCCATAATATCAGCTTTTACCATGTCCTAGAACACCTGAGAGAATAGCATTATAAATCCATCTGGACCTGGGGATTTATCTCCCGACAAAGCAAAAATAGCTGCTTTTGTTTCTTCTTCTGAGAAGGGAACCTCCAGCAAATCAGCCTCCGATCTTTGAATGGCTGAGAAGGCAATTCCATCGAGCTAAGGTCTGGCCCACCCTTCAGATGAGAGAATAGATCTAAAATGGTCGATCGCACAATCCGCAATCTCATCTTTGTCTTCGATCCGTCTTCCTTCAACCGTGATGTTACGGATGGCTTTAACACGAGCTCTTATATTGGCAATATTGTGAAAATATTTGGTATTCCTATCACCTTCTGTCAGCCACTTCACTCTCAATTTAACCTTCCAATTAACTTCATCTTTCAAGGCTCAAGCTAATAAATACTGGATAATCTAAATCCATCTGGTTAGTCTCTAGCGGAATCTCCTCTCCATCATTTGACACATCAATCTGCAGAAGTTCTGTCAATAGGGTCTCAGTTTCCTTTTCTCTTTTCTTGAGTTCTTTCTCCTTCCAGTCTTTTATTTTTTCTTTGAGGAGTCTGAGCTTGCACATCAGTCTATGACCAGCAAAACCATCAATCTGAAATGAGCTCCACCATTCCACAACTTTTTCTTGAAAACCTTCAACTTTGAGCCATGCTGGATTAAATTTGAACGGTTTAGGACCCCAGTTTACTTCCTCCATAGAGAGCATGATCGGACAAGGGTCAGAAGTTATTCTAGGAAGGGCAACCTAATAAACTGAAGGGAAAGCCTCCAACCACTCAGGCAATAAAAGAAACCTATCCAATCTCGATTGAATGGGAGATCTGCAACAATTAGACCAGGTGAATGAAGCGCCAAACAGAGGAAGGTCTATTAGCTCCTGCGCTTGGATCCAGTCGGAAAAGATTTGCATGGCAGAGGACGTTCTCCTAAGACGAGAATGTTCGTCAGGGAAACGAATGACATTGAAGTCTCCAACAATACAGCAATGACCTGGAAATGACTATCTAGATGAAGTCGGTTCATTCCAAAAGGAGGACCTGAGAGAATCATCGTTAGGACCATAAACAACAATAATTTTACAACAAAAATTAGACGACTTATCTTGAAGCATGACAGAAACAGAAGTGGTCCTGGTAAAAGAAGATTGCAAGACCCAATTGGAGGATTTCCAGGCGATCAAAATGCCACCAAACTATCCCACAGCATCCAGAGTAACACGACGAATATCTTTGGCTCGCCAAATCGACTCCATCAACCTATCGGAGAATTGGGGAACTTTAGTTTCCTGAAGACAAACAATGTCCGGATTCTTTCTTCTGATGGATTCCTTAATCACCCCCCTCTTTTGTTTGGAACCCATCCCCCTTACGTTCCAAGAGATAATATTCATTGGGAAACATTGTTGCCCCGGACTCCCTTGCAACCACGTTGAACCATTGATGTAGACGCTAATTCTGGACTCGGCTATAGACTTAGCAATTCTCTGTTGCTAGACCGCACTACTGTTTTGGCTGGAGTTCTGGAAGGAGGAAAGGGTCTACCTCGATTTTCGATGAACTCGAAGAGGCTAGTGTAATCTTCAATTCTATTCCCAAACGATAAACCGAGGGATATTCCCACATGTCCGACCGCATCTCTAATCCATTTCTTATTCTGGATTTCATCGAAAATTTCCTCTACTCTTCCGGGATTGATCATCGAGAATTGATCCTGTTGAGGATGAGAAGAGGAAAAACTGTTATCCTGTTGTTGCAAAGGACAATTGGGGTACACTTGCAAAGGTTCAGCGCCTAACACTTCGCTGAAAGAATTCTCCTGAAACAAAGTGAGAGGACCCATATCAGTCCAATCTTTGGCCTGGATAGGGGAATCAGGCAGGGAGGCAAGGCTGGAGGGCTAACTGTTGGATAGCAGGCTTTCGGAATCGGCTCCCGTGGATGATACATCTCCCCATTTCTCAGGAGGGATAAACCGGAGAGGACCTAGGAGAGTGGGGAGGGCAGGAATATGTAATGTATTCGGGTATCGGGAGGGGACGTGAGATGGAGAGGGACAGACTCAGTAATATTAAGCGGGCCCCATTTTCCTGGCGATAAGTGGATTCAGGGCGAAACTGGACCCGCTTCTAAAGACCCGAACTCAATCAGCGATGATGGCCCTGGGTGAGATTCGCGAACAGACAAGTGAACAGCTTGGATGGAAGCTGCTTTGATGTCAGCAGGCACGTGGCAAGGTACAAATGGCATGCCTCCCTCATTAATGCAAGAGGATGGCCAATGCGTACGTGGCCACTCCGGAGTCTTCTGAAGAGAAGGTCGTCTCTCCTTTCGAGATTTGGAAGCAGAGCATGTGCCCCGCGTAAAGCTCTCCATGGCGCTCGTTCCCGTGGCGGCGAAGCGAAAGATAGCATTTGACAGCTGAGGTGCTAGTTCAGCGAAGAGACAACCACGTGTCTCATTCGGGCGGCTTCTGAAGAGACGTTGATGGATAGCTACAGTCTTTCCCGCCTCTCGTTCATTCGGTAGTCCACGGGAGAAAGGGAGAAGAACTCCTTCCAACCTCGTCTCCTCCACAGAGGTCGAGCGCACCGAGCTTCTAAAACTCCATACATCTCCCCATCGAGGTTGAGAAGCATCAGGATACTCCTGCTGGACTAGAAGCAAAATAGTATGATTGTCCACCTTCACCTTCACAACAGAAGGCAGGGGGATACCTTTCTTCCTCCTTACCCTGGCTCTGATGACCCCTACTTCGATTCCTAGCTTCGTCTTGGAGTCCAATTCCAAAAGAAAACCTAGTAATGAGGCAGCCGCTATTAAGAATTCGTCATACCAACATTCCATTGGAATATCCCAAATAAGGACCCATATATTTTCTTTGCCGAAGATAGAGAACTCTTCCCATGGCAGAACTTTGACCTCTGGACTAGATGTAGGCAAAAGATTCTCCATCGATTCCAACTCTGGGAGAAGACTCGCTCCCATCCTGACCCAGAGAGAGTTAAACCCTAGAGGTTTAAAATCAGACAAGCCAAGCTTAATCCCGGTACTGTGAAAGATCCAATCTCTGACCGTCGCAATGGAAGCACCCTCTTTTGTAATAAGGACGACAGATTTAGCTAGGTCGGCTCTATTTTTTTCAAAAATTTCCTGATCGACGATGACAGTTGCTTCTGATGTGTCATCACTATCTTCATTTAGAGAAGGACGCTGAACCTCATCCATCTCCTTCATCCCCTCCATAGCAACATCGGGCGAGTGAATGGAAGAATGTGCGGAAACACCAAGAAGCAAAGCATCTTTAAACGAATGATCTGTGGTCATCTTAGGATGATCAGAGACGGGACGATATACCGACCCTGGTTTTTGGGGCAAGAGAGCAGTAGGAGCGAGAGATTTTGCAGGGCCATGTTTTTGAGGACCCTGCTTAGCAGATAGCATTTCTGGACCATACCACGCTCTTTGAACCAGTATCTTCTTGCCCCCAAAGCTCAAACCATGAATCATACTGACTGCTCTAGCCAACTCAGCCTCACTTCCCATGCGAATGAGAGCAAAGCCACGATAAGCCCCACTCGCTTCTAGGCATGACCACATCCATCACAGCCCCCGCTCGACCAAATATCTTTTCTAGATTAAGAGGATACCACCCATGGGGATATCCTTTGACGAATAAGGTAGGATAAGAAAAGTATTTACTACGTCCAATAGGTACAGGATCCCTTGTTCTTCTTCTATACTGAACCTTCACCCATTCCCCATCATCATCTCCACGAGAAAACCTCCTATTTTCATCAGATATGAACTTCCCTTTCTCCGCTGCAGAGAACTTTTCCTTTCCGATTGCGATTGTCATTTTGGTCATCGAGTTGCAGTCGTCGTCGTCGTCGTCATCGGCTTGCGGTTATCGTGGTCGTCATCGTCGTCGTCATCGGCTTTTCTTCTATAAGTTGCTCAATTTTGTCAGGCATGTTTTGCTTAACTTTCTGAGTCTCTCTTCCTCTTAAACGCATTGAGATATCAGTTCGTTCAATGTTTATTTTTCTTTTTGGGTGTTATAGCTTATTTGGAATTAATCGAATTGTGGAATATGTGGTTTCACTTTGGAAGTAAACGTGTGAAACCTCTCTCTCTCTCTCTCTCTCTCTCTCTCTCTCTCTCTCTCTCTCTCTCTCTCTCTATCTATCTTTATTGCGGAATTGACAAATCATCTATGCATCAATAATGGAGATTCAACATGACACTCATAAAGGGATACCTAATTGGGAAGACATTCCCGATGCCGTATCGTAGCCGAGGGATGTTGGGTCTTCTGCCTTCTGCACCTCACACCTTTGGGAGAACCTTCACTGAGACTAGGGTTTTCTCTCATATGTAGGTGAGGGGACCACGACATCCATTTAAAGGAAAGAGGACTAGAGAAGCTTACCCGTCACACTTCTCTCCTCTAGAGTCTCCACACCGTAGGTTTCTATATCTGGCTTCTTAATAACCGTGTACAAGGACCACGGTTCAAGCGTCCCACCCCAAACCTACTTGCAATGATCACAACTGTAGTGGGACCCACGAAATTACTCAATCTGAATAATCCAACGATCAGATCTAAACCGATGATCATGTCCGGCCCACCTGATAAGAGTTACATCTCTCTCTCTCTCTCTCTCTCTCTCTCTCTCTCTCTCTCTCTCTCTCTCTCTCTCTCTCTCTCTACTTTTTTGTTCTTTTTCTTTTTTTTGTTGAATTTAAATTTAGAGCCCTAGTTAGTTCTTAATCAAGTTGAAGACATTCCTTATCTCCTACATGGGTGTGATTGCTGGAAAGTAGTTCTATTATTGCAGTTTTACATTTTATAACTGCGTAAAAACTTGAATTTCCTTGAGGGCTCATTTGGCATATCTACTCTAATCTAATAAGAGCTACTCTAATAAGCTCTTTTTATTCTAGCTCGTCTTAAATAAGCTCGTTTGGTAAAATCGGATTTTCAAAAAAACAAAAGCTCTTATACGAAATAAGTTCATTTGGTAAAACATTCAAATAAGAGCTTTTTCTAGAGGTAGTTGATGTTATTTTTAAAGATTCCAACAACTCCATTATAAGAGCAATCCAAACGGTTTCTTTGGTGGATCTTATTATAGACTGACTGAGGCCCAAATGGAAAAAGAATGGATGGCTACAACATTAATGCTTTAAGACATTTATGTCGAACATTGGATGTGGATCCTCCACCATATGGAGCCCACCTTTGATGTGGATTGTCCATCATGTGAGCCAAGCCTTCCAAGTGAGCCATCCATCATATGAGGCTTGTTTTGGATGGGGACCATTCATCGTTAAGGGTTAACCTGTGACATGGACCATCCATGATGTGAGGACCACCTTGATGTAGGTCATTCATCACGTGGGGCCCACCATTAATGCTAATTGTCCTTTATGCGGGGCCCCTCAATGTCCACTACCCACCATGTTGATCCACATTTGATGTGTCCATTGTGTGGGCCCCACCTTTGAAATGGGTTGTCCATCATGTGGGGCCCACTTTTGATGTCCACCATCCATCATGTGGGGCACACCTTCTATGTGGATAATCCATCATGTTGGGCCACTTTGGATATGGGTCGTCCGTCATGCAAGACCTTGGATGTGGACCGTCCATTAGGTGGGGCCCACTTAATGTTGATTGTCCATCATGAGGGGCCACACTTTGATGTGGGCCATCCATCACTTGTAGCCCACTCCATCCATTATGTGAGCCACCTTGATGTGGACCATTCATTATGTGAGCCCCCCCTTCAACACGAATCGTTCATCATATGGGCCCACCTTTGATGTCAACCGTCCATCACATGGGCCCACCTTTGATGTCCACCATCCATTATGTGGATACCACCTTTGATGTGGACCGTCCATCATGTGAGGCCCACTTAACTTGGATGGTCCATCATGTGGGGCCCACCTTTGATGTGAACCGTGCATTATGTGGGCCCACCTTGATGTGGACCCTTCATCATGTGGGGGCACCTTCAATATGAGTCGTTCATCATGTGGGGCCCACCTTTGATGTCCACCATCCATCATGTGGGTACCACCTTTGCTATGGACTGTCCATCATGTGGGGCCACATTTTGATGTGGGTCATCCATCATGTGGGACCCACCTTTGATGTTCACCATCCATCATGTGGGCCCCACCTTTGCCATGGACCGTCCATCATGTGGGCCCCAACCTTCAATATGGGTTGTTCATCATGTGGATCCACCTTTGTTGTCAACCATCTATCAAGTGGTCCCACCTTCAATGTCCATCATCCATCAGTTGGTCCCACCTTTGATGTGGGTCGTCAATTATGTGGGGCCACACTTTGATGTGGGAAGTCCATCATGTGGGGCCCACCTTTGATGTGACTGTGTATTATGTGAGCCCACCTTGATGTAGACCATTCATCATGTAGAACCCCACCTTCAATATGGGTTGCTCATCATGTGGACCAACCCTAGAGAGATTTTAAAGAGGAGAGGAGGTAAGATGGGAATTACTTAAAAAGTTTATGTACAAACTTGTCCAAAAATTAATAAAAAATATCTACCCGCTTAAGCCAAATAAGCTCTAAAAGAAAAGGTGGCTTCCCCATTACGAACGTTTGGCATATCTACTAACAAGTGCTTATTAGTAATAAGAGAGCGTCGTTTGGCATCTCTACTAATAAGAGCTTATTTGCTTATTTTTAAAATAATAATAATAATAATAATAATAAGCTCTTATTTTCCAAATAGACTGTTTGGTAAAGCTCTAATTTTTTAGCTTATTCTTTTAGAAACTAGCCAAAAAGCTCTTATAACATAAGGGGGCATTTGACATCTCTACAAATAAGAGATTATTGGCTTATTTCTTAAAAATAATAATAATAATAATAATAAGCTTTTAGACTATTTAGTAAAAGTCTAAGTAGAGAGCTTATTTATTTAAAAAGTAGCAAATAAGCTCCAATTTTATAAGTTGGGGAGGAGTTACTTTTTGAAAAAAAGCTTATTTGGCTTAAGCAGGTAGACATTTTTGGCTAATTTTTGGACAAGTTTGTCCTCAAACTTTTCAGGCAAGTCTCATCTTGCCCTCTTCTCCTCTTTAGGGCTTTCAATGAGTTGGATCTGGATTGGATCCAGTTGAATTCGATTCCAAGTCTAAAAATTTGTAGCCGGATTCAAATCCGACTCGGATCCAAAAGGTGATATCCATATCCGATCCAATTACAAATAGCTAGATGCATTTCCAATTCAAAAATCCATTTAGCCATCAAATTCAAGTCGGATCTATGCCCGAATCCACCTCATCACAAATCTAAAAAATATATAAGATAATATATTTAATTTAGCAACAAAATTGTGCAATTTGAATATTTTCAATTTGAATCATGTAGGAGTATTGAAGTCTAAAGAGCAAAAGTCAAACAACCGCACAGAACTCACTATTGTGAAAGTCGAAACGGTTGAAGGCTTGAAGCATGCAATAGTGGGGATCCAATCGGATCTCACTACTCAATCTGGATTCGAGCCGAATATGATTCAGATTTATTTTTATGAACTCGAATCTAGTCCATTTAATTAATCCAACCTATTTTAAGATGCAACTCCGCATTATACGAGTTCGGAGAAAATCGGATCTCGGATCTAACCTGCTCCATTGAGAGCCCTACTCCTTACGATCTCTCTAAAGTAAGCTTGCATGATGAATGACACATGATAAATGGTCCGCATCAAAGGTAGGCTCACATAATGCACGGTCACATCAAAGATCAGCCCAACATAATGATGCCCGCATCAAAGTGTGGCCCCACATGATGGACAATCCACATCAAGTAAGCCCTACTTGATGGACGGTCCAAATCAAAGGTGGGAACCACATGATGGAGAGTGGACATTGAATGTAGGACCACATGATGGAAGGTTGACATTAAAGGTGGGCCCACATGATGAATGACCCATATTGAAGGTTGGCCCCCACGTGATAGATGTTCCACAACAAAGGCGGGACACACATGATAGATGGTAAACATGAAAGGTGGGCCCCTCATGATGAACGACCCATATTAAACGTGGGGACCCACATGATGTATAGTCCACATCAAGATGCGCCCACATAATGAAAGTTCACATCAAAGGTGGGCCACACATGATGGATGGCTCACATCAAAGTATGGCCCAGCATGACGGAACATCTACATTAAGTGGGCCCCATTTGATGGGTGGCCCACATCAAAGGTGAGACCCACGTGATGGATGATGGTCAGTGAAAGTGGACCCACATGATGGTCAATTGACATCGAAGGTAGGCCCACCTAATGAACGACCCATATTGAAGGTGGGGCCCCACAACGAATTGTCCACATCAAGGTGAGCCCACATAATGGACGGAGTGGGCTTCACATGATGGATGGCCCACATCAAAGTGTTGCCCCTCATAATGGATGGTCCACATCAAGTGAGCCCCAGCTAATGGATGGTGCACATCCAAAGTCTCGCATGATGGATGACCCATGTCCAAAGTGGGCCACATGATGGATGATCCACATAGGAGCACCCCACGCAATGAATGGTGGATATCAAAAGTGGGCCCCACATAAAGATTGTATGTAACCATCCAGTCTTTTGGCATTTGGGGCACAGTCCATCTATGGTGAGATCCATCAAAGCAACCATCGGATTGCTTTTATAATGGAGCATTTGTAATCTTTAAAAATGACATCAATTACCCCTAAAAAAAACTCTTATTTAAATGTTTTACCAAATGTGTTTATTTCAAATAATAGCTTTTTCAGTTTTGAAAAAGTGATTTTACCAAACAACGTAATTTAAAACAAGAGTTAAAACAAAAAGAGCTTATTAGAGTAGCTCTTATTGAAAAAGCTCTTGTTGGGTTAGAGTAAAGATGCCAAACAAGCCCTGATGGGGAGGTCACTTCTACTTTTAGAGCTTATTTGGCTTAAGCGGGTAGACATTTTTTGTTAATTTTTTGACAAGCTTGTCCTTGAACTTTTTAAGTAATTCCCATATTTCCTGATGGGTAGGTCACTTTTTTCTTTTAGAGCTTATTTGGCTTAAGTGGGTAGGCATTTTTTGTTAATTTTTGGACAAGTTTGTCATCATAAAATCGGAACTTATTTGTTACTTTCTAAATAAATAAGCCCCCTAATTAGACTTTTACCAAACAATCTAAAAGCTTATTTAAAAAAATAATAATAATAAGCCAATAAGCTCTTATTTGTAGAGATGTCAAATGCCCCTTTATTTTTTAAGAGCTTTTTGGCTAGTTTCGAAAAAAAAAAAAGCTCTAAAATTAGAACTTTACCAAACAATATTTGGAAAATATGTAAATAAGTAGTAGAGATGCCAAGCGACCCCCAAGATTTGCTGGAAATTTTACCTAGTTGGGTTGGTGGGTTATTTGCTAGAACCTGCTAAAATGCAACAAATACTTGTATTCTTGAAGTGTGAATTGAAGCGGGCCTATCCTATATATTATCTAAAGATAGTCAAAGTTTAGATGAAGTAAGAGAGAAAAGCAAGAGAAGAGGAAGAGAGAAGAGCGTTTGCTTGCATCCCCTTTCCTTAAACCTTTATTTATAAACTTAATTTCACCCTAATTACAATTAGAAGACTAAAAGAGATAGAAACTAAACATAATTAGGAAATCTAAATCTAATCTTCTTATACAGTAGATTGCAGGTGTATAGGAATATGCGTACACCTCGGGTGTACACAAATCTGTGTGCACACTAACACTCCTCAAGTTGGCGCATGGATATAATTCATGCCGAGCTTGATATTGATGGTCTTTAGGTGCACTTTGATATGGCTTTAGTGAAGACATCTACTTATTGATCTTCTGAACGAACAAAAGATACTAAAAGCTTGACGGCTAATTTATTTTGAATGAAGTGACAGTCAACTTCAATGTACTTTGTGCGTTTGTGGAAGACCAGGTTGGATGCAATATAAATGGTCAATTGATTATCGCAATGTATTAGAATTAGGGAAAATGTCGTGAACCCCATATCTTGAAGAATAACTTTTCACCCATAGTAGTTCACAAGCTGCATGAGCCATTACATGGCATTCAGACCCAGCAGAGGAGTGGACGAACAATGAATTACTTCATACTTTTCCAAGTAACTAGGTTTCCTCCTATGAATGTGCAACACCCTATAGTGGAGCGTCAATCAGAGGAGCTAGCCTAATCAGCATCACATAACCTGCTAATGTTCAAATGACCATGATTTAAGTATAGCAAACCACAACTAGGTGTAGCTTTTAAGTAATGAAGGATTTGATAAACTACTTCAAGATGGTGCCGACAAGGTTGCTGCATAAACAGGATTACAATTCCAATAGCATGAGAGATGTCTAGTCAAGTAAAGCCGAGATAAATCAAACGACCCATTAGTCGACAATACATGCCTGGATTATCAATTTTGTTTTATTATCTCTCATGCAACTTATGTTTTACCTCAATAGATATGTTAATAGAGCGCAACAATTAAACCTACATCAGTTAAAAGATCAAGCACATATTTACATTGGGATAAGAAGATTCCACGTTCTAAGTGAGCCACTTCAATTCCAAGGATGTACTTCAACATTCTTAAATCTTTCATCTCGAATGACAAGGCCAGGAATTTCTTAACATTGTCCATCTCGATTATGATCAATCCAGTTAGAATAATATCGTCAACATGTACAATAAGAATTGTTGTGTTGTCATCCTTGTGTTTTACAAACACAAAGTGATCAAAGGTGCTTCTTTTAAAGCCAATGTTGGAAATTGTATTGTCGAGCTTCTCAAACCAAGCCCGAGGAGACTATTTGAGCCATACAAAGTTTTTCAAAGACGACAAACATTGCTAGTCTCTCCCTTAAGCTGAAAACCTAGAGGAAGGGCCATATATATTTCTTCACGAAGATAACCACGTAGAAACATGTTTTTCACACCCAGTTGATGCAGAGGCCAATTATGGTTTACAGCGATAGACAATAGGATACGGGTAGAGTTTAATTTTTCTACCAAAGCAAAGGTTTCATCACAATCTTCACCATACTTTTGAGTGAAGCCACTAGTCAAGCTTTGTATTTGTCTATTGAACCATAGGCCTTGTATTTAACATTGAACACCCATTTGCATCCAACAGTATGTTTGTCTAGTAGAAGAGGGACGAATTCACAAGTATTTTTCCAAGGGCAACCATCTCTCCTTCCATAGATGCTCTCTGTTTAGAGTCGCTTAGGGCATCTACAACTTTGATTGGTACAAAAACAAATGATATAGAGGAAAGGAATGATTAATAAGAGGGGGAGAGATTTTGTAAGATGTGTAGTTACCAATTGGATGATGTATGCATAACTGGGTTCCTTTGCAAAGAGCAATTAAAAGATCCACTAGTTCTAGTTCATTCGTTAAAGAGTGGTCATGCTCGGGAAGAGTAGGGGTCTCCTCACACGAAATGTATACTTTGAGTTCTTTCTTTTGGGTGGGGCTTCGTTCATCTTCAATTTGAAACTCATCTATGATAGGAAGAGGAAAGGGTGCAAGATGTGCACTATCACATGAATTGAAATAAGGCACATTTTCAAATA
Source organism: Magnolia kwangsiensis (assembly GCA_037074715.1). Lineage (NCBI taxonomy): Eukaryota > Viridiplantae > Streptophyta > Magnoliopsida > Magnoliales > Magnoliaceae > Magnolia > Magnolia kwangsiensis. The sequence goes on from CM073571.1 coordinate 202,259,309, forward strand.
ATGTAACATCCTTAGAAACGTACCTTTTTCAATTGACATAACGATAGTCAATAACATTTGCATCCTTTTTAAGAGTTTGAATACCCTAAGAACACACATTTTATTGATTGTGGTCCTAGCTTTGTGCGGGATAGTCCAAGAATGAGGATAAAGCAACTGCACCCAGACACTTTTGGTGGCAAGGTAAATAGAAATGCACGACGTTGCAGAACCTGTAATGGGCAATTAACCTTGAGCACATTAGTCGGATTATGAATGATTATGTATAATGCAAGAAGAATGGCTTCATCCCATTATGAGTTTGATGCTGACATGCCCATCAATAATGGCCTCTAGTAAGTATCAGTTTTTAAGTTCAGCCATTCCTTTTTCTTCTTTTTCTTTTTTGAGAAGTAAATATAATTTATTAAGAAATGCAGAAGCAAAAAAGAATACATTCCTAAGCCTCAAAGACAATAAAAAAGGGATGGCAGCCGAAGCCGCCTTCACATACACCGCCCATTCAACCGCTAGCCGTTTAACCCTAAGAATACCCTCATTCTCCCCTTCAATTACATTGCAAAAACATTGCCCATTCCTGGACCCCCAAATAACCCAAAGAAATGCTATGAGAAGTAGCCGCCATACGTGCTTCCGCCCCTTCCCTCATGCCCCACCTTGCCAAGCCCAAAGAAGCTCTTCTACTTAAGCTTAAGCCAATCCATGTTGAAGAAAGAGAGGAAGAAATCCCAAATTGTAGAGGCAAAAGGACATTGGATAAAAAGATGGTCAATGGACTCCTCGTCACCCATACACATGAGGCATATATTGGGCAAAACGAGAGCTCGCGGTGTATAAGGGTACGAGGTTTAAAATTCTATGCCATGATCTACAAAATACTTTTGTAAATCATGATGTAAATATTCGCGAGCATTGTCAAATCAAAAGGTTTTAATTTCAGTATCATATTGGGTACAAATCATTTGATGAAATATCTTGATAAATGGGACTTCGTCACAACTTTTTAGAAGATAAATCCATGTATATCGTAAGAAGTTATGAATAAATGATAAGAAATATTTGAAACCAAATACAGAGACTAGTTGCAGAGAATAGGAAGAAGAAAGAAGAAAATTGATTTTGGAAGGGGAAAAAATGGATCAGTGAAGCTTCAATACCATGAAAGCTTTAGATCAAGTAAGAGAGAAAAGAAAGAGAGGAAGAAGAGAGAAGGGTGTTACTCGTGTCCCCTTTCCTTAACCGTTTACATATAAACTTAATTTCACCCTAATTACAATTAGATTGCAATTAGGAGACTGAAAGAGATAGAAACTAAACAAAATTTGGAAACCTAAGCCTGATCTTTTTATATGGCACATTGCAGCAACACGGATCTGTGTACACCTCAGGTGTACACAAATCTGTGTGCACAGTGCACACTAACAGATAGCAACAGATGTTATTTGTCATAAATTGACTGCACCATGTCGTGTAAAAAATATGCTACAATTTGGGAATTTGTGTAGGTATGACACTAAATTAACCTTGAACTGTTTTCTGTGCTAGCTGCTGCATTGAAACCTAATATAAAAGCTAGTCAGAATCTGGTGCTATGATTTTCAGAAGCAGAAACTGCATCAGAAACAGAAAAACCTAAGCCAAGTGTATTTCTAGTTTTACTTTTCAAATTAAGCTGTAGATACGTTGTCTTTGTGAAGCAGAAGTGTTTCCTCTATGAAGTTACGAGTCCAGCAATTCGCTCTGTGAGCTCTTTACCAACAGTATCGTGAAATGGCAAGTGTAGAAAATCAATACAATGTACTACAATATTAAACAACCATAATATTCACTAGTTTAAACTTCATCTAGACCAAGATTTCTCAAGTAGCACTGACCTCACCACAGCTTTGAAGGTGTTGGAATTATCAAGCAAACATTCCCAAGCTAAACTTGAAAATCATTAACTCGGACACCTAGACAACAATTTCATGATTAGCTTTTAAGTTCTCCACAAGATAAGTTCAGAGAAATCACACTAGTAGAGAGAGAGGTAGAGAGAGAGAGAGAGGTGCGGCTACATGTGGAAAGAGAGAGAGGAGCAATCAACAGAGGGCAACTCCTCCCCACTTTTTCCAGTCTTGTGGCCCCCTTGAGATTTAGATCTGCCTTGTTTTTGGGATAACGCTGTAACATGAACCAATGCAACAGATGTGATAGAGTCATCATGGTGGGCCCCACAAAGCCCTTAGTGTACGGGCTCGCTAATCTATGTCGTCAATACAGGCCACAGGCAAAGGGGAGGAGATTTAGAGCGGGCTACTTGCATGAAAGAAATTAAATGACAAAAATGCCCTCCAATGAATGGCCAACCACATCCATTTTCCTTTTTAAAATCAGAAGCTTACATCCCTCCCTGAGACTAACAGCAGTGGTAAAATTGGCCAAATGCTACTCATGTTATATGTAGTAGACATAAGAACTTACATTAACGCAATACATGTTAACGTGGATAGCAACTCTATCACATTGAAATCAACTTAGGCAATGAAAGAGAGTGCATAGGAAAGGGAGAGGAGCAGAGAATAAATATCATTTACTGGAAAATGGGTATTTGATGCAGCTCATGTTGGCCTCAACCCAATCACCTATTTTCACAAAAGGAGTCATGCTATGAAAGTTTTTTTTTTAAATCAAAAAGTATAAAGCTGATAGTAAAGTGAACAAAAGGCTATGATCTAATGGGGGCTTAGGTTAGTCTCCGTGCTTTAAATACTCCTTATGGACCTGTTTTTTGACAGATTCTTTTACGTTATTGTTGGATTTTGAGGACTTCAGAGAATTATCTTTTTTCCCATGAGTTGATTAATTCACTGTCTTCTTTCCCCTTCTCTATTCTACATTCCTGTCCAGAGATTTTCACTTTCTGGGCATCAGTAATAAAATTCCAATGTTGTTTTTTCACATTTTTTTAGTACATGTATTCATTTAACTATTCGAGTACTTTTTAGTTCACTTCTTATAGTCCCTAATAGTCTAATAGATGTAATAAATGTAACAAAAATATTAGGGGCTATTTGATTTTCTAATTCCAACTGTAATTCACCGTAATTAAGTAATAATTATTTACTTTTGTAATTTTGGTTGCCTTCCCAAAGTGACGTTGACAAGCACCCTCTTTGATAGCATTCAGTCACATAACCCAAGGAAAAAGTAAAAAACTGTAGGGCTCACCATGATGTATGTCATATCCACACCACCCATCCCTTCCGCCAGCTCATTTTAGGGCATGAATCGAAAAATGAGGCAAATCCAAAGCTCAAGAAGATCACATCTAAGTAGGCAAATCATTTCTGAATCATGTGGTGTGGCCTACAAATTTAAGTTAGTACTAACAACCAGTGTTATCAGAATTGTACAATTCATATCGTATCCTATGGATGCACGATTTGAATCGTACGCCCAAATCGTAAATCCCAAATAATCGTACTAATCGTATCGAATGGTGCGAATCGTACGATAATCGTAGATTGCATAAATGGGCCAAAATTTTACTTAAAAATCAGTTTTTTAAAATTTTTTATTCAGTTTTTTCTTCTTTCCTTGTACCCTCTTGCTCATAAATCATGAAAAAGGCCTCCCTTATTAAATATATCCTCTCCTTTTTTTTCTTTTGAGAGAAAGAGAGAGAGGCACGAGGAGATTTAGGATTTTTTTGGTTTTTTTGAAAGGTGGGAAACACACATACTTACACCCCATGCACGCATGGGTTCTCGAACCCATGACCTTCGAGTTGAGACACAGTGTCTACCACTAAGCCAGGAGTAGAGACACCCAAGAGGAGATTTAGGATTTTGATATTCAAAATCCCAAAACAAAGAAATCAAGATGCTATTCACAATGGATTTGAATGCCATTTTTTCTAACATGATTCTACACTTAAGAAAGGTACAAAAGAACAAAAATATTAGAGAACACTTGTATGTTTTTTAAGGTAAATTTTTCGAAAGACATCAAAAGAAAACAAAGGAAAAGGACAAGAATCCATTAATATCATGATATGTATACCATATACATTTTCTCAATTGATAATATCATGATATGTATTACTTTTTTGGTACATGTTGATGGGAAATGGGTGATTAAGGAGTTTTTAATCTTTTCTTGTTTGCTTATATTTTTTCATTTGTTTTTTATATGTATATTTTTAAAATCAGAAAAAATCTTACGATTTATGATTCGATACGATTCAACACCTTTTACGATTCGTGATACGATAACTATTTTGACAACATTGCTAACAACGTTCTTTCCGAATCAGTTTTCGAGGTGAAAATCCTCACTAATTTCCATCTCTTGCAAACAGATGGAGGAAGTCATTATTACCTACTTACATGTATTTACCAAGGTAAATCGAAAATCAAATTGCCCATTAATGAAATAGGTTTTTTAAAAATCCTCCATACACTTGTAGTACTTTTAACTCACTACATGTTTTTTCATAGTTTTTTTAATATTTTTTCCATTTTTCCTTAGTTTTAGTATTTTTTATTTTTCAAGAAATCTAATTGGGAGGATTGTGCGACCGCATATGCAATTATGCAATCACATAAGCACACTGACCCCCTAGGTTGCATGGGATCACTTATGTGATTTGACAACATTAGGCCCCAGTTGGACAGAACCCCATTTGGTGGGGACTTTTGCAGAAGGCCTTCGCCCTGAAGCCCACGCCATGACAGCAAATATATCATTAGCCCAGTTGCAAGAGGAGCAGCTCACCTGAGATAATTGTCGAACCTTTAAGACATCAACCAAGCGTGTTAAAAAGGGGCCATCCCATGCTAACAGGGCCAATTGGAGTCTATTGCTCACATGACTCATACGGGAGGAAATTAATAAACGATCATCTCAACGAAAAGCGGCAGAGGAGCGACCGATGCAAGAAAATTAAGCTATTTCTCATAGAACCTTTTAAGGAAATACACGACGAGTCAAAGGAGTGGATAATGATCTTAATGATCATGATCATGAAGGTATGGATCCAAATACTAGCCATGAAAGTTAATGATGATACCGTGGCAATTTTTGTTCATGCCTTAGCCCCCAAACCATGCAAGTTAAAGGCTACATCAAGCGGCACCTGTGACGATTTTGATTGATTTAAGTACTCACAACTTCCCCTATTCAAACTTGGCCAAGCGGCTGTGGAATGTACAGATGAATTTAAAGCCAAGGTAGCAGGTGGGGAGATCCTTAACTAGCACCAGAAAATGTACCAATTTAAAAATGCATGTGCAAGATCATGAACTCACAACCAACCTGTTTTTACTACCCTCGGAGGCTTGTGATGCATTCATGGGGGCCTAGTGGTTGTGCACTGTGGGAGATATCACTTTGAATTTTTCAAAGCTTTTTACATTACCATAAAGGGCAAGGGTGGGGGTAACATAACCATTGTCTAGTATCACCATATGAAGAGCAACTGCTACAGAAGGAACAAGAAGTTTTTCTGGTACAGTTACGAAGGATGGAGAAACTGAAACTCTCTTCTACCATATCTATTGATATTTTATTTTTTTTGAAAGATTACTGAAATTCATAGAGAAGAAAAGGAAGACAGAACTGGGAGAACACAAAGAAAACAAAAAACAAGAAAAAACACAAAACAAACAGAAAGCAGCAAAAGAGAAGGTCCGTCGAGAAGATGGACCAAAACATCAAGAAAGAAAGAAAAAATCAAAGTTTCTAAAGCTATCATGAGACGCTGCCCACTCAACAAGCAGACGTTTTGCAGTGGCTGAAAGACTGTGCGCCGGATGAGAAGTATTATGAAAACATCTGTTGTTCCCTACTGTCCAAACGGCCCACCAAATAGAGAGAATCGACATCCTCCATAAGCGTTTCAGAAGCTTGCCCAGGCTAACCCCATACCAGGCATGAAGGAGAAGATCAACTGAACCTGGATGACACCAGTTGATCCTGAAACAAAGCAAGAAGTCTGCCCAAACCGACTTAATGAACGGGCAATGGAGAAGGAGGTGATCAATTGTTTCCTCTTCCTTCATGCAGCAAACACAAATGCTGACCATCGGCCAACCTCTTTTTTTCAAATTGTCTATCATCAGAATTTTTTTGTGCCCCACGAGCCAACCGAAGAGCAGAAATTTTGGGGGGGCCCCACATCTCCAGATGAGGGAAGACGGAGTAGGGAGAGTGGGAGAAGAGGAGGATAGCTTCTGGTACAAGGACTTGACTGAAAACATACCCGTTTTATCCCACCTCCATTTGATACGATCAGCAAGTGAAGGGTCCAGCTTAATACTCTGAAGCTTTTGGAGAAGATCTACATAATCTAAGGCCTCCCAGTCCTGTAAGTGTCTTCTACAAGTCGCATTCCACACAGTCTGATCGCCAGAAGAAAACACGCAGCTGTTGATGGGGATATCAGTTAACGGGGCTAGCCGGTAAATGGAAGGATATTGGAGTCTGAGAGGAGTGTCTCCCAGCCAGATGTCTTCCCAAAACCGAATACGATCTCCCTTTCCTGGATCGAAGACAACTCTTTGCAGCACCTGCTTGCTCATGGACAGGATACCCCTCCAAATTGCTGAGGCTCTGTAGGTAGAAGAGGACTTAGACCACCAGCCCCCAAAGGAAGTACCATATTTATGTTTGATCAACTGATTCCACAGGTCGTCGTTGTCTGTCCTAAGCCTCCAAGTCCATTTTCCCAAGAGAGCTCCATTCATCGCCTTGAGATCCCTTATGCCTACACCTCCATTTTTAACGCTACAGCAAACCTGCTTCCACTTGACTAGATGGTATTTATTTTTATCAGATTTGCCATTCCAGAAGAAGTCCCGCCGCAGCTTATTGATCAACTTCAAAATAGGAGGAGGACATCTAAAGAGGGACATGAGATGCACAGGCAGGTTAGACAGGGCCGCCTTTATAAGAGTGAGCCGACCGCCTCTCGAAAGATAACGACATTTCCATTTGGCCAAGTAGGATTCAATGCGCTTGATCACCGTGTCCCAGCCAGATTTGGTGGGGGGGGGGCGTGCAAAGAGGGAGGCCAACAAAAGAGGAGGGGAGGGAGGTCGCAACACAATTCATCTAGTTAGCAAAAACTGAGATCTCCGTGGGCTCAAGATTTATCCCGAACAATTTTGTTTTGGCCAGATTGACTTTCAGCCCCGACACCACCTCAAAACATCGAATGACCGAGTGTAAGTTTTCCACGAGCGCAGAGTCTGCCGAGCAGAAAATAAGAGTATCATCTGCATATTGGATGTGGGAGAACGTCTTTGGCATACCTTTAATTCTGATACCACTAAAAAGGCCTGCCTCTTCACCTTTTTAGTGGATAGGGCCTCACCGATGATAAGGAATAAAAAAGGGGATAGAGGATCACCCTGCCGCAAGCCACGCGAACCTTTGAAGAAACCTTTGGGGGATCCGTTGAGAAGAATGGAAAAGTAAGGAGAGTTGATGCATTCCCCCATCCACTGTCTCCATTTCGTACCGAAACCCATCCTACGAAGCATGTACTGCAGAAAATCCCAATCGACATGATCGTAGGCCTTTTCGATGTCCAATTTGCACATTAGGACTTTGGAGCTAGCTTTGTGAGCAGAATCCAAACATTTGTTAGCGATGAGGGCGCAGTCCACCATCTGTCTTCCTGAAATAAATGTGCTCTGATTAGCCGATATGATCGTATCTATAACCATGTTCAGCCAGGAAGAAAGAACTTTTGCCAGGATTTTATAAGGGCCCCCGAGAAGACTGATAGGTCTGTAGTCCTTGAGCGTAGCAGCCCCTGAAGCTTTTGGAATGATTGCGATGAAAGAGGCCCCCAAACCCTTCGACAATCTGCCTCTTTCATGAAACTACGTCATGAACTCCATCACATCTCCCTTGAGGATATTCCAATAAAGTTGGAAAAAATAAATCGGGAAGCCATCCGAACCCGGAGCCTTATCCCCGGCAAGAGCCGCCACGGCTTTCCGCACTTCCTCCTCGCAGAAGGGGGCTTCCAGGAGGTTAGAGTCAGAAGGAGATAGGGTCGGCAAATTCAGATTGTCCAGAGTAGGTTTGTCCCACCTCTCGCCTTGAATTGCGCTTTAAAGTAACAGATCACTTCTTCAGCAATTTGCTCCTTGTCTTCAATCCGGATGCCGTCAACCACAATACTAGAAATTTTATTTCTTCTAGCATTCATACTGGCAATAGCGTGAAAATATTTCGTGTTGCTGTCACCCTCCTTAATCCATCTAGACCAGGACTTTTGTTTCCACTCCATTTCATCTTGAAGAGCATGGGCAGATAAGGCCTGAATAATCTGTATACGTCTGGACAGCAAATTAGGGGGTTTTGATCCTGCCTCAGCTTCAACATCAAGCGCTTGTAAATCATTGAGTAAGGCCTCCGAAAGCTGCTCCCTATTTCGGAACTCCGACTTCTTCCAAATTTTAAGCTTCTCTCAACATCCGCAGCTTGTAGCAAAGCCTATACCCTGCAAATCCTGCCGCTGAGAAACTATCCCACCAGTCAGCGATCATCTGCGAAAATCCGTCACTTTTGGTCCATGATGACTCGAACTTGAACAGTTTGGGGCCCCAATTTTGGTCGTCAGAAGTGAGAAAGATCAAGCAGTGATCCGAGGTAGTTCTCGGAAGGGCAGACTGGGATAGAAAAGGAAACTAATCCAACCATTTCGGAGAGATGAGGATGCGGTCCAACCTGGAGAAGATCGGATCAGCTCTACCGTTAGTCCACATGAATCTGGCCCCGAGAAGGGGAAGGTCCACCAGCTCTTGGTCGTTGATCTAAGAGGAAAAAGCTCGCATCGAGGGGGAAGTTCTACGACCGATAGATTTTTCTTCCACATATCTGACCACGTTGAAATCGCCCACAAAACAACACAGGCCTGCAAATCTCTACCTGGAGCTTCCTAATTCTTCCAAAAAAGACTGACAACAAGAATCCTGTGTAGGGCCATAAACTGAAGAAATGAGGCAACAAAAAGGGGACACTTTACCTAGGAGAACTATCGACAATGAGTAAGTCCCTGTCCAACTATCAACCAGCGACCAATGAGCAGATTTCCATGCCACAAGAATGCCACCCGCAGATCCAATCGCATCCAACGTGACCCAGGAGGCATCAGCCGCATTCCAAAGAGATTTTAAGAGCCGGACATCAAAATTCTGAATTTTAGTTTCCTGGAAACAAATCACATCGGGATTTTTCCGCCCACACAAATCCTTGATGAGTCTTCGTTTCTGAGGTGAGCCCACTCCCCGCGCATTCCAAGAGAAGATCTTCATGTGATCACTACACTACCCCGAGATACCTAGTTGGGCGCCCTTAGCTCGATAATTTCCGCTGAGAGAGGTCTATCAACAAGCCTACGAAGCTCCCTGTTACTGCAGGATTTAGACGGACGTCTTGAAGGGGTTCTGGACTTAGAAATTGGCCTCCCACGAGTTTCCACGCACTGAAAGAGGGCGGCAAAATCTTCCGGGCAGTCCCCAAAAGAGAGCCCAAGAACCCTTCCCACGTGACTAACAGCCTTTCTCACCCATTCTTTCTGATGGATTTCATCAACGAGTTTCGCTCTAGCCCCGTGCCCGTCCATCTTCTCCGTAGAAGAGCCCACCTTGTCTTGCGGTGAACCAGCGCACATTTGCAATGGTTCCTCATCGAGAATTTTTTCTCCAATCCCATCTTGGAATAAAGAGGAGAGGTCCTGATCGGATAGAGTATCCCTGACAGCAATAGAAGACGATTTTTCGGAGATTGGCGATGCGGGCCCATCCGAATCCCATGAAGAACATTCAAACTCTGCATCCGGAACCTCTGCCATCCAATATTTCTCCTTCATTTTCGCTCAACGCATTGGGGTTCCTCGACTTTTGAACGCGCAGAGGATCGGGTTTAGATTTGGAGGGATTTGGACCGGAACGAGGCATCGGTCGAGATTCAGATCGGCTTGCGGGGAGAGGTTGAGATTAAGAGAGATCTGCCGCGAGTAACTGTCCCTTTCCCACTCAGTCGCTAGGCCTGGATCTAGGCCGTTAATCCTGCGACTAACGTCAGGAGGATGGATGGTGTCGGCTACAACAGCGTCAGGTGTCCATTTCTGGTTAGCGAGGGAGGCGTTAAGGACATCAGGCGACCCGTTGTGACGTGCCGACGTGTCAGGAAAGGAAACGGGCGATCGGGAGTGCCTCGAGCCCCTCACATAAACACACGTCGGCAATGCAGGAGAGGCAGACAGGTCTAGCAGTAGACATCTCCTCTCCCGTGGGTGACACGCGTGCAGCAGAAGAGTCACGCGACTCGCAAGGAGGGACATTTGATGCGGGCACGATCATGTCCCGCTGAGTAGATCAAGCGCTACCTGTATTAGTCGACAGGCTGGCACATGGGAGCGAGGAAACGTGTCTCACTTGAAGGAAAACTTGCACGCGAAGACAACGAGGCGTCCTCGAGATGAGCACGCGTCTGGCATCCATGTAGGTCACGCGTCCCGGAAACGTCTCGCAGCATGGCAGTAGGGAGGGAATTGTTCCGTGCTCCAGGGGAGTATAGATGAGAAGATTTCGCCGACCTTGAAGCCGCCGGAGGTGAAGGAACTGTCTCCTTCAACTTCCAGAATTTTCCCCACCTGGGATGGCGCTCCTCCGTCGTCTCTCGAATAATCGGCAGAGGCACCATTCTCCCATCAACCGCTACCTGCAGATGAGATGGCAACGAATCGCCCTTTTTGGGCCTGATAAGAGCTCGGATCACCGCCATCTCCTCCCCCGAGGTTGTCTTCTTATCAAGCTGGATAAGAGTGTCAAGCAGGTTCACAGCTTCAATAAAAAACTCATTGTACCATAACTCGAGCAGGATCCCCCAAATAAGAATCCAGAATTCTTCCATCCCAAATATGGAATACTCATTCCATTTTTGAACCTTCAAAATCATTTCATCGGGGTGGAGAGCTCCAGCCATAGTGATAAGCTCTGGGTTTACATCCGGAGCAACCTGAATCCACAAATCGTGGTAGCCAATAGGTTTAATAGAATAATTTGCCGGACTTAAGCCACAGTCGTCCACGATCCACTGGCGCACCTGAGAAATGGAAACACCATCCCAGGTAGTGATCACAACCGAATCTTGCAGCTCTCATGACCAAATCTATTGATATTGATACACTTCTCCTGGAATTAACTGATGTTTTCAATGAACTCAAAGGACTCCCACCTCAGCACTCTCATGACCACCGGATATCCATACTCCCATGAAGCAAGCCTGCGAGCCTCAGACCTTAACATTATCCATGCATTTAGAAGGTTGAATTTGAGTTGCCTTTCACCTAAAGAAGAAGAAGAAGAAGGTAGAAATTAAGAAGATAGTGAGATGCTCAAAACAGGAATTATTCAACTTAGTTTTGACCCACACTCCTCTCCAGTTCTCTTAGTTCACAAAAAGATGGAAGCTAATGAATGTATGTGGATTACCAAGCACTAAACCAAATGATTGTCTAGGACAAGTACCCAATCCCAGTTGTTAAAGAACTACTCGATGATATTGAAGGTCTCCAATAGTGTTCCAAGTTAGATTTGCACTAGGGATACCATCAGATCCGCATTCATGAAGTTGATATTCCTAAAACGGCCTTCAGAACCCATGATGGCCACTATGAATTCTTGGTGATGACATTAGCTTTAACCAACGCCCCGTCAACATTCCGAAGTTTGATGAACTTTTCGGCCATATCTCTATAAGTTTATTTTAGACTTCTTTGATGACATCTTTATATTTAGTTCCTCTCAACCGGATCATCTGCATCTTTTGTGGATTTCAACTAACCTCCTTCGGGAGCATTGCTTGTTTGTCAAAAAAATTGAATGTAGTTTTGGGCGAAATAAAGTGGAGTACCTTGGCCATATCATTTCTAAGGATGGAATTGTGGCCAATTCATCAAAAATTAAGACTATGGTTGAATGGCCTACACCGAAAATAATTAAGGCACTCCAAGGTTTTCTTCGACTGACAATCTACTACTAGGACTATAGCAAAATTAGCGCCCTCTTAACAACACTACTACAGAAGGATGCCATCAAATGGATCCTAGATGCCGACATAATGCTCACGAATCTTAAGACAGCAATGCCCCATGCCAATTCTTGCCTTGCCTGACTTACGTAAGTTATTCATAAGAGAATGTGACGCATCCAATGTTAGTATTGGTGGAGTGTTAATGCAAGCAGTGTCCAAAATCGGTATCACGATCCAGTGATACGAAACCCTTCGAAAGAGACTAAAAAATTAGAAAATTTTACAGAATACTTTGTATCGATCGATGTATCAATAAATATCACATAATATCGCCAAATATAGTTCGATATCGCTAAATATCGTTCAGTGTCGCTAAATATCGTGCGATATCGACGATACTATCACTTTTATTGGGATTTTATTTATTTTTTCAAGAAATTTGGCTATACAAAACTTGCACATTCACAGGGTTGTTGTAGCCAACTACCAAATTCGTTGGTCGTGATGTTGGGACAGCATCATTGTTCAGAAAAGAGAGAGAGAGAGACTTTCAGCATGTGGATTTTGGTACCTATAGAGGAGATCACCCTGATCGGAAGCTGCATTTGGTGGGCCATTCGAATCGAAGCATCATTCGTAGGGTAGTGCAAACAAAATCTCCGATTTGGGTGAAATCCGTCGAAATTCAGAGAAATCCGAATATTTGGGTGAAATCTGAAGAAATCCTCGGCAAAATCCGAAGAAATCCTAGGCCAAATGATAGATTTGGGAGATCTTTTAGGGTTCCAGGAACCCTCTACTTCAGGAAAAAAAAAAGGCCCCCAAGCATTTTAACGGGAAGCAAATGGGCTGGTGCACCGCACACCACCGACCTAGATGGTGTTGACATCACCAACTTTTGTGGGTCCCATCATGAGTTGTGTTATATCCAAACCGTTCGTCCATTTAGCAAGCTCGTCATAAGGCTTGAGCCGAAAATTAAGACAAATCCATAGATCAAGCGGACCACACTGCAAAAACCAATGGGAGATTGAACGTCTACCATTGAAACCCTTTTGGGGGTCATAAAAGTTTTGGATCAATATGATATTTGTTTTTCCTCTTCATCCGGGTCTATGTGACCTCATGAACAAATTGGATAGAAAATAAACATTATGGTGGGCCCTACGAATGTTTTAACAGTGAGAATCATTGTCCCCATTGCTATTTGTGGCGTGGCCCACTTGAGCTTTGGATATGACTCATTTTTGGGCTCATGAAATAAAATGATCTCTCCAAATGGATGAACGATGTGGATATAATAAATACATTATTGTGGGGCCCATGTAACTTTGATCTCCTTTGAACTGTTTGCACAACTCAAGCTCAAGGAGCGTCATCGCTCATCTTCGCACGACAAGCGCCCACACCATCCAGGTCATTGGTGTCTGGTACACCAGCTAATCCACACCATCCATCCATTTTAATAGGGCATTTTAAGGCATGAGCCCAAAAAGGAGGCAAATGTAAGGCTCAAGTGTACCACACCATAGGAAACAGTGGTGGCAATGATGTCCACGGTCCACCATGATGTTTATTTGCCATCCAATCCGTTCATAAGGTTTGACAAACCTATATGAGAAAACATAAATATTAGTTTGATCCAAAAATCTTGTAGCCCCCAAAAAAGTTTAATGGTGGTCATTCAATGACCACTATTTTGTGCGGTGTGATCCACCTCAAATTGGATTTGCCTTATTTTTCGACCCATGCCCTAAAATGATCTATTAAAATGAATTGACAGTGCTGATACACCATCTTATGTCGAGGTAGCCCCACGGTCAGGGTCCCATCCAAGTCGTTGGTTACTTGGATTTGACCAAACAAATTGCGTACGTGAGTAAACTTTTAGGGCCCACCTCGATGTATGTACTGCATATCCACACCATCCATCTGTTTGGACTGCCTATTTTACAGCATGGTCCCAAAAATGAAACAAATACAAGTTTCAAGTGGACCACACTACAAGAAACAGTGGTCATTGATCCCCCACCATTGAAAACTTCCTAGGGTCCACTGTGACCATCTAACCTGTTGATAAGTTCACAGAGACTTGGATGAAAGGAAGAAATAAATATCGGCTTGATCGAAAAAAATTTGTGGCCCACAATTTTTAATGGTAATAACCACTATTTCATGTGGAGTGGTCCACATCTACCTGAAATTTGTATATGCCTCATTTTTTAGGCCAACCCCTAAAATCAGGTTGCAAAACAGACGGATGATGCGGATATACCGTGCATGCATCAAGGTGGGCCCTATTGTTTTCAGCGGTAGCATCAATTGATCAGAGCCTTTTGCGGCTCCAAGAAGTTTTCGACGGTAGCATCAATTCCAACTATTTTCACCTATGTGGTCCACATAAGTTTGAATGAAGGGAAAAAACAATTATCAGTTTGACAAAACTTTTGTGGCCCATTAATGGTCAATCACCATTGTTTCCTATGGTATGGTCCCCCTGATTATTAGATCTGCTTCATTTTTTGGATAATGTCCTAAAATGATATGGAAAAACGGATGGATGGGGTGGATACTGAATACACACATCATTGATAGGTATGTTTTCTAATTTCTACTATATAATTTTCTTTTGAATGCATTGATTATGTTTTCTTACATATCTTTATACATTTATAAATGTTATGCATCATATTTTAATATAGTTACCTTAGTTCAATCAAAATAGCGCATAACTCAGGACTCTATAAAAAGAAAATTTATTATTTGCACTTCTTTTTTGAGATTTTATTATTTAAAAGTGTGTTAAGGTCTTTTTTATAATCCCTGAAGTTTCATAGAAAAATTCAACCATTTTGCCAATATTTTCCCTTGTTTCCCAAAAAGTGCGATAAATTACGCGATACAAACGATATATCCCGTGCGATAACCAATACGTATATGTATCCCGAGGTTGCGATACATTGTGCGATACCGATATTTTGAACATTGAATGCAAGAAGGCTGACCCTTGCCCTTTACAAGCAAAACACTCACAAAAACACCAAGATATGTCAATATATGACAAAGAGATGTTGGCAAGTGTCCATGCAATTACAAAATGGAGGCCTTATCTTATTGGTCAACATTTTCGGATAAGGACTAACCACACCAGCCTAAAATATAATATGGAGGCATGGTTGTTTGCTCACCTCCCTGTCAAAGGAATCTTTTGGATGAAGAAGCAGACATTTCATTAGGCTTTTGATGCATCTGAATGGTTGTCACCCTTCCTTTGGTGAAAAGGATGTGCTCATGTGGAATAAAGCCAAAACCAATCATTTCTCAGTTCACTCTTTTTATAATATGCTTTGGGGATCCCTATCGGAATAAGTTAGGTACGAGACCTCCTTTACTTGGTTTTATGGCGCCCAAGGTTGCAACTTGAGACTTTTGTACGACTAGACGGTAGGATGCGGGTCCTCACAATTGGACAACCTTCAACAAGTATTAATGATTCTTTCCAACATTTGTTTGATGAATATGAGCAATGTGGAGTCAATTAACCACCTTTTCCTTCATTGCCCTTTTGCTCAAAAGGTATGGACCAACATGCTTGATATTCTCCAGTCTCCATGGGTGATGTCAGGCTCCATGGAAGACCTCCTCTTGGCTTGGAACAGAAGATGGGTCAGGAAAGAAAGGATAGCAATATGGAAACTAGTCTTAATGGCAACCCTATGGGCTATCTGGGGAGAAATGAACAATCGATGCTTCCAAAATTCGTGTGGTTCAGTGCAAAAGATGGTTAGGAAGATCAGGCAGGATATGGTGGATTGGGCCTCTTGTTTAAAGGCCATTGGAGTTTGAAAATTGTCTTATCTTCTTAGGGTATAGTTGTTTTTCTTTCATGCTATATTATTTGCCACCATTGTTCTCATTGGCTGTCTTCTTAAAAAAAGTGTTAATACCTTTCAAAAAATAATAATAAATGGGTCTCTAAGCTTCTAGGATATGATTGCAATATCGTTTATAAGAAGGGGGCCAAGAATGTGATGGCTCATGCACTATCATAAATGTCATAAATGCAGTGCCTATACCCATATCTATGCCTTTGTACAACAGACTCGATGACATCCGCAACAAACGGGCCAATGATCCAGTGACACAAGGCCTTATTCACAGGTTGCAGCAAGATCCAAATGTTGTTTTGCATTATACATGGGACAAATTAGACCTCAGGTATAAAGGAAGAGTTGTCCAGGTGGCTAACTATATTCAAAGGCTACAGATACTTCACGAGCTTCGTGCATCTCCCTCAGCAGGTCATTCAAGATTCCTTTGCACATATAAGCATATCATGCATGCCTTATATTGGAAGGGAATGAGGAAGGAAATCAAGCAGTTTGTAGCAGAATGTGAAGCTTGTCAGAGAAACAAGGGCGAGACAGTGGCAAGCCCAGGTCTCCTTCAGCCAATGTATCGCCTCACAAAGTACGCTCCCTATTCCATCCATATACCAAATCCGTCATTGCTCAACTCTTCATTGATAACATTTTCAAGTTGCAAGGAATACCAATGTCCATGATAGAGACCCCTTATTCACTAGCCATTTTGGAAGGACCTTTTTTGGCTGCAGGTGACCCAACTGAACATGATCATAGCATACCACCCTCAGACTGACCGTCAAACTGAGGTGGTTAATCAATGCTTAGAAAATTATTTGTGGACTTGCTTCACAAGTGATCAGCCAAAAGAGTGGGTCCGTTGGCTTCCATGGGCAGAATGGTAATATAACACAAATTATCATTCGGCTCTAAACAAACACCATTTGAGGTTGTGCACCCACCCACTCTCATCACCTCCTACTTTCATGGATCTTCAAAGGTGCATCAAGTTGATTGAGATTTATGTGACAAAGACCATGTTTTGCACTTCTTAAGAATCATCTACAAGTCGCTCAGGCCAAGATGAAACAACAAGCAGATAAACACCAGATTGAGCGGAAATATCAAGTGGGTGACTGGGTATTCTTGCACCTACAGCACTGTAGGCAAGTATTCATTAATGTCCACGCTTCAATGAAACTCTCTCCACATTTTTATGGGCCTTATAAAGTGATTGAGCGAATGAGACCTGTTGTTTATCGGCTTGATCTTCCAACTGGATCAAAGATACACCCACTCTTCCATGTTTCATGCCTTAAAAGGAAACTGGGTGCTCATGTTTTGCACTTCCTAAGAATCATCTACACAGCGCTCAGGCGAAGACGAAGCAACAAGCAGATAAACGCTGGATTGGGTGGAGATATCAGGTGGGTGATTGGGTATTCTTGCACATACAGCCCCATAGGCAAATACCCATTAATGCATGCGCCTCAATGAAACTCTTTCCACGTTTTTATGGGCCTTATAAAGTGATTGAGCGAATAGGACCTGTTGCTTATCAGCTTGATCTTCCAACTAGATCCAAGATACACCCACTCTTCCATGTTTCGCGCCATAAAAAGAAACTGGGTGATCATGTTATCACTCGAAACCAATGCCCGACACTTCTTCAAATGGTGAAATTAAAATTCAGCAACATGCTATCCTGGATCGACAATTTGTTAAGCGACATAATCAGGCCGTAACTGAGGTCCTTGTCTAGTTGGAGAAATGCCCGTTAAGGATGTGCTACTTTGGAATCTTTTTCATCTCTTCAAGAGAAATTTCCAGAGTCCATTACTAGTCAACCATAACAACAAGGGTGAAATTGGGAGGAAGTGAATGTTAAGATCTTTCTCTATTTTTCCTTTTTATTATTTTCATAATAAATGGGGACTACAGCTCAGCTCAATCCAAAAGCGCGCAAGCCGGAGCCCGTCACAGATTCATTACTATTTCTATCTATTTTTCCTATTCTTGTCTGTTTTCCCAAACTAAATTATCAATGCCGACAAAAATCTACTAACAGACTTGAATGACTGATCCCCGTGAAGAGATCGACTTCCTTTTCCTATCTTCTTCTTCATCTTCCCCGTATTCTACGTAAATCTCCACGACAAGATCAATCAGATCAAGCCTCCATAATAACCATATTCTCTGGTCGAGGATCAAAAAGCTTTTCTCATCAAAATCCCTATTTTACAATAAATACACAATAAAAAATTTACGATAATACCCTTTTGCTTTCAAAGGGGATTGCTGATATTTACACACCTCCTTTTTTACATACACATACCATTTTCATCATAAAGTGAAAAAACAAAAAAGCAGGAACGAAGAAAAGAAGGGAGATTTGGTTAGGGTTTTGGAATACGGTGTTGACTGACCTTTGGCTGTATTCTTCCGGAAGGGTTTTGGCTTAGAAGGGTATGAGAGAAGCCATTTCCACGTAAGATAAGGGTATTTTGGTCTTTTATCAGTAACTCTGTTCGATCTATTCCTCTCTCTCGCAGCGGATTTGAATGTAGGTTGTGAGAATGTCTATTTTTCCCTTTTTTCGGATTTTTTCTCTTTTTAAAAAAAAAAAAAGGAGCTTCGTTAATAGCGATGACAGTAGGTGAATGAGAATAATGGTGTTCTACTACACCTGGCGTAAATTAGTTTAGGGAGGAATAGTATGGTAGATTCGATAGTATGGGAATATGGTGGACACTCTCTCTTTATAGTATCAAATGTGGCTGTACGTTTAGTGGGACCTGTCATGTATGGTCTATTTTTAAAATATATTACCTATTGAACTATCTTAGCCATTGATTTTCTTCTTTCGTACACAGAATTTCAATCAGTAAGCGTTGGTATTTTCTACCCTTGATCAATGGCCATGATCCAAATGAGGAGTTAGGATTGTTAGATTCTTCTGTGATTTGAACGATAGGATTTATATGGTAGGCCCAACTAAATGGACAGTCCTGATTGATTTTATATCTTCTAAGTTTACTTTGGAGAGAGAGAGTTGTACCATGTGCGGGTTCTGTGGGTGCTGCGGTATAACTTACCATCGATGAAGCTTCTGCCTCGTTTAATCGGAAGCGGATTGGGTGAGACCCCGGCCTCACCAATGACGGTGTGGCCCTTACTGTGGGGCCCACATTGATATATGTATTCTATATCCACGCCGTCCATAGTATTTTTAAGATCATTTTATGGAATTAAAAAGAAAACTAATTAGATCCAATTGTCAGCTGGACCATACCATAGGAAACAGTAGTGATTGAATTTCATACCATTAAAAACTTCGTAGGGAGAATTCTAATGTTTCTGTAGTTTTATTTTCCATCCAATCTGTTGATAATGTCAATTAAGACTATATTAAGGGAAAACAAATATATTAGGTTGGTTCAAAACTTAGGTGGCCCATTAATTATCAATCACCACTAT
This sequence comes from Magnolia kwangsiensis, assembly GCA_037074715.1. Classification (NCBI taxonomy): domain Eukaryota; kingdom Viridiplantae; phylum Streptophyta; class Magnoliopsida; order Magnoliales; family Magnoliaceae; genus Magnolia; species Magnolia kwangsiensis. The sequence continues at coordinate 202,278,685 of CM073571.1, forward strand.
TTCCTGAGTTATGGTACACCTGATAATTGGATCTGCTTTATATTTTGGATAATGTTATAAAATGATATGAAAAAACGGATGGACGGAGTGGATACAGAATAAATACATAAAATTAGCCCAAATGTAAGGGCCGCACCGTCCTGGGTGAGTTCGGCTCTCACCGAATCCGCTCCCAGTTTGATCGAGGGAATCATTTGATGCTCTGGAAGTGTACCATGCTTGATACACAGGCACTTAAAAAATTTCTAGACTTGGCATGTATTAAGTTACAGTTACAAAATGAGCTTGGTGGAGTAATCATGACCTCTGATTCGTGCACGCTGGTTTGTCGAAGTAGGACCATTGGATATATTTTCATTTTTAACCGTCCAATAGATGTCCACCAATCTAACGGTGAAATGATCAGATGGACCTAATTTGTGGTTCACGGTGCATCTGAACTGGAACCCATAATTAGTATAATTTAATTTAAACTATTGTTATGCTACGTATGCAAATTCTAAGTAATTTCCATGTGCCTGCGCATCATCCACCACACTCTACCAGAGTATCAGCATTTTCTCTTACCAATGGATAACCATGGAAGCTGGTCCACTGCCAATGGGGGCTTGGGACTTGGGAGTGTCCTGCCCTCAGCTGCTGCAGCGTACGCGTGGCATGTGGTCTGACGATCCCTACCATTCATCATATGGTATCCACCGTTCAATGATCTTTAATCGATATTTACTTTAATTTCAAAATCATAAAAATCCACTAAATGGACAGTTTACAATAAATGCGAACCATAGCTGACTTTTGTCTTTTGTATTGTTTGTTTGTACACTACAGTTCGAACGGCTGAGATTGTCCCAACGGTCTAATTTTTGGACCATCCATCCATTCACTGTTTGATGTATTAAATGAACGGTTTTGATAACTTGCACATGTACTCTACGTGTGGATAAATAAAATGAGGCAGGAACTTCACAATCCCCACGCACAACGAACAGGCGTTATTCCGAACAGGTTATTGGCTCAAGCGGACCCCCCTAATGTTAAGTGGTTGTTACGGCAGCCAGTATGTGCCAATAATAAACGATTCTAGCCTTTAATTTTTTTTTTATTCTCTTTGGATGATAAAGCTGCTCCTATATCACGTACGTCACAGTTGCACCTTGTACAATGTGCTCTCGAGTTTCAAAAGTGAAATTTCATTTTCAAAGGGACGTGGGTCACACCTAAATTTAAAAGTCAGCTTAACATTTAATTCATCCGATCCATTTATTTTAATTGGACAGCTATGAACTGAATAATCTTTCAAGTTCTATGTTTAAAGCTCTCTATGTAGAGGTGTACACGAGTTGAGTTAGCTCGGTACCTAGTTCAAATCAACTTGAAAAGAATCTTTCAAGTTCTATGTTTAAAGCTCTCTACATAGAGGTGTACACGAGTTGAGTTAGCTCGTTGCCTTGTTCAAATTGACTCGAAAAAGTTCGACTCAACTCGGATTGAAACTGCATTCGAGCCAATTTTATTTAACTCGAAACATTTCGAGTCGAGTCCGAGCCGGACCTAGCTCAACTCAACTAGACTCAGTCTTGAGCTTGATCTCAACTTGTTTCGGCTCGGATCAATTTTTTGACCAAGTATATATAATATCTACCCGGTTTCCCAAAATAGGTTAAAAATAAAACAAATTTTAAAAAAAAAACTTAACCCCAATACCCACTCTTGTCTCAACCATTCGCCTAACCCTAAAAACCCTAACCCTACTCATCTCTCTCGCATCATTCCTTAACCCCCGAACAATGACTAAGGACCACTCTCTTCTTGTAACACCCTGTACTTCCACATACTCAGGTATTATCATGACATCGTAGATTATTAAACCATTCACGTACACTCTAGTCAAAATCCAACTGTATGAATGATCTTCATCTAAAGATCGAGCTATCTAACCCTTGATTTTAAAGATAAACCATCACACCATCACGAAACCTACATTTTAGCCCGAATCTAGCTCTTAAAATTAACCTACATTTCTGGATCAAGTCCTTAATGACCGATTCTTCAATCCATCACTGAATCATCAAAATTAATAGTTAAGATACAAATTTAGCAATCCTTAAAGACTTAAGAACCCACATGAGTCAGATATAGATCGATCTTACCGAAAGATTGCCTAGAACTGACAACAAACATCATAGATCATTGTAAGGCCCACCCCTACAGCATATGATATTGTCCGCTTTGCCCGGTGGGCTCACGGCTTTAAAACGCGTCATTTGGGGTAAGGATACTGGTAGCTCGCCCAGACCCGGTGCTCCCGTGGTCCCTCCCACATCAGCACCTACCCGTCCATGATATTGTCCAACCCAACCGTCATCAGAGTGCACAGCGGAGGTTTTGTCTGGCGCATAAGGCCAACGCGTCATGTTTGTTAAGGGAGGAACCCCACATATAACCACCACAACTCTAGACAACTCTTCCGATGTGGGACAAGTTACGCTACAGTCAACTGCAACAGTAGCTCGCCCAACACAGTAGCCTGTCAGCCACACAGTAGCCTGCCAGCCTTCCTTGGGGCCCGCCCACATGTGCGCCCGCGCACATGTGCCTGCCCACATGAAGCAGCGACCGGGGCGTCACAATCATCCTAGGCAGAGCAGATTAAACCATTGATCTTTCAAGTCGGGAATCATATTATCAAAACCCACCTTGCATCTGAGTCCAATTTAAAGGCCCTTCACTTAATCATCACACATAAACCACCAAACTCCAAAGTTGACCGTTAAATCCCATTTAGGCAAACTCTAAATTTCTATTAACTGCTAATGATTAACTTTAATACAATCTGGCCATCATAATGGCAAGAATACAATTAAATAACCAAGAATATGGATTTATGGCCATTCGGAGATCAGGATGCGCTGGCTATCAAACCAACCGTTGAAGTGTAATTTCACTGACTTTAGAAACCTAGAGAACCACTAAGATCAGGATTAGAAGCCATCTGACCGTTGGATTTTCTAGAATTGACACTGATAACAAATTTCACGAAGTTTGGCCCACCTGACTTTTTGAGCATGCAAATTACTAATCAAGAGTGATTGGTGGACCTCTCACAAACGAACGGACGGTGCAAATCAACTCCAGTCATCACGCGGACCCCACGTCTGAGCCGAGTGCACACACCAGTAGCATGCTCACGCTGCACACTGTAACCGTCAACACGGATTGACCGTGTTAACCCGTTAGAAACGAGAAATAGGAGGAATTTCTCTCCTTCGTCTTCCCGCCAACAAAGATTTTGAAAATGCGCCCACTGATTAAGTCCCAATCAATAATTAGGACCCGTCCATCATAATAAACGGACCAATCCTACCAGGACTATAGGTGTTTCCACACAAGTTTCGGGCGCACCCCTGAATAACTCCAACTGCAAATAGGGCTTTGTGTGCATGAGATTTCTAAAAACAGAAATCTCATTTCGCTGCCAATGAGCTGACGATCCATGTGCGGGAAATCCTCTCATCCTAACCACACAACGAAAAAATCCAAACCCTTCATTTTAGGGCGCTCATCTCGTTCTTTTTGCAAGAGACTTCACCGCCGCCACTTATTGCACTTGAACCATTAGGGAAGTTAATGACCACACAAAATGTGGACCCCACAATGATCAGCGGACACAACCAGTCCATTCGGAAGCATTGGATCATAGGATAAGGTCGTGGAAGAGAATTTGCCATGGGCGGCCACCTCATCTCCTCGGCCTTACCATAAAAACCCACCATTGTGCAATGGGCCTTATTTCACAATCCGAGACCTTCACTTGGTACGTCAGGCCATCAAAAACATATTCATTGTACTACATTACTAGTAGACAAACAGGATTCGATTAGATCAACTCAAACCAACATCACAACTCAATAGTTAATCCCAAATTAGTTACATCTGAAAGTTTTAGAAAGGCTTTTGAGAGCTATAAAAGCCCTCTTTCTATTTTGGGTAGCCGGCCCTAAAAATGAGAGGGAGAGAGAGAGAGAGAGAGAGAGCATGGAGCGGCTCTGAGTTGTGCCACACCCACCCATTCGAGTCTTGGTCAAGTCGTAGCAGAGCCAAGCTCCGTTTGGATGCATGAAGGATGAGCAGAAGAAGAAAGGAAGGAGAGAAGAAACAAGAGAAGAAGAAAGGAAAGAGAGAAAGGAGTAGGGGCATGGGATATGATCTATTGTTGTCATGTTGCACCAAGACTCGACTCGAATCTACCGAATTTGGGGAGAATCGGAGTCGAGTCCAGTTGCTGGACATTCGCAGTAGGGAAGCAAGAGGTGGAAAGGAAGAAAGGGAAAGAGAGAATAAAGGCAGAGGAGAATAAGAAGAATAAGGGAGAGAAAGGAAATGGCAGGGGGGAGGGGTAGTCGAACTGAGTCGACTCACCGAGTTGTCGGGTGAGTCAAGTTGAGTTTGGCTGAGTCCGACTGACTATTGGACGTTCCGACAGGGAGAGATAGAGAACTCGAGAAAGGGAAAGAAGGGAGTAGAAGAAGGGAATGAAAGAAGAAGAAAGAGTGGGTGAGAGAGTTTTGGGTTGCCTAGTTAAATCAAGTTGACTCAGTTGTACCTTTCTCAAATGTTCCACATTTAGTTCTTCAGTCAAGCAAGCCTTGAATCCATGCAAGTTCAAATTCATAAGGTGAGGAATATCCCCCATAGCCTTTTTCATTCATTGATTTACATGTTAGCTTAATCATCTAATGTAGAATCATAAACATTGATTTCATCCTTCTTACTCTTAGTTTAGGTTGATAGTCATGAACTCTTAATCTTTATTACTCTAATTCCATATATGTTAACTACAATTATAGAATGTTGTCCTAATATTTTCATTTACAATTGGTTGAATATGCTTTTACTAATCATGACATGAAATAGAGATTTTCATATTAATTTGGTTATAAATCATATAGTGAAGAATTGCTCTTATTGACTCTTACATCCACTAGTTTCTACCTTAGTTTAAATTTAATATCTATAAAATTTTAAAATGTGGTGAATATAAATTTGTTCCTGTCATTCCCATTTAGTATTGATGTATATGAGTTAATACTTTAATTCCTATTCTATATAGATTATCCATATGTATAAAATTTAGCCTTGTACCCTCTATGACACATATGCAATTTCTTAAATAAAAGTATATTTCTAGTGGTTATGACAAGAGCCTTCAAATTACATTTTATGTTGTCTTATAAACCGTATAATGTGGAATACATTTTCAATGTCTTTTATTGTAAGAAATGTAGAGTGAACCTTTGAATATTCCAGATTGTTTAACTATACTTGAGATGGATATGCCACATTTGTGGACCTCTATTTGAGCTTAAAGTAATTATAAGGATCCATATTAAACTCCTGTATAATGTTTAATAATTTACCAAGAACTATATGATTTGATTCTATATGTGATTTAAAGAACTATTTTGATAAATCTAAAGAAAGTACCTGAATACCATGGTATATGATATCCACGCATGACATATGAGCTTTTTCGAGTACTCAATGTAAGTTATACTCTGTTTGATTTACTGAAAGTTCTATCACTTCAGTTAAACCCACGGCGCATGTGCATTTGTATCACTCTGGGCTCTCTTCTTTATATGAGGTTTTTCCGGAATTTTATGACTTCATCGGGCATATCTTGAATATTTTTTCAGGAGATCAGACATCATTGGGCGCACTCACTTATATGGCCTTTTCCAGGTAGTTAATCTACCACGGGCGGTCTTTTCTTTTGACATGGCCTTTTACAAGTAGTTAATCTACTGCGGGCGGTCTTTTCTCTTGACGGCTGGATGTGCATCCCCAGATCTATGACTTGAACATACATTTATACATTCATGCATATATTCATATGACTTTGCCTTCATTATATATTACTGTCTTATGAAATGAAAATGCTAGTTTAATCTACATTGGAATGATCTGATATGCTTAAATCTTTGAGGGAAGTTCATACTGAGTTTTCACTCATCTAATCGTGCAGTTGCACAAAATAAACGCATGTTTGATGACAGGTGGAGACCCTCATGATGGGATCCCAGGGGACGACTGAGGTAGAGTTTGACAAGGAAGAACTCTATGTAAACGTAGTTAAGTTGTTGGAGCTCTAGGATTTATTTACTTTTGCACTTCAAATTTTGTATTTCGCTTGAATTGTAATAATAATTCTCCACGGCGAGATTTCATTTTTCTTTCCTTTACTTGTATTAAACTCCCTTATTATTTCTCATAATATCCTTAGCTTACGTAGCAGTTACCTTGCTTTGTGTCATGAGAATTACCATTTACTAGTTGTAAGATAGTCCATTTTATAACGTAATGCTCGAGTTCTCCATGGGGAGCGACTATCCTCAGGTTATGAGAACCGGGGTGTTACGCCTCTCCTCTCTTCTCTTCTCTTTCTCACCATTCTCCAGCGCCTGATCAACGACCACTCTTCTTCCTCTCGCCTCTCTCCATTTTCCAACGTCTATGCAGACAACGAGCAACTGAAAGGTGATTCTCCTCTACTCCTCTCCTCATCTCATTAGTCACATTGCATCTGCCCTCCAACCGGGGTGTGGCGAGTGGTGAGTAGTGTCTGTCCAATTAGTGGACCCCACCTAACCACTGGCCTAGTGGTGAGTATTGTCCGTCCATTTTCCACTCAAACTCGAACTTGAACTCGGCTCAAATTGGACCGAGCTGCTGACCGAGCCGAGCCGAGCTCGAGCTAAGGACTCTAACTGGCTGAGTCGAGCCAAGCTGGGCAAAGCTCACCTCATATCGACCTGTGTACACCTCTACTCTACGGCCCATGACTATAATAATGTTAAATTATTTTCTAATGTGTGGTTACATTATAAGTTTTGCCCCTAAAATTGGACCGATGACATGAAATTAAAATTCATATATGTGGATAAGATAGATTTACTTTAAGACAACTCACCGGGCTCCACATAAAATGTTAATGAGTTCAAAATATAAGAGTCATTCCCCACAGGGGCTATTTGGTCATTTCCATTTTTTTCTTTGATTTTTTCACGAGACAGAAGGATGGTGGTTTTTTTTTTCCTCCATACTTATTCCTTTATTGGTTTCCTTCATAAATATTATTTTTTTTTTCCATGAATAGTGAGAGTTTGTGAAAGGGAATAGGATGTGCAAGAATAACTAATGAATTTTTATAATTGAATGATGTTATAATTAATTAAATCTTATAATAAAATGATATTGTAATTGATGAAATTTATAATAGAAGAATGTTATAATGCATAATTTTTTTTTAATTGAAGAATGTTATAATAATAAATGTGTTGAACGTTAAAATGGATGAATGTTGTAATCGATGAATTTTTATAACTGAATAATGTTGAGATGGAATTATGTTATACAATAGATCATTGATATTTACTGTAAATTGGCTATATTTAATGTACATCATTGTTATTCACTGTAGATCATCGATATTCAGTGTGGGTTGTCAGTATTCGCTATGGATCGCTGATATTTTCACAGTGTATCACGTATATTTATTGTGAGATAACAGTCCGATGAAAATGGTCATAATTCACTTGATACATATTTGATTTTGGTGATCTTATGCTCATTATAAAGATAATTTGATTAAATTTCAAATTAATTTGGAATCATCTCATTTTAACATCATTTAGTTTCTCAATAGTTAGTCCAAAATTCATCATTCACTGCAGGATTGCTGGTATTCACTATGGGGTACCAATATGACGAAAACGGACATAACTCCCTTGTCACATGCTTGATTTAGGCGATATTGTACTTGTTGTATAAATAATTTGATAAAATTTCAAATGAATTTAGAATAATCCCATTCGGGAACTGTTTTATTTCTCAAAGTTCATCGTTCACAGTGAGCAAAATTACACATATAATGAGAGAGTTATGGTTACTTGAAAGTTCATCAACATAATTTTATAAACAAATGACGTCCAAGTGAAATTATTCTAAATGTATTTGAAAGTTCATAAAATTATCCTTTCAATGAGCATAAGATTACCTAAATTGGATATGTAATAAGAGAATCATGACTGTTTTTGTCATATTGATACCCCATGGTAAATATATATCAAAGATCCTACAAATGAACAATGAACATTGGGTCCACTCATGGAAAATCAAATGACGTCTAAATGAGATTATTTTATAGTTATTTAAAAGTTCATTGAATTACCTTTCTAACAGGCATGAGATCACCAAAATCGAACATGTAATGAGCGAGTTATGGTCATTTTCGTCAGACTCGTACCCTACAACGAACATTGGTGATCCCATAGTGAACAATGAAATCTAGGTCAACTTTTAAGTAATCAGATGGTGTCGAAATGAGATGATTGTAAAGCCATTTGAAAGTTTACTAAATTACCTTTCCAACGAGTACGTGATCACTCAAATCGGACACTTAACAATGGAGTTATGGCCCTTTTTGTCTAACTGATACCATACAGTGAACATTTGTGATCCACAATGAATATCGGTATTCCACAACAAATATCGAGAATTCACAATGAATATCGACGATTTATATTGAATATCGGTGATTCATGATGAAAATATTGGTGATCTAAAATGAATACAGGTGATCTACAGTAAATATCGATGATCCATTATATAACGTTCATCCGTTACAATATACTTTCATCTCAATATTATTCCACTACAAAAAATTATTAATTACTACATTCATCGATTGCAAAATTCATACATTACAACATTATTCTATTATAAATTTCATCAATTACAATATTATTCAACGCCCTATTTCATTTCACAAACTCCCACTATTTAAACTAAAAAATAACTATAAAGAAAATCAGGGAATGAAGAGAGAAGAGAGCAGAAAAAACGCCATCCTCCCCAGTGAAAGAAACCAATGAAGAAAGAAACGACAAAATGACACTCCTGTGGAAGGGGCCCATGTTTCAAAATCATTCACATCTTATGTGGGGCCCATTGGATTATCATGAAGTAAATCTATTCCGTCCATATATATGTGGGTTTTATTTAATATCGTTGCCCCAACTTTGAGAGCAAAACTCATCACAAATGGACCACACAGATGAAAATAACTTATAATTAATACACGTAGAGTTTTAAACACATAACTAGAAAGACCATTCTCTCGATTCATAGTTGTTGGATTAAAATGAACATATCATATCAGCCAATGGGTGTGCTAAATTTAAGTTTTTGATGAGGCATGCATCCCTTTTTAAAATGACCTTTCACTTTGTGAGTTGGGATCCTGCCGTATGAGGCACAACAGTGGTAAATGAACACTTACGTCATTCAAATAGTGAAAATGTGGATTCAGGATGACGATTCCTTGTTTATGGTTCATACAGACTCCAACTACAACCACGTCACCTTACTGGGCTACCTAGACAAATAAATTTATTATTGAGGAATGTTTAAATGCAAGTGGATGTGTAAGTTGTATATGCAACTCTCATCTCAATTTATGTGTAATAAACCTGTTAAGTGATATCAACAGTTATTATAAGTGGGCCACATGTGGATAGCATATATATAAATAATTAGTTAAATTGGACTACAATATCCGTTAATCAGCATGTTGATCATTAAATTTTTTATTAACAGTAGATCTCCATATGAAAATACATCCAATACATTGAAAGTCATAGATTAATTGTTGGCCCATGTGATCAATGATTTTCATTGTTGTAACTTATTTTTACATTTAATGTAACAAGGGAGATGCATTGAACTTCTATACACAGTACTGCATACTAGCATTTTGTACGCCCAATGATAATGGCAATGGTCCTAGGGAGACAACTAGATAAGAATGGGGCCATCATTTGTGGTGGATGACCCATACAAACTTTTGCCAATTAAATGGTCTACTCAACATTTAGATGTCCATTACTTTTGAGCTGATGTCAAGTGCAATGTATGTACAAAGTAGATAATGGAGATTAAGTAGTGAGCAACTTACCACTCACCTCGATAGCGAAAATGACATAATGATATTTAATTAGTGAAGCTGTATAGTCCAACAATGTGTTGGGTACATGCTCTGGAAACTTTAAAAAAGCCCAAGGCATCACAGACAACATATAACCTCCCAAATCAAATATTGTCATGTCCTTTCCCCACAATGAGGTGGGTAGTAAGCTTCTCGGCACATTATTTACTTCCCGAACACATGTCATGCGTTCATCAAGATGAACCTCAGGGAGCCCTTCTCACGTACATTCAAGACAATGCATCTTTATAGCTAAAGTAAAATAAGTGGACAAGTATACCCTTAGTTTGGGTGGAAATGCAATATTTATTTATTTAAATCTTCTAAACTTTTTCATTTTTCTTAAATTCACTTTAATCCAATAGGTGCTTTATAAATAATAAGAGCATGACGCGTGCAATGCACTTAAAGTAATAAAGGAGGGAGAAAAGGGGAAGAAGGGTAGGAGAAATTCATGTGGCTAGATGGAGGTGAGTATTGTATAGATTTAGAAAGGTGAAAAGTGAGTGACCCATATTCATTGTTTATGTTGATATGACCCACACGCTATCATTATGGTATGCTTCAAAGACACTTTTAATAGTTTATTTTATTAATTACATGCTCCGTGCAAGTTACATGTGGAAAATATGAATAATGGTCTATGGTACACTCATTAAAAAATCCGAAAGGAAGCAAGTTTAATTTTGAATCACTTTGATGCCCCGTGCAAAAAATAAATAAAATGAACCATCTCCTACCAAACAACTGCGGCTTTAATTACTATTTTTCCATGTAGCAACAAAAGTTCGCAAAATTAATTATCAGGGCAAAATATCTAAATTTACTAAGTCTGTATATGATATAGACGCGTATAAATATATAAAAAAAATCGGGCACATGCATGTGACCCACTTGATGGCTGCGCTAGCTTATTTTTGCTTATTTTTTAGCCCGTGGCATGTGCAAAGTAGGTTCATTGATTAACTATTTAGAACCACACATACATACCAACATTAACACATGACATTTGTCCCTTTTCCCACATCGGTAGCTCTAACCAACTTCTGTGTTAGGGTTAAGTTGAGCCACAAGGCCAATAGTTGGACTTTAAATTGGGCACATTTAGGGTTGTTTGGATCATAAGTTACTTTACATAAGTTACTTATGCCTCGGGTAGCTTATCATGATTTCTACTTATTCAATAAATAAACATGTTTATCAAATAATAGAAAAATATGTTTGGTTTGCACATGATGATAAATTTTTCGATGGTGGGCCCCACATGGTGATGATCCACATTATGTAATCTCAATTACGATTTCTACTTATTCAATAAATAAACATGTTTATCAAATAATAGAAAAATATGTTTGGCTTGCACGTGATGATAAATTTATTTGATGGTGGGCCCCACATTATGATGACCCACATTATGTAATCTTAATTAGGATTTTGAAATTCAACAGGGGAAAGGGCGAGGTTAGATTTTAGTATCAGAATGAATATATAGAAATTACTTTTAGAACGAGAGAAGAAAAAAATATCGAAACCTTACTTTTATTTTATTGTTCTTTTTTTGCTTTTTCTTTTTTAATACGAGAGAGATGGTGGGTGAGCAAGTGAGAGAATTGGGGGGTTAGATTTCAGTATCAAAATGAATATATATAAATTACCTTTAAAGTGACAAAAAAAAAAAAAAAACTCGAAAGCTTACTTCTTTTTTTTTAAAATGTGGGAGGAAGAGGGTGAATGAGAAAGTAGGATAATGAGGGATACAGAAGGAAAAAGCAAGAGATATAATGAGCAGACAAGATGGGGAAAGAATGAGAGGGGGACTTGCTAGCTCGCCGTTATGACGTCTACGAGTGTGTGAGCATATACATGCGTTCGAATAATCAAATCTCGCCACATAAGGGTCATGCTAAGTTGGGTGAGTTTGGTGTCACACCTAATCTACCCTCCTTTTGAGAGGATGTGACGAAGCTATTGTTCCTCATGAAATGACACAGGTAATAATAAAAGCAGAAGAAAAAACGATTTAGTTGTAAGTGTTAATTAGAAACATTTCCATGCACTTAGTTGCTTTTGGACTGGTTGACACCAACATAACTCATTTAAACTGTCAAGTAAATCCAGTCATGCTCTTCATTTGCCTTGTTAAAAAAATCACTACCAATTTAATGACTCGAACCATAAAGTCAGTGACATGTAAAATGGATGGACAAGATCGAGAGAGTTCTCACGAGATAGGTCTAGTCACGAATTCTTGCAACCACCGATTACTTTGATTTTTGCATGATGCTGGACAACCTATAAACCTAACAGTGGGTGTAGATAGGTGATGTGGATATAAAAGGGTTTAAATGTAACTAGGTGCATGGAGATGTTGCCACAAACTCATGACACTTCATCACTTCTCATTAGAGGTGGGCATCGAGCCTAATCGAGTCGCGGTGGGCCAAGCTTGGCTCAGCTTGTCCATGATGTACTCAAGTTCAAGCTCGAGCTCAACAGTGAAGCTTGGCTTATTTGCCAAAGCTGTCGAGTCGGGTTCGAGTCGAGCTAGTGGTTCGAGTCGGGTCGAGTTTACCCACAGTTGAGCTCAAGCTTGTTGGGTGAGAGCGTAATGGATTTTGTTCTTGATCCTCCTTCATTGAAGAAAATTTAAAAAATCTCAAGAGAATCAAAACAAAACCCGATAAAAAAACCAAACAAAGATTCGAATCGTATGAGGAAACTTGTGAGAACTAATCTGTTATCAATCTTCTTCTATCAATAGAAATCCAAGTACTAGAAAAGAAACAGAGCGGAACACAAATCAGAAATCCAAGTAAAGAGCTCTAGCCAATCAAATCATTGGATTTTCTTGAAGCTCTAACAAATCTGAGAAGAACCCATCTCGGATTTATTGGGTTTCTCGCCTAAGAAGTAGATATTAAGAGATTGAAATCATACTATTGTGGAGCTGAAATGAAAATTGATGGTGGTGGTTCGGTAGAGCGTGCGGCTAGCAGTGGGTAAAGAAAGGGAAGAAAGGGAAAGGAAAAGGAGGTGCATGTGGTTGGGTAGAGACTATGGGTTTTTTTTTTTTTTTTTTTTTAGTTTAAACTTAAAACTTATATATATATATATATATATATAATATTTAATATATTTATTAATCAAGTTGAGTTCGAGTCAAGTCAAGTTGAAATGCTCCCTATACGAACTTGGCTTGAATTCAACTCAAGCTTCAAATAATCAGCTTAGCTCAGCTTGAATCGGCCATTCAAGTTGAGCCAATCCGAGCTGAGTCGAGCAAGTTTTTTGAGCTAGCTCGACTTGTGAACAACCCTACTTCTCATAAAAATAAATAAAAAGAAAAGGAAAATAATATGCCCTCCTAATTACATCAAGCTCTTAAGGAGTTGATTGATCAATCCAAGCCATCCATTAGGTGCCACACTCATTTTGTACCATATCGATCAGAATATGGGGCCAGAAATTGTAGAGGAGCAGGCCGGATACCACTAACAGAAGGGATGGCTGGATGATCCAATCCATTTGTAGGTTGCACTTCTTTTCACATGCCTCCGCAACCTGGATGGAATGATCAGGATCATTTGATGAAAAAGTTGATGCTCCCAATAAATATGGATCGTATGGTCGATGAATTTGGGAACCACTAAACTGGGTGGATCCATGACCATGGGGTCAACTATGATGTATTTTTTATACGCTATCCATCTATTTGGTTAGCTCATTTAGATGTGATCCAAAAAATAAAGTACACCTAAATCTCAGGTGGACCACATACTAGAAACAACGATGCTCCAATGCCTCCCATTTAAAATTTCCTACAGCCCATCACAATGTTTATCCCCAATCCAACTTGCTAATGAGGCCAAACAAACTTCCTTGAAGAGAAGAACAAATATCAGCCTCATCCAAAACTTTTGTAGCCCCCAATAGCTTTTAACGGTGGGCTCACTGTTATTTCATGTGGTGTGGTGCACCTTAGAATTGTATATACCTCATATTTGTACCCACGCCTCAAATTAGTTGGCAGCATGGATGAAAAATGTGGCTATTAAATACATACATTACAATGGTTCCCCATATCTACAAAGCTTGGTAACCCTGTATCCACTAAGTTTGCATCCAAGAAATGCACACAAAGCCTTGCACACGACACTATTGTCATATGTGGGTAACTGGAGAAGCACGTTGAGCCATGATATGTTTTCTCCATCCACCCATTTTTCCGTGTCATTTCAATATATGATAATAAAAAAAAAAGTCTAAACCTCAACAAACCACACTATTCTAATAATGGCAATTGAATGCTTACTAATAAAAACTTCCTAAGTGCTATAAAAGTTTTGAAAAGCTGATATGGGTGTACCACGGGAAAATTCCTCCAAGCTCTTCCATGATGTATGGGTTTTATCCGTACTATCCATTTGTTTTTCCTTATCATTTTAATGTAGAATCTCAAAAATTAGGTATATCCAAATGTATCCAAATCTCAAGCACACCACGCTATGCCACATGTAATAAGTGACTGAAAGTCTAGTCAAAACTTCTCTAAGAGTTACAAAAGTTCTAAAAAGTCAACGTGTCATTTCCTTTTATCTAGGTGTGTCTGAACTAACCCCAGCGGGTTAGATGGAAGTAAATCTCACAATGGAGAGCCGATTAGGATAGATCCAGGCTCACCCAAGATGGTGCAACCCTTACTGTGGGGCCCACCTTTATGCATGTAGTATATATCCAAGTGATCTGTCAACTTTTTCACATCATTATAAGGTATCATTCAAAAAATGAAGCACATCAAATGATTAAGTCAACTATACCACAGGAAACAATGGTGATTGAATGCATTACCGTTGAAAGCTTATTTAGGCCCACCTTAATTCAAATGATCAAGTGGGCCATACTACATGAAACAGTGGTGATTTAATGCCTTACTATTAAGAGTTTATTTACGCCGACCATAATGTTTTTATAGTATTTATTTATCATATGGTCAGTTAAGAAGGTCGCATAAGCTTGAATGGAAAAAACCATATATTTAATAGTCTATTATCATTATTTTTTATGGTACGGTACACCTGATATATAGATCTGTTTAAATCATGAGATGGTGCTATGAGATGATGGGAAAAACCGGATGAACAACGTGAATGTAGAATACATACGTTAAGGGCGTTACTATCTTGGGTGATTTGGTAGTCTCACCTATTCCACTCCCCAATACGGTGGGCAGAGGTTTTTAATGTTGAGAGCGTTGTCACGTGGGTTTTGAATTCGCTCATGCCCTCAAACAATTCAGAAAAAATGGATGGTGCTGACAAAACCCATCCATCATGGCACGGGGCATTTCTAGTAGCACACGGTACCGACGCTGGTGCTGTCCGCTACACTACGCAGTCTGAGGCAGAAATATGTGGTTCAAATGGATGGTTGTGCTTATTTTCATATAAACAATCTTGATCGTCTACTGTTTTGGAGATTTATTGAACGGATGGAATCATCCGAATGGTGAAATATTTCATATTTGCAATGTAATTTGTTTTCATTCTAATGGAGGGCCCGGATCGATCCATGGATCGTTCGACAGTCCTCATACAACGGCGAGCTCCATATCCTCATACAGTACTCCAATAGCATTGGATAATTTCACAATAAAAAACAAAAGCACGTGCCGCACACGAGATCACCCTAGAACCTTATAAATGCGGATTGAGAATCAGGCTCGCGCGAGTGAAATGTAGGATATTGCTCGCACCTGCCAACGTGGCAGACATCTAACACATCCTCATATTTCTCAGGTGGGGACCACCTTGAAGGTGGCCCACCCAGAAAGTGAGATCCATCTACTCCCGGTCCACGCTGCACTTGCATCATCGTCCATCATATCCAGCCACCCATTTACTTACAAGACATGCGTGAACTCTGGATGACCTCCACATCCAGGCTTCATCATATTGAATAGTCATAGTAGACTCCATCAAATCAACGGTTGGAAATCCGACATGCACAACTCTCTAAGCATGTCTGCGTCCATCCCTATCACCCCTCACTCGCGCGAGTCGCCTTCTTGAACCAGCGTCCATGAATTTCCTCTCCTCCTCTAACACCTCCTTTCTCCCACACCTCAAAACTCTACACATGCCATCCATGGCCTCTCTTCTCACCAACAATCCTCTTACTCTTTCCCCCTTCCAGTCATCTTCTCTTACAAAAAACTCCCTCACCCCTTTCCTCCAACCCCTCAGGTACTCCAATATTACAAAAACCCCCTCTTCCCCGACCATACGATCAGACGCTGGAAACGTCTCCGCCTCTCCCACCATCCGTCCCACTCCCTCGTCAGACCCGATCCAGAAACTCCTCCAACGCGACTATAAATGGGGATTCACCTCCGACTTCGATTCCTTCTCTATCCCCAAAGGCCTATCCGAAGCGACGATTCGTTCGATCTCAGCCCTAAAATCCGAACCCGATTGGATGCTGGAATTCCGGCTCAGCGCCTACCGTCGGTTCCTGTCCATGCGCGAGCCGAAGTGGTCGGACAATCTCTACCCTCCGATCGACTTCCAGTCGATCTCTTACTACTCCGAGCCGAAGCAGAAGCCGAAATTGGACAGCTTGGATGAAGCGGATCCGAAATTGCTCGAGTATTTCAATCGGCTGGGGGTCCCACTCAATGAGCAGAAGCGGCTGACGAACGTTGCTGTGGACACTGTACTGGACAGCGTGTCGATCGCCACGACGCATCGGAAGACGCTTGAGGCAGCTGGTGTGATCTTCTGCTCTATCTCTGAGGCGATCAGGGAGTACCCTGATCTTGTCCGTCCATACCTGGGCCGCGTTGTCCCGCCAGGGGATAACTACTACACAGCGCTGAATTCTGCTGTCTTCAGTGATGGGTCATTCTGCTACATTCCGAAGGACACGGAGTGCCCGATGGATATATCGACGTACTTCCGGATCAACGCTCTCGAGACGGGCCAGTTCGAGCGGACACTGATTGTCGCTGAGGAGCGCAGCTTTGTGCGGTACCTCGAGGGGTGCACTGCACCGTCGTATGACCGGAACCAGCTCCATGCGGCCGTTGTGGAGCTATACTGTGCAGAGGGTGCGGAGATTAAGTACTCAACGGTGCAGAATTGGTATGCAGGGGATGAAAAAGGGAAGGGTGGGATTTACAACTTTGTGACAAAGCGGGGGTTGTGTGATGGGGCCCGGTCAAAGATCTCCTGGACCCAAGTTGAGACGGGCTCCGCGATAACGTGGAAGTACCCAAGTGTGATTTTGAAGGGGGATGATACGGTTGGAGAGTTCCATTCAGTGGCACTGACGAATAACTATCAGCAGGCGGACACAGGGACTAAGATGATACATGTGGGGAAGAACACGAGAAGTAGGATCGTTTCGAAGGGGATTTCAGCGGGGAACTCGAGGAACTGTTATCGGGGGCTGGTGCAGGTGCAGCCAGGGGCAGAGAATGCGAGGAATTTCTCGCAATGCGATTCAATGCTGATTGGGGACAGGGCAGCCGCAAATACGTATCCGTATATTCAGGTACTTTTGCTCATTGCTATTCCTGGATTTGTTGGCTGTTGCATTCGTGATTGTTGTGTGTGGGGGAAAAGGATTGGTAATCCAAGGATTAGGTAGTCTGCTCATTTCATTTCTAGAAGTTAGGGGTCCCACCCTGAAAAGATGGGATACCCCATGATTTGCATGTTCCCTAAACCACACAAGCAGATATGAAGGTTGAATAGGTATTCCAAATGCATTGCCTAGTCAAGCAAGTTTGTTATCTCCTTCACAACTCAGGATCTAGTGCGTGTCACCATGCAATGGGGCCACAGATGGGAGGGTCTGATAATTTGACCCGTCTTTTCTCATTACTACCATAAGGGATTGTCCCCTAATCAGGCTACACTATCCTTTGATTTATAGAGTTGAATGCAAGCCCTTGAAAATTTTCTTTTCATGATTTTAAATCATCCACAGATAGTGATGGTCAAATCATCTGTCCAGAGTAATTTTCATGTGGTGCTCCGTATGGCAGATTCCAACATTAACAGTCCTGATTGTTGAACCCCTCAATATATGGGCTCTAATGGGCAGTCCAAACTAATCAACGATGGATCCCAAGTCATGAGAGAGGCAAAAAAAAAAAAAAAACTCAGTAGGTCCTGTTTGGTTGCCACTTAAAAATGATTTCATCTCCTTTTAGTTAATATGAGATATCATAGTTTGTAATCCCTACCAAAAAATTGATGAGATGAACTCATTTTCAAGTGGCACCCAAACAGGCCCTTATACTTCATAAGTTGAGTTACCACCAACCACAAAACCAATGGGAATAGAAAATCTGTTCATTTCTGAGAGAACATTGCCAGGTCAAGTTAGTTCTTGGTGGTTTGCTTATCATAGTTGTAGAAGCCAAGGGGACCTAGCCTGAAAAGATGAGATACCCCATGATTTGTTTGTGCTGCCAACCACAACCAAATTAGAAGCACGAATAGGTATTCCCTGTTGAGAAGTCATTGTTTCAAGTTTGTTTATATGTCGGGTTGCTCCCAACAACACAACCAATAGGAAGAGCGAATAAGCATTCTTTGTCAATACAAATAATGAACAGATTGGTGTCGGGTTGCTCCCAACAACACATTGGTGTAGCCGACTGATGGGAAGGATCCGCCTAAACGTAAGCACCTTCAATTCAAATTTGCCTTTATACTACTCATATCAGGCCCTTATATAGGCTTTTGAAATGTGCATATAAGGAAAACACATCATGTCGTTGACAATCAATGACTCATTACAAATATGGAAAAGAGACAAGAATGCATTAAAAATGTTTGACTAATGGATTTTTCTTAACTAACTGATTGATTTTGCTAGTTAACTACTTAAATAGGTCAGTTACCTAAATAGGAGGCCCAAATAGGAGGCTTGGGCCTCCTTATTGATGGGCCAACTCTTGAGCTTGGGTTTAATGGGCCTGCGCCTTGCCCATAGATCGTGACCTTGTTTGGCTTGCATCAATTCTCCCCCGCTTGAAAGAACTTGACCCTGGCAAGTTAATGGCTTGATATTGCTCATAGAGGTTAGGATTCAGATGCTGGAAGTTGGTAGCCGTGATCCATGTAGCACCAGAGAGGGGTTGTCCTTACCAACATACTTGAAACTTTTGGTAACCACCTTGGTGCATGGACATGATGTGGTCATCGAGAACATCAACGATCGTGTCTGTAGGTGGTAAAATGGTCGGAAGTGTGATGGCTTATTCTTCGATACCGTTGTCGATATAGCGCCCATGATAGATTGAAAGATCTTTCGCATTGAAAGTAGGATTGATAGGTAAATCCGGTGGGAGATCTAAAACATAAATATCGGCACTGATATTCTTTGTGATTTTGAATGGCCCCGCATTGCGAAGATGAAGCTTTTTCGAGGTGTCAAGAGGCAACCGTTTAGGACGAAGACAAGCCATAACTATGTCACATTCCGCAAATTCAATAAAGCGACGTCTCGTATCTGCATGTTGCTTATAACTTTCATTACTTGCAGCAATACTGTGTTGAACTTCGTCAGACACGTGCTGCATATGGTGGATGAAGTCATCAACTTCTATGCTTGGTCTCAACTCTACGGGTAGAGGAACCAAATTGACTGGAAGACGCCGTCGTGTGCCAGTTATTGCTTCAAAATGTGACATCCCTGTGGACCTGTTGACTGGGTTATTATAGGCAAATTCAGCCATGGGGGTATAACTAGGTCCCATTTTGCTATATGATTGCGGACAGGACACCATAATAACTTGCTTAAGCTACGGTTGACCACTTCCATTTGGCCATTGGTCTGAGGGTGGTATACACTAGAGAACTGAAGCTTGGTTTTCGTTGCTGCCCAAAGAGTTTTTCAGCCTAAAGAATTTTTCGGAAATAACTCATGAACTTGGTGTCACTATCATACACAATTAACTTTGGAAGCCCATGAAGACGAACAACCTTTCAAAAGAATAATTAAGCAATCTTGAGAGTGTTTGTTGTATTTGAGCATGGTATGAAATGAGCCATCTTTGAAAATCGATCAACCACCACAAATACCGAATCAACTTTCTTAGCGGTCTTTGGCAAACCCAGGACCATGCTGAGATCTTCCTATGGAGCACGTGGGATTGACAGTGGTTGATACAAATTCCACTGTTTTTCTTTTGACCCCTATCAAGCTGGCAAATCATGCAGAACTGACAAATCTTGGAAATATCCGATTTTATATGATGTTAAAAGTATCTATCTCCAACGAGAGTCAGGGTCTTATTATAACTCAAGCGTCTACTACACCCATTAGCGTATAACTCCCTCACAACATACTCACGGATGGATATATTGGGTAGGCAAAGTTGTGTTCCCCGAAACAAGTAGCCATCATGAAGTTGAAATGTGGGTGTCTCGCATGCTCTCCAGTGAGAATGCCGGTATAAATAAGCCCGCGATCCTTGTCGTCAGCATACTCATGCTATTTCTTCGAATCCCGAAATAATGACTGCCATCGATGATAATAGATGTGCACGACGACTTAATGCATCAACAACCTAATTGTCCTTGCCAGCCTTATGACGAATAACAAAAGAAAACTCTTGAAGGTAAGCGCTCTACAAGACACGATGAGTAACCATCTTCTGCTAAGAGTTTAGGTACTTGAGTGCTTTATGATCAGAATATAGGACAAACTACTTGCCGACTAAATAATGACACCAGTGCCATAAAGTTTGTACAACGACATAAAATTCCAAGTCATAAGTGGAATTGTACATTGGTGGAATCGCACAATGCCATAAAGCTAGCTGCTTCACATTAAAGAGCTTTTTGCTGAAGAAAGCTATTGGATGGACATCCTAATCGAGAACTCCACCAATGCCGACATTAGAGGCATCACAACTCACCTCAAATACCGTCTCAAAATCCAGAATGCGCAAGACTGGAGCTTCGGTCATCTTACATTTGATCCCATTAAACTCTCATGTTGTTGCACTTGTCCATCGAAATTCTCTTTGTTTCATACAATCAGTGATTGCGGCCATGGTGTTGTTGAAGTTCTGCACAAAGTGTACGTAAAATGTAGCGAAGTTGTAAAAATTGCGAACATTAGAGATAGTGGTAGGTGTCAGCCTTTTAACTATGCCTTTCACCTTGGCGGGGTCTACCTCTATACCCCGTGATGAGACAATGTACACTAAGAAAACCACTGATGCACTCATGAATGTACACTTTTTAAAGTTGATGTAAAAGCGCTCGCAACGAAGAACTCTGAAGATAAAACTTAGGTGATTGAGGTGCTTTTTTCTTGACGTACTGTAGATAAGAATGTCGTCAAAATAGACAACGACAAACTTATTTACAAAAGGGCGTAATAATTGCGTCATGATGTGCATGAAAGTGTTAGGAGCGCTTGTGAGACCGAATGACATGACTAGCCACTCGTTGAGACTGTCCTTCGTCGTAAATGCCGTCTTACATTCGTCACCAGGTTGGATGTGAATCTGATGGTACTGGTATCCACTATGAAGATCAATTTAGAGCATATCATTAAGCTGAGGAATCGAAAAACGGTACTTCACTGTGATTTTATTAATAGCGTAGTTCTCTACAAACATTCGCTAACTTCCATCTTTCTTGGGAGTGAGGGTTGGCACCGCACGTGGGCTTAGGCGCTCTCGGATGTAAGCCCTTTTCAGGCAACTCGTCAACCTGACGCTTCAACTCAGCGTGCTCGGTGGGAGTCATTTTGTATGCTAGTAAGTTGGGTAAGGATGCTTCGGGAACCAAATCTATAGTGTGTTGCATATCCCTTAATGGAAGCAACTCCACACACAAATCATCGGGGACCAAATCTTAGAAGTCATGCAACATAGATTTGACTTGATCAAGAATATGCTTATCGTGGTCAATAACACGCTCTTGCACCTGTTTCATGACTAGAGTGAATATTACACCTTTCTCCTTGCTTTTTTCTTTGAACTTCTGCGTGGCGAGAACATGGGAGTTTGAAAGAGCAACCGATGTTGATGATGAAGGCGTAGAGGAAGGAGGTGATGTGAGCTGCAACGGGCAAATAAAGATACAATGACCTCGTCATAGGAAAGTATGTGTATTAGCTTCACCATCGCATTGTACATTTCGGTTAAAGAGCTAAGGTCGATTGAGAATGATGTGGGCGACATTCATCAAAATTATGTTACACCAAATATCATCCTTATATACGCCAATTTTAAATGATACCAAACACCTTTGAATCACGGGGATGGTAGTGTCGTCGACCCATGCAACCTTATATGGTTTTGGATGCATTTTGGCAACTTGAGCTTATCAACTGGCTATTGAGATACAATGTTCTTTGCACTGCCTCCATCAACGATTAAGTTACACAACCTGCCCTGGCATTTTACCCGTGTACTGAAAACAGTGGTCCGTCACTAGTTTTCCTCTTCTTCCTCGTTGGTGTAAGGAGGCGGCTTATGATAAGAATATGACCTTCATCCTCAACTTCAATCGTAGTTTTAACAGGAGGGTCTTCTGACTGTGATGCAGGTTCTACATAAGGTTGTTCTATGTTAATGTGCTCATCGCAATACTCATGGTCGTTTGGGTAGAAGGGTCCTCATTACCGCAATAATGGAGGTTCTTGGCTTGCGGACACTCATTAGAAAAGTGCCCTATTTGTTCACAACGATAACAATCAACACCCCATCGTTCTTTTCTGAGGGAAGGATTAAGATTAAGACCTTGCCTCCTAGTATCATGTCCCTACGCCTCTGGTTGCTTTTTGTATGAATTTTGTGGCGGAGGGGGTTGCTTTTGGTATGAATTTAGTGATGGAGGGCATTGTAAAGGTTGAGGTTGCCTTATAAGAGGAACCTACATCTGTGGGCGTGACTGAAAAGGGTGGGGAGGTGGTTGGTAATCCTATAGTGGAGTCCAATTGAGATGCAGATCCGAACCCCTTCTCACAAAAGGTTCCCCAACCGTATAACCAAAACGTCGGAGAGCATGCTGCTATAGCTGTTGTTCAACTTGTCGAGTTGTCCAATGCACATCATCAACCATCTCAAAATCATACATGACCATCTTGCGATGGATCGCTTGGTGTAACCCCGTCTGATAGCGGTTAGCCATTACGTGCTCTACAAGCTTACAATGAACAAAAATCTCATTGAACTTTTCGGTGTCATCCACCGATAAAGTTCCCTGTTTGAACAAAAGGAGCTCCTGGAGAAGAGCATCCATGTAATATGAAGGCAAATACTTTCCAACTTCTCCCTGTTAGCCTACCTGGTGATAGCAAGGCGACCTATGATGAGATTGTTGTTGTCAATGCTTCGCCCCCAGATTCTTGTTGGGCCCTTCAACTTGACCATGACAAAGGCCAATCGCCGGGCATCATCCATGTTGTACCATGCAAAATAATCTTCTAATGTTGTAATCCAATCGACAAAAGCCTTTGCATCAAGACGACCAATAAAGTCCGAAACTTTAACTAGTGCTTTCTTGGTAATATCATCTTTCAAGGGCGTCTTTATTACAGTATCATGGGCTCTCTCTGCAAAGAGCTGTTGCATGAAGTCATAAACAGACTGTCAAGGAGCGCTTGTTGTGGATTTGGATCACCATCAAGATTTCCAATAGGTTTAAGTTGCTTACCATGTTGTTCTCCACATAATTGGTCAATAGCGGTTTCCAGGCTAGCTACTCTTGCAAATAGCTCGGTGATGCAATTGTCTTGCTGTTGATCGGTAAGCCTCCCTCGATAGATGTTACCACTACAGGTAAACATTGTGACGTTGGAAAGTAATGGACATAATACGATTGATTTCTTCTTCTTCTTCTTCTTCTTTTGGGGGGTTTCAATTGGATAGAATCAGCTGATTTTGGGGTCTTAATGGGGCTGGAATAGGCCTGATTTTGGGGGTTTTAATGAGTTGGGCTAGGGCTGATTTGGGGGTTTTAATGGGTTGGAATGGTGCTGATTTTGGGGGTTTTAATGAGCTGAAATATGGCTGATTTTGAGGATTTTAATGGATTGGAATATGATTGATTTTGGGTTTTAATAGGCTGTATTATGGAGGTAAATGGCTGAAATTTTTTCGAAGAGTTCTCCCCTTGTGAATTGGACTTTTGGGTTTTGTAAAAGAAAAGAAAAGAAAGTAAATGGGAGTTGGAGGGATGGATGCAATGAAGAAAATAAAGTAAAAGCGGCAGAATTTTATGATTAAAGAACCTGGACACAATAATATCGGGCTGTTGTTGATCCAAGACTTCAACCCAGCCATTGGAACCCAGCTCTGAAACCAAGCTGGTGTAGCCGACTGATGGGAAGGATCCGCCCAAACGTAGGCAACATCAATCTTAAGCACAAGAACACAAGCAAATAGAAGAGAACACAACTCAAGGGATTTGATTCAATTCAAATGTCCCCTTCATACTACTCATATTAGGCTCTTATATCGGCTTTTGAAACGTACATATAAGAAAAACACATCATGTCATTGACAATCAATGACTTATTACAAATATGGAAAATAGATAAAAAGAAGTAAGAATGCATTAAAAATGTTTGACTAATGGATTATTCTTAGCTAGCTGATTGATTTCGCTAGCTAACTACCTAAATAGGCTTTCTATCTAAATATGAGGCTTGGGCTTGGCCCATGGATCATGGCCCAGATCAGCCTGCATCATGCATTGCCAAATCAAGTCAGTTTATATGCTGGTTTTGCCCCCATTTGCATGACCAACGGGTAGAGCGAATAAGTATTCTTTGATGGGATGTTCCATGTTGGGAATACATTCTAAGTTATACGTTGAGCTTAAGGTCATTAGTTTCTTGGCTACGAAGTAATTATCGTAGGATTGTTCACACATTTTGAGTATTGGGTATGTTGAGAGATCATCCATGTATTGTTTTATTAGTAGGTCAGCCTAGTTTGAATTTTAGTTGTTTCAATATATTCTTACTCGATTATGAAATCTAGTTAAGTTTGTTTAATTTTACTACATCCTTGTTTTTGTGATTTTCTACTTGGGATTATACCCCATACATTGGTCAGCAGATTGTTCATCTGTTATAAGGTTTTTTTTTTTTTAATATCTGTTATGAGTTTCCACTTCCGCTTATGTTAGTTTTCCATCCTTTGGAAATCATTTTTTAAACCGTCACTTAAATGTGTTAATCTATTTGGAAAAGTCATGTTGTTTGTAAAGTTCTTATGGGGAACTATACGAGTTGAGTGGTGTGATTCAAGAGCTTCTTGTTTTTCCCATCCTCTGGGATGTGATGGGGACATCATGCGCACGCACACCACCCCCTACGCACGTACGTAAGCAAAAGGAGGGCCCCACCATCGATCTGGCTCGATGGCGACATTCAGGGAGGGCCTGCTAGATAGAAGACGAAGTTTTGGTTCAAAAGGGTGGGCCCGATAGTCAAGAAAAGCCCATCATGGGATCTCATGATCGTGGCCCACTTGTCGGATTGATGTCATATTTTAGGTTTTACTTATTGTTATTATTTAGAACATCGTGAACGCTTTGGATTTCTTTATTTGGTTTTAATTTTAGTTTATTTCACTGCCAAGTAATAGGTTACGCACATGGTGCGAGTTTTGGGTATAAGATTTTTCCTATAAATAGGCACCCCTTGTAGTTCTTTTCATTAATTGAAGATTAATAAAAATTCTGCGTTTTCCTACTCTTTGAGTTGTGAAGCCTAATTGGGTGCGAAACCCTCCCTTCATCGAAGGGTTAACTACCGTGGTGCGAAGCCACATCGACCCCGATTCACCCCCATCCTCCATCATCTTCTTTTTCATCTTCCACCACCATCCATACTTCGAATTCGTCCCTTTTGTTGCATCAAATTTCTTCATTACAACAGATTTTCAGATTTCGACCCGCCGGCGAGCTGAAACTTCGGCGGAGCACCACGCACAAACCGTAAATCGGATCGAGCTGATATTCGGGGGTTTTGGAGTCCATCCCTGGCTGACCAGGGCCAAGGTGGCCTTTTTCTGAATAGTGGGCTCCACATATGTGCGGCCGTGATCACACGCACGAGCGTTTGGGCCATTGTTGTTGTCCGCGCGTGGGAAGTGTCTTTTGGTTCAGATTTCGACCCGCTGGCGAGCTGAAACTTCGGCGGAGCACCACGCACAAACCGTACATCGAATCGAGCTGATATTTGGAGGTTTTGGAGTCCATCCCTGGCCGACCAGGGCCAAGGTGGCCTTTTTCTGAATAGTGGGCCCCACACATGTGCGGCCGTGATCACACGCACGAGCGTTTGGGCCATTGTTGCTGTCCGCGCGTGGGAAGTGTCTTTCGGTTCAGGGTTCCCCAAATTGGAATTTCTGAATCCCTTGGATTAAGGGCTGATTACCATGCATTTGTGGGTGATTATTTCTTATCTTTGAGTGTCGTTTGGTTTATAATTTTTATTGATCCAGCCCTATCATGTGTAGGCCTGGACCCGCATAGATTCCCCTTAATTGAATGTCTGGACTTTCGTGTGGGATATGGAATTTGTGTAATTGTTTATGAACTTACATGATCTTAAGCCTGAAATCTTGCGTATCACATTTAATTTTCATGTCCTGCATCAAATTTAGTATCAGAGACTAGGGTTCTTGTAGGAGAATTCACCACATATTTAGGGTTTAGTTTGTTTGAGTCCTTCATGCATTCAGTCCATCATATATAACTGAATTTTAGTAACAGTGTAGTTTCCTTCATATAGAGTCTCGTAGGGTCATTTAGTTTTTAGACACATATAGTTATCATAGCAGGTCCTTAGGTTGAGCAATTCAGTGTATGCCTACACGTACGGGTCGCGGCTTCGGTTTGCACCCTACAGTAAACATGAAACAATTGCAAGAGTCACTAAACAAGATATCTCAGACGTTGGAGTCTATGATTAAGCGCTTGGAAATGGACCAATGTGATGTACACATTACCCGAATAAATACCATCGCCAGGACAAATCCCACCATTGGAGTAGATGTCTAATCTCAAGCAGGTGGCCTGGAGGATAGACCAATGAATGGGGTTGGGCAAGGAATTAATTATGGGTGTGCACTCGTGCACCCACCCCATGAGAGACATCAAGACCACTATTTTGATGGGTACAACATGTGCGACCTTGTGGCTGGAGAGAGTGCACCAGCGGCTAGTATAGAGTTACCCACTAAAGCCATTCCGGTAGTGGATGAGTTTCGTGATGTCGTTCCTGATGATCTACCAGATGAGTCTTCCCCTAGGAAGGATATAGAGCACACTAGAACATGGGACATCGTAATACCTGTAGCCAAGGTTGCTTTTAATAGTTCTATCGATAGGTCCACAGGTCTCAATCCTTATGAAGTCGTTACTGGTTATAAACCTGGGAAACCTATTGATCTTGTCCCTATGTCAGTCCCATAGGCCGTCAGAGCCTGCAGAGTCTTTTGCGCATCACATTCATTCATGGCATCAAGAAATCAGGCAGAAGATCATGACTGGTAATGAACATTATTCACTTTCTACAGACCAACATAAATGTTTCCAGGAATTCAATGTAAGGGATTCTATGATGATCCGCATCAGGCCGGAGCGGTACCCTCAGGGAGCCGTTCAAAAATTACACGTGTATAGCGCTGAACCATTCAAAATTATAAAACGAAACGATCTCAACGCGTATATAGAAAATCTTCTACCCTCCATGGGAATTAGTTCCACATTCAATGTAGAGGATCTAGTTGCATTTCAAGGGGTCATTGATGCATTGTCCAGCCTTTCGCCTAACCATCCTGATTTCCCAAATCTTTCCCTTGATCCATGGCCCCCTCCAGACCCATTTTTTCAGCCTCTACGTCTCATTCCTACTCGTCCCGACCCATTTTTTCAGTCTTTAACTCTCATACCTACCTATCCTGACCCATTTTTCCAGCCTCTACCTCCCATACCTACCCATTCTAGCCTGTTTTCTCAGCTTCTACGTCCCATACCTACTCGTCCCGACCTATTTTTTCAGCCTTTACCTCCCATACCTACTCTTCCCGACCTTTCTTCCCAGCTTTTACCTTCTATACCTAACTTTCACACACCCAGAGAGGAAATAAAAGATATCCTGGACCATCAGATAGTTTCAATGTCGGATGGCGGGATTCAAAAGTACCTGGTTAAATGGAAGTTATGCCAAGCTTCAGACAGCACGTGGCTCACTGAAGATGAGCTTCAGAGACTTGATCCTGACATCTTGGATCGGTTCAGGAGTTTTATTTCGCCAGTGGCGAAATCTTCGCAGCCGGGGAGAATTGATGGGGACATCATGTGCACATGCGCACGCACACCACCCCTTACGCACGTACGTAAGCAAAAGGAGGGCCCCACCATCGATCTGGCTCGATGGCGACGTCTAGGGAGGGCCTGCTAGCTAGAAGACGAAGTTTTGGTTCAAAAGGGTGGGCCCGATAGTCAAGAAAAGCCCATCATGGGATCTCATGATCGTGGCCCACTTGTCGGATTGATGTCATATTTTAGGTTTTACTTATTGTTATTATTTAGAACATCGTGAACGCTTTGGATTTCTTTATTTGGTTTTAATTTTAGTTTACTTCACCGCCAAGTAATAGGTTACGCACATGGTGCGAGTTTTGGGTATAAGATTTTTCCTATAAATAGGCACCCCTTGTAGTTCTTTTCATTAATTGAAGATTAATAAAAATTTTGCGTTTTCCTACTCTCTGAGTTGTGAAGCCTAATTGGGTGCGAAGCTCTCCCTTCATCGAAGAGTTAACTACCGTGGTGCGAAGTCACATCGACCCCGATTCACCCCCATCCTCCATCATCTTCTTTTTCATCTTCCACCACCATTCATACTTCGAATTCGTCCCTTTTGTTGCATCAAATTTCTTCATTACAGCAAATTTTCAGATTTCGACCCGCCGGCGAGCTGAAACTTCGGCGGAGCACCACGCACAAACCGTACATCGGATCGAGCTGATATTTGGGAGTTTTGGAGTCCATCCCTGGCTGACCAGGGCCAAGGTGACCTTTTTCTGAATAGTGGGCCCCACATATGTGCGGCCGTGATCACACGCACGAGCGTTTGGGCCATTGTTGCTGTCCGCGCGTGGGAAGTGTCTTTCGGTTCAGATTTCGACCCGCCGGCGAGCTGAAACTTCGGCGGAGCACCACGCACAAACCGCACATCGGATCGAGCTGATATTTGGGGGTTTTGGAGTCTATCCCTAGCCGACCAGGGCCAAGGTGGCCTTTTTCTGAATAGTGGGCCCCACACATGTGCGGCCGTGATCACACGCACGAGCGTTTGGGCCATTGTTGCTGTCCGCGCGTGGGAAGTGTCTTTCAGTTCAGGGTTCCCCGAATTGGAATTTCTGAATCCTTTGGATTAAGGGCTGATTACCATGCATTTGTGGGTGATTATTTCTTATCTTTGAGTGTCGTTTGGTTTATAATTTTTATTGATCCAGCCCTATTATGTGTAGGCCTGGACCCGCATAGATTCCCCTTAATTGAATGTTTGGACTTTCGTGTGGGATATGGAATTTGTGTAATTGTTTATGAACTAACGTGATCTTAAGCCTGAAATCTTGCATATCACATTTAATTTTCATGTCCTGCATCAGGATGTTATCAATGGTACTGATCCCAAAGTGGCAGTTGGCCAACCTGGACTTGCAACTTGAAGAGGAACCAGTGGTAATTTAATTAAAACTCGACTTACTGTTGAGAAGACACAGCTCAACATTTATTCCTTATTGAGGATGCCCAACTCGTGCATATAAAGACACATTCCTCAATTAAGTTCAACCACCAACTTTTTTACCTCATTCACTAAGTTTTATTCATTACAACAATCGTAGTTAGATATCCTGATCTAGTTAGACTGTTAGAGTATGTTTAAACCAACCCACGTTCAAACTAAACCAACTAGTAAGATTAGTAGGAAGGTTATCATCCAAAGAGCCTAACTGCTGAAATAATTTGGTATACCAAGTTCATTACTTGCTAACCAAGATGTTCAAACACCTCAAGCTCAAGTGTACAAACTAACTTAACAATGCATTGTCAAGACGCCCTCGTTGCTAGGTCTCTCCTGCATCTTTCATTCTTAAGACCCTTTTGAAGGGTTTTTGTGTTTCTCTGAACTGAGTTCTTTGGTGCATGCATATACTGCCTGATCACTAGTTAGAAGAGACATCAGCTCTACCTCTTTGTTCAACAGGACAACTGGACCTTTCTATTGATTTATAAGTAAAAAGAGCGTTGACTGTGAAAACTAAACAAATATAGCCATTTTTTTTCCTTTGTCAAGAAAATTCTGTATGATGTCTCTAGGAGCTGTAACATTTTTCTTTGTATTTTGTTTGGTGCTCTGGGATTGCACCTATGTCCTCAATGTTGAGGCTCCTTTAGGTCATAACCATCTACATCAAAGGTAACTCTCTTAAAACAAATGCCTCACAGTCTGCTGCTGCTGTCTATTTTCTCGCCTCTTACACAAAGAAGCAGCTGAAGCTGTCCCAATTATGGTGTCTTATATATTTGCTGGCCTTTCTTTGCATTATAACGAAGGTATTCCGTAATGGTAATGGTGGCCATAACGGCCACTGCGGTTACTGTTACAGCACAGCCATTATGACTTTAACAAAAAGAAGAAGAAGAAAACTATTTCAGCCCTGTAATGGACGCTTTGTGGGACTGTTATGACCATTATAGGACCATTATGGGCTGTTCTGGCCGTTACAATCCTGTAACACATAACAGTTACCAGGATAATAGTTGTGCATGCACCTCCTTTCTATGGACCTATGCAGCCCCTCCCAAAGTGGCATGGGGCAAAAAAAAGTGATAACGGTGGGCAATCTTAGAAAAAGATTAATGGTGCTGCCTAATGTGTGTGATGTGTGTGGAGGATGCAGAATCAGTAGATCACATATTCATTCACTGCCTTTATGCCCAAACCATGTGGATGACAATCCTGGGTTTATTCAATGTCGTGGGTGATGCCCTCTTTGCTTGTGACATGGTGTTGGGCTAAGAAAGGAGAGGAAGCCATGTTGGAGATAGGAATTTTAAGCGGGTCTATGGGTTTTGTGGGGGAAGAGATACAGCAGATGCTTCTGGAACTCGAAATCCCCAGCGATTGAAGCAACAAGACGGGCTAAGTTCTTGGTTGCGGAGTGAGCTTCCTATGCAAAGGACTCAGCAAGTTGTGATATTTCCTCTACGATGAGGGTGTAATTTTTGTTCCTGTTTTTGCTTTGTTCCCATCTCGGCGCTCTTTCTTTCCATGAAAGTACTGTTACCTTTCAAAAAAAAAAAACACTTAAGGGCCTGTTTGGATTTGCGTTTTAGGGTGTATTTTATGGTATTAAGGGGCTTGATGTGAAGTGTACGGTGTTTGGTTTGGAGTTGAAAAAGGTGGAATTCCATGCGCGTGAATACAGCGTGGAGCCAAAAAACCACAGCGATTGTAATGTACTATCAGACGTCTCGAATGACATCTATACAGCCTATTCAATGCATAGTATTCGCGTGCGAGCGAATTTCAAAACGTTGTAGAAAGTCCAACGAGTGGGAAGAGGACTCAGGGGAGACAGAGTTGGCCGTGGCTATAAACTGGCTAGAAATAGAGGTGCGATAAACAAAAGAGTGGCGGCAGCTTCAGGGGCTACAGTGGTAAATTTGTAGTTCTAGTGGTGATGGGTTTGGATTGCAAGGGTGATACTGACAATGAGATTGCTGGTTCCTACAAGATGCATGGAGGGACGAAGCCAAGAAAACAAGCAACAATGGATGACTGATCTGGTAGATGATTTGATGGTGGTGGAGATGGGGCCGATGGGAGGGCATTGGTCATATTGGAGATGGATGGTTTGCAGCGGCAGTCAATGGTTTTGTGCCAGGATGAGAAGGGTTTTTTGGCAGTGGTGCTATGTTTGGGCTGATAAGAGATGATGCAACAGGAATAGTGATTGTGAGACTAAAGGGTTCCATGGTTGCTGATTCGGGAGAAGATGTAGCTTGGTGTGATGGTTTTCAGTTGTGGACGGAGGAATCTGGTGCTGGCGAGAATAGATATTGGATGATGGACTTTGGGAGCCACGACTGTAGAAATGGATGGTGATGCAGATCAAGATGATGCTGGGTTGTAGAGATGATGGCCCCAATGGTAGATCCAAGAAGAGATCAATGGCAATGTCTGGTGACAACTTGTATTTCTAACATGTGGCCCTTATACGTCGTTTCCAAACATTGATCTGTACAAGAAACTGTATACTTGCCCGAACAATACCTCCTATCCAAACATTGGTTAATGGCATGTTGAGTTGGATGTATTCTGAAAATCATCGAACATATACATGAACAGTAACCGGATACAATACAATACACTCTAATACGCGAATCCAAACAGGTCCTAAGAGTTATTGGCATTTCCATTACAGTCGTTATGTAACTGTTTTGGAATTCCTTGATTATTGCATGGATAGAAAGATTGTCCTCATCCTCGGGATGTTTGAAAATTTGTGGGTTCTTGCAAGCTTGGTTAAAAACGTTATGGAGGGTTGTTCAATGGGTCTCCATAAACCAAGAGGCAAAATCTTACGTATTATGCTCCCGCAAGTGATCATGTTGGGTATTAAGAAAGAACTTAAATCTAAGAAGTTTTTGGAATCGTTGACTTCCCTAAAGCTTTAGTGAGATAGAGGAGGCAGCTAAACCTTATTAATTGATGGTTGATTAATTTCCAAGGAGTTCTAAGGAGTTTTGTTATCAAATCTTGATAGAAGTTAGGGATTAGCCATTCAAGAAAAAATGGCCTTGTAAGAAGATTGACAAAAGGGAGCTGGCCCATCCCAGTTGGTGGACTTTTGAAGTTGGCGGTAATCATGGGGAAACTGGTCATTCCTGGATGAGTAGCATATTGAGGGATGACAAAAGTACTAGAATCTCCACATACCCCATGTTTGGTTTCAACAGGTAGTTGCAAGTTGTAACTCCCAGGAATTGTAA
This sequence comes from Magnolia kwangsiensis, assembly GCA_037074715.1. Lineage (NCBI taxonomy): Eukaryota > Viridiplantae > Streptophyta > Magnoliopsida > Magnoliales > Magnoliaceae > Magnolia > Magnolia kwangsiensis. The sequence goes on from CM073571.1 coordinate 202,311,790, forward strand.
CACATCTAGGGGACCTCCAATCACCAAAAGTGGGGAATTACAACTTCCTGTTTCCTAAGGTTTTCCCCTTTGGATTTGTGCCTTCCTGCTTAAGCTGAAGCCCGCTCACTGCTCCCCATGCCAGCTATAGTTTGATCGCCATCCAGGTGGAACCTGATCATTGTCCAACAACATCCAAACATCGCACCTCCTACATCACTTTCTAGATTATTATTATCATTGAACGATTCTGTCAGAAGATTATTTATCTGAGATGGATTTGCAAATATACCATGTTTCTGTTTTCCGCCCTTCTTTTTCAAGCTCATTTTCCTCGAGTTTTCTTCTCCTCCTTGTCCTTTTTCTTTGTTTTTTCCTGTTAAATTGCTTTGTTTTTTTTTTTTTTTTTTCCCTTCTATCAATTGCTTTAATTTTCCTTGAGATGGGGTTGCTCTATGCTACATGTGGTGTGGGCCGGACGATGGATCCAGCTGTATGCATACTGGATCCCACTTGTTGACTTGACTGACTTTGGGGCATCCACCTCTATCTCAATGGTGGGGCCCACTGTTTCCCTGGCCTGGGTACCAAACGTGTATATGTTGGCACATGTGTATGCTTGTGAAGTTCAAGGGATCCAGCTGTATATATATTTGTAATTTTGTATACACATTTCTCTATATATTTTATCTTCCTCATAGATACAATTACAATTTCTACTTCAAAATGTCAGCCAAACAACAGCTTACGAATTCTGAAGTTTATGACTTTCCAGTTGAATCCTTCAAACAATAGAAAGTTGTACTCCTGAGCATAGAACTCCAGGATATGCTACTTTGAGGATTTAAGCTACTCCATGATTTGCAACTCCCCAGATCCAAATGAGCCCTTAAGTCTTCTCTGGTCCAGTAGGGATTGGTGAATCTAGTTCCACAAGTTCAAATGGCAATTAGTGTAGGTCAATGTGTTCCTTCATTCCTTCTGGACTATATTAAATCTTAGAGAGTATTGCCAGGCCCGTTAGCAAGTGCTCAGTGCTGTGAAAACATAAGTTCGTCATTAGTGAGATAAATGCTAAGGTTTATTCGTTTCCAGGGTCTTTTAGGCAAGTGTCAACAGACACAAATTATTTAGCAGATGCTTTATGTAAGGAGTTTTCAAATCATCTTTATATATTGGGAATTAGCATCCATTGTTTTAATAGGATGGTTGTACTTTGCCTTTTATGATGCAGTGATTTTTTTGCTATAGGAAAAAAAGATGCATTTTACCTTTTCTGTTTCTGTCGTTGAAGGTCCAAATGTATCATATTTGGATTCCTTTCAAATATTGTAACTCAAACTTCCATTCAGCCACTGTCCATTTTCCTTTGAATTGATTAAAATTATCAAGCACTTTCAACAGGTGAAGAACCCTTCAGCCCGCGTCGAACACGAAGCCAGCACCTCTAAAATTGGCGAAGACCAGCTATTTTATTTTCAGCAGAGGGGCATAGACCATGAAAAGGCTGTCGCAGCTATGATCGGTGGGTTCTGCAGGGATGTCTTCAACGAGCTCCCCTTGGAGTTTGCGGCTGAAGTGAATCAGCTCATGAGCTTGAAGCTTGAGGGATCTGTCGGGTAGAAATCAGCCACTGCTGTTCTGGTTGTTTATATTCAGATTCCTTCCTGATGTGACATACAAATGGAATTTCGTCCACTATAAGAAGTTTTATATTGTAATATTGTCGAATTGTGAAGTCGTTTTTGTATCTCTTTATATACATAGCTGTTGAAAGGAAAATAATGCATCAGCAATCAGCATTAAGTTTCAGTAGTTTCTTTAAATGGTCGTTACTCTCTACTCAGCTAGGTTGGGATTGGCGAAATGAGATATGGGTTTGGTAAATCCATTAAGTTATCAAATTCGTGGATTTGCATTGGATTTGGGTTTGGCAAATCCCAAGTCCCTTATTTGGAATCAAGCTCCAAATCCATGTGCGTGCGGGGGGATGTGAATGCGTGTAAAAACAGGAGCTCCAAATCCATGGATTTGGGAAGCAATCCCAAGTCAGTTGTTTAGCATCAAGCTCATTTTGTAGATTTCCCAAGTGTTTATTTGTTGGGGGAATTTGAATTTGACCCAAATCCATGGACTTAAGGAGGTAGACTCTGAGGAGTTTCAACATGAGGTCTTCGGTTCAATACCCATAGGTGGTGAGATCCCACTACTGCATGCATGGGTATGTGTTAGGTGCGTGTGTTTAAAAATAAAATAAAATAATGAGGTAGGGATTTAGGAAATCCGTGAATTGGGAGCACATATAATGAATTCAGAGCAGATGGGGGTTTTTTTTTTAACCATCATTTTTTCCTCATGCATTTTTTCTAACGACAAACGCTACCAGTTTTCTCTTACAAAGTTTGTCGGTGGGCTTTTTCTATTAATAACTGATTGCATACAGGCTGCCTGGATCACAATAGTCATTGCAGTGTGTTTTTAGCCACTAAAAATCACCTAGGGATTAAAAGTTTAATATTTTTCTATATTTTTAGTGGCTGAAAACGCACCACATCACTTTTGTGATGCAGGCAGCCTACATGTGATGAGTTCGATAAGTTCCCTATCACCCTTTCTTCTCTACTAAAAGAGTTTTCTCTTTCATATTTTATTTTTTATTTTTTGGGGTTTTCTCTCACCTTCTCTCATCCTCTTGAAATAAAATTAACTTTTTTCTTTTTTACTCTTTCATTGAAATATACGAAAATGTTGTAGGATTACTCCATTTTGTTCCTTCGTGGAAAGTTTAGAAATAAAAATTTTAATTTATTTGTATTTATGTATCAGACATTTACCTTTGTAATTAGTTTTTCCCCCGAGTAAAAAATTGGATATTTAAAGAATATGAAAAGACATTTTCAACAAGGTGAGATTATTTTAGAAACTCGCAAATGTGGTTGTCATTATATCTATGTTCAAAATTTTCCCTTGAAAAAGTTGTATAACAGCCTATATTTCACCTGCAAAAAGCGGACCCTACATCGCATGGACCTAAACTATTGTTCTATGTTGGGATGTATTCTATTTCTAGCTAATCCCTTTCTAGTCCTCAATATCAAGATTGATAAAGACTCAGATACTTTGCCGTTTTACAATGATAGGTTTGAACATTATGGCAGTGTGATGGATGAGCCTAGCATACCAAGTTAGGGTTTAGCCATATATCAATGGTAGATGGTGTGTTTTAACGCTGAGATTTAGGGTTCAAGTCCAGCTTACCTACTAAAAAATCAAAAAATAAAAATAAAAATTTGATATTATTAATGTACATGTCCCTGTAAGTTTGACCTGTAGCAAAGGGTAACATAACACACCCACTGCACTAAAAGCAGAGCGATAGAAGCATACACGACTTTCATAACAAAAACCTAAGCCTTAAATATTTGTGTACTAATCCGACCCTAATTGAATGATTTGGGATTTAGAAGTGAAATAAATTATTTTATTTACTAATAGTGACCAAATTAGTTAGACCTATATTGAAAGCTTATGAATCAACTCAGTTAAACCATTCAACAACTGAATGGTAGAAACTTCAATTCATATGCATATGTTACCATGCAACTCTCATTAATGGACACATGGACCATTCATCTGGAGGGCCTCATTTTGGACTGTCCATGGCTTAAAATGTTTCTGTGATTGGACAGCCCTGGCCATCTGATTGGTTCCCAATAAATGGCCAAACTACAACAACAAGAATACAGTTTTGTTCTGACTTCCATTTGGAGAGATGTATAGGTGGTTAGAGTTTGGTTGGTGGGTGTCTTTGTTGGCCTGGAGCCCACTGAATTGACTATTCAGATTGGCGATTAGGCCAATGTGCCTATGACAAGTACAATGGGAGTGAGTTGTAGGGGATTGTTCTTTTTTTATCATCTAACCATTATTGTCTTATCTTGTCTACTCAGATGCTTGATCAGCAAGGAAGAATATTCTTTATGAAGTCCACCTTTTAAGTTTAGAATCACAGCAGATTTTATTTTTTATTTTTAAATTTAGATTTAATGCATTAATATCTATGACATTTCTATAGCAGTAATGTTAGATTTGTATGAGCTTAATCAATATAATGAATAGATTAAAATGTACCTTTCCGCAATTTGATCGGATATAGATTATCTTTAAATTTGTGGACGTAGAGCCTGTGTGTTAAAATGTCTCTCCCCAGTTTATTTAATTTGAGAGAGGTCAGGGAGCCATAGTCAATGCCTCTGGTAAGGGTGGAGGATGACACGTTGCCTGCCAAAGTGGACTCACACATTCCATGTATAATGTAGAGGAGGGAAGAAGAGAAGAGTAGATAAAAAGAAGAGAAGTTAATGATCTCTCTCTCTCTATGTAGTATTGGGCTCTCTAGTTAATTTGTTATGATATAAGATATGATCTATTTATATGAGGAAGGCAAGGGGCTACGGGGGTGTACACAAGTATGATAAACTGTTATTGGATGAACTTTTTATGCTATGCCGTAGAGTATGTTGATCCATCTCATCCATGCATATGTTCGTGATTCAATACTTTCACTTTAATGCTTATTTGCTAATAATTTAGATTCTAATGCCAATAGCAAGTACACTATCAAATTTTGGCCAACAAATCATTACATTCAAACTATTTGATCATTGTTAGGTGTGATTGAAATAGTTTTGAATATTAAAACAAAACGTCAATAGTTAAAAACCCTTCAAACTTGTCCAAAACCTCCCACATGCTGAGCTTGATGAAAAAAAACATATACTGAGCTCTTGATCTAATCAGATATAGACATATAACATATTCATATGTAAACATAATAAATTTTCAATTTGGCATGTGCAAAAATCAACAATTCCTCATAGATGTGCACAACATCATTTGTTTATAACGACCTTTTGGCTAGTCTTGTAAAGTGAGCTAAGGCCATCCAATCATAACCATGATCTTTACACATTATCAAGTTTATCACTCAATTATCTTTTGCAGAACATCAAGTCTTATGAAGATCTTATGTACGTGACATGCTAATGTAGAGTGGGTCGCGGACAGTTACATCATACATGGATAAGATGGATCAGAAAAGGCTCGGTCGACGATAGAAGTGATTCAAACCATCGGACCTTAAATCGGGCGTATCTCGCAATTTAGAATGAGTTATCTAACGTAAAATATATGATTTTGGTGTAGAACGAGCTACTTTAGCCAACCAACCCTGCTATGTCTGGTTGCCCAAGCCAGATTTACAAAATACTGCCAGATCGACGGTCGTTTTTCTATTTTAATTTCGCTTTTACTATAAATAGTAAGTTTTAGTTTGATTTTAATTCTTTATCCGTTGGGCTTTATGAGTTGCGTTCAATATGAAAAGAGCTTAAAAAAATTAGGAGAACGGTTTGGTGAAGCCAAATAGGACACTTACATCATAACCGTCTATAGATAGCAAGTTTACTATTTATAGTAAGTTGTGAATTCTATGAGTTATAGTTGTAGTTTGATTCTGATTTCTTTCCCCTTACTTGGTACTCTTATTTAAAGGGTTGTGAACTCATTTTTATTCATTAATTAATCAGTTTCGAATTTATTTATATTTCCTTCTTTCTTTTGTCGTGGATTCGAGAAGTCTATGTGAGGAGTCTAGAGTTATCCTCTTGAAGAAGACGGTGCTCAACCTCATATCCTTCATTGCGTCACATGCTCATATTCCTATATAAAATAAGCACAATCACAATTAACACAGTTTCGATTCTCAATAGTGGAGACCATTTATCTTCACTAAAGTAAGTTACCTCACACAAGATAACTGTACATTTCATAGTATAATGCATACTAGGGTGTGTTTAGGCAGTAAGATTAGAATGGATTAGGTGGGATGGGATTCATCCGGTCTCGTGCCAATTCCACTTCATGTTTGGGAAGAGTCGAAAAGCTTGGAAATAGATTAGATTAGAATTGCATTCTGACTGTGCAAATTTTACTCAATGTTAGTAAGTTGTGTAGGTTTCATCATAATGTGTGGGCTATATCCATACCATCCACCCATTTTTCGAGATTATTTTATAGCATGGGCCAAAAAATCAAGTAAATCTAAAGCCCAAGTGGACCCCACCATAGAAAGCAACGGGGATTGAATACTTACCATTGAAAACTTGTTTGGGGCTACATAAATTTTTGATCTACCTCATTTTTAGGCCCATGAAATAAAATGAGATTATAAAATAAATAAACAATTTAGATATAATACATGTGTGTTATTCTCATTAATTTCAAATGATAGTGAGTATATCTATTCAATGTATCACCGCATTACCAACAAAGCATGGCATTAATCCTATCCCATGGCAACAGGGGACAATCCCTGCCATAGTTAATGATTATGTTTTTTGAATCCCATCCCACGTAGTCCCTTCTAATCCCACCGCCCCTAATGTATTATAAGTATCCATGACATTCATATATGGCATCAAAATCCATGGCTCCTAATTTCTCTCACCTGACAACGAACCCTTTTTAATTTCCAGTACTAGATGTGAAAACACTTCTCATGTAACCTATATCTATATGATTTAGAGTAACACTAAAGATTAACCAAGGCATATCACAACGTCCATGTACCGATGATGGTGATCAACGATTGAGATTGACCCGAGCACATCAACATAGCCAATGAATTAGTGCCCATATTAGTTTTCTAGAACACTATTCTATTAACTATGGTAAGCTATATTAATGTGTGGTACAATCTCATCTCCCCTCATTCATGCATCCCTCATTTTAGGTCTAATGCCCAAAATCTGATACTATCTTTAACTTAGGAGAGTGGATGCCCACCCATCAAAACATTCTCAATTTTTTTGTGGGGCCCATCACTGACCTATCTATTATGCATGGCCTATTGGGATGAAGGGTACCACTAAATTTCAAGCAATCCCAAAACCTAGGTGACTGCATGAAATTAAATGTTTTAGGCATGATTTTGCATTATTCCATATATTGTGGTCCAACCAAGTTACAAATACATCTGATTTTTGGGACAGCCCATAGTTTGGAGAGGACTTGACACATGCATGGTTTAGATGTCAGACACAAACCATGGCAAGGCCTACAAAGCTCCATCTTGCCGGTGAGCTTCAATCCCATCGGAACATTTCCCGTACTCAAGACCCACTGTAAATTGTCCATGGCCCAAATACTGCAATCGTTGGATGATCATAACCACAGGTTAATGAATTCATGCCCACAGCTTATCTATCTCGGCCTTCCATTCGATCCAAACCACAGGTCAATGAGTTCGTGATCACAGCTTGCCCATTTGAGTTTTCCATTCACTGGCCATGACAGATGGTCTGGAAAGTCCACTTGGTGTGAACACAGCCCATCCACAGCAGGCCTACGTACGAACAACCATCACATGCAATATATAGCGGACGTGTGAAGTTGGGCCCATCCATCAGGCCCCATTTTGACCGTTTGTTGTTCATAAAAAAAGGTCGGCCATATCATCACAAACGTGTATTGCATCCTGACCAGCCACGCCACGCTACGCGGTTCATCTATTTTTTCAGATTATGTAAGTGCACGAGCCCAAAAATGAAGCAGATACAAATCTCAAGTGGACCACGCGATAGGAAAATGACCGTGATTGAATGCCCACCGTTAAAAACTTGTTACGCCCATTGTAATCTTTATTTGCCATCCAACCCGCTGATTAGGCCATACTGGTGAAGGATTGATCCAAAACTGTTGTGGCCCATGGGAAATTTTCGATGGTCAATTACTTCTGTTTCCTATGGTATGGTCCACCTAATATAGCATTTGCTTGATTTTTGGGCTCATGCCGTTAAATAAGGGACCAAATGGATGTACAACGTGGATATAAGGCATGCATCGCTATTGTAGTAGGACATCTACCCACCTCGATGAATCCACAGATCTGGATGCGGATTGCATCCTACCCACGCCTGGTGGTAATTTGTCCCGGCAGAGCTCCGTGGGGTCAACTGTGTCGTAAGCATTTTATTCACACTGTTAATCACTTTTTTCCGATAATTTTAATATGTGAGCCAAAAAATGAGCAGGTCTAAGGGTTAAGTAGACTGCAGAGTGGAGATTGAACGTGCACTCCTAAAAACTTCTTAGGAGCTGGAGAAGTTTCGAATCAAGTTGATATTTGTGTTTTCACTTCATCCATGTCTAACTAACCTTATGAATACATTGTATGGTAAAAAAATCGCTTTGGCTCTTAGAACGGTTGTAATGGTGGGTGTCTTTAGCAGTGCAACTTCCTTTAGTGTAGTCCACTTAAGCCTTGGATTTGCCTCATTTTTCTGTTCACACATTAAAATTATTAGAAAAAAGTATTTAACGGCCTGGATAAAACACTTAGGGTCTGTTCGGCCAGGCAGATCCCACGGTATTACGAGGGATGGAATCGACAATATCCTTGGATAAGCATGACGAGCCAAACAGATCCAGTGAACTTGTCCAGGGATATAAGCCATCCTATGGATCTTGAGGCAATTCATCATTACCTTAAAATTGATCCTGTCCCTTGGTTGAATGGATTGAAAGGTAAAGTCTCGGGATAGGCGGGGCATGCCAAACAGACCCAGTGAACTTGTCCCGGGATATAAGCAATCCCATGGATCTTAAGACAATCCACTGACACCACCATCATTACCTTAAAATTGATCCCATCCCTCCTACTATCCTACTATCATGGGATCTGCCCGGCCAAACAGGCCCTTAAAACACAGTGAGCCCCACAGATCCCTGCCCGGCCGGATGGGTGTGGGACGCAATCCGCGTCCGATCCGCGGATACCTCGAGGGAGTAGGACGCAATCCGCGTCCCCACGGATCCACGGAAGCCCGACAGACAGGGACTGACTCTGCCTGTACCTAGTGCACGGTGGTGGGTGCTGTGTGGTGCCCACCACAGTGTACGGATTTTGTTCACCCGGTTGTCCTTTTTTGTCAAATGATTATGACATACGACCACAAAAATAGACACATCCAAATTTTAAGTAGACCACACCACATGAAAACAGTGGTGATTGAACACCCACGGCTAAAAACACCTCTGTGACCCAACCAACAGGGAGGATGACAGATAAATATTACAGTTTCCCTTGGAAGTTCTTAACTGTGGCGTTCAATCACCACCGTTTCCTATGTTGTGGTCCACCTGAGATTTGAATCTGCTTCATTTTTTACCTCATTCACGGACAAGATCTGGCAAAATGGATGGACGGCTGGATAGCACGTATAATTCACAATTCATAGTGGGGCCCACAGAGAACCGACCAGTAGCAACGTCGGTAGGGAATGGCAGGGTCAAATCCGCGTCCGAGAGATAGGAGTCCCTCATCAAGTGGTCCCCTCCATCTAGATGCCGCGTCGAATGCGGAAGCGGATTGCGTGCTGAGTAAGCGTACTGATTAAGCTCTGTAGGACTGACTGTGGATGTATTTGTCTTATCCACGCCGTCCAATTTTTTTTTTTCAGATTATTTTACAGTATAAGCCCCAAATCGAAGCATATCTGAAGCTCGAGTGGGCCACACCATAGAAATAGTGGGATAACGATATGCACCGTTGAAATATTCCTAGGGCCTACAGTGATATTTATTTGTCATCCAACCTGTTCATAAGGTCACAGAGTTATGGATGAAGGAAAAATAAAAATATAAGCTTCATCCAAAACTTCTGTGGGTCCCCAATAAGTGTCTAACGGTGGCATTCAATTCACACTAATTCCTTTGGTGTGGTCCACTTCAGCTTTGGATTAGCTTTAATTTTGGGTCTTTACACTAAAATGATCTCCAAAAACAGATGGATGGTGTGGATAATACACATATATCACGGTGGGTCCCATATAGAGTTTACTCAGTACGCAATCCGCTCACGGGTATCCTTGGCGTGATAAGCGGTTCTGTATTGCACACGTGTTTATTATTTTACACGTGGGACTCGATTTCAGTCGTAGCGATACTCTGGCCATACATGCGCGAAATACCCTTTCTCCTTTTCGCACATTCCCGAAGCTTCTATCGTTTAACAACACAGTGGCATTTTCGCAGTTGAATCTAAAAGCCATGTTATTTCCCTTTCTAATGAGGTTTACCCTAATACATCCCGATTTATTACGTTAAGATACGTCGCGACTCTAGCCGTTGGATTTGGGCCTCTTCCAATTACACAAACCGTTTATTTGGTAGTTCTCTCTTTAGATGGGAGATTCTCTAAAATACTTCTCAGATTGAATATTTCAAACCATTGATCATACGAAACTTATGGCAACCGTTTGTTTTCAAAGCCAAAGTGCCGAATTATCAAATGGTTGAAATATACTTTCATCTGTTGGTTTTCGTTCGTACAAAATAAGGCTTGTCATCTAAACGGTTTGGATCATTGGAAGATTCCCGAATTCGACGGCTGAAATCCCGACGTGTCGTATTACAGTACGTTTGGATGCGTTCGAGCAAACCTCTACCGAGAAACCCCACAATTTCCCCCCTAAGCGAGCCATCTTATAGTCCGCGGACTTTCAAAAACGAACTGTAACCCGATGGTTGGGCACCCGTACAAGGTGATCGTTACCGTTCAATAGCAAGATCCTACGATAGATCATGATTTCCCCTCAAAGATCCTTGCCATTCAATTTACGTGCGTACGAGAATATATATTGATCAATGGTTTACATTCAAGTCCACCACTCGAATGGTTAGGATCATCTTTATAGGACACGAGATCACCGAATCATGCATTGTGCAAGGTCGGTCTAACAGACTATCACTGACCAGGACGCGGTTTGGCTAGTGACCCTAACAGTAGCCAGTTAGCTGTGTCAAAGCTCAATAGGCCCCACCATGATGTATGTGTTTTATCCATGCCGTCCATCTATTTTATCAGATCATTTTGGAGCATCATACGAAAAATGATACGGATCCAAACATCATACTGTACACACTAAAGGAAACAATGGGAATTGAATTCTTACCATTGAAAATATTTTGAGGGCCACAGAAGTTTTGGATCAAGCTGATATCCGTATTTTCCCTTCATCCAGGTCAGTGTGACCATATTAACAGGTTGGATGGTAAATAAACATTACAGTGGACCCTAGAAGTTTTTAACAACGGACATTCAATCAATACTGTTTTCTGTGGTGTGGTCCGCTTGTGATTTGGATCTATCTTATTATTTTTATTATGCTATAAAATAATATGAAAAAATCTATGGACGGAGTGGATAAAATGCATACATTGTCTTAGGTCCCACAGAGCTTTGACATCAGCTAGCTTTGACACACATGGCCCCGCTGGCGGACTAGGGTTTCACTTCGTTAGGCCGAGGTGTACCTACCATTTAACCGAACCAGAAGAGAGAGAGAGAGTCGAAAGAAAACGCTAACACGAGAGAGAGAGAGACAGAGAGAGAGAGAGAGAGGCTGTTCTTCGACTATTTTGAACATATTCTCTCTTCGGACACTGCGTCCAAACCACTATAAATACTAGGGTTTCGAAACATTCCCTCTATTTTCCGACTTTCGACTTTTTCCACAACTTGATCTCCTTACATTTCCTAGGGTTTATTCGTCCTCTCTATACCAGCTCGATTCCAAGCTCAAAACCCTAATCTCCTTCTCTATCTCTCTCTTCCATGGCGGCTGAGAGACTCAGAGATTTGAGTCAGCCGATCGACGTTCCGCTTCTTGACGCCACCGTCGCGGCCTTCTATGGCACCGGATCCAAAGAAGAGGTTTCTCTCTCTCTCTCTCTCTCTCTCTCTCTCACTCTCCTTCTCTCTTTCCTTTTCTTCTGCTGTTTTTATTTTTAAAATTTTTTTTTTTCCGGTTTTCACTTGGTTTTTATATTTGAATGAGAAAAGCAGTTTTTGAGTTGATTTTTACGTCGTGGAGTTATTATAGGGGAGAAATTGTATGTATAAATGAGTTAATTAGATGAAGGGAACCTGTTAATCATGCATTGTTTGGTTCTGTCTTCTTTCGAATTTGGAGTTGATTTGGTATTATGATTCTTAAGTGATGTCGTTTTTGCTGCAATTTTAAGTGCAAGCTGCAATTTCCTGTGTCAAAATTGTGTTTTTTAAGGGGGGGATATTTGAATATTTTTTGTTGCACCCAATGCCACGTGTGTCAGATGCTTTTCATGGCTCAAGTGGGCCGCCTATGTTCAACGAGGGAAAAGGGGCCTTTAAGTTAACTGTAAAGTCAGCATTTTAATCACACACTGGAAATCCTATTTCTATCTTGGTTATTCAGAGTCTCAGACATGCAAACATTTGAAAAGTCTGGGTGTCTCTGTTAGGTAGCTGACGTTTGTGTGGGTGCTGGAAGGTGCTTTTTATGGCTTCAAATTTGGAAAGTGTGCACTGCCCCAAATGCATTGTGGAACTAATTGTAATATGGAAAAGGCACAATCTTTCAGTCCTGTAAAAGGACAAATATGCACTTTGTTCCACAATGATGTTTGTGGTTGTTCAACTTTTCTCCGCATTTTGGTCATTGTGCTCTATCCTCCCGATGGGTCCATCTTATCTACTTTATCTGAATAATATTAGCTGTTTGTGTGTCTTGAATGCTATGTCATCTTCAGTAAGTAATATACTAATCCGGCGGTGGTTTTCCTCTTATGGTGGCAGAGAACGGCAGCAGATCAGATACTGCGTGAGCTGCAAAACAACCCGGATATGTGGTTACAAGTAGTTCACATTTTACAGAACTCACAGAACCTGAATACCAAGTTCTTTGCACTGCAGGTTAGTTGTGGCTTTTCCTTCATTTTGACTCATCACATGCGTTTGTATTGAATTCTTTATATGACAAGGTTTACCGGGATTTCTTAGTGGTGTATGGATCTGCTATGACGTTGTTTTTTTTCCCCCTCTTACTGCATGCATATTTGCTTTTCCTAATAATCCAGTGAGTAGTCATTTGAATTTCCTTTTTTATTATTATCTTTAAATCTTTTGATTGGTTGCAATCTAATTTATTCAGTCACTAAAAGAAATATCTATTTGTCAAAAGAAGAAGAAGAAGATGCCGTCCTTTTATTTACAGCATTTGGTCTGAATACAGTCAGCGATTCAACATCTCCTGGTGTGCTCCTGAAGCGGCAGATCAAGTTCTTTTTGCTTGGCATGGGATAAACATAGGAAAGAAGATGACAAGGCTATGGAGGATGGCCATTTTAGCCATTTGGTGGTCCGTGTGGTTTGAAAGAAATGGGAGATGCTTCTCGGACGACTCTAATTCAGTTTAAGTTGTTATCTCCAAATCCAAGCGTCTCTTGATAGATTGGGCAACATATGTCGATTCTTTAAAGGCTACCAATCTTAGCTTTATCGGAGTCTAGTCAGTCTGCTTTCTCAGCAGACTTTCTCCCCTTTTTTTGTATCTTTTTCTGCTTTTAATATAATCGTCATCTTTCAAAAAAATAAAAAAAAAAGAAAAGAAAAAGAAGAAAAGAATCACTTGAAATTTGGTTTTGTTAGGGATTTTGGATGCGTTAACATGATCTTTGGGGGGCTGTATCCAATGAGTTGATTAGGCATCAGAACCATATTCAATTTTAGGAACTGTTGGATTCAGATGTTGTCACTTAAAAGAGAATCCCAAGGATCAGAGGTAAAAATCATAGGCGAAGCATGGTATCATCTGGAAAGAGAAGTTGGTGGAGCCAAGATATGTACATTGATGGACGTGAGTGGAGTTTTGCAATGGTATCAGACAGAATCTATCATGTTGATATAATTTTTGGCAGTAAGTCAGTAACAAGCTTACTTGTGAGGTAAAATTTGGTCTAGTTGAAGTAGAATAAAATGATAACAGCTGAAGGAATGAAGATTATTATAGTCAGGATAGTACTATCAAACCATTCAAACACTGGTGAATAAATGATACGTCAGGGGGTGTGTGTGAAGCATTGATGTTAGTGCTGCAATAGATGTGTATTCTAGAGCATACAAGGAACATGCGTAGTTGGTTCAAGCAGTTTGTGTAGTGATAGTGATGCTTCTTTTAAGCAATTTCATTGATTGTAGACTGTGTTCATGGAGCATTGACAAATGATCGCAGGCTTGTGTGTTAGCATTGAAGTGCAAAATACAAGTCAGTAAACTGAAAATGAAGGAGCTTTTTCTTCTGTCGTAAGGGTCTGCCATCTCGCAGTTCCTTTTCTTTTCTGTTTTTGTTTTTGTACTTTTGCCTTCTTTTTAATGATAGTTATCTTTCAAAAAAATAAAATAAAATGAAGGAGCTTAAATTGTTGAACTGAGTGGTAACAAGATATCATGCAGGAGGTTCTAAAGTGACGAAACTTCATGTTAGTTGTCTTAAGTTCATATGAAGGGAAGTCATCTTTCATAGTTGTGTAGGAACAAGTATTTGGATGAGATATAGAGGTAGGTCATGTTAGTTGGCTCTTAAGTTCATATGAAGCAGAGTCATCTTTCATTGTTGTGCAGGAACAATTATTTGGACGAGATACAGAGGCAGTTCATACTCATCCCACTGATAAAGTAGAAAAACTTTCAAACTTTCTAACCTGTCATAGTGTGCGGAAAAGACATGTTCTAAAAGGTGATCCTAACCTACGCTGTTATAATGAAACCATGTTTGTGGTATGTTTACATGTGATCTCATTAGTACAAGCAATGAAATTACCGGATGATTAGCTGTCACAAGTAAGTCGTAGAAGTATCTAGCCACAATCAATCAAGACAAAAAAGAACCATCTGTATTATGTTCTCCCCTATCTTGATTTACTATGAGCAGATTCACTCGTGCAAGCTGGTCTAAAAAAGACATTACAAGTTTATTCGTGGCCAGTAGCAACTGAGACTTGCAGCATACAGTTCAAGAGTGCCAAAAAAATGAAAAGAAAAGAAAAGAAAAGCTGCGATAGGTGCAGCGAGTAGGTAATGGACAACCAATGCTAGTGGGTTTTACTTCTAGTGAAGGATGCTTTGGACATTGGAAAATGAATGAATTCTGGATGGATGGGAAAAGTCAGGAGAGAAGCTGCACTATTCTTTTTAATAGATACAGCTGAGTTTAATACCAATGAGACAGAGTACCTAGCTCACAAAATGAGGACAAGGTATACATTATCAGCAGGAGTGCTTCTTACAGGATGGGACCCGAGTCAGGATGAGGTAAATCAGCAATGCTGCACAGAAACTGGGGACAAGGTATAAAATATCTGCAAGACTGCCTTTTCTACTGTGTGGAATGTGAGTCAGGATTGGATGAATCAGCGTTGTTATGTAATTGGGACTCCAGATTGCTCAAGCGTGGTAATACCATGGTAATGACCTAGCCAGTTTTGTTTGACTGGAATTCTTAGCTCCGGAAATTATTCTGCCCTTAGGCTTTATCTGGCAGCTGCCTTGTTGTAAAAATGCTGAATGATGGGTGTAGAAGCAAGTATAGCTTCATGGAAGACCTATTTTGTGACTTGCTAGGCAATCAGTTATCTTCTTATTTTTCATCTTTTTTGCAGTTCAGTGTTGGACTATATATTGGTGACATAGAAATCCACTGGTTCAAACTTGGAAAAACCTTTGTCAGGAATTTAGCACTGGAGTTTCTTTTAAGTGAATCATAAGAGCTTGCTCTAGTTATAGATTCATTAAATCAGTTTGGTCCCACATAGCTTTAGCATGCTAAAATTAAAGATTCTTTGAAAAGAGTTGAGACTGCTGAATTCCGTGGAGTAGGTTAAAAGATGAAGGAATGATAGTCCAGACATCAATGATTGAAATTTTATCCGTGCGTCTAGAGTTGACTTCATAATAGTCATGTTATCTACGCACAATTATCAATATACATGTTAATGGTTTATTGTCCTCATGGCCATATTATTGTTATTTTCAAGAAAATACTTAACAAATGTATGCCTAGGAAATGGATTTTCCCTGTTCAACATTTCAGTCATTATTTACGATAAAGATGGATCGCGCAGTTGATGTCTTCAAAATGTATAAAGTCAAGCAACTTCTTTTGAAGACTCAAAATAAGATTAGTCTTCAAATGTAAAAAGACTTGATGAAGTACTTACTGAACTTCTGTGATTTAATCTTAGAAGCCCGCCCACCCAAATAGTTGGGACAAGGGTATGATGATGACATACTTCCGTAGCTAAATGGGTCAACTCAACTAGCCCTAACTTGGTAATTGAGTAAACAAGATTGTAAAAAAAGTTGTGCCTTTTGTATTGCAGCGATTGTATGTTGACTCAGTTGTGTCTCCTTGCGATTTTTTGAAAAGAAATAAAGGAATGTGACCTGAAAATGAGATTAAAAGTTTTACTCAACGATTGGATTTTCTGAGGTTTAGGTTGGGTTGTACTTAAAACCATATCGAGACCTTCTTCCTTGCAATATACTTAGGGTGATTTTAGAAAATTTATCTTATGATTCTGGTGCAGTAAGGGCACACTATACAAATCAATCCTCTAATAAACCAAGCGAATGATCCCAACTCACTAAAGATAATAGTGGAGAAGGAAGCATTATAATAATGGATAGTTAGATTCAATAAATCACTACCACAATAAGAGAAAAAGCTTCTATGAGAAATTCAACAAAAAAAGAAAGGATAGAAAAAAGTCATGGCACTAAGCTTGAAGTCTTGTTGTCCCACATAGAAAATAAAGCAAACCCTATTAATCTCAATCCTTGACTGCTGCTCAATCTTGGTCTTGATTATATTTTGAACATCCCTATATTTATCTAGGGGAACAATCCCAACTCAGTAAAGAGAATAATGGAGATGGAAGCACTATAGTATTCGAGAAGAAGATTTGATAAATCACACCTACAAGAAGAGAAAACTCTCTTTTAAAACTTTCCATTTTCTTAAAAAAAATACATGAATGTGCACGCATACTCAATACTTATTAAGATGGCCACCCTAAAAGCTTAGGGATAGAGAAAATCATAAACTTAAAGGAGAGTGGTGGGTTAGGATATCCGAAGTGAAAGAAGCTTTTAAAAGATGAAGATAGGAAAGGCTGTAGAAGTAGATGCCATACTGATGCAAGACACATGATTTAATGCTAGCATGCAACTTGGAGATTATGAAAGAGTCCATAAAGTAATTCAACTAACAAATGATGCTAACCCACCAAGTAATTAAGAGTAAACAATATGCAATAAAATCTGATTTAACCTAAATCACTTGTTCACATGCTAAGAAATCACATAAATCAATTAAAACTAGGCCCGATGGAAGGATATAACTTCCAATTTAGCATAGGCACGTTTCACACGCAAGGGACATATTTGTAAGTTTTCTGATTAGGGTTACGAAGGGGAAAATCTGGAAATTTAAAAATTAGGGTTCATAGGATTGGGGATTTTGGAATTAGGATTTTTAGAAATTGGAAAAAGTAGAAAATTGGGGATTTAGGGTTTAGGGTAGGGTTATGGATGGAGAATCAAGGAGTTTTGATGGCGAAAGTAAGGAAAAATCAAATGATTGAGCGGTTGTTCATATGGTCAGCCTAGGGACTTGCACGTGTGAGTCGTTGGATAGGGTTTTTGGGTCCTGAATGGTTGATTTCGGTTGGGGTTGAAGTTGGATGATGAAAAGTTGAAGAAAAAAATGATTTGGATGGTCTCGGATATGAAGGAAAGAAGAGTGATGATGTTTTTGGGAAAATATCTCTTTTGGATATAAACGAAGAGAGAAGGAAGATGATAGATGGATGCCTCGCACCTCCATTGAATCGGGAATGAAATCACACCACACCCAAGCTCCAAATCACATGGAGTATTCTTCAAATCGCATCAAGAAGAGAAAACACAGTTTTTTTTTTTCTTCTTTGAATGTAATGGCATTAGGGCTTCACACACCCATATATCTTTTATAGTCTTAAAAAAGAGCTTTTAGAAAAGACGCTCTCAGATAAGATTCTCAACATATAGACAATAAATTAAAAGTTGTTCCTAACTCCCTAATCTCAACACAAATATAAGGTATACCAAAATAATGAAGCATGTAAATAATCTAAACAACTAAACTATTTTGTGGCCCATGGGGGTCCACGATCAAGATGTTCAATGGTGATCCAATAGTCCGATCATCGTGTCCACTCAATCCAACGGTCCGATGTGTCCATCAAGCTCCTATATGCAACCCACGTGCATCTTCCCATGTGGGGTCTTTAAAGATGCATGAACATGCACGTGTGGTCTTCAACGTGGCTAGGGATGTGAATTGGGCCAAGTGAGCCCCATGTAATGGCCATCTAGTCATAATGAGACTGGCTTAGCCCTCCTTTGGTATGGTGCTCGAATGTCCTCATCACATGCTAGTAGAGGTTTGGAAGTGCACATGAGATATTGGTCTATCTTTGTTGACAATGTTGTCAACAAGACTGTAAGATTGAAGGAATTGCGTGACAAATGGAGGAAAAGTACCGTGATACCCATTATAATGATAAAGGGGACGTATATAGCCGTGTTGACCATTGTGGGATTAAACTTATTCAGACATAGTATGAAGCTGTGGGAGGGAGTAATTAAGCAAAGATTAAGGCCTGGGGCAATATATATTAGAAAGTTTGGATTTATGCTAGGAAGGTCAACCAATAAGGCTCTTTTCTCACTTAGACAGCTGTTGAGAAATATACGAAGAGGTGGAAGGATCTTCACATGGTCTTTATTGACTTTGAAAAAGCATGCGATACGGTCGCTAGAGCAATAATGTGGTGTTGTTGGTAAAGAACAGAGTTTCAAGAGGATTTATTGACATGATTGAAGATATGTATGAGGGAGCAATGACAAATGTGAGGACCAATTGTGTAGAGACAAGTGAGTTTCTAATCGTTGTAAGCTTACACCTAGGTTTGGCATTGGGCCTGTATCTTTTTGCATCAATAATGGATGAGTTAACGAGGCATTTGCAGGAAGAGGTCCCGTTGTGTATGTTGTTTGCAAATGCATTACTTTGATTGATGAGGCAAAGGAGGTGATAAGTACAAAGCTTGAATGCTGGAAGGATGCTTTAGAATATGAAGGTTTCAAAATTAGTTAGACGAAAACAAAGCATATGGAATGCAATTTTGGTAATAATAGAGTAGAAATGGGTAATTAGTTGAGATTGGTGACCAAGAAGTACCCCAAAATGACCATTTTCAATATCTTGGGTCAATAATACATGGGGAGTAGAGATTGAGAAGGATGTTGCTCACATAATTAGGGTTGGATGAATGAAGTGGATATGTGCCTTGGGACTTTTTGTGATTGCCACCTTTCAGAAAAAAGTTTTCCGTGATTGCCGCATGCCAATTAAAATGAAGGGGAGGTTTTATAGGACAACTATAAGATTGGCGAGATAGAATGTTGGGCAATCAAAGAACAACATGTTCATAAGATGAGTGTAGTGAAAATGAGGATGTTAAGATGGATGATTGGTAAGACGAGGAATGATAGAATTAGAAATGAAGGCATTTGTGAGAACTTAGATTAGCACCCACTTCCTGTTTTCTCTGTTTTGTTTTAATAAAGTAATCGTTACCTCTCAAAAAAAAAAAAAAAAAAAGAAGTTGAGGAGAAGTACACTTGGATGGTTTGTTCTTTTACTACTAAGTTTGAGAATTGCACTGGTTAAGAATGAGTTGGTTCTAGTTGAAGGCTCCAAAAGGGCAATGTTGAAAAGGATGTGGGTGGAGTTAGTAAGAAATACCTGGTGACAATGGTTCAATTGAGTATATGGTCCTTAATAGAGTGGAATGTGATGTAGGACATGAAATTCAAATATGATGTGCGAGATTTCAGGCTTAAGAAGTTCAGAAGCAATTGCACAAATTCCATATCCCACATGAAAGTCCAAACATTCAATTAAGGGGAGTCTATGCGGGTCCAGGCCTACACATGTTAGGGCTGGATCGATAAAAATTATGAATCAAAAGATACTCAAAGATAAGAAATAATCATTCACACATGCATAGTAATCAGTCCTTAATCCTAGGGATTCACTAATTTCAACTCAAGGAACCCTAGGGTGAAAAAAAAGCAAATAAATTAAGGGTAATGCAATTTGGGGTTGGGGTTTATAAAAATAGGTATGAAAAGGGGAGAATAAGAGAAAACCTGAATTAAGAGACAATTCCCGCGAGCGGACAGCAGGCCAAGGCCTGGCGCACGTGCGCACTAGCCTGGCCGCACGTGCGACCGAGTCCCACACTCGGAAACTGATTCCTTGGCCCTGGTTGGCCAGCGGTGGGCTCCAAACCCGCAAAGTTTCAGGGCGATCCGAGCTACGGGCTGTGCGCGGAGCTCCGCCGAAGTTTCAGCCCTCCTGTAAGGTCAGATTCTGGAAACTAGCTGTAGTGAGAAGATCCGTTGCAAAATTGATGGATTCGACTTGAGGATGGCTGTAGAAGGTGAGATATATGGATGGAAGAGGGTAGGGGCGGATTGAGATAGACCTAGCTTCGCACCACGATAGTTAGCCCTTCGAAAAGGGAGGCTTCGCACCCGCTTGATTTTTTTTTCACTACTCAGAAACTCAGAGCAGAAAAAACAAGCAAGAATTTTTTTATTCAACTTTAATGAATCAAAAGAACTACAAGGGGTGCCTATTTATAAGAAAACTCTATACCTCAAAACTCGCGCCATGTGCGCAACCTATTACTTGGCGATGAAGTAAACTAAAATAAAAACTAATTAAATAAATTTAAAGCGTTCATGAAATTATAAATAACATGAATAATCAAGACCTAAAATATGAAATCAATCCGACTAGTGGGCCTCGATCATGAGATCCCATGATGGGCTTTACTTGATTATTGGGCCCACTCTAATGAACCAAAACTCCGTCTTCTAACTAGGAGACCCTCCCTGGACGTCATCATCGAGCCAGATCGATGGTGGGGCCCTCCCTCTCATTCCGTACGTGTGTAGGAGGTGGCGTGCGTACGTGTGATGTCTCCATCAGAATGGTGGAACATGAGTACTTCACCCCAAAGACCCCAATTAGTCCCGCATGATTATTTATTTATTTATTTATCGAGGAAGGCAAGACCCCAAATAGTTGAGACAAGGCGCGAACGATGACGACGGCACACATAATGTGTCTTCTTCAGTGTGGTCATAAAGCCCTTATCGTTTTACACTTGCTGAAGCTTGTAGGTTATAACCACTGGTGTTAGGATGAAATCTATTAATGCATTTTCTTTGAGGATGATTTGGTGTTAATCGATGAGATTTGGGAGGGTGCAAAAGCTAAATTGGAAGTTTGCAAAAAAAAACTCTCTAGATTCTATAATCTTTAGAATTAGTAGAGTGAAGATGGGGTACTCGGATAGGGTTGTGGCTTTTGTCAAAACAGGTGTCAGGAGATTCCTCAAGGCAGTTTGTTTCTTCACCTAGACTCATTGTTCAAAAGGATGGGGAAGTCAATGAGGATGTTTTTGATAATTGTATTAAAGTCGTGCTAAGGAGGTGGAGATGTGCTTGTGTAGTGCAACGTTCGAAATATCGGTATCGTGTTATGTATCACATCCTTGGGATACAGATACGTATCGGTTATCGCACGGGATATATCTTTTGTATTGAGTAATTTATCACACATTTTGAAAAAAAAGGGGAAACATTGAAAAAATGGTTGAATTTTTCAATGAAAAAAATCATGGAGTTAGAATCAAAGGTCCAACTCCATGATTTTTCATGCAAAACATGAAGAACCAATGGATTTGTAACCATTTAACACTAATTTAACATAATTTCAACAAAAAAGGGATTGAAAATTAAAAATGTTCCCCGGATTGAACATGTGGGATATATCGGCATTACCTGTGCGTTTCGTATCGCATAGGTGGGATACAAGATATATCGTGGGATATATATGCCGATATTGTCGATATTTAAAACATTGGTGTAGTGTTGTGGTTTTTATCATATGAATGGTTGGAATCTTTCATTAATGGAAGAAGCTAAGAAATCTGGAGTTACAATAGCCATAGGGGAAAGTCTCCAAATTCTAAACCATGTCTAAAGACACCCTTGCGTGACACATCCATCTTCAAAATGTGACTCCAAGAACATGGGGAAGAACACTTGAATTTATTCCTGTATTTCCTCAACCCAATCGCCTAGTCTCCAAGGGTAATCCTCCTGTGACCTTGCCACCTTATGACATTAGATCAGTCACCATCTATCATTGTTATCACTGTAGTGCCTGAGCATACATGGAAATGCTCTTTGACGCCCAACCACAAACCTCTACCTCTACTCTGTTTGAATCAAAACACCTAGCTCGACCACAGAAGACATTCTAAACCACACTCCACCGAGTAATCCCACCAATGCATGTAGGATCCATATTGCCTATCAAATTGCTGTCGAGATTAAGCTGTAAGATGTTAAAGGGAATGGGTGTTCCCATTGTATGGATATTAGTCTAGCATCTTCATTCTTCAATCAATTTCAGCCACCATGTTTTAAAGTTGTCACAATTTACAGAAGTGAACTCTTTACACACCAAAAATGAAGAGATAATGTGGCATTTGATCCGCACAATGACTTTTCTTTTTTGCTTCCCTTTGATTTGTAAAGGCCCCATTATTGCAGACCTTCTGGATTGACCATATCATCGCTAGGAAACACCACAGAATCTGCCCTTGGGACTGCTGAAGCCAACCTCCCCATCATCTCAAATGGAGGAGACCGACTCCAGCATATAGCCCAAGCAACACTAAACAGGTCCAAACACTACCACACCTCGTGGGCAAAAAGAGCATTGAAGAATGTGATTGTGCACATATTCCATGGAGCTGGGAGTGAGATATATGATAAAATAGAATATCTTTCCATGAAGCCTGAAGAGCTGTGATGGCGGATTCAGGTATGGGAATGGGGAAGCTTCTGTTGCAAAATTTTAACTAGTACAGATGAGGAGGTGAAGACGCCCCAGGGAACAGAGGTTGTGAGATCAGTTAATGGAGCCAATCGGCAATGGATGGACATGTGCTTGACTTGGAAATATGCAGGGTTTTCATCGCACACCCTAAACTAAACCCTTTCCTAACTCGAGTCCAGATTTAACTTAAAACCTCATCCAAATTCATCTAAACCGATAACTAAATCTCAGCAAAACTGGGAGAAAAATTGAATGGTGTGGGACCGAACCCAACCTAGGTTTGGGGTCCACACCCCATGATTTTTGGAGACCTTTCAGGGACATGGAAACTACCTCTTCTACGTTATGGGGCCAAATTACATAGCCGAAATTTCCTTTTAGGAATTTTATTTCTTCCAAAGCAAAGACTGCCTGTTTACAAGGGTGGGGAAGGGTGCCAAACTCCTTTTCCCATAACTGATGCTTTGCTCAGATTCTCTTATTTGAGGTCATTCTTGGAGTCATTTTTTCCCTGAAAATTGGAAAGATGTTATCTTTTGATTTTCAGAAAAATTAAACAGAAACAAGGTTTCTAGCCATCCTTGTGTTGTGGGCTAGTGGCTTTCATATATATATATATATATATATATATAGCCGGATGGTATATATCCGGATGGTCAGCCGCGCACCAGTTCACAGGAACTCGTGCGAACTTTTTTGAGAACCCATCATACGTGATGTGTATCCAAAATCTAAATGGTCCACGTGATGCAGCGCCTCATGAAACCTCCCAGTCCCACTTTTTACTTTGATCCAAAACTTTCGTGGGCCATGAAAAATGAAAACAGTTTCCTCCCTTGATTTACATTTCTCTTTGCTCTGGCCCACCAGAATTTTAGATCTGGGTGAAATTTTGTCCCTTGGGGTTTAATGGGATTCCGCATCACATGGACCGTTCGGATTAGACGCCCATGACACGTGTGCAAAGGTGCGCTGGTGAGCATGACTCTCTCTCTCTCTCTCTCTATATATATATATATATATATATATATAACCTCCGTTAGAACATGCTGGTTCTGTTTACACTTGGGAACAAGAGTGAGAGAATGAGTTCAAAGCTTGAGCGTCAGCTAGATAAAAAGATCCTTCGACTAAGGTTACTACAGAGGCGATTGATCATATGCATCTTGTCGAGCCCCACCAGCCAAGTATATATATATATATATATATATATATATATATATATATATATATATATATATATATATATATATATATATATATCTTAGTGTGGGACATGGATGCAAAATGCTGTACTTCTTTCGACATACTTAGGTGGCATAGTTTAGCTAAGTTTTTTTTTTTTTTTTTTTATTGTAAGTGTTGGACATGGATGCAAAATGCAGTACCTATTTCAAACTGCTTAAGTGTCATAGTTTGTGTGTGACTACGAACGTGAAGGAATAACATAAAATAAACGAATTTAACTGCCTTGAAAAGTGTATGTGAGCACCTCTTCTTTAGTTAGCACTGTGGACAGATTGATCTTTGAGTCGGGTTGCAATATATGCATCTTTATTTCTAAAATAAACTAATTTAACTGCCTTGAAAAGTGTATGCGAGCACCTCCTCTGCCGTGGCTTTGCTGCAAGTGACCTTTAGTTCTGATACATCATTGGTTTTTGTTCAATCAGGACTTATGCGTGAAAGTTTTGGCATGCTCTGTTATTGCTTTGATATTCCTTTTTTCTTCTGTTATGCTTCTCTATATTTCATGTTTTTTCTTATTTCCGCTGTTCAATAGAAAATATCTTGCTACCATTACTAGGGAGTAGTTCTGCATTTATAGGACTGCTGACTAAGCTTATTTCTGCAGGTCCTCGAAGGTGTCATTAAGTATCGATGGAATGCATTGCCTGTTGAACAACGAGATGGAATGAAAAATTACATATCAGATATTATTGTACAGGTATATATACAATCTTAATTTATTGTAATATTGCCACCAGCATATAAACATTCTTGATATTTATTCATTGAAAAAAAGAAAAGAAAAGAAAAAGCAATATAGTCACTTCAAATAGTCACAATTTCTGTTTCTGTAATATACACTCCATATACTGTTGCAAGTTATGACTGTCATTGATGTTTCTCTTGTATAGCTTTCAAGTAATGAAGTCTCTTTTCGGCGGGAAAGGCTTTATGTCAACAAACTTAATATTATATTGGTTCAGGTAAAAACCAAAATGGTTTTGCAGTTTCTGCAATTTCCTTCTTCTAGATGTTTCTGTCTTTCAACATTTTCCTATACTAACGAAGTTTCACTATATCCGACTTCCAATTTCCTTTTTGATAACATACACTGCCTGCAATACAGGTTCTCAAGCATGAGTGGCCGGCTAGATGGCGGACCTTTATTCCTGATCTTGTTTCAGCTGCAAAGAGTAGTGAAACGATTTGCGAAAATTGCATGGCTATATTAAAGGTTCTTTATTTTTTTGGATATTGTTTTGCTCTTTTTCCTTTGAATGTTCATCTCAAATGTAATTTACAGCCACTTGATGAGAGTTATATTGCATGGGATTAACATAAACTACAACCATCCAGCTTCTCAGTGAAGAGGTTTTTGATTTCTCAAGAGGGGAGATGACTCAACAGAAGATCAAAGAGCTTAAACAGTCATTAAATAGGTAATAGTCACAACCAAACCTCTTGGATTCCGTCCTTGGTCTATGTTGTTGGCTGATTTTGCTATGTGATAGTTTGTGATGAAGCCATATCCGTTAGTTTTTATTTTGAATTTGAAAATCTTTTCTATGGTTTATTATAGGGTTGAAACAAATTAAGCAGTGTTCTCCTTTCTCCCCATTGTTTTGTTTGCCTGTTGATCATTTGTAGTACTTATGTAAAGTCTAAGTGGCTCAATCGGTTGTGTTTTCTTATGCCTAGGATTTCCATAAGCAAATATGCACAGAATTGATAGTTGGGATGGCTTTTTATCTCTAACAGCATGCAGCTGAAAGATTCAATCTCCAAGTTTGTTTATGTATTTGAGAACAGATAGACATCGTTGTACCCGGTTGATTTATTTTGAAACCAAGAGCTGCTTCTCCATGCACGGGAAATGATACATGGGATTATGATTTCACTTTTGGGGATTCTTGTGGTTCCTGTTTCGGAATCCATAGCCTTTATACATCCTCCAAAAGTTCAAATGCCTGCTTTTCTGGAAGCATACTTTGTGTGATAACTTAAGTTGTTATCACTTAATTATCTTTAACTGCATATGTGTGCATGGTGATTGTTTCAAGTAGGAAGAGCATATTTGTGAATGGTCATGCAATGATGTGAGGTTTTCTGAATGGTTGTTATTCAGTTTAAAATGATCTCTTATTCATTGAAAACAATAACTAATTTTTATTGATAAATAGAAAAATGTAACAAATCATTAAAAGCATAAACTTATTTTATTGTCTTTGGTGAAAAATATTGTGTAAGCTGTGTAGCCCGTAGCATACGCTATTAGCAACTTATGCCATTTTCACACGCTACATAGCATGAAGGCTATGCTACGCTGCATAGCGTAAGCTATTTAAAACACTGTTATCATCAAAATAGAATCTTCCAACTTTTCATTTTGTAATCATGGAATGCATTTCTTTTTTCTGCTATAAGTTGCTAGCCAGCGAACAGTACTTTATGGGCTTTTCTACTATTTGTAATCAGTCATGTACCCGACTTACTGATTGTTTTTTTTTTTTTTTCTCTTCTTTTTTTCCTTTCTTTTTTTGGTTTGCTTACAGTGAGTTTCAACTCATTCATGAGCTATGCCTGTATGTATTATCTGCTTCCCAAAGGACTGAACTTATACGGGCAACGCTAGCAACATTGCATGCTTTTCTATCATGGATCCCGCTTGGCTATGTTTTTGAGTCTCCACTGGTTTGTGCCTCAACGACTACGGAATTTTTGTTTCACAGATTTTTTTGAAACATTTTTCATGTTTTTATTTAGCAGTAGGCTTTACTCTTTTTTTTTTCCCCATTGTTTCACTTCCCAATTAACATGCCACACAGGTCTTATGCATATATTTCTGCTTTCTTTGGTTATGACAGCTGGAAACACTACTAAAGTTCTTCCCTATGGCATCATATCGGAATCTTACTCTCCAATGTCTAACAGAGGTAAGGATCTGTTCCAAGGTACCATAGAGATCCATATTTTAACATCTTGCTTCAGAAATACTGAACATTGTACATTTTCTCATTTCCTTCTATTTACAGGTTGCTTCCCTTCAATTTGGAGATTTTTATGACATGCAATTTGTCAAATTGTATACTATTTTCATGGTCCAACTACAGGTATTTTCTTTTTTATATTTATTTTTAGGTGTCTGCATGTTTGTACGCATGTATGCATAAGTTGTATGCTTAGAATTATTTTTCGATTTGGATACATGTTTTCTTGGATCCCAATTATTGATTTCATTACTATTAATCACTTCTGTTTCACTTTGTTCTACATCTGCACTGAATACTGAGGTTATGTTTGATGTTCTCCAGAGCATTCTTCCACCTGGAACAAGCATCCCTGATGCTTACGCGAATGGTTCCAGCGAAGAGCAGGTAACTCTCTATATTTTCAGAAATGCTGCCCGAAACTTATGATACCCGCATCTGCATCTTTATACTGAGTTCTAAGATGCCAATGATTTTGCCTGATTTGGTCCTTTTGGTTGCTTGTTCAGGCATTTATTCAAAATCTGGCACTATTTTTCACTTCGTTTTACAAGGCAAGTTTCTTTACTCAGCATAGTTTGCACTATACAGAACCTGTACGTTCTTGTAGAATAAAATATGACTGCATCAGTTGCAAAGGCAATAGTGTATGATAAATATGAAGTGATATGCATTCCTCTGGCCTTTGGTTTTAAAGCTTGGTGTTCTGAAACAGGCCTGCATTTGTCTGTCAAATTATGGATGCTGTGTTCATTAATGTTCGTAGAGTGACAAATATACTGGATTTAGTATTATATCCCGTTTTTATGTTTACTGGTTTGCTGCACATGTAATTGGATGGAACTTGCTTAGTGACTCTGATAGTGTTTTTCCTATGCAGTCCCATATCCGAGTACTTGAATCCACTCCAGAGAACAGATCTGCACTTCTAATGGGTCTTGAATATCTAATTGGCATTTCTTATGTTGATGACACAGAGGTTTTTAAGGTAGTCATGTTAACTGCATGCCTTCCTTTCTTCGTAATTGAGTTTGCATAGTCTTACCTTGTCTGTGTCAAATGCATGGACAGGTATGCTTGGATTACTGGAACTCTTTAGTCCTTGAGCTGTTTGAGGCACATCATAACCTTGACAACCCTACTGCCGCTGCTGCAAGTATGATGGGGCTTCAGGTACTTAAGATATGATGCTTTTTACTGCTATTGTGCCTAAAGTTTCATAGTTTCAATATATGGCATGGGTTATTATTAGCGTTATTTTTTAAAACTAGCGTTGGAAGGATCATGTTATTTCTTCTAGCTTCTTTAAGTTGTGTAAAGTGCCATAGCTGCCAAATAAGGGCTGAATTTTACATAATTAAATGTGTAGAAGGATATTTATCCAAAAAGTTTAAAAAGTGCAGAGGGGCTCTTTGGTTCTTGGTTTTTATTCTCTTGCAGAGCATGCCTTGATAGAACTTGCATCGGAAGCTCTCACTATTTTACAACCTTTAGTGGTGGCTTCCATTAACCATACGAGTCTGGCAGCCTCGAATGTTTCAACTAGGGCTGAAAGTCGGGCGGGTTGGTGCTCAACCCTAACCCAACCCGAGGTTCCTATACCTCAACCCTAACCCAACCCAACCCAACCTCGGGTTGGGAATTCTCAACCCAAGCCCAACCCAAGCGGGCTCGGTCGGGTTGATCGGGTTGGTCGGGTGCATATGTGCTAATATTTTCATTAATACATTAATTTATTATATTTCAATATAGGATTTATTTTTTGTATCTATGATTTTATTAATTATATATATGTGATTATTCATCATAAAGAACTTCATTTTTTTCTTTAAAAAAACAAGCTAAAATATATGACTACTACTCCTTTAAAAGTCATGTAGCATAGCACACAATCTATTTGGGAGAGAGAAATCTAGAATACCTTGTTAGCTTGAGTCCTTAGAAATGACGTGGACAAATGAGACCCGACATCACTAGTGTGCCTTCGACACAAACGATCCACACTCAATTATAATTTATAAGTAACTTATATATTGATCGGGTTCAGGTTGGGTCGGGCAACCCGAGACCTCAACCTGAGCCCAACCCAAGTTTTATCGAGTTGGTGTTTATATAGCCCAAGCTTGAGATCGGGCCCAATATATCCTGACCAAGCCCAACCCATTGTCGGGTCGGTCACGAGTCGGTCGGGTTGAACCTGCCCAACTTTCAGCCCTAGTTTCAACTGTTCTTTTGTGGATATTTTTAGTTACTGTTCTCTTCCTACCATATTCTCAAACGAATCAGGAACAATATTCTCAGTTGACCTGAACAGAGTTATGAGGTTTTCTCCTTGCACTTTGCATATCATTATGGTGATGTTATACACATTGGAATGGGTCGATTACACTTAATTTTGGGAAGGACTGAGTTACCCAGAAATCATTTAAGGCCAAGGGCCCAAGACAACATTCTTACCAAAGAGTGGAATGTTACACCATCGAGATGTTTCCCCCCAATACCTTGCTGAGCTCGGAAGCAAAGGACCCTTGTGATTATTTTGTAGGGACACCCAATGAATCTAATTGGCTGAAATATTTTAGATGCTTTGCAACTTTTTTGGGACAAGCAAATGAAAGACGCATTGATTTCTTTCTATAATCTTGTATAAACATCGAAGGAAACATGTTCAAAACAAGATTCGTCGAAAGCCCTATTTCGTTTGAAATATATTATCCAATCAAAGGAAAAAAAGGAAATTGGAGGTTTTTTCATATCTACGGAATTCCGGCCCACAACTTTCGATGGATTCATGATTAGCCCACCAAATACCATTTGCCATAAGCCAATTCTTTTCTACAGGTACTAGAAATTACACACTCAAATCTTGAAGAAAAAATCGAAATGAAAGTTTTTTTTTTTTTTTTTTTGGATTTTTTTCCGTATTTAGATTGTCGCCAAAATTCTCAGGGTAGTATCTACAACGAATTTATCTCCGACAACCATTTTATCGTAGAAATTGTCGAAATTTCAGCGACATTTGCTAGATAAACGAAATTAGTAGGTTTCAGTATCACCGGTGTGGCGACACTGAAATTATCGATGATATTATCGATTTCTCGTCGATAACTTAAACACTGATTGAATCACATTGTTTCTTTTTATTCGTCTTTGTTTGCCTCAGAAAATCGGTCGAGGCCTACTTTGGATAATCCAATTTTTCCCTAAATTTCTCCCAAGGAATTGTGTGTGCTTGAAGCTCCCTTTTTTGAGTAAGAAATCAAGGATGCCGTCTTTGCGGCGCCGATAGGTTTCCTTTGGCCTTTTTTTTCTAAGTTTTTTGGGATATTTTAAAATTGGATGTTATCTCTTATCTTTTTTACTTTCACTCCACCGATTCGATAGTCAGAGCTATGTGTGACTCTTTCATTGCCCTCATCCCCAAAATTGAAGCTGCCTTTGACCTCAAGGACTTTCATTCCATCCACATGTTGGGGGACCCTTGCGTGATCCTAGTTAAAATTCTTGCTATTAGGATTAGACTAGTGCTTTTTAACGTTATCTTCAAAGCCCAAGGGGCCTTTCTAGCTAACAGGCAAATCCTAGATGGTTCTTTGATAGCCCATCAATGCATTGACTCTTGTTTTAGAGATGGTTAGGGGGTCTTGTTTGCTAGTTGGATATAGAAAAGCATTTGACTATGATGATTGGGTATATGTCAACTACATGCTTGGTAGGTTTGGTTTTGCTGCGAAATGGCATAGCTGGATCAGCTCATGCCTTTCATCTGCTTCTTTCTCCATTTTAGCTAATGGATCTCCCAAAGGTTTTTTCTCTGCCTCTAGGGGTCTTAGGCAGGGAGATCCCCTATCCCCCTTCCTCTTTATGATAGCTTCAAATGGTCTTAGTTGTATGTTGAAAAATGAGGAGTCTATTGGCCTATTCGAGAAAGGTTATTCGATGCTTTGAGGCCATTTCTGGTCTCAAGATAAACCTTTTAAAAGTGAATTGTTAGGCATTAACATCCCTGATGATTTTCTTTCTTCCCTTGTAGATGTGTTTAGGTGTGAACCTGGATCTTTCCCTTCCAAGTATTTGTGCCTTCACCTTGCATTGACAAGCCGGCCAATCATCTCTAGGATGTGTTGTTGAGAGAATGGAAAAGGAATTAGCCTATGGAAATGGCAATACTTATCTTTGTGTGGCTGTCTTTCTTTAATTAAGTTGTCCCTTTCTAATGTCCCTTCATATTTCCTTTCACTGTTTCATGCCCCAAGTCGGTTATCTTGAAAATTGATAAACTTAGACGAGATTTTCTATGGAAAGGAAGCTCTCCTAATCACAAATTCCACTTGCTTAGCTGGTCTGAATTCTGTAAACCTTACACGGAGGGGGGAGCTGGCATTACAACTTTGACGGATGTCAATTCCACTTTCTTAAGGAAACAGCTTTTGCGGTTCAGAACCGAGTCAGGAAATTGGTGGGCGGAAATCATAGCTTCTAAATACGGATCGAGGGAGGTTTGATGGTTCACCAAACCTTCCTCCAATTATAGAGCATCCTCGCTTTAGAAAGCTATCTCTAGACTAAAGATCTCCTTTATGGAGGGAGTCTGTTTTAGTCTAGGAGACGGCACTAGGATCAGATTCTGGTTAGATCAGTGGATTTTGGACAATTCCCTTTCCAATATGTTTTCAAGTTTATCCAGAATCTCTTCCAATTCTTCAATCTCTATTTTTGAATGTTTTTCCTCTGTTGGATCAGGAGCTTGGTATACTCCTTGTAGAAGGGCCATGACAAAGGAAGAATCTGAGGCTTTCCTGGATCTCCTTCTGCATCTCTAAGGCGTTAGGCCTATTCCCAAATCAGAAGACCGCTTACATTGGACTGTTTCCTCCTCAGGCCGATTCACTTTCAAATCTTTTTACAAGTTCGTCAGAGCAACCTCAACCAATCAGAGATCTGTCTTCCCTTCTTTCTTCTCGTATTACAAAGCCCCTCCCCAGATTTCTGCCTTCATTTGGCTGCTGACAAGAGGGAGAGTTCTAACTGTGGACAACCTTCAATGGTGAGGTTTCGTTCTCTCTAATGTCTACCTTCTCTGTCTCTGTAAGGCGGAATCCATTCCTCACCTTTTCCTCCACGGTTCGTATGCTGCTGAAGTTTGGTCTTCCATCTCTAGTAAATTCCAAGTTTCTTGGGTGATGCCAATCTCGATTCAATGTCTCCTGTTTGCTTGGAATGGTGAGCATCTTGAGAGGAATTGTAAGGCAATGTGGAAGATGTCTACAATGGCAACTCTTTGGGCACTTTGGAAAGAAAGAAATAATTGCTGTTTTCCAGATGGTCTTCCTCTCCTTCTACTGTTTTGAATCATATCATCTGGGATCTGAAGGGACTGGTTGTTTAGTCCGAATCTCTTTGACAGAATTATTGTCTCCTTGACCTTGGATTAGTTTCGTTGGTTCCTGGAATCTTGGTTTCGAGTTGTATAGTAGTTTTTAAGGTTATTTTCTGTTTTTTTTTTTTTTTTTTTTTTTTTCTTTCCCCCTTTGTTTTCTTCTCTTTGTGACGTTCTACTTTTTTTTTTTTTTTTTACACATGCACACACCCCCCACACACTCACGCTAGTGGAATTTCACCACCCATGGATACTCGAACCCTTGACCGGGTGTTGAAACTCCTGAGAGTATACCACCCGAGCAAGAGTAATGTTCTACTTGTCTTGCTGTTTCGTTTTAGCGTTTTGCCCTTTAATGCAATTCTTTTCAATCTTCAAAAAAATAAAAAATAATCCAATTCCAACCAAGGCTAATTTCAACCTTCGTCTGCTTACAACAGAATAGAAATTAACAATTGACTCAAATATAGCATCTTTCTTTTGTTCTCGTCATTAACCACAGAGCTGTGAAATCAGTCACCTTTTAATCACAGTGCCCTGATTTTTTTTTTTTTGCCTCCAGTTGATTTTCTTCTTGGATCAAATCTTGTCATACTCAACCTTTAGAAGTTTTTTGAGGGTTAAATCAGATTTATTAAAAGAAAAAGCTATAAAAAAGATGCAGATAAAAAAAAAGAAAGAAAGGAGCCCAAAGAAAAGTTAAAACTACAGATAAAGAGAAACACAAAAGAGCCCAACCCCTAATATTAGCACATATCATTCAAAGTTAGTTAGGACATGATCTCTCATGTATTATGCCTTCACGAATACTAGAATTGAGCAAACATGCACTCTCTCCCCAAATTCAGTCTACCCCTAGGATTCTTTCCTGAAATAGGCAAATAATTATGACCTTTTTTTTTTTTCTCTTTAAGGGAGATTTGCAGTAATAATAATAATTATTTTATATATATATATATATATATATATATATATATATATATATATATATATATATATATATATATATAAAATACTTGTTCATGAGGAATTGCTTCCGTTGCTATTCATCTTAGTCGTTATTTGAATGGTCATTGAGGTAACCACTTCAGTCTCTTGGATACGGATATGGAAGTACTTCACTGGCAATTTTGTCTTAGTTGTTGCCATCAGAAGGGAACTGCGTTGTTATGTTCAAAGGCTGGCAATGTTACTTTGTTCAAAGTTCTTCTAGAACCTCTACTTCAAACATCTCTTCTAGCTGATAGATTATGTATCGTTTCTCCAAAATTAACATATTGTTTAGTTTTGTATTCATTATAAGCATCTCACTGTTTGATGTTTCAGCATTAATATAGGAATTTTTATTACTTATCTCTGGGGCTTGATCTAGATTATTATTTACTGCTGTCTTTTATGCCATACACCGTTTCTGGTTTTGATCTGGCTAGTCCATCTTTCTTTGTCGCACACTGAATCTGCAGATGCCAATGCTTTCTGGGATGGTTGATGGCCTTGGTTCACAACTTTCACAAAGACGGCAGCTCTATTCTGGTCCAATGTCAAAATTAAGGATGCTTATGATATGTCGTATGGCTAAACCTGAAGAGGTTTTGATTGTGGAAGACGAAAATGGCAATATTGTGCGTGAAACTATGAAAGACAATGATGTCCTTGTCCAGTATAAGGTCTGGTTCTCATTCTTCTTTGCCTAGATCATGGTAGCTTGCATTCTATGTTGATCCTTTCCTTTGGTGAAATTTAATTCTTTAATTAAGCTGATTATATATTCCTATGAGGCACTCTCTGTCCATCCAATTCCATTTGGTTACTTTGATCCCCAAACAATTTAATTTTGAATGCGTTTCTGTTTTAGTGATCAAATGGAAAAAAATAATTTAAATGGTTGATAAGAAACCAAATAAAGAAGCATAAAGGAGATACAAAATGAGCATATTGTTCCAAACAATTTTTTTTCCTCTTTATCTATTTTGGGTAAATGCATCAACTTCTTCTCCTCTACTTATTTTATTGATAGTTGGAAGCTTTATCAGGCAAATAGAAGAAGAAGATTACCACAAAGCAAGGTCACCACAAATTTGGGAATATAAACCGAATCCCTTGCCTGGTCGATTTGTTGGGGTCTACATGACCTTTCCAGCCCAGCTTTCCTATAGTATAAGATAGGAAAGGAAGTCCAAATTTCCCTCATTTCCTCAACGCAGTTTACTAGTTTCCATGGATATGCTTCAGGTGAGATGCATATCTTACTTGGAGGAGACCCTATTTATGGTAGGTACCACCTGCTAATGACTTAGGTCCTTCAACCAACTCAGGGGGCCCAGATTGCTTCCTCATCAGAACTCTGCGTCTCCTATACATGCTTCATAAGCCTTCAAAATCCCTTGTCTCGAGTAATACTCCCTATCCCAGCTAGATCTGCATTACCCAATTAAATACCCCAGATACTATCAATGAACCCCAGCTAGTGCTGTCCACCTTGTATTTTGGAAGGCATGGTTATTGGCGACGGCATTGCAAGAAGGCACGGATACCAAAGATTGTTCCTTTAGGAGTCTGGAAGCCAAAGTCCCATGCATTGAACATAAATTATCAATGGGCAAACACAATTCTGCAAATTCATCTTCTCCTAGCTAGAGGCAACATTCATTGGTGATAAATTCCTGTCTGATGACCCAAAAATTAATGGTCAGGAACTTATCAAGACTCGCTACTCAGCAAAATGTGATGACCCGTGGGGGGCCTTTTGAGTGGCAGATTCTAGCTGTATGGCTGCAGTGTCACCATGTCCCATTAGATGCCTATTTAAGGATTGAATACCAAACTTGTGCTCTACAATAAGAGGATCCCCGAAAAAACTCGAGTACCTGAGTTGGATACTTAGATATCGGTTATGGGAAGGGTAATGGATCCCCCAACTTTGAGACATTATTTATAGTCAGGACTTCATAGTGGATTTCCCCAATTTCTGCCATTAACAAAAGAAAAGTAAGAGGGAAACGTGTTAACTCGG
This sequence comes from Magnolia kwangsiensis, assembly GCA_037074715.1. Taxonomy (NCBI): domain Eukaryota; kingdom Viridiplantae; phylum Streptophyta; class Magnoliopsida; order Magnoliales; family Magnoliaceae; genus Magnolia; species Magnolia kwangsiensis. Next base: position 202,347,286 of record CM073571.1, read on the forward strand.
CTGCCTGTTTTAAGATGATTATACTTGCAGGTTGCTACCAACTTTGCTGTACATGTATTCCAAGAATTTGGATTTAGAGGATCCATTCATATTTCATACCTGATTCTTGTTGTACATGATACCCGTAGTTGAATCAAGTAACAGTCTCCAGATGATTCCCATGTCCAAATCTTTGTCCATTCTTGCCTTGGGAATGATGACTCCCTCCAAGGTGTGAAGAAGCTGACTGGAAGGGGCAATGTTGTTGTCATTCGGGTTTCATAGAAGAGGGTTCCAGACTACTTCGTGGTTGATATGGATAAAACACTGCTGTACTGGAATATCTTTATTTGCTGCCTACCTTTAGAGACTTGTGAATGGAAAGCTTAGAGGATGATCAAAATACCTTTTTCCTCCTCCTCACTTCAATTTGGTTCGACAGTGATCCTAAAAATATCTTGTCCAAAGCTCAATAAGTGACAATGTAAGGGAATGTTGACTATCGACAGGTTAGATGAGTTGGGGTTTGATCACTTTTTGAAGTCCTTAAATGGAGGTCATTGAGTGCATTGATGGAGAAAATCACACTCTTAGCTTTTAGAGCTGAATAAGAATCATATTCATAAAAATATGCTTGTCTTTCAGTGGATTCACCTCCTGGAGATTCTGGGATTTATCTCATGATGTCTTTCTACTTATGAACTTCAATGTTATTTCCACCTCTCCTAGTCACAACTATCGTTTTCGAAAGCATGGAGCTCCTCCAAAGGTGGCCCGATTTTGTGTTTGGTGGGTAGGAATAGGTTTCTTACTGTAGATAATCTCTGAAAGAGAGGATTGGTGCTTCCGAATATTTGCATTATGTGTATGAAGGACACCCAGTTGGTGGATCATTTATTTCTTCATTGCCCCATTTGCGAGGAAAATTTGGAAAGCTTTCCTTTCAACTTCAAATTTCAATTGGGTCATGCTGGGCTCCATACCCTTTTTTTGGTATAATGGCATAAAGGTGGGGTTGGCCAAGACGGTAAGGTGGTTTGGTGGCTAGCGGCTACAGTTACTTTTTGTGCTATTTGGGGAGAGAAATAGGCGTTGTTTTGAGAACAAATTGGAACTGGATGGACAGATTTTTAGGAAAGCTGTGTCTTGGGTTATTGAATAGGCTTTGGGGTTTAAGTTGGATCATTGTGTCCTCGTAGCCCTTTTGGGTTTGTAATTTGTTTTTTTTTTTTTTTGTGGCCGGTTACTTAATAAATGATTTCATTCTGTAAAAATAATTGTTATTTCCACTTTGTTATTCTCACACCTGGCTCAATTTACAGATCATGAGGGAAACACTGATATACTTGTCACACCTTGATCATGAAGACACTGAACAACAGGTATGGACTTAATAATCACTCTTGTTCTTCCTAAGCTGTAGGCCTGTTTAGCTGGGTTATGAAACATATCTGCCAAAATATCTTTCGGTCTTTATTTGTTGCACGCGGTGTGTTTTGTAATGAAGAGCCTTGTTTTCTTTGTTTGTAGGAGTTGAATATTGAACTGGTTGTACTATATTATTATTTTGCTGCTTGCTTGCTGTTTGCTTTATGTCTCCAGTCTCCCATCAACACGATTACAGTATTAAAAATTTCCTTTTTGTAAATCCTTCGACTCTTCTGAATTTTCAACAAAAGTTTGTGACCTACCAATTCACTACTCATTCAATATTTGAAGGAAGTTCTCTTCCTTCAGTCTTAAAACTTTAAAATAAAATGTGAAGGTTTAGGGCCTGGGCCATATTTCCCTCATACTCTCAAATCTCACCTGACATCATTGTAATGATGGGGAAAGGAGTTCATCGTAATGATGGGGAAAGGAGTTTTTCTTTTTGTTTAATTTTTTGCCTTTTTTTTTTTTTGAATTTCCAGAACTTTTTTGAGTTCTCCTGGATTTCGAGATAATCAACTCATGAAATTCCTCCCAGATTGAAAATTTTAACTTGGTCAAGAGTTACTAACCACTATGATGTTAGGGCCTGTTTGGTTTTCCAATTTCCTATGGAATGCAAAGTAAATGAGCCATCATTATCATTTCCAAGTGTTTGTTTAAACAGAAATTACGGCTTATAAATCAAGAGTCAAGTACAATGGTAAAGTAAAATTGTAATCACTACATTTTCACACTATAAAGCTGCCATTTTTACAGTGATTTTTGGGTGATACAGACAGTGTAACAAAATCATTATGCTGTTAAATCATAATCATTACCCAATTACAGGAGTAAATAATCATTACCCATTTAAAGCCATCGACTGTTGTAGTTGGAAAACCAAGCAGGCCTTCGATAAAAAATCCAGGAATCCAGTAAGGATTATCCATAACAATGTCCCCCAAAAATTGAGTTGCTGGTGACGCTGGACTTTTTTTTTTTTTGGTGCTAGAAAATGTTCAATTCAAAATAACACATTCAAAATCGGTACTCCAAGTTTTGCCTTCCTCCCTCTTATGCTTCAGATTTTGTAGGAATTTAGCGTGGGCGATGTCTAGTCTCTCTGATGAATGCAGAGATTTTGTTTCATCTCATGAGCTGGCTGTTCATTTTCTTCATTGGCAGATTCTCATTGTTATCTGGCGTAATAATACTGTGCTGCTCCAACTTCTAAGTACTGTAGGGTTGTACTTCTTTTGTTGAAAAAGTATTGGCAAGGATGCTGTTCTTTGCTGATAGCTACCTTTTTGTCACTATTTCTTTTGGAGGCAAAGATATGATATTAGTTTTGAGACATGCTTAGGTTGTGTTAGAACTACAAATTTATATTTCAAATTCAAAACAAGTTGGTTCTACTACAGCTTTTTTGGAACAACAATCTCCAATTCATCTTTTCTGCGGTTGTAAACTCTTCTTTCTGAAGCTGCAAAACAAATTTAATCTCTTATGAATTTGAGCATGTAACTGAGATCCGTGATATCAACTAATCAAAGTATAGTGGTCATCTAGACACCATCACATATTGCAATGCCTAACCATTCAAAACGCTCCGCGTGAATACTTGCCATTAAAGTTCAAATGCTATGCTAATATTTGTCTCCATCTGTATTCTGTGGCATTTGAAAATAATGCTTTGGTTCTTGAAAAGATCATTTACAATAATTCTTCATGAGTTTTTTTTTTTTTCCATTCTTTCCATTTGCCCTTATTTTGGGATTTAATTGCCATTTTTTTGTCCTCTTCTTATATTTGCTTCCATAATTTTATTTTTGCTATAATTGTGGGATGAAACAGTTATATCTTAAGATTTCATTAGCACAGGGTTTTTTTTTTTGGTTAACTTTAGATGTTGAAGAAGTTAAGTAAACAATTGAACGGGGAGGATTGGACGTGGAACAATTTGAACACTCTATGCTGGGCAATTGGATCAATATCTGGGTCCATGATGGAGGAACAGGTACTCACTTAGGGCTTTAGCATGAATGCTCTTCAATTCAAAATTTCTGTTTTTATTTTTAATTTTTCAGTAATGCTTAACTGTACTGGAAAATTGGACATGCTTTGTTTCTTTTTATGATTTATTGGTCTTGATATGAAAATTTTATGTTGTTCATTGATGGTTCTTCCCTTGTTATTTTGTAGGAAAACAGGTTTCTGGTGATGGTCATTCGTGACTTACTGAACTTATGTGAAATTACAAAAGGAAAAGATAATAAAGCCGTCATTGCGAGTAACATCATGTATGAGCTGCTGGAGTACAATTGTCATTTGCTTTTTCTAGTCTTGCTTCCTATTTACTGATATATTTTTTTTTTGGGTAAATTGGCAGGTATGTTGTGGGTCAGTACCCGAAGTTTTTGAGGGCCCACTGGAAATTTCTGAAAACTGTTGTGAATAAGTTGTTCGAGTTCATGCATGAAACACATCCAGGAGTTCAGGTCATTTTTTCTTTCCTAATTTCTTCAAAAAATGCTCTAACCAGTTGTAGTAATGTATGATAAACCTGCATACCAGTCATCACCATCTAAGCCTTATCCCAACTAATTGGAGTTGGCTACATGAATCCTTTTATGCAATTCCACTCTATAAAGGGCCATAACTTCACTTAGACCATAGGTCATCAAGTCTTTTCTTACTACATCCACCTATGTCCTTTTGGGCATTCCCCTCGCTCTTTTAGAGCCTTCAACTTGTATGAACTCACTCCTAATCGGCGCAGTTCTTGGTCTCTATTGCACGTGACTAAACCATCTAAGTTTACTTTTCCTCATCTTGTTATTCACTGGTGCTGCTCCTAAATCCCCTTGAATGCTTTCATTTCTAATACTACCTTTGTCTTGCTACTCATCCATCTCAACATCCTCATTCAGCTACGCTCATCCTATGGACGTGTTGTTCCTTAACTGCCCAACATTTTGTTCCATAAAGCATGGCTGGTCTTATAGCCATCCTATAAGATTTCCCTTTTAGTTCGAGTGGTACATGGTGATCACATAAAACTCTAGAGGCACATCTCCATTTCTACCACCACGCTTGATTTTTTTTTTTTTTCTTGCCTAGCTTTTGCCTTGGTGGGCCTTTTTAATAAATTTTTGTTATCTTGAATTAATGAGAGAGAGAGAGAGAGAGAGAGAGAGAGAGAGAGAGAGAGAGAGAGAGATCTCCACTCATAAATTAATGACTTAAGATATTGATAGTGGTCATTTTGGGAAACTCCTAAGTCAACAATCTTTACTAAGGAAACTCCTCAGTCAACAGTCTTTTCCAATTCTTCCTTCTTACTTCTATCATTACTAAAATTGCGCTCCATATACTTTGTTTTAGTCCAACTAATTTTTATTCCTTTTGATTCTAAAGCACCTCTCCAAAAATCTAGCATTGTGTTGTAATGCCCTGAGTCTTCTTGTCAATCAAAACTACCCTGAGTCTTCTTGTCAATCAAAACTATGTTTCTGCAAACAACTTACACCATGAGATCTCTTCTCGTAAATGCCTCGTTAATTTGTCCATTACCAATGTGAGAGGTACAGGTTCAATGCCTACCGTCAATGTAATCCTACAGTAATTGGGAACTCACATGTCTCTCCACTAGTGGTCCTCACATTTCTTATTGCTCCCTCATATATATATCCTTAATTATGTCAATATGTTCTCATGAAACTCCTCTCCCAACACCCCCTAATTGGATGACCCTACATCCTTTAGATTGTAGTTTCTTTTTATTTAATGATCTTGTGTTACGATGTTGGTAGCTTAGGTTAGGATTATACATGATTTTCTTTTGATTTTCATGATATTTGTGATGAATATAGCGATGTTTGCATTTTTTTTGTTAAATATCTTAATTCGGTTATTTGATCTCACATGTTACTTAGTTCATGCATCAGTCCTACATCACTGCTGCTTCTTTCATTGATCTCATTGTTCTTGACTAGTATCCTTTGGTCATCTCTCTTAATGTATCTAACATGATCTAGGTCCCTACTCTTCCTCACTCTCATTTTTTAAAAGTTTGAAGACATATTCTCACCTTCTCTTGCCCCCAATCTATTGTAAATATCATCACAAGCCTTAAGTTTAGCCTCATTTACTACTTTTTTAGCAATCTTTTTGGCATTTCTATATTGTTCAAGATTTTCATTGTTTCTACTTTCTAGTCCCTTGTTAGTCTTTGAAACATGCACTTTTCTCCTTAATAGCTTTTTGCCCATTGTTATTCCACCATCAAATTTTGTACATCGTTATTCCTTAATAGCTTTTTGTACATCTTTTTTTAAATTTCACCTAGTTTTTGGAAACTTATCAATTTCATTCTCTTTCTTCCATATCTTAATGTAAATGTCAATAACCATTAGCCTCGCAATCCCTACATATTGGTTGTTGTCTTCCTAAGTAGAAATCTATTTGGCTTTTATGTGATCCACTTTTGAAAGTTATTAAATATTCTTCTCTCTTCATGAAGTATGTGTTTGCTAGAGCTAGATTGTATGCCATAGAGAAATTAATAGTTACTTTCCTATCTCATTTCTTATTCCAAAACAATTTCTCCATGTACCCTTTCATATCATATACACTTTTCGTACATGACTATTTAAGTCTCCTCCTACAAATTTCCTCTCTCCATTTGGAATTTCTTGCATTAGTCCATCCATTTCCTTCTAGAATTCTCTTGACTCTATTCTTTACCTACGACACATTTGCACTGATAACATTGATTATTTGATTATCTCCTCTCCTAACACAAGTTTTATTAATAAAATCCTATCACTTTCTTAATGTTTATAACTTTATCCTTTAAATCTTTATCTACCACTTTTCCTACCCCATTTCTATTATTGTCCTTTCCTATATGCCAAAGCTTATATCCATCAATTTCTCTAGTTTTGGCCCCTTTCCACTTGGTCTCTTGAATACAAACCATGTTAACTCTTCTTCATTTCATTGTATCTGCTAACTCCATGCTCTTACTTTTCAATGTTTGTATATGCCATGCAACAAGATGAATCCTATTCTCCTGGATAAGCTTCTTTGCCCACATGTGTCCAGAATGGTGTGCACACCATTGCAGCAGCTGGGCATTATTGCGGCATGCCACTTCCAGGGGTTGCCTTAGCCAACCCTTACTCATTTCTCATTGCAGCCAGGTTCCAATGCAGCGTGTTGCTTACACAGAATGCCTTAGCATGAGGAGGGTTTTGTCATGTTGGCAGCTGGCGTCAAACTTATGCCAAGAGTTCCAACATGAAACTCGTGCACCGATCATCTGAAAAATTGATTTGTATGTAGTTACAACATGAATGAGAAATTGTTCATTGCTTTTTTGGCAATATTAGGGGAGGCATGGTCCATAGGCCTATGTGCGTATAGTAGTTTCTATTTAGCTTGTTTTCATCAGGTGGACACATGGTAATGTTGGTAGAATTGATGCGATGAGTCTGCGAAAATGTGTTTACTTTCATGTTAGGTGAATGGTTATTTTTCTTTGCTTCCTTGGATCCAAATAATGACAAGTGTTTCTTCTGTCTTCTCCTTCCCTTGACTCGAAATACCTAAAACTAAAACAAAATGAAAAGGGAAGTTAGCTATCTTTTTTTGACAGATAATCTGCTTTCATAGAAAAGAGCCAAGGTGGCGCACAGATGCATAACAAAAACTAGAGAAGAGAACGCAAAAGTTAAAAAAAAAAAAAGAAAAGAAAGAAAAAATAACCAAGAAAATACATCCTCAACCTAGAGGGAGAACTCTCTATTTACCGAGTTTGTTACATATAAAAGCCACCCTGCCTCAAAAAAATCGTCCGATTTGTCCCATCATTCGCTGACTCTTTCAAATTTTGGAAGCATCTTTCGTTCCTCTCACCCCACAACGCCCGTAGACTTGCTAATAATGCCAGCCTCCACCACACCCTTTTGTCCGTCCTTAGACAGAGAACATGCCAAAGCATAAAAGAGATTTCCGATTGATTTTGGCATTACCCATGTGAGTTTGAATAATCCCGATATTGATGTCCATATACTTTGGGTGTAAGGATAGTGAATGAAAAGATGATCAATTGACTTTGCATCTGCCGTACACATAACACATGTTGGGCAGCACCAAAGATTTTATTTTATTTTATTATATATATATATATATATATTTTTTTTGTTTTTTTTTTTTTTTTTAAATTTTTTTTCTGAAGATTGTCAACCGTTAGCACTCTTTTGCATCCCACAAGCTAAGTGAATGCCAACACTTGGGAGGGGGCTTTTTAGGACCAAACAAAAGAGTTGCATTCTTAGACTTCCTTTTGCTTCCTTGGAACGAATCAGCTTATAGAAAGATTGGACCTAGAACTAACTTGATTTGTCTACCTTCCACAACATTATATCCCAAACTTTTTGGGCTAGAAGACACTTTTGAAGGAGATGTTGCAACTTGACATAGTCTTCGACTGCTTCATCAGGCGGATATCTTCTGCAAGGGGGAGACCGGATGATGGCTTCGATTGAATAAGAGAAGCAATGAGAAATTGTAATGTTCCTTTTTGGAGAAAGATTCACTAACCGCGGGAAAATCTCTTGAAGCGGCCTCTCTCCTGACGAAATGTCTTCCCAAAAGCTTACACTTTCCCTATTGCCAATTTCAAAGCCAAGCCCCTCATATCAGCATTGTAGGTAGACTGAGCTTTTACTCACCAATCCCCCTCCCGACATCCATATTTACCCTTAATAACATTTCTCCACATAACCTTTTTTTAAAAAAAACCCCAATCTCCATAACCATTTTCCTTACAAAGCTTGATTGACCGAGTCTAATTTCTTTATGTTTGCTCCCAATCCCCCCTCATAAGGTAAGCACACCTCATCCCACCTCAATAGATGGAATTTATCCTTCTTTTTCCTTCATTTCCAATGGAAATCCCACCTAGGTTTCTCCAACCTATGAAGGATAGATTCTGGACACTTGGAAAGAGACGCGAAGTGCATCGGCATGTTAGACATTGCTGCTTTGATAAGCATTACCTGACCCCCTAAGGATAAATAATGTCTCTTCCAAGCCAACAACTTCCTTTCCATTCGTTGCACAACAACATCTCATGTTTGGCTTCCCAATGCAAAAAGGGAGACCAAGATGAGTAGTGGGGAAAGATCTAGTTTTTAACCAAAAAATGGTGCCATCTTTTTTAAGTACTTTTGCATGCAAATACCTAGCATCTCGCTTTTTGCTGCGCTTGCTTTCATCCCTGAAACTAACTCGATGCGCCTGATAATCTTCTTAAGGTTGTCCACCGTACTCGGATCTGCCTTGCAAATAAGCAAGGTGTCGTCGGCGAATTGGAGATGAGATAATGACTGAGCCACCTTTCCCACCTTAAAACCGCCAAAGAGATCAACTTCCTGTCCTTTTTCCAACAACCTACTCAAAAGCCTTGGCCACTGCAGAGAGAGAGAGAGAGGCTTTTAGGGATTGTCCAGCCTTGTTCTCTTCCATTCCTTACCTCACAAGAGCTCTGTGTAGAACTGCACCACAACCTCACATGCTTTCTTTACCTTCCACTATCTTGTCCCCCACTTGAAGTGTGCTTATTTTGTACTTCTAGTTCAAGTACTTGCGATGCTATTGAAGGTGTTTTTTTCACCCTCCTTAAGCCACATTGCTCTATAACTTTGCTTCCATTTTATTTTCTCTTCCTTTAATCCTCTTACATATTCCAAAGATAGCTTTGATCTCAAACTTCAGTTCCTCATTCAGCTCTGCGCTTTCTGCCTTAATATCGATTTCCTGAATACCCTTAAGGATTTGTCTGTTTTAGTCTCCCGGTTTCCCAATGCCACTTTTTTCCACCTCTTGATTTTATCTTTAAGCAATCTTAGCTTCTACTTATCTGGAAACCAGCGAAACATGAACCTCAAAAGATGCGCACCAACTACAGATGAGATGAATCTTGAATTTTTATTTATTTATTTATTATTTTTTAAAAGGAAGGAAAAACACGCTAAGGATGAGATCGGAGAAGCCTACATTTTCGAGCCATAAGAGCTCAAAATGAAAGGGCCTAGGACCCCAGTTATTTTCCACTTCTAGAAAATTGGATTGTAATTTGACACATGCTTTGGAAGACCCTGCTGCTGAACTTGCGGGAATACCTCCACCCAGTTTAAAGAGATAAGAAATCTGTTGAGCTTGGAACAAGCGACCTTCACTTGCCTGTTGGACCATGTGAATCTAATCCCACCCATTGGTAGATCCACCACCATGTGGGCTTTGTTCACCCATACCAAGAATTTCTTCATGCTACATGTTGACTTTCCTCCAATTGATTTTTCGTGAAGTAACCACCAACATACGGCGGGTCATTGAACCTATTGCGAGCAATCCCCGATTCAGCCCAAAAGTCTGACCTCCTCTCTGCTTGGTTTGGGTCATACACCGCTGTGAACATCCGTAGAAGCTTAGCAGTAGCATCTGAGAGCACTGTAGAGACTAAAAAGGCACCCCACCATGCATCTACCTTAGTCCAAACATTTGAGTCCCAAGCCACCACTATTCCCCCTGTCGATCCCTCATTGTCAAGGGAAGCCCACTCCATAGATCTGACTCCCCAAAGTGAATTGATCACAGCTTGATCAATGGCTTGGAGCCTGGTCTCATAGAAGGATATCAACTGAGCCCCAAACTCATGGCATAGATTTCTGATCTGCAGCCTCTTCTCCCTAGAGCCCAACCTACCGACATTCCAACATAGAATCTTCATTTGGGAAGCAATCTGCCCCTTCTTTCTTTCCTACCTTCCCTTGCAACATTACCTGAGTTGTAGTTAATCTTGAAGTTAAGGCTGATTAGCTCCCTATAACCTTTCGTCAAGGGAAGCTTAGTTATCATTGTTGTTAAATCTCAAGATGCACTCTACCAGGCCAATGGTTAAGTTGCAAGAGACATTGATATGTAACTTTGTCTTTATATATATATATATATATTTATTGAATAAGATCTACTTGTATCCATCGTTGTGAGTTACGCAAACCCATCTCCCAAGCAAAACTGAGTATAGAGTTGAGTCGGATGAATATTTTAGCACTTCATCTAGCAACCATTTTCCTGCTTTATTACCTTCATCAGTTGCAGTCATTCCTGTGTTTCAGAAATGCCACACTAGCTATTTTGGTTTTGCTTTATGATTTTTTGCATCATTCTCGTGCCAAGTGCTGTCTTATCCTGGTTTCGATGCAGTTTTATATATTTTATGCTCCATTATTACATGTTAAAACACATTTTGTGGTCTTTTCAGATATATATATATATATATATATATATATATATATATATATATATATATATATATATATATATATATATATATATCTGTGCGTGCGCGCGCACGAACGCGTGCGTCCCATCCCCATTATTACATGCTAAAACACATTTTGTGGCCTTTTCAGGATATGGCCTGTGATACATTCTTGAAAATTGTTCAGAAGTGCAAGCGTAAATTTGTGATCGTACAGGTAATGTTTGTTTGTCTATTACTTCGAGATTGAATACTATGTTTAATAATGGCTCATTTTAGTCATTTGGTGCTACTTTGTGGCTAGGGTATTATTTCTCTCTTCCATTTTTGAGTCAGTGGTGCAGCATTTGTTTGCAGTTACTCCATGAGAATGCTTAGACGTATATTACCTTGCTACTGCCATTATAGTGTGAACAGATCTCTTTCTTTGAATATGTGATGTAGCTGACCTGAAATAGTGGACAATGCCACAATGATGTAGCCTTATGTGGTTACTTTGCTTTCTAGAGACCTTTCAAAGGACTTCAGCTTTTTATATCAAGATCCTCAATATAAATTTGACTTACCCGTGAGTGCAATTTGCTGCTAAAAAGGATTAAGAATGATCATAAGGGCGCTAAGAAGCAATGTGCTAAGTGAATGCAATTCCTATACCGTTGTCCTTGCGAGTGGATGAGTCATCACTTAAAACTGGGAAAACATGAAAAAGTCAGAACTTAGGGGTGGAAAGTCTGAAAGCAATAGAACTAGATAGCTTATACTTCATGACCTGTCGTGATCAGTTACCGACTCATAATCATATAACCCATTTTCTTGGATTTTTCAAGTCATGACTGAGCAAACGGGGTTTCAAAGACTGATGAATCAGTGTGTATTTACATCTTGTTGTGCAGGCATATGTGTTGCTTTTTGTTGTTGAAGATGTTAACTTGTTTGCCAAGCTAAATCGTCTTTGATCATTATCATGTTGATATGCTGACCATACATAACTTCTTGTTACCCAAAGATCTTTCTGGGCATCCTCATCACTCTTTAGTGATGTTGATGCGGCCATGGTCGAAAGCCCTTATTGTATATCAATTCAGGTCTAACTCATAATTGTAGCCCATATTTAGTGCAATTTCTTTCCATGATCTGTGCAGCTGGTTGTTGTTTGAAACCGGTCCACTGACAGCCCATTAGTAGGCTATCAACTGCTCCTACTTCTAGGCTGTTCCCCAGCTTACTATTGATAGCAATTGTTTATGCCCACTAGAAGGAACTTTGTTTAGTTCTAAAATGGCGGGGGAGAGTTGAAGTGATATAATGAAAATGCTCCAGAAGGTGAAATACGAGATGCACATCATGCTATCAGATGCATGCTAAATCCCTACCAAATGAATTATTGTTTATAAAGGTAGCTGTGGAAGGAAAGGTTTCTGATGATAATCAATGAGAGTAGCCGTGAAAATTTTGTATCCAAGAGCAATTAAAAAATTGTTGCAAATTGCAATTTGAATTAGTGTATATTGATATCAACACTGCAGTTTTGTTAATTGATTTTGAAATGCAGGGGCAATAAATTAATTTTTATCCACTCTCATGTGTAATCAATATTTGAGCATAATCAATATTTGAGCATTTGAACATTACCTCTATATTTCAGAAAATACATGTGTTTTATTTCCTGATTCATTTTGTTCCGATGGGAATATTTACTGTCAGTAGCTTGGTTTTGCAGTTAGGGGAAAATGAACCATTTGTATCCGAACTTCTATCTGGCCTTCCAGTAACGGTTGCTGATCTTGAGCCTCACCAGATCCATACATTTTATGAATCGGTATGCAATTTAAGTCATATATACTGATATTTGCTCCAAGTCTCCAAGAAGCTGGACACAAGCACGTGCAACCCCACGCGCGTGCATGTGTCTGTGTGTGTCTATATATATTAAGCATTTAAGTAGAAACACAGTTATTTGACTTGCATGTTTCCAGGTGGGTCATATGATCCAAGCTGAATCTGATCCTCAGAAGAGGGATGAGTACCTCCAGAGGCTGATGGAACTTCCAAATCAGGTACCATTCTGTTTAGTGTCCACATCAAGTGACAGGGTTTTTCCGCTCCTTAAAAATCCATCTGCTGATATGTTTTTCTTTTTAATTTTTTCCACGAACATCGTTAGTACCATGCTTCCTAATAGCTAGCTGCTTATCGCTTTTTATTGTGCTGCAGAAATGGATTGAAATTATTGGACAGGCACGCCAAAATGTTGATTTTCTAACAAATCCAGATGTGATCAAAACCGTGCTCAACATATTGCAGGTATTAAGCATGGTTACACATGACACTTTCTCAATTTATTCTTTTTTTTTTGTTTGAAAGATGGCCAAAAAGGTGAAACTGCAAGGAAGATAAGGAAAAGAAGAGGAAAAAGAAAAAAGCGAAACAAAGAGAAGGAAAAAGGGAGAAAAGAAAAAAACAAAAACAAAAAAAAAAACAAAAAATACAGCGACCCTCCCCCAGACAAAACAGAAGCTCTTAAGGCGCCCAATCTCTAAACAGGACTAGAACTCTAGAGAACAAGCAGCAGAGGAACCACTCAGACTTCTAAAGCACCGGTTATTTCTCTCGGCCCACACCATCCAAAGAACAGCAAAGAATATAATCTGCCATTTTATTCAAATATTGTTGATGAAAATTTGATATCCTTGTGCTGGATGTGAGCAAGACAACTGTCCTTGAAGTGGGGTATTTTGGCTGGTTTTCAATTTTGGTGTGCATTATGTGCTTGATTTTGGTTCATAGCACCTATGACATGGTTCTGAATATCAGTATCGGTGAGCATATCGGCCTAGCTAAAAACCTATCTGATAGAGCTCGCATATTGTTGTCGGCCCCATGTTGGCCTATGTTAGACCGTATTGGACATTTTTTTATGAGGGAAAAACATGGTTAAATATCGGGAGGGAGGGAGGGAGGGAGATCCAACAGTTGCGCACATAATTAAAATTCAATACAATCAGCACATAGATGGTAAATCTATGTTCAAACATAGATCTACCATTCCCCCAAACTGATTTTTGAAAAAAAAAAAAAAAGGTAAAAAGAAATCAATGGCCCAAAAATGGCTTGAATTTTTTTTTTGTTTTCTTTTTAAAAGTGTGTTGGCCCTTGAAAAAATGCCCACCCCCCCAAATACAGGCACACATGTTTTGACATGGGCCAATACGGATCCTTATTGCGCATCATATCATGCCGATACATATATCATATAGTCGCATCAGTCGATATGGTACCCTTTTTGAAAACCACGACCTGTAAGTACCAACTGCAATTTTCTCTAGGAGATTTGGCGCCCTTTGTGCGCGTAGTTGATCAATGTCTGGTATATATACTGCGAGAGTGGCTAGGGACAATTTTACCCACAGTTTCAGGAGCATAGAAAACTTTGGATTTTAAAAGGACATGCGAATGGATTTTTAAAAGGAAAGGTAGATAGTTTTTTTTTTTTTTTTTTGGTCTCTGCGTGCTTATCAACCAACAATTCCTATTTTACCTGCTCTTTCCAATAGGCAGTGCCAATTTTAACGAGGATAGGGCATTTCTGTTATTATAAATTTTGATGCGAGTAGCCTGCACACAACTGCGTCTAGCCTGCACTTCTTTTATGTGTGTGTAGCCCACACCGACTTTCTTGCTGTGTGTATGTGAGTAGCCCACACCGACTATCTCGCTGTGTGTATGCGTGTAGCCCACACCCTCTCCCTCCACGTGTTACATGTGTCATACCCACCAGTTCCTATAAATCAAGCAGTTATAGTTCCTTTCTTACTAGTTGCTTTATTGCTGCAAAATAACTTTTGGTTGGTTGCACTGTTGCAGATCTAGCAATTTTATTGCCTTTTATTGTCATGTGTATGGCTATTCTATCTTATACCTTGTGACTTGTGAGTATCATACATGAGTAAAATGAAGTGTCTCTACTTGGCAGACAAACACCAGTGTAGCCAGCGCGCTTGGAACGTACTTCTTATCACAAATATCATTGATCTTTCTGGACATGCTTAATGTGTACAGGTATGTTATTGGTGTGAAGAGAATCTTATGACACTTGTTTGGTTCCATGAGTTTGTAGATGCTCTAGTTCTTAATAATGTGTATATTTGTTTTTGAGAAATACTAATAATGCACATATTTTCATGACTAATGCTTGAAACAGAATGTACAGCGAGCTTATATCAAAGAAATTAGCAGAAGGAGGGCCCTTTGGCTCTAAAACATCATATGTAAAACTTCTGCGGTAAGATCAATGTTTGGGAATTATTTTTTTTCTGGGACAACTTCAATGTGCACAGTGAGCAATGAGAAATCTACACGTTATCTTCCACCATTGAAAGATGGATGGATGGATGGAAACTAGAAAGCATTTCAAAATTAAAATTTTCAGATGCCTATGCCGAGATTCCCGCTCACTAATATTTGATTGTGACTCTGTGAGAGATTGTGCATCAATTCTCGGTGCACACTGTGCATACACTATCTTCACGCTTCTATAATGTGCATACATGCTTTTAAGGAATGATAAATGTATTATTCTGGCAGTACTAAATAAGATTTATGTCTAAATAGATCGGTTAAGCGGGAGACTCTCAAGCTAATTGAAACATTTGTGGACAAGGCTGAAGATCAACCGCAAATTGGAAAACAGTTTGTGCCACCAATGATGGACCCTGTTCTCGGGGACTATGCTAGAAATTTACCTGATGCCAGGGAGTCTGAAGTTTTGTCACTCTTTGCCACAATTATAAACAAGTAAGTTTAGCCATATATCATGGTTATTGTTCCTCTTCATTTTTTATTGTATGTAAAATGATATGAAGCTATATCTGTGGTGTGTATTGCTGTGTAGAAGGTCGTCTGTCTTTCGGGTTGCCAACTTTCGCATATATCAACCAAGGCCATCTCCCTCTCCTTTATTCTGAATGCTTCAATTATGGTCGCAGATGCAGTTAGTGCAGTCAAATGGGTTTCCCTCCTGGACAAATAACCTTGGAGACTGTTATTTACTACCAAAATCTGGATAATTGCATCTGCTTCAGATGCATCTTTTTGTCATGGAGGAAGCTAATGAAGCTGCTAACTCTCAATGAAAGTAGATAGGGTCTCTTATCGTTGGAACTTTGCTGCGTCTTTTGTTTATTTCCTATTTGAGTAAAAATATCAGCTCATAAAAAAGAAGAAAATAAAGTGGTTAATGTGGTACACTTGCCCTTGTTTTAACCTGGTCATAACACTACCGCCAATCATCCTCAAATGGGGTACAATCATGTTGACTTTTTTATTGGTAATTTAAAAGTTAATTGCTTAATCATTGTGAAACTAAGTAATGATTTTTTTTTTCCTTCCTTTCTAATTTTATTATTATTATTACTCAGCCGAAAAATTAGATTGGCTCAGCCGTGTCACATTGGACCAACCATGTACCCATGCCAAGTTTCTTTTGGGGCACTTGAGTACACAGACAAGTTTAGTCCTTTGGATTCTTCCATTAAGCATCATATTCTCTTGTAAATAAATGCATTTTTGCCAGATCTTTCTACTCTTAGATTCCTAGCAGTTACTGTTTCCCACCACAATGAAACTAGTGATGTCCTGAATCCTGATACTTAGTTGGGCTCAGTGTTCGAAATATCGATACTACCGGCCAATATATCGGCCGATATTATCATTATCGCACCCCTGCGAGACGAAACCCTCGCAATAACCCCCGGAAGATACAAAAAAATCCTAAATTTAGATATCGGCCGATATATTGTTGATATCGCACGATATATCGTCGATATCGCGCGATTTCCTCCTCCATTATTGTCGGACATTGACAAACGCACTCAAATTCCGATCCGGGTTGTGGAAAAAAAAATAAAATTGAATTAGAACAAAAAAAGAGCAGAAATCGGAGAGTACTTAGTTGTAGCGGTGATCAGAGGTGGGTTATTCGACAGGTAAGTACGATTTTCCGTCTTTTTTCATTGATTTTTTTCGCCATTTTCTTCAACTTCCCTCTTTCTTCGCTGATTGGAGCGTGTCTGTGTGGATTTCTCGGAGATTTCGGTGAGGAATCAGGCCGGATCGAGGAACCCTTCCTTCCCGAACGAGATTTGAGGGGATGGAACCCTTGCGTGCGTGAAGGAGGGAAAGTGAAAGAAAGGGGCGCGGATGGGGGTAAAAAACGGATCGGTTGCGTGGTGCATTACTCAGTACGCTCTCATCGTACTCAGTAAACTCACTTGGGCCCACCTTTAATGTATGTGGTCCATCCTTTAATGTATGTGGTCCATCCACGCTGTTCATCCATTTTCCCATCTAATTTAAGGGGTTGATCCCAAATTTTAGAAAAATCTATTATCATACCATAGGAAACAGTGGTGATACTGATTTCCACCGTTGAAGCCTTTCTCAGCCCTGCAGTGATGTTTATTGGTTATCTAAACCGTTAATAAGATCATACAGACGTGGATGAAGGGAAAATACAAATATAAGCTTGATCCATTCATCCAAGACTTCTGTGGCCCTCAAGAAATTTTCAACGGTAGATGTTCAATTCAACTGTTTTCTACAGTGTGGCCCATTTGAACATTGTATATGCTTTATTTTTTGGCTAAAGCACTGAAATTATTTGGTGAAATGGATGGACGGATCGGATAAAATACATAAATCATGGTGGTCCCTACATAAATCACGGATGGACAGATCGGATAAAATACATAAATCATGGTGGGCGTCACTCTCTCCACTATTTTCTGTGGTGGGGTCCACTCGAGCTCTGGATCCGACCCATTTTTTGGCTCATGCCATAAAATGATCTCTTCAAATGTATGGACGGTGTGGATACAAAAAATACATCATGGTGGGACCCACATAACTTGATGACGTTGCTTGTGCCCTGTCAATGACGAGCGTTCTGTATGGGATTGCGTATTGAGTTACTCAGTACGCTCTTATCGTACTGAGTAAACTCTGTTGGGCCCACCGTGATTGCACATGGTTTATCCACGCCCTCCATCCGTTTTTACTGATCATTTTAGGTTTTGAGCCCAAAATTGAACCATATCCACAACTCAAGTGGACCACATTACAGGAAACAGTGTTGAATGAACGTTGACCATTAAAAACGTTTTGGGAGCCATAAAAGCTTTGGATCAACCTGATATTTATTTTTTTCCCTTCATCTGGGTCTTTAGGACCCAATCAACAGATTGGATGTCAAATAAACAGTACAATGGTCCTTAGGAGGATTTTAATGGTGGATATCCAATCATTATTGCTTTCCTGTGGTGTGGTCCACATGCCATTTAGATCCTTATAATTTTTTGTATCAATCCCTAAAATGATTCGTAAAAATGTGTAAAAATGTATGAACGGAATGGATGAAACAAATACATTATGGTGGGGCCCATAGAGCACTGACTACCAGCCATGGGGCCGGTTTAAGGGGGAGTAGTCAATCCGTCTCCCCGCGTTGTAGGATGCGGAAGATACCGACAGGTTGCATAGCCAGATTGGCTACTGAAGTGACGCACCAAGTTCTGTGGGGCCCACTATGATGTATGTGTTATATCTACACCGTCCATACATTTGGCCATATCATTTTAAGGCATGAGACAAAGAATGAGTCAGATCCAAATCCAAATCTGGAGTGGACCCCACCACAGAAAACAGTGGGGAGAGGGATGCCCACCGTTGAAACCTTCCTAAGGTCCACTATGATGTTTATCTGAGACCCAACCTGTTTATAAGTTAAGATAGACATGAAAGAAGGGAAAAAACAATTTTCAGCTTGATCGAAAACTTTTGTGGCCCTAGAAATTTTTAATGGTGGGCGTCACTCTCTCCATTGTTTTCTATGGTGGGGTCCACTCGAGCTTTGGATCTGACTTGTTCTTTTTGTCATGGCCTAAAATGATATCTCCAAATGGATGGACGGTGTGGATACAACACACATCATGGTGGGCCCTACAGAACTTGGTGACGTCACTATAGGGTCCACCATGTAATTTATTTTCCATCCGACATGCTGTAAATGTAAAATCCACTGTTCATCTAGTGATCCGTACATACAAAAGCTGCCTAATTTAAAAACTATTGTAGGCCACACCAATGGGAGGAATATAAAACTGCTTCCAAATTGATAAATTCACGCTGTGAGGCCCACCTGAGTTTCTTTTATCAGGATGAATTTTGTACATTTTCTTTATTTTAGTGAGTTACACCTGATTAACGGCTTTGATTGAAGGTCCACATCATGGTGGCCCCTAATTACTAACCTATTGTTGGCATCAATTCTCATTGTTCCATGTGGTGTGGCCCATCTGAGTGGTGGATCTATCTAATTTTGGCTCTATCTAATCTCGACGGATAGATAAAATATTATTTTAGTTGCATTAGTTTAGTTAAACATCGCATTGCTTAGGACCCTATACAAAGGAAACTTATTATGTGCATATTTTTTCTGAGATGTTATGATTTAAAAGTGTGTATTAAGGGCTTTTTTAACAATCCCTGAAGTTTCATTAAAAAATTCAATCATTTTCCCAATGTTTCCCCATGTTTCGCAAGAAGTGCGATAAATTATGCGATACAAACGATGTATCCCATGTGATAACCGATACGTATCTGTATCCCAAGGGTGCGATACATAGTGCGATACCGATATTTCGAACACTGGTTGAGCTTAGATAATAGATCTTGGTGGTGATGTTTGCAGGTACAAGGGAGTAATGATGGAGGACGTGCCTCGCATATTTGAAGCCGTTTTTGAATGCACGCTTGAGGTACTTACTGCTAACATGACTGATTGAAGCATATGCATACATGATACATGGTTGCACTGTTTTTTCGTACTAATGCTTCTTCTCTCTTTTTTTTCTTTATTTCAGATGATAACAAAAAATTTCGAAGATTATCCCGAGCACCGCTTGAAATTCTTTTCTTTATTACGTGCAATTGCTACATATTGTTTCCATGCTTTGATTCACTTGTCAAGTCAGGTTAGTTAAGCTTTACATTGATGTTGCACTCACGCATATTTTCATGTCCATGGCATATCATGCGTGTATTTTTCTCTAAATATTCAATCGTTCCATTATTTGTTCCTTTTTTTTCCAATTTTTGGTATATCATTTATTTATTTATTTTCTTTTGATAATCCATACCAGCAACTTAAGCTTGTCATGGATTCTATCATATGGGCATTTCGGCACACTGAAAGGAATATTGCTGAAACCGGGCTCAACCTTTTGTTGGAGATGCTGAAGAACTTTCAGGTGTGTTTATTTCATTGTCCCATCATCTGTTCATACATATTATGGTCTATGCAGTTTCTTACCCTTTGGAATGTTCTTTTGACAGGTTTCCGAGTTCTGTAATCAATTCCACAGGACTTACTTTCTAACAATTGTGCAAGAGATTTTTGCTGTACTGACGGACACTTTTCACAAGCCTGGGTTCAAGCTGCATGTGCTAGTGCTGCAGCACTTATTTTGCTTGGTAATAGAGATGATAACGCGCTCTGTTATGTTCTAATCCATCCTAGTTAAAATATAATCTCCAATAAATATTGAAAACTCCACATCTTTTAGATTTATTTATTTATTTATTTTTTTCTGTTTTGCCTTTTCTTCCTCGAGTCATCTCAAAGCATTTCTTTTCTTCTTTCTTTCTTTCTTTCTTTCTTTCTTACTTTTTTTTTTTTTTTTTTTTTTGAATATTGACGATTCATTAAAATATTCAATAAAGCATTTCAAGAGGTTTGGCCCCGTTACAAAGTGACCCTCTTGTCACGTCAAACATTGTACCAAAACTGAAAAGCAATGGAAGGATACAGATAATTATGGGCCATCATGGACACTCAAATTCTAAATTCCTAATTCATTGCAAACATTCCCAATTGGCCCTGAGTTCCACCTTGGGCCATCCTCAGAGCTCCTGCCTTGAAAGAGACCAATTTATGATCATGAGCAGTGTTCCTTTCAAACCTTCCATCGATCAATACTGAATTATCGAAAATTCTGGCAGTTGTTTCCTTCCACACTTCCCATAGTATCACAAAGAAACACATTCCATGGAGACTTCTTACGTCCCTTGCATGGACCGGCCAACCATTCTGTCACTTTGCTCCTGATGGGAGCATTGAATGACCATGCCACCCCCAGCGGAGAAATGAAATAGCTCATTCTCTCAAGCCACAGGGCAATAGGTGATCCCTAGATTCTTCATCTCTTGGACACATAGCCCATTCTCTCAAGCCACAGGGCAATAGCCCTTTCTCTCAAGCCGAAAGATATTTTCTGTTTGTTCAGATAAAATCCTTTATCATCCTAATGTTCCATTCCACATACCCTCCTGTTACATCGTAGCAGTCCTTGACCTTTGCCTCCTTATCTAAAGGCTAGATGAAAAAAAGCTCCTGATGCATATGAGTACCTTCTTCCAACCAAGCATCCCACCAAAATTGGATTATATTGTCTCTACTGACAAGAAAGGTACACCCTTTCCAAATTCCCTTCCCACAATGTTCAAGTACCCCTTGTTTTGCCCCTGATAGTGCTTGCCCAATTTATGTCACTCTATAAAGGGATCCTCTTTATTTATTTCTGGTCCCTGACCACCAGTCCCTCTTGGATGATCCTTTTTTTTTTCCTTCTGAAATTGGATTCCTCCATAAGGCCCCTTATGCATATGAGTACCTTCTTCCAACCAAGCATCCCTCCAAAATCAGATTGTATCAACTCTACTGACAAGAAGGGCACACCTTTCCAAATTCCCTTCCCACAATGTTGAAGTACCCCTAATAACGCTTACCCAATGTATGTCACTCCATAAAGGGAGCCTCTTTATCTATTTCTGATCCCTGACAACCAGTCCATCTTGGATGATCCATTTTTTCCAAAGTCACATTCCTCCACAAGGCCTCTGGTTCTTCCCCATATCTCCACCACCACTTGCTCAACAAAGCCCAATTCCTTTCTCTTACATTCCCAATCTCTAGACCCCCTCCCTGATCGGTTTCTGCACATCATTCCGCCCCTCATTTCCTTTGTAATATCTCAATCTTAGGTGCCAGTGATTGATGCCACCATCGCTGGTACCTTAAAGTGAGACATAAAGTACATGGGAAGACTTGATAATGCAACCTTTATGAGAGCAATATCCCCCAAAAGATAGGCACAATCCTTTCTATCTAGCCAGCTTTTTCTCAATCCTTTCCACAACTAGATTCCAGAACACTACGTAGTTTGGCTTGCGCCAAGAGGGATCCCCAAGTATGTACATGGGAGATCCTTGTACTTGCACACTAATCTCCTTGCCAAGGCCTTGGTTTGATCTTCCTCCAATACCACTCCTGCCATAATGCTCCTGTAGGTTAAGTGGAAGCCCCAATACCACTTCAAAGCACCTTAGTATTCTATTCCCTTTAGATTAACTATCTGCTTGATGGATGTGTCGCACAACAGAAGTGTCTCATCCACGAATTCAAGAGTTATCTCCATCACCTGATTCCCTATCCAGAAGCCTTTATTCAAGTTAATATCCGAAACCCTCATCATGAGTAAGCCCAAACCTTTTGCCACCACTGCAAAAAGTAGTGATAATATAAATCATTACTTTTAGCTCGTTTTTAGTACATCAAAATTAAACTTGAGGGTTTATGTGTTTGGGGCTTTACGTGCTCCATTCCACCACTCAACACTGCACATACACAAAAATTTGGGAAGTGGCAGATTAAAAATATAGAGAGATTTGAAAGAAAGTTGTCTCAATGGAGGAGTAGACACTTATCTCTTAGTGGCAGGATAATGTTAACCAACACAGGCGATGTCTAACCTTCTGGTTTACTGTATATCATTATTCAAATGCTCAAAGTTGCTGCTGAATAGATTGGAAAAAATTAGGCAGAATTTTTTATGTTAGTGGAAGAATTAAGTATAAATTTTATCTTATGAAGTGGGAGAATGTATGTAAACCTTAGGAGCAAGGAGGGGCCGGGTTAAGAAGTTTGGAGATTATGAATCCATTTTGTTAGAAAAATGGGTTTGGAGTAAAAGTGGGTTCTATATTTATTTATTTTAAAGGTGGTAGGTAGGAAATATGGGGTGGAAGAAATGGGTAGTTGGACTAGGTCACTATCGTTACATAGGGCGTCATATCTTTGGAAATCTATGGCATTGATAAAAAGCAATGTTTGAGAAGTCTTTGGAAATCTGTGGTGTCGATAAAAAGCAAAGTTTGGGGTGGGGTAGGATTCGATTTGGGAGATGGAAAAAAAAAACATTAGGTTTTGGGAGGATATATGGTTGGGAGATAAAAATTTGTGCGAAGTTTTCCCACGGGGAATTGCATTAGAGGCAAATTTGGGGGTTGATAGATGTTTTTCTATTCAAGGAGAGGAAGTTATTTGGGTTCCCCCATGTAGGACTTCAGAAGATTCGGAGATTGATGAGCCATTCGACCTGCTTGAAATGCTATTTAAAGTGATTCTTGTGGTTTCTGAATCGGATTTGATGAAATGGTTAAAAGATAAGTCCGACAAATTCTCAGTGAAATCATTCTACAAGCTATTAAACGGGAATGGCCACGGTGAAGGGATCAGGTGATCAGCCCCACAGCTTTCTTATGGTGATATGGTGTTCCTCCAAAGGTGGTGGCGCTTGGTTGGCTAATGGGAAGAAAGATGTAAATGTCGACAATCTTCGCAAGAGAAGAAGGATTCATGTGTGTTTGATGTGTTATCAAGATGAGAAATCGGTGCATCATCTTTTTATTCACTGTTTTTTTGCAAAGATGTGGCATTATTTCTTCAATTTGTTTGGAGTGACATGGGTGTCACCGAGTTTTATAGATTTTTTTTTTCTTCTTATTGTGGCATGACGGGGAGAAGGGAAAGTGGGGAAAATAGCATGGTGGATAAGTTTATTAGTGAGTATTTGGTTCCTATGGTTAGAAAGGAATGATCAATGCTTCAGGAGTAAAAAAGGCTCAGTCTTGGAATTGTAGGTTTTTTTTTCTTTGTTTTTGGTCTTTTGTAATCTTTGGGCTGCATCTTGTTATCAATAAAATTGTCAATGTTATAAAAATAAAAATAAAAATAAAAATAAAAATTAAAAATGAGGATTTGTTTTCTTATTTCTTCTCCCCCTTTTTTTTTTCACCTTTTTGAATTTTATTTAAACCCTGCATTGTTGCAATGGTCATGGTTAGGGAGATCTTTAAAACTGTTGCATTTTCAGGCGGACTCCGGTTCATTGACGGAACCTTTGTGGGATGCCGCTACGGTTCCTTACCCCTATCCAAATAACTCTATGTTTGTTCGTGAGTATATTATAAAGCTCCTGGGGACATCATTCCCGAACATGACAACAGCAGAGGTAGGAGATCCACTTCAAGCTCCCATCTACTTTATACTCTTCCCTCTATATAAATCAGTCTGTAAAATTGGGAATTTTGCAGGTGACACAATTTGTTAGTGGTCTGATTGAGTCAAGAAATGATCTCTCCACGTTCAAGAACCACATTCGGGACTTCTTGGTTCAATCAAAAGAATTCTCAGCTCAGGTGATTAAGCAATAAATACCAGATGCCTTTTTGAGCTCAAGCTTGAAAATTTGTTAGATTTGCACTCAAAGTCGTGAGTAAATTCCTTCCTTCTGCAAAGTTCATAATGTGGAACCAAGTTTCTTTCTAGAACTTGGAACTCTGGTTCTTTCACCTCCAACTACTATGATCCTACTAAAGACTGAATATGATTTAATTATATGGCACAGCTCTAGTGCATGGGTTCCTCCCTCTGCCCAAAACATGATAGCTGGCAATCCTGTGTGTAATAATAATAAAAGAAGTAGCTGTAGGGGTGCAACTTGGAATGGGCTTAACCTAAACCTGAATGACCCAGCCTGAAATTTTCTCCCGGTCGGGTTGCCTCATGCTGGAAATCCTCAACCCTGTCCCAGGTCGGGTCAGGCTCAGCTTGAGGCCTCGGACAACCCAAATCCGGTACGTGTAGAATCAGATACTGAATTACTAAATCTTTGGCCCATCCTGACCAAACTCAACTCAACCTGACCCCACCTGTGATTGGGTAGGGTTGAGGCTGTGGCACCTCGGGTTGGCCCTCAACCCAACCCAGCCTGCCCAAGTCGCACTTGCACCCCCAACTAGTGGTAGCAGTTCTAGTTACTATAGCAGTACACAATGTTGTTGAATTGCATATGTGATGATGTGCGATCGCATATTTTTTTTTTTAAAATTTTTTGAAATATATATATGGGAAAAATTCAAAAACAATATAAGAAACTGAGAACTTTTCTAAGTTAATAGATAACTAATTTTACATATTTAAAATACATTTGAGAGAGATAAAATGAATTAAACATCAAGCCATCCACAGTTAACAATATAGTTAACAAGAAGTAATAACAAATTCAACAAGCTATTTATTTATTATGGTAGAAAATCAACAAACTATCTTCCTAGAAACTAAAAAGTGCTTGAATCTTTTGTTTTTTTTTGGAAGATCACATAGATATATTAAACAGGGGGCAGAATACAAAAAGGAGGAGAGGGGATGCTGAGAGAGCATGCCCAACTACACTCCAAGAAAAAGATCACTGCCCTTTAGGCTAACAACATGTGCAGCCCATTCTATCAAGGTGTGCTTAGCCTTACTAGCTACACACTCAGCAGAATGCTCCGATTTAAGGAGGAGATCCGCTGAATCTGGAAAACACCAGCTGATTCCGAAACAAGAGAGAAAATCAGACCAAACGAGGCTTACAAAAGTGCTTGAATCTTGATCTTACAACTTCCAAGAGAGGGAATGTAAGAGAGAGAGAGATTAAGATCACTTGGAAGTAGGAAATACAAGAGAGGGAGATTAAGACCACTTGTAATTAACAAATGTAAGAGAAAAATAGAGTAAGAGAGTTTTGGAGTGAGAATATTGCAAATGGAGGAGATTTGAAAGCCTTTTTATAGGCAAAATGTTTTTTTTTTTTTTTGCAAAAAAATAAAAATAAAAATAAAAATTCAATGTGCCATGGCCAATATGCGATCGCCTATGCTGTATGCGATCGCATATTTTCGCATATGCAACATATGCAATCACATATGTGCCAGAACGCATATGCCATGATCGCATATGCGATCTACATATGGATATGCGCATATGCGATCGTGCATGACAACAACGGGTACACATGCTGAGGGTGTAATCCGGTTGGAGTTGAAAGACCGAGAGTTGATTGTTGTTGTTGTGAGGTGAGATGATTTGTTTGATATATTTGCTGAGGATTTAATTATGATTGATGCTAAAACAACCCAACTGCAGGACAACAAAGATCTCTACGCAGAAGAGGCAGCAGCTCAGAGAGAAAGGGAGCGACAGCGGATGCTTTCTATTCCCGGGCTTATTGCCCCTAGTGAGCTACAAGATGAAATGGTGGACTCATAGCTGTTGACCACATGGTGCTAATTCATCATCTTTCACTCTTCTGTGAAATCTCAGGAGTGCTTCGCCACCGCCTTGCCAGATTTTCCACCAAGGTGACTGGATGAGGCCCCCTCTTTTTTTCTTTTTTTTTACCCTTTTACGTTCATTTCTTTAGATTGGTGGATAGATAGTGAAGGTGCCACCCCCACCTGGTTCAAGAGCTGTCTGGGGACTGCTGGTGATGCTGGCAGGATGTTGTTGTTGGTTGAAGTAGGGGATGGCTCTTGGCAGTTTGTAGAAATGCTAATATAGGATTAGTGGGTCATTTTTTGGCCACAATCAGAATCACTGATATTTGCGTTTAGGCGTGGCCCTGGGGATGGACGGACGTGGCTCTGTCAACCGTCTCTCTTGAATGGCGATCTGTGTAAGTGTATTCTAACTAGGGAGGGTTTCGAGGAAACGGGGCTATTTCTATTTAAACTATACAGTATGTTGGTGAGTTTTGAAATGGCTTCATTTATTTTTTTCTCCCCCCCCTCTTTTTGCTCCATTTTCGGACTGCTCAAATTGCAAGGCCTTGGAGAACAATGTGCGGCAGTTCTAGTTTTTGATATGGCATTATCTTAATTCATGAGAAGGGTTAGTTTTGGTTGGATGAAATAAATTCGAACGTCGGGCCAAACGGGATTCAGCATCCACACCCAATCTGATTGACACATTTTCTATTTTTGGTAGGTAGTAGACAAATCAATCAGGGTGAGAGCTAAATGGTTGACTCTGTTTTTTGTTTTTTTATTTGGAATGATGAAGTGCTTATTGTGTGTTTTGGTTGTACCCCAAATTGCAACTGAATAGGATATTTCAGCTGAATGGGATGCCATGAATTGTACCAGATTTAGTGAGTGCATTGTGTCTGAACCTTTTTCTATTTTCCCTGGTTTTTTTTTTTTTCAAAGAGCCCGGCCTTGTATTTTGATTGGTGGAAAAATGACACAAATTCCAAACCTGATATTTGGTATATTGTGCAATCTTCTGGTCAGGGTATTTATTATTGTGTACAAATTTCTTGTGGGAGCAGATGAGCCAGGTTTTAATCATTCGGATAGGTTGTTTCTGGTGGGGCCTTTGTGCATTCCTTGGTAGGTCCCTGATCATTAGTTGGTAATTGAACGTGGGGTGTCCAACCTAGTATGGTTAGGAGTCTCACTGGCTTTTGGTGACTGCCCCATGTAAGAATGGGTGATTGTGGGCTTGAGTAGGTGACTCGGTGCATGTGGGTTGCACAGCTGGGGCAAGTCCACCGTTTCTGTCACACTTCCAAAAGGGTCGCTTTGCATTGTAAAAATGATCTTATACATGGCCATCAACCTTGTATGGCATGCACGTATTTTAATTCTAATAAGTGAATCCCATTTGCATTCCAGATCATTGGTCTGTTTGTTCCCAACGTCAATGGACTTTGCCTATGGAATGGATCTTCACCTCTAGATTTTTGTCCTTAAGATGGATAGTTAAAATTTGCAGTTTTGTTTGTTATTGCTCGGTGAGACTCTCTCTCTCTCTCTCTCTCTCTCTCTCCACCAAGGCATCAACCATAAATTTAAAACAACGCGTGCACAATGCAAAGTTCATGGGAGGACATTGTGGTCGAAGCTTGATGGGCTGGGTTAGATATAGGCCATATCCGGGCCGTTCGTTAGGTCCTAGCTGTTAACACAGTCCTGATTCTTGGGCGACACCATCTGTATATTTGTAAACCTCCGATATATAGAAGAAGCAGCGTGCCAACGCGGCACATGTGTGGCGAGTAAATAACGTGCCTTGAACAAGCGTGAGGGCTTAGAAAAGCACCGGGGTGGCCCTTATTTGCCACTACAATGATCATATGCGTGTAGGTACGAGATCCAATGCATCCAGCCGAGTGGCACAAATATATTGATGTCCCAGCTCGAGAATTATGTTGATCATATTGCCTGGTGGGCCACGGTTCGCAAAACAATTGAATGGTTTCGAAATTTTAGGCTTCAGATTTCTATTCAGTTTTGATGCCCATCTGCTGACTGGACCAGATATTGGGGAAGAATCTACAAGTTCGGACCAACCTGATGGACGGATTGGATCGCGCAAGCACGTGTTATGTTGGTACGTGTGGCGTTTACACGAACTGTATTACACACGCGTTCGGGCACAGAAAAGCTCGGCGCACCTGGGCGGCTGGGCCTATAAATGGCCAGTCAGACCCATCTCTTGGGAGAGAGTGCGAGTGGTCAGACTCATTTCCTGAGAGAGAGAGAGAGAGAGAGAGAGAGAGAGAGATGGAGCTGTATCCAGTACAACCGGCAACGTGGTCCTTCCTCCTCTCATCTCCCTTCATCTTCCCACCCTACAACAACATCCTCACCGTCCAGAACTACGTTCATTGGACAGAGACTCCCGAATCACACCTCTTCTCTGTTAACCTCCCCGGTAACATTCTCCTACATTCAACTTTTACTAAAGTCGTCACTCTCATTCTTGTTCATGTCTTCTTCTACTGAATTTTCGTTGTTGTTGTAGGTGTGAAGAAGGAGGAGATAAGAATCGAAGTCGAAGATTCCCGATACCTCATTATCCGAACAGAGCGAACCTCTGAAGCGACGGAGCTGGCGATGAATTTCACGAGGAAGTTCAGGCTCCCTGAGCGTGTTGATCTCGATGGAATCTCCGCCGGCCTTGATGACGGCGTCTTGACCATCACCGTTCCCAGATCCTTCGTCAGAGGCCGGTTCCGGATCGATCCAGCTGATTTTCCTGACACGCGTCATCTCCTTGCACGTGCTGCTTGAAATTCATGTGATTGAGCTTGAATTTCTACTCTCTTTTTTATTTTTATTATTGATTGCTGGAATTTTAGAGTTTTTCAATGGAGTGTAGGGGTTTGGTGTGAAGATTTTCATGGTGTTGGTATTTTCGAAATTTCAGTACGTAAATCTGTGTAAATTTTAAGAAATTAGTGGTGGGTTCATTGTGTTATTTTAATTTCATTTATATATTTGAATTCTGAAGATATTTTAGCTTCTACGAAAATGTTTTTTAGGGCTATTCTGAGAATGGTGGTGATCCATTCTCCTCTCATGTGACATTCTTTTAAAGGCAATCCAGACCAACCAAATTGTGGGCCACATTCTGGGTGGACCACATGTTAATATCTTACTGACCAAGAAACGAATTTAACCCTTCAGTTGTTGCCTGAGAAATGGATGGCCAGTAATAAAAATAATTAGAAATTTCATCCCCTCTTGAGTAAGTTCTCTGTGGATGCTCAGTCCATAATTCGGCCATATTTTGGACGGTCTGGATCATCGTGAAACTTTTCCATGCTTACTGTTGGAGACTCACTACCATTTCTAAAACAGTGTTTAACTAACACTGGAATCTTTGTCGATGGCCAGTAATAAAAATAACTAGAAATTTCATCCCCTCTTGAGTAAGTTCTTTGTGGATGCTCAATCCATAATTCGGCCATATTTTGGACGGTCTGGATCATCGTGAAACTTTTCCATGCTTACTGTTAGAGACTCACTACCATTTCTAAGACAGTGTTTAACTAACACTGGAATCTTTGTGAATGGCCAGTAATAAAAGTAACTAGAAATTTCATACCCTCTTGAGTAAGTTCTTTGTGGATGCTCAGTCCATAATTCGGCCATATTTTGGACGGTTTGGATCATCACGAAACTTTTCCATGCTTACTGTTAGAGACTCACTATCATTTCTAAAATAGTGTTTAACTAACATTGGAATCTTTGTGGATGGCCAGTAATAAAAATAACTAGAAATTTCATCCCCTCTTGAGTAAGTTTTTTGTGGATGCTCAGTCCATAATTTGGCCATATTTTGAACAGTCTGGATCATCGTGAAACTTTTCCATGCTTACTGTTAGAGACTCACTACCATTTCTAAAACAGTGTTTAACTAACGCTGGAATCTTTGTGGATTGCCAGTAATAAAAATAACTAGAAATTTCATCCCCTCTTGAGTAAGTTTTTTGTGGATGCTCAGTCCGTAATTCGGCCATATTTTGGACGGTCTGGATCATCATGAAACTTTTCCATGCTTACTGTTAGAGACTCACTACCATTTCTAAAACAGTGTTTAACTAACACTGGAATTTTAGCCGTGAAGCCTCAGTAGATTTTATTTAAAAAAAAATTAATTAATTAATTCTAGGAATTTGTGAATTTTAAAAAATTACACTGAATTAGACGGAATCTCTTCATGCACTCACAGGTTATGTCAGCTGAATTGTTTGCATGTGGCTGGTCCCCATCTGTTCTGTTTGTGGATTAGGTGCATCTGATCATAAGAGGTATTTTAGAGTGATGAGTTGGATTTTGTGCATGTGGGGCTAATGATTTCACCGTCTAAAACGTTGACTATGGATGGGAGATTAGGAATATCCCAACCCATTGACATCGGAGCATTCATTTACACAATTTAAACAGAAAACAGATCAACGGTTTATATTCAATGGAGATAGGGAAACTGGGAAATTTCCAGAGCATTCACCTCCATAGTGACGGTTTGGATGATTGGCATTCTTTTTACCATCTGATTTGATGTCTTGAATTCGGACCCTTTTTTTTTTAACCGTCCGTTTGACAGCCCACGAATTGGATGATTAAGATTCTTCTTATAGTGTGGTTTTCGTACTATGCTCCATCCCTGGTGGACCCAACAGCATGAGGAAGGTCAGTCTGGTTCCACACATGTAGGCCACACGTACAGTGGACCAACGAACATGGTCTGTTTAGACAAGTAGTTTTCATTTTGAACACGTCTCCACGTGCAAAATGGGAAAAGGAGAATCTGAATCCTGAAGGAATCATGTCCTCGACCCCTTGGATCTTATTCTAAATATGTGGGGTCCAGGGTTCTGTTATCTAGACCATTAATTCAATTGGACACATCAAGGGTAGTCTATGCCTCCAAAACCATTCGAATGGGAGCATCCTATCCCTTCGAACCATGAAAAGCAAATAGACGGTTCTGAAGAACTTTAGCAACTTAACAATATCAATTGACAAGGAAGGCAAACTTTATGGATAGAAAGATTTTTGGGTATCAAGATCCTTGTGAATTCTAACCCTATCAACGGTTTGGATCTACTACCATGGACCCCACTTATTCAGACTAAGCACCACCGTATACTGCACATTTGCATGTCGAAATGAATCTTTGGATGATCTTTTGAGTTGGGAGATTGGAGACTTTTCCATGAAAAAAAGAAAGAAAAAAAAAACGAGCAAGTTGCACGGTGGGATCATCAATAAGAGGATATATTTTATTTTTAAAAAAAAAACTTTAATACTCTGGCAGGCTTCGACGTTTGATACACATGCACTTAATTCTTGGAATACAAATAACTCAACTTGAACTTGCGAAATTGTAAATCCCTTTTTATACATACTGTGAAACAGTACTTACATTTATTTGATTAGCTGACCATCTGATTGGGGGTCGTTTATTGGACGTTAAAAATTGTCCCATTTCAGACGATAAGATTGTTCGCTATCTCTTATTTCAGGATTGTGACTTAGAAACAGTGACTTCCACAGTTTTGTCGGCTTAAAATTTTGAGTTTATATGCCTTTTGCACAGTTTCTCATTGCCTGCGTATCAAGCGTTTTAGGGAGCCAGAGCATCGAACAACTCTGGAAAAAACCATCAACTAACAACAACTTCCAGGTGTAGACTCCTCTGATAGTTTATCACCGTTTTAGAAATGGTGGCGGCTCATACTTCCACACGATGCAACGATTTCCACACGATGTAGATTTTGAATATAACTCTGATCATACAATCATAACCATCCAATTGTAAAATGTCAAATGGGTGCAAAATAGCAAGTGGTTAAATGGGTGATGAGGATGGTGCTATTGCAATACTTGACTCGAGTTTAATTAAATGTTTATAATCATGGGCATTAAATTAGTCGCAGGATTAAACCTATGAAAGTCGTCCTAACTATCTAGCCCTCAATATTGCAGCAATCAAGCCATTTAGAAGAGAACAGCTAATCTTTGTTACTGGATTAATTTTACATTGAGCAGAGGACTTTTGTATTCAACGAGGATCGCACACCTTCTGTTTCTTGATACTACAGTAATTAATAAAAGAATTTAAAAATAAAGTTGAATATCTAATTTTATTAATATTATGATAAAGTTCAATACAATTGGCAAGAAAATAAAATAACTAAAAAATACATAATTACACTTGTTTGTGTGGACGAACAATCAAGGCAAATGATCAATAAGATATAACCCAGTGTGATCTTCTAAGTATAGATTTAATTAATCAATGATTTAATAATAATACGTTACGGACATTTACAATACTCCTAAGCATACTATAGTGATAGCGGTGGACAACAATGATCTAAATTATTCTAAATTCTTAAACGTTCTGTGGTAAAATTGAACAAAAGTAGAGAAATTAAAGTTAAAATTAAGATAAATAATGTTGCATTTTCAAAGATTGTGTATGATAAATAACGTCTTGAGCTCTATGTCATGTGCTCTTTATATAGTTTGAAACACGTCAACTATATTAGGTTTTCTTGATGGTGTAGGATTTTCGAAGGTTACAAGATCATATCTTATTTAGTTGGACTTAAATTCCTCATCATGTCCTTTAAGGGCCTATTTGGCCAGGAGGATTGGAAGGATAAAATCCCAGGATATGCCGAACATGTCAAACAGACCCGGAGAACTTGTCCCGGAACATAGCAATTCCCATGGATCTTAAACCAATCCACTAACATCACCATCATTACAGTAAAATTGATCTCAAACCTTCTAATCCCATTCAAATGTGCCTGGAGCGTGTTTGATTGGACGGATTGGAAAAGATTGGAAGGTAAAATCCCAGTATATGCTGGGCGGGCCAAACAGACTCAAACTTGTCCCAGAATATAACAATCCCATGGATCTTAAACCAATCCACTGACACCACCATCATTACCTTAAAATCCATCCTGAAAGCACTAATCTAATAATTTCCTTGTTTTATCAGGGATTCATGAAACGGACTTTTTATCTCAACCGATTTTTTATTATATACGTAAGCCACTTGTTGCAGTGTTTTTATGGGATGGCTTCCTTAAGACGGACCCTCCTTCACCTGCACAATCAACAATGTCAAGGGAACCCTGGCTAGAGCCGAGGAACCTCCGATGCTTAAGTCAGTTATCTGATCAGTAGCAAAAAGCTTGTCTCAGTTCAGTACTTCGTACCTTCTTCCGTCCCAAGCTTGGAGATTTATACAGTTTGTCAATCCTCATCCTCAGAGGATTCTTCTCCTGATTATTCGGAGACTTACTCCTTTCCGCGGATTACTCTCAATCCCGAGAATCTCGGGATTCGCTACCCGTATCCCTGGATTTCCGTAGACCAGTATCTGTTCCCGTTCCGCCACTTGCTGTCTCGGCCAGGTCGTTACCGACTCTGGGAGAATCTCGGCCAGGTTGTGACCGACTCTGGGGGAGTCTCGGCCGACGCAAGAGGATGGGTTCTCGGCCTTTTCACGGACAGAACAATCTTGGTGTCTATCCATCATTCCTTGTTCCGTGACCGACAGAACTAACTCGTTGAGTCGGTCTTGTTCTATCGGCTGAATGGCCTGAACACGCTCGGCCTTTAGTGGGCTCATGCAGGCGAGGTCATCACTCTGACAGAGTGACTTTAATCGTCCCTTGCTTATGCCTCCTGGCCTATCCTCTATTTCGTTGGTGTTGTCTCGGACTCTTCAGGCAGTGTCAGCAGAGCCGACCTACTTTAATCCGAGTCTCCGAACTTAATATATTTTCACCCAACAGTGAGTCCCCCTTACTCCTTGTGTCGTCCGCGGCATCAAGGAGTACGATTTTGTCGGTCGGCTCGTATTAGCATCCGAGACAATGATGAGGCATTTAATGCTCTTTGAGTCGTCTCTAGCGTACGATGCTGCGCCTTCTAAGGCCGCACGTGCGACCAGCCTTCGATTCGTTTCGTCCGCGTATGAAATGCGGACGCGTGGCCACGATGTTACCGCAGTCAGCCAGCGGTTGCCACGCGTCGAACGGGGGAGCCGAGGCGAACGACGATTCGCTTTTGCCATTAATGCCCTGCCACGTGGCACGGCTATAAAAGGGCCGGGTGAGAGGACTGTGCGAATTTTATTTTCGCTCTTCTTCCTCCCGCCTGTGTCCGATTCCGAGTTCATTTTTACTTCTTCTCCTCCTCCTCCGTTGTCGCTTCTTTCTCCGTCAATCTCCCCTTGCATTCGTCGTCAATTTTTTTGGTGAGTCCTTCCTCCTTCTTTTATAAGCTTTTATAAGCTTTAATGGCCGCACACGGCTCTCAAAGCCCCCAGGAGGAGATGTCCGTAGATGAGGATATGTCCCAGTATCTTTGGGACGTTACGGAACCACCTTCACTGTTGACGGAGTTTGCCGTCGGTGCTGACGCCACATTCCGGCTGGTCAAAGAAATCAGCGACTCATCGGCTGAGCGTCCGGCCCAGACCGGTCCATCCAGCGGTGGGACGTCTCTGGTGACTCGTCCAGGGAGACCTAACTCTTGGGTGGATCAGTTGGAGGATGAGGATGGAGATGATGAATTAGTTACGGGCGAAGGGGCGGCCATTCTAGGCCCTGTGAACCAAACTACGGAAGCCTCTGAGTCGTCTTCAAAAGGGGAAGAAGACGAACCTAGCGGTCTCGTCGCCTCCATTCTAACTGAATCCGACCTAAACTGGATCAGGGCTGGATATCATGTCCCTGACTCGGTCGTCCTCCGTCTCCCTCGTCCGGGTGATTTGCCCGACCATCCCCCTACAGGGATGGTCGCAATTTTTCAAGTCGCGATGCAGTGTGGCTTGCGTTTGCCACTCCAGTCCATCGCTCATGACTTTCTGTCCCGAGTCAAAATAGCTCCCGGTCAAATTGTTCCGAATGCGTGGAGAAATTTGTTCGGGTATGCGGTACTCTGGTCCGAGTTAGAGCAACCTTCCCTCACGGTCGACGAGTTCCTCTATCTGTATCAAGTCCGACCAAATCCAAACTTTTCTGTCCTCTATTTCCTAAGCACGTGGAGAGGCAAAGGGGGGGTCTTTAATAACCGACCCGCCCACTTCGAACAAGTTCTGGAAGGAAAGGTGATTCTGGGCGTGCGGTAGGTGGGAGTTGGCCGACACATGGCCGTACGAGCCTCAAGTATCCCGCACGTTCCGTAGAGCAGGTGACTCGGTGACTCGGCCTGATGGTCTTTCCTTCTCTTACTCTTTGTTTTTATACCATCTTCTCCTAATCCTGACTCCACAATGTCTTGTAGATATTTTAAAGAAAAGAGGGAAACTCGAGTCCGGGGCTCTGACTCGGATAAGGGAGCTGAGGAAGCTGAGAGCGGGGGAGCGGTCTTGGAAGTTGTTATTGCAACCCGAGCGCCTCCATCTTGAAGGTCTAGATTTGTTCATCTCAGGTATCTCGTCCCCCTTTTCTTTATTCTTTCGGTTCCCTGTTCGCCTCCTCATTCTTTTTACTCGTCCTTGCAGACCTTCCCGAGGCTCGTCCTATTCTGAGGCCTGCGCCTGAGAGTATGGCCGAGTCCTGCCCTGCCTTGAAGCCGATTTCCAAAGTGAAGGCCCCCCAGAGATCGGCTCTGTTGTCCTGGTCTCAGCCCTCAAAGCAGCAGAAGACTGCGGCCAAGGGTAAGGAAACGGCCGCTCCATCCGCTCCTGCACCTGCTGTCCCCCAAGTGGTCGTCCTGTCCGACCCTGATGAGAGGGCCGAGGAAGCGGAGCCAACTCCTCCAATGACTCAGGTGACTCTCAAGTCGGGACCTGTTGCAGAGGAGGTCTCAGGGCCGAGGGAGGCCCCGCGCGAAGAATCCCTGAGAAGGGAGATGACTCAACAGGAGTCCCCCTTTACGAAGATCATTGCGGGGATGGTTCCTTGGGCGATTGCCTACGGGGGCGAAAGAGACTTCGTCAGTTATTACAACGCTCCGACTGCTCAGACCCTCGGATATGCGGCGAGGTTGCTTTTTAAGGTATAACTTTTCTTCAATCCTGTGTCGCCCTTAACTAAGTTTTACAGCATAGCTCATTGTCTCTTTATCGCAGCTGGCACCTTGCCTCGTCAAAGCTATCTCGGAGCTGATTGCCGCCTAAAAACTCGCATCCGAGACAGAGACTGCGAGGAGGGTCGCTGCCGAGGCTGAGGGGCGCTGAGAGATCGCTGAGAGCCGGATTGGCATCATGACCGGCGATCTATCGATCGCTCGGAAGCTGGCCGCGGACGCCCGTGCAGCTCTTGAAGGAGTTAAGGCCGACAATGCTCGTCTGACTTCGCTCCTTCAGGAGGCCGAGGAGAGGGAGCGACACCTTCTTCAGGTTCATGGTGGATGGGAGGGTGCTCTTGCTCGCGCGAAGGCCGAGGCCGCCTGCCTCGTTTAGGAGGCTCAAGAAGAAGTGCGTCGAGCCAAAGAGGAACAAGAGCGAGCCATAGACGCCTTCCTCGAATCTTTCGAGTTTGAAGATGAGAGGGACCGCCTTTATCAAGGTGGTTACAAGGCCTGCGTCTTGGAGATGAGGGCGGCCTTCCCTGATCTTGACCTCTCCGCCTTCGAAGTTGACAGTCCGTCCGCCGAGGCTGCTGAGGGCGAAGCCACCGAAGGAGATGCTGCTGCTGACGAGGCCGGTCCTTCGGGCGCCGCATAGGAGATGAATTCCGACTGAATGGGGCAGTCGGATATTGTACTTTCCTTTTATTTTATTTTTTTTGTTGGTGACCCGACATCGGGTACTTGTACGAAATATAACTTTTTATTGAGTCAACTTCAATTACAGTACTTTATATTTTATCTTACGGGTAATAAATCTTGAGATACTCGACGTTCCAAGGATGAGGCAACAATTATCCATTTAGGTCTTCCAGCCGATAGGTTCCCGGTCGGATGGTGCCTGAGACGACGTAGGGACCTTCCCAATTGGGCCCTAGTGTACTCGACCCAATTTCCTTAGTGTTTGGGAAGGTCTTTCGGAGGACCATATCCCCAGCTCGGAATCGTCTAACTTTAACTCGGCGATTGTAAAATTGAGATACCTGTCTTTGTCGGGCCATCATCCTCAATCGAGCCCTTTATCTTTTCTCTTCCAACGAATTAAGCTCGAATGAGAGGAGTTTGTCATTCTCTTGTCCACTGTACAAGTTGACTCGGGCCGAGCCAACGCTGATCTCAACCGGTGCGACTGCTTCCGCACCGTAACATAGGAAAAATGGGGTTTCTCCCGTGGCAGTCCGTGCTGTGGTCCGATAGGCCCACAGTATATTCGGAAGTTCCTCGGCCCATGCTCCCTTTACTTCATCGAGCCTCGTCCGGAGATGCTGCTTTATAATTTTGTTGACCGCCTCGACCTGTCCGTTCGTTTGAGGATGATGAGGCGAAGCGTATACGTTTCGAATCCTGAGATTGCTGCACATCTCCCGGAATTGTTTGTTATCGAACTGCCTTCCGTTGTCGGTAACGATAGTCCGAGGTATCCCGAACAGACAGATGATATTCTTCCAAACGAAACTTGTGATCCTTTGCTCGGTAATTTTCGCCAATGGTTCTGCTTCATCCCACTTCGTGAAGTAGTCTACCGCAACCACAGTGAATTTAGTCTGACCCTTCCCCAGTGGAAAGGGCCCGATAATGTCGATTTCCCACTGCCCAAAGGGCCATGGTCCCGACATCGGAGTCAGTTCCTCAGGGGGTTATCTCGAGATTACTGCGAACCGCTGACACTTATCGCATCTTTGGACGAATCGTTTAGAATCGTGCTATATAGACGACCAGTAATACCCCTGCCGCAACACTTTGTTGGCGAGCGAGCATCCTCCTGAATGGTTTCCATATATCCCTTTGTGTATCTCCCGTAAGATATAATCGGCTTCTTGGGAGTCGACGCACCTTAGTAGAGGAGCATGAAAGCCTTTTTTATATAGAATTCCATTCAAGATGATGTAGCGCGAGGCTCGAACTTTTAACCGTCGTGCCTCGGCGCGGTCTTCTGGCAGTTCACCATTGTTGAGGTAGCGGACGAGTGGGTCGAACCAAGCAGTCGCTGTGTTGATGGGAAACAGGGCCAAGACTGTCGGCTCATCTATGCTTGGTTTAGGGACGTATTCAATCGAAACTGACCGAGGTATGTCTTCCTCGTCAGCTGAGGCGAGCTTTGCTAACAAGTCGGCTTTGGCGTTGTCGGTCCTGGGTATTCGAATTACTTCGCACTTCTGGAATCCATCGATCAATTCTTTAGCCTTTTCCATGTACGCTTTCAGTTGTTCTTTTCGAGTTTGATAGACACTGGAAACTTGGTTAACGACTAATTGTGAGTCGCTGAAAACATTCAAATGGGTAGCGCCTAGACTCGCGGCGAGTCTAAGGCCTAATAATAAGGCTTCGTACTCTACTGTATTGTTGGACGCTTGAAAGCCGAGTCGCAAGGCATATTGCATACAGGTTTGATCGGGAGTTTCTAATACTACCCCTGCCCCGCTTGCCTTCGAATTGGATGAACCGTCGACAAATAGCTTCCAGGGTACCGGCCCGAGAGAGGAAGAAGCCTCAGGTACAATAATTCCCTCCGATTCAGGCATATTGTCACGATTAGGAGTCACTTCGATAAGGAAATCGGCGACTGCCTGTCCTTTTAAGGCTGTCCTGGGCCTGTAATGTATGTCAAATTCGCTCAATTCGACTGCCCACTTTGTAAGTCGGCCGAAAGCCTCCGGCTTTTGGAGAATCTGGCGGAGTGGTAAGTCGGTCACAACGACAATGGTGTGGGCCTGAAAGTATAGCTGGAGGCATTGTGACGATACTACCAGAGTTAAGGCTACTTTTTCGAGCTGAGAATACCTCGTCTCTGCTGGTAGCAAGGCTTTGCTGACGTAGTAGACTGGCAGCTGCTTCCCTTGACTCTCTCGTATTAAAGCCGAGCTTACTACAGCCTCAGATACGGCCAAATATAATAGCAATGCTTCACCAGGCTCAGGCTTAGATAGCAGCGGTGGGGATCCGAGGTAAGCCTTCAGATCTTGAAATGCCTTCTCACATTCGTCTGTCCACTCCATCGTCTGTCGTCCCTTCAATTGCTTGAAGAACGGGAGACATTTGTCTGTGACTCGGGACATGAAACGATTGAGCGCGGCCACTCTTCCTGTCAACCTTTGAATGTCTTTGATTGTTTTAGGAGACTCCATTTCGAGTAAGGCTTTGATTTTCTCGGGATTCGCTTCGATTCCTCGCTGACTAACGAGGAAACCGAGGAATTTTCCCGAGCTCACACCAAACGCGCACTTACTGGGATTGAACTTCATTTTATATTTACGTAGAGTTAAGAACATTTCTTCCAAGTCCGCCTCATGATCGACCGCTCGTTTACTTTTGACGAGCATATCGTCAATATAAACTTCCATCGTTCGGCCTATCTGCCGAGCGAACATTTTGTTCATTAACCGCTGATACGTTGCTCCGGCGTTCTTTAATCCAAATGGCATCACTTGGTAACAGTAAAGGCCTTTGTCATTGACAAAGGCGGTTTTTTATTTATCATTCTCGTGCATTACAATTTGATTATAGCCTGAATAGGCATCCATAAAACTTAGCAGTTCATGACCTGCGGTACTGTCAACCAGCTGATCAATGCGAGGAAGAGGGAAGCTATCCTTGGGGCAGGCTTTATTTAAATCTGTATAGTATATACAGACTCGCCACTTCCCATTGGCTTTCTTAACGAGTACGACATTAGCTATCCATTCAGGATAGTATATCTCTTCGATGAACTTGGCTTTAAGAAGCTTGCCGACTTCCTCCTCAATGATAGCGTACCTTTCCGGGCCGAGAGGACGACGCTTCTGTCGGATGGGTTTATAAGTCGGGTCGATGTTGAGTCGGTGTGTTATAACCGAGGGATCGATCCCAAGCATGTCTTCATGACTCCAAGCGAAGATATCGGCATACCGTCGAAGCAAGGTGATCATTCGTTCCTTAAGAGACGGACTCAGAGATGAGCCGATTCGGACTACTTCCGAGACGTCTGTCTCAGTTAACAGCTCCGAGATGAGTTCTTCCATCGGCTCCCCCCACTCGTGAGATCCGATATGGGGGTCCAGCGATTCAATCGTCGACACCTCAGTTGGAGCCTTGACTGCGGTGGCATAGCATTTCCGAGAATCTTGTTGATCTCCTTTCACAATCCCTACTCCCGACTCGGTCGAAAATTTCATGGAAAGGTAATAGGTAGACACCACAGCTTGAAGGAGGCTTAGAGATGGTCGACCGAGTATGGCGTTATACACCGACGGTTGGTCCACGACCAGGAAGTCGACCATCGCGGTCCTTTGATGGGGAGCGATTCCAGCGGTAAGTGGCAGTGAGACGATTCCCTCAGGAAGTATCTGTCCACCCGAGAACCCGATGAGTGGGGTTCGGACAGGTCGTAGTACCGACCGACCTATGCTCATTTTGTCAAATGCTTGGGTGAACAGGACGTCCGTTGATGATCCTGTATCCACCAGTATCCGGAATACTTTTCTATTAGCGATGGTGAGGGTGACCACGAGTGCATCATCATGAGGATGATGAATGCCTCGAGCATCTTCTTCAGTGAACGAGATATAATATTTTTCTCGTTTCTTCTCCTTGGGAGGCCGAGACAGCAGAAGAACCTCAGACTCGGGGCGATCAAGGCTTTTAGCGTGGTTTCTTCGGGCGTTATTCGAGTCCCCACCACCTCGGTGACCTCCGACAATCGTTCGGATTTCTTCTTGGGGCCGCTCTTCGCTCGGTCCTGCTGAAACGCCGGACCCTTCTGTATGTTCTCTTAGCCGGCCCTCTTTAATCAGCCGCTCAATCTCGTCCTTTAAGTGATAACAATCACTTGTGTTGTGACCATGGTCACGATGATAATGACAATACTTGTTCTTGTTCCGATGATCTGGATTCCCTTGCAGTTTTCGGGGCCAGTTGACGAAACCTTCGCTCTTAATCTCCATTAGTACTTGTTCAGGAGATTTGTTTAGGGGGGTGTACGTGGAGAATCTTGTCTGGTCACTTTCCTGGCCTGCTGTCGTCTCGCCCCCGGTCCTCTTTCGCTTTTTCCCTCCGGCTGAGTTGGCTTCTTTCTTGGCCGACTCTTTAGCCGATGGTTTTGTGTTCTGGATTTTCTCTCGGAGGAGTCGCGTCTCTTCCGCATCAGCATATTTATCCGACCGAACCGTAAACTCGCCCAGAGTATCGGGCGGGTTCTTGTCCAGTGACGCCAAGAAAGGTTTATCTCTTACCCCCTGCATGAGAGCATTGAGAGCTGTCTCCTCAGAATGCTTTCGAACTTGCAAAGATTCGAAGTTAAAGCATTTAATGTAGTCTTTCAACAGCTCTCCTTCCCTCTGAACTATGTTGTTCAGATGCGCGGGCGGCTTTAATTTCTTCTTTCCGCCGATAAAATTGCTGAGGAAGGCGTCACTGAGTTCGGCGAACGACTTAATCGACTTGGGTTTCAATTGCTTAAACCAAAGTCGGGCTACGTCGGTCAGGGTTAGAGAGAAGGCTCGGCACATAACAACATCCGAGGCGTCGTGCAACTCCATGTAGGTTCTGAAGCATTCAAGATGCTTTGTCGGATCAGTCTTTCCGGAGAAAGGAGTTATCTGGGGTAAGCGGAACCTCTTCGGCAACCGAGCCCGCATTACCTCGTCCACAAACGGAGAAACTTTTTCTTCAGGTTTGGTCGGATTTGAGTTCCGACCGTGCTTTATATCCGCCATCTCTTTTTTCATCTTCTCTCAGACCTCATTCTTGAAGTCATGTATATCAGCCTTCCAGGGTTCAGCGCTTTCTGTCATTTCTTTTGCGTCTGCAGGTAGCCGACTTCGTCTCCTCTGATCTATTCTATGCATCAGATTAGATGGAGGCAAAATGGCTGTTGCTGAACAGGCAGGCGCCGGGTGACTCGGTTCTCGAGGCTGACTCGGTCGTCGGGGTGACTGTGGCGCTGGAGGCTGCGCTACAGACGCTGGTGGGAGAAATTGTGCCGACTCCTAACGCTGCATCTGCTGGTTACACAGTTGTTCCAGCATGTGTTTGATGGCAGCCATCTCGGAACGCATTTCTTGAACCTCGATCCAAGTGCGCGTTCGCTTGATTAGGCTGGCTTGTAGTCGTAGGCGGCGCTGTCGGGGGAGTTCCGTGAGCTGTGCTGGCAGCGGCTTCCCCCACTTCATCTGGATTCGTCCTTCTGGTTCTTGCCATTCGGAAAATTGGAGAAAACGGTTTTTTGTCCGTTTCCCACAGACGACACCAAACTGTTGCAGTATTTTTATGGGATGGCTTCCTTAAGGCGGACCCTCCTTCACCTGCACAATCAACAATGTCAAGGGAACCCTGGCTAGAGCCGGGGAACCTCCGATGCTTAAGTCAGTTATCTGATCAGTAGCAAAAAGCTTGTCTCAGTTCAGTACTGCGTACCTTCTTCCGTCCCAAGCTTGGAGATTTATACAGTTTGTCAATCCTCATCCTCAGAGAATTTTTCTCCTGATTATTCGGAGACTTACTCCTTTCCGCGGATTGCTCTCAGTCCCGAGAATCTCAGGATTTGCTACCCGTATTCCTGGATTTCCGTAGACCAGTATCTGTTCCCGTTCCGCCACTTGCTGTCTCGACCAGGTCGTTACCGACTCTGGGAGAATATCGGCCAGGTTGTGACCGACTCTGGGGGAGTCTCGGCCGACGCAGGAGAATGAGTTCTCGGCCTTTCCACGGACGGAACAATCTTGGTGTCTATCCGTCATTCCTTGTTCCGTGACCGACAGAACCAACTCGTTGAGTCGGTCTTATTCTATCGGCTGAATGGCCTGAACACGCTCGGCCTTTAGTGGGCTCATGCAGGCGAGCTCATTACTCTGACAGAGTGACTTTAATCGTCCATTGCTTATGCCTCCTGGCCTATCCTCTATTCCGTTGGTGTTGTCTCGGACTCTTCAGGCAGTGTCAGCAAAGCCGACCTACTTTAATCCGAGTCTTCGAACTTAACACATTTTCACCCAACACCACTCATGTTAGGAATACGTGTCTTTAACGGCGTGCCTTATTATATTTCCAAGTTCTCTACTTTAATACTTTTGACACGTAGCTATGGCTAAAGAATATCAGATGCGAGTAGAATTTTCATGCTGTCTCGTTGATCCGTGTAGACATGACAGAGCATGTGTAAAAACATTATCTTCTCACTGTAATTTTTAAATCATATCAAGGAGAGTTTGGGTTGGCGATTTGGACAGGCTAGATTTCGTAACAAATGCCATGTCTATAGGTGGAGTGTCACCGCCATTTTTTAAGTAGTGGTAAACTAAAACAGGAGTATGACTCCACCTTGCAAGATTTTTGGGAAGCTACATGTTGAAAATATCTCGATACCCGCAAGAGGAGTTGGAATGCTTGTTTGTCACTGATTGTTAAACGGTGGTAACTTTCAATATCGTACACGTGTCAACTAATTTTATCAATCGAAACCGTCCAAATCTTGGGCATTAAACCAAATAATGCGTGGGACAAAATT
Organism: Magnolia kwangsiensis; assembly: GCA_037074715.1. Taxonomy (NCBI): domain Eukaryota; kingdom Viridiplantae; phylum Streptophyta; class Magnoliopsida; order Magnoliales; family Magnoliaceae; genus Magnolia; species Magnolia kwangsiensis. Next base: position 202,391,100 of record CM073571.1, read on the forward strand.
AATAGTGATCGAAGAAGGATATCCGTTTGATTTTTCTTACTATATATATGAACCGTTGCTTCATTTACATCTGTGATTTGATGGGCGCCATTTGGATGATTGTCATTGGTTATGCAAGTTTTCTCTATCCACATTAGGTTCCATGATTTGGACAGTCTAATGATTGAAACAGTTTGGTTCGTATGTAGTTCCCCTTGCAGACTCTGAAAAACTCAAACTCACATCACTTGGATCCACCGAGGTGCGTGTGATCCCTGACTGTGGGGCCCACCTTTATGAATATGACTACATCCACACCGTCCATCCGTTTTAACATATCATTTTAGTATATGACCCAAAAAATGAAGCAGATCTAATTATCAAATGTACCATAGTACAGGAAGCAGTGGTAACTGCTCATTCAAAACGTTTTGTGGGCCACAAAAGATTTGGATCAAGATAAAATTTGTGTAGTCTCTTCATTCATTTTTTTGTGACCTTATCAACAGGTTGGATGGAAAATAAACATTCCAGTGGAGCCCAAGAAGTTTTTAATGGTGGAGATTCAACCATGACTGTTTTTAATGGTGTGATCCGCATAAGATACTTTTTCCACTCTATTTTTGGTTTTATGACTAAAATGTGATTTCAAAATGGTTGGACCGTGTGGATTTAAGGAACATACATCACTATTAGCCCCACAGTCAGAAGTCTCACCCACCCGGTCAATCCGGGATCCACCGAAGCCGCGCCCATTTGTCTGAGAGAAATAATGAAATGAAAGAGAATTTGGATACCAATAAAATCCGTAGGTCCCACAATGATACATGTGTGCGATCCACGCCGTCCATCCATTTTCCCATCTCATTTTTAGGAATGAACCACAAAATGAGGCAGATTGGAAGCTAAAATAGACCACAGGGGTTTAACGATGCTCACCGTTAAAAATTCAAATCTTCCTAAGGTCCACAGGGATGTGTTTTAATCATCCAACTTGTTCATAAGATTATACTGACATATAATACACAAATATCAGCTTGATCCAAAACATCTATGGCCTCATGAATTTTCCAACGTTAGGTATTCAATTCTAATAATTTCCTATGGTGTGGTCCACTTGAACTTCATATCAGCCTCATTTTTGGGGTCATGTGCTAAAATGACTTGACTGAAAGGATGAACGCTGTGGATAAGATACATACATCACAGTGGGCTCCACACATTACTCATTTACTATGAATTAATGATAAGGAAAAAATATCAAAAACTCTCTCGTAATTGTGATGTGGCCACACGAAAGTACGACATCCCACCATCCGCTCGTGGGAAATATGGCGCATGTGTGCGAGATTCGGGCCACTGGATCCGACCTCTCATACACCAAATGTGCAACATTAGTCAATTCTTTCTGACCGTCCATCTTCTCTTATACATGCAACACATCTTATTAATAGACTGGCCGGGATTTCAGGTCAAGGAAATACACACTAGATGAACGATCCGGATCTTTCTCAATTACGCCATATAGGAACTTGTGCGGAGATCGCTTGCGCGTGCATCAATTCATTTCAACAGAACCAAAAACATACCGACGTATTCAAGTAGGATACGTCGGGACCCGTTGGATTAGGTTTCTTTTCAGTGATCTGAAACGTTCATATGATGGTTTGAAATTGGATAGGGACACCCAAAAAGAAATATCTCATACTGAAACATTACATCCCATTGGTTATTCCACTGTTAAATAAACCCTCTGTATCCAATGGAGAAAGCCAATTAAAGAGTTGCTACCTTTTGCATATTCCCATCAAAGGTGAGGCCCATGATATGAACGGTACAGATCATTGATTTATACCCTAAATCCAAAGGTTTAAGACCGAACGTATCCTATACTAATCCGCCGTGATGTATTGTAACAATCCTACGCATCAAAGTCCAAAAAACGGAGTTATGCATATGATACTTGATACACAGGCACTTAGAACTTGTACACGTGGCATATATTAACTCAACTTAAACCGACTAACCTTTAGAATCTACTGTTTCTAATTCATAATTCTAAAATCAGATAGTTTTAACAGCCATAATCTCTGATTTGTAGATATTATTTTGTTCAAATGGGACCTTTGGATATTATTCATTTTAACCGTCCAATAAACGTCCACCAATACGATACTCAGATTATCAAAATTAGTGTAGTTGTACATCTAAATGTAGGAATGTATTCATTTATGACATGACACGTCTGCAATTTTTAAAAGCCTGCGTATCATCCATAACACTCTACCGAGTAATAGATTTTTTTTATTTTTTATTTTCTCTCAAAATGAAGTACAATGAATTCGGCCTGCTTGGCCGACTAAAAGCTGTAACAACATTTTCTTCAATACTCTGTCAGAGTGTGATGTGCGATATGCAAGCACTTATTAATAAGTTATAAATTGCATTCCTGGCATACATATAAGTCAAAAAAAACCGTCCAAAATATGTATAATTAGATGTATCCTGACCAAAAATTACATTTATTTGATTATCTTACTACTGATTGATGGGCATTGATTGGACGGGTAAGAATTAATTAGATGGAGAGGTCTTATTTCAACAAACAAGTATCCACGAATCAGAGATAGTACTGTGAAATCAATCTTAATTTAGGACAGTAACTTGGAGAAATTGGATTTTACAACTTTTCCTGGTTAATTTGAGTTCATGTGTGCCACGTGTAGGCTTTTTAAGTGCCTGCGTATAAAGCGTCAGACGCCTGCGGAGTATCAAATAACCCTACCTTGTCTTGTCTTTTGAGTTCTGTTGCACACGTGAATCTGGTATATTTTTTTGGTGTTTTTCAAAAGTTTGATACTCTGTATCAGTGATGTTGATGATACGCAGTCACTGACAGTAGTGGATTCCCTGCAGCACGCACCGCGGGATATCCTACTGGCACAACGTAGACCAAGCTCTGGACGCGGATTAGCGATGACAGGTTGAGCAGCGAGTCAAGTGACGTCACCAAGTTATGTAGGTCCCACCATGATGTATGTTTTGTATCCATACCGTCCATCCATTTGGAGAGATCATTTTTAAGGCATTATCCAAAGAATGAGACAGATCCAAAACTTTCCTGGACCCCACCACAGAAAACAGTAGAAAGAGTGACGGCCACCGTTGAAACCTTCCTAAGTTCTACCGTAATGTTTATTTGAGATTCAACCCGTTCATAAGTTAAAACAGACATTAGACAAGGGAAAACACAAATATAAGCTGGATTGGAAACTTTTGTGGCCTTTAGGGCCTGTTTGATTTTATAGGGGATGGTAAATACCTAAAAAAAAAATAATTATTATTTCCCTCCGTAGTTGCCGCACTCTTCCCCGCAACTGATTTGATGGTGACTTTTTGGAGGTTAAAATGGCAATTATTATAAAACATTTGTGGGTCCCACCATGATGCATATCATATATCCACACCGTTCATCCATTATGTCAGATAAATTTATGGTATATGCCAAAAAATGAGATATATTCAATGCTTAAGTGGACCACACAATAGAAATATGTGAATTAAATACATACCGTCAAAAACTTCATGCGGCCATTGTTTCTTTTGATACGGGCCAGTTGAGTGTTGTATCTAACTCATTTTTCTTCTAATATCTCAAAATGTTGTGATAAAATGTATGGACGGATTAGATATATCATATACACCAAAATGGGGTCCTAAAATGTCTACTACTACTTTTGAACCGGTTTCCAAGAAGTGAAATCACCGTGTGTATTCAAACAGGTGAAACGGTAATAATCACCCATTTCTTGGGTATTTACCATTTTCAGGTGAAACGATGAAAATCATACAGGCCCTTAAAAGTTTTTTATGGTGGGCGTCAGTCTCTCCACTGTTTTCTGTGGTGGGGTCCACTCGAGATTTGGATCTTACTCATTCTTTGGATCATGCACTAAAATGATCTCTCCAAATGGATGGACGGTGTGGATACAAAACATACATCATGTTGGGACCCACAGAACTTGGTGACGTCACTTCAGTAGGAGTCTCGCTACTCAACCTGTCAGCAGCTAATCCGCATCCCCACGCTCTGTGGGGTCCACATTGACGTGTTTTATCCGCTTCAGGCACTATGACAGTCAAATTCAAATTAAACCGTCCAATTTTCAGATAAGTTCAGTTGTGTCATAAACTAAAAGTAACCGTTATTTGATCATACAGGAGGCTTATGAACATTTATTGGACGGTTAAAAATGATACATATCCAATTGTCTTGTTCCAACTAAAAGTTTAATGCCAGTTTCTACATTTACAGTTTTAAAGTTCCTGTGTTTGAAGGGTCACACGCATTCCGAGTATCAAATAACTCCCTCCGTTTTTACTTAAAAGAGTTGTATGATACTCGGGCTGCGCATGACGGTTGATACACAAGCGCTCAAAATTTCTACACTTGGTGTATATTAACTTAAATAAACTATTTAGATTGTGCAGTTTAAAAGGTTACATTGGATGCGCCATTAAGACTTTTGTACAAAGCTCAAGTGGGCCACACCACAGGAAACGGTAGTGATTGAACGCCCACCATTCAAAACTACTTAGGGGCCACAAAAGTTTTAGATGAGGCTGATATTTGTATTTTCAAATCATCCAGGTCTGAGTGACCTTATCAACACTAGCAACAATTGAGAATCATTTGATGCACCCTTCCATGGTGTGCCACAGTACTAAAAATCAGGCCAATCCATGACCTAGGTGGGCCATACCACTAGCAACAATTGAGAGTAGATACCACCCATTGAAACCTTCATGAACATTAATAGGGCCCACTGAGATGTGGTTCCAGCCCATCAATTGCGTCCCACTTGGATGAGGGGTTGCACTAATTTTCAACCGTATCAAAAACTCAGGTGCACCTCGCCAAATGGTTTTAGATGTTTTAGGCATAATTTTTCATGGTGTAGATGGCATGGCCCCCCTGAAGTTCTGGATATATCTGATTTTTGGGACATCCCATAACCTGGAGGGGACCCACTAAATGCACGGTGTGGTGTTTGACACAAATCACGGTGGGGCCCCAGAGCTCAACCTCATGGGAACTTCCCATTAGGGCCAACTACCATGAGGACAACCACGTGGCACCATTTCCCATATATGTGTGTGCGCGCCATGGGGGGAGGTTGACCTCATGGTAAGCTTCCCATGAGGTGGAACTTTGTGAGCCCCACTATGATGTATGACAGACATCCATCCAAGCATTGGAAGAAAACTGACGAATATATAGCTATCAATTAGTGAAGTCAGTAGATGAGAAATCGGATTCAAGCATTGTTGGATAAATTAGGACCGTCCCATCTAATTAGGGCCTGTTTGGCCGGCTGGATTAGATGGGCTTAGGTGGGATGGAATTGCATCCGGTCCTGTGCCAATTTCACTCAATGTTAGCAAGTTGTGTAGGTCCCACCATGACGTGTGGGCTATATCCACACCGTCCACCCATTTTTCAAGATCATTTTAGAGCATGAGCCAAAAAATCAGATAGATCTAAAGCTCAAGTGGACCCCACCATAGAAAGCAACAGGTATTGAATACTTACCACTGAAAACTTCTTTGGGGCCACAAGTTTTGCATCTGCCTCATTTTTAGGCACATGCCATTAAATGGGGTTACAAAACAAATGAACAGTTTAGATATAACACATGTATATTATTCTCAATAGTTTCAAATGATGATAAGTATATCCTTTCAATGTACGACTGTATTACAAACAAAGTAGAGAATAAAGCTTAACCCATGGTAATAGGGACAATCCCTACCATGGGTAATAATTTTGTTTTTTGAATCCCATCCCACCTAATCCTTGCCAATGCAACTGGCCAAACAGGCCCGTATTGCCTGGATTAGTGCCAGCCAGTTCAAACAGGCAGAATAGTGTCATTCGGCCAAGGTAAAATGCTGGAGAAGTGAGGTGATTGCCAGACAGTGGAGTTCATCTTCTCCATGCCCCAAATGCTCAGTGAGTTCAATGCAATATGCCCCCACCACTTAAATCCAATGTCATCTACATCAAGACAGCCCAAGGGTCCCGTTTGGACACAAACCCACTGGCGTCTAAACCCGCATTTGTATACGGAACTGTTTGGACACACCCTCACAAAGGGCACCTAAACCCACATTTGTATACAGGACCGTTCGGAGACACCCTCACAAAGGGCACCTAAACCCACATTTCTAAACACCTTGGCAGACTCCAACTCATCCCTGCTCAAAAAAACAGAAAAGGCAGCAAACGGCAAACCCAACAAAACCAATTGGATTGGTCTTCATTAACTGGACTGAAAAAAGCTGGTATGAAACCCAACCCATTTTACACAAGTGTATCCAAACGGGCCCCAAGTCCATTCAAGGAGAAATTCAGATTCGAAGCCATAGAACAGGGGCAGCATCCCAGCCCAATCATCAATACAAGGGACCACTAGAACATCCCCTCCACCGGTCCCAAGGTTTTACATAGGTCCTATCCACTAACACTGCCGAGATGGGGGGGTATTTTACACGGAAACCATGTTGAATAATCACTCTTTACCGGTTATTTAAACCAATCCAACCTATTTTGATCAGAAAGACATGCAAAGAGCATCAAACCACAGCATTAAACAAGTTTTTTTGCCAGACGCATCACCAACAGAGTCCATCCATTCTCAAAAGATCAATGCTCAAGACCCAACAGCCAGCAGGCAATAGCAGTTTCAACAACGTACAATACACATATGAGCAAAGTGCGCACACACACACACACACAACAAAAGGCGCCCACCGCCCCTTTTCTGCTTATGGCGGGCGCTTTCTATTTTTATGATTACATAGTGTTTCTTATCTTCTCCAAACTTCTTTTTTAAACCTAAACACGATATATTTATGGCATTTTTTGAGGTATTTTCTATATGGGATGATATAACTCAGCAAACCTTTGTGACTCCTTTCTTATAGCCTACAAAGCCACCGCTATATCTTCTCCAGAAGATGACCAAACGAGAAACCATCCCAAGCTTGCGCTTCATGGAAAATCAACAAGACGAAAGGGAAAACAGAGCTGCTTGCGCCCCCCACAACACTCTCGCAAACATGTAAACTTCTAATAACATGGATGCATGCATCCCTATTGCATGGACAACATCTTCACATGCCTCCTTGCTCACATAGGTCTAGCAATGCCAAGGTCTGTAGCAAGTACCCAAAGAAACAATTCCAGCTGTTAGTGCCTGTGTGCCTTTTTACAAACAACTATCGTTTTTGGTAATTTCTATGAAAATTTTCAGATTTTGAGAAAAAATTTTAATTCTAAATATACTTCATCATTTTAAGATTTTAAATATAATGAACTACTTAAATAAACTTTACAATAAAATCAAGAAAAACTGCCGAGATCCTGATAATCTTGTGATATGGAAAGAATAACCACCCATAACCGTTGTTATTGCCCCTGTAATGGCCCGTTATGCCCCCCGTAAAGGCCATAACGGCCCCATAATGATCTGTTACGGGGCACATACAGGTTTTTAACCACCCATAACCGTTGTTATTGCCCCTGTAATGGCCCATTACGCCCCCCGTAAAGGCCATAACGGCCCCATAATGATCTGTTACGGGGCACATACAGGTTTTTGGGTTTCTTTTTTTCAATAAAAAAAGAGACCGTAACGAACATTACAGTCCCTGTAATGGCCATTACAGCACATATTGTAACGTGCAACGGTGGCTGTAATGAGGGCCATTACAGCACGTATTGTAATGGTAATGGTGGTGGCTGTTATGGCCACCATTACAGAATAGCTTGATCACGACATATCAGAATCTCAGCAATATTTGTCATACAGCTTACAAGTCTACACTACACTTCATGGCCTCGATGCATCATTATTCCTAAATAAATAAATAAATGCATGAAAACATAAAGCAAATACGAAAACTTTGCAGTACCTCTGGTATGGAAAGTTCGAGACGAAATTTAGGGCCATCATAGTGATGCAAAACCGGCCTGAAAGAATCTTCCTCCAACGCTTTGCAGAGTTTCCTGACACGGATCCTCACCTAATGTTTTCAGGAAGTTCGACAAATTAGAAAACTCCTGCCCAGTATCTTCAATAAAGGAAGAAGATATAACGTCCCACTAATAAGATTACCTGTGCAGGAAATCTTGATTCACCTTTACACTTTTTGTCTTCCCAGGCAGTCGGGTCGATATTAGATCCCCCAAAACTGGATGCCTGTAGAAAAGTACGAAATAAAATTAAGGATCGGCTCCATGTTAATACCAATAATAACAACAGCCATCTTATTCATCAGGGAAGTGTGGAGAGCACAAAAAGACCTTAATCTAGCCACTAGATACGTTGGTGATGGAATGAAACAAGAAAGGTCGTAATTTCCCATAACAACAGTCAGGAGTATAGTTGCGCAAGCATGAAGTGGCAACAGATTCGGGTGCGGAGGGATGCATCTGTTTCAAAGTGTTAGAAAGTGTGGACAGTTAAGAGGCTAGAGTTGGAGCAGGAGCAGAAGTTCCAAGCATGACTTTGAGAGAGCAGCACCTGAGTAGAAGGTTCGTTCAACTAGGTCAGTAGTTAAAATTTACTCTGACCCCGAATAATTTAGGGTATATGTTTAGAGTCCAATTTGTAAGGATGATATTCTACGGCTCTCTAACAATTGACCCTACTGCCTACTGCATGGCGCAGATCTCATACATGCATACTCCATGCACAATTTCTGATTGAGCAGTGTGGGAGATTCAAAAGGAGAAGATTTATGGAATGCCCTCAAGGAGACCAGTGGCTTTCCAATCAAGCAATGTCATATTGGAAGGAAGACTGAGCTATTGGGTTCCCTTGTTAACATAAGTTCTAAAAGAAGGATAAATCCCACTTTATCATATCAGCATATGCATGGATTCAAGACAGGCACAATAAACTTAACCAACAGTGAGGTGATAAGCTTTTCTTCTTCTTTTTTTCTTTTTTTGCCCTTTTCGTCAATAAAGAAGTTTTATCCCAGAGCATAAGGGGAGATTCTCCCAAGATGGTCTATTGATCCCATCTAAAGTGAGGGAATCCGCAATGGAGTTTCCTGTCACTCGTGAGGGAAGGTGAACACCAACTGACACACAAGTCTAGAGGTGGCAATTCAGGTTTGGTTTGGCTCTAGGTCATCCCAAGCCCAACCAGTTTACTAAGCAGGACCAAAATCTAGGCCTGAGCCCAACCCGCATTAAACTGTCAATGGGCTAGGCCCAGGCCAAGCAAAATCAAAATTTTAAATAGGACTGGCCCCACAGTTGAAATCTGGGCCAAAAGGCAACCCCAGACCCAGCCCATCAAGCATGCCTAACAAGTGAGCTGATTTTTAAGCCCCACCCCAGACTGCCCAGACCCACTCATAAAAAAATGTAAGCATTGGGAAGGTTTGAACTACGAACTGTTCGCACCCAACCACACCTCTAACACCAAAAGGAAGCGCACACTTGAGCATACCACCCAACAGTCCCCTGGTTGGAGGTTGGCATGAAGCATACCACCCAACAGCACCCCTCCTATCATCACTCACTTCCAAGTTCCACCCGCCCTTGAAACATGTCCTTCTGCCTGTTTGAGACAAACCCCTTCCACATGAAACCCTAAGAGAAAGCATTCACGGGTCCAATCAATCACCCTCCCAACACTCTCCATCTCATAATAGGAAGTTCTATCATACACATCTTCCATATTGGCCACACAATCACTACAAGCAAAGCTTCCCAAATGAATGTATGACACTTGGAGTTCCAGAATCTGAGCCTCCAGGCTTTGAGGAGATCCGCATAGTTACAAGGTGCACAACACACTGAACAGGCAACCATCATCATTCATTTTCTTTAAACTTTTAAATACATTAGTTCTCTTAAAAAAAAAGTAAAAATATACTGGTTGCTTCTCAGAAACAACAACAGGGCATCATATTCATACCACAAATAGCTCTAACTGTGATAGATAGACTTTCACCTTTTAAAAAAAAAGTTCTTCCATCTTATAGGACTTAACAATAGGATACACATGAAGTCTTCCCAACCAAATGAAGTGTTAGCAACCATATGCATTCTCAACAAGATATTCTGATTCTCAGATACTGCGTCAAGCCATAAAATGAACAAAAACATGAAAGCAAACCTCAAATATCCCATGTAGCTGGTGAGTAGTGTAATTGTAGAGAAACAGAGGTAATCCTGGAGTTATTGCCCGAACAGAATCTCGGTATCTCGGTGGTAATCCTGCATATTGAGTATCATAAATGAATACTTGATACTGTGTTAAATTAACAGAAGAATAGGAAATGCTTAGCAATAATAATCCAAACCTTTTAAATATGAAATGTGAAGTAATGAGAAGGAAAAGAAAGAAACAAAGAAAGTGCTGGAAGCATTACAAATAGAAACAAGAAAAAATGATGCTATGTCCAGAAAAATCACTTCTTTCCCAAAATCTGCAGAAGACCCAGGTTAAATGTAACTCAACGATGACAATGACAAAACATATTATAAAACGTACCAAATAGTTGTCGCTTCAAATCTTCTTGCATTGTGTCATTGTTACATACAAAAATGTAACCTCCAAGCACTTCATTGCGTGGAAGCATTTCTGATGAAGGCAATGTCTTGAACCGTTTGTCAACACTGTTGTTGCTACCGCTGTTGTTGTTATTGTTGTTGTTGCTGTTATTGTTATTGGTCTCTTTGCTGTTATTGTTGTTGTACTTGTTGCTAGCAGCTACATTGATGTTGCCAACAGTGTTATTGTTGCCCTTCTGATATACTGCATTCATATTATAAACACCATTTCGGAAGGAACCCTTGCTCGCAGGTTCAGGCATCTTGGAATCCAAATTCATCAGACTGAAATTAAGGTTCTCAAATTTGTTATCTTCCTGAAACACAGTTTTCTCTTTCAACTTTGTTTCGATCGGGGTTTTCGAAAAATCGAGGTTATTCACCCGTTCCCCTTTCAATCTTGTCTGTTCAGCCAGCGTTGATGCGACCATCAACCATTTATGATCCTCAGAGACCTTGGACTGTCCTCGAAGTTCATCACCCAATTGCCAAAACGAGTGGTGGTTGTCCATCTTTTCAATCCCTACAGCAATTAAGATTGCAGAAAAAGAAATTAAAGAACACGCAGACAGATGAAACTAATATATCATCCACAGTATAACATCAGCTACCCATGTAAGATGTAGGGAGTGTGTCAGATCAGTCTCAAGGATTCAAAGAAAAATCCCAACCCAAGCAATAATCTTCAACATCCACAGATATAACACAAAAGGTTTGAGTTGAGATTTAAGCACATATTCAAATTTTAGATATTATTTTTCTTCAGAAAAAAAAAAAAAAAAAAAAGAACATTCGCAAAACAAATGTTCCCATGTGCAAAAAACAAGGGGGTGCTTGAAATTTGCGAGTTTGTATGATAATCAAATAATGTAAACATTCATGCTGTCTTGCAAAGAGATGACACTTGAGCAGGCATATACAATCAGGCATAGGAAAAAGATCCCACATTGGACATTTTCTTCGTAGACTTTTTTTTATTTGATAACAAAATAATTTCTTGAAGAAGTGAAAAGACAAATCCATCAAGGCAATCGATAAGAGAACCCCATACAAAAGAATTTCTTGAAGAAGCGAAAAGACAAGGCAATCGATAAGAGTCCCCCATACAATGAGATAATCTAAGGACCCTTCCTCAGAAAGGAAATTGACAATATCATATGCCTCTCTAGGAATTTGGTTAAAGAAAATATGCATAGAATAGAAAAACAAACTTAAGCAATTGAAAATGAAAACTACATCCTGAGGAGCATCTCCAAAAACACAGGAAATCACATTACGCAAGAGACGAGTTCCCCTCCGCCATCACCAACCCGCCCGCACCCGACTAGCAAAAGGTCCCCTACCTCCATTCTGATGGCCAACAACTCCATCCTTTAAGAGTTTCCAAACCTAAACTTGATGGAACCATGCCCATCCCTTACACCACAAATCCTAAAAGCCCCAAGTTTACCCATCAAACTCCAATCAATATTGACCTTCCATCAGCTTGGAAGAGCACTCCAAAATTTGGCTTTCTGGAACAAGCCTTCGGTAATCATCAACATCTCTTCTTCCACCATGAATATGATCAGCTTTAGATATCTCTTTACTCTTTAAGTCACAGGCCACAATTGACCAAGGACAATTTTATTCCTTGTACCATTGACAATGCTCATGGGCTTATTTAATATGTTCTATCGTTCCTTCTTCCCAGAAAGCCCACACAATAGTGTGGAAGCATCCTCCATTGAATCTTGCCTCGGCTAGAATCTCCCACTACGCCTATGATCAATCCTGAAAGGACCAAAGCAGTATTAAAGAGACCAGACAAGAAGGGCCAAATAGACAAGCAGTTTCACACTAGAGAGATGAACTACCCATTTTGAATCCTTTGAACGCTGTTTGAATAGGAAGAGATGAATTTCCATTTTCTTTTTCTTTCTTTCTTTTTTCTTTTTTTGAGCGTTACCTGCCATAAGTATGTTGCTGTTCATCGTAGCATCATCCATCAATGTAATATTTCGGGTATGTTACATTCGTAATATCGGCCTTTGGATGAAAGGTTCGAATCTCATGAATGTCTACCATGAATAGCGCATTAGGGTGCCCAATAAGATCAGCTTTAGATATCTCTTTACTCTTTAAGCCACAAGGCCGCAATTGACCAAGGAAAATTTTATTCCACGTACCATTGACAATGCTCATGGGCTTATTTTAATATATTCTATTGTTCCTTTCTTCCGAGAAAGCCCGCACAATAGTGTGGAAGCATCCTCCATTGAATCTTGCTTCAGCTAGAATTACCCGCTACACCTATGATCAAGCCCAAAAGGACCAAAGCACTATCAAAGAGGCCAGAAAAGAGGGACCAAACAAGCAAGCTGTTTCACACTAGGGAGAGATGAACTACCCATTTTGAATCCTTTGAATGCTGTTCTAATAATAAGAAGAGATGAATTTCCTTCTTTTTTTTTCTCTCTTTCTTTTTCCTTTTTGAGCATTACGTGCCATAAGGATGTTGTTATTCATCGTAGCATCATCCATCAATGTAACATTTGGGGTATGTTACCTTTGCAATCGCAGCCTTTGGATGAAAGGCTCGAATCTCATGCATGTCTGCCATGAATAGCCCATTAGGGTGCCCAATATCAAAAGAAAAGAAAAGGAAAAAAAAAAGCCTTCCCTGCATTGCAAGTATGCACTAAGTGCTTATTTCCAATCTATTCTAAACTTGTAAGACACCAATATCCAGACCAATTGTCTTTTGGATCCTACCAATGATGGTGGCTGTTTTGTGCCCAAATGTCACACCAGTCAAATGATCCTAGCTGCTGATTGAGGGGAATCAGCCAATTGAATGGTGACTAGGTTGGACATTTTCTCTAACCATACTTTTGAAATCCTCAAAAATCATCCAAATCAGTGGTTAAGCGACCAATGTAATCTGCAAGTTGCTGCCTATATAGTGTAGGATCCAGCACACGAATGGTCCAGAATACATAACTGCATGCAAAATATATAGGCAGTGGTGCTAACGGAATGTTCATTTGAATGCATTTATAAATGTAAATTCCAATTTAAATGTGCACATTTATTTGTGATGACTGTCCTATGCAAACATTTTCATGCCTACCCATTTTTAGGTAAATGGCCAAAAAAAATTCACACTAGTGTAAATCTGCCACTTTGGTATTTCTACCTTAATATGGACCATCCATTTCCCAAAACCACTAATCAGAAGATTAAGGGGCTGTTTGGAATCTCTCTACAAATAAGAGCTTATTTGCTTATTACAAAAAATAATAAATAAATAAATAAATAAAATAGCTCTTATTTGAAAATAGATTGGTTGATGAAGCTCTAATTTTAAAGCTTACTTTTTTAGAAACTAACCAAAAAATAATATTACTTTTTCTTTAAGAACTTATTTGGCTTAAGTGAGTAGACATTTTTTATTAATTTTTTGACAAGCCTGTCCTTAACTTCTAAGGTAACTACTATTTACAATCTCCTTAAGGTGGACCCACATGATGAGCAACCCATATTGAAGGTGGGGCTCCCAATGATGAATGGTCCACATAAAGGTGGGCCCATATAATGCATAGTCACATCAACGTTGGTCCCCAAATGAAGTATGCCCCACATCAAAGTGTCGCCCCACATGATGAATGACCCACATCAAAAGTGGGACCCACATGATGGATGACGGACATTGAAGGTGGAACCACATGATGGAAGGTTGACATCAAAGGTGGGCAAACATGATGAACAACCCATATTGAAAGTTGGACCCCACATGATGGATGGTCCATAGCAAAGGTGGGACCCACATGATGGATGGTGAACATCGAAGGCAGGTCCCCACACCAAAATGTGGCCCTGCATGATGCACCATCTACATCAAGTGGGCCCCACATGATGGACGGCCCATAGCAAACGTGGGACCCACATGATGGATTCTGGACATCAAAGGTGGGCATACATGATGAACGACCCATATTGAAGGTGCTCACATGGTTAATGGTCCACATCAAGGTGGGTCCACATAATGCACAGTTCACATCAAAGGTGGGCCCCACATTATGGATGACCCACATCAAAGTGTGGCCCAGCATGATGGACCATCCACATTAACTGGACCCCACTTGATGGACAGTCCACATCAATGGTAGGACGCACATAATGGATGATGGACATCAACGGTGGGCCCATTGATTGCTGCCAAATGGTTGACTTCAAAGGTGGGCCCACATGATAAACAACCCATATTGAAGGTGGGGCCCCACATAAGAATAGTCCACATCAAGTGGCCCACGGAATGGATGGAGTGGGCCTCACATGATGGATGGCCCACATCAAAGTGTGGCCCCTCGTGATGGACAATCCACATTAAGTGGGCCCTACTTAATAGATAATCTGCATCCAAGGTCTCGCATGATGGATGGCTCATATCCAAAGTGGCCCAACATGATGGATAATCTACATAGAAGGCGCGCCCCACACGATGGATGGTGGACACATATCCAAAGTGGCCCAACATGATGGATAATCTACATAGAAGGCGCGCCCCACACGATGGATGGTGGACATCAAAAGTGTGCCCCACATGATGGACAACCCACTTTGAATGTGGGACCCGTATGATGGAAACGTCAAATGCGGATTCCACATGATGGCTGGTGGACATTAAAGGGCCCCACATAAAGGACGATTATCATTAATTGTTGGCTGCATATATGGCTGACCTACATCAAGGTGGGCCCCATATAATGGATGGTCCACATCAAAGGTCAGCCCCTGATGATAAATGGTCCACATTAAAGACAAGCCTCGCATGATGGACAACCCACTTTGAAGGTTTGGCACACACGATAGACGATCCACATCAAAGGTGGGCTCTATATGATGGAGGATCCACATTCAATGTCCGACATAATAGACGGCCAAAATGTCTGATAACATGAAGGTTGTAGCCATTCATTCTTTGGCCTTTTGGGGCACAATCAATCTATGATGAGATCCACCAAAGCAACTGCCTGAATTGCTCTTATAATGGAGTTATTGAGATCTTTAAAAATGACAACAACAATAGAGTAGCTCTTATTTAAAAAGCTCTTATTAGATTAGAGTAGAAATGCCAAACGAGCCCTAAATCATATGATCCCAGTGATTTGCAAGTGATAGGCAATCAAAACATGATGGACGGTTCACATCAATGCTTAGACCTCTCTAGCATAACTCAATATTGACCATACATTTCCCAAACCACTATGGTTAGGTTCACCCCATTAAAGTGATTTAAGAGGGGTGTGCAATCAAAGGTAGGCCCCACATGATAGGCAGTCCACATCAATGCTTAGATCCCTCTAGTATACTCAATGCAGATCACCAATCTCCCAAACCAATCATCAATGTTGAGGATCGTCTAATCAAAGTGATTTGAGAGAATGAAACATCAAAGGTGGGCCCCACACGATGGATGTACAAACAGATAATAATCATTTTTGGGGCACATACTTCAAACACAGATTTTCATACCTGTATGTTTTAGTGCTAACAAACACAGGAAAATGGCTTGCAAATTGCATGGGAAAGATGGACCAAAAACATAAACATGGTAGACTGCTTGCACGGTGAAGCATCTACTTATGCAAATGGATTCCCAGTAAAATAATTTATCGTGTAAAGCATTTACATATGTAAATGTTTGCAGATAAATGCACCCTAAAAAACTTTTTTTAAATGATGGTTACTACCTTATGAAACTTCCAAAAGATTTCAGAAACAACCAAAAAATTCTGAAAAGAAAAAGGAAAAAGAAATAAAAAAGGACAGAATTTCCTGTGTAAATCAACCAAAACACATGCAATAATCTTCAAGTTGCATAATTGAAACATAGAGCTTAAATCATCAACCCCGATATGCAATAATTTCCAGCTTTCATAAATGAAAAACAAAACTTCATATAAAGAGGATTAATGAATCCTGGAAACTTCAAATATCATTGTCAACATAAGTCCGACAAAAAAATTTACAAAAACACATTCATCAATGCACTTAAACTATGGGATCATGCAAGAAAATAAATGCAAAATTCACCAATCCAAAATCATTGCAAAAGTCTTTGCCCAAAGCTTCAGAGTTGTTCTTCCCGAGGTCACCCTCTCCAAGGCAAATCCTCGACATCACTTTGGTTGCTCACCCGTGCGCCAATTCATGCCATCCAGCAGTCAGGAAAGGATTGATTTGCAAGCTGGATTTGGAGAAGGCCTAAGACCATGTAGATTGGAAATTCTTAGACCTAGGTCGTGAGGATAAATGGAGGTCATGGATTCTGACCTATATTTCTTACACTAAATTCTCCATCCTTATCACCGGATCCCTCTTTGGTCTCTTTAAGGTGTCTAAGGGTCTTCGTCAGGGAGACCCCCTTCCTATTCGTGGTCAGTGTCGTAAGCTCTGAGCATAATGCTCAGCAGGGGTTTGTCTGTTGGTTTGTTCAGGGGTTTCAAGATCGAAAACGTGAAGCCTTCAATCCCCCCATCTTCAATTCGCCAACGACATGCTTATTTTCAACGATGCAGAAGAATCTATGTTGGACAACCTGAGATGGACAAATGTCATGTGGCACATGTGGCTCCGTAGCACGTGCCGCATGTAGTGGCATATTTTACACATGGCACATTGTGTGGCATAATGATATGTGGATCAATAGAAAATGGGCGATGACACATTGCACATGTGGCACAGTGGCACATGTGTGGGTGTAAACAGAATTATTTCGGCCTAAGGCAAACAAAGTAGTTGTACATGGGCAAATATTGTTTAAGCTAGCATAAATCACCATAGGAGGCCTAATCCGGTGTGAGTGGCCTAGATCATCATAGGTTGTGACTATGTTAGGATAGTGGGCCTAGATAGTTGTATGTGGATCTAAGCCATGGGTCAAACTCAGGGCATCCATTCGGTTCTCCTCTCACACAATCATTAATCGATAGCTTTTACATATTTGATGGCTACAACGTTCTACTAAGAATTTGTTTACATAGATTTGTCCTTCCCACTAAGTACAATTTTTTCACAAAGAATGCACATTCAAACTATTACATATGTTATTGAGAATGGGCTTGAAGGATCATTCTCTAAACCCGCTAACACAAAGCCTTGAAGTCCTCCTTAAATCATAAGCCCATGCCGTTCCCTTTTAGACCCATTTCATTTATTTTGAGACTATTGTCATCATTTAGGCCCATGTCCTTACAGCTAGGCACACTTTCCACTCCACCTTTCCCATTCCAAAGCCATTATTCTTAGGCATTCAAGACACCAACCTAAAATCAAAGAAAATTATCTAAATCTTAAGCCCTCCTTTGACCATACTAAGCCCATTCCTAGTCTAAGCCCATGCCAAATAGAAAAAATCTTAAGCACATTCCTACTCCAAACCCATTGCCCAGACTTACATTTTACTCCAACCCACCAACTAACCATTAAGCAAATTCTTATTCACCACCCACAATCTACACCTTAGGACTATTCCCATTCCGTACCCGCTGCATAATCCTTAAATCCATCTCAAGCTGAACACAAGGTCCAAAGCTCGTGATCAAGGCCCAGGTCATCAAATGAATTTCTAAACCATTCTTCCATACCACTATCCACCTCACCCTGCATTCTCCAACACATCTCCTGCATCCCAACACTGGCCATGAATCTCTACAGATTTACCCATCACAAGTCACAATTGCATTTGATTATTTGAGTAGTTTCACTAGAACCAGGGCATTGAAAAATAGACCTGCATAGCCATTAACATCAAACTATCGACAAAGAAACCATTCACAAAGCTCAAAGGAAGAAGGAAACAAAGATGAAGAGCAAGAACAAGAACACGAAGAAATCAAGAGATCAGAACTATATGGAGCGTAACCTGAAAGTTACACCAAGCAAAAAATCTCAACCATCTGATGTCGGCCTTTAGACTTCAGACCTCTGATAATTTTCCTTCTACCCATCCATTTGACAGCTGCCAAACGGACCCATAGGATCATCCTATCATTTGGTCATGCTCAACTCAACACCGTTCTTTCTGGTAACCAAATCAGTGATTTTTACTGTGACCAAATCATAAGTTGATCCTAGCCACCCAATTGGTGGCCATCAAAAGGACAGAAAACATAGCCCAACATCAAATTCAACCGACGAAATCTAGCCACGTTATCAAAAATCGTTATTTGAGAAGAGAATCCTCAAAAGCCGACAATCGCAGCATTTTACCAATCTAGATCAGAAAAATAACCCAAAAATCAAGAGAAAACATAAAATCCAAACAAAAAATGATTTTTTTTCGACTACAAACAGAGATCTACAACTAACAGCAGAGAAGCCATCAGATTTCAAATTCTCACAGGAATCAAAAGCAGGATAAGAACGAAAACTGCAGCAGTAGGTTTTGACTGACCTTTGACTAAAGGATTCGAAACCCTAGATTTCGGATCGGGACGAAAATCGCTACTTTTTCTCCTACGCTCCTCCGAAAGGGGGAAATGCCACAGAGCAGAGGAGACGAGATTTCGCAGGCATTTATAGAAGAGGTGTAATAAACCAGGCCTGGAAATGAGTAGAATTACATTTCTACCACAAGGTTTGAAATGTTTTTTCAAATGACAAATTTGCCCATGGCTGTTTGGTGAAGCGATTACGGTTTTGGTGAATCGAGAAATGCCCGGTGAATTCGCTCGAGTTCGGTTTGTAACTGAACTGTCTCACACGTGGCAACCAGGCATATTTTTGTAAGATCTGATCCGTCCATCAATCTATACCCACAGAAAATATTTATTTTACGAAAACTCAGTAGGATTATATATGCCAGTCATATACGAAGACTAGGGACCGTTTGTCAGTTATGATTAACGGTTCATATTTCCTCTATAAGTGTGGGAAAATTGATGATCATCTCGCCTGATTTTTAGAGAAGACAATTGACGGTGGGGATTTCGTGAGCACATCCGTGCTAAGACATGCCTGATACTGAACACGTGTGTGGACTATCGATTGGCACGTGTGCCGCTGCAAATAGCCCTTGGAAGTTCAAACTTTAAAGCCTTCGACTCGCGCGAGTTTGAAGCCGAAGGTGCCTCGTGGCACTTTTGCATACTTAGAACACGTGTGAGATTTTCTTGCCAGATGGCCCATACTAGTATGGTGCCCTTAAACCTCTATTGCATGCCCTGGAAATAAAAATAAAAATAAGCCGTTTCACTCGCCAGATGGCCCTTACTAATATGAGAAAAATGTACGGTTGTAAAGAAGAGGGAGTCCATATTCAACATACATATGGTCCATCTGATGAACGAACTAGCCTTTTTTTCTGGGTCAGGGCATCTTCAAAGTGGTCAAAAACCGATAAGTGGTTGGATCTTTTCAGTGCTGGTTTCATTAGCACGTGTGAAGCGGAGCTCTTCTCCATCTCACTCGAGCAAATCCCATCACACGAAATGTGTGACCCATACCGCACTGCGATAAATGATCACATGCAATCACAGTGTAGAAATTCCAGCCGTTCAAAAGGCGGACTTTCACACAGCTCATGTGACGTGTTCAGGACGTACGAGAGTTGCCACGCTACAAATATTACCTTCCAGAAAAATCTGGCACACCACTCATTAGGTAGGCCATAGCGTACACTAAGTCAGGCCATCGGTCTGGCCCACCGGTAAGTAAGTCAGCCTGATTTTTGCTCTAGATGATCTCTGTGGTGGGTCCCACCTTTTGAATGGCTTGGATTTTCGATCCAACTGAAATGCTGGCAACAAAGACAGGGTTGTTTACAAGAAACGCATACAACGCTTGGTTTTTTTACTGGGCCGCTTGGATTGAACTCACTCAGTCTAAAGCGAGTCGAGACTCGGCCGAGTCACCCTCTATTCTTGACGCTGAACTGGATCCGACTCGACCAAGAACGAGTTGACTCGGACAAGTTGCAACAAACTCGGGCGAGTCGTCGGCCCTTGACTGCGGGTAGGGGGGATGGACGGACACCATTCATAACGACGGACTAACGCCCAAATTGCTAATCTGCAATAGCGTTGTTTCGGTCATACGTGAAAAAGAGAGAATTGATGGACGATCTGGATGACTCCGATGATCCTATCGTTTGATTGATGGACCCTTTTACAAATCATGGCCCGCAATGTTTTCTAGTCGTGCAAAGGTGGGCTAGTGATCAGGTGGTGACCCAACACCACCCAGCTAGGTGGTGTTGCGTGCTGTGGGGCCCAGTGTGATGTGTGGGTTTTATATCCATGCTGTCCATCCGTTTTTTCAGATCATTTTAAGGTATGATCCCAGAAATGAAGCAGATCTGAAGTTCAAATGGACCACAGAATAAGAAAGAGTAGGGACAATGACACCCACCGTTGAAACCTTCCTAGGGTCCACCGTACTGTTTATTTTCCATCTTACCCGTTGATACCGTCACACAGACCAAGATGAAGGGAAAACACAAATATCAGCTTGATCAAAACTCTTGTGGCCCCAAAGACGTTTTTAATGGTTGGTGTTCGATCACCATTGTTTCCTGTGGGTGTGGTCCACCTGAGGTTCTAACTGCTTTATTTTGCAGGTAATCCCCTAAAATGAGCTGGAAAAACGGATGGACGGTGTGGATATGACACGTACATTATGGTGGGCCCCACAACACCTAGCTGGTGTTGTTGGGGTCACCACCCAATCCGCTTCCAGTGATCAGATGACTAGGGACATCTGATCATCGATGCAAGGCAATATCATCCATCCGTTGGTTTGTTTGGATTCATGGTCCAGTGCACCAAGCGAAGAATGGTTTATGCCACACGTTTGGCACGCATGATTCGTGCGGGGCTTGATATATGGTCAGAATAGGAGTAGAGTCGGTAGACTCGCATGTTAGTTTGCAAGCTTTTAAAATTTAAAAAAAACGGTCGAGAGTCTTGAACCGTACACGTGGTTGTTCAGCAATCCAGACTGTCCAAATCGATGACTCAACCACTTGATGTAACATTACCTAAAACCGCACCGACGATAATATTTTTCCCCTCGAATTTCAACCACTCACTCTTTCACTTTAATCCATCCATTTGATACCCATTACTTGGACGGTTGGGATTGCTTGATTAGTGTGATTTTAGAGATGTGCTCCATCGACAACGTGACCCACAATTTGAACGGTTGGGATAGTTGTACATCTGTGCCCCACGTGTGAGGAGAATGATTTATAACTTTTTTTTTAATTGACCAAAACTTTAAAAAATAAAAGTAGTGGCTTATTATTTTATGTATGTTATCGTTCAAATCACATGAAATGGCATCTTCCTACCATAATTATGTAAACCCATTTTGTGGGACCCATGGAATCCTTTGGTTGTTGAAGGAGAACATCTCATCTTGCATGGTTGTCCACCTGCATATGTCACTCAAGATTTTAATTAATGGTCAAAAGGATGAAAGATGTGTGCATCCTTTTGGCTGCATAAATCATGTACTCTAAATTGAGGTTATCTTCAATCTACTAAAAAGGAAAATCCTCCAAATTCATGTTTTTTTAAAAGATAAGTCCTGACCTAAATTTTAGACCCATTCAAAACCCAAGTGGAACACATCACAAGAAATATTAATGATAGAGATGCATCCTCAAAATCTTAGGAGAATTTTGGATGGCATTGCTATTTGATTTTATCTTTTATGGTGGTACTCATTTTATAAATAGATTTGATGGCATATAAACATTATCAAAAGGGGGAGTAGATTCAGCCAGGTTGGGTAAAACTAACTTCGGTCAAGTTAGGTAACACCGTGTTTAGCCAGGTTGTGACCATAGGGTTCATAAGCATGGCCAAAGAATAAAGTAGATTTAAATGTTAAGTGAACAACATGGAGATAATAGTAATTGAACCCTCGCCATCAAAAGTTTCTTAAGGCACACTGTAATGTTTATTTGTCATCTAACATATTAAGGTCATGTATACTTGAACAAAGGAGAAAATACAAATATTAGGTTGATCTAATACTTTCAGAGCTTGTAAGAAATTTTTAATAGCCAATCACTGTTGACTCTCATGGCATGGTTCACCTAAGATTTAGATTTACTTCAATTTTTTGGGCATGTACTCAAATGAGCTAGCAAAACAAATGAACAACATGGATATACAACACACATCAAGGTGGACACCTCGATCATGGCCTAACCAGACTTAAGAGTTATCCCAACTTGACTTGATCCGTTCCCACCATAGAGCCTCTAAAATGGTTTTTCGGTGATGGGTATTTTTAGTCCCATTGCTCCTTGTGGTGTAGCACGCTTTGCTATTGCATCAAGGCGATTTTTTAGATCATGTCGAAAGATGTGGATGTCCCCACTAATCACGATGGGACTATGGATGATTTTGTGGTAGAAGTGGCAGATCTCCGCGGCATCACTCACTTCTCAAATTAGTCACATTTATGTTGATGCGTTGAAAAGACATGTTTGTCTCTATTACATCTTTAAAATATGGATGAAGGACAAACGAATCTTTTTACCATTCATATGCTCGAAGACTGATTTGGAAATTTACATAATTTAGGTCTTTTTTATATTTTTCAAAAAAAAAAATCCTAATTTAAGTTGTTTTTTTAGGGGAAAATCCCTTATGTAGGGTTTTAGTTTTTAATTATACTATGCGTTGTTTGAAGACGTACATACTAGTAATGCAATGACATACGCACCTGTGAATGCATGAGCGTTTTGTGGGAAGCAATCTCCCCACATCTTCTCTTTTGTGAGCATTGAAATAAAGTTTCCCCAAAATTTTTAGCAAGTATTTTGCATAGGTTTATTGTTTAGAAAAAGCCAATACACAAATAGAATGTATTTTTTAGGAGTCTTCTTAGTGAGAGATTTTTTATATAATGAAAGAATAAAATGGATTAATTTCTCTTGTTTTAATGAAAAAAAAAACTCTCATCTGTTACCCATGGATATGATTATATTGTCAAGGTATATAAACATTTTTGGCTCTTTTTTTTTTTTTTTCTTTCTTTGTCTTTTGAGTTTTGGTATAAGTCTTTTTCTTTTATGGTTTTACTTCACTTATATGGATTGTGTACCAGTACCTTTATGCAAAATATATATTAACATCTAAGTATATATAATACTAATATTTGTTTACATTGTTGTCCTTACAATTTGTCTTAGGATCCTTAGTTGTTAGAGGAAAAAATCATTATTAAAAATAAAGTAAGCTGTAGTTACTTGACAAAAAATGATTTAGATATTACCAAATAAATGCCATGAAAGGCTTGCCTGGTACTTGCCTCCTATCACTTCTTTTAATGCATGTAACTAGCAATGGCGTCTCTAGTTATTCGTATGTAGTCTTCACCAAAATTTCAAAAGGCTTTACAGCAAAGGCCTGTAGCTCCGTGACATTTACTCTATCATCTGTTGTATCAGCTAATGTTAAAATGTTAAATTAAAAATTAGGTAGATTAAGGATTCAACTGAGCCACAAAAAGAAAAACAATAAGGATGTGTTTCCTACCGTTCCCTTCTCATTCTGTATAGCACGTACTTTCTTGCAACCATGACTTTTTCCTTGTCTCTTCCCTCCCAATCTCTCTCATTTTATCTGTTCCCTCCTCGCTCTTACATTGTCGGTACTATACTCCCATTATGTATAACGTAGCAGTTGATCTACTTAAGGGAAATAGTTAGGATGGGTCCCCCACCATTCCCTCTTACTTAATGTATCACATGCCTACTTGGAGTCATGACTTTTCCTTCTCTCTTCTCACTTGCATTGTACCCCTAATATATGTAACATGACAGCTGACCAAACCAATAAATGGCATCACTCACATTACCTAAGGGTCTGTTTGGGTGTCCCCGCAAATCAAGATATGCTCCCCAGTGCATTTGGGGGTTACTTAATAAACAATAACTACATTAGGGTGATTCTTGTTTTCTTCCTTATTTTCTTCTCCTTGTGATTTTCACATTTTTCTCTCTCTCATTATTTTGGTGGAGCCTATTTCATCCGCCATATATGCTGACTTCCAAACACACCATAATTTCTTAGATGTGTCGACCCGCTGTATATTTTCAACAATAATATGACCATGATCTCTCTACAATTCATTTAGTGTATTTAGTGTATCCTGTCTTTGTAGATGTGATTACAACAATCTAGAGATTTGGCCTATGGGTTTTTTTTTTTTATTAATGGGAACCTACAATTTACCCATCCACGGGATTCCGTATATGTGGGCCCATGGTTTTGAGATCCAAGCCATTGAATTGATGGGGCCCACTATTGATGGGAATGTACTGAAAGTCTTCAATGCTGGAAGACCTTCGCTCTTTGATGAATGGTTGAAGATTAGGAAATGTTACATGCATCCTCTCATCCATGATAGGCCCTTCAGATCAACGGTTTGGATCAGTAAACCATAAGCTCAATTGTACATTTCTCAATTTTATACAACACCACAATCTCTCTTTTCCGAAATCTTTCTACTTGTTTGGCAATATTCATTAAGGCCTCTTTGGATAGGCGTTTTGGGATGTATTGTATCGTTTTAGAAGCAATGACTTGACGTGAGTGAATAGGAGTTGAATCTCATGTGCACGGATACAAACTCTAGCCAAATTTTTAAATTGATAATAGAGTATTGTCAGTAAATTTTATTATTGTCAATACTTCGTATTCATTGCACTGTATTTAACAACGGTTGAAAGTTTGAAATTTGTATGATTACAAAATATCTAATACCCATGCAGTGTAAGATCGAAACCGTTCATTTGGTACATTTCAACGTGAAAATCATCTAAGATAGAAATCAGAAAGTTACATACATCAAACAAGCCACCCGACTCAATTATAATTGTACACTACACAGACATAATATGTTCTATCCATACAGTGATCTATATAACATACTGTATACTATTCCAAACAATAACTCTCATCCAAACATTGATTAGTATCCGATTGATTTGGATGTATTTTGAAAACTGTCCAATGTATACATAAACAGTATCCAAATGCAAATCCAAACAGGCCCTTAGTTTTATAAAATCGATTCAATGCAATGGGCCATCATGAGGGGTTGATGACTTTTGGACCGTCCATCAAATGTCCCTTGAGTCATGAGTGTCAAAACTGCCTGGTAGCCGTAGGATCCTTCATCCTGGATCATACATGATCAATGCCCTAATCAACGTGACTTTTGAGTTCATCATTAGACCGAAGACGCCCCACGTGGATGCAATTAACACGTGTGGAGCCAAAGGCAATTCACGCATGAAGACATTTGCATTGAATCATTTCACTTTTATCTCACAATCTGATTACTGATTAGCCAAATCTTAAAAGATGGCAGAAATAATTGCCTACCCAGTCGTACCATCTGCAACGTCCAAAGTGTGTATTACATCAGAGCCGTGAGAAAGGTGGGCCCCAATATGAAAATCAATGGGCTTAAAATCAGGACTGTCAGTTCACTAGATGAGCTGTCCGACGGTCCAATTCAAAACACTTGTGGCCCACCCGATGATCGGGACTTCATGATATTCACTCTCCTTAAACTTTCTAGTGGGGCCCATCTTTTGGATGGCTTCGATTTGTTACACAGATTACACAGGGGCACGTGCGATAATTGCAGCTTAGGATAGGTAACATACAACCTGTTGTAGTTTATCATTTCACTTCTAGATGAGGAAGGGGAAACCTCACCGGCAATGGTAGAGTAAATACTCTGAACGACTGTGATGGATGATACGCAAGATTGCATACGTAGAGTGGAAGTAATTCAAATTAAAACCGTCAAAAATGTGGACCCCAGTTTAGATGTACCATAAACCAGAAATTAAGCTTATTTGGTTATTCAACCATCAGATTCGTGGACATTTATTGGACGGTTGAATGAAAAAATATCCGGTCCCTATTAAAACAAACAAGTGTCCACAAATCTGACTTCGGTATTATTCAAACCATCTGATCTTAGGACCGTGACATAGAGATTGTGATTCGATAAATATGGACCGTTCAATTTGAGTTGATACTCTGGCTGCGTATCAAGTGTCATACGCAGCCAGAGTATCAAATAACTCCCCTTATTTAATAGAGTGGGCCCCACTCCTTTTTTAAATGTAAATTAAAAATAGCCAAAATCTCTCTAATCCATTGATCCTGCCCAGACATTGATTAAATAGGATGTCCGCGGTATCTGACTGTCATTATCCCAGCCTACAATGACAGGACGGTGGGCCCCACCATTTTAGATGGGTGAGTTATAGACCACCCAACCGAGGCTCCATACAGTACATACGTGGACCCATGTTTCAATCATCTGGACCATTGTTCTGTTGCTTGCCACTGCAGATGGACCATGCCACAAAAATTTACAAGATTGGAAGATCCTAGCCGTCAATTTTTAGATTTGTTAACGTTGAATGTGGACCGTTGCTTTGTTTCTCTTCATATCCGTCTATTGCCCGATATTTTCTGCGCATGGTCCGTTCAAGGGACGATTGGGCCCGTGACCTTGACCTTACCACCTGAGTAGTTGTAAGCTGTGACGATTGAAAACACGAGAAACCTCGTCATCATACATCTCCATCGTACACGTGGCATGAATCTGACGGGTAAGTTGGTATTGAACCCGTGACCTTGACCTTGCAACCACAGCCGTTGTAATAAAACAATGGAAAACACTGCCAAGGCCAGTCACATTCAACCATTCAAGCAAGCATTTCCCTACCTATCATATCCCTACATCTCCACCGTACACGTGGCATGAATCTAGGGTGATGTCATGTCTCGTGGCCTGTCACGTGGCTAGGCCACAGGTCAAATCAACTGTCGTTGGATTATCGATATTCTGCTTGGTGCAACGTTTCTTAGGAGTGACCACTACCTTTTTTTTCTCAACATTTTTTAACTGTCCACATGCAATAAACCAAGGAACGGCTAATATAAGTCAGTTAGCTGATTTTAGGCAATGACCCACCTGAATTTATGTCTCATAAATGACGGTCCCAATCACCTTGGAAATGTGCCACTTGTATTCTTGGACACTAGCAGTGAAAGCAAGCGAGAACTTACAGATTCTCACTTAAGTTCTAGTTCTAATTGGGTTGGCACAGATTATCCATCTTATATTGTAAATGTGATAAATATATCTAAAGTTATGAAAATCTCACGATATTATAAAAAAAGTAATAATAAAATACCATGATATTATCGTTATATATATATATATAAAAGGTTGATATTATGTTGCCCCAATGCACTCTTGAGTTTTCATATTGATGTCAATAGCTTATAGGTTTTCAAGATCGTTGTGCTAAAATATCTTAATATTAATGCAGAATTTATTTGAAATTTTAATTATTTCATTAATAAATATATGTTTAAAACTTTAAATAAATATTATTTGATTTATTATTTAGTACGTAAGATTATTCTGATAATATTTTCAATGAACTTCTTATTTAGTAAATTTCTAAGAAAATGGATAGGTGGAATTAATTATTCTATTCCTTGTTAGTTAAATGTTACGAGGAATATAGTTAGACAGTAATACGTGTGGAGAAAAGTTCAGTGTAGTTGATGGCATATGTAGCTTTTATAGCTAATGGTTCATGTTGGGCACTTAAAATTAGAGAGCAAGAGATATGTGCACATATGGAGTGCTTGGACTTGTATATGTAATTTTCTACATGAGCTGGTGCAAGATTCTTGTATTTTTTTTTTTTTTTTTGTTAGCTTGTTAGTACACCTACTATCTGGTCACACTTCACTATTAGCCACCCCCTAGGGAATCGATATCTTGGCCTCAGTGTTGAAACAATGTATCTACCACTCAGTCTACCACTTAAGCATGGATTAGGGTGTGGCCTATACAAGCTATCTACATTGTTATTCTCCCTCCTTTCAAAGACAAAATCCTTGCTCATCTTGAACTACCTAGTTGGTAGTGAGCTCGTATCTCAACAATAGGATTGAATGTTTTAGATTGACATGGATTTTTGAACGATGATTTGAAGCATCTTAACCTATTTAGATTAGATTTCTTAGACACTGAGATAAAATGGCCATGCAATCCTTCTCAATTGTTATGTGTTTGGAAGGTGCTCTCTTTATCTTTCAAGGTTCCAATGCTTAAAAAATCACAAGCACATAGCTTTAGTTATGATGCTACTTTGCTGGTATCCAAAATAACCCTTAAGGTGGTGATCCTTGTTGTCACAATGCTATTTTTATTGATCCTAACCATTGGCATGTTGGGCCAAAGATTTAAATGGTGAGCGTTCAATCTTCATTGTTTCTTGTAGCGAGACCCACTTGAGTTTTGGATCTCTAACATTTTTGGGCTCATGTTCTAAAAGAGGTGACAAATTGATGGATGAAGTGGATGTCAGATGGAATATTGGGTAACACCACCCATCTTTAAAGGTGGTGACGAGACTTGTGTTTGTATGCACTTTGTAAACACCCATTTACCATTGCTCAACAAAACGGGTGCTCAAATGCTTACTAAAAACCAGCTCAAAACTATAGTGGAAATCCACATTTTATGCAAGACCACCCAAACAGGCCCTTAAGCCAGCCATTGTTTTGCACAATGGTAGTCTACTTCTTCTTCTTCTTATTATTATTATTATTTTTACACACGCACACACACCCCCACACACTCACGCAGTAGTGTGATTTCACCACCTATGAATACTCGAATCCTTGACTGGGTGTTGAAACTCCTGAGAGTCTACCACCAGAGCAAGAGTAAGGATCCCAATGGTAGTCTACTTGATTGTTAGGCTAGGCAAATAGGTTGGGCTGGATCATAGGATGCAGGGTTAAATTTCAAGCCTAAGCATAACCTTAGGCGTCTAGGGGATTGCCTCTGTAGATGGGGCCGCCGAACCCATTAATAACCCTATTTACACGTTGACATGAATTTGCTTGTGACCCTGCCAACAGAAGTTGGTATTTTGAATGCATTGGATTTCAAATCACATATCAAGGTGGTTCTAAATTATCAATTGTGTTTGGCAACTTATATTTGGAATACATTAGAATTCAAAATTAAGAATGCATTGAATTTACATAATATATTTATGAAACTTGAATTTGATTTATAAATCAACTTCAATATTTTAAATTAGTGTTTATATGTGATATTTGATAAAATGACCATTATAAGCCCATTGAAAAATACGTTTTGGCAAAAAATGACAAACTTTCAAGCCTTAAGTAGGCCACAAGCATAGAATCACAAACAAACAATTTACCAACATTTTTAACTATCAATTTATATGACTAATGTTTGAATTGTTCATATCATTCTATTGATATAATTGTTTTAGCACTTAATTCAATCAAGTTTGGCCACACGTGTGAGGAATGGGTTTGGATTCGATTAACATATGCAATTACAATGTGCATGGTATCAGAGTCTACCTAACTAAAGGGTTAATTAAATTGTTGGTGTCCCTGCACTAAGATGGATAGATTGGAGACTGGACTGGATTTAGAGTCCTCTCAGCCGCCTAAATTGCGCTCTATTGAGGCGATTTGTGGAGGAGACTAAACATTGCGAATGATTTGTTTTTGCCTCATAACAATAGATGTGGGCCTATGGCTTAAGGACCTTTTCTTTCAACATGATTCACTACTGAAGTTCAACAGTAAAATAGAAAAAGAATATATAAATCGAAAATGTTCTTTTATTAATGATTTTTATAATAATAACACTCATGATCAACTTGGAGAACACCTAGATCCATAGCTCAAGTGGTAGACTGAGTGAAAGATAACTCGTTTCAACACTGAGGTCTTG
Source organism: Magnolia kwangsiensis (assembly GCA_037074715.1). Classification (NCBI taxonomy): domain Eukaryota; kingdom Viridiplantae; phylum Streptophyta; class Magnoliopsida; order Magnoliales; family Magnoliaceae; genus Magnolia; species Magnolia kwangsiensis. Next base: position 202,421,554 of record CM073571.1, read on the forward strand.
GTATCAATTCCCTAGTGGGGGTGGCTAATAGTGAAGTGTGAACTAACAGTAGGTGTACTAACATGCTAACAAAAAAAAATGGAGAATGACAATCCATTTGTTGACCAATCAAGTTTGAACTTTGTAGCGCGTCACTTGATCGGAACCAGGCGTTGTGGTGAGACAATTAATGGATGATTGATCTTCGACAATCTATTCATCACTCGATCAGAATGGGGCTTCATGGTGAGATAGTCGGTGTAGTGATAGCCTATTTATAGTCTTGATCGGAGCTAAGCACGTGGCGAGATAATCATGATTCAAGTATCCATTCGTCATCTGGAGTGAGTTGAACTTCGGTTCAAAATCGAGCGATCTTTCTTGCAATATAGCAGGATACCGTGGATAAAGGGTGAAGAGCTAAACTAAGGGTTGTACGCTGTGAGCAACCATAAGACTGAACTAAACTAAAATAAAATAATAAATGTCTACGGTGGATAGAAAAGTAAAGACACGTTTGGTTGTGATGGCATGAGGCCTTGAGCTCTTTTTCGATTCCCGTTTTTATAAGCTTTTAAGAGACGGTGGCCTTGCATAGTATTTAGCATTTTGAAAATTTTAAACATTCAGTGGTACAAATCTCCTTGATTCTTTCATATCAAGGTAGCCTATCGTGTATGGTTATGTGTACAAGAAAAACTTTCGCTTCGGTCCGTGTGTTGGCCGAAGCCCTTGTGTCTCTAGACTCTCATAATAGAAAGTTGTTGGAGTCCTTATGCCACTTAATTGTGGCATTGGCAAAAAGTTACCTTTGCCAAGGCTCTAGCATTTAATGTTTAATAAAAGATATGTTTTGATTGGATTATAGCTTTTAATACAAATGATTAAATGCTATAATCCTTTATAATGTTAAATATATGTGTCACTAGACTATTAATTTATTGTCCATGTGGCCCAATTGTAACCCTATGCTTTTGGCCAATCCCAAGCTTGGAATTTCATCATTTTCAGCTAAAGTATATATTCATTACAATCATTATGTTAAACAAGACCTACATACGCTAATTAGGGATATTAAAGTTAATTTAGTGATTAAATTCAAACTTTTATAAATATGCTTACATAATCTAGTGCACATCTACTTTTGCATCACAGGGGGAGAATTCTAAACCCACAGTATTCCAAATTCAAAGGATTTTCAATTCATGTAATCCAAATCCACGGTGCCAAATGAGGCCATATATTTCCAAATACCTCTTAATCTAAATACCTCTAAAACCATGGCAGCCAACTTTTGGATTGTGAATGCACTTAGCACTGTTTGGCTGGGTGTACTCTTGGAAATTGCATGGTATCCTACACTTTTTAAGCATTAATTACATACTCCAAGAATATTAGTAATGCTCTAACGAGATAGTTTCTGTGAGTCCCACCATGATATATATGTTTTATCAACGTGGTCCATTCATTTGGCAGATCAATTTAGGGGTACGCCTCCAAAAATGAGACAGATCCAAAGCTCAAGTGGACCACATTATAGAAGAACAATTAAATGGTTAGCATTCAATCTCCAGTATTTTATGTAGTATGGTCCACTTAATATTTAAATTGACTCATTTTTAGGCTCATACTAATGAATGGATGAAGTAGATATATATATATATTAATTAGGTTCACACAGCTCG